>CAWUFW010005554.1:0-1312423 GCA_963921515.1 Calotriton arnoldi | reverse complement strand
GAGGTAAGATCATTCAAGGGGTCACTATAGATCCATATCCCTTGACAAACCTCCTATAGTACCCAGTCAGGCCTAAGAAGGCTCTCACCTGTGTCTGGGTGGTTGGAGCAACCCATTCCAGTATGGTTTGGATTTTGCTCTGCAAAGGCTGAACCTGGCCTCCACCTACAAGGTGGCCCAGGTACACAACCTGACTCTGCCCTATCTGGCACTTGGTGGCCTTGATAGTGAGGCCTGCTTTCTGCAGGGCCTCCAAAACATTTCTGAGGTGGACCAGGTGATCCTGCCAGGAGGAACTAAAGACAGCAATATCATCTAGATAAGCTGAGCAATAAGTTTCCATCCCTGCCAGAACTTTATTCACCAACCTCTGAAAAGTGGCAGGTGCATTTTTCAATCCAAAGGGCATCACCACAAAGTGGTAGTGCCCACCAGGGGTTGAAAATGCTGTTTTGGCTTTTGCATCATCAGCTAATCTGATTTGCCAGTAGCCAGCTGTTAGGTCAAAGGTGCTTAGATACTTGGCTGAGGCCAAAGTATCAATCAGCTCATCTGCCCTTGGTATGGGATAGGCATCAGTCCTAGTGACTGCATTGAGGCCTCTGTAGTCTACACAAAACCTCATTTCTTTCTTACCACCCTGGGTATGAGGTTTGGGTACCAGGACTACTGGGCTAGCCCAAGGGCTATCTGAAGGCTCAATCACGCCTAACTCCAACATTTTCTGGACTTCAGTCCTGATACAGTCCCTGACATGGTCAGGTTGCCTGTAGATTTTATTCTTGACAGGCAGACTGTCCCCAGTGTCCACCTCATGGGTGCACCAGGTAGTCTGACTAGGGGTCAGGCTAAACATATGTCTAAACTGTTGCAGAACTTGTCTGCACTCAGTTTGCTGATGGTCAGTGAGGCTGCTTGCCAAAGCAACACCATCTACTGACCCATCATCAGGGTTCTGAGAGAGCAGGTCAGGGAGAGGGTCACTCTCCTCCTCCTGGTCCTCATCAGTTGCCATGAGCAAGCCCATGTCAGCCCTGTCAACATATGGCTTTAATCTGTTGACATGAAGCACCCTTAGGGGGCTCCTGGGAGTTCCAAGATTCACCAGATAGGTGACTTCTCCCTTCTGTTCAACTATTGTATGGGGGCCACTCCACTTGTCCTGGAGGGCTGCTGGGGCCACAGGCTCCAACACCCACACTTTCTGTCCTGGCTGGTATACAGTCAGCACAGCCTTTTGGTCATGCCAAGCTTTTTGTAATTCTTGGCTGGCCTCCAGGTTTTTGGTTGCCTTTTTCATGTACTCTGCCATCCGGGAGCGGAGACCAAGTACATAGTCCATCACATCTTGTTTGGGGGCTTGAGAGGTAACTCCCAGCCCTCTTTTACCAAACATAGTGGACCTCTCACAGGATGCCCAAACAGAAGCTCAAATGGGCTGTAGCCAACCCCCTTCTGTGGAACCTCTCTGTATGCAAACAAAAGGCAAGGAAGAAGAAGGTCCCATTTCCGCCTAAGCTTCTCTGGGAGTCCCTTAATCATTCCTTTCAAGGTCTTGTTGAAGCGTTCAACTAAACCATTGCATTGTGGGTGATAGGGAGTGGTGAACTTATAAGTTACACCACACTCCTTCCACATTGCTTTCAGATATCCTGACATGAAGTTGGTACCTCTGTCAGAAATGACCTCCTTTGGAAAACCCACTCTGGAGAAAACTCCAATGAGGGCTCTTGCCACCACAGGGGCTGTGGTGGTCCTCAGGGAATTGCCTCTGGGTACCTGGTGGCATGATCCACTACCACCAGGATAAATCTGTGCCCAGATGCAGTCTGAGGGTCAAGGGGACCAACAATGTCAATCCCTACCCTTTCAAAGGGTACCCCCACCACAGGTAGTGGTATCAGGGGGCCTTTGTTGTGCCACCTGCCTTACCACTGGCTTGGCAAGTGACACAGGAGCGACAAAACTCCTTTGTGTCCTCTGACATGTGTGGCCAATGAAAATGTGGAACAAGCCTGTCCCAGGTCTTGTTTTGGCCCAAGTGTCCTGCCAAAGGGATATCATGTGCTAAGGTCAAGAGGAACCCCTAAACTTCTGAGGTATTACCAACCTCCTGGTGGCTCCAGGGGCTGGGTCTCTACCCTCAGAATATAGGAGTCCCTCATCCCAATAAACTTTATGGGACCCACTAGCACTCCCAGCAGCCTCAGCAGCAGCCTGCTGTCTGAGGGGTTCAAGAGAGGGGCAGCACTGTTGCTCCTTGCTCAGATCTTCCCTGGAAGGGCCCCCTGCCCCCAAGAACTCAACCTGGTCAGGTTCAAGTCCCTCTGGGGCAGTTCCTTCTTCAGGTTCTGCTTCACCTCCCTCTGGAAGTGAATCCTTGATCTGAGACAGAGGGGAAGGCACTGCCTTAACCCTACTGCTCCTCCTCTTGGGAAGCATCTGGTCCATTGTTCCAGGATCCAGAGCTGGTTCAGTGTCATGCATTCTTGCTTGTGACCTGGTCACAGCAAATACCTCTGCAGGGATGCCCAACATCTCAGCATGCGTCCATAACTCTACTTCAGACCAGGCTGAAGTCTCTAGATCATTGCCCAATAGACATTCTACAGGGAGGTCTGCACTGACTACAACCTTCTTGAGGCCAGTTACCCCTCCCCAGGAGAAATTCACAACTGCCAGACTATGGTTGGTCTGGACATTGCTTGCATTGGTCACCTGGTACATTTCACCCAGGATGATCTGTCCAGGGTCCACTAGGTCCTCTGCCACCATGGTGACACTAGCACCTGTGTCCCTAAATGCCAAAGCCTGTTTGCCATTTATCAAAGGCTGCTGTTTGTACTTGCCCAGATTACTGGGGCTTACTAGGAAGGACATATCAATGTTTCCCTCACAAATCAGCATTGCCTGAGTTGTCACTCTGACTAGGTCAGAATCCACTTCAGAACCCAGGGTCAACCCTACTACACCCTTATTCTGCGTACCACCTCCACCAGTAGCTGAGCTAGGGGGCACAGTTGCCTTAGGGGCAGGAGTGGTGGTGGTTTGGTCTTTGGACTTGGTACAATCAGAAGTCCAGTGCCCTTTCTGTTTACAGAATTTGCACCAGGGCTTCTTTTGGCCTTTTCCCTTGTTGGACTGTGACTCCCCACCAGATGCAGATTTTTGGGGCCCTTGTGAAGACTTCTGGTCTTTTGACTTATCCCCACCTTTCTCAGGGCCTTTAGGATCTTGCTTCTTAGTGTCACCCCCTTGGTTCTGGGTTTTCTGCCTCACCCTGGTTCTGACCCATTTGTCTGCCTTCTTTCCCAATTCTTGGGGAGAGGTCAGATCAGAGTCCACCAGGTACTGATGCAACAACTGGTTCTGGCAATTATTTAGGATCTGTTCTCTCATCATCAGATTATACAATCCCTTGAAATCAGTAACCCTACTGCCAACCAGCCAACCCTCTAGAGCCTTGGTTGCACAATCAACAAAGTCAGTCCAGTCCTGAGTCTGTGCCTTCTGGGTATCTCTGAACTTTAACCTGTACTGCTCAGTGGTTAAGCCAAACCCATCTATCAGTGCACTCTTCAGGACCTCATAATCATCAGCATCCTCCTCTCTAACAGTGAGGAGCTTGTCTCTTCCTTTATCTGAAAAGGAGAGCCACAAGATTGCTGCCCACTGCTTTTGGGGGACCTGCTGTACTCTACAGGCCCTCTCCATAGCAGTTATCCATTTGTGGATATCATCCCCACTCTGGTAGGGAGGAACAACCTTGCTCAGGTTCCTATGGTCAGGGACATATTCTCTGCCTCTAGGGACACTGCTGCTGCCACCAGGGGGTTCTAAACCCTCCCTTCTGGAAGCTCTCTGGATCTCCAGGGCTTCTCTATCCAGTGCCAACTGCTTGGTTCTGAGGGCCACTTTGGCTTCCTCATACTGGAGCAGTTTGCACCTTCTCTCAGAGGAGGTCTCTCTTAAGTTAAAGTATGAGCTCCTCTCTTGGACAAATTCTCTGCCAGAGTGATAAGAGTGCTCAGATTCCCTGGAAGGGGATCTGTGCCTCTCATCCACTCTGCCAGTTCTCTTAGGGAGAACTCCTCTGTCCTGTTCAGGCTCCTTGGAGCCTGGCCCTTCAACCACAGAGTCTTGGTCATTCTGATTTTCATCATCTGACCCAGATACTATGACTGACCCACCCACTGATTCAAACCCTTTAGCTCCTAGAGCCAATCTAAGGTCATCTGCTGTCAGCAGATCTATCAGGTGTAGTGTTGAGGGACTCTGTCCTGTCCTCAGGTGTCTGTCAACACACATGGCTCTCAAGTCAGAGAAAGCCATGTCCTTATACTGAGGCTGAGTGGATCCACTGGGTCCACCCCTTAAGGACATTCTAGTGTTGTGCAGTGTTGTACTACCTACACTAGTTTGTGGCCTACTGATCCTAGCTTGAGCTGTGGAAAGGGTGTGCTATCCCTTGGAACACAGCTCTAAGTTCAGTAGAACTTATTGATACTAAGCTTGACTTTATATGTACCTTGAGTACCTATAATGGTTTTCAGTTAGTAATTCAAATAGAGATTTTCTGGTAAAACAATGGCAAGCTGGAATCCCACACGCTGCCCACCAATGTGAGAAGTTGGCCTGGTATATGCTGTTCACTAATTAAAGTGGACACCTTGCACCAGGGCAAATCGACTCTTATGGTAGATAGGTTTAAGACAACCTTTTAAAGAAAGCTATCCTAGTGGTAGCTGTGGAGAGCAGCCTTCAGGCTAAGTCTCGGAGGAATGTAAAGCAGCTTGTTTTACCATATAATCTCTTGAATCACCAAATGAAAAGACACCACACAGGTATATATATCAAATATATATGTATTTATTTCTAAATAACTCTCTACTAATCTCTTTATGAGATTAGAAGACAAACATATGCACAAATCAACGTTTCACAATAAGTTAAGCACAAAATATGGCTGGGGCCCTAGGGGCGTACCAGACCATATACTAAGTAAGAGACTTAGGGACAACGACTTGCAGGGAGACAAGGCCTAGGGCCTTCAGAAGTGCTGGGGCCTCACGAAACCACCCAAGGCAGGTAAGTAAAGGACCCACGGGGGATGCGTGCAGTGTAGATACACAGGCGCGGATCGCCGTTGACTTCAATGGGGCAAGTCGCGGTTGGAAATAAAGAGTTTTAGGATACTTCTATAGAACCTACAAGCAAGTCACTTACAGGGTAAGTCGTTCTAGGGCCCACACCCACAGGAGCACCGTAGTGCTGGAGTTACCTCACCCAGGGAAGCCGGGTGCACAGGTGTCCTTTGGTGTCGGGTCGCGGCGTCGTTTTCAATGGCGAACAAAGAAGACTTGCTGCTTGCGGGAGCTGAAGAAGTGTCCGGTGGAATCCAAGCCTGGATTCTGAAGAAGGATGACCTGAAAGCAGAGGGGACAGTGTTCAAAGTCACTTGGCAGTGACCCGGGGCAAGGAAGATGGATGCCCACCGTCGTAGGTCGCTTCAGGTCGGTTGTGGGTGCCTTGACTCTTCAGCCACGTGGTCCAGGAGGCGTCGACGACAACCAGGAGCTGGATTCGGTGTCTCCCTCGACGTCTGCAGCTGACTGCTGTGTCGGCAACTCGATCGGAGCCAACAAGCCTTGGCAGCCGCAAGTCTCGGGGAGATGAAGAAAAGTCGATGGCGCAGACCAGCAAGGTCTGAGGGACTCACCCAGCGAGGGTAAGTCAGGGCAGGCCTGGAGCAACCAGGGAGTCCTTTGGTTTCTTTAGGAAGTCTTCTGGGGACCCACAAGCCAGCGGGCAAGGGATCGCGAAGACACCTCGGGCGGAATCACTCAACAGGGGCCCACGGTCACTCGGGACAGTGTAGGCCTCTGATCTTCGGAGGTATTCCTGCTGGAGGTCGGGACCACACGTGGTCCAAAGCACAGGTTCGTAGAACGTTGTGAAGGGGTTGCACTCGACAATAGTGCACGGTACCCAGGGGTCGCGGTTCCTTGTTACTCGTGGGGTCCACTTGCCTCAGCTTCACTGGAGACTCACGATGGCCTGGGAGAGGTCAGGAAATCCACTTCTTGGGCTGCAGGGACTTCGGACTCCGGCGGGAGCGGCGTAGTTTGCGACCGTCGTTGTCGTTTTTGGTGCCTGCCAAGCAGGGGAGTCACTCCTTGACTCCAAGGGAGATTCTTCTGTCTTCCAAAGGTAGTGGAACATCGAAGGGCCAGGATTCTTCTGTAGAGCGTCGTCCAGGGGTTATCTGCTTTGCAATGGCAAGGTTCCCCCTCTTATACTAAAAAGAGGGGATGGACTAGCTCTATGACCCCACCTATGGGAGGGTCAAGGGAGGGGTGGCTACACCCACTTCCCTTTGTCCAGTTTCGCGCCAGAGCAGGGGCAGGTAGCCCCTGAGCTGGTTTGAACTGGCATATGCACAGAGGAGCCTTCTGCTCCCCCAGTGCAGGACTTCAAAGCACTCTAAGAGTGCACCCACCCAGCCCCAATACACTAAACCCTGTCTGGAAGGTGGTTACACCTCCCTGTGACAGGATGCCTATTGTTGGGCTTCCTCCACTGCGAGTTTCGGTCATCAGCAGGAGGGCAGCCCAGTGTCTGTGACTGGTGGCATCCATTTTGTGATGCCAGGGCTCTTTAGGATTCTACCGCGTTTCCACAGCAGGTACATGTCTTATCCCTCTAGAAGGGTGGAATGCTACCCCTGCCGCCAAGATTGGCGGGGGGTAGTATTCCAAGATGTTTGACACCAAACACGACATGTTTTGATGCAGCCATTCCAAAGTTAGCATTTACCGCGAGGGTATAATGCACTTAAATAGTATATGGTTTAACCGCATCCACAAACAGCACCAGAGAATAGACTCTGAGAGCTGCAGAGGGGCCCTGCTCAGGCAGAGGCACCCCCTCACATAGAAGCCAAGCACCCTGCCCTCAGGATTGATAGGGCCTGCCTTAGGGGTGACTGATAGGTTTATATGTGTGTGCAGGAGAGATATAGGAAACCTATATCTCAGTGAGGGGTGCTAGCACCACCTCACCCAGGCTGCAGTAGCAGGCCTGTGGTGTCAGATTTAGACTGCTTCCCAGGGGTGGCATAACATATGCTGCAGCCCCTGGGAGGCCTGTGAAGTACCTATGCCCTTGGCACCTAAGGTACCATATACTAGGGACTCATAAGGCACCACAGTATCCAATCACTAGTGCACCTAGAGTGCACTCCATGTCGTTTAGAGAGAACAGAGAGGCTGGGGCCCTGATTGGCAGGGACCCAGCCAGACTATAGCCAGAAACCAGTGCTAACATCAGAAAAAAGTGGGGGCAACATAAGAGGCAGATCCTACTCTCCTACAGTTGTTGTCTGGCTGCCAAGTCATACATCACTGAGACAGTGATGTATGACTTAGCAGTCATGCCTCTGCCATGGCATGTGTCTACTTATTGGTGATCCTGCAGGGGAGTGACATGTGCTACATGCACACCATTGTGGCGATGGCTATCAGGACATGAGTGCATCATGGTGTCTGTCGCTGGTATGCATCACATGCATTTCCTATTAGACTCTGGGCATCCCTTTCATCCGGAAACCTGTACTGAGTCAGTGGCAAGAGCTGTGATGTGTGCATGTCCACATGCCACACCGTGTCCTCTGCACTGTCCAACTACTGTGTACTTGGTGCATGTGTCCACACTGGGGTGTTGCAATCCAACAGACACCAGACAGATGGGTGCAAGGCCATGTGGGATGTGAGTGCCATGCTTGGCATCAGACTGACAATTGGCTTCTCCTGTTCAGTTAGGGCACTTTTAGCAATGTACAACTAATGATGCCAGGGCTTGCTCTGTAATGTGCTGTGCTCACAGTGGTGTGTGCGTTTGGTGCAGGTGACTGATGTCTGTCTGTTTCCCCATTGTTTGCAGATACATCCACGGCCACGGAAGGGGACAGCTCCACGGACCAGGAGGAGCCAGAGAGCCAGACTGGGTCAGCAGCCGAGGAGTGGTCGGAGGGACCCAGTGGCACGGAGGGCGAGGGGAGCCACACCGAGGAGTCCTCAGCACCATCCACCTCAGCTGAGGACCAGAGCAACTCGGAGGATGACTCCCTTATGGAGGCGGGTGTCAGCAGCCACCACACCCCAGCTAGTGTTGCTGTCCCCGCCACCACCAGCACCACCACCGCCCTCCCATCGGCTCCCATTCCCCAGGTCCGTGGAGGCTCCCATGTTCGGGAGCGTGTCTCCTTTGGGCCAGGCACCGCACCCCCTGCCTCTGTGTCCCCTGCTGCCCTGAGTGAGGAGTCTGTGTACCTCCTTCGCCAGCTCCATGTAGGGCAGACAGCCATGCTGAGTGTCCTCCATGCGCACACCGCTCTGTTGACTCAGCTGGTGTCGTTCATGGAGGGCATCTCATCGGGCATGTCTGACCTACAGAGGGGCAATAGGTCCATGGACTCCTCCCTGACGGCAGCAGTGTCCCTCCTCAGACAGTCCCTCACCCCTCCTGCCTCTGCTCCATCCACACTCCCCAGCACCTTACCCGTCCCAAGCACGCACACACCGGCACAGGCACACACCAGCACACACATGTCCAGCACACAGACACACACACCACAAACAAAACGCACATGCACGCACAGTCAGGGGACTGAAACCAGACTCACAGGGGATGGGGCCCTGGTACACACACACGCATCCACGGGCACTGCGCAGTCCTCAGTTGCCTCTCCCTCCAAAACACCCTCCCTTGCCTCACCTGCAACCCCAAAGACCCAGCGCCTCTTCCTCAGTGACCTCGGCCTCTTCCCCTCCGATCCAGCTGCTCCAGCATCCAGGGGGAAAAGGAAGCCCCCCCACACGGAGCAGAGTGCCCCTCGCCCCCGGACACCCTCCCCCAGGCGCAGACAGACTGAGGCCCCCACCCGCAAGTCCCCCGGAGTGGTAAGAGCAAGACCCCGCCGCCGCCCTGCAGCTCAAGCACCAGGTCTCCTTCCTCCATCCCTCAGGCCCCCACTCCACAGGTGCCCCCACCACACCCTGCCCCAGGTTCCCCCACCCACAGATATACCATCCCCAAGAGGATCCGGCCTTCTCCCCTGCCACTTGCTCTCCTGGCACCACACCCCCCGCTGCGCTTGTCTGTGCCACTGATGTGGTGAGGGTGTCCTCCCCCTCTGTCCAGCCCACCTTGCCTGTTCCCCATTCTCCTCCCCTGGTGGTAGGCACTGCAGTGGAGTCCACTACCACCCTGTCTGACTTGGGCACTGCAGTGGCGGACCTGTCCACTCCATCTGCAGGGTCCACTGAAGTCGTGCCGGCACCCACAACATCTGAGTCATGCCCCCAGTTGTGCCGGCACACACCATGTCAGACACCTCCACTGCAGTTGTCAGTGGCTCTCCAGCACCCACCACCCCTTCCCTGCTTCCTCCTGGTGAGCCCTGATCCTGTCCCTGCGGTGCCTGGCCTACCCCCCGGTTGCCCCTCCTAGTGGATTGTCCCTGGTTTTGTGCAGGCATGCGTAGGGTGACATCTGCCACTGTCACCCTGTTTGGACTTTTACAATGGACTGGCCATTGGCCTTTGTGTTTTTTCTGGACTTTGTTTTCATTCCACACATATGCTGAATAAAGCAACTTTCTGTTCTCTAGTGCTTATGCTTCTGATGTACATGTTGTTGATGATGCTAACCATGCCCTTGCTGCAGTGATGGTGATATTTGGTCTCATGATAATGAAGTGTTACTGTGCAGGAACCCATGTGGTCCAGGGGGAATGTGTCCTATCCTGGGGTGTATCCATGTCATCCATAGCAGCATCTGAGGGTGTCATGTGTTCAGTATTTGGCAATGGGATTTCCTACTTAGATTGGCTATTTCACATCTGTGGCTTCCACCCCTGCACATCTGTTGTGCCTGCCATTGTTCAATTCGTCTACTTCCCTGACCGTGTGGCCATCTCCACTGGACATGCAGGTTTGGGCATCAATGGGGAAGGACTCATCTGTGTTGTCAGTGCAACATTGCTATACAAGTGTGTTGGATCTGTGCTGATGATTCCGTTGGCACTTCCATGACCAGGCTGATGTTACGGGAGCCCTCATTTGGTGCTAATTGTTGATTGTGTGACCAAGTGCTCAGCTGACATGATGGGGCCCTACTGAGGCAACATATGGCACAGCTTTCCTCACACAGGAGTGGAGTCCCCTCATGGCAGTGTGTACTCCTGTGACATTGCCTGCGCCCAAGGTGTGTGTTGTATGTGCATGTCTGTGTGTTCACTTCCGTTTAGCTGTGCATGCTGTGATCCCTAGTGTTGTACCTGTTTGTGATGCTAGCTGAGTTGACCTATGTTCCCCCAAAGTCTTCTCCCTGGGTTCTCTGTAATGTGGGTGCATGGCACATTACTGGTCATCAGGGTGTCACCCATAGGTGTGTTTGCTGTCAGGGCTGAGTTTGTGTGCAGACGCAGATGGGTCACAGTCAGGTTTCCCATTGGCACTTGTTGTTTGCCCCTGTCATGTGATTTCCAGTTTGTGTTAACTTTCAGTGATTGTGACACGTTGTGTGTGTGACTGCTGGCACTCCTCAGGGTCCGGGCTGCAATGTTGGTTGTTGTCTATGTGTGTTCTTTGTGGGTGACCTTGGCTTCTTCATTGGTGTGTGACTGTGGATGGGATCCCATTGGTTGGTGTGGTATTGCCGTCATGTCCATGTACAGCGTAGTGTGCAGTGTGTCAGACATTCAGGAGTCTTGTTGAGTGGCCATGTGTGATGTGTTTCTGCACCTTGGTTCCCACCCACCACCCTGGAATAGTCATGGGTGCATGTGCAATGTCACCAGTGCATGTGTACTTCACTGCTGCACATTGTTGGAGGTCGAGGGGTGTGGTGTTGAGTGTGTGCAGATGAGAGTTGTTGCCCGGCTAGGCCCCTGCCTCCATGTTGGCCTTGGCTTACTGGCCATGCTGATTGATTTGTGCTTGTGTAGGTGTGATGGTAGTTAGTTGCTCAGGACACATGACTGTGGTTCACAGTGTGAACCACATTTAGCTTTGTCATCACAGTGGGATTGTAATGCAGCCCAGGGTCAACACATTGTGGGGGCCCTGGGGGTGGTGCTGTGGTGTGTCTGTGTCTTGCTGTGTCAGTTGCTGTCCCTACGTGCCTGTGTGACATGTGTGATTTGTGCTCCCTCTCATCTGACAATGCCTGCTTGCCCACATAGGGGATTTGGATCCATGAGTTACCTTTGTGTGGCACTGTATGCACATCTGTATGATTGGTATTCAGGTCTCCTCATGTGTTGTGTGGTTGCCTGGGGACACTGGCACCCCCCTCACCTGTTGTGTATGATGTGCAGTGTGGGTCTGCCTGTTTGTGTTTGTGCATCTGCACCACTGCATTGGCATATCTTGGGTGTGCCATTGGCTGTATGTAGTTTTGTGGGTTTCCCCTGCTGTCCCTGGGACTCCTAGGTCATCGGTCAGCACAATGATCATGGTTTGTGTGTCCCATTGCTGCCATGGTATGGTATCTGTTCACCTCACATCTGCAGTCTCCACAGGGTATCTGCATTTGTGTGCCCATTGGTGCAAATATGTGGGTCTGCATTCTGATGGTCACTTCTGTCATTGTGTCATTGATGATTGTTGACGGTGTCAGCCCCCATGGGTGTTGTTTGTCTGCACATGGCCAAAGGTATGTCTTATTTGCACTGCAGTATTTGGCTCCCCCAATTTATGTTGCAATGGGACACATACACTACTTTGCCACTGATGTGTTTTTTGTTCTGTGACCAGGAATCATCCATGCAGTTTGGCAGTTGCACCTCTTTCTTTGTCAACACTTACCTTTTGGTCACTGTGGTGATGGGGGTTTAGACCCCATTGCCACAATGTTCAAAATGTGCTTCAGCTATGGACCTCACACTTACCTTTTGGTCACTGTGGTGATGGGGGTTTAGACCCCATTGCCACAATGTTCAAAATGTGCTTCAGCTATGGACCCCACACTTACATTTTGGTCACTGTGATGATGGGGGTTTGGACCCCATTGCCACGATGTTCAAAATGTGCTTCAGCTATGGACCCCACACTTACCTTTTGGTCACTGTGGTGATGGGGGTTTAGACCCCATTGCCACGATGTTCAAAATGTGCTTCAGCTATGGACCACACACTTACATTTTGGTCACTGTGATGATGGGGGTTTGGACCCCATTGCCACAATGGTCATGGCCTGCTTGCATTGTGGGTGCCACACACATATATGTGTGGCACATGTGCTAGGGGGTCACATTGTATGTTCAAAGTCATGTTCGGTGTTGTAGGCATTTGACACAGTCTACACACGCTTGTCATGGTGTTGGGGGATGTCTTCTTCTTGCATTCCCTAGGTTGTGGTGTGCTGGTTGTGTCATGCATTGTCCATCCTATGAGTGGGGGTGGTAGTAGTGGTTGGCATCCAGCCCCCTGGCTGAGGGTGGTAGTAGTGGTAGGCATCCAGCCCCCTGGGTGTGGATGGTAGTAGTGGTAGGCATCCAGCCCCCTGGGTGAGGGTGGTAGTAGTGGTAGGCATCCAGCCCCCTGGGTGAGGGTGGTAGTAGTGGTAGGCATCCAGCCCCCTGGGTGAGGGTGGTAGTAGTGGTAGGCATCCAGCCCCCCTGGCTGAGGGTGGTAGTAGTGGTAGGCATCCAGCCCCCTGGCTAAGGGGGTGGTGGTAGGCATCCAGCCCCCCTGGGTGTGGGTGGTAGTAGTGGTAGGCATCCAGCCCCCTGGGTGTGGGTGGTAGTAGTGGTAGGCATCCAGCCCCCTGGGTGAGGGTGGTAGTAGTGGTAGGCATCCAGCCCCCCTGGCTAAGGGTGGTGGTGGGCATCCACCCCCCTGGGTGTGGGTGGTAGTAGTGGTAGGCATCCAGCCCCCTGGGTGAGGGTGGTAGTAGTGGTAGGCATCCAGCCCCCTGGCTAAGGGTGGTGGTAGGCATCCAGCCCCCTGGCTAAGGGTGGTGGTATGCATCCAGCCCCCCCTGGGTGAGGGTGGTAGTGGTGGTAGGCATCCAGCCCCCCCTGGGGAGGGTGGTAGTAGTGGTAGGCATCCAGCCCCCCCTGGCTGAGGGTGGTAGTAGTGGTAGGCATCCAGCCCCCCCTGGCTAAGGGTGGTGGTAGGCATCCAGCCCCGCTGGGTGTGGGTGGTAGTAGTGGTAGGCATCCAGCCCCCCCTGGCTGAGGGTGGTAGTAGTGGTAGGCATCCAGCCCCCCCTGGCTAAGGGTGGTGGTAGGCATCCAGCCCCCCCTGGGTGTGGGTGGTAGTAGTGGTAGGCATCCAGCCCCCCCTGGGTGAGGGTGGCAGTAGTGGTAGGCATCCAGCCCCCCCTGGGTGAGGGTGGTAGTAGTGGTAGGCAACCAGCCCCCCTGGCTAAGGGTGGTGGTAGGCATCCAGCCCCCTGGCTGAGGGTGGTAGTAGTGGTAGGCATCCAGCCCCCTGGCTAAGGGTGGTGGTAGGCATCCAGCCCCCCTGGGTGAGGGTGGTAGTGGTGGTAGGCATCCAGCCCCCTGGGTGAGGGTGGTAGTAGTGGTAGGCATCCAGCCCCCTGGGTGAGGGTGGTAGTAGTGGTAGGCATCCAGCCCCCCTGGGTGAGGGTGGTAGTAGTGGTAGGCATCCAGCCCCCTGGCTAAGGGTGGTGGTAGGCATCCAGCCCCCTGGCTGAGGGTGGTAGTAGTGGTAGGCATCCAGCCCCCTGGCAAAGGGTGGTGGTAGGCATCCAGCCCCCCTGGGTGTGGGTGGTAGTAGTGGTAGGCATCCAGCCCCCCTGGGTGTGGGTGGTAGTAGTGGTAGGCATCCAGCCCCCTGGCTGAGGGTGGTAGTAGTGGTGGGCATCCAGCCCCCCCTGGCTCAGGGTGGTGGTAGGCATCCTGCCCCCCCTGGGTAGGGGTGGTGGTGCGCATTCAGGCCCCTGTGTGCATATGTGGCATTGGTGATGGGCATCCCGCCCCTATGGTGCTGCTGGTGTAAGTATATTCTGCATCCCTCTGTGTGTGTGTGATGTATCGTGTACGTGTTGTATGTGTTTTGTGGTTGGTGTCTGACTTACCTTCTGCGCCGTACGCGTCCGTGCCTGTTCCGGTAGTAAATGTAGAATATTGGTATGATCGGGACGAAGGGATTCATGGTTGGTTCGTGTCGTTCGTCCTTCTCGTTGCTTCACATCGTCGTCGTCGCTTCGCGTCGTCCTCGTCGCTGGCGTGTTCGTCTCGTAGCCGTGGATCGTGTTGTGGCGCGAATCGGAGCTTATGTGCGCCTCTCCCGGATGCTTTGACGTGCCGTGCGTAGCGACGGGTTCGGCGCGTACGGAAAGCGCATCGTACTTGTTCGGCCGGACGGAGCTGCATTTTCCCTTCCGTGCGACTCGATTCAGCGTTTCCGGATTCGCCTCGGTCGGGGAACAGGACCTGGTTTGGGTGAGTACGGCTCGGCCGGATTCTGTGCTGTTGTGCGCATCGTACTTACTCGTTCGGTGTGCTGTACGGATCGGTCGGGAAACAGGCTTTCGCATGGCTTTTTTCCCGACCGAATGGTATTGGGTGCGCCTCCGACCGAGATCGGAATCGACCCCTCTGTCTTTTGTGTCTTAAATGGCAAATTGGAAAGAAGATCAATGGGAAATAGGGAATTACTGAAGGTGGTCTCTTTTAATGTAAATGGTCTTAACAATAAGAGGAAAAGGAGGGCCATTGAGGCCTGGATTAAGACAGAGAATCCTGCGGCTATTCTGTTACAAGAAACCCATATACCAGCGGGTAAAATAGCAGACTTCCCAATGTTTAAATCTTGGGCTGCATATAAAGGTTTTTCCTCATCATCTGCAGCTCACAGGGGGACAGCTATTTTCCTTAGTAAGAAATTTCAGGCAGAGGTGGTCAATGCAGCGAGTGACCATGGTGGAAGATGGTGTTGGGTCACTTGTAATTTAGGACATAGATCCCTGACATTCGCTAGCCTATATGCCCCAGTGGAGGATAACCCTACTCCATATGAGGAATTTTTCAATCCTTAATCCAAGTTTCAGGGGAGATAATTGTGGGGGGATTTTAATTTGTTGATGAATCCAAAGATTGATTCTTCAACAAAAAGAAAAAACAGTTAAAGCATAAATCCCTCAAATTGGTCAAAGTTACAGTTTG
Source organism: Calotriton arnoldi (assembly GCA_963921515.1). Lineage (NCBI taxonomy): Eukaryota > Metazoa > Chordata > Amphibia > Caudata > Salamandridae > Calotriton > Calotriton arnoldi. The sequence continues at coordinate 1,297,225 of CAWUFW010005554.1, read as the reverse complement.
ATGCTTGATATTGTTGACCCTTGGCGGGCCGCATTCCCTACTGAAACCGCCTACACCTGCTTTTCAGGGAGATTCCATTCGCTTTCACGGATTGATTTTTTTCTTATTTCTCGGAGTTTGTTTTTCAAATCACAAAAAATTGTTCAGAGTGGGTTCTCAGATCATGCAATGGTTATTTTGGAGTTAGAATTGGGTGAATGTAAGAAATCCATAAGAAGATGGCAGCTGAACCGACAGTACCTATCGGAGGAAAACTGGATTTCTTTTATTAAATTAGAAATCAGAGAGTTCTTTGAGCGAAACCATGGCTCAGCTCCAATACACATGGTCTGGGACTCGTTTAAAGCCTTCTTCCTTGGGCTTGCTATTGCCAAAGACGTAGAGATCTCAAGGAGTAGGAAGGAAGAGAAACAAATACTCGAACAAATTATGCAAAGGTCCCTAGATAGATTCCTTGCTACCCCCACTCCGGCGAACCATCGACAGTTGGATCAGGCTAAACGGAATCTGGCCGAGAATTACTATGCAAAAAGTGAATTCTTATATCAGCAGGATAGGCAAAAGATTTATGAGGATAGCAACTATACTGGCAGATTCCTAGCATGGCAGGCAAGGGAGCGGGCTGTAAGCAATCAAATACTCGCATTAAGATGTCCCACTTCAGGTCTCCGTTCTGAGGATAGGGAAGCAATAGGAGACATTATAGTTCAACACTATGAGAAGATATATGGCCATCAGCAACCTATTAATATGTCATCTTTGGAAGTTTTCCTCCAGGAAAATGAACTACCTGTTTTAACAGACTTAGAAAAAAGAAATATGGCGAGACCATTTACAAAAGAAGAGCTAGGGAAGGTTATTAAGAACCTCCCGAATGGTAAAGCCTGTGGGCCAGACGGTCTCCCTTCTGAGTTTTTTAAATCATTTGCTAGCGTAATTGTGGATTTTCTTCTTCTATTGGCAAATTCAATTCTGGAAGGAGGACCTATACCTCGGTCTTTTAGAGAAGGGAATGTAGTCAGTTTTAAAAAAAGGCAAAATTAGTGAGGACCCTAACTCATATCGCCCGATAACTCTTTTAAATTCTGACTACAAATTGATTACTAAACTTTTAGCCAATCGTTTTAATGGGAGCGCTTCTCATTTAATCCACTCTGATCAGAATGGTTTTATTGCTGGAAGGCAACTGGGAACTAATACTCATTTTTTCGTAGAAGCACTGGATTATTTTGATACCCGGAAGATTCCAGCATTAGTATTGTTTTTAGACGCCGAAAAGGCTTTTGATTTGGTTATATGGGAGACTTTATTCTGTATTCTAATAAAATTTGGCATTCCTTCTAAAATTATTGGCTTGGTGGCGAATTTATACATAAATGCAGAGGCCAATATTATCATCAATGCTACTCAGGTCGGCCAAGTAAAAGTTAAAAGGGGAACCAGACAAGGCTGTCCGTTATCCCCGGTGTTATTTGCCTTTTTATTGAGCCTCTTGCGATAGCCATTAGAAATAACAGGCATATCTGTCCCCCGCTTCCTTCTATGGCTAAAATTAAATTATATGCTGATGACATTATGCTTATAATAAAACCAGAGGAGGAAGTCCAGGCAAAAGCCTTCCAGATTTTTGATCTGTATGAGTCCTTCGGCGGCTATAAAATTAATAAAAGAAAAACCGAAATAATGTTGAGTGGATGTACATCAGGGATTTTACACCCCGATATTCTTCCGTGTTTCAATTCGAACCCCAAGAGGTACTTAGGGGTCTATTTCTCGTCACACGTTTCGGATCTTTATGATCTGAATTTTGCCCCATTGCTACGAAAAGTTCAGGACTTATTCACACGTTGGAATTCTCTCCCTTTATCTATTTTAGGACGGGTCGCTCTGATTAAAATGTCAGTGCTTCCATTGTTTAATTTCCTTTTCTCCACAATTCCCTGTGTGTTAGTGAATTCTTTTTTTTCGAGAATAGAGTCAATGTTTACATCGTTCCTGTAGGATAAGAAAATTCCCAGAATCGCACTTAGCACCTTATATGAGAATGTGGAAGATGGTGGCTTAGCTCTCCCCAATCTCAAGGAATATTATTTTGCATATTTTGCACAATACATGTCTAGATTTAAGCAGGGTTTACAGTCGGGTCTTTTTATGAACTTTTTTATGAATTTAATATTTAAAGATAATCAGATCCATTGCCCATTATCAATATTTCGATCCCCAAAATTAGTTAGATATAAGTGTCTACATTGGTTTTTTCATAAACGCCAGGCTTTTTGTAGACGGTATTCTATTCCAATTATTAATGTTATAACCCCTATAGCTGATCTTTTTGTTTCAGCAGGCATTAAAGATTCATTTTTAATTTCACAAAAGTGGTCGAAGGCTGGTTTTTTGAGGCTTTCCGACTTTCTTCTGAATGATAAATGGATAAGTGTAAGTGAAATGTCTCAATTAATCCCCGGTGATTTTCTCCTCCTGGGGTCATATAACACTCTTAGTAAATTATTTGGCAATCTTGATCTGTTCCAGATCACAGCCCGGAAATAGTTAGTTTATGACTTGCTGGGAGACAGGGTAATGAAAAACCAGGGAGTGGAAAAAAAGCTAGCCAGAATTAAAGGGGTAGATCTGGAGATTAAGGCTATAACAAAATGGGGTAAATATGAGGACCAGGAACTTACAGCAAATATGTGGACTATAATCAACAATTTAAATTTTACCTTACTCAGAGGGGCTAATTGGAGAAGGATGTTATATTTTAGCAAATGGCTATTGTACAGAACCCCGTCTTTTGTGGCCAAGGCCTATCCCAATCAATCAGGGCAGTGTTTCCGATGCCACACTCATCCTGCCGCTAATTGGACTCATATAATATTACAGTGCCCTCGGATCCAGAAGTTCTGGAGCGATATTTTTGAGTATCTGACAACAGAATGTTCCATATCAATTAGTTTTAATGATCGACTGATATTGTGGGGTTACGATCCAGATTTGCAGGTATCTGAGAAGCTGATTGGAATTTTATATATTGGTATGGTTGTTGCCAGATCACTTTTACTTCAAAGATGGCGATCAGATTTAATTCCGTCTAAAATTGAATGGGCTCGGAAAATGGGTCAGGTTAAGAGAAGCGAACGAATTTATGCTTTACGAACAGGGGGACTTAAGAAATTTGAGAGGATCTGGACAATATATTTTGATTCTGTTCTCTAAAGTCACCATATAATTTATCCTTCCCCTTTATTCTGTCCTCTTTTTTATGATATGGCATTTTTTATATGGATAGTACACTTTTGGTCATTGGATTCTTTTTGTTGGCGGCAATGGAGACATGTTTAGAGATTCTAGGTGTTTTTATTAAGATCCCCTGCTTATTTATCAATTATTAACGATTGGATCTGCTATGTATTGATCAATTGATGTTATTTATTATCCTTGTGAATGTTATGGATGAATTTTATAGGATGTATATTTGGATTTATTGTATTGTATTGCATATGGTTTTCAATAATAAAAAATAAATAAAAAAAAAGATTTGTAAAAACTAAGCAAAAGAATGATACACCACTCTCATAGAAAGCAACTATAAAATGGCAACCTCTTCAAATTTTCACTCTATGATCAAGAGAAAGGCAGCAAATGAAATCATGTCTTTCGTTTTAGACTACTGCATCTTCACTTGTGAATGTTTAGCATCTGTTAACCCATCCCCTCAAAACCAGGTTCCTGTCTCCTCGTGTTCAAGATGTTTTCGCAATCATCGCATAAAAAACGTCCAAACCAATATTTAACTTCCGTTTTTTTTAAATTTCAATACTGAACAACAGTTTATTATATAGTCCTGAGTTGGAAATTAAAGTTTGCCATTACTTAAATTGTGTCATAACTCCTCAACATTAAAAAAAAAATTCTTCCCCCCCAATACACTCTTAGCTCAGTGTACCTAGCAATCCAGTGGAACTAGTAGGTCACAAGTTCACAGCACATTCTAGAGGAACATAAAACTTCCAAATAAGATACAGCAGGTGTGGTTTACTCCACAGTTTCAAAAGCATATCCATGTCTGTATTATATTTCTTTTTAAAAAAAACAACGGCCAATAAAGGACTTGTTGCTAAGGCATCCAACACACTACCTAATTTTATTCACTTTCATGCTGACAGCATCCAATGAAATATACCTTTAAAAAACACTTCCATTTTAACTGCTCTTCATTTGGAAAACTACCTCATTCAGCTCCAGCCTTCTCCTGACTGCTATTGCTCTTTCACTTCAAAATGCTTAGAGTGTGGGCCACATTATGTCTATTGGGCTAAAAAGGCTGCAAAAAATAGAGGTATTGACAGGGACTTGGGTTTGTCAAATGTGGAGATTACTTGGTTTGGCCAGAGAGGGTTAAAGTTTCATCAGTTGCTGGCTTTGGTTAAATCCATTGTGAATTCCCAGAGCTCCTCACCTCATGTTTGTGCAATGACCTAGGAATATTGACTGGGATAGGGCTGGAAATCTGAATGAAAGAAACCTTTGCAAAACTGATGTTGCTTTTCCCTCACACTGTCTTGGTATATTCTAATATATGCCAAAGACAGAAATGGAAGTGGTCAAATCAATTCTGTCCACACATTGACAAAGCCAGGAAACATGTTAATAAAACAGTTTGTGATTTCCTCAGAGACCATAACATGGCTGTATCTATGTCACAATCTGTGTTTTGACATGCGGGAATTTATAGAAATGATGGAGGGCACTTTACAGATGAAGGCAACAGGGTGTTTCAAAGTAACTGAATATCTGCATTCGGTCTTATGTGTAGTTGTCATATACATACAATCAACACAAAGGCTCCTCGTCAGAGCAACCTTAGTACCTGAAATGTTGTTAATATTCTTTAAAAAGATCTTCACTTTCAGTTTTTGGTATTCATTGCGACAAAGTCGCGATGGTCGCTGATATGTTATGAGAACCGATAACAAAAGCAGACATTCAACAGCCACCAGCATATCCAAAAATAATAAATAAAAAAATCAATTCTAAACATTGAGCTACAAATATTACTATATACATGCTTCTTTAAAAACATGTTTAAACTCATGTTTTTGCTACTAAGTTTCTTTAAAATCCATCTTTAAGACCTATTTTACATTTTTGCAGTTATTCGGGGAATTGCGACGACGCCGTTAACCGCGACAATTGCACCTTTTCTATAATGTGAAAAACACATATATGCACACATTACAGTATTTTACACACTAGGGGTTTATTACTGTACACTTCAAACTGATGTTTTTCTAATGTATTTCTAGAACAACCATCTCTAAAACCTATTTGTCATTTTCGCAGTGAGGAAGGAGGTCGCAATGATGACGGTAATCGCGATCCCCACGGATGCGGCACGAAAGCTGAAAGCAAAAGCAGGAATTCAATAGCCACCACCACATAAAAATATTATAAATACATAAAAAATTCTAACCATCACACTAGATATCTCACTATCTAAATAACTCTACAAAAACATTTATCAGAATCTCAATATCTTTATAACAATGTGTATTAATGATTCACTGATTTTTTTTTTATATTTCCACCAATATTTGCGACGACGTTGGTAGTTGCAATGTCCCCGCGACGAAACACTGGGGGGCCGTGCTGGCGATTGCATCATCGTCATCGCAAACATCATGCACGATTAAAAAAATACAATTTGGTTACATAACTTGTGTCACTAACACCCCATTTCTCAAACTTGGGGTCAGAGTATCTCCACCCTGACCCCTAATGTTAGCTTTCACACAAATTTTCAGCCCCGGGAACCGTTCCCAGATGATAAAATGACAGCCACAACTTTGTGTTCAGGTTGCGTCCAGCCAATGAGATCATTCCTGTTGGCGTGTTGCATTTGCAATTCATCGCAAAAGCATTGCGAAATATCCCCGGCCAGAGATATATCTATAATTTTCAGCTAAAATTGCTCAAAAATTCTGGATGGATTTGCACCAAATACCTTTCTGCCAAATTTGGTGTAATTCCGTCCAGCGGTTCGGGCTGTAGGTTCGACAACACGTTCCTATGGGAATTAACATTACAAACACACCCTTTTCTTGCACCCCTATTTCTCGGTGCCCACTGTACGAATAACCCCCAAACTTTCCATGATACACAGAACCTAATTTGACACTTATTTTAGAAAATTTCATGAAGATTGGTCAAACGACGCCAAAGTTATAGGCAAGTCCAAAAATGCTTTTCCTATGGAAACTAGGGCCTAACTATTACTACGTACTGGCAACAACCAGTAGGTTTTTTATACATATATATATATATATCATGTGAACAAGGCTCGGACGAGCCGAAACGTTATGGCGGCATATTATTAACAAATAAATAAATTTTGCACTTATTTGCTGGTCCGTGTTGGTTGTGGAGGTGACGAGGAGGAGTTACTGCTACTCAGCTGCGGAGTTAGCGATATATATATATATATATATATATATATATATCTCTATCTATGTGTATATATATATATATATATATATATATATATATATATATATATATATATATATATACATACATATAGAGATAGATATATATATATATATAGATATGTATATATATATATACATATATATATATATTCACTGAAAAAACCATAGGTTTTACAAACGTTATAATTAGAAATTAGCATTTAAAAAACCTTTGCAATTCACTGAAAAAACCATAGGTTTCAGGGGCGTTATAGTTAGCTGGACATTTCACTCGTACAAAACCATAGAAATTCCACTGTTATAGTTAGTTCAGCTAACTATAACTCACGCCCCGTAATGCACTGCTCATGACGTCACATATTACATCATTCATGGCTTGGTCAGTGACATCACTGATGACATCTGAAATGAAATCACTGATGACATCATCCACGTGAAAATCTGATGCACCTCCTCACAGTCTAATATAACCTTTAATACACCCACTGTAAAATACAGACTACCATTTTCGAAACCATCGAGACACCAATACCAGTTACTACATACGCACTCTTTGATTCCTACGTCTACACACACATCCACTCATTCACCCATACATTCACTTATACATGCAGTTACTCATCAATACAACACTATGATATGCACTCATACACCTATTCAGACACTCACACACCGCCACTCATCCATGGAGTTACTCACACACCTAGTCAGTCATGCAAAGAATCAATCACACTCCCATTTACTCACCTATACAGTTATACACACACCACCTCCCTAATTCATACAGATACTAACGCATAATTACTCTCTTATATAATCACTGATACAAGTACACACTCATCCATACAGCCACTCTCACAATCACTCACTGTCACATATACTCATTTATATACAGTATCACTCACATATACTGCCTTTTACATATGTAGTTATTCACACATGTACCACTGAGACATCCATTCACTCACCAACATACCCATACACACACTCACCCACCCATACAGCTGTTTCCACATGCACTCTTGAACCCATACACCCAGTGAATCAACCACTCACACATCAATGCACAGAGTCACACACCTCCAACCCACCCACACACACACTCAGTCTCCCATACAAATACTCAGGCAAACAATCAATAACCCATATAAACACTCATGTAGCTACTGACCAACCCATGTAGCAGCTTACACAACAACAGACAGACTGATACACACATTCACACAGTTTAGTCACTAACCCATGCATTCAGTAAGACGTGTTTAATCACTCACTTATACAATCAGTCACACACCTGTAAAATCCCCCATCCAGACACTTATACACCCACTCATTCTTCAATACACCTAAGAATATATGTAAAACATATTTAAAAATTACAGAAACACACAGTCACTGGATGATGTCAGCAGTGATGTCATTTCAGATGTCATCAGTGATGTCATCAGTGATGTCACTGACCATGCCATGAATGATGTAATATGTGACGTCATGAGCAGTGCATTGCGGGCGCGAGTTATAGTTAGCTGAACTAACTATAACAGTGGAATTTCTATGGTTTTGTACGAGTGAAATGTCCAGCTAACTATAACGCCCCTGAAACCTATGGTTTTTTTCAGTGAATTGCAAAGGTTTTTTAAATGCTAATTTCTAACTATAACGTCTGTAAAACCTATGGTTTTTTCAGTGAATTTCAATGGTTTTTTAAATGCTAATTTCTAACTATAACGTCCCTGAAACCTATGGTTTTTTCAGTGAATTTCAAAGGTTTTTTAAATGCTAATTTCTAACTACAATGTCCCTAAAACCTATATTGTTTTTAGCTAAATTTAAAAAGACGTGCATACTTTTTGTAGTGAAAAACTAACTGTAACAGTAGTCTGTTATAAGTTATAATTTAACAATGCTTAAAACTTAATTAGCACTAATTAACATATAAGTGTGGAAAAAGTGTGACGGAGCAGCTATGATACCTGACTTCGAACAACAGCGTTCACAGTTCGATTCCCGGCTCCAGCGGCACGTTAGCCCACCACAATGTCACTGTGGGCAACACCTTGCTTAATCTTTACGACGCCCCCGAGCGCCGGCACACCTTTCCAGGGTTAGTTGTACACTTTACAAATGCTCGCATTTTTTAATTTAAAACCATAGTGATGAGAAATATTATCACGTTTTTTTTCTTCTATTCTGATAGATCTTTTTTTATGTCTTCTATTTAGAATTACGGCAATCAATAAATGTATTTACTCATGAGAATGGAAATGACACGGTTTTCCGGGTAACAGTTTTTAAGCTCTCCAACGTATGTACATATTAAGGACCTTATACGTGTTAGGTTCGAAATCGAAACTTTTCCACTTCACATTTTGTAACTTTTCCCAACACGTGCACAAGTGAAACAGTTAAAACGTGAGCACGTGTCAACTGTAAAACGTGACATCTAAATGGGCGGAGCCGCATCTTCCTTCCATAGACTACTGAAAAACCAAAAAGTATATAAACCACACCCGTTGATAGATTAGTTTCGTTTTTACGAGTTATTTACGCGTCTCCATTCAGTGATGCAGGTGCTCTTTTCTACAGTCGGATTCTTCTTTTGCGGCCACAAAACATAATCCTGAGTTGTAAGTTGTTTGATTATGCAATACTAGATATTTATAATACGTAGCTATTTGTCAATCTTTAAACACTTGTATTTAGAAAAAAGTGTTATTGGTTGTTTTTGCCATTTATATGTAATGTTAGCAGCTTGTTTTCAGAAACAGACAGAATACAGCAAACATTGTTCCTGTTCTGGCTCCTTTGAGCTCATGTAGTGTGACTTTGTATATTATAATATTGACACTGTACTTGACCTCAGAAGTGTTGGTGACCCGTCGCTGCTTCTAGTTTGTAGTCTATTTCCCCCTTGACATCATATAGTGCGAGTATGTATATTATAATAACCACACATTATGATCTCAGAGGAGTTTGTGACCCGTCGGCGCGAAGACTAAAGATTTATATGTAACGTCAGCAGCTTCTGGTTTTTAGTCTATTTCTCCCTTGAGATCATATAGTGTGAGTATGTATATTGTAATATGAACATTTATACTGACCTCAGTGGAGTTTATGACCCGTCGACGCGAAGACTAAAGATTTATATTTAACGTCAGCACCTTCTCGTTCTTACTCTGTTTCTTTCATGGGATCATATACCTGTGAATATGTATATTATAATATTAACAGTCATTGTGATCTCAGAGCACTTTATGACCCGTTGGCGCGAAGATGAAAGATTTTGAAGTCCCGGAGAAAGAAGCTCTCAACATACTCATCGCTGGAAAGTATTTCGTTATTGATCTAGTTTTGGATTGATGACTTCATTTTCATTTTCCTTTTGTGTGCCATCAGTGACACTGTGTATATTGTAAGAGTGTGATATTTCCACACAACAGGAATTGGAGATTTCTCGCCGCCAGGAGTAAACCATCTGAAATACAGTTCACTGACCTTTATAACTTACTTGATCAGATATTTTTACAGTGACAATATTTTTGGAAATTGCAGTTTAAAAAAAATCGTTTCCATAGATACTTTCTTAGTGAATACCTTTGATAAACCCTACATTTCTGATTTTTTTTACTATTTCTATTTTTGTCTGTTGCGGTTCCTATTCACCTTCTCCCTATAGAATATATACGACCAGTAGTGTATATTATTATACTACTATCCTATTTATTCTTAAAGGAGTACGTGATCTAAGCACTACGACCAAACTTTCCTGAATTCTACAATAGAAATTATAAAAAATGATAAAGCGTACATTTCTATGTAATGTAAAGTGATTTGTGTTTAACTGTTTTTTACTTGTTATTGTTCTTGTGACCTGAGATGATGTAGTGCGGGAGTGTTTCTTGTAGCACTTCTTTTCTACTTTATTTAAAAGTAACTCATGCCCTCTTATATTATGAAGAATATGGGGCAACACTTTTACAAACTATAGCAGAAAAAAAAAGGGAGGGTGTGCCCACGCTTAAGGGACATTTTATGAATTGCGTTTTATTTGTCACCCCTTTGATATATACAGCTTCAGTTTCCGAACAAAGTATATTTGTAATTGCTTAATAAAAACTATTTCAAACCTAGACTGAAAGTTTTGCTGCGCAACCACAGCTCCCCGTTAGAAAAGTAATCACCACATTATAACTAAACAGTGCTCCTGGGAAGTATCCAAACCCGCAAACTTAATAAAAAGAAGACCGCAACACACTTTGTTATTTTCCCGCTGTGATTTGTACACCCCAGGCCAATTATATAAATGGCCCTTAAAATATATAAAAACTATTTTTACCTTCACAATCCCTCTCCACCACCTTGTGACCACTGTACAGAGTTAATAGTGTTCCTACCCTCCCCGCTACTACTTTCTTTTCCCGTACTCCATTGAAGTGCGTCACAAAATGGTTCACAATAGTGAACCGTTCCCAGCCAATAATGAGCAAACTTGTACTAGGAACAGTTTAGCCAATAAAATGTCCATAGTGTTCTGCAGAGGGGGAGGGAATAGCTGCCAACACTTCTACTTTCAATGGTTTACAGCCAATGAACATTAAGCTTGGGAAGGTCCTGCTAGGAACACGTTACCTAATCAGATGTCCCTGATACTCCTCGGAGGGGGAGGGAATGGCTGGCAACACTTCTACTTTCAATGGTTTACAGCCAACGAACATTAAGCTTGGGAACGTCCTGCTTGGGACACGTCAACCAATAACATGTGCCTGCTACTCCGCGGACGGGGAGGAAATGGCTGGCAACACTTGTACTTTCAATGGTTCGCAGCCAATGAACATTAAGGTTGGGAAGATCCTGCTTGGAACACGTCAGCCAATAAGATGTCCCTGCTACTCCACGGACGGGGAGGAAATGGCTGGCAACACTTCTACTTTCAATGGTTCGCAGCCAATGAACATTAAGCTTGGGAAGGTCCTGCTTGGAACACGTCAGCCAATCAGATGTCCCTGCTACTCCGCGGACGGGGAGGAAATGGCTGGCAACACTTCTACTTTCAATGGTTCGCAGCCAATGAACATTGAGCTCGTTGTTGGAACACCTCAGCCAATTAAACGTTAATTTTGTTCCAGACACACGAACAGAACACGCCCTCCCACATAATATTAATTTTCATGTAAGAAAGTGACACTGTCCGTGATAAAAGTGAACACCGCATTATAAGTAAACATTATTGCGCATTATATTAAAGGAAGGCTGCAATACGGCGCATTGTTATTTTCCCGACGGGATTTCCAGAGCCTACGCAACCTTGCCGCAATACCGCGCACCCTTGTTCTGCGGACGTGATTTCCACGTCTGCAGACGTGATTTCCACGGCCTACGCAACATTCAAACTCCCTGCCTCTGCACCGTACAGACTGCTTAAACTAAGACCACAGTGTTCCTACTATACCCTCTTATACAATTTTTCTCTTTTGTTTCGCCCTACGCCTTTCAACTCAGTCACAAAATGGCTGCCAACACTTCCTAGTTTGAACAGTTCGCAACCAATGAGCCGCACGCTCGCCGTACAGACTGCTTAAACTAAGACCACAGTGTTCCTACTATACCCTCTTATACAATTTTTCTCTTTTGTTTCGCCCTACGCATTTCAACTCAGTCACAAAATGGCTGCCAACACTTCCTAGTTTGAACAGTTCGCAACCAATGAGCCGCACCCTCGTGCTCGTAATGCCTCAGCCAATCAGATGTCAGAATTCTCAAATATCGATATCTGTAAATTTTGATATTTCTCTAAAACTACTGAACGGACTTACCCCATTTAAACAAAAAGCATGCTTTCTGGACCAAGACCTTTCTCCCTGCCAAATTTGGCGTAATTCCGTTCAGCAGTTTGACCTGTAGCCTTGTCTAAAGTTTCCTATGGAAATTGCATGGAGAAAACATGTTTTGGGACCCCCCTTTTTTCTCAGCCCCCCCTTCACGAATTACCCCCAAACTTTCAGGATAGGAGCTCACCTGAAAAGAGGAACTTTTTGGAAAATTTCGTAAAGATTCGTCAAACGACGCCAAAGTTATAAGCACATCAAAAAATGCTTTTCCTATGGAAACGTGGTCCTAACTATAACTATCTACTGGCGACCGCCAGTAGATTATATATATATATATATATATATATATATATATATATATATATATATATATATATATATATATATATATATATATATATATATATATATATATATATATATATATATATTGTACCCAACTATTTGCAACAGAATACATTTTTGAGGGGGGTGTAGCACCCCAAACACCCCACCTGGAGCTATGCTCTTGCCAAAGCCTCAAACTCTCCCTGACATAAGGTAGGAGAAATGAGCCAAGCAAGCTACAAATCCCGAGACAAAAGATCCACAAGGAATTTGATCCAAACAGCTTGATGAAAACTGACAACAATAGCAAATGAAAAGCAAGACAACAGATGAAAGAGGACAATTCCAAAGGAAGAATCCAACCTGCAACAGTCAAGGATAAAAATGTTCAGCTAGGGCCATATAGCTTGTCAAATAATCAGGGAATTAAAATGTTACTCCCCATCTTGTGCAATGTGTCTTTTTAAACGTCGCTTTTTATTTGCCTCTACAGGAACAAATCATATCGGAAGAGTCTGCCACATATTAGATTGGGAAGTTCCAATGGTTTTCATCGGAGAGATCACCATCTTGGATCAGGCACTTGATATGATCAAACTCTGCTGGGAAGTCATGATGTCTGTGATTCCACGAAGAAGCTCTAGTTTAACATTCTGTGCTCCGTGTGGTGTTCTAGAGGCCCGCCGCCTGCAATCCGTGCCATGTACTACCCGTGTGAGACAACTCCAGGTCCCTGCTGGGGCGGATGTGCCGGAGAGAGTGAGACAATTAGGAGCCGCCTGCTTTCAACATGGCGCAGCTTGCAGCAATGTTGAACAGTAGTGCTTGAGACTTTGTTCCCTTGCAAAACTGCATGAACTCTGGGAACCTCTGACCTTCTGCTTAGTTTTGAAGATTTGGCTTCAAAAGAAAAGCCATCCCCAGTGACTATAGAAAAAATGTAAGATATTATGAAAAATAAGTAATTCAGATGATGCCCCTGGTCCCAATGGCATACCATCGCTGTCTGCAAGCAGCATGTACAGTTTTGAGCACAGCATTTTTACTTACTAATTAACCATTGCTATTTTAACTATACCGGGTTCAGGTAAGAGGCATAAATAACTCATGCTGCAACTGTCCCCGGGGGCTGATGGATTAATCACACGTTATAGTTAGTTGAATAGGGCAGCCGGGGCGAGTGTTCTTCCTACTGACCTCTGACCTCCGTCGGGAGGGTGGTGGGGCCATTTTCTCTCCCGCTGAATATAACATTAGACAGATAGAAACTTAGTATTCATAGAGTTCAATGTTAAAGGGAACGTTAATGTATTTAGACCCGACGATCGATCTGGCTTCCAATAGAGCGCGATAAATGTGTAGATACGATGTTAAAGCTGTTTTAGGGTCGGGTAAGTTTATGGTTAGCAGATCTACGTTCTATTTAGGATTGTTTGAAACAGCACGATGACATAGTAATTTTCATCAGTTAGGGGCCGATTCCGATTCGGGTCGGACAGCTCAAAAAGAGCCGTCCGGACGCTTACCTCCCGACCGACCCGTCCCGGGAGCCGGTCAGTCCTGCCGATCAAGTACGATGCGTGCATGTGCTGAAAACTCGACCGACATGAACTCGCCAAATAAATACTCAATTCACCCTACGACCCGGTCCCGTAAACGCAGAATCGACTCGCACGGGGGCTAGGTCAGAGCTGTTTCCGGCCAGACAAGTACGATGCGCACTTCCTATGCGCCGAGCGAGTCGACACGTACGGCACGTCACAGCATCCGGAAAAGCTGCATGAAAGGAACGATTCGCGCCACAACACGATCCCCGGACACGAGACGTACAAGCCTGCAACTGGGACGAAACGAACCAACGACCAGTGCAGACGAGACGGTGTCGACATGAATCCCATCGCACAGGTCATACCGATCCTCTACATCCATGGACTGATCCGGAACAGACGCCAACGACGGAGACGGTAAGAGACACCCCCCCAAACAAACAGCCGACACGTACCAGTAAACCTGTGACAAACACCCAGGCCCCCCTTGCCCATCACCCCCACCCATAGGGGGCCTCTTGCCTGTCACCACTACCACCCCCACCCATAGGGGGCCCCTTGGCTGGGACTACTCTCACCCCCACCCATAGGGGGCCTCTTGCCTGTCACCACTCACACCCCCACCCATAGGGGGCCTCTTGGCTGGGACTACTCACACCCCCACCCATAGGGGGCCTCTTGCCTGTCACCACTTCCACCCCCACCCATAGGGGCCTCTTGGCTGGGACTACTCACACCCCCACCCATAGGGGGCCTCTTGCCTGTCACCACTCACACCCCCACCCATAGGGGGCCTCTTGCCTGTCACCACTTCCACCCCCACCCATAGGGGCCTCTTGGCTGGGACTACTCACACCCCCACCCATAGGGGGCCTCTTGCCTGTCACCACTCACACCCCCACCCATAGGGGGCCTCTTGGCTGGGACTACTCACACCCCCACCTATAGGGGGCCTCTTGCCTGTCACCACTTCCACCCCCACCCATAGGGGGCCTCTTGGCTGGGACTACTCACACCCCCACCCATAGGGGGCCTCTTGCCTGTCACCACTTCCACCCCCACCCATAGGGGGCCTCTTGGCTGGGACTACTCACACCCCCACCTATAGGGGGCCTCTTGGCTGTCACCACTCACACCCCCACCCATAGGGGCCTCTTGGCTGGGACTACTCACACCCCCACCTATAGGGGGCCTCTTGCCTGTCACCACTTCCACCCCCACCCATAGGGGCCTCTTGGCTGGGACTACTCACACCCCCACCCATAGGGGGCCTCTTGCCTGTCACCACTTCCACCCCCACCCATAGGGGGCCTCTTGGCTGGGACTACTCACACCCCCACCCATAGGGGGCCTCTTGCCTGTCACCACTCACACCCCCACCCATAGGGGGCCTCTTGGCTGGGACTACTCACACCCCCACCCATAGTGGGCCTCTTGCCTGTCACCACTTCCACCCCCATCCATAGGGGGCCTCTTGGCTGGGAATACTCACACCCCCACCCATAGGGGGCCTCTTGCCTGTCACCACTCACACCCCCACCCATAGGGGGCCTCTTGCCTGGGACTACTCACACCCCCACCCATAGGGGGCCTCTTGCCTGTCACCAGTCCCACCCCCACCCATAGTGGGCCTCTTGGCTGGGACTACTCACACCCCCACCCATAGGGGGCCTCTTGCCTGTCACCACTTCCACCCCCACCCATAGGGGGCCTCTTGCCTGTCACCACCACCAATAGTGAACTGTGTGAGTACCACTACCAATGCCCACACACATAGGATGGGTGATGTGTAACACATACCCCATACCCCAACATAAGGACTACAAACCAAAGGATATCCACAACAACCTCATGACCACAACATGTAGTCTGTGTACAATACCCACCACAGTGAACATGACCATGTACACACAATGTAACTCACAACACGTGTCTGCAATACCATAGTGTGGCTAACACAAGCCAAGCCTCACATGAGCACTGCAGTAATGTCCTCAACACCCATCACTTGAGTGTACAAAAGGTAACTGTGTGGTACTAAACAGCAGCATATGTAGAGCACTGTGCTAATGGGGTCTCAACCCCCATCAGCACAGTGACATGAAGGTAAGTGTGGGGATCACACATGCAGCATATGTAGAGCACTGTGCCAATGGGGTCTCAACCCCCATCAGCACAGTGACATGAAGGTGAGTGTGGGGGATCACACATGCAGCATATGTAGAGCACTGTGCCAATGGGGTCTCAACCCCCATCAGCACAGTGACATGAAGGTGAGTGTGGGGATCACACATGCAGCATATGTAGAGCACTGTGCCAATGGGGTCTCAACCCCCATCAGCACAGTGTCAGGGCCTATCCGGGACTATGTGGGGAACACAGTCAGGGACTTGGGTAAGGACTGGGAACAGGGTAGAAAAACAAACACAGAGAGGAGTACAGCGCTGCCCCGGATCACACAGGAAGACAGAGGAGAAAAGGGATCCAAAGGGGAAGCCTGTAGAGGTGAACAAGAAGGGTGAGACTCAGAAAAGAAGGGCACTCATGAGGCGGCTCAGCATTCAGAATCACTAAACCCAGGACGGATGTGCAATACAATTAAACATAAAACAACATTAACAATAAAGGGGATGTGTGGGGTAAAGCACTCAGGAGCTCCACACGGTAAGACTGAAGCTCAGTAAGTTCCTTACCCACAATTGCTGTTACAGACACCAACTGGAAATACCCACATATAGGATATGTATACAAAGGCAGGGTCTGTGGAGCTTATACCTATGGTGATGTTATAACAGTAACTCAAAGACAATACTCACAGTGAACAAGAAACACCACCTAGGTAGTCAGCTGTGCCCACGGATCCTGGCGATCAAACAGGAACACGCAAGGCAGTAACAGCAAAGGGGTAGAACTAAATACAAGCACAATAGACAAGGAGCTAGCAAGGAGGAGTGCTTAACAGAAAAGGAAGGAAATCACAGGGCACACTTGGCAGAAATCAGGTAACAAACATACAAGGTAACAGAAGTAAGACAGCAGAATAGAAAGATAGCAAACTAGAACTGGAACCAAGGAGATGGGATGAAAGGCAGGGACTGGAAAAGGATATACAGAAAGGGAGGCTACAAGGGTGTACTAGAATAGTGCAGGGTTAGGAAACCAGAAAACAAAGTAGCATAGGATGCAGAGCTGGGGCAAGAATTGAGCAAAGGCTCAGGGGTCAAAGTAGCACTACAGGTCAGGAACAAGGAAACGTAAAGGCTCAGGAATCAAGGAAGCACTGCAAGCAGTGCTGGTTCAGGAAACAGGAAAATGGCTACAGCTCAGGAAACAAGGAGTCAAGAGCGAACTGCAAGCAGTGCAAGTCAGGCACAAGAAAAATAGCTATAGCTCAGGAACTTAGGAAACCAGGTAGCACTGCAGGCAGTGCTAATTCAGGCACAAGGAAAATAGCTGTAGCTCAGGAAACTTAGGAAACCAGGTAGCACTGCAGGCAGTGCTAAATCAGGTACAAGGAAAATAGCAGCAGGTCAGGAAAAAGGCAGGACTAAAGCTCAGGAAATACTGGAAACAATAGCAAAGGCTCAGGAAGCACTGGAAACAAGGATTGGTCTCACCGGTAAACAGCTTACAATGACCAACCCTGGGCTGAAGGGAGCTGGGGCTTAAAAGAGCTCACAGTAATCATATGCAGCTGGTGTGAGCAGGCTAGCAGCAGCCAGCCACAGGTGATCTGAATTCCTCCACCCATCCTTGGCCTGCAGGGGTGGAGACTAAGCAGTGAGCAGGGAATCCTGGGTAATGGAGTTTTCAGGCATGAGTAGGCTGGCTTCACAAAACCCGGCACGGACTGGGAATGGATGTTAGTTTCCAATAAATGTCCAAATGGCTGGAAGTCAGGCTTTGCATGCAGGGGAGGGTCTGGACGTTTATTAGAGGACTGGAAAGTCCCCCAGTTCAGCCCCCTGGTGGTGGACACGGGAAAGCAGGGAGCAAGTCGTGACACACAGTGACATGAAGGTGAGTGTGGGGATCACACATGCAGCATATATAGAGCACTGTGCCAATGGGGTCTCAACCCCCATCAGCACAGTGACATGAAGGAGAGTGTGGGGATCACACATGCAGCATATGTAGAGCACTGTGCCAATGGGGTCTCAACCCCATCAGCACAGTGACATGAAGGTGAGTGTGGGGATCACACATGCAGCATATGTAGAGCACTGTGCCAATGGGGTCTCAACCCCCATCAGCACAGTGACATGAAGGTGAGTGTGGGGATCACACATGCAGCATATGTAGAGCACTGTGCCAATGGGGTCTCAACCCCCATCAGCACAGTGACATGAAGGTGAGTGTGGGGATCACACATGCAGCATATGTAGAGCACTGTGCCAATGGGGTCTCAACCCCCATCAGCACAGTGACATGAAGGTGAGTGTGGGGATCACACATGCAGCATATGTAGAGCACTCTGCCAATGGGGTCTCAACCCCCATCAGCACAGTGACATGAAGGTGAGTGTGGGGATCACACATGCAGCATATGTAGAGCACTGTGCCAATGGGGTCTCAACCCCCATCAGCACAGTGACATGAAGGTGAGTGTGGGGATCACACATGCAGCATATGTAGAGCACTGTGCCAATGGGGTCTCAACCCCCATCAGCACAGTGACATGAAGGTGAGTGTGGGGATCACACATGCAGCATATGTAGAGCACTGTGCCAATGGGGTCTCAACCCCCATCAGCACAGTGACATGAAGGTGAGTGTGGGGATCACACATGCAGCATATGTAGAGCACTGTGCCAATGGGGTCTCAACCCCCATCAGCACAGTGACATGAAGGTGAGTGTGGGGATCACACATGCAGCATATGTAGAGCACTGTGCCAATGGGGTCTCAAACCCCATCAGCACAGTGACATGAAGGTGAGTGTGGGGATCACACATGCAGCATATGTAGAGCACTGTGCCAATGGGGTCTCAGCCCCCATCAGCACAGTGACATGAAGGTGAGTGTGGGGATCACACATGCAGCATATGTAGAGCACTGTGCCAATGGGGTCTCAACCCCCATCAGCACAGTGACATGAAGGTAAGTGTGGGGATCACACATGCAGCATATGTAGAGCACTGTGCCAATGGGGTCTCAACCCCCATCAGCACAGTGACATGAAGGTAAGTGTGGGGATCACACATGCAGCATATGTAGAGCACTGTGCCAATGGGGTCTCAACCCCCATCAGCACAGTGACATGAGGGGACTCCACTCCTGTGGAAGGAAAGCTGTGCCATATGTTGTCCATGCAGGCCACCAGCATGTCAGCAGTATACTTTGTCACACAGCTAACATATACCACACATTGGTGGCCCTGGTAACAGCAGCCTGGGCACGGGAGGGTCCCTTGAGTCAACTGCACAGAGTCAACACACATGTAGATGAAGTAGCACTGAGGACACAGATGAGTCCATCCACATAGATGCATACACTTGCATGTCCATTGGAGATGGCCACACAGTCAGTGAAATGGGCCAATTGAACCATGCTAAGGCCAACAGGTGTGCATGTGTGTAAGACACTGATGAGACATTGCTAACACAAGATAGATAACACATTTCCAAAGACCATAATCATGACCCCGTCGGATTGCTGCAAAGGATGACATGGATACACACCCCAACAGGACATACCCCCATGGGCCACATGGTCTCCAGCACAGTGACACTACATTTCCCAGCCATGGAATACACCATCACTGGAGCAAGGGCATGTCAAGTATCAACAACATCATGTACATCTGAAGCAAAACCACTAGTGAACAAAAAGGAGCTTTTATTCAGCCGAGTTATTTGTGAAATGGAAAATCAAGAAGAAAAACATGAAGGCCTATGGCCAGTCCATAAACAGACCCAACAGGGTCAAGTGTCCAAATGCCACATTTGGCATGCCTGCACTGCCAACGGAAGGGGACATACCCCTGGGAGAGGCATACATAGAGGCCAGCCAGGCACCGCAGGTACAGGATCATGGGTCTACAGAAACAGGCAGGGAAGGGCTGGTGGGTGCAGGAGCGGCAGCTGCAGCGGAGGAGTCTGACAGGGTGGGTGCCGGCACGACTTGGGGGCACAAGTCAGGATCAGTGGGTGCCGGCACAACTGGGGGGCACAAGTCAGGAGCAGTGGGTGCCGGCACAACTGGGGGGCACAAGTCAGGATCAGTGGGTGCCGGCACAACTGGGGGGCACAAGTCAGGAGCAGTGGGTGCCGGCACAACTGCAGTGGGCAGGTCAGAGGGAGTGGACACGGAACCCACTGCAGTGCCCAAGTCAGACCGGGAGGGCAGAGACTCCACTGCAGTGCCCATCCCCAGGGGAGCAGGAAGTGGATCCGGTGATGTGGGCAGGACGGAGGGGGAGGGCACGCCCTCCACAGCAGTGCCACACACAGGCTGAGTGGGGTGTGGGGTGCTGGAAGAGCAAGAGGCAGGTGGGGAAGGCCTGAGCATCTTGGGGATGCGGTAGCGGTGGGTGGGTGAACCTGGGGCAGGGTGTGGTGGTGGGACCTGTGGAGTGGGAGCCTGGGGGATGGCGGGTGGAGACTGTCTGGTGGAGTGTTGGGCCGGTGGTGGGGTCTTGCTCTTCCGTGTGCGGGGGACCTGCGGCGTGGTGTCTCAGCCTGCCTGCGCCTGGGGGAGGGTGTCTGGGGGCGAGGGACACCCCTCTGTGTGGCCGGACCCCCTCTTCCCCTTGTGTGCTGGTGTGGATGGATCAGTGGGGAAGAGTCCGAGGTCGACCAGGAAGAGCCTCTTTGCAGCTGGGGATGCAGTTGAGGCAGTGGAAGGGGCCGTGGAAGGGGCTGTGGAGGGTGAGGCATCGGAGGACTGCGGAGTGCCTGTGGATGCATGTGTGTGTGTGTCTGACCCATCCCCGGTGAGTGTATTTTCAGTCCCCTGAGTATGCGTGCGTGCATGTTTAGACTTTGGCTTGGGGGTGTGTGTAGTGCCTGGGTCTGTTGTGTGCAATGATGGTGCAGGTGTGTGTGTGAGTTGGACAGGTAGGGTGCTGGGAGTAGGGGATGGGGCAGGGGCAGGAGGGGGAGGGACTGCTGGAGGAGGGACACTGCTGCCGTCAGTGAGGAGGCCATGCCCTGACTGGTCCTCTGTAGTGCAGACATGGATGATGACATGCCCTCCATGTACGACACCAGCTGGTTCAACAGACCCGTGTGCACATGGAAGACACGCAGCATGGATGACTGCCCCACATGGATCTGCCGCAGCAGGTCGACAGACTCCTCACTCAGGGCTGCAGGGGACACAGGGGTAGGGGGTGCGGTGCCTGACTGGAAGGAGACATGCCCATGAACACGGGCGCCTCCACGGACCTTAGATGTGGGAGCCATGGGGAGGGCAGTGATGGTGGGGGCGGGGACAACCTCAACAGGTGTTGGATGGTGGCTGCTGCCACCCGCCTCCACAAGGAAGTCCCCGTCACTGCTGCTGTGGTCCTCAGCTGCGGTGGTGTTTGCCGAGGAGCCCACAGACTCACTCCCCTCGCCCTCCGTGCCACTGGGTCCCTCCGACTCCTCAAATTCCGACCCAGTCTGGCTCTCTGGCTCCCCCTGGTCCGTGGAGCGGTCTCCCTCTGTGTCCGTGTCTGTATCTGCACAGGGAAAATAGAATGAAAACACATTAGTCATCTGCACTGACCACACACACCACAGAAAGTACAGCACATCAGTGGCCAAGTGCGGGCATCAATCAGTTGAACTTTGCTAGGAGTGCTCACACAGATTTGCATAGGCCAATGGTTAGTCTGAGAGTCGAGCATGGCATTCACATCCCTCCTGCCCTTGCACCCATCTGTCTTGCGCATGTAGGATCCCTACACCCCACTGCAGACACATGCACCACCTACCCATCACTTGACAAGACCTGAAAATACGTAGTGGTCTGTCAACATGCACACATCACATCTGCTGACAATGGACCTGTACATTTGCCTGGACGTAGGGATGGCCAGTGTTGCATCTGAGAGGCTGGGGTTGAGTACATGCACCAGACATCCTGATCCCCGCAAGTCCTGCATACCTTGGCACAATGGAGTGCATGTTGCACATGACACACTCCTGCTGGATCACCCCTAGGTAGTGTAGTCCCATGGCTCAGCCATGCCTGTGAGATCATACATCACAGTCTCCAGTCACAGGGGGCAGGGCAGCCCTACAACAACTGTCACCACTGTGTCACATTCCCAAGACATGGGGCCTGCAAACTCTGTAGCTGACAACTACACATGACCATCCACAGTAACAACAGCGTCTGGATTCTGATGTGCCCACCCCAGATCCATTGGACGCATGAGAGACATGGGACAGGGCACTCTGAAGCTGAGCAACTCGCACTCTGCTGTGAATGACACCCAGCTGCTGGAACTACCCGGTTGCAGGCACCATTGTGCACGGTCAAGTCATCACATCCATACATGTCACAGAGGTATTGTCTCACATGGGCACATCTCAGATTGCATGCTGACCCCAAACCCATGTACACACCAGTGGGCCTGACAACGGTGCCACAGCACAATGACACAGGGGCAGACACCTGAGGGAACTGTTCACCTGGCACAAAGTGCCAACCGAGACACGGGAGTGGGAGTACAGACTGTAGCATGCCCTGGACTAGCCATGACTGTCCTGCTCCACGTGGAACAGGTGATAGCCATGGACAGTAGGCAGGTGGCTGTGCATATGTGACACACTTGAGGTACATGCTCCAGAGGCCCCAACAGTTTACCCAACCAGCAGCATGGGTGTGTGCCGAATGCCCCAGGCACATGTGGTGAGCCCGAGCTGTCAATTGGCCACATGACAGGAGTACATGCAGATAAATACCAGGACCCTGGCATGTACTGTACAATGGTCCCACCCTTGAAGCACAACACTGAGTCCCCTGAAGCAATGCTGGCCCACATCCCATGCACCTTCACATGTAAGGGCACAGTTCCCACGTGACACTATGCCCAGACAGAAACAGCAACACCTGGCAAACAGATGAGAAGGGGGCAAGTCACCAGAGAGGGACATGGGTCCTGGACTAACTGAACAATGTACTGTTGAGGTGTTACCAGGCCAGAGGGGGCACATAGCATGTCAGACACAGCACACAGTGCAGTCATGTACTCACCCCCTCCTTGCTGCTGTCTGGCCTTCAGCTGCCCATCCAGGTCCGGGAAGACCACCGCCAGGATCCGGAGCATGTGGGGGGTCAGGGTCCGGTGTCCGCCCCTCCTGCGTGGAGGCGACAGCTTCAGCTGGACCCGTGCGATCCTCCGGGTCCAGCCCCGAAGGTCCTGCCACCTCTTCTGGCAGTTGTGGATCCTGCGCCTGTAGACCCCCACGGATCTCACCGCCCGGACGATGCTCCTCCAGATATCATGCTTCTTCTGGGCAGCAACCTGTGAGGATGACAAAGTGCAGAGGACATTACTACACTGGCAACATATTAGTGCAACACACAGGCAGTCACACATGTGGGCATCAGCAAGGCTAATGAGGTACACAGGTGGTGCAACTATGGTTGAGGGACCGGTGTCTAGCACTCACAGCTTTGAGACATGGCCTGGGAAGGGGACCTAGTGACAATACACCTTGCACTGCACTGCAACTGTGCAGTACATGTGGGTGCCCCATTTGTGGCAAGAGCAGTAGTCAGTGGGCAACCAAGCCACTGGTGTACACACTAATGCTGCTGCTGGTCAGACCAGTAGCACAATTAGCAAAGCAGTGGACAGCACACTCACCTGCTCCCCTGGTTTCCCATAGAGCTTGGTGTACTGCGGCAGGAGCCCGTCCAGCAGGGCCTGGTTCTCCTCCTCACTGAAGGCTGGGGCCCTCTCCACAGTACGTGCCATCATTGAAGCCAGAGGAAGCAGAGACAGCAGCAGTGATGATCTTGATGTGCTCCAGTAGCATGTGGTGCAGGCAAGTGGGTTCTCTGGGGGCCAGGCAGCCTTATATCTGTGCTGTGGAGGCATGTCTGCCCTGGGGTACAAAGGGATAGGTCCAAAAAGCTTGCATCCTATGAATTTGGCCAATCCATGGGATAGCACGACTCGTACACGCCTTCAGCATCATTTAAAACATCACCTCCATGACACACTGGCAATTGCAACAATGTTGTACGAATCCAACTGAATTTCCTGCACACGCCTCGTTCAAATTTCAGATCCGCGTCCATCACCATGACAGCTCATGGCCAATGAGGGTGCAGGGCCCGGCAAATGACTGTACTACGCGGATTTTGAATGGCAACACACACCCGTCTCCATCAGATTCAATGGGCAAGACGTGCGCGCGGCTCGGCCATACACGACGGACGCGTCACACGCATCCGTCGCCATTGTGATGTATGTCCCTGACATGCGCACGGCTCGGTCATACACGACCGACGCGTCACACGCGTCCGTCGCCATTGTGATGTATGTCCCTGACATGCGCACGGCTTGGTCTGAACAAGTTATTTGGGTTTTGGGGACATTGAACGTGTCGGTCAGCCTTGCTGTCAATTCCTGACAGATGCCATCCTCTGTCACTAGCTAGGGACTATGGGGCACACCAATGGCACCACTGCCTGTGCCACAGTGTGTCCCCAGTCATGTATGGCTGCCTCTTATGTGTGTGTCTGGGGGCACAGGATGTGTTTGGTCGTGTGCCACTTGTTGACAAGCACTCCCAGGCTGGACCCGGATGTGGGTGGACACATACATGTGTGGTGTGCCCATTGCCACAGGGGGTGCAGCAATGCAGTACAGGACATTGGCAATGGACACAGTCCCAGCCAGGATGTGCGTGTGTGTCATGTCACATGTACCCTGTCTCATCAGTGTTAGTAGCTTCAACGCAGGGTGAACCAGTGTCGACATTGTGATGTCCATACACTATCTGTGTGCATGTGGTGTGATCTGTCAGTGATCCAATGTGAGCTGATCCACACATCACATTGGTTTGTACATGCACAGTGTTGTTGTGTGGGGTGGCACAGACACCTACATATGTCCACTTGTGGCGACAGGCCACATGGACTGTGGCTAACATGCTTGTTGTGTGTAATGTCAACGATACGTCACATCATGCCTGTGTAACTGTCAGTCAGGGAGCTGTGATGTGGAGAAAATATCTGTCCTCACTAGTCACTGTGGGCTTTGTGTGGTAGGTGGCAACAGGGCAGATGTACTGTGCTAGGGCCCATTGCTTTGTCATGGCACAACAGGGGCCCTGTCATGTGCACATCTTGGGCTTCAATGTGCGTTGATGCCATGTATGGGACATTAGTGTCTGTAACCTGTGGCAACCACCTCAGCTCATTGTGTTATGTGTTTGTTTATGATGGGCTGTGTTGCTGTGGCTTTGTGACATTGCTGGAGGGTGTGCCTTCATCCTTTGTTTCTGTCTGTACTGCAGGGCCCCAAATGTACCTAGGCCATTCCCGGACCTGGCAACGATGGTGGAACGTGAGTCCATCAGAAAGTACCGTTTCACCAGGGCAGTGATTGAGGAGTTGGCAGGGCAGTTGGGCCCACACCTGCAAACTGGCCGGCCATACCCGACGGCACTGACCCCCAAGGTGAAGGTGATGGCAGCCCTTCATTTCTTTGCGACGGGTACCTTCCAGTACCCTGTGTCTTCTGGTGGAGGGATGTCGCAGACAATGTTCAGTCGGGTGCTTCGGGATGTGTTGGAGGCCATGTTACATTTCCTGGACCTGTACATCTATTTCCCCACACCCCAACGACTTGCAGACATAAAGGGTGACTTCTATGCCCTGGGGAGGATGCCAAATGTCATAGGCTCCATTGACGGGACACATGTGGCTTTGGTGCCACCACAGGCACATGAGCTGCCATACAGGAACCGCAAGCATTTCCACTCCATCAATGCTCTGGTGGTTTGTTTGGCGGACATGACAATCTCCCATGTGTGTGCCCGTTTCCCTGGGTCTGCGCATGATGCCTATGTGATGAGGAGTAGTCGTGTCCCTAGACTGATGTCACGGATGCAGAATCTACGTGCCTGGCTTGTTGGTGTGTACTGACTTTTCCTCATTGTGTGTGCCTGCCAATTGTGTGCTACCTGTTTTTCTCCAACTCCTCTAATGTGCATGTGTCTGTATGTAGGTGACTCTGGATATCCCAACATGCCATGGTTGCTGACACCCCTGAGGAACCCTGTGACACCAGCCGAGATGCGCTACAACCAGGCACATGGTCGTACCAGGAGGGTGATAGAGCGGACATTTGGACTCCTGAAGAGCCGCTTCAGGTGTTTAGACAAGACAGGAGGTGCCCTCCCGTATGCCCCTGCTAAGGTGTGCCGGATCATCATCGTAGCATGCATGCTGCACAATCTGGCAGTGCGAAGGGAGTTGCCCCTCATCCAGGATGACAATGACCAACACCCGCCACCTGTGGAGGATCCTGGCCTGGGCCAGGATGCCAGTAGCGATGATGAGGCTGCGGAGGATGTCCGCACACAGCTCATCAACAACTTCTTCTCCTGAATGTGAGTATACAGTGATGTGTTGTAAATGTGTTGTGTGTGCATGTTTTGTGTGTGTGGTGCACCTTGCGTGTGGCTGTGTGCTACTTGTGTGGATGCCTGCAGTGATGTATCCATCCAGTTTACCTGTATTCCCCACCAGTTGTGTGATGATTAGTATTTTGGGGTGGTGTAGTCTGTGATTTGTGTTTGCCATGTGTGTTGCAGTTGTATGGCGTCATGCAGTGTTAACAATTGTGTTTCTGTCTGTCCTTCACAGGGTACTGTGGCTGTTGTTTGGTGTACAGAGACCCCTGATGCACATGCTCCACTGCCAGGATAGAGTCGTTAGTGTCCCGACGAGTGATGTGCCAGGCACCCCAGGACTTCCGTAGTTATCCACTTGGTGACCGTGTGCCCACTGTCAGGTGTTGCTAGCTTGCA
Organism: Calotriton arnoldi; assembly: GCA_963921515.1. NCBI lineage: Eukaryota > Metazoa > Chordata > Amphibia > Caudata > Salamandridae > Calotriton > Calotriton arnoldi. The sequence goes on along the minus strand of CAWUFW010005554.1, from coordinate 1,270,054 downwards.
TGTGTGTAATAAGGGACATGTGGCAATTGCCTGACAATGAACTGTGCTGCACCTTCTGATGTGTGTTGCTTGTGCCTACACATCAGACTGACATTGACGTACTGCACTTGTGGGCCTGTCACCACTGACTCAGGTTGGCTGTGTAGTTTGTGCATACCACAGGCTTGCTTGTCAACATTGATGTTGGCAATGAATTGGTTGGACGTGGTGGGCATGTGTAAAGTAGACCTGGTGGTGTGTCTCCCACATATGTGGCACATTGGCCTGACTGACATGACAGTGTACTCATCACAGTACAGGTTTGCATGCACAGTGTTCTTCAGCACATCCAAATCTACATGCCACCGGCAACCTCTCAATCACCACAGAGTCACGTCTTGTGTTTAGGTGAATTTATTAGCACATAAGTGGGGATGGTGCTCAGGATTGGGAGTGTTGTCCGTTGGCTTTAGAATCCAAAGTTCACAGATAACAAGTTAGGAGTGTTGGTAGATGAAATGTCTAGAGTACAGTCCACAGTCATTAAGCACATTGTTCCAACTCAGACCCTCCATGTCATGTGGGGGAGTACGATGTCGTACAACAAGGTGAACGGTTTGCACACAAAGGTCACTGTCCAGAACAGGTGTTGGTTTCCTGGGGGATGTGCATGGGCATCTTCGTCTCACTTGTTCCTCACCGGACGACCCCTCTTCTTCTTCTCAGGGGAGCCTCACCTGCAGGCTGCTGCCGTGCACGGGGCTTCCACCAGACCCCCCTCACTCCCTGTGGCAGTGGCAGATGTTGTTGCCCGAGATGTAGTCGTCGCACAGGGAGGTGGGCTCAAGTTGGTGCTGATCTGGCGGAGGCAGGTCAACATTTCCCGGTGCACCACTGCTATATCTTCCATGGTATCCCACTTGGACTCCATATTTGACAGGTGTGTTTCAACACGGGACATATGGGAGTCCAAGCGGGCATGGTGGGCAGCCTGCTGTTCTTTGATGTCCATGAGGATCCCCACTACCTGGCTGTACCCTCCGGTGCTCTCCTGGTACGCATCCATGATGCGTTCCAGGTGGGTGTCATCCTGCAGACCCGCACCCTCAGTGGAGCCTCTGCTCGGCCTCCCACCCTCCCACCACCCCTCGCCACACGGCCAGCACCTGTGGTGTTCCGCACAGGTGTCACAGGGGGACCTTGGATGTTGTTGCTGTTGTCAGGTGCCCTGGTGCCCTGTGACTCTGTGCCGTCTGATGGTTCGGTGGGTCTGTCCGTGTTGGCAGGGGTGGCTTGCGGTGTATCAGCAGTTGCAGGGGTGGTTTCAAGGGGGCAGGTGAATGTTGCCGAGGGGCTGCATGAGGGCCGAGACCGGAGGGGCCAGCTTGGGTGTCGTCCGACGAGGTGTGAGACTGTGCGCCACCGGAGCCAGGTGGGTCCACCGGAGCCTGGGACTGGGACTCTTCCTCGTCTGTGGTTGAGGCCACATCTGCCCCTGTGTTTGGAAGGAAGACACAATGTTAGTGATGTATTCATGGACATCAATGGTTCATACACATGACATTGGCCACTGTGGTTGGTGTTGCATGCCTGTCCATTGCATCATCCTACTTTGTCACTGCGGGAGATTTCCATTAGTGTGGTGCATTCACCTGACACCCTGAGGCACTTTGGTTGTCAAGTCTAGCTGTCTGCCTGCCTGGCATCTTAATTGCACGCTGGATTGTACTGTGCCATTCCTGCACTGGTGCTGACACATGCCTGACACAGGTGTTTCATCCCTGTCAACATTTGTGCTTTGACGCTGGCATCCTTGCAAAGGCACCTAGTTTGGGATCTCTGTTTGGGGCATGTGTGATGCCAGTTTGTGTCAGTCAATGTGCATCACATTAGTGTGTCTGCACAACCTGATCACAGTCCAGCATGCCCGGGTTGTCCTGATGTTCTCTTCTGTGTTGTCTGTGTCCCCAGTCCACATCCCATTTCACACAGGTGATGTTGTCACTGTTGCTAATGGAGTTGTGTGTGAGTTTTGTGTTTGCACACATGCTTTGTGATGTCAATGTCCTCCATGGTGGTATGGACTGTTCGCTGCGGCTGTCTTTCTTTACTAGAGTTGTGACCAGAGGTGTGTGTTCGGTTGCTTCAGCTGTGACTTGCATGCCTGCTCCAGTGCAGCCCATGTTAGTCCTTGTGTCCATGTCAGTGAGTGCTGTGTGGTGTGGATGATGCCTACAATACTGGACAATGTCTGCGTTTCATGTGGCTGACAACGGGTGTTTGAGTGTATGTCAGCATGCTACAGTGTGAGGGATGTTGGTAGGTCCATTGTAGTCAGTCAGGTGTCCCCTGTCACTGCTGTGTATGTGAGTTGCTGTGTGTTTGGATCTCTGTGGTAGGTCTGCATTTCTGCACTTGTCAACTACAATCCGCGCCTACCTGTCCAGGCCAGAGGGGGTCCCTGGGACACTGCATCCCCGGAAGTTGAGTACAAAGGTACATTTGCAATAGCTGGCAGTGTGACTGTGATTGGGTTGGTCGATGCGTGTGTGTGACTAGCAGCCTACTCATACATTGTATCCATGTGTCAGCCATCTTGCCCTGCTCTTTGGTTTGGCAGTGTGTGTTCCCAGGGCTGCTGTTAGTTTTTGCTGGATAGATGTGATTTGCAGCTGCCTCAATGGTTTTCAGTGTCAATGCAGTACCTCCTCCTCCCCCAGGGGCCAGGCAATTCACACAGAGACATGCTTCAATGTCGGTGAGTGTGGGTTGATGTTGAGGTTGTGAGTCAGTGGTGTAGTGGTGGTTGTACACAAGTGGCAACAGTCCCTGTACGTCACACAGCAGTAGCCAGTATGGTGGGTCTTGGGTGTTGTTTGCATTAAGTGTGGGTAAATGCCTTCTCCCAGGTGAGTTGTGTGGAGTTTGTGTTGAGGGGTGTGTGACAGCACATGGTGGTGGGCATGGTCAGAGCTGGCAGTGCTTCTCCCTCCATGGCCAGATGGGCCACTATTGTGTATGCTTCCCTTGCAGGGAGTGGCAGTTGACTTTCAGGATGTCAGGCATCAGGGTCCTGCATTTGGTATGTGCACATAGCCCATCAGGGCCTTGTGCTCCCCACAGCAGGACCCAGTGTCAGCCATCTTGAGGGTACATTTCCACTGCCTGTGAGGTGCGCATGGTTAGAAGTGGTGTTGTTGGTCCATTTGTGAGGGGGCTATTGGCTGTGACTACAACTCCCATCATGCTTTTGGCTACACTGACTTCCCCAACATCCCCGAGCTTCCTTCCTGTGGGTCAGGTTCCCTGTGAGGTGGTGTGACAGTGGTGGCAGACTGTGTGGCAGTGTCTGTTGGGGTTTTGTGGCACTGAGTTGCTCTGATTTTTGCTAGGTTTGTACACGTGATGACATAGTTCAATGTTGGTATGAGATAGCAGGTGTTGTGTTGCTGTGCCAGGCATATGGCTGTAGGGATGACTTTGTTTGTGTTACTGTGGCTTTGTTGACGGAAGTTGTTTTGCCTGTCCCCTTGACGGTGACATGTGTACATGGCCCCACAATCTTGAGTCTCTTATTTGTGTACTCACCAGGCTCTGGGATGTCAGTCAGACCATGTATGCTCTCCGGTGGTAAGATGGCCTGCACCTTCTCCTCCCAGGACCGGAAGTAAACGGGTTTGGCAGGGGGCTGCTGCCGGTGTGCTTGCTGAGCTTATGGTCCTTCTCCAGCAGCTTCTTGACCCTCCTGCGCACGTCATACCACCTGTTCTGGCAGTCGTCCTTTGTGCGCAAACAAGGTGCTTGTGCGTTCACCTTGTTGACGATTCTCTCCCACATCTTGGCCTTCTGGGACATGGGGGTCTTCTGTACCAATGTGCCAAACAAATGTGGCTCTACTCTGATGATTTCATCTACCAACACTGTCAACTCACTATCTGTGAACTTTGGATTCTTCTTGGGGGCATGGTGGTGGTGGTGGTGGTGTCGAGGGTGGTGGGTTGGTGGTGGTGGTGGTGGTTGTGGTGAGGGGGTGGATGTGGGAGTTGGGGTAGTGGTGTTGGGGTGGGGGTGGTGGGGGTGGTAGTGGTGAGGGGGGTGGATGGGGGAGTTGTGGTAGTGGTGTTGGGGGGGGTGGGGGGGTGGTGGTGGTGGTGGTGGTGGTGGTGGTAGTAGTGGTAGTAGTGGTGAGTGGGGTGGATGGGGGGGTTGGGGTACTGGTGTTGGGGGTGGTGGTGGTGGTAGTGGTGAGGGGGGTGGATGGGGGAGTTGTGGTTGTGGTGTTGGGAGGGTGGGGGCTGGGTTGGTGATGGTGAGGGGTGAGTGGATGGGGGTTTGGGGTAGTGGGGGTGGTGTTGGTGGTGAGGGTGGGGTGGATGGGGGGTTTGGGGTCGTGGTGGGGTGGTGGTGGTGGTGATTGGTGTGTGTGTGTGTGAGGGTGCAAGTGAGGTTTGTGGGTGTGTGTGTGTGAATGCTGTTGGTGAGATGGCAATGGTGTGTGTCAGCAGAGTTGTGTGTGTGGAGGTTCTCAGGAAATGGCAATGGCTCATGGGAGTGATTGGTGGCCTTTAAATATGTTGAGTTGTGGGTGTGTCTCTCTTAATTGATTTTTTTTTTTTTATATATTTTCGTTGTCAGTGCTTGTTTGGTCCTTTTTTTGTGTTTAGTCAGCTGTTGTTTGTGTGTGTGTACGAGATGTTCTTCTGACCGTGCCGGACGCTGCTGGTGAGTCGTTCAGGCTTCTCCGAGCCTTTCACGCTGTTGTTATGCTGTGTTGTGTATGTCGTGTGCGACTCGGTCAATGGGCGTTCGACTCGGTCGTGGGCGTTCGTTTCGCTCGCGGGAGTTCGAGTCGGTCGCGGGCGGAGTCCGTTGGTTTGAGTGTTTGTATCGTGTGCGTGTCGGTCGTGCGGCTTGTGCTCCATGCGAGTCGTTCTTGTTTCCCACGTATGGCATCGTACTTTGCAACTCGTACGTCACGGGTACGTGTCGCTCGGCTCCGTTCCGGGAACGTGTCGGACGGTACTGCTCGAGGGCTTTTTCCGGCCGGAGGCTATTTTTCCGTACGGCTCCGTCGTCCGGTTCATATTAGGGGGAGACGGTTGGAATTCACAGGCTTTCCATCGTACTGCGCGGGTCGTACGGCGGCGAGACGTGTCGGTCGGTACTTTATCCCGGGACGTGTCGGTCGGTTCACTTTACAAACGGAATCGGGATCGACCCCTTAGTGTCACTGAGGCTTCATTTAGCAGGAGGTTTCCAAGATTACAGTGGTCCCTATTGGACCCAGCAGCCCTTCACAACATACATTGGCACACAGGTGGCAGCACTGGATAAGATACTTCCATGGCACGTCCGCAGATTGAATCCATACACCAAGCGCTATAGAGTGCTGTCTTGCCTTAGATGACACAGAGTAAACATTGCCTGCAGGAAACCCATCTTGTTGATAATGGGTAAGTAAAGGTTAGGAAGAAATGGCATGGACAGTTTTATTCGTCCTCTTATTCTGCTTATGCAAGAGGGGTGCAAACCTGGGTGGCAGCGGGGTCCCCTTCAATTTAAGATTTGAGATACTCTGAAGCGGCCGTGGCCGGTCGCGGAGATACGATATCTACTTCTATGTGGTACACTGGAGGGGAGAGAGGTGTGTATTCTCAATGTTTATGCTTCCAACAGCGATGACAAATTGTCTACTATAAAATCCAGGCCCAGTTAGTTACGTTTGCTGACATTCCGAATATATGGACGGGAGAATACAATTGCATAGTAGATGAGAATAGTGATAGATTTCCAGCAAAACAGGGTACAAAGCTGGGAATGACACAGTTATTGAGGGAAGTCATGGACTATCTGGAGGGTCTCTTATCAGATAGCAAAAGAATATTCATGCCACTCCTTGACACACAATACCTATAGTAGGTTGGACCACATTTTGGTTTCAAGATTGGCTGCTCTGGCAATGCGGGCAGTCTGTTACCTGGATAGATTCCTTTTGGATCATTCATCTCAGTTGCTTGATTACACCCTAGAGAGAATGGCTGGGGCTCAATTTTCATGGAGACTGTGGCTTGGGAATCTCACAGATCCTGTGTGCCTGTAGACCCTGGGCACTATGATTGGTAACTTCTTTGAGGAGTATTGGGGCTCTTCTAGCACTAGGGGGAATGATTGTAAAGCTATGAAGGCAGTTTTGAGGGGAGAGTGCTTGGGACTAACACATACGGTTAAGGGACATCTTCGGGGGAAGCTGTAGGTGCAGAAGGCAAGATTGGCAAAGGTTCAGCAGAGGTCTCCTGCCTCTGATGACTATGCTGATGTAATGCTGGTTGCTGGGAGGTCTGTTGGTGACACTTGGGATAGATTGGATAAATACACTCTGAAGGAGTATCGTCAGAGATTGCATAGAGAGGGAGATAAACTGAGCAAATTATTAGCATGGATTCTATCACAGGAATCCAGTATTCCCCCTATATTGTCTCCATGTAATCCTGATGGTGAAGTGATCATGGCACAGGCGACCATAAGCAGAACGTTTGCTGCCCACTTAAAAAGGTTATTGATGTGCAGACGTTTTTCTCCTGTAGTATTAGCAAATTATTTGAATGATATTCATTTCCCCCAGGATTGGCCACTACTTAAGGAGGAACTAGAGGAGGATATTACAACATACGAATAGAGAGTAGCTATAAAAGCGGTGCCTAAGAATAAAACACATTGGAGTGATGGATTTCCAGCTGCGATGTGTCAGACCTTTGCGCCCCAATTTTCTGAAAAGTTACTTGAGACCCTTCAGGGGCCCGCCAGGTGGGGGATCTTCCTCCCACTATGAAGGAGCACATCATCTGCATGATGCTAAAACCAGGAGGTGATTGAATGGATCCCTCTTCATACCACCCACTGACTATAATCAACTCCGACAGTAAAATGTTGCACAAGATATTAGCTACCAGTTTAAGCCATGTGGTTAGGGATTTGGCCAAGAGGATCAATGTGGCTTTATACCTGCCCGTTGAACTGCAATTAACGTACAAAGATTGTCTCATGTATTGCACTCTGTGCTTGATAAAGGGAAGGAAATAGTTGTAGGGTTGAATGACCTAGAGAAGGCATTTAACACTTTAAATTGGGACTATTTACAGGAGCTCGTCAAACGGATTTGCCCCAGGCTTTTGTATTTGAGTAGGTTTATTATATGCCAACCCTATGGCCAGGGTTTGCACTGGCAGGATAATATCAGAAGGATGGGATATATGGGCTGCCCCTTTTACCTGTTTTAATCACACTGAGCCTCTACTGATCTGGCTTTGGGTGGAACTGGGGGAATGGGTGATTAAGGTGGGGTGTTGCCTCTCTTTATGCCAGTGATACACTATTTTATTTGCGTTGGCCCAGGATATCCGTAGTAAATTATTATCACTCCTGGAGGAGCCCAGGAGGGTCTTTGTTTTGAAAATCAAAAGAAGAAAAAGTATTTTTTCCGCTGGGGTTGCTGATTTGCTGCCCAGTTGAAGGATTGCCAGATCTGGGACTCCGTTAGGAAGTAGATAAATTCAGGAAAGAGAATCAGGGTTGCACTTGAGGTATTGAAGTTAGATATGGAAGAGGGTGGCTTAGGTCTCCCTGATATGCAAACATACTATACAAGTGAATGTACAACATGCTGCTAGATGGGTGGCTGAAGACAATAATTGGGAAAAGCATTGTTTCGAGGAACGTGTGGGGAGGTCTGTTTAATGGAGTTGCTTATGAGGGGCAGTCATATTCTAGGGGACTATGCATATATTGTTCGGCAGACCCATAAAATATGGGAAAGAATCATCAAGAGTATCCTCAAGCACGCATCCTTTGTGATTTAATCGGACATCTGGATGCTGCAATCTTTCAAACTTATAGATGAGACCATGACGATGGCTAAGTGGTGGGAGGGGGCTCTAATACCTTAGGCGACCTGTAACTGGGAGAAAAAGTTCTCACCTTTCAGGAGGTCTAGAAGGCATTTGGAGTGGGCCCTGACCAATTCTTACACTATGCTAAGCTGGCTGGGACGGTAAGGGATATCTGGACTGGTTTTCTGGCTGTCCCATATCCCACGAAGATACTGGAGACAGTTTTGCAGTTGGGTTCTAGCGAGCATACAATGACGCAAAGGTACAGAGCTCTAAATTCAGATAGTTTCATATCTAGGGAGAGGGGGACTGTGGAAGCAGACATTGGGGAGCAGATCGATGACAGGAATTGGGGGGTAGCCTGTGCTCAGGTGAGCAAGGTCTCCGGAAATGTAAGATTTAAACTCCTGCAATTTTCTTCTTATATCACACCTACTTGGACACCATTAATAGTAAATACCATTTACCCAGGAAGTTTGGCATTCTGCCTTAGGTGTGGGTTGGCCAAAGCCTCATACCTACACCTGTCATGGTTATGTCCTTCAAATTCTGATTTTTGGGTGGCAGCAGTCGCTACATTATTGGCGGTTATAGGAATATCCGGCGAGCAAGCTCCACGGCAGGGGTTGCTGGGAATAATTCCTAGGGTAAAGCATAAAAATGCAATATACATTTTTACAATTTGCAATGGTGCTGGTGCAGAGGCGTACCGAGAGAGGAATGGGTAAGCACAAGGAACCCTAGTATATCACTGTGGGAAAAAGACATACTGAAGTGGGTATAAGCTGACAAAAACTCATTAAACTGCCTGGGAAAGAAAATAATTATTAACAGACTTGAAAATCTGAGCAGCAGTAATAGGAAAGTTTACAAATACTAATGAATCAGAGGCAGTGACTCCTGCCTGGGGGCGGAGACGTTTAGGCGCAAGGTCCTGGTGGTGCTTAATTGTTCAAGTGGAGAAGGCTCTAGACGTTCCTAATGGAATGGGCGTGCTGTGAAGCTGCTGTCAGCAATGGTATTCAAACTAAATAAATAAATAAAAGGGAGGTAATAGTGATGCATGCTGAAAGAGGGCGTCCCCTATATATGACTCTGATGTCACTGATACATCAGCTTATATCTCATGAAAATGGGAACAATGTGACTTTCTGTGACTATTTGTTGATGATTCTGTAAGACTTATTCCATGAAAAAAATATATATTTAAAGAAAAATTTGATTTTACTGTATTTTCCCGGCAATAAACCCACACTAGAACGACCAATTCCATGGGCTTTAACACATACATTTACCACCTGCTGGAATTGATCTTTAGAAAATTAAACGGAAAAAGGCTAGTCATCCTTTTATGGCATTTTTCAAATGAATAATCACATCAAACAATTGTTCTTCCAATCCTTCGAAAGTGTCCAACAGATAAATGCTGTGATTAATTAACTTGACGTGTTCTAAATCAGTGACATATTGGCTAACAATCTTACTACTCCACTCACCCAGACAGAAAGGAAAGCACTACAACACCTGATGGTAGATGACAGCATCACAATACGGGAGTCAGACAAAGGTGGCAACGTGGTTCTCATGAACCAGGTTGACTATGACAGTGAAATCATCTCACAACTCAGTGAGGTGGACTGCTATGAGAAACTACCCTCCAATCCCATCTGGACGTTGACGAGTCTCATTAACCAGAAACTCAAGGGCTGGCACGATCTATGCTTACTAAACTTTAATGAGCACACTTACCTTAGGATAGAACATCCCAGACACCCATGCAGATATACTCTACCTAAGGTACATAAGAATCTCCTGTTCCCGCCAGGCAGACCAATTGTGTTGGGTATTGGTGGACCCACAGAAAAACTATCCGAGTATGTTGACATATTTCTACAACCTTTGGTAGCCATTCTACCGTCCTACATCCGAGACACCAAACACACTGAAAGACATCACCTGGGATGATACCATGACACTGGTCACACTGGACGTCACTGCTCTCTACACGAGCATTCAACATGACTTGGGTTTACAGGCATTAAGACACATGCTCAACTCTCACCCGGCTAGCCTCTGGGAACACACGGGCATGTTACTGGAAATGACACAAATAATTTTGGAAAACAATGTGTTTCTTTTCAAAGGGTCATGGTACAGAAAGATACGTGGAGTGGCCATGGGCTCTAAATTTTCCCCATCATACGCTAATCTGTTCATGGGATGGCTGGAGGAGAACTGGATATGGGGCACTGTGGGCAGTGAATGGAATGACTATCCTGTTCTGGGGCAGGCACATTGATGATTGCTTACTTATCTGGACAGGCGACAATGATAAACTGACCAGATTTGTGACACATCTCAACAGCAATGATGCCAACATTAGGTTCACCTACACCCATAGCAAAACCTCCCTCACATGGGGCCTGCAAACTCTGTAGCTGACAACTACACATGACCATCCACAGTAACAACAGCGTCTGGATTCTGATGTGCCCACCCCAGATCCATTGGACGCATGAGAGACATGGGACAGGGCACTCTGAAGCTGAGCAACTCGCACTCTGCTGTGAATGACACCCAGCTGCTGGAACTACCCGGTTGCAGGCACCATTGTGCACGGTCAAGTCATCACATCCATACATGTCACAGTGGTATTGTCTCACATGGGCACATCTCAGATTGCATGCTGACCCCAAACCCATGTACACACCAGTGGGCCTGACAACGGTGCCACAGCACAATGACACAGGGGCAGACACCTGAGGGAACTGTTCACCTGGCACAAAGTGCCAACCGAGACACGGGAGTGGGAGTACAGACTGTAGCATGCCCTGGACTAGCCATGACTGTCCTGCTCCACGTGGAACAGGTGATAGCCATGGACAGTAGGCAGGTGGCTGTGCATATGTGACACACTTGAGGTACATGCTCCAGAGGCCCCAACAGTTTACCCAACCAGCAGCATGGGTGTGTGCCAAATGCCCCAGGCACATGTGGTGAGCCCGAGCTGTCAATTGGCCACATGACAGGAGTACATGCAGATAAATACCAGGACCCTGGCATGTACTGTACAATGGTCCCACCCTTGAAGCACAACACTGAGTCCCCTGAAGCAATGCTGGCCCACATCCCATGCACCTTCACATGTAAGGGCACAGTTCCCACGTGACACTATGCCCAGACAGAAACAGCAACACCTGGCAAACAGATGAGAAGGGGGCAAGTCACCAGAGAGGGACATGGGTCCTGGACTAACTGAACAATGTACTGTTGAGGTGTTACCAGGCCAGAGGGGGCACATAGCATGTCAGACACAGCACACAGTGCAGTCATGTACTCACCCCTCCTTGCTGCTGTCTGGCCTTCAGCTGCCCATCCAGGTCCGGGAAGACCACCGCCAGGATCCGGAGCATGTGGGGGTCAGGGTCCGGTGTCCGCCCCTCCTGCGTGGAGGCGACAGCTTCAGCTGGACCCGTGCGATCCTCCGGGTCCAGCCCCGAAGGTCCTGCCACCTCTTCTGGCAGTTGTGGATCCTGCGCCTGTAGACCCCCACGGATCTCACCGCCCGGACGATGCTCCTCCAGATATCATGCTTCTTCTGGGCAGCAACCTGTGAGGATGACAAAGTGCAGAGGACATTACTACACTGGCAACATATTAGTGCAACACACAGGCAGTCACACATGTGGGCATCAGCAAGGCTAATGAGGTACACAGGTGGTGCAACTATGGTTGAGGGACCGGTGTCTAGCGCTCACAGCTTTGAGACATGGCCTGGGAAGGGGACCTAGTGACAATACACCTTGCACTGCACTGCAACTGTGCAGTACATGTGGGTGCCCCATTTGTGGCAAGAGCAGTAGTCAGTGGGCAACCAAGCCACTGGTGTACACACTAATGCTGCTGCTGGTCAGACCAGTAGCACAATTAGCAAAGCAGTGGACAGCACACTCACCTGCTCCCCTGGTTTCCCATAGAGCTTGGTGTACTGCGGCAGGAGCCCGTCCAGCAGGGCCTGGTTCTCCTCCTCACTGAAGGCTGGGGCCCTCTCCACAGTACGTGCCATCATTGAAGCCAGAGGAAGCAGAGACAGCAGCAGTGATGATCTTGATGTGCTCCAGTAGCATGTGGTGCAGGCAAGTGGGTTCTCTGGGGGCCAGGCAGCCTTATATCTGTGCTGTGGAGGCATGTCTGCCCTGGGGTACAAAGGGATAGGTCCAAAAAGCTTGCATCCTATGAATTTGGCCAATCCATGGGATAGCACGACTCGTACACGCCTTCAGCATCATTTAAAACATCACCTCCATGACACACTGGCAATTGCAACAATGTTGTACGAATCCAACTGAATTTCCTGCACACGCCTCGTTCAAATTTCAGATCCGCGTCCATCACCATGACAGCTCATGGCCAATGAGGGTGCAGGGCCCGGCAAATGACTGTACTACGCGGATTTTGAATGGCAACACACACCCGTCTCCATCAGATTCAATGGGCAAGACGTGCGCGCGGCTCGGCCATACACGACGGACGCGTCACACGCATCCGTCGCCATTGTGATGTATGTCCCTGACATGCGCATGGCTCGGTCATACACGACCGACGCGTCACACGCGTCCGTCGCCATTGTGATGTATGTCCCTGACATGCGCACGGCTCGGTCATACACGACCGACGCGTCACACGCGTCCGTCGCCATTGTGATGTATGTCCCTGACATGCGCACGGCTTGGTCTGAACAAGTTATTTGGGTTTTGGGGACATTGAACGTGTCGGTCAGCCTTGCTGTCAATTCCTGACAGATGCCATCCTCTGTCACTAGCTAGGGACTATGGGGCACACCAATGGCACCACTGCCTGTGCCACAGTGTGTCCCCAGTCATGTATGGCTGCCTCTTATGTGTGTGTCTGGGGGCACAGGATGTGTTTGGTCATGTGCCACTTGTTGACAAGCACTCCCAGGCTGGACCCGGATGTGGGTGGACACATACATGTGTGGTGTGCCCATTGCCACAGGGGGGTGCAGCAATGCAGTACAGGACATTGGCAATGGACACAGTCCCAGCCAGGATGTGCGTGTGTGTCATGTCACATGTACCCTGTCTCATCAGTGTTAGTAGCTTCAACGCAGGGTGAACCAGTGTCGACATTGTGATGTCCATACACTATCTGTGTGCATGTGGTGTGATCTGTCAGTGATCCAATGTGAGCTGATCCACACATCACATTGGTTTGTACATGCACAGTGTTGTTGTGTGGGGGTGGCACAGACACCTACATATGTCCACTTGTGGCGACAGGCCACATGGACTGTGGCTAACATGCTTGTTGTGTGTAATGTCAACGATACGTCACATCATGCCTGTGTAACTGTCAGTCAGGGAGCTGTGATGTGGAGAAAATATCTGTCCTCACTAGTCACTGTGGGCTTTGTGTGGTAGGTGGCAACAGGGCAGATGTACTGTGCTAGGGCCCATTGCTTTGTCATGGCACAACAGGGGCCCTGTCATGTGCACATCTTGGGCTTCAATGTGCGTTGATGCCATGTATGGGACATTAGTGTCTGTAACCTGTGGCAACCACCTCAGCTCATTGTGTTATGTGTTTGTTTATGATGGGCTGTGTTGCTGTGGCTTTGTGACATTGCTGGAGGGTGTGCCTTCATCCTTTGTTTCTGTCTGTACTGCAGGGCCCCAAATGTACCTAGGCCATTCCCGGACCTGGCAACGATGGTGGAACGTGAGTCCATCAGAAAGTACCGTTTCACCAGGGCAGTGATTGAGGAGTTGGCAGGGCAGTTGGGCCCACACCTGCAAACTGGCCGGCCATACCCGACGGCACTGACCCCCAAGGTGAAGGTGATGGCAGCCCTTCATTTCTTTGCGACGGGTACCTTCCAGTACACTGTGTCTTCTGGTGGAGGGATGTCGCAGACAATGTTCAGTCGGGTGCTTCGGGATGTGTTGGAGGCCATGTTACATTTCCTGGACCTGTACATCTATTTCCCCACACCCCAACGACTTGCAGACATAAAGGGTGACTTCTATGCCCTGGGGAGGATGCCAAATGTCATAGGCTCCATTGACGGGACACATGTGGCTTTGGTGCCACCACAGGCACATGAGCTGCCATACAGGAACCGCAAGCATTTCCACTCCATCAATGCTCTGGTGGTTTGTTTGGCGGACATGACAATCTCCCATGTGTGTGCCCGTTTCCCTGGGTCTGCGCATGATGCCTATGTGATGAGGAGTAGTCGTGTCCCTAGACTGATGTCACGGATGCAGAATCTACGTGCCTGGCTTGTTGGTGTGTACTGACTTTTCCTCATTGTGTGTGCCTGCCAATTGTGTGCTACCTGTTTTTCTCCAACTCCTCTAATGTGCATGTGTCTGTATGTAGGTGACTCTGGATATCCCAACATGCCATGGTTGCTGACACCCCTGAGGAACCCTGTGACACCAGCCGAGATGCGCTACAACCAGGCACATGGTCGTACCAGGAGGGTGATAGAGCGGACATTTGGACTCCTGAAGAGCCGCTTCAGGTGTTTAGACAAGACAGGAGGTACCCTCCCGTATGCCCCTGCTAAGGTGTGCCGGATCATCATCGTAGCATGCATGCTGCACAATCTGGCAGTGCGAAGGGAGTTGCCCCTCATCCAGGATGACAATGACCAACACCCGCCACCTGTGGAGGATCCTGGCCTGGGCCAGGATGCCAGTAGCGATGATGAGGCTGCGGAGGATGTCCGCACACAGCTCATCAACAACTTCTTCTCCTGAATGTGAGTATACAGTGATGTGTTGTAAATGTGTTGTGTGTGCATGTTTTGTGTGTGTGGTGCACCTTGCGTGTGGCTGTGTGCTACTTGTGTGGATGCCTGCAGTGATGTATCCATCCAGTTTACCTGTACTCCCCACCAGTTGTGTGATGATTAGTATTTTGGGGTGGTGTAGTCTGTGATTTGTGTTTGCCATGTGTGTTGCAGTTGTATGGCGTCATGCAGTGTTAACAATTGTGTTTCTGTCTGTCCTTCACAGGGTACTGTGGCTGTTGTTTGGTGTACAGAGACCCCTGATGCCCATGCTCCACTGCCAGGATGGAGTCGTTAGTGTCCCGACGAGTGATGTGCCAGGCACCCCAGGACTTCCGTAGTTATCCACTTGGTGACCGTGTGCCCACTGTCAGGTGTTGCTAGCTTGCATGTGTGTAATAAGGGACATGTGGCAATTGCCTGACAATGAACTGTGCTGCACCTTCTGATGTGTGTTGCTTGTGCCTACACATCAGACTGACATTGACGTACTGCACTTGTGGGCCTGTCACCACTGACTCAGGTTGGCTGTGTAGTTTGTGCATACCACAGGCTTGCTTGTCAACATTGATGTTGGCAATGAATTGGTTGGACGTGGTGGGCATGTGTAAAGTAGACCTGGTGGTGTGTCTCCCACATATGTGGCACATTGGCCTGACTGACATGACAGTGTACTCATCACAGTACAGGTTTGCATGCACAGTGTTCTTCAGCACATCCAGATCTACATGCCACTGGCAACCTCTCAATCACCACAGAGTCACGTCTTGTGTTTAGGTGAATTTATTAGCACATAAGTGGGGATGGTGCTCAGGATTGGGAGTGTTGTCCGTTGGCTTTAGAATCCAAAGTTCACAGATAACAAGTTAGGAGTGTTGGTAGATGAAATGTCTAGAGTACAGTCCACAGTCATTAAGCACATTGTTCCAACTCAGACCCTCCATGTCATGTGGGGGAGTACGATGTCGTACAACAAGGTGAACGGTTTGCACACAAAGGTCACTGTCCAGAACAGGTGTTGGTTTCCTGGGGGATGTGCATGGGCATCTTCGTCTCACTTGTTCCTCACCGGACGACCCCTCTTCTTCTTCTCAGGGGAGCCTCACCTGCAGGCTGCTGCCGTGCACGGGGGCTTCCACCAGACCCCCTCACTCCCTGTGGCAGTGGCAGATGTTGTTGCCCGAGATGTAGTCGTCGCACAGGGAGGTGGGCTCAAGTTGGTGCTGATCTGGCGGAGGCAGGTCAACATTTCCCGGTGCACCACTGCTATATCTTCCATGGTATCCCACTTGGACTCCATATTTGACAGGTGTGTTTCAACACGGGACATGTGGGAGTCCAAGCGGGCATGGTGGGCAGCCTGCTGTTCTTTGATGTCCATGAGGATCCCCACTACCTGGCTGAACCCTCCGGTGCTCTCCTGGTACGCATCCATGATGCGTTCCAGGTGGGTGTCATCCTGCAGACCCGCACCCTCAGTGGAGCCTCTGCTCGGCCTCCCACCCCTCCCACCACCCCTCGCCACACGGCCAGCACCTGTGGTGTTCCGCACAGGTGTCACAGGGGGACCTTGGATGTTGTTGCTGTTGTCAGGTGCCCTGGTGCCCTGTGACTCTGTGCCGTCTGATGGTTCGGTGGGTCTGTCCGTGTTGGCAGGGGTGGCTTGCGGTGTATCAGCAGTTGCAGGGGTGGTTTCAAGGGGGCAGGTGAATGTTGCCGAGGGGCTGCATGAGGGCCGAGACCGGAGGGGCCAGCTTGGGTGTCGTCCGACGAGGTGTGAGACTGTGCGCCACCGGAGCCAGGTGGGTCCACCGGAGCCTGGGACTGGGACTCTTCCTCGTCTGTGGTTGAGTCCACATCTGCCCCTGTGTTTGGAAGGAAGACACAATGTTAGTGATGTATTCATGGACATCAATGGTTCATACACATGACATTGGCCACTGTGGTTGGTGTTGCATGCCTGTCCATTGCATCATCCTACTTTGTCACTGCGGGAGATTTCCATTAGTGTGGTGCATTCACCTGACACCCTGAGGCACTTTGGTTGTCAAGTCTAGCTGTCTGCCTGCCTGGCATCTTAATTGCACGCTGGATTGTACTGTGTCATTCCTGCACTGGTGCTGACACATGCCTGACACAGGTGTTTCATCCCTGTCAACATTTGTGCTTTGACGCTGGCATCCTTGCAAAGGCACCTAGTTTGGGATCTCTGTTTGGGGCATGTGTGATGCCAGTTTGTGTCAGTCAATGTGCATCACATTAGTGTGTCTGCACAACCTGGTCACAGTCCAGCATGCCCGGGTTGTCCTGATGTTCTCTTCTGTGTTGTCTGTGTCCCCAGTCCACATCCCATTTCACACAGGTGATGGTGTCACTGTTGCTAATGGAGTTGTGTGTGAGTTTTGTGTTTGCACACATGCTTTGTGATGTCAATGTCCTCCATGGTGGTATGGACTGTTCGCTGCGGCTGTCTTTCTTTACTAGAGTCGTGACCAGAGGTGTGTGTTCGGTTGCTTCAGCTGTGACTTGCATGCCTGCTCCAGTGCAGCCCATGTTAGTCCTTGTGTCCATGTCAGTGAGTGCTGTGTGGTGTGGATGATGCCTACAATACTGGACAATGTCTGCGTTTCATGTGGCTGACAACGGGTGTTTGAGTGTATGTCAGCATGCTACAGTGTGAGGGATGTTGGTAGGTCCATTGTAGTCAGTCAGGTGTCCCCTGTCACTGCTGTGTATGTGAGTTGCTGTGTGTTTGGATCTCTGTGGTAGGTCTGCATTTCTGCACTTGTCAACTACAATCCGCGCCTACCTGTCCAGGCCAGAGGGGGTCCCTGGGACACTGCATCCCCGGAAGTTGAGTGCAAAGGTACATTTGCAATAGCTGGCAGTGTGACTGTGATTGGGTTGGTCGATGCGTGTGTGTGACTAGCAGCCTACTCATACATTGTATCCATGTGTCAGCCATCTTGCCCTGCTCTTTGGTTTGGCAGTGTGTGTTCCCAGGGCTGCTGTTAGTTTTTGCTGGATAGATGTGATTTGCAGCTGCCTCAATGGTTTTCAGTGTCAATGCAGTACCTCCTCCTCCCCCAGGGGCCAGGCAATTCACACAGAGACATGCTTCAATGTCGGTGAGTGTGGGTTGATGTTGAGGTTGTGAGTCAGTGGTGTAGTGGTGGTTGTACACAAGTGGCAACAGTCCCTGTACGTCACACAGCAGTAGCCAGTATGGTGGGTCTTGGGTGTTGTTTGCATTAAGTGTGGGTAAATGCCTTCTCCCAGGTGAGTTGTGTGGAGTTTGTGTTGAGGGGTGTGTGACAGCACATGGTGGTGGGCATGGTCAGAGCTGGCAGTGCTTCTCCCTCCATGGCCAGATGGGCCACTATTGTGTATGCTTCCCTTGCAGGGAGTGGCAGTTGACTTTCAGGATGTCAGGCATCAGGGTCCTGCATTTGGTATGTGCACATAGCCCATCAGGGCCTTGTGCTCCCACAGCAGGACCCAGTATCAGCCATCTTGAGGGTACATTTCCACTGCCTGTGAGGTGCGCATGGTTAGAAGTGGTGTTGTTGGTCCATTTGTGAGGGGGCTATTGGCTGTGACTACAACTCCCATCATGCTTTTGGCTACACTGACTTCCCCAACATCCCCGAGCTTCCTTCCTGTGGGTCAGGTTCCCTGTGAGGTGGTGTGACAGTGGTGGCAGACTGTGTGGCAGTGTCTGTTGGGGTTTTGTGGCACTGAGTTGCTCTGATTTTTGCTAGGTTTGTACACGTGATGACATAGTTCAATGTTGGTATGAGATAGCAGGTGTTGTGTTGCTGTGCCAGGCATATGGCTGTAGGGATGACTTTGTTTGTGTTACTGTGGCTTTGTTGACGGAAGTTGTTTTGCCTGTCCCCTTGACGGTGACATGTGTACATGGCCCCACAATCTTGAGTCTCTTATTTGTGTACTCACCAGGCTCTGGGATGTCAGTCAGACCATGTATGCTCTCCGGTGGTAAGATGGCCTGCACCTTCTCCTCCCAGGACCGGAAGTAAACGGGTTTGGCAGGGGGCTGCTGCCGGTGTGCTTGCTGAGCTTATGGTCCTTCTCCAGCAGCTTCTTGACCCTCCTGCGCACGTCATACCACCTGTTCTGGCAGTCGTCCTTTGTGCGCAAACAAGGTGCTTGTGCGTTCACCTTGTTGACGATTCTCTCCCACATCTTGGCCTTCTGGGACATGGGGGTCTTCTGTACCAATGTGCCAAACAAATGTGGCTCTACTCTGATGATTTCATCTACCAACACTGTCAACTCACTATCTGTGAACTTTGGATTCTTCTTGGGGGGCATGGTGGTGGTGGTGGTGGTGTCGAGGGTGGTGGGTTGGTGGTGGTGGTGGTGGTTGTGGTGAGGGGGTGGATGTGGGAGTTGGGGTAGTGGTGTTGGGGTGGGGGTGGTGGGGGTGGTAGTGGTGAGGGGGTGGATGGGGGAATTGTGGTAGTGGTGTTGGGGGGTGGGGGGTGGTGGTGGTGGTGGTGGTGGTAGTAGTGGTAGTAGTGGTGAGTGGGGTGGATGGGGGGGTTGGGGTACTGGTGTTGGGGGTGGTGGTGGTGGTAGTGGTGAGGGGGGGTGGATGGGGGAGTTGTGGTTGTGGTGTTGGGAGGGTGGGGGGTGGGTTGGTGATGGTGAGGGGTGAGTGGATGGGGGTTTGGGGTAGTGGGGGTGGTGTTGGTGGTGAGGGTGGGGTGGATGGGGGGTTTGGGGTGGTGGTGGGGTGGTGGTGATTGGTGTGTGTGTGTGTGAGGGTGCAAGTGAGGTTTGTGGGTGTGTGTGTGTGAATGCTGTTGGTGAGATGGCAATGGTGTGTGTCAGCAGAGTTGTGTGTGTGGAGGTTCTCAGGAAATGGCAATGGCTCATGGGAGTGATTGGTGGCCTTTAAATATGTTGAGTTGTGGGTGTGTCTCTCTTAATTGATTTTTTTATTTTTATATATTTTCGTTGTCAGTGCTTGTTTGGTCCTTTTTTTGTGTTTAGTCAGCTGTTGTTTGTGTGTGTGTACGAGATGTTCTTCTGACCGTGCCGGACGCTGCTGGTGAGTCGTTCAGGCTTCTCCGAGCCTTTCACGCTGTTGTTATGCTGTGTTGTGTATGTCGTGTGCGACTCGGTCAATGGGCGTTCGACTCGGTCGTGGGCGTTCGTTTCGCTCGCGGGAGTTCGAGTCGGTCGCGGGCGGAGTCCGTTGGTTTGAGTGTTTGTATCGTGTGCGTGTCAGTCGTGCGGCTTGTGCTCCATGCGAGTCGTTCTTGTTTCCCACGTATGGCATCGTACTTTGCAACTCGTACGTCACGGGTACGTGTCGCTCGGATCCGTTCCGGGAACGTGTCGGACGGTACTGCTCGAGGGCTTTTTCCGGCCGGAGGCTATTTTTCCGTACGGCTCCGTCGTCCGGTTCATATTAGGGGGAGACGGTTGGAATTCACAGGCTTTCCATCGTACTGCGCGGGTCGTACGGCGGCGAGACGTGTCGGTCGGTACTTTATCCCGGGACGTGTCGGTCGGTTCACTTTACAAACGGAATCGGAATCGACCCCTTAGTGTCACTGAGGCTTCATTTAGCAGGAGGTTTCCAAGATTACAGTGGTCCCTATTGGACCCAGCAGCCCTTCACAACATACATTGGCACACAGGTGGCAGCACTGGATAAGATACTTCCATGGCACGTCCGCAGATTGAATCCATACACCAAGCGCTATAGAGTGCTGTCTTGCCTTAGATGACACAGAGTAAACATTGCCTGCAGGAAACCCATCTTGTTGGTAAGTAAAGGTTAGGAAGAAATGGCATGGACAGTTTTATTCGTCCTCTTATTCTGCTTATGCAAGAGGGGTGCAAACCTGGGTGGCAGCGGGGTCCCCTTCAATTTAAGATTTGAGATACTCTGAAGCGGCCGTGGCCGGTCGCGGAGATACGATATCTACTTCTATGTGGTACACTGGAGGGAGAGAGGTGTGTATTCTCAATGTTTATGCTTCCAACAGCGATGACAAATTGTCTACTATAAAATCCAGGCCCAGTTAGTTACGTTTGCTGACATTCCGAATATATGGACGGGAGAATACAATTGCATAGTAGATGAGAATAGTGATAGATTTCCAGCAAAACAGGGTACAAAGCTGGGAATGACACAGTTATTGAGGGAAGTCATGGACTATCTGGAGGGTCTCTTATCAGATAGCAAAGAATATTCATGCCACTCCTTGACACACAATACCTATAGTAGGTTGGACCACATTTTGGTTTCAAGATTGGCTGCTCTGGCAATGCGGGCAGTCTGTTACCTGGATAGATTCCTTTTGGATCATTCATCTCAGTTGCTTGATTACACCCTAGAGAGAATGGCTGGGGCTCAATTTTCATGGAGACTGTGGCTTGGGAATCTCACAGATCCTGTGTGCCTGTAGACCCTGGGCTCTATGATTGGTAACTTCTTTGAGGAGTATTGGGGCTCTTCTAGCACTAGGGGGAATGATTGTAAAGCTATGAAGGCAGTTTTGAGGGGAGAGTGCTTGGGACTAACACATACGGTTAAGGGACATCTTCGGGGGAAGCTGTAGGTGCAGAAGGCAAGATTGGCAAAGGTTCAGCAGAGGTCTCCTGCCTCTGATGACTATGCTGATGTAATGCTGGTTGCTGGGAGGTCTGTTGGTGACACTTGGGATAGATTGGATAAATACACTCTGAAGGAGTATCGTCAGAGATTGCATAGAGAGGGAGATAAACTGAGCAAATTATTAGCATGGATTCTATCACAGGAATCCAGTATTCCCCCTATATTGTCTCCATGTAATCCCGATGGTGAAGTGATCATGGCACAGGCGACCATAAGCAGAACGTTTGCTGCCCACTTAAAAAAGGTTATTGATGTGCAGACGTTTTTTCTCCTGTAGTATTAGCAAATTATTTGAATGATATTCATTTCCCCCAGGATTGGCCACTACTTAAGGAGGAACTAGAGGAGGATATTACAACATACGAATAGAGAGTAGCTATAAAAGCGGTGCCTAAGAATAAAACACATTGGAGTGATGGATTTCCAGCTGCGATGTGTCAGACCTTTGCGCCCCAATTTTCTGAAAAGTTACTTGAGACCCTTCAGGGGGCCCGCCAGGTGGGGGATCTTCCTCCCACTATGAAGGAGCACATCATCTGCATGATGCTAAAACCAGGAGGTGATTGAATGGATCCCTCTTCATACCACCCACTGACTATAATCAACTCCGACAGTAAAATGTTGCACAAGATATTAGCTACCAGTTTAAGCCATGTGGTTAGGGATTTGGCCAAGAGGATCAATGTGGCTTTATACCTGCCCGTTGAACTGCAATTAACGTACAAAGATTGTCTCATGTATTGCACTCTGTGCTTGATAAAGGGAAGGAAATAGTTGTAGGGTTGAATGACCTAGAGAAGGCATTTAACACTTTAAATTGGGACTATTTACAGGAGCTCGTCAAACGGATTTGCCCCAGGCTTTTGTATTTGAGTAGGTTTATTATATGCCAACCCTATGGCCAGGGTTTGCACTGGCAGGATAATATCAGAAGGATGGGATATATGGGCTGCCCCCTTTTACCTGTTTTAATCACACTGAGCCTCTACTGATCTGGCTTTGGGTGGAACTGGGGGAATGGGTGATTAAGGTGGGGTGTTGCCTCTCTTTATGCCAGTGATACACTATTTTATTTGCGTTGGCCCAGGATATCCGTAGTAAATTATTATCACTCCTGGAGGAGCCCAGGAGGGTCTTTGTTTTGAAAATCAAAAGAAGAAAAAGTATTTTTTTCCGCTGGGGTTGTTGATTTGCTGCCCAGTTGAAGGATTGCCAGATCTGGGACTCCGTTAGGAAGTAGATAAGTTCAGGAAAGAGAATCAGGGTTGCACTTGAGGTATTGAAGTTAGATATGGAAGAGGGTGGCTTAGGTCTCCCTGATATGCAAACATACTATACAAGTGAATGTACAACATGCTGCTAGATGGGTGGCTGAAGACAATAATTGGGAAAAGCATTGTTTCGAGGAACGTGTGGGGAGGTCTGTTTAATGGAGTTGCTTATGAGGGGCAGTCATATTCTAGGGGACTATGCATATATTGTTCGGCAGACCCATAAAATATGGGAAAGAATCATCAAGAGTATCCTCAAGCACCCATCCTTTGTGATTTAATCGGACATCTGGATGCTGCAATCTTTCAAACTTATAGATGAGACCATGACGATGGCTAAGTGGTGGGAGGGGGCTCTAATACCTTAGGCGACCTGTAACTGGGAGAAAAAGTTCTCACCTTTCATGAGGTCTAGAAGGCATTTGGAGTGGGCCCTGACCAATTCTTACACTATGCTAAGCTGGCTGGGACGGTAAGGGATATCTGGACTGGTTTTCTGGCTGTCCCATATCCCACGAAGATACTGGAGACAGTTTTGCAGTTGGGTTCTAGCGAGCATACAATGACGCAAAGGTACAGAGCTCTAAATTCAGATAGATTCATATCTAGGGAGAGGGGACTGTGGAAGCAGACATTGGGGAGCAGATCGATGACAGGAATTGGGGGTAGCCTGTGCTCAGGTGAGCAAGGTCTCCGGAAATGTAAGATTTAAACTCCTGCAATTTTCTTCTTATATCACACCTACTTGGACACCATTAATAGTAAATACCATTTACCCAGGAAGTTTGGCATTCTGCCTTAGGTGTGGGTTGGCCAAAGCCTCATACCTACACCTGTCATGGTTATGTCCTTCAAATTCTGATTTTTGGGTGGCAGCAGTCGCTACATTATTGGCGGTTATAGGAATATCCGGCGAGCAAGCTCCACGGCAGGGGTTGCTGGGAATAATTCCTAGGGTAAAGCATAAAAATGCAATATACATTTTTACAATTTGCAATGGTGCTGGTGCAGAGGCGTACCGAGAGAGGAATGGGTAAGCACAAGGAACCCTAGTATATCACTGTGGGAAAAAGACATACTGAAGTGGGTATAAGCTGACAAAAACTCATTAAACTGCCTGGGAAAGAAAATAATTATTAACAGACTTGAAAATCTGAGCAGCAGTAATAGGAAAGTTTACAAATACTAATGAATCAGAGGCAGTGACTCCTGCCTGGGGGCGGAGACGTTTAGGCGCAAGGTCCTGGTGGTGCTTAATTGTTCAAGTGGAGAAGGCTCTAGACGTTCCTAATGGAATGGGCGTGCTGTGAAGCTGCTGTCAGCAATGGTATTCAAACTAAATAAATAAATAAAAGGGAGGTAATAGTGATGCATGCTGAAAGAGGGCGTCCCCTATATATGACTCTGATGTCACTGATACATCAGCTTATATCTCATGAAAATGGGAACAATGTGACTTTCTGTGACTATTTGTTGGTGATTCTGTAAGACTTATTCCATGAAAAAAATATATATTTAAATAAAAATTTGATTTTACTGTATTTTCCCGGCAATAAACCCACACTAGAACAACCAATTCCATGGGCTTTAACACATACATTTACCACCTGCTGGAATTGATCTTTAGAAAATTAAACGGAAAAAGGCTAGTCATCCTTTTATGGCATTTTTCAAATGAATAATCACATCAAACAATTGTTCTTCCAATCCTTCGAAAGTGTCCAACAGATAAATGCTGTGATTAATTAACTTGACGTGTTCTAAATCAGTGACATATTGGCTAACAATCTTACTACTCCACTCACCCAGACAGAAAGGAAAGCACTACAACACCTGATGGTAGATGACAGCATCACAATACGGGAGTCAGACAAAGGTGGCAACGTGGTTCTCATGAACCAGGTTGACTATGACAGTGAAATCATCTCACAACTCAGTGAGGTGGACTGCTATGAGAAACTACCCTCCAATCCCATCTGGACGTTGACGAGTCTCATTAACCAGAAACTCAAGGGCTGGCACGATCTATGCTTACTAAACTTTAATGAGCACACTTACCTTAGGATAGAACATCCCAGACACCCATGCAGATATACTCTACCTAAGGTACATAAGAATCTCCTGTTCCCGCCAGGCAGACCAATTGTGTTGGGTATTGGTGGACCCACAGAAAAACTATCCGAGTATGTTGACATATTTCTACAACCTTTGGTAGCCATTCTACCGTCCTACATCCGAGACACCAAACACACTGAAAGACATCACCTGGGATGATACCATGACACTGGTCACACTGGACGTCACTGCTCTCTACACGAGCATTCAACATGACTTGGGTTTACAGGCATTAAGACACATGCTCAACTCTCACCCGGCTAGCCTCTGGGAACACACGGGCATGTTACTGGAAATGACACAAATAATTTTGGAAAACAATGTGTTTCTTTTCAAAGGGTCATGGTACAGAAAGATACGTGGAGTGGCCATGGGCTCTAAATTTTCCCCATCATACGCTAATCTGTTCATGGGATGGCTGGAGGAGAACTGGATATGGGGCACTGTGGGCAGTGAATGGAATGACTATCCTGTTCTGGGGCAGGCACATTGATGATTGCTTACTTATCTGGACAGGCGACAATGATAAACTGACCAGATTTGTGACACATCTCAACAGCAATGATGCCAACATTAGGTTCACCTACACCCATAGCAAAACCTCCCTCACTTTTTTGGATGTGGAACTTTTTGTTTCCAACAATAAAATTGAAAGCAGACTATACAGGAAGACTATGGCATGCAATAGTGTGTTACATGCCACTAGCGCGCATCCCAAACACCAGATCAATGCTATCCCCTATGGGGAATTTATTCGAGCTCGACGTAATTGCAGCATTGTTAGTGACTTTGCAGGTTGCCTCAAAAATATGGGGGACAGATTTGTGCGCAGGGGTTACAGCCAAAGAACGATACATAATGCACTGAGCAGGATTTCACGAGTAGAAAGACAACAAACACTTCAAGATAGAGGCAAACGAGGGGATCCTAAAACTATTCAGCTTGTCACAGATTACAATGCACTCAATATGACACTCACCAAGAGCATGCGAAAACACTTGCACCTATTGTGTGCTGACAAGACATTGGAGGCTTTTATCTCTTCTAGACCAGAGGTGACATTTCGTAAGGGTAAGAGCCTCAGGAATCTACTGAGTCCCAGCTACCCGAAAGCGGGTACTCAGAGAAATTGGCTATTGTCACAGGGTCTGGGTTTCTACAAGTGTGGACGATGCTCCGCGTGTAGATGGGCCTCAGATAAAGGAGTTTTCTGGCCCCAATCACCGCACTTACAAGATAAACACCAACATCAACTGTCAGACCAACTATGTGATTTACGCAATCATTTGCAAATGCCAACAAAAGTATATTGGCAGCACTATTAGGGTTCTGAAGGACCGCATTGTAGAACACGTCAGGGCGGTCAAACAGGCTGACACTAGATACCCTGTGGCAATGCACATAATGGATTGTCCAGCTCAGGACAGCCACAAATCCTTCTCTTTTTTTGGAATTGACACCGTGTCCAGACACGTGAGGGGTGGCAATAGAGAACTTTTGTTGAGGAGGAGGGAATCAACTTGGATTATGCGATTGAGAAGTGTTGAGATGGGCTTGACTACAGACCATGAATGACATAACTTTTTGGGGGACTAGCACTCGTGGTTCATTCTTGTGCATCATTTCACCAGGACATAGTATGTCTACGCTACTGCATACGACACTACTCATGTGGGCGCGTCACTACCCCCGTTTTATCCCCGTCTCCAACATGGCTCTCCTATGCTGACCGACCTTTCTTCTACTCACTTTCAACCTTTTACCGTTGTAAATGCTAGAAGTAATAAATTGTCAACCTGCTCTCTTGCTTACACGGGTAGACCGTACTAAGAAATGACGAACTATTGAATTATGTTATACTTGTTAGAACCCTATTCTTACTTCTAATCCAGCTCTTCTATGCTGACTGACATTTCTTTACTCTCGCAATGTCAACAGTTGATTGGCAACCTGCTTTTCGAATCAAACGTGTAGACCTTCCTTAGCAAACCTTCGTATTGTATGAATATGTTATGTATGTTACAACACTTTGCTTTTATTCAGGCATTGATTTATATATTACAAGTCTCAAAAAGTACATTCCCAAGATAATTCACAAAACTGTGTCTGTAGGTTCTGTGAGTGTCTAATACCGTCCTATGATTACTCCTGCTTGCACGTCTTGTCCTAGAGTGTTTTGGACACAATTTCACGAGATTTGGAATGTATTCCCTCGACTCTGCTTCAATGTTGCCATAGTTTAGCACCGGTTTCGACCTCAATATAACTTTTCATTACTCATTTACTCAATACTACATAGGATTTAACTTAGATTGTGGAGCTTCACTGCTCCAAGATGGCCGACAGTTTTCTTCATACTATTATGCATCTGTTTCATTACTTATAAATTGGATGTTAGACAGAATGGCCCCATACAATATATTTGTGACCATGCAGATACCCCAGTACGTTGGTAGATGATCCTTGATACACTTTGGGTTCAGGACTGCACCATCCACTTAGCTTTTTGGAGGCAGTGGTACTTTCAAACATTAACTTTACTCCATTTCAAGATGGCCGACGCCATTTCTTTGATTTCTTAGAGTAAGCGGGTGTAGTCCTATGACTATGTCTGCGGTCTCTCCAGTATTTAGGCAGGAACCTCAGCAGGCCAAACTCTTCTGCGGACACGCCGGAGGCAGCCCTGTTACTGAACAGAGGTACGCGCCCGTGTTAGGATACCCGGTAGCACTCAGCGGTGGCATACTTTACACTACTGAGACGCGCACCCTTAACTTGGGGTACGCTCCTTAATAGTATTACATGGGGAGGACATATATAGTGATTGTAACAAAATCCCTATCTTCCCTTTATTGTGTTTAGGGTTTGCGTTTAAGCCAGCAAAGACTTGGTTGCTGGCAAGAGGGACTCACTTAGCCCCCAAAGAGTGGTTTTACTTTACCACGTCATCATTCTTCATGATGGATTTATAACTTATACTCACAAGATCCACACTTAAGGTACGTGAAACTTCCTGTTGTCAGCTACGAATGGGGCGATAACGAGCCCTCACTTAAGTGGGGTGTACTCACAATTGTAACTGGGACTTTTCTGTCTGCCATTCTCGTTTATCCCCAGAAAAGAATTCTGGAATACACTAAATCTTGGACACAGTAATCACTGTTGCCCTTTACTGTGCGAATATCACTGGAGAACTAGAACCCATTCCGGGTCGGAAATACAAACCGGAACTGAAGTTGGTTTCCCTACAATATCTTTCCACAATTATCACTATTCACCAGTCCTAGTGGATTCGTTATTTTAATACCACGTTATTTTCTTCCCTTGTACCTTTTCTCCGTATAGGATCCATACAAAGAGATTAGAGGTACTTCTTAGATTATAAATATACTTTTTCTTGATCTGAGGCAACATTGAGGGGGTGCTGTGTTTCTTAAATCACTTTAGAAGAGTCACAGCTAAATGTTCAGAGATTGGATGTCACTAAATAAGTCACCAGAAACGGGCTTATTTTCATTTGCTGAAAATTTTTGTTTGGAATAGCGATCATCTTTTAACTGCACAAGTCTGCCAGAGACAGCAATGGTGATATGTTTTAGTAAAACAGCATGGGTTTCCACAGGCTCGAGGACTATATCTGAGCCGCTCTTTGCGATAAGCATACTGTCACAAAGGGTAACAGACATCTGATGTTAGTGATGGATATCTTTTACCCCCAACTTCTATACACTTGTTTGTTTCTTAGCCCTGAAGAAGTCGCTGCGCACAACAATTAAGCGCAACGAAACACGTGTTGGCTAAGGATCTCAAGATTAAACTGAAGTGACTGTTTCAACGGAGGAACAAGAGTGTTTTTAGGTCTTGCCTACGCAGCGCACATGCGCTGCATAGGAAAAAGACCTTTAGAAATCGATTCAGTTTTGCTGCCAAAAACGTGCACGCATTGCATTGCTTTGAATGGCAACGCGTGCACGTTTGGCGATTCCCTTGCGGGAGCGAGCTTTCAAACCATCTGTTTGTAATTAACAGATGGTTCCTGCTCGCTCCCGCAAGGGTAACAGGCACATCCCCCCCCTCTCTCCCCACCCCCTGCTGATTCTCGTCAAACTTCTTTTTTTTTTTTTACTTTGAGCGCGAGGCGCGCGCGCTTGTTTTAATAGGGTGACAACTCAAGAATCGCGTGGTTTATTTGCATAAATGAAGTGAGTGTGCTCTGTTTCTTGTTTGCCGAAAGGCTCCTCATGGCCGGCCATTCCCACGCTTTCAAAAAATAGTGCCGGCGGAG
Organism: Calotriton arnoldi; assembly: GCA_963921515.1. Taxonomy (NCBI): domain Eukaryota; kingdom Metazoa; phylum Chordata; class Amphibia; order Caudata; family Salamandridae; genus Calotriton; species Calotriton arnoldi. The sequence goes on along the minus strand of CAWUFW010005554.1, from coordinate 1,241,046 downwards.
ATACGCGTGATATGTCTTTAAATTTTAGACCGACCACTGCCACACCCTTTAAACAAAAAAACGAGTGGTTTCGTTCCTTCCCCCTTTAGTGTTGTTTGGGAGGGCTGAGAGAATGTTTGCGCCTGACCCGAACAGCTGGCAAATGAGCCTTTTAAAGAAGCAGTTTTTAAGCGCATTGCTGTTGAGTATACACTAGGAGTCACCAAAAAAACACTGCGTTAGGATGGATGGATTGTTTTGAGACGGTGTGAAGATTTAACTTAAGATTTTAGCAAAGGTCTTGTAGAGGCACGCAGGGAGCACCAAGTCTCCTGACCTTGTTTCCAGTTCAAGCCCGAGCACGGATCCAACATGGAGCTGTCTGACTGAGAGGGGTCAGAGGGCAGGTGAAGGGGAGCCCGGAAGTCCTTCATTTTCCTGGGCAACACCTGCAGGAGAATGTTCCCGTGCGGTGGGCCCCTCGACACCAGCTCCTAAAGTCTCATGGACTCGCAAAGACTTGCAGTCATGTTGCGACCATGTCATTTCCGGTTGTGCTTCTGCTTCCTGTTGGCAGTCCTGTTCATCAAGGCCTTGGCTGAGAAGGAGGAGGAGGAGGCTGCAGTACCGTGTGCGGTACTCTGCAGAGCCGGGGCAGGTGCGCTCCGGTGCGCGTGGACGAGAGGCTGTGGAGCGGCCCCTATAACCTGCGAAACGTGGACGACCGGGAGAGGTGGCCGATTAAGTTCTTCAACCAGACTTGCCAGTGTACAGGTAAGAGGCGCGCAAATTGCAGAGAGCAGACGACTTTGAGCCTGAGGTACAGCATGCTTTACTTAATTCTGTATTTGTACAGGTGTTTCAAGCTTCCCAGGTCCATGCGAGTAACTCATCCGCTCAGCTTCCTTGCTTTTCATTCTGAGACTTCTAGGTCTCCTCATGCAATTAATAAATCGGGACTACACGGCCCAGAATGCAAAGAATTGGATTGCATAGGCTAATCACTGGACGCTTGAGAGCCTTGTTATTTTTGACACTCCTATTTCAAAATTTATATAGTTTACTACAACTACGTGTGGGGCTGACTGAGCGCGTGCCTACGTGGGTAGCGCGCTACCATCAAAAGTTCGGTAACGCTAGATATATGCCCCCGGTTTGATTCCGCATAAAGTGGGATTGGCGTGTACATTGGGACATGATAGTCACCTCCAAATGAGTATTCATATACCCATCCTCCAAAGTACCGACAAAGAATGTAAGCAACCAGCACAAATCGATCTCCTTTGCTAGTGCCATTTTGGAGTGCGAGAGGTCTCATGGTATATCTTGGAGGAAGAGAGTTATTCAGTGAGACTACTCACTCAAGACCTGGCTCTTCCACTGAACCTCAGCAGCGCCCAGTAGGACCTGCAGCACCCCAGCGCCTTGAGGCCCTAGCGGGTGAGTAGTCCCGCTTAACAAATACTGATTGATTGACCCCCTTGTATCCGGAGTGTCAGCAGGCTTCGCATTGGTCGATGCGATCAATACATTTGTTTATTTGTTTATTTGTTCATTTATTTATTTAGGAGTTTTATATAGCGCTAGTCAGACCCGAAGGTATTGGAGCGCTTTACAGCATAAGTGGTAGGGAAATCACAAGAGAAATAACAGTAGTAAACATGTTGACTCAATGGCGAGTCGAAAGACTCACGGAATCCTGATGCATGGCTGGGCGTCACTGGAATGGCGATGTCTAACCTCTCCTCTAGGGTGTTGTAGACCTCGATTTTAAAAAGACCCCTAACCCCCGAGAACCAACTTTGAATATATTCACACCCTCGTTTTATACTTTATTTTTTTTGCGCAAATTAAGCAGTGATTACGACGAAAAAACGCGAATAGCATTAGCATTTTTCCTATTTATACCCTGCCCGCTGTTGCGCTAAAATAGTTCCCTTTGTACTTAAAATGGGTTAATGGGTTAATGTGCGGTGAAATACCGGATCTTGTAAACACAGTTTCACCGCACATTATCCTCTTCCCAGCTATTTATTGAAGCTTGAATGTCTTGTGTGTTAGCCAGACACCACGCTGGCGGTTTATACTGGAAACTTTAAATTTGTGTGTGGCATCCGCTTTTGATGTGACTCTGTGGCAGAGACAGTTTTAACACTGATAGTGACATAAAAAAAGAGTGATGATCAGTGGTTCATGAGTTAGCGTCCTGGCACGACGATTCAGTCTTTCTTCAGCAGAAGTACATATATTTAATTAAGATTAATTTCCGGGTTCCAAAGGGAAGAAAATATAAGCATACCCGCAAGGCAGCTCCTCGAAGTAAAGAATCAGTTATTCCTCCTTCCACAAGCTCTTCAAAAGAACAAAACAAGCATTGGCTTAGCCAATAGGTCTCGCTTTGGGACCTTATAAGTATTTAGTTATGCAGCACAATATCCTTGGTGCAACAACATCAACTGTTGCATGGCTAAACACTTATAAGGTCCCAAAGGCGAGACCTATTGGCTATGCCAATGCTTGTTTATTATTGTCAATAATAGATAATATATACTGTCGGCGTGTGCAAGGGACTGTTGTTTTGGTTTATCAGTGGTTATCCACACATTGGTGTAGGAGGGTGGCTCTCCCCACCCTTATGCACCGCAATCATAATTGTACACTGGTATATACTCACTGCGTATTTCCCAGGCGCGCCATTACCCTACACAATCCACCGACCAAGAAGTCCTACTCCACTCATAGTGTTCACAAAATACTGATTGCAAACTGCAACCAGTATTTCGTTTGCGACCACTGTGGAGTTTTGTGAACCAACCTATGTAATAATAGGTTTGATTGCAAAATTCCCATTCTGAGTGGACACCGTTCCTACCTACCCCATGAATATTAATGAGGTAGGTCACAAATTGCGACTTACTTTTATTGGATGCCATGACAGGGATGGTTGCCTAGTGGGGTCAGCCACCACCATGTCTTAGATTGCATTTAAATAAATGTTTTTTTGTTTTTTTTAAACGCAACCTGTTCCCCTTAAAGGAAACGTGTCTGCATTTAAGACAAAAAATGTTTTTTTTTAAAAGTGTGCTGGAGAGTGTGCGCTCGACTTTCTCTTAGGGGTTTGTCCTGGAACAAAATCATAACAAATAAGAAGCAATATTCAGATTGAACTTTAAAACACGTGGAAACAGGGCACTCCTGATTGGTTGTACTTTTATCAAATTGTACAGTTAACATCACTTTCACTTATGAGCACTGTGCCATCATTTTTTAGGTGTTTTGATTATTATAATTTTTATTACTATTGTGTTAAAAAATTGTTGTAAGTAATATCCTTTTTTCTATTTTTTTTATTTTACAAGTTAGTCATTTTTAAATATTGTTATTATTTTAAAATGTTTAATAATTGTTTTTTTATTTAGTTTGATGTTATATACTTTTTATTTTTAGAATAATTTACATGAAAATTGAAATTGAGACTATTTTGGTATCCAAAGAAAACATATATTGTTTTTGAAACATTGATTTTAGTTTTACTTGAACTATTTTTTAAGCAGTGGAATCTGGAGTTTATGAATGAATAGTGTGGAGAGATTTTTAAAAATATAGTAATAAGTTTAAATATATAAATATTTAACATAATTAAAAAAATATTGATTTTAAAAATTGAAAACTTGTAAGGGCTTTATTATCAAAAAGGGGAATTAAGTTATTTTTTTATTTAAAATGAGCGAGTTATTATTTTTAATTATAATAGCTAAATTTATATCATATGTGTGAAAAACGTTTTTTAAATTATTATATATTAAGTAGATTAAAGAGTATTTGATGTTTATTAATTACAGTGGGAATAGTACATGTCACCAATTCAATATCCAACACCTTCCCTAGTGTAGTTTACTTTGGAGTGAGAATAGTAAATCATACCCCTTATGTTCAACATTTTCCCCAGAACGAGACTTTTTAAATGAGGAAGATTATTTTGTTAAGTTCATTCAGTAATTTATAATATTTAGGTAGTTAATGTTTTGTAATTTGATTTAAATGTAGTTGCATATTTTATATTTATGCATTTAATTAGCTAAATATGTTGCATATTTATTTTAGTTGTGTTGTGAGTAGATATGGTTCCATAAATAATCTATAATATTTTATCTTTAGTTTATATGGTAAATAAATTATATTTATATGTTATTTAAAGTGTGCATTGGTAATGTCTGGATTAAAAAATATTAATATAATATAATATTTAATGAATTAGATTAATATTTTTGATATATGTAAACAATATTGTTTTCTTGTATATTTTGATATTTATGTATTTCTTGTTTCTGTGTAGAGCGACACTATTTTAGTAAATGATATTTTGTGGCTACGTTATTGTAATTCTGCGTTGGGATGGTTGACATTGTGTCATACAACCATAACAACAATGGATAACGGGGTAAATGCGTGAAGATAAGGGTAGTTCAGTCCCTTCTTCAATAGCTGTTCCTTCAATCCAAGCAAAAGACAAATAGAACATGTGTGGGGAAAACTACTTACACTGCAAACTCTCTTAATGAAAATTCTTGGAGAGTATCAGTCAGCAGAGGTCAATATTAAAGAACAACATGAGCAAGGAACCTGGGCGTCTCTGCCTCTGCAAACAGCCTAGAAGGGACACAGCTCAGTGTTTTAGTGTAAATCATACACCTTTGCATGCAACCCAGACATTGCTGCAGGGGTCTAGAGGAGTCTTCCACTGCTCATTCATGGCAAACTAGTGGCTGCAAAATGTCCTGTTTTACCTGCTGATACTGCTGCTATATCTAGGTCATCCATAGGGCTGGAGGAGGTAGCACTCACCCTACATGAGTACAAAGCTGCTTGTCAGTCTCTGAAAGGATTCTGGTGTCTTAGGGGTAATCCCCTAACCCTTAGGGTGAAGGCCACAGTCCAATATGCTTTTTTTCTGAGTCTAGCGAATCACATGCAACCGTTAATGCTCGTCACTTCTTTCAGGCTCCGGGTGAGGCTTGTGTCCCTCTCCTCTCAGCTCACTTGAAACCACAACTGCACTGTTGCTCCCCATGGGATGCTGCCATTTTGTAGGCATGCACCTGTCTTATGTCTGTTGGAAAAGCCATGTTCTGAGTTTTTTTTAAACTGCGAAAGATTCAGAGCCTGACAAGTGGAGTAAGACCTCCGACCCTCGGTCTAGGTCCACTCTCTCCCCACTGCTCTGCTGTGCCGTCTCTTGCCTCCAGACCCTGACCTCCTCCTTGGGAGGTTCGAGGCTGCTGCCCGCTCCTGCACCTGCTGCCCGCTCCAACTGGGACCAGACTGCCTCCAACCACCGTAACCTTTCTCAGCTGTTTTTTTTCTTAATTTTTTCCCTGTTGTGCCACTGTTATTGTGCCCATCTGTGTCTTGCTCTAATTCCACCACTGTTTTTATTTTCTCGTGCCTGCCTGTTCCTTTTGCCGCTTCTGCCCCTGTGGCCCCTCCCCCTGGAATTCCCCCCGGAATTTCCCCCGGAATCTCCCCCGAATTCCCCTGCTCCCGCCTCCCAGCCTCTCCTCCCTCCCACCTCCCTACTTAATGGCGGCCGCGCCACCGGCGCGCCGAAGGCGTGCCAAAGGCAAGCCCGTCTGCGCCTGTCCGCGACCCGACCGCGGCCAGCGGCAGGAACCCTGGACCAGTTCTCCTGCCTCCACTGCCGCCAGACCCTCACCACCACCCCGTCCTCCAACACCGCCGACGCCAGCACTGGCGACACCCTAAAATGCATCCTCCTCAACGTACGCTCCGTACACAAACACGCCATGGAAATCTGGAACCTACTCGACTCTCTTTCGCCCGACATCGCCTTCTTCACAGAGACCTGGACCAACGCATCCTCCGCCCCCGACATCAGCACCGCCATCCCAGACGGATACAAGATCCAGAGGAAAGACCGCCCCAACCACCCAGGAGGGGGCCTCGCCATTGCCCACAAGATCACCCTCCGCCTCACCACCTCCAGCGAAACCTTCCCCTCTGCCGAACACCTGCACTTCAAGATCCAGACCACCCCCAAAGCCACACTCCGAGGAACCCTCGTCTACAGACCCCCCGGCCCCCGAACACCCTTCGCCACCACCATCACCGACTTCATCGCACCCCACGTGATCGCCTCAACAAACTACATACTCATTGGAGACCTGAACTTCCACCTCAACAACCCCAGCGACCCCAACTCCACTATCCTTCGTGACAACCTCGCCAGCATCGGACTTAAACAACTCGTCAACACACCGACCCACAGAGCAGGACACACCCTCGACCCCATCTTCGCGGCAGGAAACAGCGTCCATTTCAGCCACACAACGCAGCCGCCATGGACCGACAACCACTGCGTACACTTCGTCATCAACAAACCCAAGGCACCCAAACCAGCCCCACGCCCACCACGAAGGAACTGGAGCAAGGTTACCGACGAGCAACTTAACTCCACCCTCACCCGAGACAACCACACCTGGGCACCCGACGCAAACAGCGCAAACGACGCAGCCAGAGAACTCCACACCTGGATCTCCAACTGCGCAGATGAGCTCGCCCCGCTACGCAACCCCGACAGACAACGCCCCAGGAAAGCCGCCTGGTTCACAACCGCTCTCCAAGAAGCCAGACGCACCTGCAGACGCCTGGAGAAGAACTGGAGAAACACCAAGACAACCGAAAACCACACCACCTACAAGGACGCCATGATGGACTACCACAACCAGATCAGAGCCATCAAAAGGAACTTCATCCACAACAAAATCCTGGCCAACTCCACCAACTCCAAGGAACTTTTCAGTGTCATTCAAGAATTCACCAACCCACGCAGCGAAGCCACAGACATCACCCCATCCCAAGACCTCTGCGACAAGCTTGGAACCTTTTTCCACCTCAAGATCAAAAAGCTCTACGACAACTTCATCGACCAGGCGCCACAGACGGCCCCCCGTCCCCCAGAAACACCAGCCAGCCCACCATCTCCAACTGGACACCGATCACGGCCGAAGACACCGCCTCGACCATGAAAAGCATCCACTCGGGGGCCCCCACCGACCCCTGCCCCTCACATCTACCACAGAGCCGTGGCCGCCATCGCACCCAAACTACAATGCACCATCAACACCACCTTCAAAACAGGCACCTTCCCAGACGACTGGAAGCGCGCAGAAGTCAGACCCCTGCTCAAGAAGCCCACAGCTGACCCCACCGACCTCAAGAACTATCGGCCCATCTTGCTCCTCCCCTTCGCAGCCAAAGTTGCAGAGAAAACAGTCAACAGGAAACTGACACCGATTCATTGAAGAGAACGCCATCCTCGACATGTCCCAATCCGGATTCGAAGCAACCACAGCACAGAGACCGCCCTACTCGCCGCCACAGACGACATCCGCACCCTCCTGGACCAAGGCCACTCCGCAGCCCTCATCCTACTCGACCTATCAGCGGCCTTCGACACCGTCTCCCATCGCACACTAGTCGTCAGACTACACGACGCAGGCATACAAGGAACAGCCATGGACTGGGTCCGATCATTCCTCACCGGAAGAAGCCAAAGGATCAGACTCCCACCCTTCCTCTCTGACCCCACGAAAATCACCTGCAGAGTCCCACAGGGTTCATCACTGAGCCCCACCCTCTTCAACATTTACAAGGCCCCCCTCGCAGCCATCGTCCGACAACACGGCCTCAACATCGTATCCTACGCCGACGACACCCAGCTCATCCTCTCCCTCACCAAAGACCCCACCACTGCCAAACTCAACTTCCAGAAAGGAATGCAAGACGTCGCAGTCTGGATGACCAACAGCTGCCTGAAGCTCAACGCCGAGAAGACAGAAGTCCTCGTCCTCTGTACCACCCCTTCTGCATGGGACAGCACCTGGTGGCCGACCGCCCTCGGAAGCCCACCTACCCCTCAGACCACGCCAAGAACCTCGGCATCGTACTCGACTCATCACTCTCCATGAACCGACAGGTCAACGCCGTCACCTCCAGCTGCTTCAACACCCTCCGCATCCTCCGCAAGACCTTCAAGTGGATCTCCCTGAGTCAAGGAAGACAGTCACCCACGCACTCATCACCAGCAGACTGGACTATGGAAACACACTCTATGCCGGCATCAACAAGTCCCTACTCTGCAAACTCCAGACAGTACAAAACACCGCCGCCAGACTCGTCCTCGGCATCCCCTGACACGAACACATCAGCCAACACCTACGAAGTCTCCCTGTGGAGAAAAGAGTCACTTTCAAAATCCTCACTCACGCCTACAAATGCCTACACAACAACGGACCCAAATACCTCAATGACAGAATCAACTTCCACGTACCCAAAAGAAACCTCCGATCTTCCAACCTCGCACTGGCCGAAACCCCGCGCATCCACAGAGCCAGAGCAGGCGGAAGATCCTTCTCTCACATTGCAGCCAAGACCTGGAATGAGCTACCGGCAGACATCAGACGCGCCCCCTCCCTGAACACCTTCAGGAAGACCCTCAAGACCTGGCTCTTCTGCGGACCCCCCCCTCAGCGCCTTGAGACCCTCACGGGTGAGTAGCGCGCTTACAATTCCCTGATTGATTGATTGATTGATTGATAGCGGGAGAGAGTTCCAGTTTATTACTGCCAGGTATGAAATAGGAAAAAGAGCGACATCCACTTCTACATCAGTACACACATGGCTGTCATGGTATGTACCTTGATTGCTATGAAAAACCTTCTACTTCATTTGAGATACACACATTTGAGCCAGAGACAAGCAAAGAGCGCAGTTTTGTTTAGTCCAGAAGGCAGTTTAGTTTTGTATGCCATTTCATGTGTCTACGTACTGGTAACATAACAAAGTTTATCCTTGCATATAAGGTTTATTTAGGGGCCCTTTTCTTTAAGGTTTTATGGGTTTCAAGTTACAGAGACCTCTTTGTCCTAGAGTCTCGGGTGCCTCCATAAAGCTTGACCATGCTTGCTGGATAATGTAGCATATTTTGGTGAGCAGCTTAGTAGTTTATTCAAATACGTTTCATTTGCCATCTAGACTCTAGAGGGAGCCATTTTGTTTCTTTGAGGGTTGATGAGTTAGGGCCTATTCTGGCTACCTGCCTAGCTGCTGAATGAAGATCTGCGAAGAGTGGTATTAACTTTGATCGGGTAGTGCTATTAAAAGAGTGCATTCCTGTAATTGATCTTACTGAGGTCTGGGGACTGAAAAACACATTTGAGATCAAGTTTTTGGATGAATGACTTCAGTTTTCTAATAATGTTTCGGTGACATTGGACACCTGTTCTAAAAAAAATGTATGCGTGTTAATCAAGATGTACTTGACTGCCAAGAATGAAACCCAGTGTGTGTGTTTTTTGGCAATTGTTCTTGTGATTTTTCTAAAGTTATGAGGGAGGTGAGCCATTTTGGGTCGAGGAGTGATCATTTGAAGAAGATATGAGCAGGAATTCCATAGTCCTGGGATTCAGACTAGTGTTATGTGGTGACATTCAGTCTTTGGTTTGGTCAAGGGAATTTGTGAAATATGATATGTCCTCAAGAGAATGTATTTTGAGGTACAGATGAGTATGGTTAGAATATTAGGGGTATATTATACCAAGTCTGTTACAAATGTAAATAATTTTGTGGACAAGTTAAAACAAGATTCTAACCACTGTCTACCATTTATCTAGGAGTTTTCAGATTAACGAGGATCCATAATATAACAATAGTGTTTGTACCTCTTTGAGACAATCATAACATAACACGTGTATTTGTAAAGCACACTTATCACCCGTGGGTCTCAATGCGCTGAATAACAGATGTTTATTGTTACCCAACTCAATGGTACTCATTTTATCGACCTCAGATGGATGAAAGGCTGAGTGGATCCGCCAGGATTTGAACCTGTGACCATGAGGTCGAACACAGGCTCCTGCAGTGGATGCATTAGTCCACTAAGCCACAAGACCCAACACGCAATAGTCTTCCTGCTATTTATCTTTTCTAGATTCAGTCTGGTGGAGCATCTTTATCAAACACCACTCCAGCATGTCTTTATACCAACACTCTGGTTTAGGTGTAGAGCCAATGAATTGTGATGTGTCTTTTTGGCTGTCAAACTAATTTCAAAACGCAGTTTGGTGGTTAAGGGAAGCGATATCAAACCATAATTTCGCCATCATTGGTCAAGTCCACACCTTTTGAAAAATACTTAGATCAGCTAGAGGAAAACTCAAAAGAAGGAATCTTTCAAATAACAAACCAGATACGTCAGTCATCACCGATTACAATTTCATCAGTAAGTGGAATCGAATCACCTCCGGGGTTATCAGGAACGCCCCCTCAAGAGATCCCTATAGCCCAACGGAGCAAAACTCTGCTAAGTACTTTGGAGCAAGCCATAAGGGTATTAAATTTCCAATCAGATAAAATGGAGGTGCAAATCGATCTAATGAACCTGATCGCAGAACACATTGCGGGAATAAACATAAAACTGGAATTAATAACAGCTCAAATTATAAAAGGAAACAACACCAAGGCACAAGAAAGCAGCCCACAACCATTTGTAAACTGTGGCTGCAGAAAAATTATCGACAAGTTGGCCATGCTTTCAGAAATCCTCAAAGGCATACTAGGGGCAGTCCAAACAACAGGAAAAAGAATCCATAATTGCGGATCAACAGAACGATGAGAACAAAGACACAGAAGGACCCTCAAAGAATACAAAACCGGTACAAGATGGAAGCAGAAAAAAAGAGGAAGCGGAAGTAGAGGAAACTAAAGGCACAATGGAAAATCAGGCCCAGGCCAAACAATTCCCCTGCCATAGTTCGCCGAATGGAAAACCAACGAAAAGGCAACAAAAATGCGCCAGGAAGGCTAGGCTCAAGTTCAGTAATCAAATTGCCCCGGGTCCCAGACAAATCTATTCTATATTCACACAACAGTCCACTTCCAGCAAAAAAAAACCATGAGCAATATAGAAGTAACACCAAACACTTCCAATTCAGGGACCAATTTATCAGATCACTCTGTCGTCCTAAAAAAATCAACCAAAATTCGAATGTATTCGTCTGACCAAGCTACTAGTAATGAACGGACAAAGAACTTGGCAGTAACTAATATAATCAAAAATCTTGAACCTCAACAAGGGGAGCAAAGGGCTGAAATCCGGGCGGAGAGATCAGATCGAAAACAATCGAGCAAAAACAAAGAAGGTGTAGCAAGTACCCCATGGGACTACATAGTAATAGCACCAATAGGATGTAGTGACACATGCCAAGGAAAAGAGGTACAAAGAATAAACACAAATGTGCCGGAAAAACAAACGATTAAATCCGTCAAAGCGGAAGCAACATCACGGGTAAAATTACCAGACGATACAAAAGACACGGAACAAAGAAATCGAAATCCGATAACAATAAGCTGGGTCGCACTTGTAGATTACACACTGCAGCACCAAAAATAGAGAATCCATGGGTACCAATATACAATAAATCTGGGAGCCCGGATAATGAAACCACAAAAGAAGGCAACCTCAACATCTTATCTCAAGATAGGGCTCCCAAAGAATTTTCCGGCCAAGAAAATCAAATCATTCCCCCAAATCCACAACATTCTAAAACATCGAACAGTCAAAAATCAGATAACGAAATCTCCACTTGAGATTACATCAAAATTGATATTTGTGCCAGATTACCCAACAAAAGGGAGACAAGACACACTAAATCGAGGGAATCTGTTAAAACTGTTCAAAGAGATACCGAAATTAAGAGGTATAATATCAGCAGACCTTCTAGCCGTAGAGTTCCAGCAAACGGAAAATGCTCCAGAAACAGAAGAGACACTAACTACCTGGATCTATAAGGAACGAAGGTGGACAATATCTACAAAACCTTCCCCCAGACAGCTAAGGGCCCCGACTCTGAGGACCCTGCTCCCCCCGCCCATACATTGGCTACTTTTCCACCAATTACTGAAGAGGCACTTAGCATACTCTGTAGGAAGGTTAAATCTGGTTCTCCAACTGACCCTATGAAGCCGGAACACCTAATGAGACTTCTACCTGTGCTTCTTACACCTCTGGGCCAGGTTATTAACCTGTCCCTGGCCATGGCCACAGTCCCGAGGACATGGAAGCAAGCCGCGGTAAGGCCGCTATTAAAGAAGCCCACTCTAGATCCGACAAAACCTGAGAACTATCGTCCCATCTCCTTGCTTCCCTGGACCTCCAAAATATCCGAAGCCTATGTTAATACCATCGTGTCAGGCTATTTGGAGGAGAATTGCATACTGGACTCCTCCCAGTGTGGCTTTCGCCCGGGTCTTAGCACAGAGTCCGCATTGCTAGCTGTGACCGAACATCTGAGAGCGGCTCTGGATGAGGGACGTACTTCGGCACTGATCCTACTGGACCTCAGTGCCGCATTCGATACGGTCTCCCACCAGATCCTGATCCAGAGACTGAAGGAGGCTGGTATTGTGGGCCCCGCCCTAGCGTGGCTCACCTCCTTCCTTTCGGACAGGTCCTTTCAGGTGTCGGCCCCCCCTTTTTCTTCTAAGGTGCATTCCGTCAAACAGGGCATTCCGCAGGGCTCTGCGCTAAGTCCAACGCTCTTTAACCTGTACGTCCAGCCCTTAGCCGCAATAGCTAAGAGGAGCGGGCTGACTATAGTGTCATATGCTGACGACACTCAATTGGTCGTCGCCCTCTCCAACGACTGTCTAAACGATGCTGCTAAGTTTCGAAGTGGGCTGGTGGATGTTGCAGGGTGGATGACCGCCAACTGTCTCCAGCTCAACGCCAGCAAGACTGAGGTCCTGCTGGTAGGGAAAGATCCTGAGCTATGGAGCGGACATTGGTGGCCTACCACCCTGGGACTAGCTCCCACTCCCAAACAGGTGGTGAAAAATCTTGGCGTCTGGGTCGATTCGGCGCTTAGTTTCCTAGATCAAACTAAGAGGGTAGCGGCGACCTGTTTTGGTATTCTGTGCAGCCTCAGGCCCATTTTGGGCTTTTTTGACCCCTCTATCCGGCAGACGATTGTGCAGGCATCTGTGCTGTCAAGATTAGACTATGCCAGCGTGCTCTATCTGGGGGCCAACAGGGCCGAGATTGCAAGACTGCAGAGGGTCCAAAATGTCGCCGCCAGAACTCTTCTTGCCATGCCCAGATGCTGCTCCACCTCCAGCACTATTCGTCGGTTACACTGGCTGCCAGTGGAGAGGCGGGTGGAGTTCAAGTCTCTCTGCTTTGCGTTTAAGATTTTGAAATATCCTATCCCTGGGATATTATCTGGCCTACTCTCCGCCTATATACCCACGCGTCAGCTACGTTCTGCAGATCAACAGCTGGCATCTACCCCACGTGTGAGGAGGGCCGGCGCCGGTGGGCGCTCTTTCCGCGTATTGGCAGCTAAGCTGTGGAATGGCCTTCGAAGTCACATCCGGAGCATGGACAACTATTTTGCTTTTCGAAAAGCACTAAAAACCCACCTGTTCCCTCACTAGGCTACCTGCTTCCTCGTCTGTCATTTTTGACACCTCTTGGCTTTCTCTCTTTTGCTAGGCCGGACTCTTGCAGCTAGTTGCTACCACTGCTCTTAGCGCCGGGACGCCCCTTTGCTGGGGCAGCAGAGCGCTCTACAAAACATCTTAACATAACATAACATAACATAACATAACATAACTAGTGGACCAGATTTATGCGACCAGACCAGTATTTGAAGCCTGGGGAATTACTTTAAGGCTTCAAAAACGGCCAAAATACCCGTATCCTCTCTTGCAAAAAATAGAGGCATTAAAATTTGGACAAATCACAGAGAACGGCCCAAAATCCTGCCTAAGGGGCGCTCGAAATACCTCCCCGACAGCATTGAAAAACTCCCCCCAGAAAGATGCAGCGTCAAGTCCATCAAGGTTCGAATTACAGCCTGGCGACAATCAAGACGGTCATGGGTGCCAACGTCCCCGAGCCAAAAATGCACCTGATGAAAACATATGGTCAGAACCCAATGTCATTACTGGGGTGTACTCTGGTCCAAATAACAGGGATATAATCAATATTTGTTCATAGAACGTCCACGGATTCAGAGAAATGGGCCAAGATCATGAAACTCTGTCTTTCCTACAAAACCAAGACCTAATATTACTCTAAGAAACATGGAACTTGAAACCAACTACAATTATAGGCTATGTAGAACATCACATACTGGCAGAAAAACTTTCTAACTTTGGGCACCCAAGGGGAGGATTATCAATCTATGTCACGGTAAACCATGATTGGTCTACAGAAGAACTAGAGGCCGGAGAAAACAGGTTGCAAGTATTAAAACTCGTTGGTAAACTTCCCTCCAAAGCAACAGCTTGGCAATTAATACTCATCAATGTATATATCCACCCCGAGAAAAAACAGAAGAAAGGAATTTTTTTAAGTTGGTAGAACCTGATAAAGGTGTTGCAAAGGACTCACCAATACAGTAAAATGATATATCTCGGGGATTTCAACAGCAACCTCGCTATGAGAAATCAGAGCAGAAGGAAGAAGAAAAATGATCCGGAAAATCAAAACTTAGGGGCTCATTACGATGGCGGGCAGACATGAGTCCGCCCGCCATCGTTGCGGTGGTGGGGACCGCCCACCAGTAATGCGGCAGTCCCACCACACATATTACGATGCGCCCGCCAGTATGGCGGGTGCATCCCGGGCCTTTAATATTGCGGAAGGTGCTGCAGGCTGCAGCACCGTTCGCAATGTTAAAACGGCATGCACTACATTTCCCTGCACTGCGTGGCAGGCACCACGTGGTGCCTGCCACGCAGTGCTGGGAAATGCAGGGGGGTACCATGGGTATCCCCCCAGTGCAGCAACACCTCCCCCCGGAACAAGGGGGGCCCACAACGGGCCCCCAAACCCCATCCCCGCCAGCCTTTCCATGGCGCCATGGAAAGGCCTTTTCCTCACAGCATCCTAATTTGGTGGACGGTGCCTGCTGGACACCGCCACCATTTTAGGCACCCTGCACCGTCCGCCAGGCAATCGGTACGATTGCCTTTGGCGGAGTAGTGGCAGGCGGACTTTGCGTCCGCCGCGGTACCCACCGCCATCCTAATTGGGCAGTGGGTAAAACGCTTAGTGATGGCGGAAGGACCACCACCGCCGGCCCTGTGGTGGCAGGCCTTCCGCCATCCTAAACGGCCCCTTAAATCGAGAGCTGGAAGCACTGGGCCTAACAATTTTGAATGGAAATACAATAGGAGACAGACCGGCCGCAATTACGTACCTGAGCGGAAATGGGCAATCAACTATTAATTTCACCTTTGCTAGTAAAGAAATTACCCACACGATTGATTCCTTTCAAATCTGTCCATGCCCAGACAGTGACCATTTCCCGCAAATTCTGAAGGTAATCATCAAATTGGTTCCGACATGTATACCAAAGGCCCTCGTTGAATTTCCAGAAATGTATAACCTGAGCAAACTAAAGTGCTGCGGAGCCGACACAAAATCAATCATGGACGTCATCCTAGATTATGCGAACCACACAGGGACTTTGAGAGAACAAGACGTAATAGCTAACTGGGAACACTTAGGCCAAATTCTAATACAAAAATTCTCAGTTAATCCTGGACGCCGGAAGAACATAGAAACCAGAAACGAACCATGGTTTGACATACAGCTGCGTGATCAGAAAAGAAGGATTACAAGAGAGGTGAAACACCAGGCTGCAGCAGCAAGAAAGGGCAAAAAAACCAGAAAAGAGCAAGATAAAAGAAATGAGGTATAAATACAGGGAAAATTGCAGGGAATTAAAAATGGTTTACAAGGAAACAATTTGGAATAAACTACTCTGGGCAAGTAAACTGCCAAATAGCAGGGAATTCTGGGGAATAATAAACAACCTAACAAAAAGACCAAGACTTCAACAAGAAGTAGGAATTAGCGAAGAAACATGGAAACAACATGTCCTCAAATTGTATAATCACATGGAATACACCAAGACCACTAAGGAGACAACGGTACACAAAGTATCACAAGAGCGAAGGCATAGAGAAATGAAGATGAGTCCCCAGCCCCAAGCTGACCGACACCTGGCAGCAGTACCAGTGATAATACCCTAACCGATGCAAAACAATTAAGAGAAATAATTTAAAAAACTGAAAACGGAAGGGGCGGCAGGGCCGAACGGTCTCCCAAATGCCTTATTGAAGCACGCACCTGACTTTTGGGCAGACTACCTCACGCCCCTTTTTAATTACATATTCAGTCAGAACAAGTTACCAAACTCCTGGAAAGGGAATATAATCCATCCAATTCTCAAAAATGGAAATCACAGCCAGCCAGAAAACTACAGACTCATATCCTTGATCGATGTAGAGGCAAATTATACGCATCATGCATTTTAGTCCACCTCCAAGCCTGGATAGAGGACAGGTGTGTAATTCCGAAGTTCCAAACAGGCTTCAGGTCTGGTATGGGAACAACTACAAACCTGGCAACCCTGGCACTTCTAATCGAAAAAGCTACGAGAAGAAAAACACGACTACTTGCATGCTTCATCGACCTGAAATCAGCGTTTGATAGAGTGACCCAAAATCGATTATGGGAAAAATAAAAAATATGGGGGCTACCAACACAACTACTCGACGCAATGATCGCCTTCCACAGCGAAACGTGGGCGAGGGTTAAACTCGGAGATGGGAGCACAGTATCAGCCAGGATAAACACCTACCACAGCTTAAAACAAGGCTGTGTTCTGGCACCGAGCCTATTCAATTTGTACCTAGCTGATATAACCAACTACATGCTATCAGGCAGGAGTCACCCACCTATTCTGGCCAAAGAGCCAACACCACTATGTATGCAGACTACATAGTGGTGTTGAGTCAAAGCCTGAGTGACATGCAAAGAGCAATAAACAACTTGAAAACTTACCTCGACCAGAAAAAGTTGGAGTTGAACAAAAAGAAAGCAAAGGTCCTACGTTTGGTGAACCCTCAGAACAGCAAATTCAAATGGTATGTCAACAGTGACCAAGTTGAAGAGATAGGCTCGTATAAATACTTGGGCATAAATATGGGATGAGGCACGACACATAAGGACCATAAAATGGAATTAAGTGCCAAAGCACAATCACTAATCTTTGCATACAAATTGCTGAACAAAAAATTGTGTTACCCCTCCTATAGTGGATTTAGGCCCAGATCTCTGTACTGGGGTGAATGTATGACATTGTTCTGCATTCTGTCCATCAACTGTGTTTTTTGCATTTGTCACCCCGAGTGGGACGGGTATGCCCAGACGTGGGTCCCGTGCTCTCCATGCCACTGGAATCAAGCTATCCTGGCTGAAGAGGGGTGAAACCCCGAAACCGGTCCTAGGATGCTTGTTTCCAGTCCAGGGAGGACCTGGCTTGGCAGTTCGGGCTGGACTGTTCCCATGAGGCACAGGGTCAAGACTGATTTGCATATGGCTGGGTTCAAACTGGAATGGCATAGTGAGCAAAAAACGATGGATTTAGGCCCAGATCTCTGTACTGGGGTGAATGTATGACATTGTTCTGCATTCTGTCCATCAACTGTGTTTTTTGCATTTGTCACCCCGAGTGGGACGGGGTATGCCCAGACGTGGGTCCCATGCTCTCCATGCCACTGGAATCAAGCTATCCTGGCTGAAGAGGGGTGAAACCCCGAAACCGGTCCTAGGATGCTTGTTTCCAGTCCAGGGAGGACCTGGCTTGGCAGTTCGGGCTGGACTACTCCCATGAGGCACAGGGTCAAGACTGATTTGCATATGGCTGGGTTCAAACTGGAATGGCATGGTGAGCAAAAAAACGATGGATTTAGACCCAGATCTCTGTACTGGGGTGAATGTATGACATTGTTCTGCATTCTGTCCATCAACTGTGTTTTTTGCACCCCTCCTATAGTCACCTACTGAAAGTGATGGCAGGGCAAACATTACCCACCCTGTCATATGGCCTAGAAACCTGGTGCGGCAAAGAATCTGAAATATTGAACGAGCTCCAGACTAAGGTGTACTAGGCTGTATTCTGTCTACCCAAATCTGCATCACCAGCACAGGTTCGATTAGAATTTGGTCTCCGGAATCAGAAACTTCGAAGTATGAATTCCTTTGTGAAGCTGTGCTGGAAGTTTCGATCCTCTGAACCCGGCTCATTGAATAGCCTATGCTGGGCAGAGATCAAGGCACAACTGGATCAAAAATTACCCAACTCATGGGGCGCCCACCTGAAAAAATCCCTAGAGGAACTTGACATCCAAGAGGCGTGGGACAGTATGGAAGATAGGGCAGAATTCAATAATGCTTGCAATAATTCCGCAAAGAAGAAATCCCTCTTGGAAGACAAAAAAATCCTGACCAAACGACGACACGCTTGGACAGTGATAAACTCTTATACACACCCAAAGCCTCAAGCCTACTTATCATCACACTTCTGCATTGAGATAAAAAGAGCTTTATCCAATATCGATTAGGAATGCACGTCTCGAAGGATCTCTTGCCATCGTGGAAAAGCAAAAAACAAACAGCTAATTGTCCCCTATGCGGATATTTTAACGAAACGATAACCCATTTGTTGTGTGTATGCCCCACAGTCAAGGACTTAAGGAAGAAATTCTTAAAATCCATTTTTAATGATTTAAATATTCGTTCATGCAGACAGGCTGTGATCTGCTGGATGGAGGGCACATCCAATATTTTGACTTGCCGAGGCGTAAAATTCCTCATACAAATAAGCAAACTCCTCCGGAAAGCGGACTCAAATGACTAAAAAGCCAGTCTGGGAATTGTTTTATCTTTTAAACTGCAGAAAGAATTAACAAAATTAGAAACGAGCATTAATGAACTCAAGACAAACGTTGTAGATATAATAGTAAATGGTTTTAACCGTATATCATGCACTTTAATCCATTGCACATTGTATAGTTGTAAAATGAAATAACCAAATTAGTAAATTTCAAATGCACTTAACTACTATTGCATTCGCACTTTATATCATTACACTAAAATTAACATTCGGTTTTAAAGTGCTATTCTTAATCATTCAATACACACTTGGTTTTAATAGCTAAAAAACCTATATATATATATATATATATATATATATATATATATTATATATATATATATTTATATATATATATCTCAAGCAGGAATAATGTTTGATCACTCGAACCACAGGAACTAAATGAACTGCACTTCTGTTTTAATGCTTTATTATGTTGTAATGGTTTTTATTAACCTAAACAAATAAGGGGAGAGGATGCAGCCTTACGGCCAGAGCGGTCGACCTCGAAGTGGGGAACCGGGTTCCAGTCTCGACAACGGCGCTCAACATCCTGTGATTCTGGGCAAATCACTTAATCTCCCCGTGCCTAACAAAAATGAATGTGTCCATCTGTATCGAAACTGGTGCTCATGTAAAGCGCTCTGATACCTGATATCTTCAGGTCTAGTTCACGCTATATAAAACTCAAAAAAAAAAAAAAGACATTTATTTTATTGATAATTTTGACTCTTCTCCCATTACATTAGGGCTTTATTTGGAATCATGGGAGTAGATAGCAGCTTAAAGTGGGTACTGCTGGCAACCTATTTATACGTCATATAAACTCTTTTCAATTCCGATTCCGATAAGTTTACCGAGCAAGTGCAGGCTGTTTAATTTCGTTTGTTCACTGCCTTTTGAATTAGTCTAAACAATATTGTTCTTTACTGTTGGGTATGGTTACAGAACAATTGTGAATTGGGAAGCACTTGCAGGAACCTTATCAGCTCCAAATTCAGAACAAGTATAAAAGTGTATTGTGCAGTGCTCAAATTTTTAATTTTTTCAATAATAGGAACAATTTTTATCTGTTATTTGTTTAGTTTTGTCTTGTCTAATGGATAAGTTCCCCGAGGGACTGAAAGGAAGTATATAATGAATATCCTATTTGTTGATTGCGTCTGAATACATCAGCATGTATGGTTGGATGGATGTAAGGGGTTATGCAGACATGTTGTGAGTTTGTGAATGAGATGCATTCAAGCTGGGATTTTGTTGTAATAAAAGATACCCTCTTGGTAGGCAGGAGTAAGGTAGCCAGTTCATGTAGAATAACAAGTAGTAGGTTTATTGAAGAAGCTATAGCTTTGGTTACAGGTTACAAGCTACATAGTAAATACCCCACCGGGAGCAGCATCCGCACTGCTCAGCCACTCCCTCTAACTGACACTCCTTTAGGCGCTCATCAACCTTCAATGACACCACACACTGGGTGAGCAGCAGGGAACACAGAATCTATGGAGAGGATGAATTTCAATTAACAACAGGTTATAACACATTTCCTTCCCTTAGAAAAATAATAATAATTAAACAGGACTAATGGAAACACAACAGAGCTGTAAAATACTCTGGCTTATATAAGTCCTAAAAATTATTGACACAATGGTCACATACGACCCCATCCATATGAAACAAAAACACACCCACATACAGGTCACACAGAACCCATCCACACAAACCACTAGCATGTGCCAATACCAGGGGAACAATATTTCCACCCCAGAGACACACACGTAAAACACATACCAACTATTGCACTCGCTTGCAGGACCAGGCACGTGTTGTACACCTACCTCTACTGCCAGCCAATGAGTCACAGGCCTAGGGACGTAAAGTAAACACATATACTCCATGCACTCCTTACACTCATCCCACTACTGCCAATTCTAACAGGGCCAGGGACAAATACTATGTGTGCACACTCTGCTGCATACTCTCGCAGGACCAGTGACAAACGCTACACCCTCCCTCTACTGCATACTCTTGCAGGACCAGGGACAATACTACACTTTCACCCTCTACAGCATAATCTTGCAGGACCAGAGAACTAAGCACTCACCCTCTACTGCACACCCTTGCAGGACCTGGGAGCTGAAACACTCACCCTCTACTGCACACCCTCGCAGGATCAGGGATAATTACACCATAATATGCGTTCTACTGCACACCCTCGCAGGACCAAGGTCACATTTCATACACTCACCCTCTACTGCGTAATCCCTAGCAGGACCAGGGACACAAAAGATGGACTCAACCATAGCCACTTCTCCTCACCAAAACCCCTACACACTCTTACAGGAGCAGAAACGCAAAACTTGCACTCTTGCATACAACAAATAAGAGGGAAAAATACTTTCTCCTGACAACTCCACACAAAACAGGAATATTCTGGCAGCTGACATCAGAAGTAAAACTTTAGCATAGCATTGCACAAAATTGGAACAGTATGACTAGACATCATACGTAACCATTCATCATAGCATTAAAACCTAGAAAGAATGTACAGTTCAGCATTAACAAATGTTCTCTGGCAAGTAACTCAAAGTCCTCTACCCAGGTGAGCGACATCTCACCCAAACTTACACACAGTACTCTGAGCATAGATCCAATACGTAGAGACACTTTACAGTTCTCTAGGTGCTCAATTCAATGTCACACAGCAAATGTATGTAGACGGGAAAACAAGGGGACCCCGTTAGTATAACCTGGGGTGGAGTGATATTTTCAAAAACAATGGTTCAAATGTGGCCCAAAAAAAATGGGTCCAAGAGAGACAAAGAAGTAGCGTCAGAATGGGGATTACTGCAATGTAGTTATTGGAAAAGCAATAATATTTCGAAGGATCTAGGGACAATTACGTAAACAAGGACAACTTTAATTTGGGATAACAATAGTTATTTATTTATTCACAGATAGAATTAAGAGATGACAAATAATAATAATAGATCAGGTGCTCACATAGAAAAGTGACAACAAGAGTGCGGTGCTCAGTGAGGGTGACTTTAAAATATATACATCGCATTGACAACACATAGGCGAACTCCTTTTAAGAAATTTTTAGAATGCATGGAGTTCAGGTTGTGGGGGGTCAACGGCGTTTCGATCTCAGTTATTAGAGATCATCTTCAGTTCATAGCATATGTGAGCAATCCGGATTATAGCCGGACAATGCTGGTGGAAGTTTGGATTGGAAGAGAAGGCGGTGACCGCAATTAAGGCGAAAAGGTGTGTCAATGCGATGTATATATTTTAAAGTCACCCTCACTGAGCACCGCACGCTTGTTGTCACTTTTCTATGTGAGCACCTGATCTATTATTATTATTATTATTTTTTTATTTATTAGTAATTACATTATTATTATTTTTGATCTCTTAATTCTATCTGTGAATAAATAAATAACTATTGTTACCCCAAATGAAAGTTGTCCCTGTTTACGTAATTGTCCCTAGATCCTGGGAAATATTATTGCTTTTCCAATAACTACGTTGCAGTAATCCCCATTCTGACACAGCAAATGTATGCCACAAATACCTGCAGAAACAAGCGAGGATCAGTGAAACCCCGATGCAGTTACATAGTTAACTTGTCCTTATTTTAATTCTGCAGTGTGGTTTGGCTTCAAATACAACGCTATACGCCGCTTTGACTTGTTTTAAAAAGCTATGATGCTGACGCCACTGATTCCCGCAATGCATTGACTTGGGGTTGATATGCGGTCTAGTTTTTAACAGCTACTTCGAGCGTCGCTCTGACATGTTCCCAGGCAACGCTGATCACAATGTCGTTGGCACAGCACAGGGTGCGCTCTGGATTCTGTTCCCTCGTGCCTAGGAGCTCGCGCTTGGGATCCCACAGATGAGAGAAAGGTTAGGGTTAAAACACGCTGCATGCCACATTAGAATCTCCACCCATGGTTCCAAGTGCTCGCGCCTCCACTGTGACAGAATGAGGTAAATCTCGCTTACCAGTTGCACGCGCCTTTGAACACACACACTGCCTTCAACAGATGACACGCACTGATCGCTCTCTCTTTGTGCGTGTGTGAGCACTCACCTTCCCATGGCAATGCATTTAATGATATTGGCAACGTTCCGCTCCTCCAATTAATGGTACATCTAATCACTTGCGTGCCGGTAACTCTATTGTAAAAATAAAATGTGTAATACTCGCTGCCAGTTCACTCACCACCAGGAATGCTGACTGAAAACCACTCCACTAGATATTGGTGCAGATCAGATCAACTCTGTTTATTGTCCAACTGTGTACATACGAAATTTAGCAGCCCACTTCTTCGGTATTCATAGACTGTTTAATATCAATCCAATTAAATCCGTATCTGGCACAGTTCGTACCAGGCATGGCAGGCCTGGCTCAAAAACAGTGACTACTTGACAGGGCTCTCTAGACTAGTGATCATCTCTGTTCATCTGTGTACAGTTAAGTAGACCATCCTCTCAGTCTTCAGGCTGTTTGACAGGAAAGACACTGGCGGGGTTCAGGGCATCTACTTTTTCTCTTCTTGCATCTTTTTTCTCCTCCTATGCCTTCAATGTTCCTTTACATCTTTGTTTTATGAGTTTCCATACGTGTAGGTTCGTTTTCTGATCGTTGCTAGTGTTGTAATAAAAGATACCTTCTTGGTAGGCAGGAGTCAGGTAGCTAGTTCATGTAGAATAACAAGTAGTAGGTTTACTGAAGAAGTTATAGGTTAGGTTAAAGGTTACAAGTTACATAGTAAATACCCCACCAGGAGCAGCATCTTCACTGCTCAGCCCACTCTCTCTAACTGACACTCCTCCAGGCACTCATCTACATTCCATGACATCACATACTGGGTGACCAGCAGGGAACAGAGAATCTATGGAGAGGATGCATTACAACTAACAGCAGGTTATACCAGATTTACTTCTGGCTTGACAGGAAACTCATTTTGTAGTAAGATGTAACCTGTTGAAATTTTTTGTGCCACCCCGGATCATGGGTGTGCAGACCCCTGCAAGCCCTGCAAAGCATGAGGTCTCTCACCCTTCAAGGAGCCCCCATTCAGCCTCAAGACCATGAATATCTGTGATGTATGGAGGTCTTAACGGGCCCTTCAACACATTCTGCGGGGCGGGATGGGACATCATTTTGCGTTAAGCCACTGCCTTGGATGCTTGATAAAGCGTGAGATAAATGGCTGTGGTGTTATCATGAAACTCAAGTATGATTATTAGAGATGTAACTGGCCTGGTACATCCTATAAGTTCACTTGCTTTGATTCAAATTACTGAAGCATTGATTATGTTACCAGAAGATATTTTGGCTGCAGCATGGAAGTAAATGACCATAGGGTATTGTTCAATTTTATTTTTTTATTGTGGAGATTGTCTCGTTCTGTAATGACCAAAGAGTTTATTTGTGTAAAAGAACAGGTTATGATTTCTATAAGTACAACCCTGGGTTAGAAACTGTGAATATCCATTGGTATATCAGAGCTTATCAGAGCCTGTGTAGTCTGATAAGCCAGTAACTGTGCTGCAGAGATTGGGGCCTTTGAAGTAGCACTGTCGAGAGACATGTCAGAAGGCATGTCTTACTACTTACTGCTCAGCACACATAGGGGTGCAGTACCGCAAATCTGCTTGTTTTGAGTTAATTGCAAAGAAGGATAAGCTGATGGTGTTGAGACCCATAAGAGGGGGAGAATGAATAATAACAAAGTCCCTGACCAAGGGTTTCAGCAATTCAACACATTCTATATCTCTCTTCCTCCTCTCTCAATAATGTGTCTTCACCCAGGTTTTATCTCTATTAGAAATTTTCCTGGGTACAAGAAACAAATTTAGTCTTCCAAGCTTAGCAGTCAACTGTTTGATATAATTCAGCATAGGTATCCAATAGCTGTAGGTAGAGCTCAAACAATCCTCAAGGATATCCCTATTGAGGCTAGCTTTTTACTTAGTTCAGATCAATAACTAGAACTTTAGCGTTGTCAGCCTAATGTCATCCATAACATCTTTGTGGATAATGAGATGGGGGCTACAGAGGGGTAGTCCTAAGAGTTTCCTGCAAAACCTATTTTCTTCAACTTGGAGGCATCCAGTTGAGCAGTAACCCCAAACTGGTACACTACAGGTTAGAATTGGGAGACACTTGCATTTATATATTTTTAGCAGCGCGGGAACGGGCTTTGATCCTATTCTGTTGGCAAATTGAAAAACAGCTCCTGATGTTTGAGCAAATCTGTTAGCCCTGTTACTCAGACAAAGTCCCTAATTGCATCGGGAGTCAAAAGTAATACCCAGATATAAGACACTATGAACCCTTTCTAAACGCCTCCCCTTGACAAAAATGGTCCAATCTTGGATGGGCGCTATACCACTGCCATGTAGTGTGGTTTGGTAAAGTTTGTCTCCAAATTAAAATCATCCATGAATGACACAAAGTTATCAATCTGATTCTTTAGACTAGCAGGAGTCTGGGCAAACAAAAAAGCAGGATCGGCATACAAAAGAGCAGCCACAGGGTGATTCTTCATTTTTGGGAGGTCATGGCCATGGGCTTTTAAATGATCATGCAGCTTATTAACATATAGTCGAAATAAAATAGGAGACCACACAACCCTGCCTCATAACTCGATCCAAACCTAAAGAGTTAGTACACTCACCTCCAGGACCATATCACACAGAAGCTTTAAGGTCTTAGTGGAGCTCTCTGAGAAAATCAGTCAGTTCAGAGTCCAACCCTATGTCCCCTAAAATACCTCACAGCTTTGATCATCTAACCCTATCAAAGGCTGAGCTAAGAGCCACAAAGCTAATTATTATACCCCCTCCTTAACCACAGTGTATTTTTGAATTAACAGCATAAGATTCAGGTCCTGCCTAAGCCATCTCGAAACCGATACTGAACGGGGGTAATAATGCCTTGAGTCTCGATCCAGGTCAATATTCTCTTCAAAGCTATGTGTCCCACAATTTGTACAGAGGAATCCATCAAGGAAATTGGACAGTAACACCCCTGATTTTGATTGCAACCCTTCTAAAAAATTAGCACAATAATCGCAGAATGCCAAGAGCTAGGTAATTTGGAGTGGACGGCTGAATTATGAGCATCAGTGATAATAGGGGCCCAAAACTCCGACTTAGCATTATAACGGTCCATCGGGACCCCATCCAGACCCGGAGCCTTATTACTAGGACTTTGAACAATAGCTGAGTGGACGTATTCTAAACAAAACAAAATCGTAGGTGGATTACTTGTGAGAGAATTCTCGTCGTGAATACAATCTACAGAATTATGCCCATAGATGGATTTGTAATGGAAAACTCACATGTTGGCAGAGATAGTCCTACCTAAATCATCCTTAGTCTTCCAAGGGGATCACCAGAATTAACTATCTTCCAGAAACCTCTTGTATCCTTATTTGAGTAGGCAAAAGCTAATTTTCCCCAGTTGTCTGTCTTAATTTCCTGCTTTCTTGCTTTGAACACTAGTTTACATTCAGACCAGAATAAGGAAATAATGCCCCTATCCCTGGGAGTATTAAGAGCAGTCCTTAGACACTTGTTTACAGCTTCACAAGTACTATTAAACCAGCTTGGTTCCGTGTTGGAACTGAAAACAGAAAAAACAAATATTTTTATAATTTCCCCCAGTTTAATCAATGCATCCACATAATCCCCTTGTACCATGGGTACATTCAACTATTTATCTAGAAACAAGGTAATATTAGAGCTTCCAGCCATATGAATAAATAATTACAGTCAATAGCTGGCCACTTAAGACGGAGTTAGAAGAGGGTTTAGGTTTCGGTACCCTGTATATCAGAGTGTTGGGGTTGTGATCGCTAGCACAGTTCTCCACCGTCCCCCTGACTCAAATACCTGTAGCAGAGAAGAAGAGATTAAAAAATAGCCAATCGTGCTGCCAGAGCCGGACTGAGAACGCAAAGCAGCCATTGCAATTTACTCGGACCAGCCCCTGGGGAAGCACTGCCTGGCTCCGGGAGGCTGGAAATTGTCTCTAAGGCATTATAATACCTTTTTGACATGAATAATATGTTCTTCTTCGTTCTGAGAATAGATTAATATATCGTCAATGTAGACGATAACAAAGATGTCTAAATATTTACGCAGTATCTCGTTCACGAAAAACTGGAATGCTGCAGGGGCATTGCAGCGCCCAAAAGGCATCACACAGTACTCAAAGAGCCCAAACTTGGTGCGGAAGGCTGTCTTCCATTCGTCTCCTTTTCTAACACGGATTAGGTAAAAAGCACCCCTAAGATCTAGTTTGGTGAATACTTTAGCCTGCTTCACCTGATCTAACAGAACTGATATGAGAGGCAGAGGGTACTTGTTCTTAACAGTGACCTTGTTTAGCGCTCTATAATCCAAAATGCACGTAAACCCCCTTCTCGTTTGGGTATGAAGAATAAAGGAGACAACACTGGGGAGGTGGAGTGTGTAATGAACCCACTCTTCAACTTCTCTTGGATATAGTATTTTAGATATTCAGTTTCTGGATCTGTTAGAGCATAAATGCGACTGACAGGCAACTGCGTTCCTGGAACTAAATCTATTCTGCAGTCGTAGCTCCTATGAGGAAGCAAAACTGCAGCCTTCACTTCATCAAAAACATCAGCGAATTCTGCATACACCAAAGGAAGGCTTGTACTATCTCGAGGATCCATTAGAGCACAACATAATTGCGCATTCCAATCAGTGGCTTACTGGTAACAGTGCTTCAAACAATAAGGAGATCTTAGGGTTACCAATCTTGATCCCCAATCAATGTGACGGTTATGTAACTGTAGCCATGGAACCCCTAATATAGCTCCAAAGTTGGGAGCATCAATTAAGTCAAATTGTACCACCTCTGAATGACCATTATCACACAACATGATTATATCACTGGTGTGATACACGATGAGCCCTGATGATAGTTCTGATCCATCAACAGCCCTAACAGACTCGGGCTGTGCTTTTCGAATAAAGTTCACTCCCAAGTCTTTTGCGAGTTGGATGTCAAGAAAATTTCCGGTTGCTCCTGAGTCTAATAGGATGGGCAATGTCTTTCTCACTTGCGTGGAGACTATAAAAGTCACAGTAATCAGAAAATGCTTGGGTATAGGATCTAGAGTATTAGCCAAATATTTAGCGGTCATATGTCTTGTCTTACTCGAAAGGGCAGCCTCATTACCTATCGAGCTTTCTAGTTTCCCGTACTGGCTGTTCCAGGATTTTGAGAGGCAGCAGGCCGTTTGAAGACCTTGGGTCTAACTGGACATTCATGAGTGTAATGCCCCTCTTTGCCGCAGTACAGACATAAATCCAGTTTTTTACGTTTCTCTTTCTCTTCTACGGAAAGTGGACTGCGAATCCCACCTATTTGCATAGGCTCACTACTATCTCTTTTCTCTGGTGTTTCTTTTCTTTCACCCCTATTTATTAAGGGTCTTGTGAATTCATTCCGTGATCTCTCTCCCTTTCTTTCACCCATCCTGTAGTCAAGCTTTACAACTAAATCTATGAAAGAAGGGCAGTCTTCCGGAGGATCTATGATTTGAGGTAATATGTCTTTGAGGTAATCTCTGAGGCCTCTATAGAACAAAGAGGTTTGCTTATTTTGAGGCCACTGTGTTTCGGTCACTAATCTATTGAAACTAGCAATGTATGTCAGTAAATCTTTGGACCCTTGTTTTAAACCTAACAGCTCGTTATAGCTGACTTGCATGAATGTGTGCTTTGCAAATAAACAACGCATTTTCTCTTTAAAGGAACCGAAATTGTATAATATGGGATCGTCGTTTTTGGCCAGAGGAACTGCCCAGGTGGCTGCATTGCCTACTAAGTATGAAATTACGAAGGCCACTTTAGCAGCATCATCGGGAAAGGAAACAGGTTTGCACAGGAATTGGAGGTGGCATTGATTCATGAAAATACTGAATTTTGCACTGTCTCCATTAACCCTTTTGGGAACAGCCAAAGGAACCGGACTGGGAGCTAATACCGTAAGATTAACAGGTGGTGTTCCCTCCCCACCTGAGACAGCAGCGGAGGGGCTGGTTACCAGTAGGGTAAAATGCGGTGGTTGTATATAGTTCTTTCTGGTCTTTGGGATAGTTCCTGTTACTCTAGTGTCGACCCCTCTATGTGAAGCCATGTGTGTCAATTTGTTCTTTAGTTGCTGATTTTCTGTTCTAAGTGACCGTACCTCTATTTGCAACTCAAGTAAAGCAGAAGCTAAATCTTCTAAAGTGTGTGTCTGCGTGACGGAGGACGGATTACTGTCTACTGCCATGGGTACCTGTGTATCTCTTCTATCCATCTTCACTCAGGGGGAATGATATACGTGGGCTTGGCTTTCTGTCGCGCCAAGAACTATACGTTTCACTAACCTTCTTATAGATACCCATGAGACCGAAGATCTTCCTCCTACCATCTAAGAAACACAACTTGCCAGTGACTAGTACACACTATAACAAGTTATATTCCCCGGAAGGCAGAAGGAGGTATAACAACGGGACCACATCTTGTGATTCCAAAGGTATGAGGGAATCTTATTCAGGGATATCTTCACTGTCAATAAAGCTTGACAGGAATCTCTAAAATGCATAGGGAAAAAACAGCAGAGAAGAAAGGAACCTATTAGTAGACTACTCTCAAATTTAAGTCCCCTTCACCCCTGCTTCTAATACAGTTTGTGTTAAGTAACCAAGAGAGTACTCACCAAAAGAACAGAATTACACTCCCATAGAGTTAACATCACTCTTGTATCTCAATAAAGTAATTCTTGTGTAGGGAGTTTCCTCAGTAGTTCATATGTCCTCTCTTTGCCCAGAAAACACAACAAAAATATTCCATGTGACAATTTTCATCAGTGCACTGACTTTTAGCAACTCACAAAAGTCTTGGAAGGGGACCATGCAAATCCATGATGGTCTCGTACCATTAGATTAAAAAACAAATCCTCACGAGAAAAATAATGCGGGACAGAGCGTGTAGCTGCTATCTCTCCAGCTGACACCAAACGCCAGCAACGAGACGGGAGAAAAGCGGGACAGAGCGTGTAGCGGCTTTCTCACCCTTTGACACCAACCGCCAGCAGCGAGACGGGAGAAAAACTGAAGTACTTGTGATAGCAGCAGAGACTAGACCGCAGGGGGAATAGCCTCAGTGTCCAAGTCCGGAAGCTGTCAAGGATTGGAGGAAGGAGGATCCGGGGCGTGGTCTAGACGTCGTCAGGAAACAACGAAGCTAAGCGCCGAGTCCGGGTTGCATGGAGTTTATATACCACATCTCACGTGGTAACGGAATTGCCTTTTGTCTGCAGCTGTGTTGGGGGCGAGACAGGTGAGTACGTTTGGCTCTATGCACACAAGCTGTCTACTGGTAGAAAGGAAGAAAAGGAAGGAAAAGATTCCTGCTGTGGGGCAAGTGATTATTCTGGCATATCGTGACCCAGAATACGCAAACCTTAAGCCTGAGCTGTGACAAACCCCAAGCGATTTCCCAGTGATGTGTAGTAAGTAACTAGTAACTATGCATGCATCAGCATGTATGCATTGAAAAAAAATGCAGACTGAGGTGACCCATCAAAGGATGAGAGATTGAGAATGAGATGAGAAGCAAAGATCAATCGTTGCAATTTAGTAGTTCCAATGTAGTTCAGGAAATTGGGAATAGGGTTAGGAAATTAAGGTATAGGTCCACGATAGTAATAGGAGAGGAGATCTGATTTATAAACGTTAAATCAAAGGTTACTGCGTTTACCTCTCCCAGTCAAAAACACTTTTGGGGAGATTCACTGTACCGCTAATCTTTTTTACATTTTATTTTGTTTATTTCTTACATCAGCATTTAGGGGCAGGAGGGATGGGGCGAGCACCACCACCGCAGTGCAGGTGGGTGAGGGGGCTGGAGGGGCCTCCATGAGGGCACATGGCTCTGTTGGGCCCAGTAAGTACTCCTGTAAATATTATTTATTTCCCTATCTTGATTTTTCTTTTACTGCTCAGCGTTTAGAATTATTTTCTTTCCTTTTTACTGTGCCTGTCTCCTAATTTCTTTCCAACTCCACTTTGATCTGTTTCCTAAATCCTTATCCCTACATTATCCTATTTATTACCTACTTTCTCTATATTTCAAGTTTCTGTACTTGACTTCAAAACTATCTGTACTAGTCTGTATCTTCTGCTTTGTCAGTAAGCTTTCCCTTCCCCCTTATAGACTGGTGGTACAGTAAGACTCAGAGAACCCATTTTAGGTCAGGTACTCTACTGTGAAGATTGCATGCCCAAATAAGGTATTCTAGGCATGTTTGTTGAGAAGGCTTTCTTTTTCTTCCTCATGCTCAAACAGCACTGTAAAAGGGGAGAGTGGCCATGGTCATGGTGGACCCCCAAGTGTTTTGCATGTACTATTATCATGGTATACCAGCAGTTAATGACCGTGCAGCATGGCTGGATGTATGATGAGGAGGATGGCCCCATTGCATATGCCAACTAACTAAGACCATATGTCCTTCATTGACCAATTATTGAACCACTTCCTTGCGCTTCAATAACTCAGATTCATTATAGCTCTGCCCCTCCATAATAGCAAAACGTTTTTGTTTGGCTTGACTACCTGGCTTTTCAATGATTGCCAACCAACAAAATGCCCAACATGATGTTTTGAATTTTGATGGAAGATTAAGATACTGTAACCGAACTGTAGTGATGTTTTGTTTTGTGGTTGCATTTTGCTTGAAAAAACAGGGGGAGGTGTATCTGGCATCTGAATTTATAAATGTGTAATGTTTTTTCTAGCTGCACAGACCACCAGTGCCGGGGACGGTGGCACCAACGGAGGGGACGCGCCTGTAGTGCTCACCAGGGAGGGGAAGAACCAGCTGCAACAGGGGCAGGCAGTTGTAAGTCACATTGTTTACTTATTGACAAATAGTAATATACTCACTGGAGGGTGTTGGCTGACTCGTGAACAAAACCCCGCTTTAGCAGACACAGTGGGAGTTGAGTAGTTATGTCCTCTTCTATCTGCAACTCAGCAGACAAAGTTTCATAAATGAATTTTAAGAATTATAGGTTAGTAGGAAAGACAAAACAGGATGGAAGGAGAAAGGATGGGTGACGTATGTAATATATGAGTAAAAGGATGTGTGGGAAAGGATACATATAGGTGGGTGATGATGATAGGAATCAATCTGCAGGTGCGGGTCAAGGATGGTTGAAAGGAATGCCTGGGTAGGTTAAGGAAAAGCAGGATGTGTGAATGGAATGGGTGAAAGCAAGGATGCATGGGTGGGTAAATGGATGTTGGTGAAAGGTTTGTACGGACCCATGTTTGGATGGATGGATTGATTGGTTAAAGATGACTAGTTTATTATGGCGAAAGAGTGGATGAGAGAATGTAAAGCTTAAATGGTGCATATGAAAGACAAGGGTGAAGATTAAGAATACTAGAGGAACAATGCAATGCTGAATGGATAATGTAATTTGATTAACTTCTGTGGATGGGATAGTCTGTGACGAACGTGCCAAAGCTATATCCCGGTCCGTCATCCTTTCACTGACTGAACTGCAGTACATCGCTTTTCCCACCGTCTACTTCCTCAAAAGGATGTAGGTTATAGCTGAAGGTTTAAGGTTAAATAGGCCTTAGGTGATAACAAAATTAACATGCACATAGCAACACCAGGATTCATTGTTTGGCAATCCCTTTTGACAGCTTGTATAACATAAAATCTAAATACCTTGACCCAAGATCGAACAGGCTTCACAATCTTCACAGAAAATGAGACAAAGGTCCGATCACTTTGGACAGTTTGTAGTGGACTGATCTCTTATGAGAAATATGCAAATGAAAAAGGTCAGACTAGTTGTCTGATCAACCCAGAATCATTATTGTAGCTAAAACTAGACCATTCATTAGTAAATGGGCCCAATTTGTGAAGCCCCAAACCATCTAAGCACATTACTAGGAAATCCTTCAAAAGAAAAAAAATGTAGCAGTTTTATCAAACTGGTGTGTTGCTGTGTTTATTCTGCCTTAATTCCTTTCAGACAGTTAGAGCTTTTGAAAGTTGCCTTTAGTTTTATGAGAGCGGGTAATGGTGGCTGGGATTCTAATCACATCAGATCAAATGACCCTAGGGGACCATCAATATACTGCTACTGTGCCACCCACTACATAATTTTAAACATGTTTTTGGTACAGAGTGACAGAGTAATGATCACAATTTGCCTTTTTTTTCTTTCTCGCTGCTCTTGGTCACCAGGGACCAGGTCACCAGGATGCAGCAGCCCGAATGCGGCAGCGGAAGCTGGAGGCAATGCGGGCCGAATTCCAGTGGCTGGTGGCCCAGGAGGCGGAGGAGGCAGCAGTCCAGGGCCCCAGCACCTCCAGCTTTCCAACCACAACACTGGCGCCGCAGTCTGCCGGCAGCTGCCCGCCATCCAAGAACACACACTGCTGCCCCCTCTCAGTCTCAGACCACACCCTACTGCACCCCGTCCTGTTTAGGTTGGCGCACATTGAAACCCGGCTGAGAAGAATGGACCGGCACCTCAAGGAGATCCTGCGCCGTGTCTAGTTACCTCTGCCCCTTTTTAGGTCGAGCCTAGCGCAGCGCGCAATCGCTGCTTAGGAGATGACCTCTTGGAATTGGTCTGTACTTTTTGGAAAACTCGGGCTTGTACTGCACTGTTTCCAATGAGAACTCGTGCATGTACAGCATCCACCTTGCGGGAGCGAGCAGCTGCGCCATCTGTTTCCAATTATCGCGCCCGCGCTTGTTTACATTTGCCTGTCTCGCGGTCGCGTTAATTGGAAACAGATGGTTAATGCATAACTGTGTCCCATTGTAAAGGAAAGGCGCACTATTCCTAGCCAATGTTCTGCCTCTGAAAGTAGAGTACTAATACCACCCAGTGGCCAAAACCAGAACTACAGCTGTTCATAATTCTGAAGCACAAGCACGCTATTTATTCACCTCAGGGAATTGCGTACTGGGACAGTCATTCTCCCCTTACTCCATACGTGTGAAATATTTGGCGTGACCAGTCCACGTTCTTCTCTACTCACGGGTACATAAAGAAACCACTAGCATCGATGTATCCTGGCACCATTAACATATACATGCTTCTATTCTTTCTTTAACAGATACAGGGAATCTTTTTAACAAAGCATTACTCTAAACCATCTCCTTTGCATAATCAAACTTGCATAAAGAACTAAACACAACTTTATGTGCTCAGGTCACAAAATCTTTCGCTACACATGAACACCATTTTTGTTGGCTTGTTTAATTTAAGGCTTGAAATGCAGTGTTGTGGCATCCATCAGAGAAGAAATCCCTACATCTCTGTAGGAAGAGACTGAACACTCCGTAAGAATAGGCCAATTTTGGAAATATTCGGCAAACTCAGCAGTAAATTACAACAAGCATTGGCATTGCCAATAGGTCTCGCTTTTGGGACCTTATAAGTATTTAGTTATGCAGCACAATATCCTTGGTGCAACAACAACTGTTGCATGGCTAAACACTTATAAGGTCCCAAAGGCGAGACCTATTGGCTATGCCAATGCTTGTTTAACTTTAATTTTTGTGGGTGGGACATGGTTGTTGTTGTGGGTGGGGAGGGTGGGGAGGGTGGGGATGTGGGAGTTGGTATTGGGGTTTCTGGACTTTTTCACGGATAATGGTTGGGGACGGGGAAATTTCATTTGTTTGGGGAGAGGGGTGGGCCAGTTGTTGTTAGAGGTGGGTGGAAGGGTGGGAGATTTTTGTTTGACTAGAATAATACATTTTTAAGTTTCTTTATTTATGACTCTAATCAATGTCTTTGGGGGTGTTTTACTTTTCAAACCTGCCTTTAGCGCAACATATTTTTTAAATTTGCCTATAGTGTGTAACAATAATTAGGTATGTGCTATGCCTATGTGGTGCTCTTGGCCTATTGCTCTCCTAGTCTCTGCAGTCTGTAACTATATTGACCACTAAAGGGGGGGTTTGCCATTGCCTTTCCTACAAAAACTTAGTAGAACAATGAACTATAGTTCTCTTACCGAATAAAAGAAGTGAGGGCTGCAGGGTTTCCCAAGGTGTCATGGTGGTGGTAGTAGTAGCAGGCTAGCGCACTAACAACAGTGCAGGAATCAAAAGTCAGGTCCCACTCCCACCTAGGTGAACTCCAACTGTAGGATTTTAATCAGAAGGATTATTCATTGCAGGCAACTTAATGGAAATTTAAAAAACTGAGTTAGTGTGTTATATATTATTAGCTTTATAAACACTTGAGACCAGTCTAGCACACACCAAACAAGAAACAATACTAAATTAGTCCAAGCAATGGTTGGTGAGCTAGTATTTTGAGGAAACAAAAATAACTCTTAGTCTCGCATTGGGATTCGTTAAGAGCACTTAAAGTCTGCAGTGGACATGGTTGTTGGTTAAGCGTTTAACGCAACACACGATGCCTGAAGGATGATACTGACAAATTATGTTCTTCTAGAACTAAAATATCAATCACTTTTATGCGTGGGTATGTAAATGGGGCCAGTGTGGACTATTGTTTCAAAAATAGGAGTAAAATTGAAGATCCAACGTGTTGGCACCTCCTGTATGAGTGCTTTAACTGGCATTCTATTATCACGCTGAATGACCCTCAGCTGCTTCCGGGCTTTAAAAGAATGGTTGAAATGAGTTGCTGACTCGGTCTTCTTTTTTGAGAAACAAGGATGTTGATGCAGTGCGCCAAACACAGGCCCTGAAATAATCACCATCTGCCAAGGCCATAACTATATTACTGTTATTGTCCATGGCAACAAATCCAATGTTAAGCCCTCTTGGTCGCAGCCATTCAAAGACCTTGTTGTTAAATTCTTCCAAGATGTTTCAGCAGTATGGGATTTCTCCATAGTGAACATGGCTACTGTTGCATGCTTCCGAGTGCCATTAAAAATCTCAGCAGTTTCAACACCTGCAGTTATCATTTCTCTAATCCCCATCAAAATAGATCCAGTGTGCAGTGATGCACATGTAATGAGTGGCTTGGCAACTGGTCCACATGTCTGTCGTCTGGTGGATAGTGTGAACAGCACTCTGCTGCAAAGCTTGTCCAAGCAATTCCAGCACATCATGATGTAGCGCTGCAACAGCAACTCTGGCAAAATAGGACTGGCTGGGAACCTTCCATTTTGGGCAGATGGCTGCCTTCAATTCTAGAAAACCCATCCCTTCCACAAAAGAAAAAGGGAGGAGGTCCAGTGCTAACATTTTAGCCAGCTTGGCGTTTTACAAACGTGCCATTGGGTGGTTGCATTCGTACTGCCCCTCCTGCCTAAACATGCCAGGAAAAGTAGCCTGGACCGTTATCTTTTCTGGTGCCACTGATGCAGGTGACGTCTTGAGAGCAGACAGTAGTAGGCTCAATGTGCGTCTCAACGGGGCAGTTACTGTACTCTCTTGCCTTGGTGTCTCGACCTGAATCTTGTGCCATTGCGATGTTGCTGATGTGGGTGATACTACTGCTCCACTGGGGACAGGACTGCTTTGTGTAACGAAAATGTCTTCCTCTTCTTAACTTTCCACTGTGGTCAGATCGTTTTCCCTGCTCAGCCTTTCACCCTATTCACCAACACCACTTGCAGTTTTTTGGTTGCTAAGATGCGCCTTCCTCTGGACTACGTGGTGTCTTCTCAAATGGGCTGTTTGGCCTCCGGTACCCTAGTTTGTACCAAGCTTACCCCGACTAACACTTGCTCCGCAAATGGAGCATATGGCAATGTTCTGTTCCTTCTTGCTAACCGTAAGAGGAAACCCCAAACTGGGAAGGCCCACTTTCTGACGCTGGTAGCACTGCCAATGTCGGATGAACTGGCGGAAGGTGGGCGATTTGACGTTTGCCTCTCTGCAGTACCTACTTCTACTGAGGTGGTTGTGGATGTAGGTCACTGCTTTGACTTTGCAGATATGGCAGCTGGTGGTGGTGGTGGTATCTGCTGTGGTGCCACATCTCTCACAGCAGGTTGGGATTTGGTAACGTCGGTCTCCACTGGGGCTGGGCTAACATCCATGATGACTGGCTCAGCATCATTCTCCTCCTCTACACCCATAAGTCTAAGGCTTTCAGGAACCTTCCTTTTCCCTAGCCTCTGGTGGTGTCTCTCACTCTCAGACTGAGGCGGGATCCAAGTGGTGTCTAGATCATCAGAAAGAGAGCTTGGAGAAGAAGATGGTGTACTAACCCTCCTTTCTCTTACTGGAGATCTGGAAGACAATGGATCTTGTGAAAAAATGACTTCCTCTACTTCCTCAGAAAGAAGCTCAATCTACTGAACTGCTCCTACTTCAGGAGGAAGTACTATTGCTGGCTGCAGCTGTTGTTGTCCCCTTATCTGAGTTTCCTGCAACGATGGGGTACTACACATTTTCCAATCTATCAGTCCCCCCTCTAAAGTCATCACAAATCATCCTATCTCATTAGATAAGCTTATCAATGATCATTTAGTAAAGTAAATATTCAGAAGGACTGATCTAAACAGATGTGGGTGCCATCCTTCCTTGTTTAAACTTCTCCATACACCTCAGATTTTTGTAATAGTTGTCTTGCAGCCTCTCTATCCTTCTGTCTTTTCCCTCTGAGCTCTTTCCCTTTGTCTCACTCTATACCACTTATATCCTCTCAGCATACCAATCAAGACAAGGACACAGATGGTGATAATCAATATAGGCCGCACAATATTCCCAAACAATCCACTTCCTAAATTTGCAAACCACCTTCCAACTGCACCAAACCCTTGTCCAACCTTAAAGCAAACACCTTCAGTAGCCAAGTCCCTCAAATCTTGATGTAAGTCTGTTATGTTACTAATGTACCTCTGCAAGTCTGGCAGGGATGTAAGTACAACACTGCTGGACCTTCAGCATTCGACAGACTCCGCCTTCTTTTGCGAGCAAAATATCTAAAGCAAGCCGGTTCTGTAGCACCATAGCCCTGATCAAAACCATCTTGCCATCTATGAGCAACAGAAATCTAACAGTATCAGCAGATAGCTTATTAACTATGGTAGATAATTTTCTAATATTGATATCATTCAGTACCACTCACAAATTGGGGATCATGGCTCCAAAGATGTTTTCCACGACTTCTCCAGCGCTCAGTCCACATTTTGTCTAAGGTTCACTTCCCCGCTTAAGCCCTCCAAATCCTCCACATGGTATATATTGGGAAACACCAGAGCTAGATAACATGTACCATGCCATTTGCTAGGTAGCCTCAAATATGCTTTCCTTCCACACACAAAAAAGACCTTCTGGTATAACAGGGGCAGTGTAATCCAAAATATTTTCCATGGGCCATGTACCAGAAACGTATGATCACACTTACTCTTTCCCACAAACATAGAACTATATCCACTCCATGTCTAGATGACTCACATTTGACACCAAGGCAATTGATAAAAGATCGGTGCAAAGAACATTTCTGGGAAGAAACAGTCAAAGACTGCAAATCAGGGAGCCTGACAGATCAATTCTTTGACCATAAGATTGTTCTACTCTACGAACCCACACTAGATGTCATCCAAGGTTCCCTCCCCAGACAGCTATTCTTAAAGTGTAGGTATGGAACTCTGCCTACGCAAGAGTTCAAAGCTAGATGGGCAAAAACCAATAATTCCAATACTATCTGCCCCGTTTGTGACAATACTCCCGAATCGTTAGAACATCTTGCATTTTTTTGTGAGGCCTATAAATTGCCAAGAAGAAAGTGGATCATTTCATTATGTCATTTATTAGGCATAAGGTCTCTCTATCCAGCTTTGAGAATATTGAAAAATTATACACGGGAGTTGATTGTTGTCAGCCAAGCTAAATTTTTACATGCTGCATTGATAATCCGCAGTCGGAGGAAGGAATGTCACTTGGGAAATTATTTGTAGTTAATCCAAAATTATTTGGTATTTTAGAAGAACTATCCAGGACCAGTGTACTTAAAACAGTGATCCGGTTACTACAAACGTTTACTTCTTTTGGGCCTTAGTTTCATAAAGTGCAATAATAAACCAGAAAGGTTGTGCTAATTTTATACTTTTATTAGTTTTTTCCCAATATAATATGGAATGCTTTTCTGCAGGAATTTAAAATATGAATTATTGTGTACAGTTAGGTTGTGGTAAAACTGATTTTATTAGAATGTTGTAGCTGACTGTATGATAATGTATATGAATTTTACATTCTTTTAGCTATTGCAATCACAATAACTGTGCTAATTTTATGTGTGTTTTATGGATTTTAATCCAAAATAAACAACTACTACTACTACTAACTATATCCACTCTCAGCCTGGTGGATGCATAGTCTCCCCCTGTGTTGCCAGTCCAAAGCTAGTGGCCCTGAACTCTCTGATGCACGATGGCCTAACTCTTCTTCCGTCCAATGAGGAGATTTGTAAGGTTTATTCCCTTCATTCACTACAACTCTATATCTATCTTCTACTTGATCTATGAACTTCTTCTCTACATCAGTTAATATACAAGTTAAATTGTGTCTATGAGCATAAGCAGTGTCTAACGTAGCAGTGGGCACAAAGTAATTCCCTATCATTTCAATTGTCTTCTTGATATCATAATTATTCAAGTGTTTGTAAACTTGTACTTCAGACAGTACTGCATCATAGTTGGAAAAAGAATATTCATAGTGGCCCTAAAACATGCTAAAGAGTAAACTACAACTAATGCCATAAGTCACAGGTAAGTGGTGATATGTAATGTTTTCCTCTACTGATGCGGGTAACGGCATGTAAACATAACAATCTCTAGCTTCCATAGTGTCTACATACTCATGCAAAAGCCTAGCATAAGCGTAAAGGGTGTAATTGCCCTTAGACAAATCTACATGGAGGTGTTGGTCTGCTTAAACATCTAAATCTTTGTCTGATCCTAGAGTACCTCTTTTGTGAAACCCCTGGTGTAGGTGAACCACCTCAGGGACACGAAGCCCATGTCTCTCCTCCGAAGATCTAGAAACTGACTCTACTACTAGTACCACTATCAGTACCACTACAATGGTTATAAGTGCTCCTTTAATACATTTGTGCCTACGGTTTGGATTTCCAGACTCTATTCTAAAGCAGATTCAGACCCAAATTCGAGCCCAAAACAGCAGCCACAGAGTCTCTTTTCTCCGTTAACACTGGTGTCCCGGAACTCGCCCTTGTCGGCATTGGCAGCCAGATAAGTCCACTCTGGAGATGAGCCCTAACCCGCTTGGACCTCCTCGAACTCAGTCTCTCACCCTCAGTCTCACTTTGTTCGGATTCGGACGTTTCAGCAATTGGTCCAAGCTCTCTTTCAGATGCAAGTCTCAGATTCCTTCTCCGTTCCCTTTCTGGCCAGGTCTAATTTGGTCTGTCCTTGATTTCGAATGCACTTGCCTCTTCTCTTCATTAGCTCCTTCATCAGGGTCAGACTCTCGCTCTGATACCACTGTTCTCTCTCCTTCAGAAGTGGCGTCAGTGTCTTGTTCAACTGGACCCCCCTCTGATTGCTCCAAGTCTTCTTCACCCTCTGCCGATCCCTCTACAGCTGGGCTTACCCTCTATGATGACTCTCCGGTCACATCCATCAATTCTTCTGACAGAGGAGCTGTTTCTTCAGAGGGGTTCGGTACTCGTCGCATGTGGGAGGCATGAACACAATTCGGTACCCCACCGCACTTTACAGCAGTCATAGTCACCAGCATCACTTGGTATGTTTGACGCCAGCGGGGCTCAAGGCAATTCTTTCTCATGTGTCTTTTTATGAGCACCCAGTCATGTCGTGACAGAGAGCTCGTGTCATTGGTGCAGTCGCTGCTTCAACCTGATGAGACACAGAATGAACCATATCGGTCAATCTTTTACAGTAGTCGAGAACCAAATCATACATTGGCAGGCACGGCAGGCAGTCTCATCACTCTCTCCATAAGAACCTCATGAGGGGACAAGTCAGCTCTTCTATCAGGAATACTGCACAGGCTCATCAGTACAAGGGACAATGCATCAGGCCACTTCAGAGAAGTTGAAGCCCACACCTTTGGCAGTCTCAATTTCAGAGTATCGTTGACCTGCTCAACTATTCCTAAGGCTTCCGGCCTGTAACTGCAATGTAGTCTCTGTTCTACCTGCAAAGCTGCACAAAGCAGTTTCAGGACCTCATTATTAAAATGAATCCCTCAGTCTGACTTCAATTTAGTTGGAAATCCGAACCTCGGAATGAGTTCCCTCAACAATAGCTTAGCTACTGTGAGACTTTCACACCTCCTAGCCGGATAGGCTTCGGCCCAACAGAAGAATAGGCATACCATGACCAGAATATACCTCAATCCATTGCACATAGACATCTCAACAAAATCCAGCTGCATCCTATTGAAAGGTTCTCCTGACCTCCCTAAAAGGCTCAATAAAAAAACAGTCCTTTTCCCTGCATTCATTTGCTGGCACGTTACACATTGATGACACAATGCCTCTGTGACCACTCAAAACCTTGGATTGAACCATGTCTGCCTAAACACCCTCACCATTGCATCTCTTCCTAGGTGTGCTGCACTATGAATCTGCCTTGCCATTGGGTACAGTAAACATCCGGGCTCTCTCATCAGTCGACACACAGATATCATCCTCTCGCTTCACACAATCTGCTCTGACTGTTCATCTTCAGAAACCTCTTCCTGTAGACGCTTCACCTCATCCCAAGTATTGGCAACAGCCAACATCATGTTGAAATCGTTCACCTCTGTTTCCTCATTTCTGTATTCTCCATTGAAAGTACAAGCATTCATAGCACGGTAACACATAATTTCGTCTGCGTATCTGTTTCCAGCAGGAACATAGTCCGTTCCCTTACAGTGGGCAGAGCACTTTACAACTGCAACTTCCCTTGGCAACTGTAATGCTTTCAACAATTTTCTCACAATTTCCTCATATCTGATTGGAGACCCAGATGAGGTCGTGAAAACCCTTTGAGACCACAACTGTCTGAAGTCATGAACCACTCCGGACCCATACTGGCTGTCAGTGTAGAACGTTACTCAAAGGTTCTCAGAAACACAACATGCACGGGTCATGGCAACAAGCTCAGCCACTTGTGCGGAGTATACTCCTTGTAACCAAGTGGCTTCCATCACTCCAGAAACAGTACAGACAGAAAAAGCTGCTCTCAGATTTCCTTCATTGTCCCTTAAGCATGAGCCATTGACAAATAGAAAATAATCAGAACTAGGCAGTGACTCATAGACAATGTCAGGACATGGTTTGGTACACAGTTCAGTGACATTGAGACAGTCGTTGTCTTCACTTTCCTCCCACTCTGAATTTGGAACAGGTAACAAGGTAGCAGGGTTTAACACAGAACAGCGTTTCAACGTAACATTGTTGGCTGCCAAAATCACATGCTCATATTTGGTCAACCGATTGTTTGTCGAATGCTGCGTTTTTGTTCTGGTTAACAGAATTTCCACTGAGTGGGGAATATATATGGTTAATTGGTGAACCATCATGATGCTCTTGCACCACTCAATACTGACACCGGTTGTAGCAACGGATTTGAGACATCCAGTCAGTGCTGATGCTGCAGGATCTAATGTAGCAGAGAAAAAGGCTACTGGTCTACAGGCACTTCCATGCAACTGAGTGAGGACAGAGAGTGCAAAACCCTACCGTTCATGTCGGAATAATGAAAACTCTTCATTGTAATCAGGCATTCCTAAGGCTGGAGCGCAACACAGGCTCTCTCTCAGCTCCAGGAAAGCAAGCAAGCAATCGTTATACCATGACAACGGATCTGACACGTCCTTGTGTGTCAATGTCTGCAAGGGCTTGGC
Organism: Calotriton arnoldi; assembly: GCA_963921515.1. Taxonomy (NCBI): domain Eukaryota; kingdom Metazoa; phylum Chordata; class Amphibia; order Caudata; family Salamandridae; genus Calotriton; species Calotriton arnoldi. The sequence continues at coordinate 1,198,365 of CAWUFW010005554.1, read as the reverse complement.
CATCAGAGTAAAATTTGGGATCCACTGTCGACAATAGCCACCATTCCCAGAAACATCCTGACCTCTTTCTGAGTGCGCGACGGGTTCATTTGCATGATCGCCGATACCCGTTCTGGTGACACCTTCCTCTTGCCTTTCTCAATTCGATATCCCAAGTACTGTACCTCATGCAGACAATACTGGAGTTTGCTCGGGGACACTTAATGTCCATTGCCAGCCAGGTGGTTCAACAACGCAATGGTATCATCTCTGCAAGCCTCTCTTGTGTTGGATGCAATCAAAAGATCATTGATGTATTGGACCAGAACTGAGTTATGGGAGAAGACTAGGTACTCGAGATTCCTTTTCAAAATCCGGTTAAAGATAAATGGACTTTCAGTATACTCTTGTGGGATACGACACCATGTTAAGACAAGGTTTCCCAGCCGGAAAGTGAATAAAATTGACTCTCCTCATGTAGTGGGATCAAGAAGAAAGCTTGGCAGAGATCGATAACCATGTACCACTCAGATTCACATGGGATTTGAAAAAGTATCACTGATGGATTTGGTACCACAGGACAACAACGAACCACAATGTTATTAATCCTTCGGAGATCCTGAACCATGCGGCACTTGCCACTAGGCTTCTGCAAGCCCATAATAGGGGAATTACATGGACTCCCTAGGATCTCTTTCAGGAAGCCCTATTCTATCATGTAGTTGATCACAGATGTGATACCCGCCAGTTTCAGGAGTCAAATTATACTGTGGGGTTCTCTTCTCGGAAATTCAACATTTGGCTTAACCTGTATGCCAACTGGTTCGACTCCTTTGATGAGTCCTATCTCTTAACCTGTGAAGTCCTACACCACCTATGAGACAGTGTACCAAAGGTCTATAGGCATATCTTTCACTTCAACCGAGGAAACATGGTCACATAAAGATTCTGATTCGCCAACTTGAAAGTGATATCCTCATCATTTGTTTGCAATTCTATTCCCTTAGGGATGCGGTATATGGTACAAAAAATTCAATTTACACAGCAAGTCGCGATCCAATAAACATACAGGACTCGAGTCACACATTCCACAAACTGGTGTCAGTCCTTGAAGGACTCAATCTTTGGAGGTATCTCCTCAGTTAGAGGATTTGACATCCTCTTATTTGCAACACCTACATCTTGGATTGATTTTCCAGAGATTTTCCAGAGAGGCATGTTGATGGATGCCCATCAACATCAGCATCAGTGTATGGTCCTCTCTGGTCTACCTCCAAGACTGCACCAAGTGTACAGTGTTCTTCCCCCCCCTCAGGCACCATCATAAGGATGGGTCCAAATCGAAGTCGTCAATGGATTACATTAGAGGCATCTGATGGTAGGTTCGATTTCCCTGTGATATCATTGGGGTTTTCATTACATGATCCTGGGATCCCTCCATGTTTTGAGATCTTGTCCTAGTCACAGTCTGTATTTGTGCCACATCATTCTGTCCCTGCTCTTGGTATGCAGGGTTGAGGTGCCATTCACTCTTCCAATGCCCCACCTTACTACAAAAATAATACATTATGGACTTCTTCAACGTTGCCACATCTATTCGCGTCCTTGGGTGTATGGGGTCCCCTCTACCTCTTCCTTGCCCTGACAACCCTGCACTTGTCTGCATTTGAACTCTCCGGCAGGGTGAATGTTTCCAGCAGGTGCCTGTGCCTGTCCTCCCTTTTGAGCATTCCTCATCTGTACTAACATCAGCTTTTCCTTCAGTTTCTTATGCTTGGAGTCAAACTCATCACTACAATACCTGGCAAAGCACAGAATTTCATCCACGGTCTTATTTTGCCAGCAGATCAAGTGTTGTTGTATCATGAGGCTAATCTCGGGTCTCAAACCTGTTATGAACTTAGACACAAATTGTCCCATGTCCTTGGGGTCAAGGGTATCTAATCCACTGTACTGTTTAAAAGCATATAACAGTCTTTCATAATATTCATGAACAGTTTCTTTGGGCTGTTGAGTCGTTCGATCAATCTTGACCCAATCAATATCTTGTGGGGCTATTTTGGATTGTAACAACGTGATCACCTGACGATATTTCTTTATTACCATCGGCGACAGACTTATGGCTATCTTAAATGCAGACCCCAAATGACTAGGGACCAGAAATTCAAACAATGTGTTCAGGTCAATCCACAACACCTTCGAAATCTTCACAAACCGATCAACCTGTGTATACCACTCAGCAGATTTTTCTCTCAACTTCAGAAATTCATTTGTGAAGGCAGCAAGATCACCTTGACTCCAAGGCACATGCACATAATCCCCACTAAGCACTTCCCGTAATGGGTGCGTCTCTACTCCTGCTTCTGCCCCCCACCCCCGGAGGAGGTGACTCCCCTGACACCTTCTTTGCACTCCTCTTCTTCGACCACCTCTCTTCGCGTTTGCCTAACATACTCCATGCTCTCATCGCTATTACCAATTCCCAAATGTGGGTTTTTAATCCGAGGCACTCTCTTTTCCTCTACCTCCTGGTCACTGTAGGTAAGGCTGTTATTCCCTTGCAACATCTTGATTCAGGTCAAATCTACATCATACCTCTGAGCCAATTCAGTCAACTTCTCATGCGCCTGTCTTGCCCTCCTAGTGACGTCCTTTGCCATAAACAGTAATTAGTCAGGTTCATATGTCTCTACTCGATCAAGTGCCAGATTTCCATTAATAATCGCGTCTAATTCAGCCCTCATCCTTACCACATCCACCAGTTTCGCCTTCACTGCAGAGTTTATAGTACCCTGACTCAGTTGTGTATTTTAATTCTCCTTGGTGTTACTGTAATCTCTAAGCCATTACTCTAAATCCGAGACATCAAAGATGTGCTGACTGCTCGAGGTTCCCTGTCACGCCCCTTTTTCCCGAGGTGTGCTACTTTGTATTCTAGGAAGGGTTCTTTACACTGTCAGGTCCGAATCAGCATTTCTCATGGGTAGGAGCCTCATAACATGAGAATTATTTTGATCTACTAAAGGGCCTGCCGTCGCTTCATACATAATACTCAAGTTTACAAGAGCCAACAGAATAAATCCCCCTCAACATTTTCTAATGTATCTCATGATGTTCCTTCAATACCCACATGTTGTCACAGACTTTCATTCCCTGTTGAGCTCGGGTCGTATATGGGAATGATAGGCCTGATCGTGACCTGTACTGTAAGAGCTTCCGGTAACCTCGAAGTAGCATTGTTAGAGTTACTGTGTTCCGAGCTCCCTATGCCCAGGTTCCCACCTCTTCTCTCCTTTCTGTTAACCTCGCTCCTGTCGATATCCTCCCCACAACACCAGGGCTTGATGTAATTGGTGCTGATGCACTCCCAGTGCGGACAGTCTGCTCAGAGGCTCTCCCACTTTCATGCTGCAGTGGACTATAAGGGAGTGGACGTTCATCCAGCGGTCCATTCAACAGGGTATCATTAGCGTCACTGTTATCGTTTCCATTTGTCTCCTTTTTTCCCTTATCTCTTGCATCCTCATCCCTCATCAGTGCAGGGTATATTCTCTCTCCCTCAACCATATCTACCCTTTATCTCTTTAACTTAGCATCCCACTGTGCCACTTGGTAAGCTCGCATTGTTTTCTTCATCTTTCCCTAATAGCGTTCTCTCTGTTTAGCATGAGCTGCACGCATCCATGCATCAAGCGTCTCAAACTGTGTAGGCCTAGGTAAAGGTTTCATTGCAAACATCACTCCTCTCAACAGGTATCTCTAACTTGAAAGTGCCATAGCACGGAAATGCCAATGTTCCCTCTTTCTCAGTGATCTTGTGCCAATTTTGAAGCCAAATAATAATATGGAGTCCTACATTTGTTGCCATATAATGAACTGGTGTGTCTTCCGGTAAATCTCGCAGAACCCTAAAACATCGCATGATATTTCTGTTTCTGAAACTCAACAATCCAAATGCAGTTGAAATCAGATAGTACAATGATGTGATCTGAAACAACTTAGGTGTAATGATAATCCCAGCGCGATGTTACACCAAATACCCTATCCCAGCGCGGCACAATCTGATGTCACCCTCACTCCTTGCAGCGGCTCACACTCCTTTACAATTTTTCCGCACACATTCATTCACACAATCATCTTATAATCTGTAATTGTCTGCCTTTCTAAAAGAATATAGAGACACACTCATACAAGAAAACACACTCACAGCGAAACCTTGACCAGCAGGATTTCACCCAAATCAGTACAGTTTACCCTTTACGCACAAGGTCTACTACACTATTCACAATTGTCCCATTCACTCAATGATCCCTGTCTTAGGTGGGACCATTGGAGACGTCTCACGACAACCCCTTAACTCTTCAGCAGACAATTCCTATCTCAGTGTCTTCTACACCTTTAAATATCCAGGGATCTTAGGCCACTTTGGGGCCCGATAACCATAAATCAACTCCTTGGATCCTGACAACCGCATTCAGTCAGTTCTCGCGACAACTCCGCAAGACATCATACAACCAAATCATCACCGCAATCTAACACGCTCCACACATAACCTATTAATACTCACTCCTCCTTTCACCGCTGTTCTCAACGCGCATCGCTAGACTCCGTCCTCTCCAGTTCTCAATCATTAGGGCTCTAACTGGGGACTTTTTGGGTCAGGGCTCTAAACTATTCTAGATTTGGGTTCTAGATTCTCCCCTCACTTCATGTGCTAACCATCTGACTCTCCTACCAGCGGAAAGAACCTGGGCCCACCTGTCCAGTTCCAATCCAATGTCGGTCTTTGGATGCTTCTTTTTAGCAGCATAAAAGTGTATAGGGATTAAAATGTCATAAATCAATTGAAATACAGTGTAACACAAACGGCTACACAAGAATCCAAGTCGACAACCAATTGAAGGTTAGTCATATTTATTACAAATTCAAAAATAGTTGGACATACACAAATCTTAGCATGAAGGTATACAAGTACAGGGGAAACAGAAGAAATCCAAATCTTTTTAAAAGGTTCACCTGGTTAAGCATGAAAAGAACAATACGTTCTATGACGATTATTCATGAAATGAGAAAGCAAAAGTTCAAGCCCCCCTGCATCGGCACTTATACAACAATTAGTTCTAACTCTCCCTTCTCTAACTCTAGAAGTGGCAAACCTAAATTAGCATATAAGCAAAGGATTTTCAAGAGAAAAGGTGTCAGCGGGTAGAGCCTTCCTAAGAAGTCACTCCACCATAAGATGGGTCTGAAGCCACAAACAAGGGTGCTCTCTGTCAAGATGTCAAGCAGGAATGGGGTGTCTGTCCCTCTCTACAATGCATCATGTACTCAAAGTCGTAGTCTGCAAATAACCCATGATGCTTTTCTCACACATACTCTACAATGGCTCAGCCACAAACTTTTCCATGACGTCGACTCCCTCCACTGCCTTCTCCATGTATACCCCTCTGTAGCAGTTCCTCCTTGGTCGTCTCTCCATCTCCTGTGTGAAATCACCTCCCTTCACCTTATCTTTCCCAGGCCAGGCTAACTGTTACTCCTTCATTCTGCAACTCTGTATAATAGAACAATACCCTGTCTCTTCACTAGCAAGCGTTGTCCACCTGAAATGCAAACGTGAGACAGAAAGCATTCTACGAAACTCACATGAGAATTAAAACATTAATTTCAGAAATGAGGACATTTCAAATGTGCTGTAAATTCAGGCCTATGATTTAGGCAAAAAGAATGAAATCACCATGCTGTGTATGTTAGAGATTACATAAACCATTAGCATTCAATAGGAATAATTACTTTAACTACATTAATACGGCTCTTGCGTCTACAGCATTAGCCTAGAAAAGCGTCTAACACAATTAATAGATCATTGGATCACATTTACTAATGAGGCCTATAAACAAATTGCATTGGTTCCATTTTCCAGCACAAGTTGTATGTGTTAATTATTAAGCTCCACATTAGAATGTACTAATTTCGTAGAAACATGTTACTTGATTCAGGTTTCTTCTAACATCAAATTTCTCTCATAAGATTGAATAATATGTGAGTGCGTTCTACAAGCGATTACATTGCACTCCTAACAAGTAGCCCACGTAGGATACAAATTTTCCACTTGATGACAAATAACACATGCAGCCCTATGGGGAAAGCACACTGGCTGGCTACACAAAAGGGCCGCCAGCCACATGGTCACTACAACAAGCAAGAAGGCATGGGGAACAAACTAAGAAGAACACATGCAGGCCTATGGGGAAAGCACACTGGCTGGCTACACAAAATGGCCGCCAACCACATAGTCACAACAGCAAGTAGGAAGCCTGGAAAACAAGGAACACATGCAGGCCTATGGACATTGACTATACAAAATGGCCCTTGGCCACATGGCATGTGGAACAAAGACAAATGGTGGCCTATAGCAAAAACACTCACACGCCGGCCAGACAAAGGAGGCATGAGAACACAGCATTAATTCAGCAATGCCAAAAACGAAAATGAACAGGGGTAACAATGTTTACAACAACACATCCTCCAAAGGCATTACCTCACCTATACACTGTTTGCAGGTAAAAAAAAAACATGAAATACAACAAAAAAACGCATTTTGTATTTTAAACCAATGCCATCCATGGCCTAAATGATGTTTCAATTCAACAGACACCACAGTTGTTTAATTCACCCGTGACTAGCACTGGGCCTACTGGCTGGAAGGCCCATTGACAGACTAGGCCACATAGTGAATTAAATCAATATTGCAAATTTATTAAAAAACATGGAGAAAATGTAGTGAACTGTGCAAAATTTTTCCTTTATAAAAAAAAGAAAAATTACATGCAAAAGAACTACTGAAACTGCAGGTTACCCACTACAATAAAATTTAAAAATCGATTAAAATTACAAATAAATCCAGGTGTAGGCATCCATAAAACAGACAAGGAGAGTGGTCCTTCCAGCTCCAAATTCCAAGGAAAAGTGACCAGGCGAGGGACAAAGCACTGGGAGGCGCCTGATGTACAGGAACAGGAAGTTGGAGACTCTGGGGCACTTCCTTCATGTTGGAAAAAAGTAAAAAGACAAAAAAGGAACTTCTCACACAAAAACACAATGCCAACCTTCCATTTGAGGAGGTTTTTGATTCTAAATCATCATTTCGGGAAGATTTTGATGCTTCTCAAGGAAAGAATCTTACCCAGATTGCAGCCATGGTAGATCCTGCACGTTCGGAATCGCGTACATCATAAAATGTCAGGTCTGGTGGCTCAGTGGACTAATGCATCCACTGCAGGGGCCTGTGTCTGACCTCATGGTCACAGGTTCAAATCCCGGCGGGTCCACTCAGCCTTTCCTCCCTCTGAGGTCGATAAAATGAGTACTATTGAGTTGGGTAACAATAAACATCTGTTATTCAGTGCCAAGATACCTATGGGTGAACGTGTGCTTTACAAATACTTATGTTATAAAACATCAGCTGGAAGTCGCTGGCACGCTCGAAAGACATGTTGGCGACTGCAAAATCTCGCGGGAGCTTGTGGCTGGCTAGCGAATCTTGTGGCGCTCCCGAACGGCTCTGAAATCTCGTGGGCGATCGCAAGCTCCCAGCAAGTCGCTCCCGTGCGCGAGTGGACATTTCGAGGGCGCTAACCAAAAAAAACCCCTCTGCTCCGTTGCAGAGTGTGGAGCTTATCTGTAACTCAGCGTTCTACGTGGAACTTGGAGTTGCAAAACTCCGCAAGCTGAGCGGAATTTTACGCCAACGCCTATTCCTGACATATAAACATAGTTATCTTTCAATGTAATTTTACAAGTGGAGATAGTACACAATCAGACATTGTCCAATTCATTCATTCAACATAGCATACAACAGTAGTAAAGGCCCTTATGGCCTGATTTACAATGACAAATGTACACTTTTCCGTAAGTTTACGATTTTTTTGCAATTCACAAAAGGAATTTTACGAGTATTATCTTTACAGGTGCAGAGTCTACGCACTCATGGCAGAGCCTCTGCACATAAAAAGATAGGCAGCCGTAAAGACACTACTCATAAAATTCCTTTGTGAATTGCAAAAAAATTGTACATTTACACATAAGTTTAAGTTTACCTTTGTGAATCAGGCACTTAGTTGACTAGTCGTGGTTATGAAAGTGCATTGTTTCTAAAAACAAACTTACTTCTTTAGATCTTCAAGTGTTGCATCCTTACAACTATGCAAGTCATACCCTGCCCACTGTCGCTGATAAATGTCGACAATAAAATCTTGGCCAAACTTATAGCTAACAGGATCCTCCCACTGCTGCATAGTCTGATTCAGACGGATCAATCCGGGTTTATTCCCGGCAGTTTAACAGAAGATAATCTCGTACACTATTTGTGATCACACACCAAATTGATCTACAGATTGAGGTGGCAACCGCTTTTCTGAATGCTGCCAAGGGCCTTTTCTCCTGTCATTAATTGAAAGGATGGGCATGGGCAAGGTGCTATTACAATGGGTTACAATTCTGTACATAAAACTGATTGCTAAACATTAAATTTAACAATATGTTGTCACCCCTCCCACCACGATTCCCATCAGTAGATGCACAAGGCAAAGTTGCCCTCTTTCACTTATTATATTTGCTCTGGCAGTTGAATCCCATGCCAGTATCTTCAAAGAGTATCACCAACACCAGTGCATTCAATTTGGCTCTCATTTAATAACCCTTTCATTATCCGCGTATGGCTGACTACTTATAGTAATAAACCCAACACAAATCCTGAACCCTATCATCAGCAAAGTCTCCGCATTCGGCAGTCTGCTTGCGGATCTGGCAGCCTGCCAACTAAATCAACTGGTCCCCGGCCCCACCCATTCAGCCGGCCATCTGTTAGACTCCATTTTTTCTAATATTCCTCTTGCTATGGTGGAGACTCCTAAACCTGTAGGCTGGTCTGACCACTCTTTGATATCCATGTCTTTCCCTGCCCCCGAGCCCCTTGACAGGGCTGTTCTTCCCCCGTCTTTAGACGCCCTTGGGGTAAACTGAGATTGGAGGATTTCCACGCGCTTCTTGCTGCTAATATTCCGGCACCACATAACGATGCAGATGTGGGCTACAGAGCCTTTTGCAACTGGATTGTCCAAGTGCTGGATTCCCTCATTCCAGCTAAATGGTTCAAAGGCCGCACTCTGGACCCTAGCCCATGGTACAATGACACACTGGCTGCACTGCGGAAAGCATGTAAGAAACTAGAGCGCGCGTGGAGAAAGGACTATGACCCTGCGGCAAAGAAATGCTATTTGGCCGCTATTAAAAACTATCACAGAACCGTCTGCACTGTTCGAGCGGCTTACTATGCCAACGAAATAAAGCTAAGTCCTAATCCGGCCAAATGTATTTTTAAAATTCTTAAGGACCTCAGAGTAAGGAATAACTCCTCTGTTTCTGTGATTACTTCTGAGCAACAGTGTGAAGACCTGGCAACTTTTTTTGTTGACAAAGTGGATACCATCTATCGGTCCTTTTCGCAAGGGTCTCCTCCTCCGGCCGCTCGTCGTGGATCCCCATCTCTGCATTCTTTGGCAGCTATTCCCAGTATAACGCAGGAAGAGTTTTCTTTACTGAGCAGGAAAATTAAATCTGGCTCTCCGGCCGATCCTTTAAAACCTGCCCAGTTCAGGGACTCACTGTCTTTCTTCCTGGCACCTTCGTGCCAGGTTGTCAACACTTCTTTTGCTACTGCTGTGGTCCCTGTGCCATGGAAACAGGCGAGGGTATCTCCTATTCTTAAAAAACCCTCACTTGACCCGGCAAAGCTGGAAAACTTTTGGCCAATATCCCTCCTTCCTTGGGTAGCTAAGATTGCAGAGGCCCATGTCAACAACACTTTAATGAAATACCTTAACACCAATAACATCTTGGATCCTTCTCAAAATGGTTTTCGCTCTGGTCACAGTACAGAGACGTCTCATCTGGCGGTGACAGAACATCTGCGGACCATTCTCGATTCCGGTCATACAGCGGCACTGATTCTACTTGAGCTGAGTGCCGCATTTGACACGGTTTCGCATGAGATTCTGCTACAGCGTTTGGAGGATGCCGGGGTTGTGGGCCTAGCACTAGAATGGTTCAGATCATTCCTGAGAGAGAGATCTTTTCGAGTGTCGGCCCCCCGTTTCTTTCCCAGGCTCATTCCATCGGTCAGGGGGTACCCCAGGGCTCTGCACTGAGCCCCGTACTGTTCAATCTATATGTTCAGCCTCTTGCAACGGTGGCTAGGAATATGGGCCTCACCATGGTCTCGTATGCAGATGATACACAGCTGGTGGTGGCCCTTTCCGATGGTTCCACTCAGGATGCTTCTAGGTTTAGGAGCGGCTTGGCCGCCGTTGCAGAGTGGATGACCTTAAACTGTCTCCAGTTGAACGCTACTAAAACAGAGTTACTGTTGGTGGGGAAGGACAGGAGCCTCTAGAGTGAGCTATGGTGGCCTAACATACTTGGTAGTACCCCCACCCCTAAGTTGGTGGTCAAGAACCTGGGGGTATAGATGGATTCTACCCTTAGCTTTCAAGAGCATACCAAAAAAGTTGCGGGTACTTGCTTTGGCCTCCTGCGGGGACTTAGACCTCTGTTGAGGTTCTTTGATCCACCTACGTGCCAGCTGATTGTTCAATCAGCCATTCTATCCAGACTAGACTATGCTAGTTCGCTCCTTTTGGGGGCTAATCAGGCTGAGGTAATGCGACTGCAACGTGTTCAAAACGCTGCCGCCAGAGCCCTGTTAGGGCTCCCACGTAACTGTCCCTCTACTGGTGCCATCCGGAGGTTACACTGGCTTCCAGTGGCCAAGCGGATCCAATTTAAGGCTCTCTGCTTATCTTTTAAGATCTTGAAACTTGCTTCGCCCAGCCTCCTGGCTAACTTACTAGCCCCGTACGCCCCCACTCGCCAGCTGCGCTCCCTGGGGCAGCATTTGGTAATTGTCCCCCGTGTGAAGCGCCTTCGGGCCGGGAGTCGATCCTTCCGTTACTTGGCTGCCAAGCTATGGAATTCTTTGCCTCCTCAGACCCGCAGCCTGGATCGCATGCTGGACTTTAGGAAAGCAATCAAAACTTTCCTCTTTCCCTCTGCTTAGTCCTTCTTGTTCTTCTGCATATTCCTTACACCTACCTGTTCTGTTCTTAGCCCTGTTCCTTCTGACGCTGGCAGCGCCGGGACGCCTCTTTGCTGGGGCAGCTGTGCACTATATAAACTCAGATAACATAACATAACATAACATACATTTGGGATGCAGTCTGGATTCAAGATCCATTGGTTAAAATCAGTGGTGACGCCTTTGACCAGAGGCATTCGCTCTCCTGCTTTACAATTTCCATTGGAATGGCAACTAGAAACTATCTGCTATGTAGACATTCAATACCATTGGGTTTTGGAGGTTGTCATGAGAAAAACTATGGCAAAAGTATAACTGGCATCGAGAAATTGGTGGAGGTGGATTAAATTGCCCCTGAAGGTTGCAGGTAGAATCGCTGTTATGAAAATGGTACTCCTACTTAAACTTCTATACACATTTAAAAATATTCTGATCCTGCTGACCAGGGCTTTCTTTGCGCAACTCAATTTGCTGATGATCAAATTGACTTGGGTGGGTACACAACCCAGAATTGCTTGGAACAAACTACAGTTACTATATGAGCTGGGTGGGGTTGCAAATTTTGAAATGTATTATCTTGTGGCTGATTTACATGCATGTATAACTGTGCCATAAATACTGTGAACAGTGTAAATCTGAATATAAAGGGTAAGAGGGCAAGAGATCTGGGGCATACAATCACAGATGTACGATGGCCATACAGCTGCTGCCAAATCAAAGATGTTTCCTCCAATGGCAAATGTAGGCTTATACAGCTGAAGTATATACACCAAGCCTACTACTACCCTTCTGTAATGCAACATCATGGAATGGCCACCAATTTGAACTGCTAGAGATGTGCAGACTTTCTACATATGGCATGGTCCTGCCAATTGAGATAAATATATATATATGTCAGCAGAAGGTCCCTTAGCAATTGCAGGCAGCAAAGAACACACGGGCACAGACCACAGCAGCAGGTGAAATGGTGAGTTTATTCACAGCATAAACAGATCCACATAACGCGTTTTGGCCGCCGACCTGCGGCCTTGATCACATGAACACGCTACGTGCAAGTAGCAGCTTATATAGGCAGGTAAATAGGTGTGTTGCAATACGTTGGAAAGTCACGAATGCAAGTGCTTTACGGTAGCTGCGGTATTATGACAGTGACAGTGCATAATGGTTTACTGTAATTTTACTTCAGAAGAAAAACACATGGAATCACGTCAGTGCCCCAAGTCATGGTTGAGTTACCAATGACATCTAATGAGATGGTGCCGGAAGAGTAAAAGAGGAAAGACTCAGAAAGGCGGCGTGGTGCGGAAAAAGAAAAATAGAAAATAGAAAAACGCGCTGCTTGCCAGACTAGCCACACGTGGACAATGGACGTGGGAAAGACGGGGAATTTAAAAAGGTGAGATGCATGTGCAATCTCGGAGCGATGTAAGGCAAATGGCCACATAACCGCATAGTGCTACGCAATGGCAACATAGATGCCACAGCGAATCTGATGAGAAACCCAATAGGGGCTAACGTGGGAGGCAGACATGCGATGAGACCACAGTACGCCGTCCTAAGTATCGGTAATACCAGCAGGGACCTAGCAAAAAGAAGGGGCAAACTGCCGGATGGCAGCTCAACGTGAAACGAAAGAAGGAACTAATGGTAATAGTGAAATAAGAGACGCGAGTATTAAAACGGTGGAGTAACTATAGAAAACGGCACTAACTGGAAATCCTAACTCAATGTCGAAAATACTCGCTCTCACTAAACCAACGCACTGTGCAGCAGGATACCGTGCAGTGAAGTAGGTATAGCAGTGAAAAGTGGTACAACATAATAAATAGTGACAAAGTGCATAATGCTACCTATAAAAAGGATTACAATAGTAATGTCCTCAAGAGACAGAGTTCAGCATGGAACTAAGCTCAGAACCCAGCCGGGTATAGAAAAGATCAAAATAATACCGCCTAATGCGCAAATAATAACTCCATAGTGGGAGCGAATAAGGGAAAAGATGCCCTAAGCACAAAAGGTGAAGTAAAAAGAGGTAAGAGTTGAGACATACATAATTAATGCATAGTTGAAATGAGAAACAGTCTCAGAAAGAGTAATAAATAGGATCACATCAAGTGCGGCAATAGACATGGAGTGGCAGAGGTAGAAAGGACAGATCGGCACAGAAATTAAACAACATAATGAGAATGATGGAAGTAGAACAGCTTTAAACAATGAGCACAGTGCATGAAAAGCTCATAGATAGTTATACAAATCCTCACTACTGTTGAGCCCGTAAGGTGCCTTAGTGTCTAGCTCAAGGATGTAGCGGGTTTCAAGCTGTCTGAGCTTTTTCTCACGGTTGCCCCCTCGCCTCAGTATCGGCACACTATCAATCACAAAATATTGGAGGTGCTCAAGGTTGTTGTTATGTACCTCTTTGAAGTGCCTGGCCACGGGGTAACTCGGGTCATTGTTGACAATCGCCCTCAGATGTTGCAGTATCCTCACATGTACCTGAAGCTTGGTACTGCCCACATATTTGAGGTTACAGCTGCATTGGAGGATGTAAACTGCATACTCCGTCCTGCATGTGTATTTGTGTTGCAGTGTGATGGGCCTGTTGCAAAACTTGGCAGTGACTTTGGTAGTGTTGATGCCAAATCTACAGGCTCTGCATGTGTTACATTTGCGGAAGCCCTTAACATCAGAAAGCCAGTTAGTTCTATTGATGACCTCAGGGCTGCTCTTAACAAGGGCGTCCCTCATGGAGAACGCCCTACGGTAAGTGATAGTAGGTCTATTAGCAACCAAAGGGCCCAGGACTGGGTCAGATTGGACAATACGCCAATGTTGGTTAATGATGGACTTGATTGCCCGTTCCTCTCTACTGTAGGTGATGATCAGGCGGGTGTCTACTGTGCCCTGGGTCAAGGTTTCGGGGGTGCTGCTGATGTGATCAATCGCAATAAGGGATTTGGGAGCTAGGAGTGTGTCCCTAGGTATAGCGTTAGCTCTGGTTCTGGCTTTCTGTAGTGAGCTGGTGCTGTAACCCCTAGCTATAAAGCGATCGTATGCCTCTTCCTGACAGATTCTAAGATCAGACTCTTAGCTACATATCCTCCTCAGACGGAGCATCTCCCCATACGGTATGCTGGCAATCAGGTGTTTGGGATGGAAGCTAGTGGCATGCTACAGTGTTCTTACGGTGGAGTTTAGAGTGTAATTCCCCTTCCTCAATGTAGACAGTGACATCTAGAAACTCTATCACACTTTTGCTGATGTGGGCATTAAACTCCAAATTCAAGGCATTGCAGTTAATGGAGGCAACAAATTCATGGGCACTTTCAATAGAACCATTCCACACAACAAAGACGTCATCTATGTACCGGAGCCATGTAACAATGTGGATACTCCAAGCCACACTGTGGTTCACCTTGAGTACCTGTTCCTCCCACGAGCCGACATGCAAGCATGCATAGCTGGGAGAAAAACAGGCACCCATGGCGACACCACGCATTTGTTGATATACTGTTCTGTCAAATAGAAAATAATTGTGGTTGAGACACCACTTAATCATGAATTAAGGTCATTATGTCGATGACGAGTGATCGGGCGTTCCTGTAGGTAATGTTCGCAGGCCCGTAGTCCATCACAGTGTTTGATGCTGGTGTAAAGGGAGGTGATGTCCATAGACATCAAGATGTAGTTATCGGACCAAGGTAGACCCATGATCTTGTTGAGGAAATCGCCAGTGTCACGTAAGTTAGAGGGCAAGGAAACAAATCCACATATCTGGACATGTTCTTGCATAGGCTGTTACATGCGGAAATGATAGGGCGACCAGGAATAGGAGAAGTACCCTTATGCACTTTGGGGAGAAAGTAAAGTACAGGTAATGTCGGTGTTTCATGATAGAGAAACAGGAACTCATCTTTACTGATGGGGCCATCCATTTTAAAACTATTCAGTTTCTTCTTGAGGGAAATCCTGCTTTTGTTGTATTCCTGCATAGTGGTTTCCTTGTAACAAGTGGCATCACTCAAATGTCTATGTGCTTCCTCCAAGTAGAGATGTCTGGGCCAAAGAACAATATTGCCCCCTTTGTCGGATTTATTCACGACAATCTGGTTGTTGTTGCATAGTTTCTTGATCAGGGCATCCAGATGCTTGTTGTGGTTACGGGAACGTTTGTGTTTGCTATTGTGATGTAGCTCCTTGAGATCCTCAATTACAACATCATTAAAGGTATCAATGGCATCCCTAGGCATCATGGGTGTGAAAGTGGAAGGGGGTTTGAAAGGGCTGGAAACCCTAACAGCAGTGTCCAAACCTTCAGCACGCAGGAGCTGTGTCGTGGTCACTGGAGTGGGATCAGATTCTAGTTCCCTCATAGTCCGGATGGTGGATATATCAGAGACCGTATGTATATATATATATATATATGACAGCCACAGTCCTGAAATGATCACACTCCTGATCCAAAAAGCAGGTACGGACCACAAATGCGGTAAAAAGTTTCTTCTTTTATTTAATGCAGATTATCAAAGTGCCAGTGCATGTTTCATCCAAAAGCAAGTGCCCAGCATTACGCGTTTCGACTGCCCAACGGCAGTCTTGATCACATGACGCTCTGGACCTATCAGTGCGTATATATAGTGAAATATTTAAAAGCACATGATACATTTCATCCAATTAGTTGTAGACTGAATTATAAACATAGAAAAAGGCCAATGTGCGTACATGATATCACTCACTTTGTTAACACGCATTTCAATTGTTTAATCCCATAAAGATTTAATAATTACGACATGTTGCCTACATTTAAGCTTAGTGCTTTTAAATTTATGTCGTGTAACTGAACCTAGGCTATACATCTGTAGATTTTAAAACTTATTCTTTAAAAATTGTTCTTAAAAACAAAACTTATAGCACAATGCTTATTATTAATCAGTTTTTTTTTAAAAACCTTTCAACAACTGAATTGCCAGTACTTTTTTCTGGCCTCCTACATTCTTATATTTCATAGTCATAAACTCAGTCTATTCAGTCACTAAATTGAACAACAACAATGTGCAAAATATGCAAAAAAGTGCTAACGTGATAGTGCAAAGTGCAAAAATAAATATATATATATATACACAATTCAATAAATAGCAGCATTCTTATGCAGACGTCCCCTGTATCATTTCTTAATTAGGATCTCTTGTTTTGTTTCATAATTTAATTTTGGTCAATTTTCAGTCTCCAAATTCTCCCATTCGTTATATCTAATGGGAAAAAAATTATAAATATATACATTGTTGTTTTTTATGTATTGACTTATTATTGCTATACAGATATTTAGCCGATCAACAACCCTCTAGTTGTCATTTGTATAGAACTCAATTTATACCAAAATAATAATCCCAGGTATGGACCAAATTCCTAATTATTTAATGTCAATCTGGTATGTCGAGGCATAAAGCCGGCAAAAGTCCCGTAAAACCAAGTAAAACTGAGAAATCTCAGATAAAACCTGGCTAAAACGAGATATCACCGATTAAAACCATCCACCCACCAGTTCACAAAAAATATAAATAAACATATACATCCACAATCCAAAAATATATATATATATATAAAATAGCAGCAAACAAGAGTTTTTAAACAAGTGCATATAGTTACATTTCTTACTATAGAAAATAGTTTGAGCAGCCAAACAAATTAACTTTACCATTTTTCAAAAATGCATTCAGAATAATAGACATTTAAAAGTTTCAATAAAAGCTCAGGATTCAAAAACCGGCAATATCCTCCGCTAAGACCAGATTAGAATCTAGGCAAAACCCAGACTAAAAGCTAGTAAAAGGAAAGAGATAAAACCAATTTAAGAAACATATCTGAGAATTATCTTATACAACCCTAGACCTCAACAAGATTCATAAAAAATTATGTAGATCATCACTATTGTTGAGGCCATTCGGCATTTTGGTGTCAAGTAACATAATGAATTCTGATTCCATTTGTCTAAGTCGTTTTTCTCTATTGCCCCCTCTGATGTTTTTGGGCACTGAGCTGATAACATAATATCTGAGATCATTAAGATAATTTTTATGTACCAACTTTAAATGTCGTGCCACGGGATAGTTAGGATCAGAATTGACCACTGCTCTAAGATGTTGCAATATCCTGTTATAAACCTGCAGTTTGGTACTGCATACATATAAAAGGTGACATGTACACTCTAAAATATATACAGCATAATCTGTTCTGCAAGTATAATGTCCTTGTATTTTAACAGGTTCTAAACTGAAAGCAGTGACGTATTCTGAAACATTTTTACCAAATTTACATGCACGGCATGAACTGCACTTAAAGAACCCAGATCTCGCTGATAACCAAGTATTCGAAGTTGTTATTTCAGGGCTATTTTTTACCAGTGCATCCCTGATTGAGGGTGCCCTTCTGAACGTGAGACTAGGAAGTTCTGGCAGGATCCATGACATTGTTATGTCTGACCGAATAATCGGCCAATTTTTTTAAAGGATCTTGCGGACTTATCTCTCCTGTCTACAGAAATTGGTTATCAGTCTTATGTTATCAACTGTTTCAGCACAAATAGCGTTAGTCTCACCATTAGTCTGCCTACAATGTATCAGGGTTTCAGGTATTGTGCTCGAATGACTATCTTCATTGATACTGTTTGCCTTATCACGAGCTGTCATTAGGTCTCTGGATTGATATCCTCTATTGAAAAATCTTTCAAATGCTTCAGTCTGGCATTTTTTGAGGTCATCATCATGACTACATATGCGTTTAATTCTCAAAAATTCTCCAAAAGGGATGCTTCTTATGAGGTGTCGAGGATGTGAACTATAAGCATGAAGCACGGAATTTCCAGCCGTTACCTTTCTATGCAATCTAGTATGAATCTTATTCTCCTTTATATATATTTCCACATCCAAAAATTGTACTTGTTCTTTACTAATATCTGATGTGAATTTGAGATTCAACGCATTAACATTTAAAACCTCAACAACATTTTTAGCTGTTTCACAGGAACCTTTACATATTAGACAGACGTCGTTGATAAATCTCCACCAATGGAGAACATGCTTGTCCACAATCTCTTTGTGGGTGGTCCTCAGGACATGCTCCTCCCACCAGCCCACGTGTAAACACGCGTAGCTAGGGGAGAAGCATGCCCCCATGGCCACACCACGTAGCTGTTGAAATATTTCCTTATTAAATAAGAAATAATTGTGGGTCAGACAGATCTCCATCATTTTTAACAACATCTTATTATGTTCATACATCTGTATATTTCGTTTCTCCAAGTAATAACGAATTGCATTAATGCCATCACAATGGTGAATACTTGTATATAATGAACTGATGTCCATCACTATTAAAAGACAATCTTCCTCCCATTTGACAGTTCTCAATTTGGTTAAAAAATGTCCAGTGTCTCTGATAAAAGTTGGTAAATTTTCCACATATTCGTGCAGAAAATGATCAACATACTTCGACATAGCCTCCAATAAGCTTTTCTGTTCCGAAATAATCGGTCTACCAGGGACTGGTACCACATTTTTATGCACTTTAGGAATAAAGTA
Source organism: Calotriton arnoldi (assembly GCA_963921515.1). Lineage (NCBI taxonomy): Eukaryota > Metazoa > Chordata > Amphibia > Caudata > Salamandridae > Calotriton > Calotriton arnoldi. The sequence goes on along the minus strand of CAWUFW010005554.1, from coordinate 1,179,675 downwards.
TAAAAAGGGAGTCATAGGATGGTCATTTTTTAGAAAACTATGTTCATTCTTTGTAAGTAAACCCATGCGCCGCCACTGTGCCAGTTCACTAAAGACCAATTCTTTATTTTGTCTTAACTCCTGGAAGTTGGCTTTCCTATAGCAGTTAGTATCATTAAGATGCACCCCTGCGTCTTCCATATACATGGCCCTTGGCCATAGCACAATGTTCCCACCCTTATCAGCTTTATTGATGATAATTTCCGTATGTTGTTGTAATTTACGGATGAGCTTAGTATACTGAATTTCTGAGTGTTTACGCTGTCTATTTTGTTTCATAACAGCACAATTCAATTTCTTTAGATCTTCAACCATACAATCACTAAAAACATCAATAGCATCCCTTGGCATCATTGGGATGAACGTGGATGGCGGTTTAAATGGGCTAATGCTTGGCATATTGCACATGACGCCTGCGTCATAAAGGTTTTCCTGGGTCGAATTTGCTGATGTATTTGAATTAGCCAGAGATTGTGCTGCTAAAAGTGTTTCTACATCTGCAACTTGAAGATTGGAACACACTCCTTGTATTGCTTTCCCTTGTGATGCAATATTCGCAGCATTTCTCAATTGAAAGTGTTTTCTCAATTTCAGTTTGCGAATGAATTTAAAAACATCTACCCTGGTTTGTGTGTATTTGAAACAGTTCGTGGGGCAATATGATAGACCAAGGGCCAACAATTGTTTCTCTGCCATTGACAGCGTTATGTCCGATAAATTAATCACAGTGTTGTCAACAATATTTTTAGGTACCTTATTCATTTCTTGTTGTTCCTTCTGCCCTTTCCTTTGTAATTTGAGTTTCCGCCTCTGTTTCCTCCGTTGGTTCCTTCTGGTACTTGTTTCTGCGCTTGATTGCGCGGTCTTAGAGTTTGCCGGCGGTCCTCTACTAAAAAAGAAAGTTCCTCTCCTAGCGCAAAGTTAGTCGGTACTTGAGGTGCCCTTTTACCTGCACTGTCATCCGATTCAATACTACTATCAACACTACTCATTTCAATAGAGGAAACATTGCCATCTGCTTGTACACCCACTCTGATAGCAATATTCTAACTGCCTTCATTTGTAAGCGCACGTCGCTTTATGTTGTCATATTTTTTGAAAAAGTAAAAACACGTCCAGTCTCGTAATCGCGTTTGTCTCTCGCGAATTTGTAAATTTTTCTTTCTTTGATAGTTTCCTCATGTTTGTGAGTTTGACTTGTATTGCTTCACGTCCTTTTTGAATTTGTTCTTTATGCTCATTGCATTCCAACAACGCATTGATGTCATCAATTTCTTTTAATATTACAATTCGGTCAACTTCCGCATACTTTATCAATATTGATACCATATTCATTGAGGCATCTAAGTTATTCGTCGCCCATTCCTTCAACATCATAGGATTTGGATTTTCAAAGGAAGGCGCAATCATCACCCTCAGACCTCGCGGAACTCTTCCAACCTCTTTGTACTTTTCTAGTGATTTTTTCTCCCACCATTTCGTCATCTCAGTACGGTGGAGTTTCTCTAGTTTTTTAAAAGGGTTTGAGCATCATTGTTAGTATTCACATTGCTGGTCTGGTCAACACTTCTTGCCACCACTTCTGAGATATTAGAGAATAGGGCGTCTGCCGCTGCTTCTCGGTCCTTAAGCGCGTCTGCTGTAGACAACATAACTTTACTAATAATCTGCCCTCAGTATGTATAAATCTCCAAACGGAATTTCCGTTTGATATGTTCTGATCACACCGCTATCCTTCCACCCACAATAATCACTGATTGCCGCCGATAGAGCTGCTCACCAATCGAAACCGCGGTTCCGGTACCCTCAGCGTCCTCCGACTCTTCAGGACCTTCCATTGAATCTTCTTGGCAAGGCTACGCTCCGACTCCGGCTTCAGTATCGAGCTGCGGGGGGCTGGCGTCAAAGATACCCCTTCCGGGTTAGAAAACAAATCACTTCCGTGATACCGATTGTGTGCCGGCCAGCCACAACATGGAGGGAGGGTCCGCAGGAACGAAGACAGCCGTACTTCGTTGAAATCACAAGACAGCCACAGTCCTGAAATAATCACACTCCTGATCCAAAAAGCAGGTACGGACCACAAATGCAGTAAAAAGTTTCTTCTTTAATTAATGCAGATTATCAAAGTGCCAGTGCATGTTTCATCCAAAAGCAAGTGCCCAGCATTACGCGTTTCGACTGCCCACGGCAGTCTTGATCACATGACGCGCTGGACCTATCAGTGCGTATATATAGTGAAATATTTAAAAGCACATGATACATTTCATCCAATTAGTTGTAGACTGAATTATAAACATAGAAAAAGGCCAATGTGCGTACATGATATCACTCACTTTGTTAACACGCATTTCAATTGTTTAATCCCATAAAGATTTAATAATTACGACATGTTGCCTACATTTAAGCTTAGTGCTTTTAAATTTATGTCGTGTAACTGAACCTAGGCTATACATCTGTAGATTTTAAAACTTATTCTTTAAATATTGTTCTTTAAAACAAAACTTATAGCACAATGCTTATTATTAATCAGTTTTAAAAAAAACAACTTTCAACAACTGAATTGCCAGTACTTTTTTCTGGCCTCCTACATTCTTATATTTCATAGTCATAAACTCAGTCTATTCAGTCACTAAATTGAACAACAACAATGTGCAAAATATGCAAAAAAGTGCTAACGTGATAGTGCAAAGTGCAAAAATAAATATATATATATATACACAATTCAATAAATAGCAGCATTCTTATGCAGACGTCCCCTGTATCATTTCTTAATTAGGATCTCTTGTTTTGTTTCATAATTTAATTTTGGTCAATTTTCAGTCTCCAAATTCTCCCATTCGTTATATCTAATGGGAAAAAAATTATAAATATATACATTGTTGTTTTTTATGTATTGACTTATTAACTTATTATTGCTATACAGATATTTAGCTGATCAACAACCCTCTTGTTGTCATTTGTATAGAACTCAATTTATACCAAAATAATAATCCCAGGTATGGACCAAATTCCTAATTATTTAATGTCAATCTGGTATGTCGAGGCATAAAGCCGGCAAAAGTCCCGTAAAACCAAGTAAAACTGAGAAATCTCAGATAAAACCTGGCTAAAACGAGATATCACCGATTAAAACCATCCACCCACCAGTTCACAAAAAATATAAATAAACATATACATCCACAATCCAAAATAAATATATATATAAAATAGCAGCAAACAAGAGTTTTTAAACAAGTGCATATAGTTAAATTTCTTACTATAGAAAATAGTTTGAGCAGCCAAACAAATTAACTTTACCATTTTTCAAAAATGCATTCAGAATAATAGACATTTAAAAGTTTCAATAAAAGCTCAGGATTCAAAAACCGGCAATATCCTCCGCCAAGACCAGATTAGAATCTAGGCAAAACCCAGACTAAAAGCTAAAATATAAAAATATATGTCCCAAAGTTGCCCCTGAGCTCAAAGACGCCACTCCACACGAGGACAGCTCAACAGAACTTTATTTTTGAAACCGGCTCACCTTCCAAAACAAATAACAATCCCTAACGCGTTTCGATGCACATGCATCTTATTCATAGGGCCGGGGGAACAGCAAAAACACGGACCAGATTTCAGCCTCTTTTCTCCCGTTAATGCATCCACCCTCCAGTGAGCGGCATGCTGGGTGCTGTAGTCTCGATATCACCCCTCCGATGGGGTCCGTGTCAGTGCCGATATTTGTAACTCCCCTAATATTTTCCACAATGTCTAGCCCTCCAGTGGGCCTCAGGAAAGTGCTCCGGTTTCACAATGAAAGTTCCTCATGTGCTGGAAAAAGGCTGCCGTTCCTTGACAGCCACACAGACCTGTTACCAATCCGCCAGGCGGTGCAATCTTCCACGGCCGAGGCCGCCGTGTTGAACATGTCCCAAAGTTGCCCCTGAGCTCAAAGACGCCACTCCACACGAGGACAGCTAAACAGAACCTTATTTTTGAAACCGGCTCACCTTCCCAAACAAATAACAATCCCTAACGCGTTTCGATGCACATGCATCTTATTCATAGGGCCGGGGGAACAACAAAAACACGGATCAGATTTCAGCCTCTTTTCTCCCATTAATGCATCCACCCTCCAGTGAGCGGCATGCTGGGTGCTGTAGTCTCGATACCACCCCTCCGATGGGGTCCGTGTCAGTGCCGATATTTGTAACTCCCCTAATATTTTCTACAATGTCTAGCCCTCCAGTGGGCCTCAGGAAAGTGCTCCGGTTTCACAATGAAAGGTCCTCATGTGCTGGAAAAAGGTTGCAGTTCCTTGACAGCCACACAGACCTGTTACCAATCCGCCAGGCGGTGCAATCTTCCACGGCCGAGGTCGCCGTGTTGAACATGTCCCAAAGTTGCCCCTGAGCTCAAAGACGCCACTCCACACGAGGACAGCTCAACAGAACTTTATTTTTGAAACCGGCTCACCTTCCCAAACAAATAACAATCCCTAACGCGTTTCGATGCACATGCATCTTATTCATAGGGCCGGGGGAACAGCAAAAACACAGATCAGATTTCAGCCTCTTTTCTCCCATTAATGCATCCACCCTCCAGTGAGTGGCATGCTGGGTGCTGTAGTCTCGATATCACCCCTCCGATGGGGTCCGTGTCAGTGCCGATATTTGTAACTCCCCTAATATTTTCCACAATGTCTAGCCCTCCAGTGGGCCTCAGGAAAGTTATAGGATTGTTATTTGTTTGGGAGGTGAGCCGGTTTCAAAAATAAAGTTCGGTTGAGCTGTCCTCGTGTGGAGTGGCGTCTTTGAGCTCAGGGGCAACTTTGGGACATATATATATATACTTGCAGAAATTTACGAGGGAGCTATAAAGAATTAGTGCCACAGACCTGAATGCCTTCCCACTAATAGGTATATTGGAGTATGGCAAGGAAGTTCCTAAGCCTTATCGGAAACTCGTTGCTATAGCATTGATGTTGGTCAAATGTATAGTTGCTATGCACTGCAGAGGTGGATGAGATCATATAAATAGAAGTTCTAAGCACTCAAGTTAAAAGTAGAGTCAAATGTCCAATCCGAGGGTTGTTCATTCTTTAGTCCACTTTAATCCAATTCATCAATTCAAGCCAAAGGGAAACTAATTGAAACAGCAGTGATACAAATCAGACTGTCAGCCAACACGTGTTTTGTCGAATAGCAAAATGTGCCTCGACTTCTTCAGGGCTGTGAACATTAAATGAATAAAATTACTGCCCAAACTTTAACTTACGAATGATCACCATCACCCACCATTGGTGCCAAAACACTACCTTACACAACTGTGAGATTATTAAAAAATATTTTTCTAGATTTGTTTACTTTCACACATGGATGTAATGAGTGTGGATGGTCAAGCACATGAAAGGGGAATATTGCATGTTGGGAGATGTTGTTTGTTCTTTATTTCTCCGTCTTCCACGCAGGACGTAATCTTATAATTTGTTACCTTGACAATTTTGATCTAATTCCTTTTAGCCTATTGTCATCCAATAGTGATATTTGTAACTCACTGCAGCTATTTTACTTTTTACTGATCTCTCAGTTGTGTAAGGTAGTGTTTTGGCACCAATAGTGGATGACTGCGATCATTGGTAAGTTAAAGATTGAGACCGTAATTTTATTCATTTAGGGCTTAATGATGAATCTGAGGGTCCACGGACCGCCAGACTTGTCGAGGCGTGGCGGTGCTAGTCTACAGACCGCCATATAACGATTAGGGCGGTCAAACCGCCATTGCCCTGCCGAGCCGCCATAGAACCGCCATTGCCTGGTGGTGTTGCAGCTGTCAGGAGGCATCAATATGCTTGGCGGCACTGCCGCAGTCCCGCCAAGCATATTAGGAGTTTCCTCTCTGCCGTGGTTTTCATGGTGGTTCCTCCTCCATGAAAACCTTGGCGGAGAGGAAATGCCTCTGCGCCCTGGGGTGCATGCAGGGGGGCACAACATGTGCCCCCCTGTGTGCATGCACCCCAGTTCCTGCACGGCATTGACTTACTAGTCTATGCCGTGCAGGAATTGCTTTTGGCATTCCCATTGTGGTGCCCATTTGAAGGGCACCACCGTGGGAACGTCAAAAACAGAGCCCACCAGACAGGAGGAAACTCCAAACTGGTGGGCGGCCTGACGACGGCTTTGGCGGTGTGGCGGACCCAGCGCTGCACCGCCTAAGTCGTAATCAGACCATTAAAGATAATAGGTAAACCCTGTGTCCCTCAGAACCTGGGTGTAAGCAATATAATCTAAAATGAGTTCTGTAGGGTGAAGCAATTGCTTAGTAAACACGAATTAAAGATTTTAATAAATTGGCAATATCTTTCCTGAATGACACTCAATGTCAATAAATGTCAAGTAATTGTTTTAGACAGGGATGAAAGTTAAAACATACCACAAACAGAAATTCAGTTTTTTAGAAAAATATATATATTATTTATAATAGTCAATTTTGTATATGACTGTCACATACACAAAAGGCAAAACAAACAACATGAATAACGTGACTTTAGTGAACCATATGACATAAGCATGCGTGCTATGGAGGATAACCAAAACATGCAAATTAAATACACATATATACAATATGAATTAGTGTGGGTCTGTCCCTTTTTGAATACATAAATACATGATGTGTCATAATGTGTATCTGCTGTACTATATGACTCTTCATTTCCAACTATCAATGTATATGATGCTGTGTTCTTGCTAAATATCTTGCATAATACTTTATTAGTATGTTATTCCAACTTGTTATTGCCTGTAACTGTTTAAAAATTGGAAATATTTTCTTAAGAAGAATTGCATCCGTTGCGTCCTCAGATAATCAACATTCATCTGTCAACATTCAATTTTCCAAAGTACATACATATCTCTGCTAGCCATCACATCAATTTTCTCCTCAACCAGCTAAACCTCATTTTCCCCATGGCAGGGGAAATTTGTGTAAAACCCTATTGTATTCCACCTTACCTTTAGTAAAAGCAAGTATGTCATACTGGAAGCACTTAATGTTGCCTTCCTTGCTTCTAAAAAGATGGAACATGGCATGTCGGAAGAATGATTCCACCAGTGCAAGGCCAAACAGCATCCGTTTGTACTGAAAAAAGCCCAAAAGGTGCAAATTGTACATTAAGTTCAATCTGATGGTAAGCCTGTCTTAAGTCGAGAGTTTAAACACTGTGGCCGTTCAACAGTGTTAGCATCTTGTTTACTTTAGGCATTGGTTGCATGACAATAATAACGGAGGAGTTTAAAGCCCTTAAATCGATGCAGAAGTGCAACTTGCCATTTCTCTTTTTTGCCAGTGTAATGGGGGACACCTATTCAGACCTATTCACCTTTTTGTATTGCGGCGTTTTCTGCAGCCAGCAGCACCCGGCGCAATACAAAAGATAGGCATTGCGACTGCCATGGTTGCATCATAATGCCTCTTACGGGACCGCCGACAGTCTGTCAGGCGGTCCCGATTTCCGATAGGGATTTCCGATAGGGTGGGGGGCGTACGTAAGTCCGCCCGCCATTGTAATCAGCCCCTTAGACCTGAATCAATGACAACCAATACTACATCTACAGCACATGGGTTTTGGGATTGCAGTCAGTAATATCTGATCCCTCTACCTTAGGATACGCACTCCTTTGAAAGCTACATACATTTTGATCCATGCAGATCGTGCTTTGAATTCCACATTGCTGGGGAAATAACCTGTGAAATCAGTTTTCCTGCCATCAAACATGACCATCTTCATGTCTGATTCAAGGAGACTCCAAATTTTGTGTACTAACAAGGTGTCTAATCACACTTTGAATATGATGGTGAACGGAGACTCTGAATCTGCCTGCAACTCCTCCCCCAACACTTTTAAGGTACAAATCAGTGGTTTATCAAATTCATCTCCACCCACGCTGTTAACCTTGCAAATCATTGAAACCATGTTCCTTGTTTCCTCAGGACATTCCCTATTGATCACCAGGGTAGCCCTTGACTTCACGCTACATTTGTTTTCCTGGTACACACTGGCAAAGTGGCCCATACTTCCACAGATGATGCATTTCCTTTTAATCGCTGGGCATTTCTGGTTTGTTTACTACTCAAAGCAAATATTTTACTGCTCCCTTTATCTTTCTTCCATACATTTACCTCTTTCACCCATGAAGCAGGCTATTCTTTAGTGGGAAACAGCCTTTACCACACAGTCTTTACAATGACTTGCCTTTACAACGCAGTCTTTATCGCACATTTATCTTTACCATGTGTACCTTTACCATGCATATCCTTACCACACATAATGATGTGTACGGGTAAGTATATATGTTTCTAATTTTAATTAGGTGTGGGATGTTAGTGAAATTAATACTTAGTAATGTATAACATTTTTGAGTATTAATTATTATGATTAGGCTAATTATATTTATTTCATTTAGATTTAAAAATATGCTCAATATTTGTTTAAGACCAGAATGTAAGGGATATAGAGGTTATGGTTGGGGTACTGTAATAATACTCGGGTATTAAGAAAAAACAAGGGTATTAATATTTAAATTAATTAAAATTAGAACATCAGTGTTTAAAATTATGCAGTGGGGTGCAAGGGATATAAGAGGTTTTGAAGGGGAAGTGTATTAATACTTATGAATTCAATAAAATACTAGAGTTTAACTTAAATGTAATTTTTTAATTAGATTATTAATGTTTTTAGAATATGCAGAATATGTTTTTAGCAGCGAGTTATAAGGAATAAAGGTGTTATAGGTGGGATAGTATATTAATACGCAGGTATTAATGAGAATACAAGGATAGTATTAATTTAAATTATTTAAAATGTAATTATATTAAAACTTTACTGTAATAAAATATGCAAAATATTCTTAAGGAGTGGGATGTTAGGGCTATAGAGGTTATGAGTGGAGGAGTGTATGAATACTCAGGTATTAGTTAAGAAATAGAAGTATTAGTAATTTAAACTATTTAAAATACAGTTATATTAAAATATTAATACTATCAAATATGCAAAAGATTTTTTAAGGAGTGGACTATTAGGGACTTAGAGGATATGGGTGGGAAAGTGTATTAATACTCAGGTAATAATTAAAATACTCAAGCATTAATACTTAAAAGTTTTAAATATCAATTAAATTGTCACATCAATAATATAAAATATGCAAAATATTTTTTTAGGATCAGTATGTTTGGGTTATTGGGGCTGTGGGTGGGAATGTGTAATAATACTTGGGTATTAATTAAAACGGTGGAGCATAAATATTTTAATGTTTTTAGAAATACATATTAGAATAATAATATTCTAAAATATGTAAAATACTTTTAGGAGTGGGATGTTATGATTATAGGGGTTGCTGGTGGGGAATGTAATAATACTCATGTGGTATATTCAACACTAAGTTATTAATAATTAAAAACACATTAAATTTTTTTTAAACATAAATCATGATTCAAAAGAAACAAAAATAATTTTAAATACTATTTAAATGCAAAATGTAATTATAATAAGTAAAAGATATTTTTTATTCTGAGATTTTGAGGGGGCTCAAACTGCATTTAGAATAAACCATTAAAAAATGTGGGAGGAATAAAGTTTGCAGGCAGACTTTTGAAAACAATTCAACTGAAAAAGAATATCACTAAATGCTCTATAGTCCCATAAACCTTTCTGGGCACTACTAGATAATGTCAGTACACAAAAAATTGTATGCCAAACAAGTAGAGGTAATATGTGTCCATAAATGAGGCACAAAGGCAATCAATGTATAGATTCAGTCACTCAAGTGCTTACAAAACAGTAAAATGTCCCCTGAAGAGTAGTGTAACACATTTCTCACTGGAATGCATTGAAAACAAAATGACAGTTGAGTTCCAAAATGAGGCATGGAAAGTTGGGTGGAAGACACACGTCTCCACAACAATGAGGCAAGATGAAGATGATGAAGGCAACGTTGTCTGTCCTCAAGGAGGTTCCCAACTTATAACTAAAGAGGTTGGGCGGGGCAGCACAATTTGGTATTTTCTGGGCAGTGCCCACAGAGACAATACCATCCATGACAGCTCGACACAGCACCCTTCTTCAACAGATCTTGCCTCATTCGTAAGTTTGCATGTGCATAGGCTCTCTCTCAACTACTGCAGTACACATTGACATCCGCAATCTTCAGGATTCTGGATCCCATCAACTTGTTGTAAATTGTGCCACATACAGCAAGGACACTATGTAGATAAGTGAACAAAATGTATTCAGCATAGCATCCAAGTACACATGACATCGAGAGCCTCAGCATCTCCAATTGCCCTCACAGTCATTACAGAACCCCCGCACATCAACATTCTATGTGAAAGGTACCATAGAGAAGAAAGGAGGGAGGTTTGAAATGGAGAACTCCATAACGATGGTGCCCCCAGAAACCGCACTACTACCAAAATATGTGGGAAAAGGGCCACTTTAATTAAACAGGGGCATATTCATGTCAGTCACTAGCCTAAGCACATTGCCTTACAGAATGTCAATTTGGCCTCACTATACGTAGAATAAACCTTACCGATATATGCCCCGACCCATAAACATCTCCGATCAATATTGGCAAATGTAACTCCATCTCAAATTCTGCATTGCTCACTTAACCTCAATCTAGTCACCTCTCTATCCTCGCCAGCTAAACTCTAAACACTAGTCCTGTCCCTCAAGCTGATTCACCTGACCTGTAGAGCAGCCAACCTTCATTGCACCCAAAAACAGCCTCTTTCACTGCCAGGACTCTAGCTACAGCTCACCAGCGACAAAAATACACATTAAATCAATTATTAATACCCGTATTCAGGGCCGGACTGGCAGCAGCGGGCAATGGGAGGTTTAACGTTGGGCTGGAAGGGTGGGGCCGGTTTTTAGGTCTCGCCTGAGCCAGCGCATGCGCTGCTCTGGCGAGAGTTTTAGTAAGCGGGTTTTGGAAGTGCAAACAGTGGCTTTTGCTGGCAACTAGCCTGCGTTCACGCGAGCGTGCACGCGCGATCAGGCGCCATATGGCTTCCCTCGCCATCTGGACGCTCGCGTGAACGCAAGCTGGTCACCAGCAAAAGCCACTGTTTGCACTTCCAAAACCCGCTTACTTTCACGGCCGCGCGGCCGTGTCAGTTTCACGGCCGCGCGGCCAATGCTTGTTTTCGTCCCTATCAGCCGGCCTGGTATCCCTTGTAGCGCAAGCTAATTCAGATTCGTTTGTTTCTCCAAAAGCACCGGAAGTCTTCCGATGCTGCCAACGGTCTTTTTAACTGGGCACGGTTTTTCTAAAGTTTCATAACAGTTTTAAGGAATTGCCTTGTATCGGGTTACCAAGTGCGGCTACACACACCAGGCTAAGCTCCAGGGGAACAGCAGCGGGGCACTGTATGTGGGCACTTAGCATCCACAGATATCAGTGGAACAACTATGCATACATTATACAACTTATATACAACTTATATACACTATGCCTGGAAAGTATTAAAAGTGCTCCGACAAACCCTCAGACTTAAAAAAAAAATGTATTTATGACTTTACATTTATTGCTCGGAATTGGTTGGTAGGTTGTGCATCCTGGAATGAGTACACGAATGTTGTCTTTTAGATTTCTAACCACACAGAAACCACGAAAATTGAGGTAATGTTTCGGGCTACTTAATACCATCTGCAATAAATATATCCATAAATAAATAAGCTTGATTTGTTTTCCTTTTTTGATCTTCTACATAATTGTGCACAAGCGAGGCAAGGCGTGCTGGCTTGGTACTATGGTGGGCATTGCTTATTTATTTTAGTGTTTTATATAGTGCTTGCTACACTCGAAGGTATCAGAGCGCTTTACATGTGATTTCTCTTACATCGAAAACACATACCCATGGTTTCAAGCCCTCCCCTTGCCTTGTTATAATTTTCATATTTAGATGTGTTTTCTTAATTACTGCCAGACGGCTCCGTCCAATGCCGCCCCGTCCGCTCTTACACGCCGCACTCATTTAACCTCCAGTTGTGAGATCTTTTAATAGGGCGCACTTTGGTGACCATCGGGATTGGGAGGTGGAGGTGCTAACTCAAGGCTGAGTTTCTCCGGATACATTGGGCTCAGCGCTAACGTTTGCTTTGCTCTTAAACAGGCTTTAAGTGTTAGGCCCATGCCACTCCACAGACATCTTAAAGGCTTCATCCCGCCCTCCCTTCCTCACCTTTTTTCTCTCTTCGTCGTCCTGCACGTCTTTTACACCTTTCTCGCTCCCTCTTTACAAAAAAAAAAAAAAAGGTTTTTACTTTTCTTCTTTGAAAGCCCTGACAATTTACGACGACAGAAAGCGCTCGAATGCCCTTGGACCCGCTTCGCGCTATTTAAATCTGCAAAAGGAAACAATGGCGCCGCAGTCACATCCTGCGCACATTGTTTGTGCCTCATGCACGGGTGCGCAAACAGCCCCACACCTTTCTTCCAGCTCTGCGAGGCTGGGGCATTGCCCCTATTTAGGGACACACGCTGCTCTGGGGGATCTGTTCATAGACCGCCGAAAATCGCTAAATTGTCGGAATAGTTAAAAGTTACTGGCTAGAGAAAGAAATAATCCTTAAAATAATAGCTTCTTTTGATGGTGGAAATTACTTGTTGCCTCCTGCTAACACGTCATTGTCCTTCGTCTTACATATTCGATCGCCTCAGTTCTCGTCTCTGAGCGTTGGGGAGGGGTGATTACTGGGAGCAAAACCTCTCAAGTAAGACGTGCCGGTCTATAATTGAAGGCTTTGCCAAAAAAATGCAACGATGGAAAACAAGCACATTGGCGTGCAGCTCGGCTACTAACTAGGTACTTAAAGTTAAAGGTGGAATCAGCTGTGGCTGGGGAGCAGGAGAGAGGCCTCCTGAGCTCTGAAGCTCACCAACTTCCGGTCTTGGGACCACCTGAGAGGCGGTAGGGCTCTGCCTCTAGCGTTCAGTAAGAAGCACTGCAACCTCTCCAGGGAAGGCTACGTGTGAGTGTGTGGAGCCCCAGAGAGAAAACAAGCATTGGCATAGCCAATAGGTCTCGCCTTTGGGACCTTATAAGTGTTTAGTTACCCAGCACAATATCCTTGGTGCAACAACATCAACTATTGCATGGCTAAACACTTATAAGGTCCCAAAGGCGAGACCTATTGGCTATGCCAATGCTTGTGTTACTGGGGGCCGGTTTTGCAGCAGTGCTGCAATATCGGCCGCCTGTAACAAAAGCAGCAGCAGTGTTTCACACCAGCTCCCCCACCACCCGCTCCAGGGGGCAGTCTGACTTAATTGCCAGGGCTGGTTTGCGTTCTCAGTTCAGCCCTGCCCATGTTCACCTGTATTACCAGTCTTGCCCCTTAAACACAAAGCCCAAACTCCTGCACTATTATTATGATTATCATAAAACATTATTGAAGCGCGTCTTTCACCTCAAAGGTATCTTGGCGCTTGCCTCTGGTAAAGGAAAAAGGCTACTGCTCAGTTAAAGGACCTATCGCAATTAAGTGCTCGCCCTCCCTGTCTCACATTCCGAAATTTAGGGATGCAGAGGAGATTAGCCGAGGACCAGCATAAGTTCCTTGATGGTAAATATCGTTTGGATTTCCTGTGTAGGGTTATGGATCCATTTTTCTGAATTGCTCCAAATACTATGCATAATGATTTCAATGTAATCCTTTCCTTTACTGGAAGTCAATGTAGCTCTTTTAGAGGTCTCGAAGAGGATGCAATTCTCGGCTTACTCAGTGCCAGCTTTCCGGCTGCAGCTTGTACTCTATGTAGTCTTTTTATTAAATATTCTGGTGCTCCTAACAGCAGGGCATTACAGCAATCAAGTCTGCTTAGGATGGAACATTATACTGTCAGTGTCCTTGCAGATGGAGGTAAAATACATAAGATTTTCCTTAAATTATTGAGCAATGCAAAGCACGTTGCTGCCGTCTTATTGACATGGCTCTCCATGGATAGCTTATTGTCAAAATGCACCCCAAGGTTGCAAACCACCTGAGATGCTTCTAAATTGCCCCTATTTGTCCATGGCCAAAAATTGGCAGGGAGTTTACTTGCTGAACTACCCCTAACAATTTCTCTTAGGGGCAGACAGTGCGACTAAGAAAAACCAGTCTGGCTCTTCTAGGTAGAGTACGTGCTGCACACTTATCTTAAAAGAGGATCGGACACCCTCTGCCCTTCTTTCTTCAACCTATCTAAACCTTGCCACCTTTATCAAAAGGGTACTCTGCAGTCCCTAGACTGTGCTATCCACCTGAAAAGCCCAGAAGACACATCTCTTAAGTCACCTGCCCCAAAGCCCCAGGTCAGTGGTAAGGCAGTGCTAAAAGCTTCTTCACTGCTGTGTGCTAACAGATGAATCATAACGCAGAGATATGACAAGCAGTGGTAGGAGGACATAGGCACTTCAGTGTTTGGCAGAGATACAGATGAGATTAGAAGTGCCCTGTGAACTACACTGGCCAGGGTGAAGTGATCCTAAGGGTTCGAATGGAAGTTGATGTGCTTTGAGACAAAGATACATAGCTGATGAGTGGCACCTTCGGGGAAAGGTTTGGCGTGCACTGAAAAGAGATCTGCTGAAGTGCCGCACCTTAAGAGAGAGAGTAGCAGCAAATAGTGTTCCCGAGTAGGGAACCATGCATGGGCAAGGGAGTAGCCAGGAAAATAAAATACTCCCCACTTTGAGTCCTATGACATTAGATAACAGAACATGAGTGATCCCAAATTTTCCTATGAATGCCAGTAAGAATGGTTCACCCAAGGAATATTGTTCATAATAATGCATTTTATTACATGGTTTAAAGGAATTTGGTCAAAAACTGTATTTACCTGTATTAACTTCTTTTTTCATTCTCTCGCTCTTTCTTTTTTCTTTCTTTTGTGTTGTGTATTTTTTCATTGTGTCCTTCTTTGTATCTATCATTCTTTCCTGCTTTCTATTGTTCTTTCTTTTCTTCTTTCCATCCTCTTTTCATTCCTCTTTCCATCTTTTTTCCGCCTGTCCATCCTTCTTTCATTCCATCTCTCATTCTTTTTACCTTTCTGTCTTTTTTTATATTCCTATTTCATTTTCTTTCCATCCTTTTTCTTTCAGTTCTTTAATTCCTTTCTTGTTCCTTCCTTTCTTTTTATGATCATCTTGTCCTTCATTTTCCCATTGATTCCATCCTTTTTTCTTTTTCTATTCCTTCCCTTTGTTGTTCTCTTCTTTCCTTCCATCACCCTTTCCCATCTCCCCTTTCCATTATTTCAATCTATTTTCCTGCTCTCCATATTTCTTTCCCTCTTTCCAGTTTTCATTTGAGTTATTTGTTACTTGCATCTTTGTTTCTTGCTGTCCTTTCTATGCTTCATTTTATTTCCTTCCTTCTATCTTTGTTCCTTCCTTTCTTTCTTCCCTAATTCAATTTTGTGTTCCGTTTTCCATCCTGCTTCCTTTTTGCTGTCCTTTTTTCTCTCTTCATTTGTATTCTACTCTCCTTCCTTCTTTCGCGCTCTCTCGCTCCAATTGCCTCTCACTTATTTCATCTTTAATATTGAAATAATGCCTCTTTCTGTCTGTCATCTGTTGGCTTCTTTGGCACCCTTTGACCCTCATCCAACAGCTTTGTCATGGAAATTATTCGTGCCTCTCTGCGAGTCGCAGATTAGAGTTAGGAAGGGCCATACAACTATTTATTTTTTTCTAGTGGCGCCCCGCTTAAGCTGATAAAGCAGGTGCTTCACTACGCCTTTGTACATGGGTGATGTCCTGTGACAGAGAGCTGCAAGGAGTGATGTGCCTATATAAACATGTGCTAGAGATGAGACATGGCCCAGGAAGGACATCCACAGGGGATGAAATGTGCTCTAGTAGAGACTTGTGCAGCGGCTTATGCCTCGCAGAAAGGTCTGCAGGCATTGATCGGTGTGCTTGGATAGTGTTTTGCAACAGTTAGTAGTCTAATGATGAAGATCTGCAGCAGTAATTTGCTGTCGGGTAGGTCAGCAGGGTTGTTGTGCCAAGGAATGAGCACTACAGCAGTGATTTACCATGGGAGAGATTGCAGTGGTAATTTGATTGGCAAAGTCCTTGCATGCCAATGGAAGCTGGGTTATCCTGCCTGGTTAAACTTTGCTTTCTGCCCTGTCCTGTGTTTTTCACTAGTTAACTCAGCAGTTCTGTGATTTCTCTTGAGGTGTTTCATGATTTTTGTGCTGTTCCTTAGCACTACACAAAGCTCTCCTGGGAGCTCTCAAAGTGTACGCCCATCCACAGTCAAGGGTTGCTACTGCTGTGCTACGGTTTGGTTGATATTTATAGATTTTTCCTGTACCTTCTCTTAGTAAAATATGTGCAGTCCTCAATTAAACAGAAAGTGGGCTCTAAATTGTACATCTGATCAACCCAAATGTAAGGTGAAACACATCAATGTAGCATTGTCCTTTCTTCTAAATGATCCTCAGAACAGGGCTGTGAACCTGAACATTTTTTTAGTCAGCAGGTTGTGTGTATCTTATGTGTATCAACATCTTATGTGTATCAACTCTCTTCCCTGGAAGGTAACAAGTCCACTTCTAATCGAAATGGTCCCTGGTGCCACCTCTCTTTGTGGCTGGCACCCTCTTTATATTCCCCATTGTTTCTTGGGGTTACAATCTTGCTACTTCGGTTGTGAGGTTTGCCGATATACTCTTAGTCAATGAGAATAATAAGTGAGGCGTGGCCAGGAGTGTGGTGACTCAGGGTTAGGTGGTGCTGTTTCATTTGTGCTTTTTCCACCAAGACACCAATATGTTGTGCACACAGGCCAGTGTAATTCTGCATCTGCCCAACCTCTATTTTGGTTTCCAGCCTAGAGTCTCTGTACCCTGTTCTCTTCTGCAGCTGGCCTCCAGTCTTCCTGATCGCTGATGCTCCACACTCTTTGATCGGAGAGGCAGGACAGGGATTGGCTCTTTCACGTTCCGTCTTAGGGGCCGATTACGATGTAGTTCAGAAATTCTTCTGACCGAATTGGTTTTGGAATCGTTTCCGACTGAATCGGGTTCTGTGAATCCAACCGACCGATTACGATGCTTCCCAACATTGTTCGGTCGGACTCCCATTGACTTCATTGGGAGCCTGTGTTCCGAACGAGAACACAGGCTTCCATTGAAACAAGGTGTGGTTGGGGAAAACCTTGCACCCTGTGGCGGGCACCCGATGGTGCCTGCCGCAGAGTGCATGGTTTAACAGGGGGGGGTCCCTTGGTTATCCCCACGGGCCCCAACTGGAGACCTCCTGGTGAAGGGGGGCCTGCTACGGGCCCCCAAAGTCAGATTCCAACAGCCGTTTCGTGTCGGGCAGACCGAATCGGATACAGCTGTCCGAATCGGTCATCGTAATCGCTCACACGGAAACCATGTCTATAGAGTTGTACGATTCGGCTCCGAATGACTCGGGCTGTCCGAATGCCGCTCGGAACCGAATCGGACAGCCCGAACGGTTTCCTTGCATCGTAATCGGTCGTTCGGAAATGTATCCGATTCTGTTGGAAACTTGGGTTCTGAATCGGATTCTCCGAATCCGAATCCCATTCGGAGCCTTTTCCGACCGCATCGTAATTGGCCCCTTAGTTGACCTACACAGACTTGGGCTCAAAGATATGATGCTTTTCTCTTTCAAACTCTGAGTCTTCACAGATGGGAATACATGGCAATTGCTGAGGCCAAAGAAGTACAGTATTGACTGGATAGCTTGAGAACTCACAACATACAACAACATACAACATAACATATTGTAGCTGTTAGCGGGACTTAATACAAAGAACACAATGGTTTCTGTCTCAGTATGCTTTATTTGTGAAACATAGGGGTAACTTCCAAGTAAGGTTTTCGTCTTCTTCTTTTGCAGGTGTTCCCAGCTTCAGACCTCCTGGCCGACGTATGCCTTCGGAGAAGGAGAATGCCAGAGGTAAGAAGATCTTTTATTTTCTTATAGAAATATGAGAACCATAGGAGAGGGTTTATTAGTGACAACACCCGTGAGGAACGAGGGGGTTGAACCACCACCACCACATGTGACTCCAAACAAAAATGGTGTGCCCGATCATACTAAGGTCTGGTTCCCACACCAGCCTTTACTTTCGTTTAAGCGTGATAGCCGATTTACCTGTGTGCCCCAGGAGAATGTGCAGCCCGCTTGGTGTTTTGTGTTTTATAAGGTGAAACAAGATTCCGTCTGCAATATATGAGGTTCAACGTAAATTTAAAAAAATGGTGACCCGATTCCCTGTCCTTCCACCTCCCTGCGATGAACCACCCGCCTCCCGTTTCCCCAGTTAACTGATACGTACCTGGCTAAGCCACTTCCCTCCAGGGACGCAGTGGGCAAGACACGATGCCGAGAGTCTCTTCGCTGTTCGCTCCTGCTCTTCTTTTGGCTGTCTGCTCCTGCTCTTCTTTTGGCTGTCTGCTCCTTCATGACTTGTTCGATCTCACTGGAACCATCTCACGTCCCTCGGTGCTCGCCGCAACCTCTCCTGACACCTCCTTTCTCTTCCACGACTCTCATTGGTCTTTGCTCTCGGCTTGTAGCTCCACCCCTTCCTCAACACCTCCATCCGTCAGTCCCTCATCGCTCGTGTCGACTACCTGTCTATGCCAGAATTCGAGGCCTCCTTCTTTCGAATGACCCTGTAGGAAGAAAGCTGATTTGAGGCAACAGGTTGGGCTCCACGACAAGGTGGCCTAAGGGGTTGTGACAGGTAAGTCTTCATCCCCTGTATCCTGGCATGCGTTTTTCAAAAGCACTTGTTTACCCAAGGGTATCTTGGCGCTGAATAACAGATGTTTATTGTTACCCAATGGTACTCATTTTATCGACCTCAGAAGGATGAAAGGCTGAGTGGACCCTCCAGGATTTGAATCTGTGACCCTATGAGGTCGAACACACGCCCCTAAAGTGGACACATTAGCCCACTAACCACCAGGCCCTGTAAACATCCTGGGAAAGGAGGTTGGCCTCAAATAAGTACAAGAGCCAAAGGTAGTACTGAGAAACAGACTGTCAACCTGGTGGATTCAGCTAACAGCTGTAGACCTGATGGCTATCACTTGGGAGGGGGCTCCTGCTACAAGGACCAATGTAGTCTGGGGGTCTGGAAGTACTAACTCAGACAGTATTGACACAAGTGGTTAAACAATTGTTGGGCCTCTGGTTGAATTGGTGTGATGACAGTAGCGTTTGCATTCCAGCCAGTCTGCACTCTAGTCTTTATAGAATGTTAAGTGCCTATTACATCATGGGTTCATGGGTGAAGAGGAATGGCAGTTGGAGTCAGCTGGTGTTGGAGTAGTTACTTAATGGGCTTGTCCCGATGAATTATTCCCTGTGAATGTTGAAGGTAATATTACAGTTTTTGATGACAAGCACAGTACCAGAAACCCCAATTATTTCATTATCTGTAGATTTTAACCAGAATTGAAGGACCATTTCTGAGTGGCTGTCGCAACCAGGCCTTCTGGTACTATGTTTCATGAGGGGTCAGTACTTGTCAAATCCTTCACCCTAAATTGATATGTGATGCATCACAGGTTTTACATTTGATTGCCTTGCAACCATTACTGTTTTTGTTCCATGGGCAGCACGACCTCTGCACGCGTAGGATCTGTGGAACGCGACTTCCAACAATTGTTTTGCTCGCCCCATATCTGTAGAGCACAGTCTGTGCACACCTTTTGGATTTTGGTAAGTCAGTCAAGAACTTTCAGAGGAGTCTGGGTTTATTTTCAGGAGTGGAACACTCCAGGTTATGAGACCTGATGGTATTTATGCATAGTTAAGGAATCAAGAACACATATTGGTGACCCGTGTGGATGTGGATGTTCAGCTGTATGCCATTATGTTGAGTGCTGTAATTCTGGCAAGACTCACACTACCTTCTGCCCACCTTTGTGTCCTATAAAATTCCCCCCATGGCATGGAATAGGGTTAGTATCTCATTGGTCCTATTCAAGAAGAGAACTGTAGCTGCAAGGTTATCATTGTGAGAAGGCTTTCCTAAGGTATTAATTTCAGGTAATGGTGCCCAATTTAAATCAAATGTGTTACAAATATTCTTTAAAAGGAATCGGATTCCTCATCAAAGTACTTCAGTGTACAACCCTGCAGGGAATGGTGCTGTTGAGAGATTTAATAGATTAATGAAAGTGGTAATTTGATTTGCTAAGGCCAATCGCAGGAATTGGAATTTCGAGGTTCGTAGGATGGTTTGCAGTCATTGAGGGGGGAGTTAGCCTCTCTCTATCTTCCTGGGAGAGCTCTCAGATCCTCATCAGCCCACCTACTGAAGATTCCCAGGATTTGCAGATCCCGCTGGGGTGGCCGATCCACTTCCATTCTGGCCCCCAGACTTTGGAACATTCTACCACTGGAACTGTGTCTACTAGAGGATGAACTCCTGTTCAGCAAGGCCTTTAAGACCTTGTTTTTCTGCGTCTGATCTTCCTCATCAGTTCTATCTCGCTCCCTTCAGTGTCTATGGCAGTGCTGGGAGGAATAGAATTGAGTAACCCCTACTATAATGGAGTAAAGCCCATTCAAGATCTTGAAAAACAAGGAACCTTTCACCAAGGACATACACATTCAGAAAACCAGGATAGGATAGTTAAATGGACACCAGAAGTCATGTTAAAAAAATTCAGAAAGCACAGTGTTTTCAACAGTCAATACAACCAAAAGCATGGTACAAAGAAAGATGAACTTGTGACTGGACAAATGGTGTGGGTAAAGTAAGCTGGCAAGCACTGAAAAACTGAAAGTAAGTTTATGGGCCTCTTTAGTGTTGAGGAAATCTTGGGCAACTGTGCGAGGTTATAAAATGGTAGCCTAGATTATGAGGAATGTGGCTCCAGTGAGAGGTTGTCTAGATGATGATGTTTGATGCGAAAGGAATGAGTCGTGTTTAGGATTTGTCCAGAGTTGATTCCTCTTATGGGGAGACAAGGCGTGACCATAACCAAAGTTCCTCATGATGTTCCAAATTAGGGGCAGAAGGGGATGATCACGCAAGAGAATCCATCTGTCCTCAGGCTGGAGTTAGCTAGGAATAACATGCTGGCACAGCAGAAACTAGAGGCCCACCACGTAGGTCAAGCAAGGCAATTCAAAGACGTCTTTGCTGGTGTTTAGCGAGTGTGACCTATCATACCTGTGAGAAAACCTTCCTTCTATTGCCTTGCTGGACACTGTTATTATCTAACCTTCAATGAAATATTCTAGCATAAAATTGTCTAAACCTTGTTTTAGCAATTTTCCCTTTTTTCTAGGAATGCTGTATGTTTTTTTCCCCTAATGTATATTTCATATACAATTTTTGTAAACTTTTTTTTAAATTATTTTATTTAGAAGTTTTACATTGGAACATTAGAACACACAGTGTGCAGTAGTATAAGCAGAATACATTATATACACAAAGCAGTTACACAGACCCAGGGCGTAACCATTAGGCGACGTTACATTACAGACGTGTCCACTTGTGACCAATCAGTAACATACAATGTTTAACGAGCATACAACACTGAGGAGCATAGACACCCTACGAATGCAGAGATGGCGAGAAACCCTGGATTGTTCAAAGAACAAGCTAGCGACATCAGGCAGTATCATTCCCTTCCACTTCACCAGTTTCTTTACCAATCAAATATTGCTGATATAGGCCCCAGAAACTTTTGGGGCGACTTTGCGGGGGTAATAGTTCGTTATACAACTCTGACTGCGTATTACAATATAACATGTCTTTGGACCAGTCCGCAACAGACGGAATCGGCCCCCGGGCCCAGTGCATCGCAACTCTACGCTTTGCAAGCAAGAGACCCATTGCTATTAACCGCCTAACATCTTTCTGAAGTTTTCTAGTGTAACCCAGTAAAGCCAGTAGTGAGTCAGGTGCAAGTGAAAGACACGTGAGTCAGGTGCAAGTGAAAGACCCGTGATTTCATTTAAGGTTCGGAAAATCTGCTCCCAGAATTCCGCCACTCTCGGGCAGAACCAAGCAACATGCATGACCCCCTCCGCCCTAGCCCTGCAACGTTCGCAGTCCGCAGTATTCCGTAGGCCATAACGGTGCAGTCTCTCCGGGGTGTAATAAATTCTATTGAGAAACTTAAAGTGAATGAGGTGGTGCCTCCCATTCAGCGATATATGCTGAGTGACTTCGCAGCAGTATCGCCATGTGCTATCATCCAAGGCCACCCCAAGTCGTTCTGCCACTCTAGCCTAGCCTTGGTGAATTGTGTCCTTCTGAATTCTTGTGACTTGTCATAAATAGAGGATACCATCTTAGAGGGAGAGGTAGTATGCAAAAAGGAAAGAAAGGGAAACCAACTCAGGGGGCTCCTGCATATCATCGCCGAGCTGCTCGCGCAAAGCGTGCCTCACCCCAGGGCCGTTTCTAGGTGTTTTGCCGCCCTAGGCGAGAATTAAAAAATGCCGCCCCCTCCTCCCTTTTACTACCATCACTCTCTCCCCCTGCCATGAACAGACTCCGGCTGCCAGTCCCAGTCACTCACTGTTACAGTTAGCTGAGCGGAGTGCTGCCCAGCCCGCCGGGGCACCAGGGAGGCCTGAGGAGAGCAGTGACGGCACATGCTCAGGCTGACCCTTTAAAATTAAATATATTTACAATGCAAGAAGGTCGGATATTACAGACCTGTATGTGTGAGCCCCGCGGCGATAACCTGTCTCCAGCAGCCCGGTCCGGTCGAGGGCGTATTGTGATGGGAGGCACGGGGGAGGGGGGCATCATGATGAGAGGTAGTGGTGGCACAGACTGCAAAACTAAACTTCAGAATCATAACTGACGCCTCGCTTGCGCCGCTGGCGGGGCGGCCACGCCCACTAAGTCCTGTCTCGCAGGCAAAATATGGACAATGTTGCAGTCCTGCGACGCCATGAATTCACGTGACTTCTGCCACGGTGATGCAGCCAGCTATAGTCGCTGAGCCCAGCCTATACACATTTATTAATTCAACACCAGGGCAGAGCAGCAATGCACTGCATGGTGTAGAGCAGCCCTGTCACATGCACTGCAGCTGCCAGAGCAGCGCACGTCTGTGCTTTGCTCAATGAATGGCTATAGCGTGGTCAGCTTTTCCAGCTTGTCACCAACTTCACGAAGCCCTATAAATGCGTGAAGTTTCTATTATAGGGGGGTGGGGATAGCTTGTGGGTTCCAAAAACTTGTGTCTCAAACTGAGGGCCAAATACCCGCCATCATTACTTACAGGCGCCGCATGGTCTCCATGTGTGTCTTTACTTCCGCAGTGTGAACTGTATAATGTAATGTTCACGTAAGTCCCAAGGTATAATAACTGTAAACTGACATCATATTCAGAAAGAACAATCCGTGAACCACAGCAGGAGCTGCAGAAACACTACCTGAATGCATTAGTGTAATAGCTCGCCCTTTGTATCATCATCGTGCACGTTGTTCAAAGAAGGCGTGGGCACTCCTTCGGACAACACACCAGCAGAGCTCTTTCTACTGAGCGTCTTTCCCCATCACACACGTACACTGCCTGCTAGGCCAGGCCCTTTGTACAACTCTAAATCAGCATGAAAAGAATAAGCATGAATATTTATGTCTTGGGCACAAACAGAACAAGCACGTAAACGTTTTAAATCACCGGTGGTAGATAAGCTGCAGCAATACATTGCAAATTTAATATTTTCAGAAAAACATGCACAACTAGAAAGTACCGCAGCTGCAGGAGAAGTGCAAATGGAACCAGAGGGATTGTGGAAAGAGGCACATGGCAGACTGGGGAGGGGTGTCAGCAGCTGAATAGTAAGGCGAGGAAGGGAAAATGAACCAACATGCGCGTTGGGTAGATACATGTGGAGAATGACGGATGGGCTTATGGGCAGTTCTCCAACATGGTAGACAGGGAAAGGTCGTGCAGATGTGCGGGTGGGTGGGTGGGCTGGTGGTTGAAGTGAACAGGGCGTGACTCACCCAGCCCATGCAGCTTTTTTCCAGGGGTGGCTGTACCTGAGCAGTTGATCCCTTTGCCGCCCTGGCCTGCTGTCGAGAGGCGAACCATGTGTCCACAACGGCCGGTACCCTCGGCGCTGAAGAGCGTGCCACTAAAGGAAGGAATGCGAGGAACAACACCCAGGCATGCTAGGCCTAGCCGCTACACTGCCTCTAGGTGCTACGTGCAGACCTTAAAAGCCGCTAACCCTGGGATTTCTAGCTGTTCCTTCCTGTCTGGATCCCACGCAGGAATAGAGGGGAGGTCGAGTACACACAGCAAGAGAGGGAAGGTCGAGTGTGTGCGTATGTTTGCAATATGCAATGTAGCGGGAAACCTCGAGCGTAAGTATGCTTGTAATATGCCATTTAGCGGGAACTCTCGGTCCTCTCACGTTGGGTCGAGCACACACAGCATGGGAGGGAAGGTCGAGCGTGTGTGTGCTTGTAATATGCCATGTAGCGGGAACTCTTGGTCCTCTCGAGTTGGGTCGAAATGCGTTTTTTTATTGTTTTTTGTTTACGTCGGTTCCCAGGCACGCAGGTACGGCGTGGGAGTGATGTCGGCACGGTGTGTACGACTCTCTCACAGAAGACCAAGCCTCAGCCCAGCCGACACAGCTTCCTGGATTTGTGCACTCAAGGCCCTTGACGACACAGGCTTTAATTTCCAATCCCGTGAAAGGCTCCCAGGCCAAAGTAGAGGTTCAGGCACTATACCTCACCCTCGCTGTCCAGCCGTTTTAATCAAGGGTGTATACTCGAGTGTGTGTCCGATTCGAGGAATGATGCAAGTAACCCTTACTGTGTAGTGTTTGTGGCATTCGTTGTTGGGTGGCAGGTTGGACGCCAGGCTGACGGGCACGCAGGACACGGCCAGCACCAGGAGCACCCAGGTGGAGCATGGCGGCCCGGGGTTTGGGGCCGGGGCTGCGGGCCTGGGGTCTCAAGCGAAGCATAGGGCACCACCGTCTGTCTCCTCCTGCACAGGGTGGCCCTCCAGCATTCCCGGCCCACCCTGCTCCCGGTGTCCTGTGCCCAGGTCTGCCCTCAGCACCCGGTGCCTCTCCAGGGCATGCTGCACGCCGCGGCTGCAGATCTCCTGTCCCCGTCTGGGAGACGAGGTTTGGGATGCAAAGTCCTGGCACCGCTTTGATACTGTCACAGCGACAGTGGAAATGAGCAGGATTCCCAAACTCATGTTTTTTGCCGCCCTCCCCCTTTTGCCGCCCTAGGCGGCCGCCTAGTCTTGCCTAATGGTAGAAACGGCCCTGCCTCACCCTATAAAAGTGAAATCATGCGAGCGGCGTGTAAACCAGGCCTTCAGTTTCGACCTCATCCCACCTATGGGCTCTACCCTCAAAAAATAAATCACCTATTTTAGTAATACCAAGCATGGCGAGGGCCTGTAGGACTTCTTTTTCTGTGCTGACAGAGAGCCAGTGACACCACTTAACGGGGGACCAAGGGGAATACAAGAGGGCCCCCGCCTGTCTTTTCAGTAATTTTTGCCAAGCATGAACGGTGGAATTGATGGAGTCCAGAATACCGGACTGCCTGGTGGGAGGTTGAAACAGCGTTAGGGGAAGAGGAGATGGGGCAGCCGCTACCTTTTCTATCTGCAGATGTGGGAGATTCTACGGGCCATGTACCCAGTAATGTGCATTGGAGGCCTGTGCCACTCTATAGTATAATTCCAGATCCAGGGCACCCAGGCCGCCCATAGAATATGGCAATGTAAGGGTTTCCCATTTGACTCGTGGGTGTTTCCCAGCCCAGGCCAGTCACACTAATAGAGAGCAAATGACTGTAAACATGTGTTTCGGAAACACCATGGGGATGTTTAGGAACAAAAAAAAAAATATGGGCAGGACAACCATCTTCATAAGTGAAATACGACCCATTAGTGACAACAGCAGACGGATCCATCGGTAGACATCCTCCTCCAACCTAGTAACTGCTTTGCCGTAGTTCTCGCTGAGCACCAGCTCCGATTCCGAATGGACCTGAATGCCTAAGTAGCGCACCGGGTCAGAGGACCACTTCAGAGGATATTCTAATTCTATAGGCGTCATGGCCGGGGTCAAAGGAAAGATAATGGATTTAGCCCAATTCATTTTAAGACCAGAAATTCCGCCAAAGCACGTCACCTCCCTCAGTACAGGGGTTAAGTTGGTCCCCGGGTCACGAACATATAATAACATATCGCCAGCGTATGCCAACACAATGAGGTTGTAGTTAGGAAAACGGATCCCCCTATTTCCATGATATTCCCTTAGGGCCGCCGCCAGAGGCTCCGCCACCAAGGTGTATAACAACGGGGATAATGGGCTGCCCTGCCGGGTGCCCCTCGGAACCGCAATGGGACCAGTGACCGTGTCTCCAATTCTGACCCTGGCGTTGTAAAGAACTGATACCAATTTAAGGAAAACCTCTCCCATGCCGAATCGTCTCAGCACTGCTTTCATGAAGGCCCACTCTACAGAGTCAAAAGCCTTTTCGGCATCGAGAAAGACTGCGGCCGCCTTAACCTTCGGCTTGACATGCTGAATAGCCCCGAAGACTGTCCTCAGATTATATGACAAAGTGCGCCCTGGCACGAAGCCCGCTTGCTCCGGACCGACCAAGAGTGGGACTAAGGGAGCCAGCCTGTTTGCTAAAACTTTTGCAAATATTTTGGTGTCCACGTTCAAAAGTGACCTATAAGACGAACACTCATTTGAGGGCTTCCCTGGCTTCAGTAATGTTACTATTAAGGCCTCCCTCATCGAGGGAGGCATCGTGCCACTCTCCCCCAATTCCTCAAACAGGGTGATCAAGTGTGGGATAAGCATCTCTATATATGCTTTATAAAAAGTCACAGAGAGACCATCCTGCCCCAGTGCACTACCGTTCCGCATTGAGTTAAGCGCTGTAAGTATTTCGTTAGGATCTAGTGGGCTCATTAAGTGCTCCCTATGCCCATTGGTAAGCCATAGCAATTGAATATGCTCTAAGTAATCCAAAATGACAGAGTCATCAATCGCCACCCTGGAGCGATACAGATCCGCATAATATTGGCTAAATCTATCAGCTATCTTTGTTGGGTCGCTCAGTGAACACCCCTCAGCGTCTAGCACCTCAGTCACCAAGCCAGATTCCCTATTGTACCGCAACAGAGATGCGTGTACTGAGCCCGGCCTCTCACCCTCACCGTAAGTTTTAGCGACAGCGTATTTCCCCATATGCTTCAATTCACTGTCTGCTGACTCATGGTATTCCTCCAATTTCTTTTTAAGATCTTCTGCGGCACTAGGGTCGCCCCGCTCAGAACAGCGCTCTCCATGTTGGTCAACTGATTCTGTAGGGATGATAGTCGATTCCTGATTGAGCGGAGAACGCCAGCATGCTTGGATATGGCAACTCCTCTAATAAATACTTTAAAGGTTTCCCATACCGTAGAAAAATGCTGGACTGTGCCTATGTTTATCTCGAAAAAACCCTCTATGGCTACGGCCAACTCGGACTTGAAGACTGTGTCTAGAAGGGAGTATGGAGCGAACTTCCATGTGAAGGGGGCTGGCTTCCTTGAGGGAATCTCCACATCCAACAGTATTCGAGAGTGATCAGAAAAAAAGCGGGGCAGAATCGAGCAGTCGCGCACATGAGAAAAGAAAGATCTAGAGATAAGCCAATAATCAATTCTGGTATGGAGGTCGTGCGGAGCTGAGTAATGGGGAGCACGTGCACCAAACATCCGGGAGGTCTAACTGGGTAGGAGCATTGCTTATGGCTCTAGCTGCAGACGAGGGGCGTCGAGGTGGGCCCCAGAGCGATACAACGACGGGTCGAGGACGCAGTTGAGATCACCCCCCCATATTTGAGGTCAGGGGGACTCTTTCCACATGCACTCGAGTAATGCATAAAAGAATTTGGGGTCATCATAGTTGGGACCCTAAATGTTGACTACGTGCGTGTCCACCCCTTGCTCATAGCATCTCAATAGCACATATCTACCTCTGGGATCCGCGTCAAGTGCCTCCAATGTAATCCCTGATTTTGGGTTAACCCAGGTGAGCACCCCCCTGGCATGAGTGGATACCCCGTGGCGTGAAAATGGCCCTGTAAACGCTTGCAAGCAAGCTTATTGCTATCCGGGGGCAAGTGTGCCTCCTGGAGTAGAGCCACATCGACCTTGTGACGTTTAAGGTAAGCTACTACTTTGCGTAGTTTTCTAAAATCATTGAGGCCTCTCACATTCCAAGTTAAAAAACGGACTTTGTTACTGTGGGCCTGTATTAGCCCCAAATGTGTTGTTCATACCTGCACCAGCTGTATGCACCCCACCCTCCCAGAAGAGCGGTTTAAATGCCTGAGTCTCCTGAATGTAGCGCATTCACACTGTGAGTTTAAAAATAAAATCATAACCTCCCCCCTCCCACGCCATGCAAACCCCAACTTGGCATGGACGATACAATGCCCACTCTTGCGCTATTCGCACTAACCCCAGCCAAAACTGTAACAACAATCAAAGGCAATACTAGCATTGCACCAAAGAGTGGGTAACACACAAGGGCCGATGTCACCGGCAAATACACTCAGTTTCCATGTTAATCGTAACTGTCCAAACACTGTTTGCAGCATACGGGGGAGAATGTCCGAGAAGAAGAACAGGGGGGAGGGACCCCCATGTTGGAGTTAGATACACAGTACTGCACCTCTAGAAGGGACTCCTACTCGGTGGTGGATAATGCTAGCTGGAGGTGATGAGATAATTGTCCCGTTTTGGATCCAACCCCATTGGCAGCACTACAAGCAGATCCTACCATCGCGCCCTAATGACACCAAGGTAGCTGGAGTATCAAACACTCCCCCAAACACCGCTACTCATGAACCATATTCAATGTACCTGATAAGCGGTGCAAAAGAAACTCAAGTCAATAAATTGTCAATCCTGCTCCTCCAGGCCTCCGTTGGACATACTGGCTTGCTCCTCAGGTGCCTGCATCTGCGTGTCCGACTTGTTGTAATCTTTAAGGGCCTTCTGTAACGTTTTGGGATCTGTGAAGATTCTTGACCTGCCGTTCATCGTGACCCTTAACCTAGCTGGATACAGCATAGCGTATTCTAGGTCATGCTCCTGCAGCTTCAGGGGCGCTAATTGACGTGTCGCCTCCTGCACCTTCAGGGTAAAATCTGGAAAGAGTGAATGCGCAGAACCCTCAAACCTGAGCTCACGCAGCTCCCTGGCGCACCTCAGTGCGGCATCCCTGTCCCTATAATTTAACAGCTTTGAAATCACAGGGCGGGGAGGTGCTCCGGGGGGGGCCTCGGGCCAAGGGAGCGATGCACGCGCTCCACGATGAACATGGAGGAGAAAGTGTTGCGGCTCAGCAGGGTCACAAGCAGCTGTTCCACGAATGACTCCATATTTCCTGTTGCTGTGGATTCAGGGAGGCCCGTGATGCATCTGTTGCTATTCTGTGATCTGCCTTCCAAATCCTCTGTTTTGTCTTGCAACGCTGCAACGAGCTTCCCCATTTGTTTGCAAGAGTTGTCCGCTTCCATTTGGGCATCCTCCACTTCGGTCTTCTTTCTGTCATGTCCAGGCGCTCTGCGTGTTTGCCGACGTGCTTTGACATGCGGTATGCCAAGGAGTCAATTTTCCCATCAATTGTATTTAAACTTTTTTGCATGGCTGACAAAATTTGACGAATATCGCCCTCTGACTCTTCAACTGAGCCAGCATGGCCCGCAACAGCCGATTCGGCACCCTCATCTCTGTGCCTCGATTTGCGCTGCTCGAACTGTAATTTAAGCTGTGATTTGTCGACTTTGCCCATTGTAGTGTGACGCCCGAACAACATGTTGCCAGTGGCCACCGTCACAAGAACAGATCAGGCTTGGCCCTCCGCTGATTGTGCAGTGTATAACAGCCCACCACGCCGACTCCACACCCCAACGACTTCAGGATACGGCCCCCTCAAGGTACAGGTGCAGCAGTTGGCAGGAAAGGCGCAATAGCAAGGGCTGGACTCGCCTCTTGTCTCCGCGCGAGCACCCCCACCGAGAGGATCGCACCGCGAGGGTAAGGCTCTCCACACGATTGTACTGGAGCAGATGGAGCCACTGCACGCTGTGCCCAGCACGTGTGGACACAGCCTTCAGGACCAGAACCAAGAGAGCTAGTTCGCAGGCGATGCGGGACACTGACCCCAGCCGCAGGTCACAGGACGAGGCCCACGCCAGCCTCAGAGGCACTGCCCAAACAGCGCTTCGGGTCAGCCACGCCCCGGGGCACCAGGCAACTCAACGCGGCTCCGATCCTTGCTCCCTGCAGCAGTTTCCTCCGGTGCGCACGACCGGGCCCGCCAAAAGGCCCGGGAATGTCCACTCCGCGCTCTTCGGCCAGCGGCCCGATAAATGCAGCCCAGTCGGTGCAGTGCCGTATTACCCCGGTGCGCATCCGCGCGACCGGGCACTCCCAGCTTAGCCCGCCACTCGCCGGTCTCTGAGGCCCGGAGACTCCGCCGCAGCAAGGTGCTCTGCCGCACTGATACGGCTGTATGCCACACCGCATTCCCCAGCTAGGCTGCTCCCAGGGCGACAGTGGACCAGCCCTCCGGAGGCGCATACAGTAGAGCCAGACACACCAACGGGAAGCGCCTCACAAGCACCTTAAAGAGCTGCAAGTTTCTAGTGGAACCTCCCACATATGCAAGCGATTCCTGACGGATAGTTTGGATGGCTTACGGAGCTCGCTCAAGCAGCGGCCATCTTGTAGCCAGGCAAACTCCGCCCCCATTTCATATACAATTGCTTGTTTAATTAAGAGGGAACGGTGTTGCAGTGTTTTAATTACAACCAGGCTGCAGAATGTTTAGTGGGTATTACCACATGGATTCTATTAAAAAAACCTGAGTGAAGAGGAGTGGCAGTTGGAGTTAGCTGTTGTTGGAGCAGTAACCTACTGAGCTTCCTAAAACTAAATTACATTGGAACTTAAATCTTTCTGCATGCCTGGAAAATATCAATTGAGGATGTTGCGGGCAATACTACATTGACTATCAGGATAAAAGAATAGCTGTGTGTTGTTGGCTCAATTTTATCCTTGTTATGGTGGCACTATAATCGCCATTGTCTTGGCCTTATCTTAGCAGTATGGTGACTCTCTGGCCACCTGTCTGGGTGAGCCAAAGGTATCCTTAGGTGGTTCCCCCCACTGAAAGGAAGGTGCTGGCATGTGATGTATTTTATAGTCTGGAAAATGTTCTTAGTGTGTCAGGCTTGTTTTCCAGCAGGTGATCAATGACTGCAATGAAGGGGTGGAGGATGGAGAAACAGACTTTTTTCAAAAAGTTCTGGGAGTTTTTGGGTCTACAAATGCTTTAAACATTGACACAACAGATAGTTTTAAGGCTGGCTGTACTAAAGTTTGGAGTAGAGGGGCCGGGAGAGGTCCTGTTATGTTGCTTTATGCTATGTGTTTGATGTGGTTGCTATGTTTGTGATTTTGTTGTGCAAGGCGTTTCCGGTAATCTCGAAATTAAATTAAATGAATGACAGACTGATGATTGACAGATGAAGGGCTCTCTGTCCTGAAGTATTCTGATCTGAGGGTGATCTCCAGGTTTCTCACTAGGCCCTGACTTGATTTGGTTCTACTTCAGGAAACCTGCTATGGAATGAATGCTAATGTCTAGTCAGGGGAAGACAATGGTAGGTGGCCCATGCTGCTTTCACTTGGGGCTCAAGAAGCATCGAGTATTTTGTGAGGAACAGCACCCAATTTACCACAAAAGGAGTCACCCTAACAAGTGTTATATAGTGGAGAGTAAAAAATGGAGACACTTGCATTTAACATTTATCTCGATTTATGCATCCATGAGGTTTATGGAAATAAGCTGCTTCCCTGATAGACACTACAGATAAGTTACACATATTGTGTGGGGATTCCAACAAATGTATGGATCCGAAGGTGGGCAGGTCTGGGGCTGCATTGTTGGGGGCAGTGCTCTAACTGCTCTAGCTAGGTTCGTAAGAGATGTAGTCTTAGGGTCATGTGAAAGCTGCTGTGCAAACATGATAGGCAATACTCATTCCCCTTATGTGCATGCATTCTCAAGGCTGGATTCCCTCTTTCGCGTGAGTGAAGGTGATCTCCCCCACCACGATGCTGAATACATGGTAAGTGGTATTTTTGATAATAACTGTTATTAGTGTTTTTGTACACACGCAAGACAAAGTCTGGGAGTTTTAGAAGCTTAATGCCTGGGTGTTAAGCAATAGAAAAATTATGGCTCACTTGCCTGACACTGACCATGTAAAACAGTTCTTAGGGATTCTGCCGTGTCCCAGATTAACTATGAGAAGTAAGAGACCTGCCAGGGTGCTAGAAACTATGTAAAAGCAGTTGGTCAGTTAAACAGTCAGTCAATCAGTCAGTTAGATGGTTAGACCGATCAAAGAACTGGAGGTAGAAATTTTGAAACAGGAAGCAGATCTACTGACCACTTCCATTCTGAGGCGCACATGGATGCTAGATTATATGAGACTTGAATAAAGGGATCTTTTAACTAATGCAACAAAATCCAATTATATAGGCATCTCTTCGACATTTAAATAAGCTTGGAAAACTGAAAACGTAGTTTAGTAAGAGGCATGAGATATCTAGATGGACTGGTACATTTAAGAATGTTGGGGTGATGGGGGTGTAGCTTGGCAATGATGATGGATTCTGTGTGAGGCTCTGTGGCGCTCGGGAAGAACATAATGCCACACCGCAGTCTCACCTGCTGGGGATAACTCTTAATCACATAGCATGGTTGGTGAGCTGCTACAGAAGAACATGAGTGGTTTTCTTTGAAGCATGAACAATGTTTTTCCATCTTTTCTGGCACCATCGTAGTAAACTACCTCAGAGCAACAGCCATTATGTACCGACTGCTCTCTCTCAAACACATGAAGCACCAAGGTATCCAATTTGCGTTACTGGATATTTAAAGCTTGAAACAGATGACTTTTTAAAGGCAATTAGTACTCATTTAAAATTGCTAGTTCTATGTAGAACTTTCACTTATCAAGTAAAGAGAACATTTACAATTTCTTAACACTGTTCCTCATTAATCTGCCTCAACTAACGAATAAAGCAAGCATCACAACTTGCATTTGAAAGGATATATCTTGTTTGCTTAATAGCATTGTCACTTTGGATATATTCTAGTTCTTTGCTTGGAGTTTTCCTCTCATACTCAGCCCAATTACAAACTATTTTTTGATCTTTTTAAAATAAATATGTGGTCAGGTGAAAAAAAATATTATTTCTTCTAGTTCTTCCCATCATTTTACAAAGAAAGAAAGTGACAATATCATACTCATCACAAATATTTTTCCAGTGGAGGACTCAAATCCGTATTCATCCCGGAAAGTTAAATACTCATCCCGCAAGCTTGACCTGATGGGTGCTCCTTCATCTCAACTCAATACCAGCAAAACCGCAGGTAAACATCTTAAAAAAGATCCTCCATCCAACAAAGATTCCATCTCCTATCTCTAAGGAACTATTATTGGAGGAAAATCTGGCTTTACGTCCATACATAGAGGAAACTAAAACAAGACTACAAACTCTTGACAACAAATGGTCCAAAATGGATGATCAAAGTACAGCAGTAAAACAGTGTGTTTCCACTTTCATGGATACTTCCCTCAAAGTTGATCATTTGTAAATGCCTGACTCTACTCTTCAAAAGCAAATAGAAAACCTTAACAGGAGGAATAAACTTTGTATTTATGGACTACCTGAAGGCACGGAGAGTAATGATCCACTGGTCTTTTTCAAATCTTTCTTTCCCTATTGGATTTAACAGGATCATCTACACTCAACATAAAAAGAGCACATTGATTGGGACACCAATCCAACTTTGCATGCTATTCAAATAAACCAAGGGCGGTTATTCTCTATGTGCTAGAATGCACTGACGTACTTAAAGTCCTTTCAGTTGTCAAATTAAAGAGGAAAATTTCCTGGTCAGGCCATAATCTATATTTCTCACAAAACTACGCTAAAGAAACTGCAGAAAGACACAAAGCATTCTTAAACATGATGCCAGAACTGCGTTCTCTCAAAGCAAGATTTGGATTAGTGCATCCATGTCTCTTCAAAGTCACTCACGACAATAAAGCCAGAACTTATGAAGATCCAGCGGTATTGAAATGCTTTATTCAGAGCTGCAAAAGAGAAGTCATGGAAATAGCTAGTTCTAATGTTTATTAACTTTTTCTTTTGTAATATATTTTTAAGATACCTACTCTGTCAAATTAGTATAATGCATTACATAAAGATTCGGAGATCTTAAACAAATTCATCCATTTTTGCTTTACAATATATGCACTGGTTACTCACCCTACTAACATCATTTCTCTGATATACAAAAATCTTTCAACAAAGACTTAAATTTCTCCTCTCTTGAATTAGGCCTCACCCATGCAGAACTTTTTGCAGCACTTCATTTACTCAAAAAAGATAAAAAGCACTCGGTCCTGATGGGTTTACAGCAAAATGTTATCATCAATTTTCACATTTACTCTTACCCAAATCATTAGATCTAATTAAACATTTCACAAATATTGGTAAATCTAATGGTTCTTTCCTTGAGGCCCCTTTGTCTCATACCAAAAGATGGCAGGATCCTCAACAATGTAAAAATGACATGCCAATTTCCCTGGGTAATATTGATCACAAAATCTTTTCTAAAGCCCTGTCACTATAACTAAATTCTTTTCTTCCAAACATAGTAGGTAAGGAGCAATCTGGTTTTTTTCGTGGTAGATATATATCTGATAACACAGGCTATTTTTTGATCCTTTCTAAATCTAACAAATATTCAGATTCTTTAGCAGCAGTCGCTGTAGATGCTGAAAAAGCTGTAGATCGTGTTAACTGGTCTTTTCTTTTCCATACCTTATGCTGGTATGGTTTTGACCCCCAAATTACTCATTTTGTATCCCTTTTATACACAGCCCCTAAGGCTACCATTTCTTTAAATAGACTTCCTCTGTTTTCACCCGTCATAGAGGCATTAGTCAAGGTTGCCCTCTCTCACCTTTCCTGTTTAATCTAGCTTTAAAACCCTGTATATCCAAGTTATGACAAAAAGAGAATACAATATCTACTGTTTTTGACATAACAAACAACATGTTAAATTAGCTGCATACTCTGATGATATTGTCTTATTCATCTTTCAACCTCAATCATCAATTCCAGCTTTTCTCACTAAAGTTGATTCTTATTCCCGTGTTTCTGGATATAAATTTAAATCCAGACAAATGTGAGGTTTTACATCTTACTAAATTTTTACTTTTATGCAGGAATTCATACATACAGGCTTCACATAGAATTAAAATTAAAATTAAATATTTGGGTCTTTTTTTTACTCCTTCGATAGATAACTATATTTCTCTAAATTTTGAACATTGCATCCACAAACTAACTTACTTATCTAGTTAATCAGTGGCATCCTTTGCATCTTTTATGGTCGGGTCGATTAGACACGATTAAAATTATGTCAGTCCCCATAATTCAATATATTATTATGAACATCCCATTAACTATTCCTTCTAAATATTTTAAGATAATCAACTCCATCCTTTCGCCTTGCCTTTGGAACAATAAGAAATAGCTTATCCCTTATGTCCACTCATTGAAGGCGGAGTCAATTTCCCAAATTTCTATAAATATCACACATTATTTTTGTTAAAACAATCGGTACAATGGCTCCTGGACTTTCCAAACTTCTCTTCCTTCATGGGTTGACTTGAAGTGTGATTTCTTATCTTTTCTTTTCAAGAATATCTATCTTTCTCAAGAAAACCCAGACCTATTTCCTCCCCTATTTTTAAACATGTTTGTAAATTGTTAGAAGCAATATTTTTTCCTAACTACATAAACTATGATACATTTTTTATATACAACAATTTGGAATAATACATTTATACTCATTAATAAAAAACAAATATATTTGAAAGTATGGAGAAAAAATGGCTTAATTTGAGTTCATCAATTATTTTCTAACAGTTCCTTAATTGACTTTGCACAAACACAACTTCTTTTTAGTTTTCCTAATCACTTTAATGATACGTTTCTGGCCTTAATTACTACTGCTTCTAATGCTAGGGCACAACTTCTATCCTATTCTGATACTGATTCACCATCTCATCAGCAATTAAAGGAGTTTTTACTTACTATCCCTAAAGCAGCAGATATTTACAAACATTTCTCACAGATCTAGACAGATAGACATAAATCAGACATAGAGTCTTACTGGGAGAGAGATTTAAATATATCATGACCTAGTTCAACATGGAGGAATATTTGGATTAAAAATAAAAAATCTTCTTGAGCAGCTAAATCTACACAAACCCTTTTTTTGTTTACAATTGTCTCTTGATAACCCCTTCAACTTTACATAAAATATATCCAGACCTCTTAGATACCTGGTAGCCTTGTCACGCACAATCAGCAGATATAAAACATTTACTTTTTACATGTCCCTTTGTTCATAATTTTTGGTTACAGGTTTGGAATCAAATTAATTTAATCTTCCACACTTCTGTAACATTCTCTATCACAAATATATTTTTAGGTGTCTATCTGAACTTTTGGAACAAATTCCTGATAACTTACAAATATTAGCTCTATTATTAGCTGTTGCTTTTCAGCAAATAACTAAGGGGCTGATTATGATGGCGGAACGATCGCCACAGCCGGGCCGGCGGTGAGGTCTGCCGGCCCTGCGGACCGCGATTCTCCGACCGCCATATTACGATGGCGGTGGGATCCAGACCGCGACCGTGGCGTAGGCAAAGCCCGTCCGCCACGGAACCGCCACAGGCAATCGTTACAATTGCCTGGCGGAGAGGTCAGCATGCTCACAATGGTGGCAGAGCCAAGCAGGCTCCGTCCGCCGAATTACGATGCAGGCGGAAGCCAGCCTTTCCGTGGCGGGGGAACCGCCATTGAAAGGCTGGCGGGGATTGGTTTTGGGGGCCCGTTGCGGGCCCCCCCTGTGTTGGGGGGAGGTGGGGGTGCACTGGGGGGATACCCATGGTACCCCCCTGCATTTCACTGCACCATGTGGCAGGCAGAGTGTAGTGCCTGCCACGTAGTGCAGTGCAATGCACAACATGCTCTTTTTGACATTGCGGCGGTGCTGATGTCAGCAGCCACCGCCGCAATGTTAAAGGTGCGGAATCCGACCACTGCGGTGGTGGTCCCATCCTAATCGGGTAGGCGGGACCGCCGCATGCATGGCGGACGGTCTCAAACACCGCTACGGTCCGCTCGCCATCGTAATCAGCCCCTAAGTATTGGAAAAATCTCTCTAAATTATAATTTCAAGCTTGGTGGTATGTAGTTTGATATAATCATAGATTGGACAGAGCCCACATTTAACCTATAACTCTTACACTAAAACATCACAACATATGGTCTCCAATCACTACGGCCTTAATTACGAGTCTGGCGGTCCATGGACCACCAAACTCGTGGGGACGCGGCGGTGGCGTTCTCCTGATCACCCTATTGCAATAAGGACGGTCTGACCACCATTGCCTCACTGCTGAGGTCCCGCCAAGCATATTAGGAGTTTCCTCTCTGCCAGGGTTTTCATGGCCGCTCCTCCTCCATGAAAACCATAGTGGAGAGGAAACACAGGGGTGCCTCATGCCCTGTGGATGCACACAGGATGCACAACATGTGCCCCCTGTGTGCATGCACACCAGTTCCTGCATGGCATGGACTTTTCAGTCCAAGCCATGCAGGAACTGTTTTTGGCGTTCCCATTGCGGTGCCCATTTTTAGAGGCACTGCCATTGGAACGCCAAAAAAAAGCTCACCAGACAGGAGGAAACTCCTAATCTGGCAGGTGGTCTGACCACGGCTTTGGTGGTGTGGCAGTGGGGCAGACCTGGTTCCGCACCACCAAAGTCGTAATCAGGCTCTAACTGTCTTGACCTTAATGCACAAGCTTATCCAGCAGAAGTTCTCAAACCCCCTTGATTTCCTATTGTTGATAATATCATTGTTTTTAACCTTACACATATGTTGTACAATATTATTTCATGTATGGCATATTTTATATACTTTTCAGACGTGTTTTATGTCACCTACTTAGAATGTTAAATATGATTGGGGCACGTGCCGGTCGCAAACCGATGGATAAAATGCTTTTTCCAATGCATCAAAGGCTTTGCATTCGCAAAATAGGTAATCACAATGTATTGCGATTACATAAATTGCGAATCCATTTAGGGAATCGCAAATTGCGATTCCCTATTTGAGATGCCTTTCCTAAATGCGACTTTGCATTTAGGAAACGCTAATTACCATTAACTTCAAGTTGATGGTAATTTGCAAATTCTTAGAAAAATGCACAAAAGTGCATTTTTCAAAGTGACATGTGGCGCACACACATGCCCTTACCTTTTGGGGTGGGTGCATCAGGGGGGCCTTAGGCCCCCTGGCACCCTTGCAATTGCATTCGCAATTTGCGATTACCAATTTGGTAATCACAATTTGCGAATGCATTCCCATTCATTCCTATGGGCCTATAGGCCTATAGGAATGAATGGAGTGACATTACCTAATAGTGATTCGCAATTTGCGAATCGCTATTAGGTAATGTGTAGGAATCGCAATTTATTTTGCGATTCATACATGCATAAGGAATTGCGATTCCAAAATAGCGATTCCTTAAAAATCACTATTTAGGAATCGCAATTCCTTATGTTGATGCATGTGCCCCATTATCTTTTATATAGCATGTTTTCTTTTTCCCTCCATGTACCTGCCCCCTTCTTTATTTATTTACTACTCAAATACTTATTGATATATTTCTCATCATTGTAGATTTTCTATTGTACTGTTTCAATATCAATAATTTTTTCTCTTAAAATTTAAAGAATGTTGGGGTGATGAGGTTAGGAGAAATGCAAGGGTAACCCAGGCTTTTGTATACAACTATGAGGACCTGTATCAGAACCAACTGCATTCTGATAAGTCCAGGATAGAGGGCGTCCTTGATGCTCTCGGTTTGAATAGTGCACTGACTGAGATTGGGAAACTCTGCTTAGGAAAGAAACATGATCAAATTGACTGCTGATGGAACTCCTTAAATGTCTGTCCAGAATATTGGGGCCTGTGCTTCTAAACTTGTTTCTTGATGCAAAGTCAGACAGGTCTGTACCGGAAGACCAGTGCCAATGTACCATTTACCTTATATATAAG
The DNA here is from genome assembly GCA_963921515.1 of Calotriton arnoldi. Taxonomy (NCBI): domain Eukaryota; kingdom Metazoa; phylum Chordata; class Amphibia; order Caudata; family Salamandridae; genus Calotriton; species Calotriton arnoldi. Next base: position 1,140,340 of record CAWUFW010005554.1, on the reverse strand, counting down.
ACCAAAACATTTCCTGGACGACTGCTCTGTGTACCAAACAATTTTATCTATTGAACCTGGAAACCAAGATCCTAGCAAAAGTCCTTGCTATAGATTGTTATTGTTGGTTATGTACCTGATGCATCCAGCTTTATGCATCAGACGGAAAGTACTGAAGCTTCACTATTCCATTGTTGCGGCTTGAAATATTGACTACGTTCTAGTGATCAGATCATTGAAAAACTGAGAAAGTGTTTGACTCTACACAGTGGCACTTTATGGTAGGTGTAGGTGTGTTGTGGGCGACAAGGTTAGAACCAGATTTGGTGGCATGGGTGGTGCTCTTGTGTACAGCCCCTTTGATGCAGTGGATGCTTCCTCTCCCCTCTGTTACTGACCAATGACATGCTAGCACACTAGATCACTGGTCAAGGTGTTTCTTTAGATGGATGGACAGGAGAACAACCTGTCCTACGTAGATGGCATCCTGCTTGACACTGTAGACATTTATGTCATCTCAACAAGTGAGAGGGGCTCCCTAAGACCAAAAGAGGTAGAGCACCCAACAGACTGAAGTCAGAAAAAATATCCTCTTTGGCCAAGTCAGACACATCAATTACAGACACCTCACATATCCATACTGTATCATCAGAGCATAAACGTTCCAATCCCAAATGTTTAGAGCAAATTGTTTATTTCAGAATAAAAACCATATAATAAAGAACACATATAAAATTAAAAGAACATTTAAAAAAAAAAAGTTTTTTCTGAGAAATACCTAGAAATTTCATATACATTCATATAAAAGCGATATCACAATTCATAAAATCAAAACCAAGAAAATTATAACAAACAGATATACAATTACACAATAATTCTGCACAAAAAACGGGAGAGAGAAATAGACATACAGAAATGTTCATATCATTGTATAAGACCACCAGTGACTATTGAATTATCTGTCAAGTTGGGGTACTTTGTATAATTTCATTAACTTGCAGATACCCTAGTGATCAAGTGTCTATACATTAAAAACATCGACGCGTTTCGGTGGGTAGCAGTTTGATAAGAACCACCTTCCTCAGGATTGTTGATGTCTCCCGGCTAACAATTGTGTACTCTTTCTAGGTTTATTCTTGGCAATACCAATTCTTAGAGCATTCTCAAAAGACTCAAGGTCTGCCAAAAACGTAGGCCAAATATTCTCTGGTCCAGTGTCCTGACACCAAATTTAAATCTGAATATTTTTAGTGAACTCTAATGCCTCCAGGGACATATGGCCGAATTACTCTGGTCCAATGTCCCCAAAGATAAGTTAAAATCTGTCTCAGTCAGTAAATGACCCCCAGTGTCAAATAGCGATAAAAATTATATGGGCATCAGTATCTATTCTTCATATAGACAAAATCAGATAAAACGCGACCTCACCTCCTTGTCACATGGAGGTGAGGTCGCGTTTTTCGTACTGAGGAAAGGAAGGAACTTCTATTGACCCACTCCAATACAAGAAGGGATGTGGTGACTGAAACGCGAGGACCGCCATTGCCTGTTGAACAGTGGATGAATTACAGTCTACAGATTTTGACTATATGAAGAATAGATACTGATGCCCATATCATTTTAATCGCTATTTGACACTGGGGGTCGTTTCCTGACTGAGACAGATATTTGTTCTGTATTCTGTCCATCAATTGTTGTTTTTGCATTTGTCACCCCGAGTGGGATGGGTATGCCCAGACGTGGGTCCCGTGCTCTCCTTGCCACTGGAGTCAAGCTATCCTGGCTGATGAGGGCTGAAAGCCAGAAACCGGTCCTAGGATGCTTGTTTCCAGTCCAGAGAGGACCTGGCCTGGCAGTTCGGGCTGGACTGTCCCCATTGGGCGCAAGGTCAAGACTGATTTGCATATGGCTGGGTCCAAACTGGAATGGCATGGTGAGTAAAAAAACGATGGATTTAGGCCCAGATCTTTGTACTGGGGTGAATGTATGACATTGTTCTGCATTCTGTCCATCAATTGTTGTTTTTGCATTCCATTCCATGTTAGCCTTGTCCTCTCAGAAGCAGTGCTGCAGTAAAGATGCTCTGAGGGATGTGTTAATCTCTGGTGTTTGCCAGAGTGGGGGAAATGTTTTTCTTCGGCAGTATGCAGATCTGAATTATAGACCGAACCTGCACTTTGCACCACATTTGCATCCACCTGCACAGCACAAAAAACGCGAACTATTCTTAACGCTTACAGTCTCTTTCTATTTTGTCACTTTACTTCTTACTGCAGCATACCCCACCATGATATTCTTAACGCTTACAGTCTCTCTCTAATTTGTCACTTTACTTCTTACTGCAGCATACCTCACCATGGCTCGTAATACTACTTATTACAGCATTGCAAACAGCATCGCACATAAATGCCACGTATTAGAGCCTTATTCTTCTGAAGCAGCCAGTTCCCAAAGTCAACTTCCAGTAGCACTGAGCCTGCTTTCTTGAATATATAGGACTGGAATAGCCAGACAGTAGGAGGGGTAGTAAGGTAGTAAGGAATCGTCTGCTGGGACGGGGATTTGAAACAACAGGGTGGGACCGGTTTCTTTAGTGGTGAGGTTATTACTAATTTAAAAAGCAGTATTGTTATTACTTTTGTGTATGATAGCCTGTATCTGATGTATGAATGGGCAACAGGACATTGGGTAGTGAACTCTGCAAGGTAAATCTTCAATGTGAACACACAAATATGATACAAGTACAATTTGAAGATCAGATACTCTACGCAAAGCTGCCCTTGCCTCTACCTTTAAAAACAACTGAAGGGTTCACAGCTCGTTGAGCGGAAATAGCAAAAGCCACAGAACACTGAGGGCCAGATTTATCAAACTTTAATGCAACACAACGCAGCAAGATATTTTGCTGTGCTGTGTGAAAGGGAGAGGGCAGGATTGCACCCTATTTAACATTATATGGTGCATTCCTGTCCTTCCCTTGCGCTGGCCTACAATGTGCTGCCTTGCATTGGTTTTGTGCAGGAAGGGCCACCTTCCTGCAAAAAAACAATACTCTGAGGCTTTTTCCTCTTTCTATACGTGCTGCAGAATGCAGCACATGTAAAAAGAGAAAAAAAACAGGAGAAATAAAGATATTTCTTCTTGTAACGCCTCCCCGGGAAGGCGTCACATTTTCACGCATTCCCACGTCTACCACTATTTCTATTTGTTGCGGAAGAACATTTAAAAGTATAGCGGAGGAGGTGCTTTTTAACAACATGTAGCTGTTATATATAAAGCACAGTTTTACTTATTGTGGTGCAGATGCAATATAGAAAACCATTAAATAAAGAGAATAAATAAACACCACATAACACATTACAGCAACCTACACCACATCCCATAATCAACAGAGCAAACCTACAACACCACTTCACCCCAAACATCTCTGTACCTCATGTGAAAAGGGCATAGAGAAAAGGCAGGCTTAGGATGGTAGTTGGCAATCTGTAGTCAAAGCTTTTCCTCAAAGTGGAAATTTGGGTGCCAAATTATTTTTGGAATACTAATGATTTTTATGATGAATATAGTTGTAACCTATGAATTATTAATATTGCGCTTGAAACAATTTTATTTAGACGTTTAGAAGTGTGTTTATTAACCCCTTGACCGCGAGCGGAATTCCGCTCGTGTGCTGGACATTCCGATCGCGGGTGTGGTCGTGACGAGCTCAGCTCGTCATGCGCACAGCGCTACCGCGCAGCATGACGAGCTGAGCTCGTCACAACCATCGAAGGGGTTAATGTAGTATAGTTATGCCACATTTTTGCAGAGACATAATTTTATTGATATGGATGCTGTTTTGGTGTTCTGTTCCTCTTGCTCCTGCTCATTACCCCTCCCACTCAATGTCCCCCTGCGTGTCTTCTCTCCCCACAGTCTTCGCAGAGCACAGGACACTGATGCAATTGGCTATTTTCCTTAGAGAGCATATATTGTGAATGAAACTTTCTTCGTGTATTGAAAGTAACAACTTTACAAGGTCCTTCTGCTGGAAGTTCTGATGTAGGCCCACTAGCATATCCTAGTGTATGAATCTTTACTTAAAAATGTTTCATATTGTGTTGTACATCTCCAGATTGCGCTGTTGCTGGGGACGCTGGTGGATTTTTCTTTTCCTTAGAAATGGGTTAGTGTTATATGGCAATTATTATTCTGATTTTCTCAATATGTGTTATTACTAGTCACATGCTATCCTGAATTTGCAGGTTTCTTTGTTGCTTATGACCAATTTATAAAATGTGTATAACAAAACCCTGGTTTTGGGGGTGAGCCAGAGACTTCCGTTTTCCTCCTAGGACACTGTCCATTTATAGACAGATTTTCCCTTTTTCTACTAGGGATTCTATTGGTTTCCTTTGTGATTCTGACAGCTATACTGAGATGACTTTGCTATTCCTCCTGAGACTCTTTCCATTCCATTTATGATTTTGTTGCTTATTGGCACTTCGGATAATTCTGACTTTTTACTATGTATTCTATATCTGAGCCTTCATGGCATATATATTTTACATTTCTTTGTATTGCTTATTTTGAGATTTTGTAATACAACCCCTTTAACTTTTATTGATCTAGAACTCAGTTATTGAATGGTCCCAGTCACTATTTTTATTACTCTGCAAATTTTGTAAATGAGGATGTCGAGAAGGGCGGTGACTCCTAAAGCAAGAATATGGGTGCAGGAGTAGATCTGCCAGAGGTAAATTTTGGGGTGATCAAAATATTGGGGTGCAGTAAAATACTGGCTTTCAGCTCCTGCAAAAATATTAGCTGCGCATGACTGTGTAATAGCACTCCCTTCTTAATTGGGGTCCATAGAAAAGTCCTGAAAAATCCCAGTGATTTCCGAGTCTTAAATGTCCAGTTCTGAGGGAGAAAGTTTATGGAACTGCCAAAAGTCCGGTATTGGAGACTCCCAAGAACTGACTTGCTGTGCGTTCCTGAACGATTTGGAGTGTAAGTATGAATAGGGTGAGTTGATTTGTATATAGTGTATGTATTTATGATGTATGTTAGAGTATTAGAGAAATGGGTTTCTGTTTCTGCTGTGAGTTGTTTGGATATGTGATGATGTTTGTCGGTTCAATTGATGGATTAATTTCTGTTGTACTGATGTATTATTCATAAATGTAAATGCATTTGAGGTTCTATCGATTTAGTTTGGTTATCAAATTTGTTGAAATCCAAGATCTTGTGATATCTTGGTTTTACTTGTCTGTATTTGTGGTCTGTAGAGTGAGGGGCTGCATACACATCTATAGGGATTCTTAACTAATGAGTTTTCTTTTTCTAGGTTGCGTGCTTAAATTGATTTGGTAATTTTTGCTCTTGAGTGCATGGGAGCAAGCGCATTGACTAAGGTGGATTACCACTAGACAGGAATTTGCCTAGTGTGAATTGTAGTACTTTGTAAATTGTTTACTGATTTTCCGTTCTTGATTTTAGAATTCATTCTAGTTTTTGAAGTTTGATGGTTTTGAATAAATTGTCTTACTTGATTTACTGATGTTCCCTTCCTTTCTAGGGTAAACAGTCGAGGGTTGAACTAGTTTATTGATTTAAAAGCGGTTTTGAATTGGTTTCTTGTGGTACCAAGGGAAGATCAGATGTTACTGGCAGAGGGAATGCCAACCTACGAGGTGATGAAAGAGATTGGGTACTAAACATGTACCTGGATTTGAGACTGGAAAAAGTACACTGCACATGATGAAGTTTTACAATTGCCATTAGAGGGTACCTTACAAAGCAATATTTTTGAGAGATACACAATTAAGAGTACAGATTGAAGCTGCTGCACCAGAAAAGAAACTGTGGTAGTTGAAGAAGGGACTAAACACATTAATATTGGCATTTTAAAATTTTAATTTAGGAATATGCTACCAGGAAATGTTGACTTAAATAGAGTGTTAACCTACAGTGTTGATGAAATGAAATATTTGATTAAAGAAGTGGCCAGATGTGCAAATGAGGCGCATGATAAATTAGAATGCTTAGCGGATGACTAAGAGGTTGACATCAGCAAGATGAAAAATGTGAAATATGATGACGTTTCAAGAGATTAGTTTAATCACATTGAGAGCAGCTCTTAAAGATTTAATTGAGAAAATAAGGTATTGGAGTGATTTAAAGAAATATCGAAGAAGATGGGAGATAGGGACAGCAAATCAAAGGAGAATGAAAGGGATTGAGGGTAGAGCGAGAGGTATTACAATTAATTCAGAAGTTGTGACAGGAGCAGTTTTAGAGTTCCTCTCAAGAGAAATTCATGGAGGGCACTTTGTCTATGTGCCATGGACTCAAGCTGACTGGTATGCATAATGCATATACTAATCATTTTTCAAAATTTAGAGAGGACGCAGGAAAATGGTATGAAGAGTTGCATAAATTGACACATATTTCCCAGATGGTGTGGGCTGATTTGAATGTGGAGTTTGAGATTGTGATTCCTAGTGATTTGTGGGATGAGTGGAAGACTGTTGTTGGAAGGCCTACACAAGAACCAACAATGATTGCACCTAGTGGTGCGCCATCCGAAGAGGTGGCTACCAAATACAAGAATGTGATTGAGTATTTGAAAAGACAAGTTCCCTTAGAAGGATATCAATTGGAATAAAATGTTGGGAATTTCACAAGAGGCGAAAGAGTCAGTGCATGCTTTTTATGAGAGGCTTATGCACATTTTCAGGAGATATAATGGAGCCAAAGACCCCGTAAGAGATGGGGCTAGTGAGTTTGTGTCTGCTTTTGTGAATGTTTGAGGCCAGCTTTTAGTAATCACATTCAACAGAATGAGATGTGTTGGCAGACAAAGAGCATAGATGAGATTTTGAAATTTGTGAAATATCGTAGTGAATATCTTGAAACAGAAAAAAGATCAAGAAGAAGTTAATGATTGCCCAAACAAAGCAGTTGGAGAAGGGGTCTCAGGATCAAATGGATTCAAATATGAATTTTGTTCAGTCTGCTATGATTGGAGTGATTCAAATTAATATGCAAGATGGTGGTAGAGGTGATGGTATCAATGTGAATATTGAAATGATGAAAAAGAATGCAATGTCACGTCTGTGGGAAGATCAAGACACTGGAAGAGGGAATGTCGTCAGAATCCTAACAGGATTCAGGAGAATGTGGAACAACTGTCACAAATATAGAGAAATAATGTGCTGGTCCTGATTAGGCACAATTCAGAACAGAATATGCAGAATCAGAAATCATTTTGAATGCCAATGCCTTCAGCTTTATTGATGCAACAAAACATGAGGAACAAGATGCCCTGTAGTGCAGGGTACCAGCAGAATTGATTGATTCTGAAAGATGAGTTGGCAGGGAGTAGTTCACAATGACGGTGCTTAAGGGGGAGGAGGATTGCATGCTTGGAGCAGTCCCAAAGGTAGACTAAAATGGTGCATACGTTGATGGAGAAGTCAATGACCACCCAGTTTAGTCAACTGATCAATACGTGGCTACCTATTTTAGAGTTCATTCTGTGGAAGTCCCAAATCTAACCCTCTTGAGAAGAGAAGTCCAAGTTGTAGGGATCAGCATTAAACAAATTATTAATCAGGTTACAGCAAATGATCCAGTTAAAATTGCCCAGATGGAGAATAAGCAGCACTTTATTTTGTGTGATTTAAGTCCTATGAACTTATTGGGAAGAGACTTGCTCCGTAAAATGAATAGTGAGATTTGTTGCACGTCGGATGGTCTTACGATCAAAATGAGGATTCTGTGTTCAAGATAAATTCATCAGATTCGTGAGTTGAATTAGTCTTTGTTTTTACTAAAGAAGACCTGCCTCTGGACAGAGAGTCAAAGATGCGGTATGGGATTTTACTGGAAAATACATTGCATTGATTAATAGAGCAAAGCCAGTTAGAATAAAAGTCAAACCAAATACAATGTTTCCCAGAATTAGACAATAAAGACTTAGAAAGAGGCAGAAGAGGGAATGAAACGAGTGATTGAAAAGATGATTAACCAGGGAATCCTCTGAGAGGTACTTGGTGGCCCTTGTAGCTCTCCTGTGATGGGAATTAAAAAGCTGAATGGTAAGTGAAGAATCATACAGGATCTCCAAAAATGAACATGATTGTTGTTCCATGTCCAGTGCTACCGAATCCAGCAGTGATTTTGTTTCAGATTTTATCAGAGCAGAAGGTATACAGTTGTCGAGTTATGCCAAGCGTTCTTCTCAGTTCCTTTGCATGAGGAATCACAATTTCTTTTTGTGTTTCAGTTTTTGAGTGGTGTTGAATACCACAAGGAAATCCCTTCGATTTTTAGTCAAATCTTGAGGAAAGATCTCAAAAATTTGAAGTTGCCATGTAATATAGTCTTAGCTAAAATATATTGATGACCTACTAGTTGCATCTAAAACAAAAGAGGACTGAACTTGGTATGATTACCTCGTTAAATCATCTAGCAGAAAATGGGCAGAAGGATTCCACGGCTAAAATGCAGTATTATAAGAAGGAAGTCATCTATCTTAGACACCATATTGAAAAGGGTGTGGGAAAAGTCTCAAAAGAACGTTCTGAAATTGAGTCAGCCGACCACCAATAGGGAGACTTGGATGTTTCTTGGAATTGTTGGGTACTGTAATCAGTGGATTACAAACCTTTCATTGATTACAAAGCCTTTAGTATGGTTGACATGTTGTGATGCTCATATTTTGGTATCATTTGATGATGAATACATTGATGCATTCAAGAAACTGAAAGAGAGTTTGTGTCATGCGCCTGCACCCCAGATGTCTGATTACAATTTGATATTTTTTCTGTTCGGATATGAGAAAAATGGTTGTGCACATTTGATTCTTCCACAGAAACAACGAGGTTTAATGCAACCAGCAGCTTATCTTTCTGCTGTGTTGAATCCGGATAGCTGTAAGTCTTCTATTTTGTTTGAAATCAGTTGCAGCTGTTTGCATTGTCATTGAACAAAGTGAAGGGATTGTTATGGGCCATACTTTAATTGTATATGTCCCACATACAGTCAAAATTATTTTGACCAGAATGAAAACACAACATACAACCAACAGCACACTGACTCACTATGAGCAGTTCATACTTGGAGCAGAGAACATCTCTATTAGGAGATGCAATATTTTGAGCCCAGCAACACTGCTTCCCAATTTAGGTAAAATCTGTGCAGACAGAGAAAATGATAAGACTGATGACGAACCAAATAACAACTGTATAGAAGTGACTGAGTCATGTACAAAACCAAGACTAGACATTAATGAGATACTTTTGGAAATGGATGATCTGACATTGTTTGTCGATAGTTCTTATTTGAGAGTCCAATAGAGAGCATTGAGAGCTGCCTATGCAGTATGTTCCATTTCTGAAACTTCAGAAGCATCTTCTTCGCCAAACGTCACTTCAGCATATGTGGCAGAATTGGTTGCATTTAACTGGAGCTTGCTGCTTATCAGAGAATTTGGATGTGACAATTTATACAGATAGCCAATATAGTTTTGCAGTTGTACAAGACTATTGTCAATGGTGGTCACAAGGGGGTTTTATGACATCTTCAGGAACCCCTATAAAAAATGGTGTTTACATACTGGATTTGTTAGAAGGCCATACAAAAGGCAAAAGAAATTGCTGTTGTTAGATCTATAGCCCCTAGAACTGGAAAGGATATTGTCACGCTTGGAAACAAGTATGCGGACCAAGTGGCAAAATATTGCACATCACAAGATGAGACAGTTGTACAAGAGGGTGAAAATGGAGTGTAGAGAACAAATTCAGAACAAAATGCAGAGAATGTGAATTATTTCTTTACAGATTAAATGCAGACTCTTTGAGCAAACTGAGAGATTTGCAAGAGAATGCCCCAGAAAATGAGCAAAGAAAATGGGAGCAACTAGGCTGCAAGGAATATTATCAGGATTTGTATGTGACTGCTGAGCCCAAGTATGTCTTACCTGGCTCAACGCTATATCCTATGTACAAGTATTTGCACAACAGGTCACATGCAGGAAAAGATAGTCTAGTGAAGATATTCAAAAAGTACTGGGACAATACAGGATTTCAAAATGTTGGTGCAGATGTTTGCAGCCGATGTTTGATATGTCATTTAAATAATCAAGAACAGTTACTGTTATGAATTATATTGGCAAATCAGATGGGACATTTGCAGGACTCCAAGCTGATTTTATTTAGATGCCGAATTGTAATGGGTTGAAGTATGTCTTAGGGCCTTAATTTGAGTTTGGCAGTGCAGGAGTGGAACCGCCTTGCTCCAGCATCGCCAAACCCATGCACAAAGCTCCCGCCAGATTAGGAGTTTTCTCCTGTCTGGCGGGTGATTCTTTGGCATTCCCAGGGCGGTGCCTATGAAATAGGCACCGCAATGGGAATGTCAAAGCAGTACCTGCACAGCATGGACTGCTGTAGTCCATGCTGTGGAGGTACTGGTGTGCATGCACACAGGATGGCACATGTTGTTCCCCCCTGTGTGCATCCACATGGCGTGAAGCACCAGGGGGCCCTGTAGGGCCCCCTGTGTTTCCTCACTGCCACACTTTTCATGGCTGTCACACCGCCATGAAAAGTTTGGCGGTGAGGAAACTCATAATATGCTTGGCGTGGCAGCAGCCACCCCACGAAGCATATTGCGGCCTCAATACTGCTGAGGCACTGCCAGAGATCTCTGATTCCTGGCGGTTGCAGTGGTCCCAGGGTGGCCCGATAGCCCTGGTGGTGATGGGGCAGTCGGAAGACTGCCACCACCACTGTGCCCCAGCGAGTCTGGTGGACCACCAGACTCGTAATAAAGCCCTTAGCAAGTATATTCTTATTTTCTAAATGGGTGGAAGCATTTCCCACCAAGAGAGCAAATAACTTTGCAGTGGCCAGATTGCTGTTCAGGGAGTTGATACCCAGATTTGGCCCTCTGACCTCTATTGAGACTGACCATCGAACTCATTTTAAAAATGAGGTTTTGCAAATAATCTGCACAGCGTTTAAAAAGAACCTGGGTTTTCATTGTAGTTATTGACCACAATCTTCAGGAATTGTGGAGATAACCAATGGCACTCTTAATACCAACCTGGCAAAGGTCTGTACTTCACCAGGTCTAAATTGGCTTAATGCCCTTCCTCTTCTTTTGATGAGCATGAGAATTACTCCTGACAAAAGGACTGGTTTTTCTCCCCATGTGATTATCATGGGAAGAACAATGAGGCTTGCTTATGATTCTTCAGCTACACTAGTTTCAATAACTGGTGCTAGATTATTGCAAGGATCTGGCTGATATAATGAAATCTGTCTCTCATTAGGTAAATATGGCAACAGAAGAATCCAAGGACATTGCATGCCAGAGCCTTAATTGTGGTGACTGGATCGTAATCTGAAAACACGTCAGGAAGGGATGTTTGGAGGAGTGTCGGAAGAGAACATATCAGATTGCCTTGACGGAGAGCACATCTGTGAAATGTGCTGGTGTACCACAGTGGATGCACACTGCTCACACAAAGAGAGTGAGACCAGCTGAAGCACTGAATGATTCAGCTGGTCCAGGGTCAAGCACACGGAGTCCAGTGCAAAATCAAGCTTGAAGCCAAGCTCAAATTTGCAGCGTGAATCCAGTGGGGGTTGAAAAATATGAGCATTCAGAAACTGGTGAAGATAATGAGCAAAAGCAAACTGAAGGGATAAAGTTTCAAATTAGTGAAAACTCTGACGAAGAACCTGAAATTTCTGAAATCCAGTTTCAAGACAGAGATCAGAGTGAAGAGTTGTTGCAGTGCAAAAGACAAAGGCATGAGTGGCAGCAGGAAGTATTCTCTGATCCAAGCATTGAGAAGTTGCAACTGAAGATCAAGGTTACAAAGGCCCCCAAAGGAAAGACGTTTATAGTGAATAGAGCAGACAAAGACAAAGCTAATCAGAGTTTACATTCAATTTAGAGTTTGAGCTCAAGCCAGAGCTCCTTGAAGAGTAAAGAACCTCTGACAAAGACTGTGGTTTAGAAGAAAAAGGTTTAGAAGGTATTCCAAGGAAGAGAACTTGCAAATAAAAAAAAGTTGTGAACCAGAAAAGAAACCTGAGAGACCAATAGATTCTGAAACTGCTTTTGCTCATTGTCTTCACCTGTTTCAAAATGTTCACATTTTTCATCAGCAATTCAGGAAGGGCCTCAAGACCGGGATGTTCAACCAATAGGAGAACAGGCAGCAGGATCTGACAGCGACTTGAGACCCTCATGGGTGAAGCAGCCGTGCTCTACAAATCCTGATTGATTGATTGATATTGCAATTCCCTCCCATGTTGTGTCAACCCCCAATACCACTTTTACTGCATCAGGTAAATGGAGTTCTCCAATAAATATGAGCACTCTTAAACTAAAGCTAGAGAGAGTTTCAGCAGAAAATTATAAGCCATCTTAAAAAAGAATACAATTCCTCTCCGAAATTGAGTCCATGTGGGACTTTGGAATCAAGTCTAAGAATATACAAACTTTCCAGTTGCCTAAACTTTCATTCTTGATTACCTCCCGGGTATGCCTGGGGACGGCATCGATCACAAAGTATGTTAGACATCTCATGATGTTCCTGTGGACATCATTAATGTGCCTTTCTACAGGGTAGGAATAATCACTATTTCTCACTGCTCGCAGATGTTGAAGGAGACGTTTGTGTTTGCAGGATCGTGTTTCTCATGTATTCTAAGCCACATTTAAATGTGAGTAAATATATGGCGAATTCAGTTTTGCGATTGAAGAAAGCCTTGATAATGGTGGGTTCTTCATCAAATGGTGTCATGTATTCTTTTGTGTTCACTCAATGTTCACGCACCTTAAATCTATGGCATTTATAAAAGTCACTAGCTTGCTGAAGCCAATAACCCTGTTGTGTCATCGCTGGGCTGTTTCTCACTAAAGCATCCGTCATAGAAAAAGCTCATCTGCATGTGATGTTAGGTGATTTCGTTACCACATGCCCTATAACTGGATCTTCTCTTACTAGGTGCCAATGTTTCTTGAGAAACTTTCCTCGTTGGTTATGTTGCCTACTGTATTTCGTAATCAAGCGAATAACAGGTTCTTCCTTTGTTTCCAATACACTAGGGAAAAGCAGTGATTCTCTATCTTTAAGTTCGACTTTCCCTGCTGTTTTGACCAACAAATCTTCTGGGTAACCTCTCTGCAAAAATCTCACAATCATTTCTTGTTTCCCATCCTCAGTCCTTGCTGCAACTGCAATTTCCCCTAAGGCATAGCAATTCCCTGTAGGGGATGCCGCTAGATTTTAAATGCTGAGGGCTTCTTTCTAAACAGCCTGATTTGCAGCTTATCATTCTCCACATACACTTGAACATCCAAAAATTCAATCTTAGTCTGACTGATATGGGCCATGAACTGTAAATTCAATTTCTTCACATTGATTGCTTCAATAAATTTAGTAGCAGTTATTTGTGACCCCTTCCACACCACAAAAATATCATCTATGTAACGGAGCTAATACACAATATTTGCCTCCCAAAACTGACTGTGGTCATTGACAAGCACCTGCTCCTCCCACCAGCCCATATGCAAACAAGCATAGCTAGGGGCGAAGCAGGTGCCCATTGTCATTCTGTTTGAATGCCTGGTTGTGGAACATGAAATAGTTGTTATTAAGACACCATTTCATCATAGATGGAAACATCATAGTATGTTTATACAATTTTAGAGGTCTGGATTTAAGGAAATGTTCCACCGTCTGAATCCCATCTTGATGGTTAATACTTGTATATAGTGGGACACGGGACAGCATACACTCTCTGCAAGAAATCGCCAGTGTCTTTCACATAGGAAGGCAGATTGCATACATATGCCTGCAAAAATGGTCAATATACCATAAGGTATTTTCAAAAAGACTGGCATTGGATGAAATGATGGGCCTCCCAGGTCGTTATAGGGGATCTTTGTGCACCTTAGGTATGAGATACATGATTGGTGTACATGGAAAGTAATTTCTAAAGAATAAGTACTCATCCTGGTTCAAAAGGTATGAATTTCTCCATTCAAAGAGCTCTCGATGAAACGATTATTTGACATTACGCAAGCATTCAAAGTTGCTTTTTATATAGCAGTGCTGATCGTATAGCTGCTTGTATGCTTCATCCATATACATTTCAAGGGGCCATAAGACTGTGTTTTCACCCTTGTCTTAATTACGGACTGCCACTTTTTTCTCTGCTTGCAGTTTTTGCACCACATTCTGATATGCACTTTTGCAGTGAGTCCTTTGTTTCCATCTTTTGCTCATCTGGGATAAGGTTTGGACAACACAGTACACATTGGATGTGTTTTCCAGTCAATTGTTTTTGTTCTTAGTATCGACACATCATGTACTTGTAATTATGTTGGCAACTGTTTTCCTTTTCCTTTTGCTATCCACACATTATGAGTTTAATATATCGGATGGAACCTTGCGTCGCTATGCAAATCAATATATGCGTATAACATAGATTTTTCTTCTTTATTCCCATTCATCGTTTCTCCTTTTCTCCCTCGTTTTCCTTTATCTTTCTCCTTCTCTCTCCTCCTTTTTCCTGTTCCGTCTATCTCTTTTGACACCCCCTAACTATTTGCATCTCCTGTTTTCTGCACACTTCACATTCTGCTCAGCCTTGAAAAAGCCCTTGGTGGGATAGCCATATGGGCAAAACACATTTTGGCTGTTCGTATTCTGCACTGTTCTGATCACTTGGTTAAAATAAAACCATTAATTTTTGTGCATAAGCTCTGGAATCTGGGAATTTATTCCAAGAACCTAGACAGAAAAAGCATGATCTGTCGCCATGTTGACAGTAGTTTATTTAGAGATTGTCAGCCATGACTTGTTTCTGTCACGCAGAGAGCTTGTTCACATACGCGCAGCGCACAATGATCACAACATTTAAAGTGCACACATGACAAAATAAGGAAGAAAGACTTCCCGTATCACTTTTAAAAGATAAGAAATTCAATGCATTACTACAGTGTGACAAATCACCAATAATTGAAATTCTCAATTCATTACTGATGCAAAGCCTAATGAAGTGAAAAAAAAGTGACATTTTAGTAAAGCATCAAAATATTCATGATAGAGACCACCAATACATGCCTTCAAGTCTATAGGACTATTTTTAAAAAAAACTTTATTTAAGGTTTTATTTACCGTGAGATAAGCAATACAGTTTAAATTCAAGCATTGATATAAATGCAAGTACAGATGTGTCATGACCAACATACCATGTGCAGTCACTTCTTGCCACTATGCCTCCTTATACTAGTACATCATTGCACCAAGCGGGCTACTCTTCCTGCTTTGCATATTTTGCCAATTTATCAATTAATTGCTTCTATCCATCCACTTTAGTTGACTCAAGTGGATTCTGGCGACCCCATCACACACCCATCTCCGCCACCCCCTTCTGATCTGTTAGGTTCCTCTAATACCTCTGCCTCTGCATCCCTCTGTGTCATATATGCCCGGTATGAACCCCATATGTCCTTGGGTCTACGTCTTTCTGGGATAAGAGCGTTGTAGTTGTCCGATTGCGTGGAACAGTAGGCCCTAAGTGGGATGGGTATGCCCAGACGTGGGTCCCTTGCTCACTGTGCCACTGGATTCAAGCTAGCCTGGCTGAAGAAGGGTGACATACCCTGAAACCAGTCCCAGGAGGCTTGTTTCTGGTCCAGGGAGGACCTGGCCTGGCAGTTCGGTCTGGACTGTTCCCATGGGGCACAGGGTCAAGACTGATTTGCATAAGGCTGGGTCCAAACTGGGGTGGCGTACTGGGAAAAAGAACGATGGATTTAACCCAGATCTTTTGACTGGGGGAGAATGTTTGCATTGTCAGCATTCCGTCCATCATTTGTTTGCTGTAACACTTTTCGCCCTAAGTGGGATGGGTATGCCCAGACGTGGGTCCCTTGCTCACTGTGCCACTGGATTCAAGCTAGCCTGGCTGAAGAAGGGTGACATACCCTGAAACCGGTCCCAGGATGCTTGTTTCCGGTCCAGGGAGGACCTGGCCTGGCAGTTCGGTCTGGACTGTTCCCATGGGGCACAGGGTGAAGACTGATTTGCATATGGCTGGGTCCAAACTGGGGTGGCGTAGTGGGCAAAAGAACGATGGATTTAACCCAGATCTTTTGACTGGGGGAGAATGTTTGCATTGTCAGCATTCCGTCCATCATTTGTTTGCTGTAACACTTTTCGCCCTAAGTGGGATGGGTATGCCCAGACGTGGGTCCCTTGCTCACTGTGCCACTGGATTCAAACTAGCCTGGCTGAAGAAGGGTGACATACCCTGTAACCGGTCCCAGGATGCTTGTTTCCGGTCCAGGGAGGACCTGGCCTGGCAGTTCGGTCTGGACTGTTCCCATGGGGCACAGGGTCAAGACTGATTTGCATATGGCTGGGTCCAAACTGGGGTGGCGTAGTGGGCAAAAGAACGATGAATTTAACCCAGATCTTTTGACTGGGGGAGAATGTTTGCATTGTCAGCATTCCGTCCATCATTTGTTTGCTGTAACACTTTTCCCCCTAAGTGGGATGGGTATGCCCAGACGTGGGTCCCTTGCTCACTGTGCCACTGGATTCAAGCTAGCCTGGCTGAAGAAGGGTGACATACCCTGAAACCGGTCCCAGGATGCTTGTTTCGGTCCAGGGAGGATCTGGCTTGCAGTTCGGTCTGGACTGTTCCCATGGGGCACAGGGTCAAGACTGATTTGCATATGGCTGGGTCCAAACTGTGGTGGCGTTGTGGGCAAAAGAACGATGGATTTAACCCAGATCTTTTGACTGGGGGAGAATGTTTGCATTGTCAGCATTCCGTCCATCATTTGTTTGCTGTAACACTTTTCGCCCTAAGTGGGATGGGTATGCCCAGACGTGGGTCCCTTGCTCACTGTGCCACTGGATTCAAGCTAGCCTGGCTGAAGAAGGGTGACATACCCTGAAACCAGTCCCAGGATGCTTGTTTCCGGTCCAGGGAGGACCTGGCCAGGCAGTTCGGTCTGGACTGTTCCCATGGGGCACAGGGTCAAGACTGATTTGCATATGGCTGGGTCCAAACTGGGGTGGCGTAGTGGGCAAAAGAACGATGGATTTAACCCAGATCTTTTGACTGGGGGAGAATGTTTGCATTGTCAGCATTCCGTCCATCATTTGTTTGCTGTAACACTTTTCCCCTAAGTGGGATGGGTATGCCCAGACGTGGGTCCCTTGCTCACTGTGCCACTGGATTCAAGCTAGCCTGGCTGAAGAAGGGTGACATACCCTGAAACCGGTCCCAGGATGCTTGTTTCCGGTCCAGGGAGGACCTGGCCTGGCAGTTCGGTCTGGACTGTTCCCATGGGGCACAGGGTCAAGACTGATTTGCATATGGCTGGGTCAAAACTGGGGTGGCGTAGTGGGCAAAAGAACGATGGATTTAACCCAGATCTTTTGACTGGGGGAGAATGTTTGCATTGTCAGCATTCCGTCCATCATTTGTTTGCTGTAACACGACTGTCTCCGTGCTGCACGTATTTGCATTATCTTGTTGACCTATAATAAAACCTCTTCATCTTATGTGCTGACAGAGAGTTTGTATCATTTGTTTATTTTAGGCTTCTACTGCATGAGTGACAGGAGAATGACATAGGACATGCACTGGATAGTGACGAGAAATAACCCACAGGCAAGCATACATAAAAGGGAATGTTGGCATAATAAAATCTCTTAACGGTTGCCAAAATCATTTACTTAAGAGACTACCCCACAGTGACGGAGGAGTTACCCACAGGGATGCACTTGTTACAAGCAATCAAGATAATGATCTATAGGTTCCATGCAGGGGCAAAAGGAGAGTGAGAAACGATAATGCACTGGATACATACATGATCTCATGAGTCCTTCCCAGGGCGATTAGGAGCAGCACACAAGCAATGAGGAGCAGCCACAGGCATGCATGGTTGCAATAGCCAGGGCAGTGGTGGCCGTTGCAAATAAAAAGTGGTGGGTGGGTGCAAAGGGCACAGGGAGAGCGCAGGAGGGGAGCGCGGGGGTGGGTTAAAAATAAATAAAAGACTTTCCTGATGCCGCCGATTGCCTTGTACCTAGGTGCTCCTCTGCTCTCAAGCACCCAGCAGTCCCTGGGACACATCAAAGAATCCCTATCCAATCCAGACGCTGCTCTCATGCTATACGTAGCATGAGAAAAGCGTGGGGATTGGCCTGAGCGGGCTGGTATGACACTCGCTCAGGCACAGGGAGTCTGTGCTGTTTCTCCACCCGGATGTGGAATACAGCTGGATTACAGAAACCTAAGTGTGCATGTCTGTTTGGCCGGCCTAAGACGGCCGGCCAAACTGACATGTGCATTTGCAGCAGTGTGTAGCACTCCTCCTCCCAGCCTCCCAGTGTCAATCAGGATGGCCTGACCCTGTCCCACCCTTGAATGATAATATAATTTTATTTTTCCTTCATCCACTGCTCAGAAAGCAGTAGGGTGGCGCTTCCACGCCTTAACAGAGGAGCTGCCGCTGCAGCCAGGATAATATATTCTATATTTCACCTACGCGTGCTCCCGAGTAATAACATTGGTAGTAATCTAGTGCTGTGGAAAGAATATGATTAGCAGATTAAAGGACGTGAAGGAGAGCGGTATTAGATGTCAGAGGAAGGTGAAGGAGAAGGGGGTTTGGACCTAGACTCAGAAAGATACAGGAAGACGTCCTTAACTTCTCTGCATAGTAATTGAGCATCTGAGCTGGACACCCAGAAGAAAATGTTAATAAGAGAAGGGAGGGGAAATGTGGAGAAGGGCCACAAACCCCAGATGATGTACTAAGAGAGCCCATAAGGGAATATTACTTTGCTCTTTCTACTAAATTAGACGAGCAGGGCCTGGTCACCTCTGAGGAGGAGTCATTGAAACTGAATGGGTTGGAGAGACTAAGTCACAACTCTCTTCTTTTGTCCGAAAGGCCACTAGGAGGCTGGGTTCGGCTAAAATCACCTCAGAGCTCTGGCCTCCGAAAATTAACTAAAAATCCCTATGTTCACCTGTTGCAACAGCAGTAATAACACACAAGAGTAATATAGCACACACAGGCTTGTATAAAATATTATAGTGCTCAATCTGCTTAATTGGACGGGCAGATCCTGGTCGCCTGAGGGGTGTGAGTCCGGAAGGCTGGATGACCTGGGGCACAGCAAGTCACATATCTCACCTTGAGTCCAGTTTATAACTCAGGGTGGAAGCAGATTAAACTACCACTTATGTTTACTACAACATGAGGGTGAAACTATCTCCAAATGTCACATTACCTTGAAAAGTACGGGGATATGCTAATTCTTTTGGTGTTATCCAAGCGCTTTCGCCTGCCACATTTACATCTCCAAATCTCATCGTTTTAGGGTTTATCATGCAGATTTTGTGCCAAGTTGCCAACTACTTGGTTAGTGTCTTTATTCGAGGTGGCAACGAGTGCTGGAAAATGTCTGTTTCTTCATATAGATGATACATTGTTCCATGAGAGGGTTTTTCAGTGCAGGTCTCTTTGTGATAAAGGCTCTTTTAAACATACATCCATTGTGGGCCTAGTGTAAGTAGAAATACCATAAAAATGGAGCGGAAATTGTTTTGAAAAGCAGTGATAATGAACTTGGCAAATGTGGGTGGAATATATTTTCATCCACTTTATAGTTAGGAATATGTTAAGTACATTTCCATCCCCAGATAGCCTGCACATGCCACATTTTCCATCCTTTTCATTAGTTTGTTTAAAATATCATATTCTTCGTCCCTCAATGGAAAACAGTCTGAGGAATTTTTGTTAATAAAAATTTCCCTCTTGTGGTTGAAAATTATCTTTGGTAATCAAATCTTTGGCAGCCTCAAGGGACTTTCCTAACAACCAAAATGGCATATGGTCTATTAAATCTCCAGTATAAGCAACGAGGTTGGGGTTGTATTTTCTATAATGTATTCCTGAGTAAACAGAATCCAAGTTAATTTTGCATTATATTGATATTGTTACGATACGAGAACTCGAGCAAAGAGATTGTCCTCTACATAAATGCTTCAATGTGCCAGAAATGGTGTAAAATTGGTTTGATCAGTTTGTGGCACCAAGAAACCAAATTGTTAAAGATAGCATATCTAGATATTTTTAATGTTGGTGCTTCATCTATGAATTTCCACTAAAATAGAGATCACTTTTTTCAGCACTTGAATATATCCAAATGAAATATATCACTCAACTGTACTCATTCAGGTAATGGTGCTGGAATAATTTTCACATTAGGGGTGCTGATCATCGGCATTACGGGGAAATCAATGGTGCAGTCTGGAGTATGTACTCAGAAGGATGTGGCTAAACATGGCAAGGAATGGTATTGTCACACGTATAGAGGGCATTGCCCATTAAAACTGAATCTCAGTCATCAAAAACTCTGTTATATTGTGGTAAGAATAATCTCTTAGTCACTTTTCACAACTTATAATGGTGTTTTTCAAATAGAGACCAATAAAACTGATGTCAGTCTGAACGTGAATTGGCACTGTGCTATACCCTTCCACATCTAGGTAAAAAGATCTCATTCTATCGTATACTATAACTGGTCCATGTTCCAGCGTGAAATAGGCAAGGCAAGCTCAGCTAACTCCTAGTTGGTGTGCTTTACCGTTTTGATATTAGTGTGGCATCATAAAACCACCTCACCAGTTTGGCATGTCCAGAAAATAAATGGATTGTGCCTAAGAGGAGAAACAATTTACCTGGATATTCCCTCGCCCTGCCTCCTTCCCCCTATCCTCCCCTCTCTCTATCCCTGTCTCCCTCTCCTCTCAAATGCCCACAGTTCCCCATTCAAAGGAAAGACCATATGGCTAAAAGTACAGAGGTGCTTCCTGTTGCCATCATGATAACGGAAAGAGATTTCCATAATTCTGTTGGTTGAGGTGTTGTATTTAATAATAATAATGCATCTTGTAAAGTGCATAGCTACTTCTTGGAAGTGCCCGAGATCTAGCATACTGACTTCGGAGAGAAGTGTTGCCCTTACAGCTGGGTAGGCCTTAAGCAGGTCCGAAGAGCCAGGTTTTCAATTTGTTCCTGAAAAGAGTTTCAGAAGGAGCTGAAAAGACCCTATTATATGGTTTCTCTTCATATCATCTCATATTGATGCTCTATCCTGCTATAAGAAATAATATCCCTAAATACAGTACCACTGAACTGCATTTTTAGAACATTGAAAATATCTTTTCCATGGACTGCTCCAAAAAGCAGACTTTTGTGGACAACGGTAAATGATGCTCACTAACTAGGTTTGTCAGATCACTCCATGTTGGCAGGACAGTTGTTTTGGGGCAAGGGACTCTTTTGAAAACAAAATAATAATAAAGCATTGATTTGTTAAATGAAATCCCACCACGGGGAACATGATTATGTGAACAAGAAGGGCAGTTCTATAAGTAACACTGCAAAGCCAGACAAAGACATTAAGCCATAGGCATTGCAAAGTAGAGGCCAGGCTGAGCATCTCAGTGCCAAATTATCCCCACTGCCAGCTAACCAAGATTGGTGCGTCCAAATGTGAGGGTGACTATGTAGACTGGCACCACCCCCTGCAGTGGCACAGATGAGCTCAACCCAGGCCTGATCCTATCTGCCAGCCCCTGGAGCCTTTCCATCTCCCAAGTGAGTTGTGATGAAAGTGTATTCATTGGTTAATGTTACTTTGTGCTATTTATTAACTATTTATAATGCAATTGGGAACTTGTGTTAATATGTGTTACGTGACTGTGCTACTTATTACGATTTAATTTAAATTGTGCTCACTAATAAGTACCCCATAAATATCCCTGTTATCTTAAGGAAATACATTTTCAAATTAAAAAGTCTTTCTTTCACTTACCAAAACCAAATATTAAATTAGATGCACTGAGCTGTTTCACTTTTTATAGCATCAACCAGTATGTAGATTTTGGTAAGGATTTGGGCTCTTATGTAGAGTTTGGAAGAACTAGATCCTCCGCCCTGCCAAACTCAGAGTTACCCAGGGTCGGAGGAACTATAGGGTTTCTGATATCAGAGCCTCAGCTGCCTCCCCTATCAGAAACCTTGGCATGTAAACCTGTCTATTTTTTCTTTCCTTGGTCTGCCATGTCAGGCACGGCAGACCCAGGCAGGGAAAAAAGACAATGGCCTTCTCTGTGGGGCAGAGTCATTGCTATTTTGTTTTTCACAAATAGAATGCATGGTGACTGTAGGAAAGGACCTCTTTTTGTATGATCACTCCCCTCTCCCCCAAGTTGTTGAACTGATGCTGCCGTTTTTTCGACTCTGTAGTGCACTGGAGCCTGCTGTCTAGGCCCCAATGCATATGCTCTGACCCCCTAAGTATGTGTACAATTGGCTAATACCCGATTGGTTCATTTAACTTATTTATAAGTCACTAGTATATGGTACAAGAGGACTCAGGGCTAGTAATTTAAATGCCACAAGTGAACTGCATCACTTAATTGTGCAACCACTACACTGACAAGGTGAAAACATGACTCTCGGGGTGCCACTGCAGCCTAGTAAGGCATCTTTAAACCAAATGGCGATCACACTTTCTCCTGCCTGCTTCTTTGTGTAAGCAGGCAGACTGGCATCACCTCCAGAGGGGGAAAACCAGTTGCTGTCCAGCTTCCTGGTTGGAGTGGATCATTATGCTGGGCACCCCCAGAGGGACAGGGGAAGAAGGTGTGCACAATCTTGGATTCAGGTACAGATAAGTATCCTGGGATTTTTTGTTGGCTGAACCCCCAGGAAGTGATATAAAGTGGGAAGGGTAGCCTCATGGGAACTTTTGCCCCATTGGCTAGAAAGTCCTCCCCACCCACAAACGCGAAGATGGCATAAAAGTGGCACCCGAGACCCACAGTCCTCAGATCACTACTGGAGTGGAAAAAGAAAGAAGAAGGACTGCCCTGCTGCTCCCTGGACCCAGCAGAGAGGTTGCACCAAAGACTGGACTGCACCTGCTGCACAGAAGGAGCCTGCAAAGATGATTATGCCTGCTGTGCCCACTCATGGAAAAAGCTCCACTTGTGACAAGGTGGAAGAAGTTACTCCAAGGGCTAGGTGGCTAGACACCTACTAACCCCCGAAAAACTAAAGAATCCTGCACCTGTCAACAGCCCTGCTGCCAGTAATGCCTGCCCGAATGTTCGCAAGGTGTCCCCAAGTTCATAGGACCGAAGTGGACTCTGGTTGCCGTGCAAGAAAGAAACACTCACCTACAAGTAAACGCTGAAGACCACTGGAACCGGAGGACCACCTGACCAGTTTCGACTGGACTGGCACTGGACTCCCCCTCTGCAACATCGGAGACCAAGACATAAGTTGAGAGATTGCCCCTGACACTCGTGGAGTCCAGGGTGCTCAGGAATACTCACTGCATCTATGCAGCATCTCCATTATTTTCAACATACTCAGCATCTCAACATCCTCAGCATTAGGACCACTTCTTGGCTGGACTGCTGAAAAGCGACAGGTAGCTGTCTTCCCGGATCTAAGTGGTCCCTGTGACTGACCCCAACTCAGTTGTGGCCTGTCCAAGCTAAAAGGAGTAGCCCTACTAGCCAAGTGGCTAAGAACTGATCTACCAATTAAAAATAATTTACTTACCTTTGAAAAATTATATCTTTGGTTTCCCTCAACAGATTTTTGTCATTTTAGTGTCTGATTTAAGATTAAATTACTTTTCTAATTCAAATCTATTTTTATAAATTGTTTTTGGATTTTTATGGTGTTGTGTTTCGTATGTACTTTGTTTTGGTACTTCTAAATGCTTTACATTTGTTTCTTTGATTAAGCCTGACTGCTCTGTGCCACAGCTAACTAGGACTGAGTTAAGGGTTTTCTTTAAAAAAATCTAACCTGTCTGACAACCACAGCACATAATAATCCACTTTCCTACAGTGACCTGCTCAGTATTCATCTAAAGCTTAAGTGCATTCATGCACTGCGGATGCTTTTATGATTCAGAGATATCCAAAAGGCAGGTGGGGATCTTAACATATGGTGGGTGTTCAACCCTTAGTTGGGTGGAGATAGCTCCTCTTTGACACAGCGAGCTTGGTGGGCTGCCCATTGTTTTTTAAATAAGGCTCTTTATTTCTGAAACCTTATTTACAGCACAGGACGGACGGAAGAATGGAGTAAACCAGCGGCGGCCGGCACAAAAGAAAAGAAATTACCTTCTCGCCGCTTCCACGCCTTTTCTATCCTTGTAGTCCCTTGCTCTGGCCGGAACAGGAACCACACACAGGCTCCCAGTCAGCCAATCACAACGCTGCATTGCAGCGTTGTGATTGGTCTGAACGCCGTGGTTCGGCACTCAGACGCTGATTGGGAGTCTGGGCATGTTCTCCAAGCAGGCTGTAATGGAGCCTGCGTGGAGAACATGCAAAGTGCGCATGAATGTTTGGCCGGCCGTCTCGGGCCGGCCAAACATTCATGCAGCCAAACATTCATGCGCACTTACAGTGTGCTCACCACTCCCCCTGCTCCTGTCGTGAGAGCAGCCCCGCCCCGCAAAGCTGCCAGACATCAGGACAAAATAAAAAGATAATAACGCGAGTTATTATCATTTTATTTTTCCTTAACTTCACTGCTAAAAAGCAGTGGGGCGATGCTCCTCTGCCTTAGCGGAGGAGCCGCCACTAGAGTAAACTGTTAACAGCACTTGAGCACCATTAGTTGACACATACCATTACATATATGGCAGACTAAAGCAATGTAAACATCCCCTATCACAACGTTTAAAAGCAACACAAAGATGCTCATTTAGATAATAGATGTAAACCAGGGTGTAAAAACTGAGAAAGAACTTAATAATTTTGTTTGTCTTTACCTTGCAGTTTTTGCAACAATTATGAGTTGAGGAGAGCAGAATTCCACTGTGAATTCTGCTACACTCAGTCATGAGTAGGCCATCTTTGATAACTGGAGGAGCCCACATTTTCTTTCCTTGTATTTGGGGAGGTGGCTGGCTCCCAAGTAAAAGGTTCTGAGCACACGCTTTCTTTTCCTTGTATTTAGGGAGGTGCCTGGCTCCCAAGTAAAACGGTGCTGCCATATTGGAAGGGTGATTCCTTTCATTATATTGATTTTATGCTTTGTTGTTCTCATTGTTATTTTAACTATTTTATTCTACCAGTAGTGATTGGCTGTAGGGGAGCCTGCAGTTAATCGCAGCGGTTGCTGGACCCTGGTTATTTTTAAAATTTGCCCAAACTTTTATTCTTACTTGAATTCGGCAAAGCGCTGCGGTGCGCGATAGCCACCCCTGTCACGCCCCCCGTCACGACAGGCTACATCAACGACACCAAAGCGCGTCTGTGCAGCTTTGATAACTGGAGGAGCCCACATTTTCTTTCCTTGTATTTGGGGAGGTGCCTGGCTCCCAAGTAAAAAGGCTTTGAGTACACACTTTCTTTTCCTTGTATTGGGGAGGTGACTGGCTCCCAAATACAACGGTGCTGCCATATTGGAAGGGTGATTCCCTGCCTTATATTGATTTGATGCTTTGTTGTTCCTATTGTTATTTTAACTATTTTATTCTACCATTAGTGATTGGCTGTAGGGGAGCCTGCAGTTAATCGCAGGGGTTGCAGGACCCTGAGTAGTTTAAAAATTTGCCCAACCTTTTATTCTTACCTGAATTCGCAAAGTGCTGCGGTGTACGATAGCCACGCCCCCATCACGACGGGCTACTTCAATGGCATCAAAGCGCGGATGTGCCGCTGACACAACGATGGCGTGCCAAAGGCAAGCCCGTCTGCGCCAGTCCGCTCCTGTCCGCTCCTGTCCGCGTCGTGTCCAGCGTCAGCTACTATGGCTCTCACGAGACAGACTTAACGGCCACTAGATACATCCCGAGAAGATCTGCTAAACCTGCAATCAGGTAAGGAAACGGACTGTGTTGGGATTGACTATCTGGTAGCTCCAGCTAACTCACTATACACTTGTTCTGGATGCGGAACACTAATAGTTACATACAATACATCAGCCACATCCTATGTAAGCCCTCTCTGCCCTTGCAAAAACGACATCTCGTTAGACAGAAAGCTGCTCTGCGTACTTCTCAACGCAAGATCTTTAATTAAGCACTGCACAGAATTTAATTAATTTATGGACATAACAAAGACCAGCTATAGTGTTTATCACAGAAACCTGGGCAGACCCTTCATGTGCCCCTGATCTGCTAACAGCAATACCCCACGGGATTCTCTATTTTCAGGCAACACAGACCACTTAAATGTGGGTGGGGGATTAGCCATAGTCCATATAACAGATCAAAAAATTCACTGTAAGGCCATTTCTTCTACACATTGTGAAGTGCCCATTTTTAAGATTGTTTTAACAAATACTCATTTACTGGTATACTTCTATACCGCCCGCCTGGCCCTAGATCCCCCATTATAAAGGAAATCTCTAATCTCTTAGTAGTATCCTTGTCTAGCTTTGGCCTCCCCCAAATGGTGGGCGGCTGTGACGAGGAGCCGGGTTGTGGACCCGCCTTATCGGACTTGCTGCAGGACCGATTGCCTCCTTACCTTTCTCCCTGTCCACTCCTCTATTTACAGACCCCGTCTTTTGGACCAGATCGGTACTATCCCTTTAAGACTCTACCGCCTTCAGCTCCCTCTGCCGATCATGTGAGGTGGTCAGCTGACCTTATCCCCTACAAAGCGGGAGAGACGGAACATCCGGTGTGTTCTCTTGGAGGATCGTCGACAAGGACGCCGGAGTTGTCTGGAGAAAAACGGGATGTCGAGACTTTCTTTATTGGCCCTGGACTCGGGAAGCTGACGATCTCCGTCGACACGGAAGAGGATATCCCGGAAGCCGGACGAAGAGAGACGCCGACCGAAGAAGACGAAAAGAGGGAGCCGAACCTTCTCCGGCAATGCGCAGAAAGCGGCCACGGCCCAGGAGGGTCGTGGCTCCACAAGGTACGGGGCCAGCTAGGGGCTGTGTGGGGAAGGGGAAGCGGGGAAGTGAAGGGAGGACCAAACGGCACACAAGTGCAGTCTAAACACGCTGATACATAGCTGTAGTCACGGAGCGCGTAAATCCCTACTGCAAGTAAGAGCGTGAACCACTGGTGGCGGTTGGGTGTACCCTCCTTCACTCCTTTTTCCCTGATCACTACTTAAGCCAGCGGAACAACCCCCTTACCAAGACTTTCTTTTCCCTTTATTTTCCTTATGATTGGTGTGGCGGTACGGCGAGATCAAGTCCTCCTGTCCTGGAAAAGCCGGACGCCTTAGAGGTTCCTTGCTCCCTGAAGTAAGAGAGTGAAGAAGAGGCACCAACCTGGGACTTTGCGTGTTGTTCTTGGGAAACCCTCACAAGTGTGCACCGAAAATAAAGCAGTGTTTGAAAACTCTATCCCTGTCTCCCAGTCTCCTTCTCCACCGCGCCACCCGTGGTGTCAGAAGTGGGATCGTAACGCCTACTAAGTCTAGCACGATGGAGAATCTAATCCAGCATCTTATACATGGACAGGAGAAGCTGGAATGGGCTGTGGAAAAACAGATGTCATCAGCCCATGCAGACCGGGAGCTATTTAAGAACACAATGACCGACCAAGCAGAGCGGTTACAAAGAATTGCTGATGACCGCGTACAATTGACGGCCCAGCTGCAGAACCGCACTGGGACGGGCCCCAATGTATCCCTTCAAAAATACATATCAGGCGAAGATCCTGACGCTTTTTTATTGAACTTTGAAAGAGCGGCCAGGGCGTCAGGCTGGCCGGAGGTAAATGGCCGTTCTTTTTGGCCCCTCTTCTTACGGGGGAGGCGCAGGCCGCTTATCAGGTGGCAAATGCAAACGGTCACACCCCCTATCAAGAGATAAAAGGGATCATCCTAGACCACCTCGGAATGGACGCCGAAGCGTACAGAGTCCAATTCAGAAAAGAACGAGGAACACCTACGGATAACCCAAAAACTTTATACCACAAACTAAAAACAGCAGCGGATAAGTGGTTAAAACCCCAAACTAATACGAAGGAAGAAATCATGTCCCTTATCTACTTAGAGCAGTATATAGAAGCCCTACCCTATCCTATTCAACGCTGGCTTAAGCAGCATACACGCTTGACAGCAGAACAGGCAGTTGAAATGGCTACCTCATTCTATAGGGCTCAACCCCGTACCTTGTCATGGGACACTGAGAAACCCGTACGTCCCTCTCCTCCCGTTGGAAAACAGGACAGAAAGCCAGTTAAACCCAACCCCGAACCCATGAAGTCTCGTCAAAATCGGCCTGAACCAGTTGCTGTCAGGGGTCCCCAATGCTTCGAATGGGGACATATAGTTAGAAATTGTCCCCGAAAACCCCCCCCAGAAGAACCAATGGACATAAGCTGCATTCCCCGTGCCATAAGGTATACCAAGGAAATGGGACCCAGTTTTTATGTGAGTGTTCTTGTGGGGGGGGAGGGGTAAGGGCACGAGCCCTATTAGATTCCGGCTGTCGACAGTCGGTTATCCTTCAGTCGTTGGTAGACCCCTCCTCCCCTGCAAGTGGGGAGATAGTGCCTATAAGGTGTGTGCATGGGGATGTTCGAAGCTAACCCTTGGTTTACCTACCTATCTCCCTCCCAAACGGAGTGACCCTAGAAGCTAAACTTGGGATTCTACCCTCTCTTCCCGAACAGTTGATCCTAGGTCAAGACAACCCATCCTTCCTGGCGCTCTTAAGGGACAACCTCCAGTTCAGACAGGCCCACCCATCACCTCGTTCTTCTCTCCTCACTCAGGCCCCATGGCTTTCAGATAAGAGCTTTAGGTATAGCCAGCTGAATGATCCAACTCTTCAAACCGCTTGGGATCATGCACGGCAACCCATTCTGACTCAGAATCCAGTTTATCCTCTTTTCTGGCTACAAAATGAGCTCCTTTATAGGGTAGCTAAAGCAGGAGATACCCCCCAACTCGTGGTATCCCAAGCCTTTCGGGAGCAGGTTCTTTTTTTCGCACATTCACACCTACTAGCAGGTCATAGGGGGGCACAGAAAACCATAGAGATGCTTTTGTGACACTTTTACTGGCCAGGTATTTTTTCCCATGTCACAAAATTCTGTCAGGAGTGTGAAATCTGCCAAAAGAAAAACCTGTACAAACCACCCGCTGTTCCACTGCAACCTCTTCCCATCATTGGTACTCCCTTCGAAAGAATAGGCATGGACCTCATCGGTCCGTTGCCACGAACCAAGAAGGGCAATCTCTATGCCTTGGTTGTCGTGGATTATGCGACACGGTATCCCGAGGCTTTTCCTTTACGTACAACCACCAGTCAGAACATTAGTGACAGGCTCCTGGAATTGTTTTCCCGGGTTGGCTTTCCCCGTGAGATCCTCACGGATCAAGGGACCCCTTTTGTGTCCAAAGTAATGGCCCAGGTATGCAAGTCCCTCGATATCTCATATATAAAGACATCAGTGTACCACCCCCAGACTGATGGTTTATGTGAGCGCTATAACACCACCCTGAAACTAACTTTAAAGAAACTCTTGAGTGTGGAAGGGGCGGAATGGGACATGCTACTCCCTTTAGCGTTATATGTGATCAGAAGCCAGACCCAGACTAGTTTAGGTTGCTCCCCGTTCCAACTGCTCTATGGCCGAGAACCTCGTAGCCTATTGGAAATCACTAAAGAGGTGTGGGAGCAGGAAAAAGAAGAAGAAACCAAGTCGTTACTTGATTATACACAAGGTTTACGTACCCGCTTACAAAAGTTGAGGGAATTTGCTGATGCTAATCTGGAAAAGACACAAACCAAGCAACAAATACTATACAATAAGGGAAAGAAATGGAGACATCTAAAGGTGGGCGACTAAGTGTTGGTCCTTATGCCGTCCGCCATCACGAAAGCAAGGTCGGGGTGGCAGGGCCCTTATAAGGTTGTGCAGACGGTTGGGTTAACATCCTACCAAATCCAGGTCACTCCCAGACGAACCCAACTATATCACATCCACCTCCTAAAGAAGTGGCTAGGACCACTCACCAAGGATCTACATGTGGTTGACCCTGTAACAGAACTTGACACCACTCTAAACCAGCTGGTGGTTAATCAGGAGCTATCAGTTGAACAGAAAGAGTCACTACAGGAGACATTATGTCCGTTTGCCCCCTTGTTTTCTGACCTTCCCGGCCACACTTCTCTAGCGGAACACTCCATCCACACTCAACCCGGAAGGGTCATCAAATAAAAGCCTTATCGTATCCCTGCTGCCCGGAGAGAAGCAATAGAACAAGAAGTCAAAAGCATGCTCGCCCTGGGAGTGATACGGCCTTCCCAAAGTGAATGGTCTTCGCCAATTGTTTTAGTGCCCAAACCGGACGGGTCCGTCCGGTTTTGCATAGATTTTAGAGCCATTAACGCAATTTCCAAATGTGATTCGTACCCCCTTCCAAGGGTAGACGAATTGATAGAAAAACTTAGTGAGGCACAGTACGTCACAACCCTTGACCTCACAAAGGGGTACTGGCAGGTGCAAGACCAAGAAAAAACGGCCTTCTCAACACCTTCTGGCTTGTACGAATTCACCGTGTTACCTTTCGGTTTACACGGGGCACCTGCCACGTTTCAGCGTCTCATGAATAGGGTACTGTCCGAGCACCAGGCATACTCCTCAGCCTATCTAGATGATATTGTCATCTACAGCCCTACATGGGATTCACACCTCCAACATTGTCGTCTAGTCCTTCAGGCCCTCCAGTCGGCTGGGTTACATATTAATGCAAAGAAATCAAGAGCAGGCTTCCAGAAGGACAAGTACTTAGGATTCCTTCTGGGAAACGGACACATAGAACCACAACAGGAGAAAGTTAAAGCGATAACCCAGGCCCCTTTCCCTACCACGAAAAAGGAAGTGAGGGCTTTCCTGGACCTCCTCGGGTATTATCACCATTTTATACCACAATATTCTGAATTAGCCACCCCTCTTACCAACCTCCTAAAAAAGGATATAAAACCAAGGGACCTCCTTCACCCACCTCCCGAAGCCAACCAAGCCTTCCTTGAGCTCAAAAGGGCCATCACATCTGGTCCGATACTGCGGTCCACAGATTTCTCCAAACCTTTCCTTCTACAGACCGACGCTTCTGAGAAGGGGCTGGGGGCTGTACTATCACAGGTGTCTTCGGAGGGGGTCGAACACCATATCCTCTTTCTAAGCCGCAAACTTTTCCCCCGGGAACTTAGATATCCCATCATAGAAAAGGAGTGCCTTGCAATTAAGTGGGCGGTGGACAGGTTGAGGTATTATCTTGAGGGTTCCCATTTCCTCCTGTATACAGATCATGCCCCGCTTCTGTGGATGAGCCGGAACAAAGGGAACAACCTGCGTATATTGCGTTGGTTCCTTGCTCTCCAGCCCTTCTCCTTTGAGGTCAGCCATCGGAAGGGTTCTGAAAATGGGAACGCGGACTTCCTTTCACGCGTCTCCCTGTTCCCCGATCGTGAACAGGCTAGGGTGGGGGTGTGTGACGAGGAGCCGGGTTGTGGACCCGCCTCATCGAACTTGCTGCAGGACCGATTGCCTCCTTACCTTTCTCCCTGTCCACTCCTCTATTTACAGACCCCGTCTTTTGGACCAGATCAGTACTATCCCTTTAAGACTCTACCACCTTCAGCTCCCTCTGCCGATCATGTGAGGTGGTCAGCTGACCTTATCCCCTACAAAGCGGGAGAGACGGAACATCTGGTGTGTTCTCTTGGAGGATCGTCAACAAGGACGCCGGAGCTGACGGGAGAAAAACGGGACGTTGAGACTTTCTTTATTGGCTCTGGACTCGGGAAGCTGACGATCTCCGTCGACACGGAAGAGGATATCCTGGAAGCCGGACGAAGAGAGACGCCGACCGAAGAAGACGAAAAGAGGGAGCCGGACCTTCTCCGGCAATGCGCAGAAAGCGGCCACGGCCCAGGAGGGTCGTGGCTCCACAAGGTACGGGGCCAGCTAGGGGCTGTGTGGGGAAGGGGAAGCGGGGAAGTGAAGGGAGGACCAAACGGCACACAAGTGCAGTCTAAACACGCTGATACATAGCTGTAGTCACGGTGCGCGTAAATCCCTACTGCAAGTAAGAGCGCGAACCACTGGTGGCGGTTGGGTGTACCCTCCTTCACTCCTTTTTCCCTGATCCCTACTTAAGCCAGCGGAACAACCCCCTTACCGAGACTTTCTTTTCCCTTTATTTTCCTTATGATTGGTGTGGCGGTACGGCGAGATCAAGTCCTCCTGTCCTGGAAAAGCCGGACGCCTTAGAGGTTCCTTGCTCCCTGAAGTAAGAGAGTGAAGAAGAGGCACCAACCTGGGACTTTGCGTGTTGTTCTTGGGAAACCCTCACAAGTGTGCACCGAAAATAAAGCAGTGTTTGAAAACTCTATCCCTGTCTCCCTGTCTCCTTCTCCACCGCGCCACAGCGGCCCTACACATCAAGCAGGGCACACACTAGATGGAATTTTCACGAATAATGCAGCCCTAAATATTAACAACATTCTCCCACTAGCATGGTCAGACCACAATGCGATTCTCTTCCAGCTGACATACAATGCCTCAGCCAACAGGCTCCCAACCAAACCAGGTTCGTAAATTTCTCTGGCATGGCACACTATGCAGCCAGATAGGCTAGCGGAAGAACTTAATAATTCACTTCCGGATCTTTCCACCAATGTCGACACAGCAGCCACTCAATATATATCATGGATTGTTAAAGCAACACAGCTTTTAGCACCACCCAAACTCAGCAAAGTCAAACGAGAGACTATCAGCTCCCTGGTTCACAGAGGAACTAAGGGCACAGAAACAAAACTACAGTAGGCAGGAGAAAACCTGGAGACAAAGCTATGACGAGACTGAGAAAACCAATTATAAGCACTGTCTAGCAATGTATAAATCACTTATTGTTAAAGAAAAAATGTCCTATTTTACGAGAAAGATAGAGGAAGCAAAAAACCCCTCAAAAGAACTCTTTCAAACAGTGACTAAGCTAACCATGGATGCATTCGATACATCTAGCTTATGCAGTCAATCTTTTTGCAATAACCTGGCGGATTTCTTTCTGGGAAAGGTAGAAAGAGTTTATAATCTATTCTCTTCCTTGACCTCCACTCCTGATAATATCACGGCCTCTGCCTTGACATGTAGGAATGGACCAAGTCTCGGTAAATTTATGCCACCCACCTTAGAACAGGTAACAAACTGACTGAGAGTAACCTCGTCTGGCTCTCCACATGAACTATGCCCTACAAAGATAGCAGGTTTAGTGGCGGAGACCATTTCTCCCCCACTCACTGCTATCTTCCAAACCATGACTTCGGCTGGCCAATTTCCATCTATCTGGAAGAAAGCGTCAATTCTCCCACTTTAAAAAAAAGCAACCCTGGACTCTAAAAACCCCAGCAGCTACCGCCCTATATCAGGTCTCCCTCTCCCTTCCAAGATCATTGAGAAGTTCATAAATACACAACTGATGGACTATATTCAATCTAACAACCATCTGGATACCACACAGTTTGCTTTTCGCAGTGAACATAGCACAGTAACAGCCTTATCAAGGCAACCGAAGAGATCAGGCAGTCGCCTCGATCAGAACCAAGGAGCAGCACTTATACTGCTTGATCTCCCGGCTGCTTTTTATACGGTAGATCATGGAGTGCTATTAAACTGCTTATCCAAAATCAATGTCACCGGTACTGCATGGAAACTATTGAAATCTTTTCTTTCTGATAGAGAACAGTCTGTCAGACTCGGTGAGTTCACATCTCAATCTTTCTCCTTCCCCTGTGGTGTTCCTCAGAGTTCTTTACTCAGCCCTACCTTATTTAATATTTATACTACACCCCTGGCCAACCTAATCAAAAGCTTTGGCTTTTCCTTAATGTCTTATGCAGACGACACCCAGATTGTCGTATCATTGGCCAAAAAAGACTCCGGAGTAAGCAGCAGAGTTCATGATTGCATGCAGGCAGTAAATACCTGGATGAGTAGGAATTGTCTCAAATTAAATGCCGATAAAACCGAAATAATACTCTTTGGAGCACAAACTTCCTTCTGGATACCATCATGCTGGCCAGCAGAAATGGGCCATATGCCCGCTCCCGTCACCAAGGCTCGGAATTTGGGAGTTCTGATTGACCATAAACTAACCTACACAAATCACGTGAACACCCTATCATCATCGATATTTCTCACTTTAAGGATGCTAAAAAAATCCTTCATTTTATTCCTTCTCATCTGCAAAAAACTCTTATTGCATCACTAGTTATGTCTAAATTAGACTATTGCAAAGGTCTGTTACTCACCGCACATCAATGCACTCTTAATAGGCTACAAGTACTACAAAATTTGGCAGCAGGACTTCTGCTAAAGATACCTAGACATCAATCTGTAACCACAGCCATTAAAAGTTTGCACTGGCTTCCTATCAAACAGAAGTGCACTTTCAAGGCACTCCGTATTGGCTACAAAGCACTTCACGGCTTAGGTCCTGCCTATCTGCAGCAAAGCTTCAACTGGTATATCCCAGCCAGAACCGTACGATTGTCCTCTTTAAAACAAATTGTTGTGCCCAGATTTAAACTGCCCACCTGTGGCGGCAGGAGTTTCTTTCTGGGCACATCCAAAGCCTGGAATGCTTTACCACTAAACATCAAAAACGCACCCAACAGGCTGAACTTTAGGAAGCAACTGAAGACTTGGCTATTCAGCATCTGCTAATTGACACATATCTGCTTAAATCTCCCTCTATTATCAAAGCCAGCACCAAGACACCTTCAGGTAATCGTGCGCTTTACAAGACTTATTAACATTACATAACATCTTTCTGCTCTCCGATTTGCCAGATCGGGAACCACAAACCCGATTTTTAAGTTCGGATAATCCAGCTATTAATGGCTTTGGGAATAAGCTGCAGTGCAGTCCAGCCACATTCCCTGGCCCCTGTTTGAACCTCTTTGTTATGACAAGTTTATATCTTCATAGAACTTTCAGTATTTGAAGATTCTCTTGATCTTCTTTGTACTTTGGAATGTGAGGAAGGTTTGATTCTGGGAACTGTCAGATGAGGCTTCAGGCTTGAGCGGGCCATACCTTGATGATTCGTCCTTCTTATTCTACAAATAAACTTCCCTGTGGCATCTCTTCAAGTCTTTCCTCATTGAGAACACAACAACTTCTGTTGGCAATGAGTTGGAGGTGAGGCAAGTCACAAACCCTATGCTGTTTTAGTTTACTTTACAATACAACGCAATGCCTACGCAGCTCGGACATCACGATTACAGACAAAAAAAGAGGTTAGGTGTTTTCATATGCTGCTTGACATTAGGAGGCAAATTTGGTTTTGGCCTTGCAGGCTGTATCGAATCTCTCACCAACAATTAAACTTGTTTAACTTTTTCTCTTTCATCAAAAGAAATCTTCTGTTTAGCCTGCGACTCCTGAACGTTCCTATAACAAACTCATCCGAACCTTCCAAGGACACATTATTACTTAACCATTTGCACATCCATGCCAGATGTACTAAGGAAGTCGGTCTACTTCCTCTTAACAGTTCAAAAGGAGAAACACTGGTAACTGAATGAGGAGTGGTATGGTAAAGCCATAGCATAGCCCTCACAGCTTCATCAATGGCACTATGATTATTTTAGCCCACCAAACAGATTCTGACAAGGCTCTGTTGATGCGTTCTACTAACCCATTGATTTGAGGTTGTTTTTCAAATGTTTGACTGCAGAGAACTCAAGAACATTAACAGTTCAAAAGGAGAAACATTGTGTGTTTCAGCTCCAGGCTGTGTGCGCCCCAAGAGGGGTTTTGTCTGAAATAACTAAGGGGCAACCCTGTATTCCTGGAATCTGGGTATGTAATCTAAACCTAAAAAATATAGTGATTACCTTGGATAGAGCTATTAGCCAATGCTCTCTGGGCAATACGCAATACCAAAGAAAAAAACAGACATTTAGTTATATTCATACAATTGTATTCCTACTTCAAAATAGTTTTTCTGCAAATACATTTCAGTCAGGTCCACAATAAACCATGTAGGTACTTGACAGGGCTTTTCCTTATGATCTAGTGTTTCAGTAATTACCTTGAGGGCCTCACTCTGGGAAATATTAGTATACAATGATTGTATATCCATTGTTACTAATAAATTCGAATGTGTGTCAAAATACTGGTTTATTGTGGACCTGGCTGAAATTGCTTTGCAAATTGGCTATTTTGTCTTCGACAATACTTTGTATTATCAAATTCAAGGAGCTGCAATGGGGCTGGCTTTGCCCCAGATCTAGCAAATCTCTTCATGTCAGATTCTGAAGAGAAGTTTGTGTTTTCAAATAATCCATTTAGTGACAATGTTATGCACTGGGTTAGATACAAAGATGATGTTTTTCTAATTAGGAAAGGATCTGATGAAACTTTGCGAGAATTTTCCTCCTGGCTAAATGTGCTGCTACCTGATATACAATTCACATTTGCCTATGATCAGAAAGCTATTCCTTTTTTGGATTTATGGGTGAAAATAGATGAAGGAAAGGTATATACATCACTATATAGGAAACCAACAGAAAGGAATTTACTCCTACAATATCAAAACCATCACCCAAGGGGTCTGAGGGATAATTTGCTATTTGGCCAATTCCTAAGGATTCATAGGAATTGTACAAAAAAGAGGACTATTTTAATGAATCTGGCATTTGGTAAAGTGACTATTAGAGACAGGCTACCCGAAAAAACTTGTCAAACAACCCTGAAAAAGGGCCAGGTACAACCCCAGAGAGGATCTATTGGTACCTAAGCCACATAATGAAGATCCTGATTGACTGATTTGTGTAAACACATTTAGCACGATATAGAAGAGATAATACTAAAACATTGGGATCTGGTAAAAAAAAATCGGCTCACTATTAAGAGCTGCTCTACCTAGACAGAAAGTACCTACTTTGTACCCACAATGGGGTCTCCCCCATTGTTGGGACATTAAACATGTGGTAATTGTTTGGCATGTAAATACACATTTGACATTAAAAGGATTTCTCATTCAAATGTTAAAATGGACTGGAAACATTTTACGAACTGTAACTCGAAAGATGTAATTTATGTAATTTGGTGTCCATGTACAAAAACTATATATTGGTCAAATGCCTCAAAAAACAGAAGAGTAGGATTCTGCAACACAGAAGCTGCATCAAGTGCGAGTGACTGGAGCACCTCTTGTGGAACATTACCAATTACATCAACACACTGCTGAGGATATTTTGTGGCAAGTAATTGAGCAGCTGCAACCAGATGCAAGAGGAGGTGATCTTACCAGTCTACTTTCCAGGAAAGAACTAAAATAGATAGACCAACTGGATACGATCATCAATGGACTGAATGATTTAGAGGACTGGAGTCAAGCAGCCTTTTTGTAGGATGCTTTATGACTGGTCTATAACATATCATGTATGAGCTTTGTTTGTTTAGTATATATGTTTAAGGGATCAGTGTAATTATGTATGTAATTTCTAAAGGGCTTTGAGCAATTACATCTTTATATTATTGCATTATACTCATTCTTGCTATAGTGGATGGGCAGGTCTTGCGTGATTTAAAGTGAGTCTCCTTTTCACTGAAAATTTCTTTTGTATTTTTTAGGAGCGTATCTTTTTGTCAACGCTTTTAAAATTCTTTTTCCAAGTTCCCTGGGATTAACATGCCATTACTTTTACTAAATGATCCAACCCACTATTTGGGTACAATTTAATAGTTTTTTAACATACTACCCGTGTGCACGTAACGCGTATGGAGGTAATTCTGCCAATATATAGGAGAGTTTTGCACGCACGGTCCCACGTGAAGCTGCCATGAGTAAGTCCTTTGCTTGCTACTGGATGGCAATGCCTAACTATTTTCAGTTTTCCTAAGTAGTGTTTTCTTTTTTGACAGTATGTGTAATGAGCGCTGATCCTCTGGACGACGTTTTGGGAGAAACATTGTTTACCAAACCGGTAAGTGGTTTCGCAGGCATAAGAAACACTTGTTTTTCTTGTAAAAGCATGAAATCACTGGTGATCTTTGCATTTTCTGTTGTGTTACATGTTTACCCTCTTAATTAAATATTTACGTACCATGCATGGTGGCATCATATGGTGATTACTCTGATTAAGTATTATTAATATTTCTTTTTGTCACTACACACAACGCTCGGGCAATGCGTTCTTTATACTTCGGCTATTATATATATAAATAAATAAAACTAATCATCTGTTAGACGACACTCAATTTGGTTTTCGTAAGGGCCATGGAACAGAGACCGCACTCATTAAAGCAGCTGAAGACATCAGAATCATTCTGGATCAGGGAGGCACGGCTGTTCTTATACTGCTGGATCTCTCAGCAGCTTTTGACACGGTCGATCACACCACCTTGATCGACCGTGTCACTAAAATGGGTATCCAACACAATGCAAGAGCACTGTTGACCTCCTTTCTCACCAATCGGACACAGTCGGTAAATTTTGGCACCTTCCAGTCTGCCCAATTGGCCCTCCAATGTGGTGTCCATGCAAGGGTCATCCCTAAGTCCGACACTTTTTAACATCTATGTGTCGGACTTAGCTAGAGTAATCAAGGTACATGGGATGGGCCTTACATCTTATGCCGACGATACGCAATTGGTGTTGACTATACACAATGATGGTGAAAAGGTAGCAGCCAACTTTCAAAAAGGTATGCTTGCAATCAGCAGCTGGATGACCAGCAACTGCCTTAAGTTGAACTCTGATAAAACAGAGGTTATGACATTTGGCAAGCTATCTCCTATCTGGTCCTCCTCTTGGTGGCCTGCCTCACTGGGTCCCCCCCCACTCCCAGTTACCAGGGTTAGGAACTTGGGCGTCATATACGATGACAAATTGACTTTTCTGCCTCATGCTAACTCAGTGGTCTCAGCCTCATTCCACAAGTTACGTATGATAAAAAGATTTTACCATTTCTGCCTCTGACTGCAGGAAAAACTCTGGTTAGTACACTAGTCATGTCTACCATTGACTACTGTAACGGGCTTCTTGTAAATGCCCAGAACAAGGTCATTCATAAGCTACAGTCAGTCCAGAACGCAGCCGCCAGGATGCTATCAGGAACCCCTAAATACAAGCCAATCTCTCATGTTATTCAGAAGTATCACTGGCTTTCTGTGAAGAACCGCATAAAGTTCAAGGCCTTGTGTATTGCTTACAAGGCTTC
Organism: Calotriton arnoldi; assembly: GCA_963921515.1. Lineage (NCBI taxonomy): Eukaryota > Metazoa > Chordata > Amphibia > Caudata > Salamandridae > Calotriton > Calotriton arnoldi. The sequence continues at coordinate 1,101,052 of CAWUFW010005554.1, read as the reverse complement.
CCGTAACACAAGACCTCAGTTTCTAATCAAGGAGCTAGCGACCTATATTCCGGCCCGAGCCCTTCGCTCATCCACTGCTTTTTGCTTAGGGTCCCACGCACTAAAACTGCCTCATGGGGCGATAAGCGTTTTATAGTCGCCACTGCAAAACTCTGGAACTCTCTTCCACTAAAGATCAGATCTTGCCAATCTTTGCTAACCTTCAGGAAAATGACAAAGACCTGGTTGTTTAATCAGTAAGTTCCTCCGGTATATGGTATTTGCCTGCTGTCCTCAGCGCCGAGACACCCATGGGTAATTGAGCGCTTTATAAATCTCATAAACATAAACATAAACATAATTTAAAGTACAATACTTGAAATCCAGACTTTATTTAATGCATCTTTAATCTACATATACTACCTTCCTTTATGCATCTATATTCCTTCCATGTACTTATGGATCTATATCTTTATTACTTTTGGATCTATATATTTATTACTTTTACTTATTTATTACTTTTCTTCTAATTCAGCATATCCAATGCTCTACCCTATTTTTCACCCTATACCGCTCTCAATATATCCTCTAGCTCAACTCTCTGACTCATCTCAAACCTTTTTCTACTACTCTTTCCAATGCACTACCCTATTTCTCACCCTATACCTCTATTAATATATCCATTACCTCCACTCTCTCATTCATCCCAAACCCCATACCACTACTGTGACCCCCAAAATAACCCTTTCAATACTCTTCCCCACCTCCTCCCTCCGTGATGCGGTGGCAGCCTCCCCTTTTCCAGCCCTGCGTGGAACCGTGGAGTCAGCTACCTTTATTGTTTTTTTGTTTGATTTTGTATATCCCGCCATCTTGGGTTAATGCTATCTGTCTTTCACTTTGACTGCTTTGACTGCTTTGTTCCCCCTGAAGTCCTTTTCCCCCTTGCCGGTCTGCCTGACCCTATCTGCATTCCTTACCCCTGTTTACCATTCCCCCTCTACCTTTCATTCTCCATAAGACGTGTGTCTTGGCTATGCTTAGCGCCAATAACTCATATTTTGTGTAATCTCATGTTTTCCTCCTATGTCTATACTTGGCTCCTGTAATTGATGTAACTATGTAACCTGTAACTCGCTGATCCTCATGTAAAGCGCTCTGATACCTCCGGGTCTAGCCAGCGCTATATAAAACTTTGCAAATAAATAAATAAAATAAATACTCCACCCCTCCTTGCATCATCTCATACTTTTTTTTACTATTCTGATCCCCCAAAACAAGCCTTTCTAAACCCTCCCTCTGACTCTTCCCCCTCCAACTCTCTTTTACTTATCCCAAGCCTCCTCCTACTGCTATGAGCTCCAAAACAAAACAAAAAAAAAATCTAAATCCTTCCCTTCTATCCCTCCACTATCCTTTTCAATCCAAATAACAGACTAACATGTTCACCACTGTAATTCACCACTAATCCTTTATGGGTTCCGGAGTAGCGTGCTACTCGCCGAAAAAGCACTTCAACACCTCATCAGGTGTAGCAAGTGCTATATAAATGCAAACCTTTTAACCTCTTCTACCACTTCGCTATCCTTCTCAATCCAAATAACTGACTAACATATCCACCACTCAAATTACTTTCATATTTCCCTATACTAATTCACCACTAACACTGTATGGGTTCCAGAGTAGCGTGCTACTCACCAAAAAAAGCACTTCAACACCCAATCGGGGCAGAAAGCGCTATATAAATGCAAACCTTTTTCCCTTCTCTATCCCTCCACTATCCTTCTCAATCCAAATAACTGACTAACATATCCACCACTCAAATTACTTTCCTATTTTCACTATACTAATACACCACTAATCCTTTATGGGTTCCTAAGTAGCATGCTACTCGCCGAAAAAGCGCTTCAACACCCCATCAAGGGTAGCAAGCGCTATATAAATACAAACCTTTTTCCCTCTTCTATCCCTCCACTATCCTTCTCAATTCAAATAACTGACTAACGTATTCACCGCTCCGATTACTTTCATATTTTCACTATACTAATTCACCACTAATCCTTTATGGGTTCCGGAGTAGCGTGCTACTCGCCGAAAAAGTGCTTCAATGCCTCATCAGGAGTAGTAAGCGCTATATAAATGCAATTACAATACAATACAATACTCACAAATTGGTGTGATGGTAATTTTCACCTCGCTAAACGAGCGTTGTACAGAATTTCTACACAAATTGTTATTGTTAAAGAGTTAAAGTGCCAGATACATTCTTTTTGTGGGTTTCATTTTTCAGAATGAACCGCTTAGTGGTGAAAGGAAGCCACTCCATATTTCTGCTGATTAATGGACGATGTAATAGTATTGGGACTTCGCATTTTGATGGTCCGTTAACATTGAGCAGTCCTTTTTCTATAATAGGGTAAGAGAATTCTTGCAAAATTAGTAAGAGGTTATCTATGTTTGGGACGTTAGGACAGACTTTAGTGGCTGATCCATTGATTTAATTTGAAACGTCGACGATCTATCCTGTTGACTGGAACTAATATGGAATGAACAGTCAACAGCATGTATATATATTCTTTTTTTGTTTTTATATTACTAATGCACCAATGATCACATTTTTCTCACAATTCAAATGCACTGCACCCTATTTTGGAGCATCTACCTTCCTTGTTGTTGTTACTATCTTACCACTGTTATTTAAAAAAAATAAAGTAGGAATACATTAGTATGAATATAAATAAATGTCTAGTCTTTTCTTTGGTATTGTGCATTGCCAAGAAAGCATAGGCTAATAGCTCTCTCTATGAGGGAATCACTATACTTTTAGGTCAAGAGAGGTTTTGGACAACATTATGTCCTGTGCCTGAAATGCACATCACTGAAATGCATCACACCTCCTGTCTGAGGGCGTCAGTCAATGTCTATATTTCATGTCACAAGAGTCTCAGATGCACCCACTCCACACCACCACAATGCTCCACATAGCAATGCTTTTTCCCGCCTGGGGCCTCATGCCACAACTTCTCATTGTGTCGCAGGAGACACAAACACTTTGCCCGGACCGCGTTGCAGTTTCAAGTCATGTCGCCAGCCCATCTTGCGTGTCTAGCCTCCAACAGGGTTTCAATAAGCTGTGGCTAGTGTTCTGGCTTTCTCATCACCTCTGGACATCTGGACTTAGATTTTTCAAAGTTCACTGTACTTTTAGGTCTCGTTTCTGCTGGCACATTTTACCTTTACTCTGTCTTGCTATGGTAACATACATACCTAAAAATATTATTATCATACTGTGTGTCCATACTGCAGCTTTGATTTTCCTATATGCAATTCACCTTGAGGAAAAAAGATTTATGTTAACCACATTTATTGTTTTTTTTTGTCATGCAATTCGCCTCGAGGAGGAAAGATTTATGTTAACAATAATAGTTATTGCTGAGGGCGTGGCTACAGAGACGAAGATGGTGGACGCGTGAGCCTGGTGGTCTGCGACGGCCCTTCCTCAATCCTGCATCCAGAGACACTTTAAAGCCTTCCTTTGCCTGGCTACAAGTGCCCTCTGTCTGTGGGTGCTGTGGGATTGTGAGGATTGTGTGGCTGCGGAGAGACCTGCAGCTCAAGATGGCAACCCGGACCTTAGGCCGTGGCCACTGGTGTCAGGAGCAGGCCCAGATCTGCAGAGGGGGTCGGCCCTGCTGGACGGGGGGGGGGGAAGCCGTGTGGGCCGCCAGGCGTGTATGGGGGGGTGCGGGCCAGGAGCTGCCACCTGCCCCAGGGAGTGGAGATTCAGGGCCTGGTTCGGGGCTCAGTGTTGGGGCCGCGAGATCACGGAGCGCGGGAGTCCACCTGGCCACTCCACTCATACTCCCTGACGTGGGCCTGGGGAGACGAATAGGAACCCGAGGGGGTGCCCTGATTGACCTAGGTGGCCCCCTGGGGGCTGGAAATGTGACTGAGGGGCCCGTGAGAGGATAGTAACTTGGTGGACCCTTGCTTTTTGGCCGACAGGCTCCCAGTTCTGCAAGTGTGTCTCATCTCAGCGGAGCCCCTGCAGGGGCACTGACTTTTGGCCTTCCCCGAGGACACTGAGCGAAGACAAGTGACCCACTGGCTGGTGCTGGCAGAGAGGAGCGGCATCGCAAGGCACAGTTCAGGGTCTGGTGCAGCCGCGGCAAAGGGGCCTGGTGCTCGTGAGTGTGGGAAGCTGAGTACATGAATGGCCGCTGTCCCCCGGAGGAGGTGTGAGTGCTTGGGCCCAAATCGGGGCCTAGTGGTAGGTCAGAGGCGGGGAAGCGCTGAGATGACAGCCACCTTGAGGGACGAATCAGCCCTCTGTATTTGTTTTTGCATTTGGGACTTGGCCTGACCTGTGGCAACGGCCCCTGGGTTGGGTGCGGTGCCCTTACGGGACGATTTTGTGTGGGCAGTGGGCCATGAGTCTGGAGAGATGTGCGGGCGAGGCTGTCTTTGGCTCTGATGGACCGCTGGCCAGCGGTGCATTGCTGGGAGGCCCCTGGTGGGCTGAGGCCTGATTCTAATATCAGAAGTGGTGGGGTGCTCCTGCGCAATGCTCGGGGCTCAAATCGGGGCCTGGCAGTAGGTCAGAGGAGGGGCAGCGCTGAGACGGCAGCCACCATGAGGGACGAATCAGCCCCCTGGATTTGTATTTGTGGCTGGGCCCGAACTGTGGCTGTGGCCCCTGGGTTGGGCGCGGTGCCCGTATGTGACAAGCTTTGTGTGGACTGTGGGCCATGAGTCTGGAGAGATGGTGCGGGGAGGCTGTCTTTGGCTCTGGTGACCCGGCTGGCCAGCGGTGCACTGTGGGGAGGTCCCTGGTGGGCTGAGGCCTGATTCTAGTATCGGAAGTGGTGGGGTGCTCCTGCGCAATGCTCGGGCCCAAATCGAGGCCTGGTGGTAGGTCAGAGGCGGGGCAGCGCTGCTCGACAGTCACCATGAGGGAAGAATCAGCCCCCCTGTATTTGTGACTGGGCCCGAACTGTGGCTGTGACCCCTGGGTTGGGCGCGGTGCCCGTATGAAACGAGGTTTGTGTGGACAGTTGGCCATGAGTCTGGAGAGACGGTGTGGGTGAGGCTGTTTTTGACCCTGATGGACCCGGCTGGCCAGCGGTGCACTGCGGGGAGGCCACTGGCTGACCCCTGATTCTAGTTTGAGAAGTGGTGGGGTGCTCCTGCGCTCTGCCATACACAGAAAGTCAGATTAGCAGGCAGCCTCCCTACAGACTCTCCTACCTGCTGTAGGTCACTGAGGACTTATCGGCATGATCAAGGTGAGGAGGACAGGGGACGGGAGACCTCCCCAAGCCACCCCCCCTCTTTTTGTGTAGGGTGCTATCGGGGGGCTCGGCCGGCTACTTTATGTCACTTTGGCTTGGGAAGGGATTGTGGAGGCCCGGGGAACCACTGACTGAAATTCGCCATTTTGGGCATTGAGGAGATTAAAATATGAACACTGCCCTTGCAGGCCTGTGTCCACCGTGAGACCCCTAATGAATACCAGGCAGTAAACGGGGGTAGGGATGGGCAAACCATTATCCCCACGGACAACTGATCCTAAGCCTGCTTCATTCCCCTTAGCTGGGTCCATTCCTAACTGACGTCTAGTGGGAGCGCAGCTAGCTGGGCCTGCAGGGACCACACTGGTACATGCTCAATTTCAAGAAGTGGGGGACAAGCGGCATTGCCCTGAGACTCTGCCTTATCCCTGGTTGCTACTATTTCCACTTGGGAAAATGTTTCCCAATGACTCGAACTGTTGGGGAGTCTATTGGGGACATATTCGCTCCTCCTTCCAAGCATTTGCCTCCCTGCATGCTTGTTTCTGTAGGAGGTGATACCCCAGGCACCCCTGGGGTTAACTGCCCTGACTTTTGCGAGTGGACCTACAGAATCAATAACTATGGGAAAGACAAGGGCAAAACAAGTGAGGGTGCCACCTGACTCTGGGGACCATTTCCAGCCCTTGCCTGTGGAATCAGTAGATTCTGGACTTGCATCAGACCCAATCCATAATCAACTGGTTAAAATCCTTGCTGCGATTGCCAACACCTAGGATACCTCACAACAGGATATTGGCACAGTATCCATAAGCTTGGGCCTACTACAAGCCGACCATCACAAGCTAGCGGTTAGAGTTACGGAGGTGGAGACCTTGGTGGGGGAATTGAAGCCTGAGATCCAGTAATTAACAAGCCAGATGGCCGAACTGTCTGACAGAGTACAAATCCTTGAACGCCAAGCCGAAGATGTGGAGGTAAGCAATGTATGGAACAATATCTGGATAGTGGGATTGCCCGAGGGTACAGAGGGAAACGATATGGTGGCATACCTCGAAGGATGGCTCCAGACAGAGGTTGTCCGAGCAGTCTGACTTCCTTCTTTGCTTTGGAACGTGCCCACAGGGTACCGGTGTACCCACTGGTGCCGGGTCACCCTCCTCGCCCAGTTGTGGCTTGTTTGCTTCATTATAAAGATATGGATACTATCCTACAGAAGGCTTGCACTAAGGGCCCCTTCACGGTGGCCATCGGTAAGGTCTTGGTGTTCCCAAACTTCACTGCCGTAATACTGACCAAACAAGCTTCCTTCCTTGAAGTCAAGAAGGCCCTCCACAATGAAGGATTACAATTCTCCCTGATGTTCCCTGCAAACCTCCGGATAATGCTTGATGGTAGCACGCACTTCTACAATTACCCCAGGGAGTCCTGGGACTGGCTGGCAGCCTATAAATCTGGATCTGCCCTTCCAATGCCACACCCTCCACCAGGGCTCCCCGGCACAGGGCTAAGAGACCATCCCGTGGGTCCTCACGTGGCAGGTCATTGAAGAGACCATCTCCTTCACAGACCGAGCAGAAATGGGCCGCTCCTTTCAAGGCAATGGGCGAGATTGCAATGAAACAGAGGTCGGTCTCAGGGACTTACACCCCTTCGGAACGTAAAACTGCACTTTTGGGTCAGAGTTCTCCCAAGCAGATAGAACTGTCCTGCCTGTGGTGATCTCAACTCACACAAAAAGTAAGGGGTAGGAGGAAAAACATCCCACTTCGACCTCCTGCAACAAGTATTTACACACAAAATAGAAGGGGGACTGTGTACTGATGATCGCTGTGATCAAAGGTTGGGGGAACACACAAGGGTTTTAAAACTGCCCTCACACAGCGAACTGTGTCATGCTTCATCATAGGGCTGCTAACACACCTCCGCACAGGCCAACGCTGGAGGTGGAGCAATAGGGAGGGGGAAGACAAAACAACACGTAAGTGAAAACAGTATGGAATCACAAGTGAACATAGGTGCAGGAATAGTGATTAAAACTGGTCACGGGAAATCCCAAATACAACTTTAATCTTGGATACCCTGTCCAGAGTAAAAAGGTCACTTCAAGACCAGTGGATGGTGGTATGGGGAGCTATGATGAGTTACCTACCCCTCCACTCTGCAAAACCGTCGACATGTTTCCAGCCGGCAAAATTAAATACCCCGGCTTTCATCAGGACTCACATAAGAAATTATCCCATGGGTACTAACCCTACCTCCTTTGATCCAAGGATCGAAGAAAGACACCCTTCTGAGTAACTGCTCAGATAATATGTGATAGAGCGCCTTGCTCTTCTAGAGGAACCTGTAACAAAGTTAATAAAAACAAATATCAAACAAACTGTGCAATGCCCTCTGTGAATAAACACACAAGCATCCAAAGTGGTGTAAACCCACCCGATCAGAACAGCGATTCCTTATGGGCGTCGCGTCACCGGCACAGGCCAAAGGTGCAATTCTTAAGGCCCTGCAGTGTATTTAATAAAGTCAGATGTCCCAATAGAGCGCACAATTTGCACTCATTTATAAATAAAAGGTTACTCAAGTAAAAAATCAGGCATCAGTGCTAGGAGACAGGTACACGACCACGTACTCAACAAATCTTACCGAGTTCATTTAAAATGAAAACTTGAACAGGCAGGGGAGCGAGGACAGCTCCGTATAGTCACACACTGCGAGACATAGGGATAGAAAATAACAAAGTGAGTAATTTAAAGGCACACAGAACAATGTCATAACGGTCACTCTGAGAAAAAACCCGGGTCTGGTCCGCCCCATGTGGTAATTAAGAATGGTATTGTAGCAACGCGAGGGACACCAGGCTCTGTCCACTCGACCTGTGCCCTTCTGCCAGAAACGGATCTCTTTCCGACCTCCATTGAGTAGTAAAGAAGTGCCCAACTTACTTCATCAAGGTGAGCTGTGTCCAAACAACTTGTCCCTCCCAGCGCCATGCAGGTTCAATGTGCCGCGCTGCCTGAGCCCGCCCACGTCATCGCGTACGCGACGTACGTGATCTGGGGGTGGAGGGGGGGGGAGCGGAAAACAGGGAGAAACACTGAAGCGCTCACTTCCGACCCCATATTGGGGATACAGGTGCTTCAGTGCGCTATGGATTATCCTCGGCAGAACGGGAGGAAAAACCTCAAATGGACTGCTTTCCACAGAGAGATGATTTGGAACCGGGAGTGAAAATTAAATTAAAGAAATGAAGCATTTCTTAAGGTTATATATCAGCAGTACAATGTAAAGCTGGAAAAGTTTTGTCATAAAATTGGGGGCTATTACAGAAATGTGTATATAAGAGATAATCCTACTTAATTGCCAGTTCTGCCAATCGACCCCCATGTCCAAGCTAAAGATTTTTGAAAATGTATTTCTTAGGGGGGGTGGGGGGGGCTAGGGTGGTTATTCCCCCACAATTCAAGACATGGGTTAGAGGAGGGAAAACTTATTGAAGAGGATTTACATAATATGCTTGCGCTGGCAGTATAGACACTGAACTTTAGAACATGTCACGGAGAAAGAGTGTCCCTGGTGTCTCATAGATTGTTCAGAGTATTCCAGGATATGTCATCATTCAGGCCTTCAGTATGGCTACGGACCCTATAGATCCATTTCTGTTCCCTAATAAACAGGACATTCTCTGGGTTACGGGTGGTGGCATTTATATTGGGTTTGTCCAGGACCTTCCAAAAGATGTCTTCGGGTGAGTGCTTCTTCTCCTTGTAGTGGGACGTGAGGGGACTCATTGTCCTTTGACATCTGATGGTAGATCTATGCTCCATTATCCTGATTTTTACCCTCCGAGTGGTCATACCGATGTAAACAAGATTACATGGGCATTTCAGCATGTATATAACATTGGTGGAGTTACAGTTGGTATGCCTCTATTGTTCCCAGGGGTGGGTAAGTCCAATGTCCACTGTTTTAGTGTTTGCAGTCAGGTGGCACACATCGCATGACCCACATCTTGTGTGTCCCGTCACTGGTGGGAGGGCCCACGCTACCTCCCTATCAGTTGTCGCTCCTGGTCTAGTTGAAAAATTCCTGGGTCTGGTGTGGACCAGTAGATCTTTGATATTCTGGCTCCTCTTAAAAGAAAACAAAGGTTTCTCCAGTTGTAAACCATTGGAGTTGAGAATTCTCCAGTTTCGTAGAATAATCCTCTGTATGTTACTGGAAGCAGTGTTAAATGTGGTTACACATATAGTCTTGTCGGTAGGGGGTTTCTCCACCGCTTCCAAAAGGGCTTCTCGATTGCAATTGATCGCTCTCTTACGGGCCCTTTTGACAGTCCTGTGGGGGTACTTCCTTTGCAGGAGTTTATTCGTCAGGGTGTTAGCTTCTGACCTAAAATCTTCGGTACAGGAACAATTTCTGCGAAGGCGTAGGAACTGTCCCACCGGTAAATTCTCCCTTAAGGATTTGGGGTGGAAGCTCTCAAATAATAGGAGACTGTTCCTGCCTGTTGGTTTATGGAACATCTTTGTCTGTAGACCTCCTTCATTTGGAAAAATTATCAAATCCAGAAAGGGTAAATTCTCCTTCGTAATGGTTGAAGTAAACAGAAGTAAAGGGTTACGGCTGTTCAACCACTCCAGGAAATCTTGGATGGACTGTGCATTCCCCTCCCAAATCAGGAGGACATCATCAATATAGCGCCTCCACACTTTGATGTTGTTACTCCAGATGCTCCCGGGGGTGAAGATGTATTGATCCTCAAAGGCTGCCATGTAAAGCCCCGCCAAACTGGGGGCAAAAACGCTCCCCATGGATGTCCCATGTGTTTGGAGGTAGTAGGTTCCCTGGAACTCGAAAAAATTCTTCGTCAGCGCTATTTCAGCGAGGTGTAGGATGAATGGCCTAGGGGTACAGAACTCCCAGTCTAAGGTAAACAGTATCTCCTCTACTACGCATAGGGTCTCTGTCTGGGGTATGTTGGTGTACAGGGACTCCACGTCCAGGCTCACCAGGAACTCTTTTTCTGGATCAAAATGTAGGTCCTTCAGTAGAAGTAGCACATCGGTGGTATCTTTGAGGTAGGCTGGTCTATTCTGTACTACTGGTTTTAAGAAAAAGTCACAAAATTGTGAAAGTGGCTCCAACAGTGAACCTATGCCCGATACTATGGGTCTACCTGGAGGAGGTCTCGAACGCTTGTGCACCTTGGGGAGGGTGTAGAAATAAGGTGTCACTGGATCTTCCTGGCACAGGAAACTGCCCTCTTTTTCAGTGATCCATTCATTATTAACTGCTTCCTCTACAACGGAAGCTATCTCTTTTCTTATGTCCGCAGTAGGGTCTCCTCTTAGTATGCTGTAGTTCCTCCGGTCGGCGAGGAGCCTCAAGCATTCTGTTTCATAGGAGGTCTTTTTCTGGATCACAACTGCTCCCCCCTTGTCCGCCGGTTTGATCACAATGTCTGGGTAAATCTTAACTTCTTCCAGTACTTGCTTCTCAGAATTAGTCAGATTCTTAAAAGTGGTGTTGTCTCGTCCTGCCAGTGCTTCCACATCATGGATAACTGCTTGCTCGAACGCTTCCACCTCAATAGGGAGAGTCCCCACAGATGGTAAAAATTTCGATTTGGGACGGAAGGCGGTGTCCCCTCTCTGTTCCATGTTTTCTGCTCTGTTTTAAAAAAAAGACTTTGAGTCTGATGTTGCGAAAAAAGCCTGCCAATTCCTGGCGGATTTTGAACACATCCAAAGTGTTAGTGGGTACAAAACCCAGTCCCTTGTTGAGTAGTGCCTCCTGGGGACCCGTAAGTGGAGTGTCAGTGAGGTTCATTACTAAAGTGGTCACTCCCTGCTCGTCTCCGGCGAGGGGTCTCTCGCCATGCTCCTGGTTACCCTCTGCTCTAGGTCCTCCCATTGCACCCCTGTTGTCCCCTTCGGCTTGCCTCTGCCTCTCCCTCGGCCTCTCCCTAAAAAAGGAGTTGGCAATTGAGGGAACTGTTTTACTTGGCCTCCCTGTATTCCTGGGAATTGCTGTTGGTACATGGGTGGCCACCCAAAATTATGATTTGGGAAGTTGGGGTACACAGGGTTGAATGGGGGGCAGGGACCCCCAAAGAAACCCCTACCTCTGCCCCTTCTTCGTGGGTTTCTCATGTAGTCACTGTCATCACTACTTGTGCTGGTCCTGTCCGAATTTCTGCCATCCCTATTTTGGCCTTTCTTCATGTCATCTGCTTTCTTCTGGATGTATTCATCCGTAATATAGGGGTAGGCCTTCTCTCGTGAGAACTTCTTCAGATCTTTTTGAAGTTTATCTACCTTAGATCTTAATAGGTAATATTTGTACTCCCCAATTTCACTGTTGGTTTCCTCCAGTTTCTTTTTAAAGGTAGCCAAAAGGATACTGGCTTTAATCCCCTGTTCGCTAGCCTGGATTTTAATGTAGAGGGCATCTGCTGTCCTTTTAGCTGTATTAATGATAAGGATCAGCCAGTCCCTCGTACATTTCCAGGCTACCAGGGACCAGTCTTTTCGGAAGACAGGAACTTCCAAGAAGATCAGAGGCTCGTTGGATACCAGAAGGCCTCTGGGTGGCAGCATTACCCCTCAAATATTCTGTTAAAATTGCCCCATGGAGGATGGCTTTAACATGGGATCTCTTTAACTCAATTAGGGTGTCCCACCCTTCACCCTGGGTCAGGACTTGATTTATGGTTGTGTCTCCTAGCAAAGATGGACCTGAAAGGATCTCTGCCACTGCATCGTCCCCAAAGGCCAAACCCTGTTCTGCTGCCATGACCTCACCACGCATTCTCGTGTGGGTCTCACCTGAATGAGTATGGCAGTGACAGGAGTGTAAAAACAACCCCTGCGGCTCTGCGGCCGCGCAAAAACTCAACTCACATAAAAAGTAAAGGGTAGGAGGAAAACGTCCCACTTCGACCTCCTGCAACAAGTATTTACACACAAAATAGAAGGGGGACTGTGTACTGATGATCGCTGTGATCAAAGGTTGGGGGAACACACAAGGGTTTTAAAACTGCCCTCACACACAGCAAACTGTGTCATGCTTCATCATAGGGTTGCTAACACACCTCCGCACAGGCCAACACTGGAGGTGGAGCAATAAGGAGGGGGAAGACAATACAACACGTAAGTGAAAACAGTATGGGATCACAAGTGAAGATAGGTGCAGGAATAGTGATTAAAACTGGTCACGGGAAATCCCAAATACAACTTTAATCTTGGATACCCTGTCCAGAGTAAAAAGGTCACTTCAAGACCAGTGGATGGTGGTATGGGGAGCTATGATGAGTCACCTACCCCACCACTCTGCAAAACCGTCGACATGTTTCAGCCAGCAAAATTAAATACCCCGGCTTTCATCAGGACTCACATAAGAAATGATACCATGGGTACTAACCCTACCTCCTTTGATCCAAGCATCAAGGAAAGACACGCTTCTGAGTAACTGCTTACATAATATGTGATAGAGCACCTTGCTCTTCAAGAGGAACCTGTAACAAAGTTAATAAAAACAAATATCAAACAAACTGTGCAGTGCCCTCTGTGAATAAACACACAAGCATCCAAAGTGGTGTAAACCCACCCGATCAGAACAGCGATTCCTTATGGGCGTCGCGACACCGACACAGGCCAAAGGTGCAATTCTTAAGGCCCTGCAGTGTATTTAATAAAGACAGACGTCCCAATAGAGTGCACAATTTGCACTCATTTATAAATAAAAGTTTACTCAAGTAAAAATCAGGCATCAGTGCTAGGAGACAGGCACACGACAACGTACTCGGCAAATCTTACCTAGTTCATTTAAAATCAAAACTTGAACTGGCGGGGGATCAAGGACAGCTCCCTATAGGCACACACTGCGAGACATAGGGATAGAAAATGACAAAGTGAGTAATTTAAAGGCACACAGAACAATGTCATAACGGTCTCTCTGAGAAAAGACCCGGGTCTTGTACGCCCCGTGTGGTAATTAAGAATGGTATCGTAGCAATCCGAGGGACACCAGGCTCTGTCCACTCGACCTGTGCCCTTCTGCCAGAAACGGATCTCTCTCCGACCTCCATTGAGTAGTAAAGAAGTGCCCAACTTACTTCATCAAGGTGAGCTGTGTCCAAACAACTTGTCCCTCCCAGCGCCGTGCAGGTTCAATGTGCCGCGCTGCCTCAGCCTGTGTTATCCCTCCCTTCCCCCGCCCACGTCATCGCGTACGCGACGTACGTAGCCTGGGGGGGGGGGCGGAAAACAGGGAGAAACACTGAAGCGCTCACTTCCGACCCCATATTGGGGATTCAGGTGCTTCAGTGCACATGTGCGCTATGGATTATACTCTGCAGAACGGGAGGAAAAACCTCAAACGGACTGCTTTTCACAGAGAGATGATGTGGAACCGGGGCTGAAAATTAAATTAAAGAAATGAAGCATTTCTTAAGGTTATATATCAGCAGTACAATGTAAAGCTGGAAAAGTTGTGTCATAAAATTGGGGGCTATTACAGAAATGTGTATATAAGAGATAATCCTACTTAGTTGCCAGTTCTGCCAATCGACCCACATGTCCAAGCTAAAGATTTTTGAAAATGTATTTTTTAGGGGGAGGGGTGGAGCTAGGGTGGTTATTCCCCCACAAATAAAGACATGGGTTAGAGGAGGGAAAACTTATCGAAGAGGATTTACATAATATGCTTGCGCTGGTAGTATATGTCATGACTATTCAAAACCCCAATCATGCTTTGCCATCCTGATTGTATGGACTAAATCGTGTTTATAATGTACATGCTTTTCTTATGTTGTTACAAATAGTTGTGGTGGTTTGGTAAGGAAAGGTTACTGGTAAATGGTTAACTGAACTGTAATTGCTAAATTATCAGGCACGAGAACTAGCACATGTTAAACTGCCTGAACTGTGATTGCTAATTATCAGGCACGAGAACTAGCACATGTCAAAGTGCCAAAATATGCAGGAAGCACGTTGTTGTAATCTAGCAAGTGATTAATGCATCCTCTTTATTGTTGCCCTTTGCTTTGCTGCTCAGTCTATGTGATGTCATCAGAATGTTGAGAGTGTTTGAGTGGAAGAAGGAATCAGTTGGTGTGGAAGGGCTGAGCGGCAGGAGGCTGCTCCTGGTGGGGCATTGTATGAGGCCTAGCATGAGACTTAATATGGATCCTATCTGAAGAATAAAGCTGTGATCCTGAACTACATCACCGGACTACTTATCTTTCTTTTAATTGTAACACTGGCGACGATTTTTAAAGAACCTGCGTGCTACTTCAATGGACTTTTAAAACTGAAGAAACCTCTGGATTTGAACAAAACTGGCACCCCTAATGCCCCACCAGTGACCTTTTCATCGGTCGCCCAACCAGTAAGTGCCAGTTTGTCTTGGACTTTCCTTCATTATCTTTGTTTGCCTGTCTTTGCTGAACTGTTCCTGTCCTGTAACATGTTGACAGAGAACATCATCTGTGACCTGGACATTATTTGCGGGTACTAGTGAGTACTGTACATTTGGATTTGGGTTGGTTTCTGCTGCCTGTTGGATTTTGGGAACGTTTTACCAGTGATCTAAGGTACCAGTTCCTTTCTGCCTGCCTACTGTCCACTGCCTGCCTGTCTTGGAAGAAGTCTGCCCTCCTGCTCCTTGGGAGAGTCTCAGAGTAGCGACCTGCTCCTGCTTGTTCACTGTCTCCCTCTTGATTGCCAGTTCTTGCCTGCCTGCCTGCTCGCTACCTGCTGCCCACTGCCTCCCTGTCTTTCTGCCTTGGAGGAGTGTTTGTCTTCATTGTCCTGACCTTCTGTGCCCCTATTTTGTCTTCTGGCTACATCCTGTGCCAGTTACGGAGGCGGTCTGTGCCGCTAATGCCTGGGGTCAGCATTGGTGAGACCGTTTTCGTCTATTGTTTTTTTACTACATTTGAGACCTGTTTGGTCTCTTCAACCGCTCTATTATCATTTATTTGAGGCACGAGCTCCGTTTGGAACACTTACATTTTCCGCCGCTCTAACTTCGCACCCACCGCATGATTTGAATTGGCTGTGGCAGTTTCCTGTGGAGCGAGCTTGGGCGCCCGTGCAGCGAGGAAAAGACGCTCTGCAGCGAGGAGCCATCCGGCACTCTTCACGCAGCGTGCCGTCATCTTATGATTGGCGAGTCTACACTTCCTGCCTGTATTCTTCTCACGTGGCCAACCATGACTGGAAACTGAATTGTGCGGTGACATTGGATTAATAACGCTGCTCCCCGTGATGAAGTAATGAAGTGAACTCTTATGAAAAATGAGCAACGTGGTCATCGGAATGAGCGTTTTTAATGCTATTTGGATGGAGGTCTGGGGTGAGAAGTCATTCACCGGTCATTAGACTGTTTTGGTAACTTCTCGGATATGTCATCTATGTTTTTGCCATAATGCATAATACCATACTTATGTACACTGTTATTAAGTTTATTGCTTTGTTTGTTTCCCATTGAGTTGTGCTCTGTTGTGTTGAAGGTGTTCAATGAAATTACACTGTTGTGTTGATGAGTGTATGTTGGATATGGTGGTGCTGCATCACTAATTTTGACCCTAGTCCTGCCGCTGTTTTGTAGTTTCCCTAGTCCTGCAAGTGTATGCAGCGGCAGTTGTGTGTGTACAAGTGAGTGCAGTAGAGGGTTTGTCCCTAGTCCTGCCACTGTTCTTGGTTGTGGGTTGACATAGGTTCGTCACCCCGTAAGCAACGTGTCCTGCAAGTGCATGCAGCGCAGTTGTGTGTGTGCAAGTGAGTGCAGTAGGGGAGTTCTGTAGTGTCCCTAGTCCTGCAAGCGTGTGCAGTAGAGGGTTGTCCCTAGTCCTGCCCCTGTCCTTGGTTGTGGGTTGACATAGGTTCGTCACCCTGTAAGCAATGTGTCCTGCAAGTGTATGCAGCGCAGTTGTGTGTGTGCAAGTGAGTGCTGTAGGGGGTGTTCTGTAGTGTCCCTACCTGCAAGCGTGTGCAGTAGAGGGTTGTCCCTAGTCCTGCCGCTGTTCTTGGTTGTGGGTAGACATAGGTTCGTCACCCTATAGGTAATTTGTGTCTTTACCCCTGTGGTTATTATGAGAGTATTGTTTTCTCACTGTTTGGGAATATGAGAAGACTCCGAAGCTTCTCTGGATTTACCGTTGTTTTTGGTTGGGGTTTACGTAGTACCCTGTGTTTAGGGGTTGTAGAATTACCCTTAGAGTGTTACGCCTTGGAGTTTAGGCGTGTGATTTGAAGAATACAACGCTTTTGTGTTTCTCTCGTCTTTTCTAGATGGGATGGGGATGTGGTGTTTGACGATGTTTTTTAAGTTTGATGTTATTCTTGAAGCTCTTGACTATTCGTATGTGTGTATGTCCACCTCTGCACATTTATTTATTGTTAGTCAAATTGCATGTATGTACTATGATCTTGCATGTATGTACTATGATCTTGCATGTATGTACTATGATCTTGCATGTATGTACTATGATCTTGCATGCTGGTATTTTTACAATTTTAATGAGGGGGGATGTGTTGTAATCTAGCAAGTGATTAATGCATCCTCTTTATTGTTGCCCTTTGCCTTGCTGCTCAGTCTATGTGATGTCATCAGAATGTTGAGAGTGTTTGAGTGGAAGAAGGAATCAGTTGGTGTGGAAGGGCTGAGCGGCAGGAGGCTGCTCCTGGTGGGGCATTGTATGAGGCCTAGCATGAGACTTAATATGGATCCTATCTGAAGAATAAAGCTGTGATCCTGAACTACATCACCGGACTACGTATCATTCATTTAATTGTAACACACGTTCTGCCTAACAAACGGTATAATTATCGCTTCACGTGTCCCCATCCAAAGAACAGCATGCACATTGGACACGTGAAGCGCTTGAACTGAAGGACATTTACATTACACGTGTTGCTGCAATGTGTAGAACTCACGCTGCATACGCGAGCGGCAGAAAGGTATTTAAGCCGCTCACGCTTAACTTTCAATGCTTGGTCTCGTCAGATGAGAGCCCTTACCTGTATCTCCGGCTCCTTGCTGTTTCCGCGACTCCGGCTGTGTTCCTCATTCTCCCTTTGGCTCCGGCTGCAATCCTCGTTTCCCCTCTGGCTCCGGCTGCATTCCTCGTCCACTCCCAGGCTTCCGGTGCAGCTTTTCTCCTTCCCGTGACCACGGAGGCTCGTCTTCCGCTTCCGGTTTTCCGATCCAGCTGAAAGTAAACAAAAGAGAGATAAGTGAAAGTTTATTGCAAGGCCTTGTAATAAATCGAGCTCAACACGATCAGTGAGTTTATTTCTAATGTGACTTTAAACTGTTCAATATACTTTGCTTGTTAAACGCCAAGAATTCGTTTTATAAACTTGAGGAGCTCTTTTGCAACAAAGAAGGAAACAAGCATTGGACATCTTTTGGTGATTAAAACAAACGCAAAGACTTGTTCTTTCCAAGACTTTAAAAGCTTAAAGACTTTTCCAACTATATTTTATTTTATGCATCTTGTGAAACCTGTGGTAAGAGTGATTACCACGGTTAAAGGTAATTCATATCAAAGGAAGTAGAGACATGATTGAAAAGCTAAAGTACTATGTTTTAATCTAAGGTGCTAATAATTAGTTTATGGTTTTCTTGTTTCACAGGACTAAGAGAATTTTATACAAACAATTGATAGAAAATGTTTCAAGGAATTTAGAAGAACTGATAAACGTGTTTAGGTAAAGACATTAATGTTTAAACAGCTGTACCCTGAATTGATAATACCATATGTGATAGAGCGAGTATCTAATGTATGGTTTATTTATTTAGATATAATCCTGGATGCTGCCAACTCAGGAACAGTTTCACCCTTTCGCTACACAATAGAAGACGAGAACTAGAGGTGACACGGTGTCCCAAATACAAGCATTTAGAAGATATCTCTTCTCTTGTCTTTTCATTCCCCATCCCCCTTTCCCCTTGGAGGCTTTCCGAATTCGGAGTGTTTACTTACCTCTGCGTTTTGGGAGCTTTCAGGGAGATCGGGGTTCATTCATCGTTAAGAAGACCAAGGAGGTCAGGTGAGTGGCTTGCTTGACAGAAGACCAAGCCACATAAAAAGTTCTTCTTAACGACGAACGAACATGGATCCAACTGATAATGTTTTAGAGCTTTCTGAAATTATTAGAAATCTCCAATTAGAGATGCAGCAGCTAAAACAAGAGAATCATCTCCTTAGGGAAGAATTATCCAAAAATAGAACAGGGTTTATGCAGTGGAGAGACCCTACAACTTCTGATAAACATCCTATTCTGGCCCCATCTAAGTTCGGCCCCACTACCTTTTCTCCGTTAAATCCTGTGACGCAACAGCCTGATTCAAATGTTCAGGTGACAGTTGTTACCCCTACCCCTGTTCCACTCGCCAATCCCGAACGTTTTTTGGGGGATAGCTCTCGTTTCGCAGCTTTCATGAGTCAATGTCAGTTGCACTTCCTTTGTAAACCTTAAGTGTTTAATTCAGACTCTACTAAAACAGCCTTTATTATTTAGGTGGAGTAGCAGCTGATTGGGCTATTCCCCTAGTTGATAATGATGTCCCTATTTTACAAAATTTTAATGCTTTCAAAGACGCAATGACACGACTTTTCGCTCGTCACGTCTTTGTTCAATCAAGTGACAATGAATTACTAAATCTTCGTCAGGGAACTAAAGACTTACTTACCTACATAACAACATTTAATCGCCTTTTGTCAGAAACTCATTGGCCTGATGAGAAACGTACTTCATTGTTCTATAGAGGACTTAGAGAAGACCTAAAAGATTCACTAGCCCACATTGTTGACTTACCTGTAGATTACGGGGAATTTGTTGATCTAGTAGTAAAGCTAGATCATAGAATAACTGAAAGAAAAAGTGAGAAACCCGGATCAGACATCCGGCCTATTGTATTTAAATCTGAGAAAAAAGATAGAGAATCTAGAAACACAGAACCCGAGCCTATGCAGATAGGAAGCATTAAAGGACCTTTGTCTATCGAAGAAAAAGAAAGACGACGTAAAGAAAGATTGTGTTTATATTGTGGGAAGGCAGGGCATTTTGCCAAGGAGTGCACTATTAAACCCAAGAGAAAAGAAAGAAATCGCTCTCACTGAACAACCTGATTCGGAAAACTGATTTTCTCAAAGAAAGCTGAGATCGTTTCTTTGAGAAAAACTAAACCTAAGGTCTCAAAAGACATTCCAAATATTACCAACAAGATTGCTAGACACATGATGATTTTAATGACGGTTATTGTAACTGTTCAACAAAGACATGTTCTGTCTATTCTAGTTGATTCAGGAGCTACTGGGAACTTTTTTGATATTAATCTTGCCAAGAAATTAGGTATTTCCCACATTGCAAAAGATGAACCAGAACCAGTAAGAGCAGTGGATGGTTCAGCTCTATCATCTGGCTTGATCCGATTTCATTCCGTGCCTTTGACCATTGTAAGCAAAAATGGTCATACTGAACAAATAATGTTTGACTTAATTGACACCCCTGTCTTTGGAATTATTTTAGGAATACCCTGGTTAGAAAAACACAATCCAAGAATAGACTGGGTACAACGAACAGTAAGCCTAGATTCACCCTTCTGCAGAACCCATTGTTACCAGGAAGCCAAGGACCCTATTTATCCTCTGCACTGTGCCACCACTCACATCACTCAGAACACCTTACCCAATGAATATAAAGATTTCGCCGACGTTTTTGATCCAATACAGGCCACTCAAATTCCACCTCACAGAGTGTACGACTGCAGAATTGATCTCATACCAGGAGCTCATTTGCCCTGCAGTCGTATTTATGCCCTTACTGAACCCGAAAACCAATATTTAAAAGATTACCTTGATGAGTTACTTGAGAAAGGTTTTATTCGGCATTCGACTTCTCCTGTTTCCTCTCCACTTTTCTTCGTGGCTAAAAAATCAGGAGATTTAAGAGCGTGTATCGATTATCGCGCGGTTAACATAGCTACCATCAAAAACTGTTATCCTTTACCTTTGATCCCCGTCTTGTTAGATCAGGTGAAAGGGTCAACCATCTATACTAAATTGGACCTCCGCGGCGCTTATCACCTAATACGCATGTGTGAGGGTGACGAATGGAAGACCGCCTTTCGCACCAAGTTTGGCTTATACAAATATACTGTAATGCCTTTCGGGTTGTGCAACGCCCCGGCGGCGTTTCAGTATTTCATTAACGAAGTTTTTCATGACCTACTGGACATTTTTGTTATTGTCTATATAGACGATATACTAGTTTTTTCTAAACATGAGGAAGAACATGTGTTACATGTACGAACAGTTTTACAGAGACTAAGGGACCATTCTTTGTTTGCTAAAATTGAAACATGCGTTTTCCATGCCCACTCAGTGGAGTTTTTAGGGTATTTTCTGTCACCGAAAGGTATTGAAATGGATCCAAAAAAGGTTGAAGCAATAACCAATTGGCCAGCCCCAACTTCTGTTAAAGAGGTCCAAAAGGTTTTGGGGTTCGCTAACTTTTATCGACGATTTATTGCACATTTCTCCAGAATTGTAACCCCGATCACGCAATTGTTAAAAAAAGGACAAAGTTTTCATTGGAGCAAAGAAGCTGACAAGGCATTTTCAGACTTAAAAGAGCCTTTACCACAGCTCCAGTGCTTACTCATCCAGATCCTGATCAACCATTCATAGTTGAGGCGGATCCCTCTCAAACAGCTGTGGGAGGGGTTTTGATGCAGAAAGATCCAAAAACAGGGTATCTACATCCTTTGGCTTACTTTTCACGCAAATTATTGCCAGCGGAGCAAAATTACACCATAGCTGAGCGTGAGCTGTTAGCCATTAAAGATGTTTTCTCTGAATGGAGACATCATCTTCTAGGAGCTAAGCATAGGGTGACCATTTATACAGATCATAAAAATTTACAATTCGTTACCTCTATAAAAGCCTTGACACCAAGACAAATAAGGTGGTTGCACTTCTTTAGCGAATTTGATTTTTTAATTACATATCGACGTGGGCAGAAACAATTGTTATCAGATACTCTCTCTCGTTTACATGAGAAGGACTCACTAGATCAGAAAAAACCTGCACAAAATATCATACCAATAGATAGAATAGTAGCAGAAACCCAACCTGATGCTTTTTTGGCTGAGGTTAAAACTGAATCTCAAAAGATTAGCAAAGACGCATGGTTACAGAAAAAACATAAGTCAATTACTGATGGATTTTATTTTCATAAAGAAAAGTTGTTTATTCCATCTGAAAAACAGAGACAACAAATCATAGCCTGGCATCATGACTCTAATCTAACTGGCCACCCGGGTACTCAGAAAACTATTGAATTGTGCTCTCGAAGATTCTGGTGGGATACTATGAGAGAAGATATTCTGGACTATGTCAAAAAATGTCCCATTTGTGCTCATAATAAATCTCAACATATAGCCCCTGCTGGTTTTTTACAACCATTACCAGTCCCTCCAGTCCCATGGCATACAATCAGTGTCGACTTTATCACTGATATGCCCTTGTCAAATAGTTTTACAACTATTCTAGTGGTTGTTGATTTATTATCAAAAATGGGTCATTTTATTCCACTTCAAAAACTACCTACTTCATTGGAGTTTTGTGATATTTTTATTCAACATATTGTCAAACTGCACGGACTGCCGAGTAAGATCGTGTCTGATAGGGGCCCGCAGTTCATTTCCAAATTTTGGAAAAATCTATGTATACAACTGGGAATTGAGGTGGCATTGTCATCAGCCTTCCATCCACAAACAGATGGCCAAATCAAAAAGGTCAATCAATATGTTGAACAATCTTTACGATGTTTTCTAGCTACTTTAACTTCACAGTGGGACAAAGTGTTACCCCTGGCAGAATTCTCATACAATAATAGTGTACATTCTGCATTGGGTTGTTCACCATTTTATTTCATGACTGGTTACCATCCTAAATGCATTCCCATAGCAACATCTGTTCATCAGGAAGTAATGCCGGCTGTGTCTGAAAAAATTAAAGAATTACAACTGTTACAAGACAAAGCAAGGAATTGCTTAACAAAAAGTAAACTCATGATGAAAAAGCAGGCAGATAAACATCGAACCCCTGAGCCTGCATATAAAATTGGAGAACTAGTCTGGCTATCCATCCGCAATATCCGCTTGGATGGGCCAAGAAAATTACAACCTCGTTTCGTAGGCCCCTTTCCCATCCAAAAGGTAATAAATCCAGTTTCAGTCCGATTGTTATTGCCAGCCGATTATAATATTCATCCAGTTTTCCATGTATCCTTACTAAAACCCTATAACCCAGGAACTAGAAAGGATAATCCCCCCCCTCCAATTATTGTGAATGATCATTTTGAATATGAGGTTAATCAAATCCTTGACGCCAAAAGAATTAATAAAAAAATGCATTATTTAATTGATTGGAAAGGCTATGATGCTGCTGAAAGATCTTGGGAACCAGCATCTAATATTAATGCTCCCAGATTAATTAGACTCTTCCACGCCCTTCATCCAAACAAACCACGACCTATAGGGTCGACCTTTGCGGGGGAGAACTGTCATGACTATTCAAAACCCCAATCATGCTTTGCCATCCTGATTGTATGGACTAAATCGTGTTTATAATGTACATGCTTTTCTTATGTTGTTACAAATAGTTGTGGTGGTTTGGTAAGGAAAGGTTACTGGTAAATGGTTAACTGAACTGTAATTGCTAAATTATCAGGCACGAGAACTAGCACATGTTAAGCTGCCTGAACTGTCATTGCTAATTATCAGGCACGAGAACTAGCACATGTCAAACTGCCAAAATATGCAGGAAGCACGTTCTGCCTAACAAACGGTATAATTTTTTTTTTAATTCTGTTTATTGGCATTTCAGATAATCAATGCAATTCTCTGCCTTGCAAGGCAGTATAACAATAACAAACCATACAACCATTCTGTGATTTACCTTTGCACAAATAACGAGCACAGCACCAGCGATCTGTACATCGACAGTATCCATTACATTTGTGGCAATACACCATTTAGAGTTCAGTGATGTCTTCTTTACACATTCTGTGAGTCATTGTCCAACATTTGCAGCGTCTATTGATGCAGCAGTGAAACCCTCTATTTAAAAATAAACAGTTATGAAATTCAAAGAAAATGTTGCGGATACACCAGCTCAGTTCCCCTGCAGCAGGCAAAGACATGTCTTATTACAGTAGACACTACTATTCGATCTTTGGGTGCTTGCTACATCAAATTATGGATGGACATAAGCAAACAGCGAAGTTTTGCATATTATACCTCAGGATAAGCAACAGGTGATTACAGTGCAGTAAGAAGAGAGGCTCATGCATGTTCCTGGACTATGGAGAAATTTAAGAGTTATACGTTGGGAGTCGAATTTGAAATCTTTATAGGAGTACATGCCATTAGTCTAGTTGTTGAGCAATACTAGTGGTGGATCGGCTGCAATCAAACTGTTATGGCCCTTATGTAAAGTGTGGAAATTTATTTTTATAATTCTGCTTGTTAATTTTCAACAAATGACAAGTGCCCATGCTGCCACGCAGGGCAGAATAGCACCCCCAAGCCAACAACACCACACGGCAGCTGTGAATGGTTTTGTTGCAGGGTTATGCGTCGACTTAGAGGTACCCCCTACACTCGTCCTCCCGTAAACAATACACACATTGTACCAGGGCAGACCAGTTAGGTATCCGTGTTGGGCTCACCTTCACTCTTCGCTAGCAAATAGTGGCGCAGTGGCTCCCAGATGTCACTGGGTTTAGAGGAGGTCGGCAGTTCTTCAGCATATAGCTCCAGCCTTTCTTTACAGTACACCATGTCCGTTATCCAAAGATCCACCTTGGGGGCCAGCGTGCTTTCCCAGGTCAGCGACACACAGCGCTTTGCCAATAGCAGGGCGAGTCGCAAAAATTTCCCAAGTGCGCCCTTAACATGGGGTACAAAACATAGCAGGCATATCGCCGGCGCACAGGTAAGGGTCTGATTGGACATGCGCTCCAGACATTTAACAACTCTCGTCCAGTATCGTGCAACGAGGTTACAGTTCCATGCTAGATGCCAGAAATCTGCGTCTGGTTTACCACATCTTTTGCAGTTGCTTGTGTCTCGGAGACCTAGTTTGTGCAGCCTAGCCGGAGTATGGTATACCTGGTGAATATATTTAAAATGGATTATTCGGAGATTACCATTAGGAGTCAGCCTTCCAGTAAGTGTGCATACGTGTTCCCAATCCAGGGGGGTTAGTGGAGGATCTAATGTGGCGTTCCACCTCGCTAGGCTGCAATCTTCCCCTCTCACCCTTTCAGCACGCACTGCTCTGTACAGCTTTGTTACCAATTTACGCTTCGAAGGCGCCACCAGCAGAAGCTGCAGTGATCGCAGTGCAGGAGGTTCCTCCGGAAAGGCATCATAATGCGTTTTGAACGCAAGTTTTAAGCGATGCATCGTGAATTGAAACAATGGTGTTTGGTTAGTAATGTACTGAAGGTCCTCGGGCGTGAGAAAGTGGCCCTTTACATAGACATCCCGCATGTACTGAATACCGACTGCCTGAAGGGATCGGATCGGCCCTGTTTCTTGCGTGACAGATAAGGAGGCATGATGCGCAATCGGCAAGGCTGGAGCATAGATCGGACGTTTGGCTGCCAATTTACCTATAGTTTGCCAAGCAGCTATGGTGGTGTCTATCGTGTTAATTTCTGTCCTCGGCGTACCCCTGCGTGTATGTGTGATTATACCGGAAAGAGGAGTGGGGTGTGCATCCCCAACTTCCACTGCCACGTGTGGTGTGAAGGCGTGCGGTTTGAACCAAAAATAGGCATATTGTGCTTGCGCACACAGATAATATAGATAGAAATCGGGCGCACAGAATCCACCCTGAGCGTAATCCAACGTGAGTGTATGCCAGCCTATTCTAGCTTGTTTGCCATTCCAAATAAGGCAAAGTAGATAAGTTCGAAGTGTGCGGAAAAATTGTGTTGATAGTCTAATGGGGATGTTGTTGAATAGATAGAGGAAGCGCGGTAGCACAATCATTTTTATGACAGCAATACGATCGGCCAGGGACAGTGGCAGCGAGGCCCATCTATCAACTTGATGTTCCAGCTCCACACACGCCCTGCCATAATTTTCCCTCACTACCGTCTCCGGGTCACGATGCACCCACACACCCAGGTACTTCACCGAGTCTGTTGACCATATCAACGGGTATTCCATTGGCGGGGGTGTCGTAGTTGGCGTCAAGGGCATCACCACCGATTTGTCCCAGTTTATCAGTAGCCCAGAGAACAAGCCAAATCTAATATATTCCCTGATGACCGGTGACAAGTGTGTATGGGGTTCACGGATGAAGAGCACCATGTCATCCGCGTATAGAGAGATGCCGACGGGACGATGGTTGAAGTTTAGTGCCGCCGCTCTGTGACGCTGACGAATTACACACGCCAGCGGCTCAAGCATTATGGCAAATAAAAGCGGCGAGAGGGGGCAGCCTTGTCTGGTGCCCCGATTAATGGAGAAGGGCTCAGAAGTAAAACCTCCCACCCGAACTCTGGCTGACGGGTCGGTGTATAGAAGTTGCACCCATCTAATAAAAACATTGGGAAACCCCATATGCCTTAAAATGTAAAACATATAACGCCATTCGATGGAGTCGAATGCTTTAGCCGCATCCAACATAATCGCAGCAGCCGGGAGGTCAGGAGGTAAGATATGAAACATGGCGAAAATAGTCCTCAAATTGTAAGATGTAGATCGCTCCGGAATGAAGCCGGATTGATCAGGTAGTACCAAACACGACATCAGCGGTTGGAGCTTAGTGGCAAGTATTTTAGCCAATATTTTGGCGTCTAGGTTTATTAGCGATAGAGGGCGATAAGAATCGCAATGTGAGGGGGATTTGTCTTTTTTTAGCAATGTTATAATTAGCGCCTGTCTAAGTGACTCCGGCAGTGTGCCAGTGTCGTGGGCCTCAGCGTATACCGCCAATAAGTAGGGAGTTAAGAGATCAGCATATTCCTTGTAGAACTCCGCTGTGAGGCCATCCGGCCCCGGTGCCTTGCTATTGGGCAAAGCACCGATCGCTGCCTTAATGTCAGCCTCGTCAATTGGTTTACTGAGGTATTCTCGTTGCCCGTCCGACAGCCAGGCGCAGGCTATGTCAGAAAGGTAGACCCCAGAGCGGCGTCATCGAAGCTCCCGCGAGACATGTACATCTCCGAATAGCAGGACCGAAATTGTTCCACTATCCCCTGAGGTGTGAAATGCTCCCCCCTTGCAAATCGACGATTTTTGTGATATGCTGATGCTCCGCTCTAGAGCTTAGCTTGTTAGCCAGTTGTCGACCCGGGCGGCCTCCCTCACCGTATGTACGCGCAACATGGCGACGCGATATGTAGCGTGTTTCAGTGTCCGCCATTTTATTGTATTCCAGCAGCTGCTCTTGGATGTGTGCTAAAATGGTGTCGTCTGGGTTCACGTTGTATTCCCGTTCAAGGTCCGCTAATGTGGCTTCTATTTTGGAGAGCTGGCCTCTTATGTCCCGCAGTATGCCCGCAGTCGTGCTTATGCAATCCCCCGTTATGGTAACTTTGAACGCCTCCCATAAAATGGCGGCGCTCTCCACAGTGCCAACATTTATTTCAAAATATCGTGTTATAGCTTGCCGTATGGTGTAGTTGTATAGGGGGTTAACAAACGGTATAATTATCGCTTCACGTGTCCCCATCCAAAGAACAGCATGCACATTGGACACGTGAAGCGCTTGAACTGAAGGACATTTACATTACACGTGTTGCTGCAACGTGTAGAACTCACGCTGCATACGCGAGCGGCAGAAAGGTATTTAAGCCGCTCACGCTTAACTTTCAATGCTTGGTCTCGTCAGATGAGAGCCCTTACCTGTATCTCCGGCTCCTTGCTGTTTCCGCGACTCCGGCTGTGTTCCTCATTCTCCCTTTGGCTCCGGCTGCAATCCTCGTTTCCCCTCTGGCTCCGGCTGCATTCCTCGTCCACTGCCAGGCTTCCGGGGCAGCTTTTCTCCTTCCCGTGACCACGGAGGCTCGTCTTCCGCTTCCGGTTTTCCGATCCAGCTGAAAGTAAACAAAAGAGAGATAAGTGAAAGTTTATTGCAAGGCCTTGTAATAAATCGAGCTCAACACGATCAGTGAGTTTATTTCTAATGCGACTTTAAACTGTTCAATATACTTTGCTTGTTAAACGCCAAGAATTCGTTTTTATAATTTGAGGAGCTCTTTTGCAACAAAGAAGGAAACAAGCATTGGACATCTTTTGGTGATTAAAACAAACGCAAAGACTTGTTCTTTCCAAGACTTTAAAAGCTTAAAGACTTTTCCAACTATATTTTATTTTATGCATCTTGTGAAACCTGTGGTAAGAGTGATTACCACGGTTAAAGGTAATTCATATCAAAGGAAGTAGAGACATGATTGAAAAGCTAAAGTACTATGTTTTAATCTAAGGTGCTAATAATTAGTTTATGGTTTTCTTGTTTCACAGGACTAAGAGAATTTTATACAAACAATTGATAGAAAATGTTTCAAGGAATTTAGAAGAACTGATAAACCTGTTTAGGTAAAGACATTAATGTTTAAACAGCTGTACCCTGAATTGATAATACCATATGTGATAGAGCGAGTATCTAATGTATGGTTTATTTATTTAAATATAATCCTGGATGCTGCCAACTCAGGAACAGTTTCACCCTTTCGCTACACAATAGAAGACGAGAACTAGAGGTGACACGGTGTTCCAAATACAGGCATTCAGAAGATATCTCTTCTCTTTTCATTTCCCATCCCCCTTTCCCCTTGGAGGCTTTCCGAATACGGAGTGTTTACTTACCTCTGCGTTTTGGGAGCTTTCAGGGAGATCGGGGTTCATTCATCGTTAAGAAGACAAAGGAGGTCAGGTGAGTGGCTTGCTTGACAGTATAGACACTGAATTTTAGAACATGTCACGGAGAAAGAGTGTCCCTGGTGTGTCATAGATTGTTCAGAGTATTCCAGGGTATGTCATCATTCAGGCCATCAGTATGGCTACGGACCCTATAGTTCCATTTCTGTTCCCTAATAAACAGGACATTCTCTGGGTTACGGGTGGTGGCATTTATATTGGGTTTGTCCAGGACCTTCCAAAAGATGTCCTCGGGTGAATGTTTCTTCTCCTTGTAGTGGGACGTGAGGCGACTCTTTTTCCTTTGACATCTGATGGTAGATCTATGCTCCATTATCCTGATTTTTACCTTCCGAGTGGTCATACTGATGTAAACAAGATTACATGGGCATTTAAGCATGTATATAACATTGGTGGAGTTACAGTTGGTATGCCTCCGTTGTTCCCATGGGTGGGTAAGTCCAATGTCCACTGTTTTAGTGTTTGCAGTCAGGTGGCACACATCGCATGACCCACATCTTGTTTGTCCCGTCACTGGTGGGAGGGCCCACGCCACCTCCCTATCAGTTGTCGCTCCTGGTCTAGTTGACAAATTCCTGGTTCTGGTGTGGACCAGTAGATCTTTGATATTCTGGCTCCTCTTAAAAGAAAACAAAGGTTTCTCCAGTTGTAAACCATTGGAGTTGAGGATTCTCCAGTTTCGTAGAATAATCCTCTGGATGTTACTGGAAGTAGTGTTAAATGTGGTTACACATATAGTCTTGTCGGTAGGGGGTTTCTCCACCGCTTCCAAAAGGGCTTCTTGATTGCAATTGATCGCTCTCTTACGGGCCCTTTTGACAGTCCTGTGGGGGTACTTCCTTTGCAGGAGTTTATTCGTCAGGGTGTTAGCTTCTGACCTAAAATCTTTGGTACAGGAACAATTTCTGCAAAGGCGTAGGAACTGTCCCACCGGTAAATTCTCCCTTAAGGATTTGGGGTGGAAGCTCTCAAATAATAGGAGACTGTTCTTGTCCATCGGTTTATGGAACATCTTTGTCTGTAGACCTCCTTCATTTGGAAAAATGATCAAATCCAGAAAGGGTAAATTCTCCTTCGTAATGGTTGAAGTAAACAGAAGTAAAGGGTTACGGCTGTTCAACCACTCCAGGAAATCTTGAATGGACTGTGCATTCCCCTCCCAAATCAGGAGGACATCATCAATATAGCGCCTCCACACCTTGATGTTGTTACTCCAGATGCTCCCGGGGGCGAAGATGTATTGATCCTCAAAGGCTGCCATGTAAAGCCCCGCCAAACTGGGGGCAAAAACGCTCCCCATGGATGTCCCATGTGTTTGGAGGTAGTAGTTCCCTGGAACTCGAAAAAATTCTTCATCAGCGCTATTTCAGCGAGGTGTAGGATGAACGGCCTAGGGGTACAGAACTCCCAGTCTAAGGTAAACAGGATCTCCTCTACTACGCGTAGGGTCTCTGTCTGGGGTATGTTGGTGTACAGGGACTCCATGTCCAGGCTCACCAGGAACTCTTTTCTGGATCAAAATGTAGGTCCTTTCAGTAGAAGTAGCACATCGGTGGTATCTTTGAGGTAGGCTGGTCTATTCTGTATTACTGGTTTTAAGAAAAAGTCACAAAATTGTGAAAGTGGCTCCAACAGTGAACCTATGCCTGATACTATGGGTCTACCTGGAGGAGGTCTCGAACACTTGTGCACCTTGGGGAGGGTGTAGAAATAAGGTGTCACTGGATCTTCCTGGCACAGGAAACTTCCCTCTTTTTCAGTGATCCATTCATTATTAACGGCTTCCTCTACAATGGAAGCTATCTCTTTTCTTATGTCCGCAGTAGGGTCTCCTCTTAGTATGCTGTAGTTCCTCCGGTCGGCGAGGAGCCTCAAGCATTCTGTTTCATAGGAGGTCTTTTTCTGGATCACAATGGCTCCCCCATTGTCTGCCGGTTTGATCACAATGTCTGGGTTGTTCTTAAGTTCTTCCAGGGCTTGCTTCTCAGACTTAGTCAGATTCTTAAAGGTGGTGTTGTCTCGTCCTGCCAGTGCTTCCACATCATGGATAACTGCTTGCTCGAACGCTTCCACCTCAATGGGGAGAGTCCCCACAGATGGTAAAAATTTCGATTTGGGACAGAAGGCGGTGTCCCCTCTCTGTTCCATGTTTTCTGCTCTGTTTTCAAAAAAGACTTTGAGTCTGATGTTGCGAAAAAAGCCTGCCAATTCCTGGCGGATTTTGAACACATCCAAAGTGTTAGTGGGTACAAAACCCAGTCCCTTGTTGAGTAGTGCCTCCTGGGGACCCGTAAGTGGAGTGTCAGTGAGGTTCATTACTAAAGTGGTCACTCCCTGCTCGTCCCCGGCGAGGGGTCTCTCGCCATGCTCCTGGTTACCCTCTGCTCTAGGTACTCCTATTGCACCCCTGTTGTCCCCTTCTGCTTGCCTCTGCCTCTCCCTTGGCCTCTCCCAAAAAAAGGAGTTGGCAAATGAGGGAACTGTGTTACTTGGCCTCCCTGCATTCCTGGGAATTGCTGTTGGTACAAGGGTGGCCACCCAAAATTATGATTTGGGAAGTTGGGGTACACGGGGTTGAACGGGGGGCGGGACCCCCAAAGAAACCCCTACCTCTGCCCCTTCTTCGTGGGTTTCTCATGTAGTCACTGTCATCACTACTTGTGCTGGTCCTGCCTGAATTTCTGCCATCCCTATTTTGGCCTTTCTTCATGTCATCTGTTTTCTTCTGGATGTATTCATCCGTAATATAGGGGTAGACCTTCTCTTGTGAGAACTTCTTCAGATCTTTTTGAAGTTTATCTACCTTAGATCTTAATAGGTAATCTTTGTACTCCCCAATTTCACTGTTGGTTTCCTCCAGTTTCTTTTTGAAGTTAGCCAAAAGGATACTGGCTTTAATCCTCTGTTCGCTAGCCTGGATATTAATGTAGAGGGCATCTGCTGTCCTTTTAGCTGTATTAATGATAAGGATCAGCCAGTCCCTCGTACATTTCCAGGCTATCAGGGACCAGTCTTTTCGGAAGACAGGATCTTCCAAGAAGATCAGAGGCTTGTTGGATACCAGAAGGCCTCTGGGTGCAGCATTACCCCTCAAATATTCTGTTAAAATTGCCCCATGTAGGATGGCTTTAACATGGGATCTCTTTAACTCAATTAGGGTGTCCCACCCTTCACCCTGGGTCAGGACTTGATTTATGGTTGTGTCTCCTAGCAAAGATGGACCTGAAAGGATCTCTGCCACTGCATCGTCCCCAAAGGCCAAACCCTGTTCTGCTGCCATGACCTCACCACGCAGTCTCGTGTGGGTCTCATCTGAATCAGTATGGCAGTGACAGGAGTGTAAAAATATCCCCTGCGGCTCTGTGGCCACGCAAAAACTCAAGTCACACAAAAAGTAAGGGGTAGGAGGAAAACGTCCCACTTCGACCTCCTGCAACAAGTATTTACACACAAAATAGAAGGGGGACTGTGTACTGATGATTGCTGTGATCAAAGGTTGGGGGAACACAAGGGTTTTAAAAATGCCCTCACACACAGCAAACTGTGTCATGCTTCATCATAGGGCTGCTAACACACCTCCGCGCAGACCAACGCTGGAGGTGGAGCAATAGGGAGGGGGAAGACAATACAACACGTAAGTGAAAACAGTATGGGATCACAAGTGAAGATAGGTGCAGGAATAGTGATTAAAACTGGTCACGGGAAATCCCAAATACAACTTTAATCTTGGATACCCTGTCCAGAGTAAAAGGTCACTTCAAGACCAGTGGATGGTGGTATGGGGAGCTATGATGAGTCCCCTACCCCTCCACTCTGCAAAACCGTCGACATGTTTCAGCCGGCAAAATTAAATACCCCGGCTTTCATCAGGACTCACATAAGAAATGATACCATGGGTACTAGCCCTACCTCCTTTGATCCAAGGATCGAGGAAAGACACCCTTCTGAGTAACTGCTCAGATAATATGTGATAGAGCGCCTTGCTCTTCAAGAGGAACCTGTAACAAAGTTAATAAAAACAAATATCAAACAAACTGTGCAGTGCCCACTGTGAATAAACTGACAAGCATCCAAAGTGGTGTAAACCCACCCGATCAGAACAGAGAAACCCCCTACCGATAAGACTATATGTGGAACCACATTTAACACTACTTCCAGTAACATCCAGAGGATTATTCTACGAAACTGGAGAATCCTCAACTCCAAAGGTTTACAACTGGAGAAACCTTTGTTTTCTTTTAAGAGGAACCAGAATATCAAACATCTACTGGTCCACACCAGACCCAGGAATGTTTCAACTAGACCAGGAGCGACAACTGATAGGGAGGTGGCGTGGGCCCTCCCACCAGTGACGGGACACACAAGATGTGGGTCATGCGATGTGTGCCACCTGACTGCAAACACTAAAACAGTGGACATTGGACTTACCCACCCCTGGGAACAACGGAGGCATACCAACTGTAACTCCACCAATGTTATATACATGCTGAAATGCCCATGTAATCTTGTTTACATCGGTATGACCACTCGGAGGGTAAAAATCAGGATAATGGAGCATAGATCTACCATCAGATGTCAAAGGACTATGAGTTGCCTCACGTCCCAGTACAAGGAGAAGAAGCATTCACCCGAGGACATCTTTTGGAAGGTCCTGGACAAACCCAATATAAAAGCCACCACCCGTAACCCAGAGAATGTCCTGTTTATTAGGGAACAGAAATGGATCTATAGGGTCCGTAGCCATACTGAAGGCCTGAATGATGACATACCCTGGAATACTCTTAACAATCTATGAGACACCAGGGGCACTCTTTCTCCATGACATGTTCTAAAGTTCAGTGTCTATACTGCCAGCGCAAGCATATTATGTAAATCCTCTTCGATAAGTTTTTCCTCCTCTAACCCATGTCTTGATTTGTGGGGGAATAACCACCCTAGCCCGCCCCTCCCCCCCCCCAAGAAATACATTTTCAAAAATCTTTAGCTTGGACATGGGGGTCGATTGGCAGAACTGGCAATTAAGTAGGATTATCTCTTATATACACATTTCTGTAATAGCCCCAATTTTATGACAAAACTTTTCCAGCTTTACATTGAACTGCTGATATATAACCTT
This sequence comes from Calotriton arnoldi, assembly GCA_963921515.1. Lineage (NCBI taxonomy): Eukaryota > Metazoa > Chordata > Amphibia > Caudata > Salamandridae > Calotriton > Calotriton arnoldi. The sequence goes on along the minus strand of CAWUFW010005554.1, from coordinate 1,067,683 downwards.
AAGAAATACTTCATTTCTTTAATTAGTTTTCACCCCCCGTTCCACATCATCTCTCTGTGGAAAGCAGTCCATTTGAGGTTTTTCGTCCCGTTCTGCAGAGGATAATCCATAGCGCACATGCGCACTGAAGCACCTGTATCCCCAATATGGGGTCGGAAGTGAGCGCTTCAGTGTTTCTCCCTGTTTTCCGCCCCCCCAGGCCACGTACGTCACGTACGCGATGACGTGGGCGGGGGAAGGGGGGGATAACACGGGCTCAGGCAGCGTGGCACGTTGAACCTGCACGGGCTAGGAGGGACAAGTTGTTTGGACACAGCTCACCTTGACGAAGTAAGTTGGGCACTTCTTTACTACTCAATGGAGGTCGGAGAGAGATCCGTTTCTGGCAGAAGGGCAAAGGTCGAGTGGACAGAGCCTGGTGTCCCTCATGTTGTTACGATACCATTCTTAATTACCAGACCCGGGTCTTTTCTCAGAGAGACCATTATGACATTGTTCCGTGTGCCTTTAAATTACTCACTTTGTCATTTTCTATCCCTATGTCTCGCAGTGTGTGACTATAGGGAGCTGTCCTTGCTCCCCCGCCAGTTCAAGTTTTGATTTTAAATGAACTCGGTAAGATTTGCCGAGTACGTGGTCGGGTACCTGTCTCCTAGAACTGATGCCTGATTTTTTACTTGAGTAACCTTTTATTTATAAATGAGTACAAATTGTGCGCTCTATTGGGACGTCTGTCTTTATGAAATACACTGCACGGCCTTAAGAATTGCACCTTTGGCCTGTGCCGGTGACGTGACGCCCATAAGGAATCGCTGTTCTGATCGGATGGGTTTACACCACTTTGGATGCTTGTGTGTTTATTCACAGAGGGCACTGCACAGTTTATTTGATATTTGTTTTTATTAACTTAGTTAGAGGTTCCTCTTGAAGAGCAAAGCGCTCTATCACATATTATCTGAGCAGTTACTCAGAACGGTGTCTTTCCTCGATCCTTGTATCAAAGGAGGTAGGGTTTGTACCCATGGGACCATTTCTTATGTGAGTCCTGATGAAAGCCGGGGTATTTAATTTTGCCGGCTGAAACATGTCGACGGTTTTGCAGAGTGGAGGGGTTGGTGACTCATCATAGCTCCCCATACCACCATCCACTGGTCTTGAAGTAACATTTTTACTCTGGACAGGGTATCCAAGATTAAAGTTGTATTTGGGATTTCCTGTGACCAGTTTTAATCACTATTCCTGCACCTATGTTCACTTGTGATCCCATACTGTTTTCACTTATGTGTTGTATTGTCTTCCCCTCCCTATTGCTCCACCTCCAGCGTTGGTCTGCGCGGAGGTGTGTTAGCAGCCCTATGATGAAGCATGACACAGTTCGCTGTGTGTGAGGGCAGTTTTAGATCCCTTGCGTGTTTCCCCAACCTTTGATCACAGCGATCATCAGTACACAGTCCCCCTTCTATTTTGTGTGTAACTGCCTGTTGTGATGCCAGGATCCATAGATGAACTGATTTAATGCACATTGTTGCTGGCTCTTTGCTATGTTGGGGACCTTAGCGGGGTCTGGGCTGGGAGTCCCTCCCCATAGAGGGTGAAGGAATCGGTTGGGGCTCAGTCTTGAGATCTTTCCACATGTACAGCCCCAGTCTTTTTCTCTCTTTTCCTTGGGGGCACGGAGACAGGAAGTGCCAATGGTTAGAAAAGGACTTAGCTGAGTGCCTGGGCAGTGAAGAAAGACAGGGCCGGCATGAGAATGATAGGATCCCTCTGCCTATATGACATAGCCTGCCTCCTCCAGATGGTCCTTTGCCAGGCGACTGGAGGAGACTTTCTGAAGATGATGTTTGCACGTTTTAAGTTTGGGTGGCCAGATGTTGCTGGGCTGCTCTAGGGTCAGGGAGTTTACAGTTGGGGGTTTTTGTTCTTTGTTGCAGGGATCGCCCTATATATTGAAGGGAATGGCCCTGACATGGGGGAGACCCAGGTGGGTTGGAGGAGACACCCACATCCGAGACCACATTCCTGACCAACACTACACACTGAGCGTTTTGTCCTGGAACATCCGGGGGATGGCCTCGGCCACCAAACGCCATAGCATCCATAGGTATTTGAGGAGACAAGGGGTACAAGTGGCCATGCTCAATTAGACACACCTCACACAGATAGAAGTAGATCAATTGTGCTGCAGGTGGTGAGGCCAGTTATTTACCACCGCCTACTCCGCCTTTGCCCAAGGGGCATTGTTCTGGGTTAGGGCGGGGACTCCATTTGAACTTGTTCACACCTCCATAGATAGAGAAAGTCGCTCTGCCACTATCAAAGGTAGGTTGCTGGGCCGAGATATCACCCTGGGAAGCTTTTATGCCCCGAATCAGGACCAGTTGGCATTTCTCCACTCCCTTTTGATGTCCCTGGCACTCCTAGTGACAGACAGCCTCCTGTTAGGCAGGGATTTTAACTGTGTAGCAGATGTGCTGCTTGATCGATCCACTCCCCCATTGCCAGGCACCCCACCCATAAGACTGCATAGGGCCTCAGAGACTAGCTGGGACACTGGGACTTAGCTGATATTTGGAGTACACAACACGGGGAAACTCGGGATTACTCATACTACTCACATATTTATCAATTACACACTAGGAAAGATATGTTTGTATGCTCCCATTGACTCAGCCAACATGTACTCAACACCGCATATTTAGGACGCACTCTCTCCGACCACAGTCCCTTGCTGCTGGACTTGCAGCTGGACTTTCAGCCAGTTGGTGAGAGCCAGCGGATCCCCACATTAATCCATTGGCCCTAGAGGACACGTGCTTCTGTGATTCTCTGGGGGAGGCAATCTCTAGTTATTTTGAGCTTAACCAGGGCTCTGCGTCCTCTGGCCTGGTGGAGTGGGAGGCCTTCATGGTTGTGGTCCATGGTTATTGTTTAGGTCACTTGATTGGAGTAAAGAGAGAGTTAAATAGGGAACTCCAGACCTTAGATGGCAAACTGCATGAGTTGGATAATGCTCTGGACGTGGATGCCGAAACTTTAGACAGACTCAGAGAGACTCGGGGGCAAAATATAGCCACATTGGAGCGGCTATGCTGCCATAATTATAAGGCCTATATTGCCAGAGCACATGAGGAAGAAGTTTTCCCAGGCAGATTACTGGCCTAGCGTATTAGGCCTGAATCTCAGGGAGGGGGCCCTATAACGCATATTTAAACAAGTGATGGTGAGTCTCTGTACTCTCCAGGGCTATTAATACCCTATTCCGAGAGTATTATGAAACTCTGTACAAAAGCCCACACCTACTTCCAATGGAGATCCAGACAGCCTTACTGATTATCGCTGCGGGAACTCCCCCGGGCCATATAGGAAGACCTAGGAGGGCCGATGTCAGTACAGGAGATCCGATTCACCATTAAAGAAATGGCAACAGGTAAGACCCCGGGTCCTGAGGCCTGCCTGAGGAGGTTTACTTCACATTTGCTGGGATGCTAGGCCCCAAGCTGGAATCACTGTATGCTGAGTCTTTGAGAATGGGGGCACTGCCTTCCACTGTTCGAGATGCAGTTGTGATCCATCTCCCCAAAATCAATAACCAGGGACCCTGAACTTCGGAGTTTCATCCCCTTTCCATGTTTAACATGGAATTCAAAATACGTAGTAAGATACTGGCCCTTCAGCTTCTTCCCCATATGTACACTCTTGTACATAACGATCAGAACGGCTTTATCCCAACCCAAAACACCTCACTCAACCTCCTAAGGCTCCACCACGTACTCTACCATCCAGAAGTACAGTCTCACCCATGTGCCGTACTGACGTCGGTTGACTTTAAACAGTCCTTCGACACAGTGTGCTGGGACTTCCTGTTCGAGGTCCTGTGACGGATGGGGTTGGGGGAACATTGGATCAACTGGGTCACACTCCTTTACACTGCCCCGACATCTCAGGTTAATACCGGCAATGTCACCTTCACGCAATACAAGGTCTGCAGATGTACCTGACTGGGCTGTCCCTTTTCCCCTCTCCTATTCGTGCTAGCCATTGAACCCCTTACTGAACTTTTATCGCCTAGCATGGTATGGACATGGGCTTAATAGTTGAAGGCCGAGAACACATTATTTCCTTATATGCGGACGACCTCTTACTTTACCGGAATTCGAGACGATCTCTGGTCTTCGGGTCAATAAGAACAAGACCCACATATTACCTGTGTCCCCAGATCTTCCTCCAGACCTAACATGCGCCCAGTCCTTCCGATATTTGGGCATGCAGATATTCCATTCCTTGGAGGATTTGCAAAAGGGTAATCTTGGGAAAGCCCTCCGGTCCCTTCGATTCTGTGTTCCCTTCTGGAGCTCTCTCCAACTTCCGATTATCACCAGGGTTTCCATATCCAAAATGGTCATGTTACCAAGATTACTCTGTTTCTTTATTAACCTACCGGTTAATCTACCTGCTTCCTGGTTCCAGCAGCTGGACACCTTTCTGCAAGAACTGATATGGGATGGGGGCCGCCAGAGGGTATCCTTGGAGACCCTCTGGTGCCCACCGAATGAGAGGGGCTAGGGCCTCCGGATTTTAAACTGTACTTTCTGGTCTCCCAGCTCCAATGATCACTCAATGGCTTCACGTGGCACACCAGGAAGAACTGGGCCCGGTAGATTTATCTACCCACCTGGGTGCTCTGTTGGCTAAGTTACTCTGCCCAGCAGTTGGGATTCCGCACCCGGGCGTACTATTGCCCGTGGCTTTGAAATACTGGAAATGCTGCATGGCGAAGACAGCGGGCATGCTGCTTTATACCCCGGCACTACCTCTGGTGGGTCTTCCTCATGGTAACCCATTATCCTTCTTTACAGCTGGACAACTGTTGGCCTGGAGAGATGCTGGGCTGGTGATGGTAGGCCATTGCTACCAGCAGGGCGTCCTACTCCCTCTAGAAGAGTTGGTGGATAATTTTTATTTTCCCACTGGACAGTTCCTCATATATGAGGCATTGACTCGTACTTTCAGAGACTTATGGGCCAGGGGACATTAGGTACCCAAGACCCACGCAGTGCTGCTTTGGGCACCACAAGCTAGCTAGTGACGTGGTTCTACAGATCATTATCTGAGATGACCCGAAAGCCTTTGCTGAAGCTGCAATGACCGTGGGGAGAGATATACTTGAATGGGATGTTACAGATTTGGAGAGTCATATGATTCTGGCTTACCTCAAAATGGTCTCAAGACACATGAGGCTGAAATACACACAGTTTTATTATGTTCATATGATGTATATGACCCCCCCACAGACTTCGGGGACTTTACGGTGGTGAGCCACGCAGCTGACCCAGATTTAGGCATTTAGATGCAGACTTCATACAAATGACCTGGGGCTGTCCTGAACTGCGTCCCTTCTGGGACGCAGCTGTGAACACATTAGGCACCACATTGGGATGCTCCCTTGCGCCCTTCCTGAAGGTATGCTTACTAGGACTGTTCCCTAGACCACCCAAACGAAAAGTAGGTTCTAGGTTTTTAGACATGGCTCTAGTGCTGGCCAAAAAGGCGTAGAGCAATGGCCTGGAAATCCATGGTGGGACCAGTAGTGGGAACTTGGATGAAAGATGTTACTCAGTGGGCTAGGGCTGAAGAAAGGGCACTGCTTAGAGAGAAGACACTGGGTATGGAGACATCCAATAGCAGGGTTATAGACAGAGGTACTGGAGGCTTGGGAACGCCCAGAGGGGACTTTGTGGAGGAGTCTGATGACCAGGGCAGTTCACCTGAGGGAGGCAAAGACGTTTCCCCAGATGACACAATTGGGTGAGAGGGAACACATTGATCCGAGATGGGATTGAGGCCACTGGGGACACGTCCCGCCCCAGTTGCAGAACAGGTCATATCATACTGACCCTTCATCCCTGGGTTTTGGCTTGCTTCTCCTGCAGTGGGAGGCAACCCCACATGCACCAAGAGGTGAATGTGGGGCAGAATCCCCCTCACCACTTTCTCTTGACTACTTGAATTTCCAGATTCAAGCGATCCCTGCACTGTTTTGAATGGTTTGATCCTTTGTCCCCCTCCCCCTCTTTTTCCGGTCATTATGGCTCCATTCTCCTATGACTTATACTATATATTTTTATATCCTAAATTGCACCATGACTTACTTTGAATCACGATGATCGCTGAGACTTTATGTACTTTATGTATAGAAAATTCGTTTATTTTTTAATTATATTTTTGACAGTCAATTGTTTATATTTTACATGTTTATTGAGCCTTTGTAAGGCTTCGATTGTTGATGCCATTACATGTGACTATTATCCACCTTTATGGGATGTTTTCTACAAATGCCAATAAGCATATGTTTAAAAAAATAAAACAATAACAGTTGTTACTCCCACATTACATACCTTACTTCATTGTAATTATCTTTTTAAGGAAGCATATTTTTACTGTTGCAATATGCAGTCTGTCAATGTTCCTCCACAATTCTTAGAAACCCCTCTGCAACCACCCATTACAAGGAGACAAGGGTATAATGCTTTTCAAATGTATCTTGGGAGCAATTGGCACTTCACGATTCACTTGAAGGAAATAAAATATATTTTACTTCACTCAATAGGATTCAAAGAAAGATAAATGTTTAAACATCTTCCAGACTAGATTTTGCATAATGATGAAGAAAAGGATTAAATGAAAGAGGTAGTAACAAAGCAAATGGAACGATTTAATATTCAACCTAGCCTGGTAGATCTACATCACAAGTGTTTCAAAAGAACACAAAAAGAAGGGGAAACTGTTCACTCCTTTGTAACAGTGCTAAGTAGACTTATCTCTTGATGTCAGTTTGAAAGTTTTACAGATCATCTAGTCAGTGACCAATTTATTATTCATTGTGGAAACTGCTTATAATGGGAAATTTTTCACTAGATGAAATTATTAAAATGGCTAAAAGTATTGAAATGTCACATGCCCCAGTCAAGGAACTTAATGATACTCAGGGGAAAATGTGGTGACAGTTCAACAATATGCAAATTCAGGATTTAAAGATCATAAACAAACAAACAAATGTTTCTTTAAGCCACACAATATCTGTTTTAGGCATAACAACATGTCATATTAAGAGTGGCAACCAGTGTCCAACAAAGAATGTTACATGTAGATTGATTAGCGAATTGGGTCACTTTGCTAAGGTATATCAAAGTTCTAAGCCTAACTACACAAAAGTAGGTACTATTTTGCATTGCAAAACCATGCACGAAATCATGCAACAAGCTCTGACTGACTTTCATTTTTTTTTAACACAAACTTTATTGTTGCATCGGCTATAGGATTGACAGTATTACAAATACATCCAAAGCATTTTCGTTTTTCTTACATGCAGAGTATTATCCTGAGCATATTCTACTTTAAACCAGGTACAATTGCATCAGCGTGTAACTGCCAACAGCATGTACATATTATCATGTGGAGGGACAAAAAAGAAATAGGGGATGTCCGACTCCCGTCCCAACAGATATCAATGCGTCGCCATGTTACCAACATAACCGTGCACCCGTTAAACTTTCCCAACCCCTCCCTCCCGCTCCCCATTCCTGGTCCAGGTTTCATTTATTGAAGCTGCCAGTATTTCGGTCTAGTGTTTTCAGGCATTCCTGTCCCTCCCATTGGCGTGTATTATTTTGTGGCCTGTAGGGCAGTCGGTCCGTTGCTGTCAACGTATGTCAGGGTGTGTATGTTCACACAGTCTGATTAGTGAAGGTATGGGGGATCTCCAGTTGTTTGAGGTTCTCCAGCATAATATCCCAGGTCATAGAAATGGGATGTTTACGCAAAGCTTGCGCTTCTTCCCTCCTGAGGGCCGCGCTCTCTGCGCCTCCCCATCGTATTACCTCCTCCCACCACGTGTATACCAGGGGGCCTCTCGGGATTTCCACCTCATGGTGATGGCTCTAATCGCCAGTATCGTGGCCAGGTCCAGGAAGCGCAGGTGTACCCTCTGGGCCTTAGTGCGTTTGCGGAGACCCAATAAGCATTCCGAAATGTCGTTCGTCAGTGTGAGGTTTGTGATGTCCGCAAGTATCGCACGGGTTTGACTCCAATAGTCTCGGAGGTGCGGACAGTCCCACAACATATGAGCGAAGCCCGCCTCCTCCGCTCCACATCTCGGGCAACAGTGTTGGGCGTCTGGGAACATGCGGTGTATTCTTTTCGGTGTTAAGTATGCCCTGTGCAGAACCATAGTTTGTATGTATTTGAGCTTGGCATTACGGAAACCCTTTTCGGGTGCTCTAGGATACTCGACCAAGCATCGTCTGTAATCTCTTTGCCCATGGACTCTGCCCATTGTTCCCGGACTCTGACTGACTTTCATGATATAGTATTTGTAGTCACAGATGATATAATCACTAAAGGGGATCCACTTTAATGCATAGATCAGTATATCAATGGGGTTGTGGGTGACAAATGTTAAAATCTAATGGTGGATTCTGGGGCTAGGATCCACAAGTACCTGTTTAAGAAGATGTGGGGTAATAGGAAACTGTCTCCCAGGACCGTACGATGGAAGAACAATTTAGCTGTTAGAATTCTTCGAAGATGTTATTCAATTTTAAGGATGTAAACTTCAACGTAAAATTGATGTTGCTGTCAAAGGTCTTTTGATATATTAGGTTGGACCATCAAGGTCCTTTTGGGATGGTTTTGGGACCGGGAGCAAAAAACAGATGTTGGTTGTCAAAGAGAAATATGCTCTTGGGGATCTCATGTTAAAATTTACTGGTGTCTTTTCAGATGAATTGGGTAATATAAAGACTGTGTTAAAGTTAAGGATAAAACTATTCCTGTGAAACACAAGGTAATGGGGGTACCATTTAGTTGAGGTCAGATTTTGAGAGAGACTTAACCAAATTATGTGACCAAGGTATCATTGAATCTGTGGAATTGGCCTTATGGCTGTCTGTCTCCTTTAAGGATAGCCCACAAGCGCAATGGTGAAAAGAGAATCTGTATTGATTTTCACAGTCTCAGCAAAGAAATCTGAGTTAATGCTCATCCTTTTTTTCAAGTCGATGAGCTGCTAGAAAGGATGGGTGGTGAAGAGTAGTTCTCTAAAATAGATTTAACAGCTGCATACCATCAAGTGGAACTAGAAGTTGAATCAAGACACTTCCCTGCATTTAACTCGACCATTGGCACATTTCAATCTTTTTGTATGCTCTTTGGGTTGGCATTGGATCATGTTCCAGTTATTGAAAGATATCAATGGAATTGCTGTCTTCCAGGATGGTGTTTTGATATTTGCTAAAGATTTCCAGGTACACAATTTGATTATGAATAAAGTGTTCAGTGTGTTTGCAGAAAGGGAATAGTTGTAAAAGAAAACAAGTGTGAGTTCTGGAAGAATGAAGTTGAGTTACCAGGATAAGGAATATCCAAAGAGGGCATCAAACCTCACCCTCGGTTAATCAGGGCAGTGGTGGAATGTCCTCTACTGTCGACTGGCTTATGAAATATGACTCTGGAGAGGAATTATGTTTGATTGCTTTTATTTTTATAAGGTTCTAGAAGTTGATTATTTAGGTATGAGTCTTCAATGTCTTGTTCTTTTCCTCTCTTTAGGTCACCTGAAAGTTCCCATCCGCCAGCACCCTCGACAGAAAGGAGAGAGCTCAGGTAAGTTATTTTACCCAAGTAAGCCTTTCTCTATTAATGAGGTTAGTAAGTTCTACCTGGCACGTCCCTTTATTTAGGTATTGTGGGGATTAATAAAAGAAAGAGAATGAAGACGGTGTCCAAAAAGAGATGTAAGAAATGAAAACAAAGAAAACCCACAGGTTCTTCTGTCCACTGGTCTGAGGTATATTCATAAATCCAAATGAACAAGTGTCTAAAAAGTAAAAGAAAGCTATTTTTTATCAATACTCTAGTTTCTTAGAGCGTCCCCGTAACATTCAAGGCACCACTCGTGAGAAAGATGCCGGGTTTCAAAAGTGAGGCGTTCCCTGACATGCAGCGTATTAATCGGGCCCGACCTGCTCCTGCCGATAACCCCCTCCCACTTTCCTACTCTAGAACGAGCCTAGTACACACCTGGCTAAGCCACACCCCTCCAGGAGCGTGGCGGGAAGATGCATCTGGCAGGCGGGTCTCAGGCTGCTGAGGGCTTCTCATTTCTCCGCTCTGTGTCTCCCGCTCTGTTCTTGTCCGCTCTCCTGGTTCTGCACTTCCTTCCAGGGGGTCCTCTCCTCCTCTGTCAGTTGGCTGTGACTTTGAGTGCAGGCGGGCTCCTACCTGTCCCAGGCAAATCGCATGTGCCTTGCTTTGTATGTCCCCATCTCCAGTTCCTGGCTTCCTGTATATCCTCCTTTCAGGTCAAAGGCCTGAAATGACAAAAGGATGCATTTGTTGGTGCTGCTGGCCCCGGGGAAACAGTCAGGTGGGTACTCTTCCTGCCCCATGCCATAACACATCCCCATCCCGAATTTTCCTGAATGAGGAAAAGTGGAAACCTCAGTAGTAAGTCTGTGTTGCCATGATCTTTCCCATGCCTATGTCGAACTTCATATCGAAAAGGCTGCAAAGAAAAGAACCAGTGAAGAACCCGAGGATTATACACCTTATATCTACTTAACCATGTTAGTGGGAGCATGATTGGTGTATAGGAGAAAGGGTTTTCCATTCATATAGTAGCATAGCTTCTCAACAGCCCACTTAATGGCCAGACACTCTTTTTCTATCACTGGATAAGCTCGTTCCCTTGGAAACAACTTGTGAATAATTAACAAAACGGGTATCTGTACACCGACCCTGTTATACTGAGATAGAATCCCACCTATGCCACAATGCGAGGCGTCGGTCTTCAGTATAAAGGTCTTCTCAAAGTCAGGGGAGGCTAAAACTGGATTGGAGGTTATAGCTACCTTAAGCTGCTGAAAGGCTTCTAACGCCTTGGTCGGGGGCATTTGGAAATTATAGTTGTTAGCATTTTTCTTGAGTAGGTCAGTTAAAGGACTAGCGATGTCGGAGTAATGGGTATGAATCTTCAACAGTTTTCCAACAGTCCTAAAAAAAGCTCTAACATCTTTTTTATTGCAGAGGAAGGGTTTCTCAGTAATAACCCTAACTTTCTCTGGCTGAGGTTTTAAGCCGACTACCCACTCCAATATGGCTGCCAGACACACGCGGTAACGATCGGGCAGCCACACACCTTTCAGCCACCCGACCTCTCTCACCGCTTAAAACAAGCATCAAGGGTCCGAGCAGTCCCAATTTCAGGGACGCTGAGACGGAAGGGTAGGTGCAGACACACGGTCCGCACTCAGAAACTGTGAGTACCTGTGCCGTGCCTATGGCCGGCCGACTCCCTTTTTAACTCTTTGTGAGCCCCGCATTGTCTAACTGTTCGTGCTCGTTCCACAGCGGGGCACGCTCGAACGCGACACCTCTGCGCCATCTGATGTGGTTAAAAGCAATAAAGCCTTTAGGTAAGCACTACTGTACCTTAGTACTATGTATTATGGTTAGTTTTCAACCCCGGAGAGGACGTTCCCACTACTTGTTACAATGTCTGCACAGAGTCACCTGCGTTAAACTCACTGTTGTCGTGTTATATGCCAGTAATCAGCATCAGGCACACAGAGCACTATCGTACGTGAGCATGTGCACAGCTACAACGTTTGTCTACATGTGTTTATACTCATGCTGCTTGCCTCAATAATCTCTGTACACCACATGATTTAGGCTCACACGTGGATGCCAGTCTCCCGTTCTTACATCACAGACTGGTACCGATGTTCTGAGCCAAGAATTTAAAACCACACCATTTCTATCAAAGTGATTGCTAAAACACCCGTGATGGGCAATATATGTTTTGTATGTGTTGATACTGCCTTATGTCGGGCACGCCCCGTTTGTCGGACGCAGTCGGAGGGCGGGGCAGACCCAGACACCAATAAAAGTGGCACACTGAGAATGGAACGTGCTTCACGATCCATCTCAGTTGCCGCCGTCCCGCTATCTCGCTGATTTCTTACCTGTTGACTGCCTGAAGTCTTCGGGTCCTGGAGACGTTTCCGACGCGTTCGCTTGTCGGGCAGAGTCTTCTCTTCCGGGTCCTTTGGTTCCTCTTCCGGGTTGTTCTCCGTCGCTGGCGTTTCCTTGCTGGTAGCCTCCTCTACTGCTGCTGTTCCTGGGCAGCTCGTTTTCCGTTTGTTTTCTTCTTCTTTCCTGGTAGCTGCAAATAGAAAGAAAGAAGAAATATTATTTAAAGGATCTTAGCCTTCATTTGGTACACAGTAGGATCGTGCTATTTATTGTTTTTTGACATATACTTATCTGATGGATTGGAATCCATTCAGAGTGTTTTCTGTTTCTTCTTTGGATGGTATTGCATTATTTCCTGAGCTGAATGTATAGAGAAATCAATATAGGTTATTTCCAGAGTCTATGGATTAGCCTATTTACTAAATCTGACCCAGCACCCTTTTTGTGGTGTTTTTTTGTCTTTCCTTACTTATTCTGTCTAGGGAAATATGTTTCCCTAGAATTACAGGATATCCTTATTTATGTTTGGTGGGTCTAGTGGATATTACGGTGGCGTTCAGCAAGGTGGTTAGTATACACGTTTGATGCTTAGGTATCTGGTTTCACCTATTTACAGTTAATGCATAGTAGTTTCTACTTTCAGTAGACACACGGTATAGGTTGGTTATCTGCATATTTGTACTTTCAGTTGCAGCAGAAGAGGGATGTTCTTCAGGTACATTATTTCTACACATATGTTCAATTATTGTTTATTGTTACCCCTATAGGAAGAATGCTCATTGTATGATTATTACCCTTAGGGAGACCTTGCAATCAACGTTCTAAGAACGCTGTGCCAGATGTGCCTATCGTGATCGACTCCTTCTCCTTCTCCCTTTCCTTGTTTTGTTTTCCCCTGTTCCCCACATTCACCTGATCGGCTTTGACCTTGTTGGGCCAGTCTAGTGGGTGAGGGAAGTGGGGATCCAGCATCAGTTCTTCCACCTCGCCTCTGCGGAAACACCCGGTGAGTCCGACACCTTAGATACATCATTACTATGCCTTATGGACTTGCGTCGCAGTGACAACGTTCTTTGCGGACATCACTGCCGCAGCTCGATTTTATTGTCCTACATGTGTGTCTGTCTGTGTCCTCAATGTTCTTTTGTGAACTGCCTGATCTGGTTAACAGTCAGTTCCCCCTGGTCCACTGTTTTGGGACTCTCCTGGCTGAAGACACTCTGTCACTCCAGGGACACAGTAACCCTTTCTCTTTTTATATTTTTATATTTCTACAATATGGACCTTGAACCACACACACAGTAGATAGCACTTTAGGGGCACCATTTCTGTGTGGGGAAGTTTTTCAATATATGCTTTTTTATCCTGACGAAGCGCTACGGATCCTTAAGACCACTTGATAGGCGCAAAGCATGTTGACAAACCACTGAGTGAGAGACCTGAGATAGGCCTCCCTCTTACGACTATAGGGTACTTTCCCCACCCAGTCATTGCACACTGACTACCAGGGTTCCTGTAATACCTCTAGGGTAGCATTTGCCTGTTATAGGTTTTTATCTCTGACAGGGCGGTCCACTTATTAAAGGATAGTTTGCGACCTCCCCTATCAGTTTTAACCTCCAATCACGCATCACTACTCCACCACACTCATCACCTCACTTGCACTCATCATACGGCAATCTCTTAAAAAGATCTCAGCCAAAGTGACCCTTCCGGGGACCCGTAGGGCACTGCAGCCCCGGCCCGACGAAGAGCAGCGCCCTATGATGAAGCATGTGTAACTGCAACAAATGATGGACGGAATGCTGATTGATTCAAACATTCTCCCCCAGTCAAGAGATCTGGGTTAAATCCATTGTTCTTTTGCCCACTACGCCACCCCAGTTTGGACCCAGCCATATGCAAATCAGTCTTGACCCTATTCCTCATGGGAACAGTCCAGCCCGAACTGCCAAGCCAGGTCCTCCCTGGACAGGAAACAAGCATCCTGGGACCGGTTTCGGGGTAATCTCTTAAAAAGATCTCCGCCAAAGTGACCCTTTGGGGGAACCGTAGGGCATTGCAGCGCTGGCCCGGTGAGGAGCACTGCCCTATGATGAAGCATGACATCCCCTTGGGGGTGTGTGAGGGCAACATGAGACAGTCTAGTCAACTGTCTTCATGACCTTGGTCTAGGCACACCTGTTTAGAATACTCATTCTCCCTCCTTAGGAACAGAAGCCCAATTTTTGAGTCTTTGATCGACCCATAGGAGCTGGGCTCTGGACCTTCTAATCCAGTTCCCAGTCCCCCCCCCCTCTGTTTTTCACAGAGGAATCTAATTGATACGTTACTTGCACTGCAGCAAAGCCGAGGGACTATATACTCTCTTTCCTCTTCTTCTTCTCTCATATCCACCTGACAGACACAAACATGGACCCCAATCTTGGCCTTAGTTATGGGAAGACATTGTTGCCGAAATATTAAGAACACCATCACTGTTGAACGAAGATGGCAGCACCCCCTCTAGCAATAGTCAGGGCGACTAGAACTCAATTGCATTATTGAAGAAACAACAAATGAAGATAGCACTCCATGGAGCCATAATGACGGAATATTTGAGGGCCTATACAGCGCCTAATGGCTTGATAGTCAACATAGCACCACGCCTGTTTTTAGAAGACCTTATTTTCAGACGAGAATAGAGCCAGATAGCGTAGAAGTGTACACAGGATTGGCTGATTCTGATAATCAGCACCGCCAAACGTCTTTCTGATGCCCTGATAATTAAAATCAATATTGCAGAAAATGCACTGAAGGCCGGCATCAGCATCTCAGCCTACAAGTCTTGCCTAGCCGAGATTAATACTGAACGCAATAAACATAAGGAGTATTTGATGAAACAAAAAATACAGAAGCTGCAGAAGGACAAACGCAAGTTTGACAGGGAAAGAATATACCCTTACACAAAGGAGGATTATCAGCCTCCCGGCGGTGATCAGTCCTCTGATGATGGCTCCACTACGTCCAACAGAACATACCAATCATCTCACAGCAGCTCTAGCAATGAGAGCCGAAACAGCAACAGATGCCTCCAGGGACTACTTATCGCCCCCCCAATGTATGGATTCCATGGGCCACCTTTCCAGGCGCCAACCCGATGTGGTACCCAGGTTTTACAGGACAACAACAACCTTACTCAACTTTTTTCCAAAACCCTATTCCTCAACCTTTTTGGAACAGAGGCAGGGGCAGAGGAAGAAGGCGAGGAAACAACAAGCAGGTACAATGGCAGGACACGGACAACCAGTGCCAAACACGGAGCCAGACAGCCAATTGAAGCTAATCGTCAACCTTTCGGACAGGATATTGAACGATGATGAGACTATGGCATTACATCTTGGATTAGGATTTGTTCCCACCCAACGTGAGGATCCTTTTCGCCTCTTCAGCGAGTTACACCAGTTCTTTCCAAAATCAGATTGCGCTCATTCTTCCAACATGAACCGAGTGCCTTACAAACAGACACAGGCCTCAGACCTAAGTCTACCTTTACACCGACAGCAGCAATGACCCCGAGCGATGTGCTCACATTTGAAAAAGCAGTACTCAAAGATGTGGGTGCATTGAAAAAGACCAATCGCTACTACAACCTCCCTATCAAGTGTAGGACAGCCTTCAATAATCTGATTCAAGATGAAACAATCATCATCAATCCAGCGGATAAAGGTGGAGCAACGGTAATTATGAACACAGAAGAGTATGACCGTGAATGCCAACGACAACTGGCTAACACACACTACTATGAGAAACTGGACACAGACCCCACAGGAAGTCTCTTGAAACGGATCACGATCTTAACATATTCAGCCAAGAACAAGGGTTGGCTTTCTAAGAAAGAAGCATCATTCTTAGTAAGCGAGACACCCGTGATACCCTATTTCTACATATTACCTAAAATCCACAAGGGAACACGCCCACCACCTGGGAGACCTATTTTTTCAGGGATAGGGTCGGTTCTGGAACCGTTGAGTCCGTTTTGTGATTACTTCCTCCAACCCCTGGTCCAGACCACCCCCTCATACCTAAAAGACACCAAGGACATTCTGAATCTCATTGCCAATATCGGGAACCCAGAAGAGATTACTTTCCTGATGACATTAGATGTGGAGGCGCTGTACACAAACATCCCCCAAGATGCTACAATTGAAGTGATTGATTTTCTCTTGAGAACAACCAACCTCCCCACCGCCACCCCAGCGGAATTCATCATTGAATGTGCGACCATCGCTCTCAAAAATAATTACTTCATGTACAAAACCCAGATCTATCACCACGTACAGGGGACATCAATGGGGAGCACATTTGCCCCCAGTCTGGCCTGCTTCTACATGGCCGATTTTGAATCCAAACATATCCTCTGCACCGCAAACCCATTTAAGACTAACATCCTATTATGGAAAAGATACATTGATGACGTTCTGATCTTTTGGATGGGCAACAAGGACAGCTGCGAATCCTTCACAGATTTGGTCAATACATTGAACCCCTACCTTAAGTTCACTAGCCCAATCTCAGACTCATGGAGATCCCCTTCCTCGATCTTTTGATTAGTTTCACACAAGGCCAGCTTTAAACAAGAACATATAAGAAGAGCACGGACTGCAACAGCCTTCTCTCATTCAAGAGTTACCACCTTAATACTCTTTCCCCCTCCTTCGGAACAGAAGCCCAATTTTTGAGTCTCTGATCGACCCACAGGAGCACGGGCTCTGGACCTTCTAATCCAATTCCCAGTCCCCCCCCCCTCTGTTTTCCACGGAGGAATCTAATTGATACATGAGGTTCTATGATCCCATTTCCTAGTACATAGCCACGGTATTTTACCTTACTATAGCCTGGTCAGGACTTTTTTGAGTTTCAGAACAGCTTGAAGATGACTTAGGTGTTCCTCCCAGATGGAACTGAATATGACGATGTCATCCAAGTAAGCGGAAGAGTACCCTTGACATTATTTTAACACCGGATTCATGAGGCGTTGAAAAGTGGCAGGGGCCCCATGAAGGCCAAACCAAAAGGGGTGAAGGCAGTTCTCTCTCTTAGTCCTCCCTTTTTAGGGGCACCTGCCAATAACCATTTGTGAGATCTATTGTGGTGATGCATCTGGCCTTACCTAACTTCTCAATTAGTTCGTCAATTCGGTTAAAGGGGTAAGCATCAAACTTGGAGGTGTTATTGACAGCCCTGAAGTCAATGCAGAAGCGTATGCTATCATCGGGCTTTGGGACCAGGACGATAGGTGAGGACCAGTTAATTTAGGATGGTTCTATTTGCTCCACCTCATTCCGGATAGCCAGTCGTCTGGTGGTGGGAATTCGGTAGGGTTTTTGTTTAACTACTATACCTTCCTTAGTGGGAATAGCATGCTCTGCTAGAGTGGTTTTTCCAGGTAGGATCAGAAAAAATGGCCAAAAAGGGCTTTAGCATTTATTTGAGATCCCTTTTTTGTTCTGCAGATAGGGGGTTCATTAACAGGAAGCTGTTCTAGTGCGGGAAGAGTATGGACTTCGGTGATAGTAGCATGTACTTGTTTTGGTAGGGGTCCTAACCATTTCTTTAATAAATGTACGTGGAAGATTTGTTGTTTGTTAGGAGGTAGTGT
Source organism: Calotriton arnoldi (assembly GCA_963921515.1). Classification (NCBI taxonomy): domain Eukaryota; kingdom Metazoa; phylum Chordata; class Amphibia; order Caudata; family Salamandridae; genus Calotriton; species Calotriton arnoldi. The sequence goes on along the minus strand of CAWUFW010005554.1, from coordinate 1,050,009 downwards.
CAGTTTGTAGGTAACATTGCCTATTTTTTCAAGTATCTTTAAAGACCTTTTCACCCAGATTTTATCTTTTGCACAGAAGAGGGCAAAAGAGCCAAAACTCAATCCCCCACTTGATAGGTTCTCCACTTCTTCCCTTTATCATATAGGTTACTATGCTTTAAAAGCTAATATAATTGAATATACAATTAATTTCTGACAAACTTTGCCAGTGCTGCTTTCGGTTCCCAGTCCTGTCCTGTTGACAATAAAGCCAACCAATGGTAAGCAATGGAGGGCTCTAAGCGCACTGTAAACTGACAATAGGTCTTTTTGCAAACAGACAGCTTGCGCGAACTGGTAGGTGAGACCTAAAAAAGTAGGTCACAACAATTAATTACATTGGATAGGCCCGACCTTAATGTTAGGGATTATGTGTTTACTCTCTAAAGTGATTTTGTAACCGTGGTTAAATTATTATTTGCAGAGCAATTTAGAAACAGCTATGGTACCGGGTAATATGACTGAAGTTAGATCGTAAGCCTGTAGTGAGAGTAGTATGCTGGTGAGCATGAGAAATATAGTTAACATTGAGATTAAGAAATTATGTCATAAGTGGTTCATAGATGCAATGGGAGCCATGAAGTGGCTTGCACCAATTGTACTCGCACTGAAGGGGTAAGTTAAGTGCTTATTTGTAAACTTGGGAGGTCTCATTGAAAATGTGATTCTAGGAAAGACAAACTTTTCTTCCACCTGGTAAGATTATGTCTCTAACATAATAAAGTAATTTTAATTTTGCCAGTCTTCATAGCACATGTTAAATGATGCAGTGCAAAATCAAGGAAGGGTTGTAAGGGTTGAAAGCGTCAGCTCAGAAGAAGCTGAGTCTACACTGCTGTCAGGAAGAAATATGCCTCTTCTTATACACGGCTTAAATAGAAAATGTCATCAAAGCATTATCTCAGAATTGCAGGTGTGCAGGGAAGTGTACATAGTGTTAGACATGTTCCCTTTTGGAATCCCTACTTTCTGCACAAACTCATATTCAGTGTAAACAAGCAGGCTCCATTTTGTAACTCGAAAACGTTTTTACCCTTACATAAGCTGTGTTGGTTTGAATTGTCCTCCACACTCCAGTATTGTCTATGCAAAAGACTGGAACTCCTTACCAACCTATATTAAAGGCATTGCAAAAAAACCCTGTCTTCAGGAAGAAGCTGAAGAACCTCGTCTTTCAGCAGACTGCCTGCCCATCACCCCTACCTTTTAGTCCTGAGTAAGATAAATGATTCTAGTTTCTCTTGCTCCCTTCATTTATCACCTGGCTGCTGCCATCATGTATCTTCCATTGTCTGAAACGATCAGTCTGGTTGCATGCAATGTGCTAAACAAAAACAAAACATACATACATTCATGATTCAGCTGGCACTCTAACACGCCAACAGCTGTTCTTCTGCATGCCACTGTGCGCCCATATCGACCAACCTGCCTATCTGTGTTCGCAACACAGTCCACAATTTTACAAGAGTTATGTTCAAAACTGCTTAAAACCTTTGCTTCTATGCTCCTTAATCACAGACATTACCAGGTATTCTATGTGGTCATAAACAGGTGTAAATGAACACAACTGGCTTTAAAGATACACCTACACCAACCTCAAATATTTCTTCATCCTCCTTGTGTAGACCCCTCTCCCACACCCCCCTGCAACAGGTTGTGCCTTATGAGTTTTGGAAAGAAAGATTATGGGCCAGAGATATCAAATAGTTGCATCACCCTTTTGCCACCCAAATGGCAACTACTAAGTTATATTTATCAAGCCATGCAAGGCCAACTTGTGTGGCATTATGCGGCTTGATAAATCTAGAGTAATGCAACGTTGTTCAAATCACTGCGTTGGGTTACTCTGCCCCAGGGAGGCGTACCAAGGCTGGAGCGTGGGTGTCCCACGCATCCACCCACGCATTTTGGTGCATTCCCAGATTTACCATTACTGGTAGACCTGGGAATGCGTCAAAATGCTACTCCTCCCCAAGTGAGGCGTAACGAGGAGAAACTTGTTACTTCCTCTTTCTATGCGGGCTGCATTCTGCAGCACACATAGAAGGAGGGAAATGCCTCAGAGAATTGTTTTTGTGCAGGAAAGGTGCCCCTTCTTGTACAAAAACAATCCTGCCTACAACGCAGGCATGCATGGGTGCCTGCGTTGGCGCCACCCAGCACATAGTGCGCCAGCGCAAGGAAAAGACAGGAATGCTCCGTATAATGTTAAATACGGGGCATTCCTGCCCTTTCCCTATCACGCACTTGCTGCGCGAGTTTTTGATAAATGTGCCCCTGCATCTCTTTACATGCAATTTGGGTTCGCCTTTACCTAAAGAGTTTCATCACAAAAATACTTCACAATACTATTAAATTATCTATCTGTTTCATATTATTTTGGAACCTGAACTATCCAAAATAAGTCTTCTGCTTTTGGGCAGCTGCAAAGCGATCCTAAAATGTCCAAAATTACTTTTCTATTCCATACGAATTCCAGCAGCAGATTGCTTACCTTCGAAATGGCCCAAACACCTACGGGGGATCTCAAAACATTTTTCATCCTCTCACAGTGAGAAAGAGTTTCGCTAATATCCTTAAGTGTCACTTTGGTGCTGGTTGGCTCTAATGGTAAGTGAAAACAGACTAGGGTACATTTTGTCAACCCGTCTGTAGCCTTGAGTTCTCTTTATCCACGCCACTGCCTTAATGACACTAATACGCATGATAAGCCATGAGTTCCAAACGTTACACAACTAGTTTAATTCCGATTACTTTTTTTTATGTTGTTTCCATCTGAAAATAAGCAAAATGCCTCCTAGGGTCTAAGTATTTCCAGAGGACCAAGAATCTGTTGGAATGCAGTGGCAGCTACAATTGGTGCTTGGGAGTCTGCTATGGTAGCCAGGATTGAGGTACGCGTCACATCATGACGTCTAAGGCAAGGCCTTCCTGAGAATGAAAAGTGTGTATCGCTCTTTGTAAGGGGTAGTTTAACTCCGGAAAGCTGACATGATCATAGGCTCTTCTCTGGATCATTGTAGCGCTTTATATTTGGGCCCTCCAAACTATTCGATATTCCGTCTTCAAATTATTCATAAGTGTGCGGCTCGACTGATGGTGACTCTACCTGAACGTGCATTGATTCCTCACCATTAGCAAATGTTACATTGGCTCACAGTGGAGAAAATAATTCAATTTAAGAGCTTGTTTATTTGCTTTAAGACTGTTAATAATTTACATACTCTCATTATTCACCAGCATTTTAATTCATTTTCATTCATTCATTCACTTTCATTTTCATTCATCCTGTCCACACAGGCTGCCACGTTCCTCTTCATAATATCCTCTTCAAGTCAGCAGAATATGCAAAACGCGACAAAGAGGTTGTTGCTTTGCATATCTGACTACCAAATTTGCAGCAAGCTCCCAAACTCTCACTGTTCTGAAGCCAGTCTTCCCAATTTTAGGAAGGAGTAAAAGGTTTGGCTTTTCTGGCAGTAGAGAAGGGTCTGTTTTTATGACAATCATGCGCTTTACAAAATTATCAGTTAAGTCTCAGAAGTTGTACTTGACTCTTTAAAAACATATATCTTGTAAAGGCTTTTTAGACGAGGCGATAAATGGTTACTTGTACCTTACTGTGCCTGTATCAGATGGGATCTGGTGTTAAAGTGCTGTTGGGGTTCAGGTGGATAGTAACCACAAAGAAGCGTTTAATAAGCTTGTGAATTGGCTATATGATCAGCCCACTGCATGAGGGAACTGTTTTTTTTTTTTAAACAAATTTTATTGAACAGTTATCCATGACTTCTTACATTTGGCAACATAAGTGCACTTTTTCATACACATCTTTTCGGCTCGCCCATATCTCAGGATCCTCTCCCTCTTTTAATCTGCTATCAGGTAACCACATGCAAGTTGGAATTTCGTCTTCTCGCCATCAATTTCAAATTACTGAGCTACCCGCTTGATATTCTAAGGGCAGTGAGCCATGGGTTACAGCGTGCTCTTGTCCGCCTCTTGCAATAGGCCAACAACCCCACCTTCCCCCCTCCCGACAGGCGTGTTGTGCTATGAATTGGTCCCTACTTATAGACTATGTCACATTGAGACCATGTTTACGTGAGTGGATCTATTCCATGCCTTAGTTCCTGACTCATGCTGCCTTATTAATCTTTGCGGAAAACTCGTCTCTTGCTCACTCCGCGAGGTGACCTGCAGGTGATTACTCCCTGTCTCCAGCTCTTATGTCACCCCCGGTATTTCCTCCTCTGGGTCAGCTTCTGGGTGCTTAAGTAGTGTCACCAATTGTTCCCATGCCCTGGCTGACTCCAGGGATCCCTCTCTCCCATTTCTTCTGGCTTCTCTCAGCTGTACTACCCCCTCGTAATCCGCCCATCGTACAAGCTCCCTCTTCCACCTGTCTGCTCTGGGTCCTCCTTGTGTCTTCCAATGACTGGTAATCTCCCATTTGGCCAGTACAAATCCCAAGTCTTGAAATTTACTTGTTACTTTATTTTTGGATGTAGCAGGGAACCAATGTAAGTGTCACATGGCCCATGGGGACATTGTCGTCTTCACTAAGTTAGCATGAGCTCTGCAGCCATTATGCAGCTTTGCGCACGTTACTACATGGCTTTATTTTTGCAAAGATTTTGTTCGTACTTTTCACATGAGAACTGTGTGCTTTGGGCATTCTCTGCAAGTTCCTGGTATCTGCTCTGAACATTGTGAGCAAGGTCGACAAACAATGCCCCTTGATATTCTGTTCTGGTCAGGCCCCAGCACCTAGACAAAACATACCAATGCAGCTGTTGTTTGGAACTCGTACTTTGGTATTATGGGAATACATGCATAGGGAGCAGACACTTGGAGAGGGACTTTTCCAGCGAGAAGAGCGAGACAGCACCTATGATGTAGAACTATCATCTATAGTCTAAGGTATGGGGTCTGCTGTCAAAACCCAGAGATCTTCTAACATATAATAATACCGCTTCTTAGCAAGGGGAGGGAGGTTAGGCTCCATTGTCTTTTTATGATGACATCTCCCATTATGATTTATGGACTAGCTGCTATGCTGACTGTATTTGTATTAAGCATTTTCCTGCTTTTTGTGGCACGTATACTGCATGTTAGGACACGTTAGTTAAAATAAATATCTTAAACTGTTTCGTGTCTCTGTCAGATCTTATTGTGGACAGGTACAAGAGTGCGAGCGAAAGGGTTTGTCTTGCAACCACGAGTCTTGAGAGATTCGGGAGTGTTGTGTTCTGTGATGAATAATCCTCTTTTTCCGATATTGAAACCGGACGGTTCATATCGTATAGTTTTGGATTACAGACATTTGAACAGTCATGTTCGGTCCTTTGCGGTACAGAACACCCATAGCTCTGCACTGGTTAACAACATCATTCGTAAAAAATATAAACTACTTCAGATATTTCCAATGGATTTTTCAGTCACACCTTGGCTCTTCAAAGCGGTGACTTGACAGCATTTAATGCGTTAGGCAATCAGAAAAGATATGCGAGATTGCCTATGGGATATAAGAATAGCCCAGGTGTGTTTGCGGCACGCATAGTGTCGATTTTGCTTGAGATTGACCCTGATGCCTTCTCGTACGTCGATGACATATGCTTGACGGATGATGATTTAAATCTGCATCTCTTGCGTGTGGATCGCACTATCACACATTTTGCAAACTTAGGTTACAAATTCAATTTTGCTAAGTCTTACATCGCCTTCTTGGCTGTACTTTTTCTTGGTTACGAACTCAATAATGAAGGTAGGGGGTTGGCCCCCCACTTTCTGGAGAAATGTGCTCAATTGCGACCTCCATCTACACTTAAGAAATAGCAATCTTTGCTAGGTTATTTGAATTTTGGGAGGACATACATTCCTGATTATGCCCAGCGTATCAAGCCTCTTTACTCATTGATACAACCTTCTTTTTGTCTTCCAGTTGGCTTCCGGAACATACCGTAATTCTTCGGTCTTTGCAGTCTGATCTGTTTGCGACCAACTTCTTGTTAACACGAGACAATTGTACAAATGCAGTCATAAGGATTGTACCAGGTGCGTTAGGTTTTACTTACGTAACTTTCAATGAAGGGGACACGGTCCCCATTGCTTACAAATCGCATTTGTATACTCCAGCAGAGTTGCTGTTTCTTCTACTGAAAAGTTTTTGACCGCTGTACAGATGGCGATTCTGAAGGAACGCTCTCTGGCACAGGGAAAACGCATTTTCATGGTCTCACCAGTGCCTGCTTTAGAAGCTGTCACTAAGGCGAGTGTTCCGAATTCGAAGGCTTTACATCCACGTTGCATACAATGGGCTAGTTCATTTACAACGGCTGATATCAACTTTATCTTTGACCCTTCTTTGCAGATTCAGGAGTTTTTACAATATGAACATGTTCATCCACCTCCCTGGTCTTTGCTTCCTCTTGATCAGTACAAATGTATTATTTACACCGACGGTTCCGCTCAACCAGCCTTTGGTACTAAGCATGCTTATTCAGCTGCCTGCACAATTGTGGCAGGCACAATTGTTAATGGTGATTTTAAGTCATCCTTGGTGCACACACAATCCCTTGGTGACTGTACAGCTGAATTAGCTGAGTTACGTGCTTTGGTTTTGGCTCTAGAATTTGCTGATCCTGAAGTCCCCACCGCTGTAGTGTGCGATTTCTTTTACTGTGTAAAATCCTTCAATGACAACTTGTTTTTCTGGTCACAAAATGATTATCATGATTCTAAAGGTGGTGCAATAAAGCATAAAATGCTTTGGGTTTGAGCGGCCGCTCTTAAGGAACGTTTGCCGCTCACAAATGTTATTCATACGTTAGGACGTCAGCATGTGGAGCACATGCTGTTGGAAATTCTTTGGCTGATGAGGCAGCCAAATCTGCAGTAGCCACAAGTTCAGTAGCTGCAGTCACTAGGTCTATGACTAAAATTGATGATGATATTCTTGCGGCTATAGCTGCGACAAAGGAGGGAACAGAGTTTCCCCAAGGTTTCCCTTTACATTACACATATCACAGCCTCTGATCAAGTTCCATTTGCAACAATTCTGTCCGTTGGGGATTGGCTGATTCCCAACAAGGACTGAGGAATTTCTTTGATCATTGCCGCACATGAGGGTGTGGCATCTGCCCATGCCGGCGTGACTGCGACAATTTCGCTTTTACAGCAACGTTTCTTGTGGCGTGGTTTATATCAGCTAGCCCGTAAATATGTTCTTTCTTGTGACATTTGTCAACAGATTAAGCCGTCTACTGTAGCACGCCCACCACATACACAACTTTACATTTCAAATCAGCCATTTGGTTGTATTTATCTTGATCACTGCGGTCCTTTGACTTCTGACACTGCGTTTAAACATATCTTGGTTGCAGTGGATTCTTGCACTAGATTCCTTTGGGTTTGGCCGCAATGCTGTGCTGACGCTTGAACTGTTATAAAATATTTGCATGTCTTTGTCGGGACATTTGCCTGTGGCACCTTCCATTCTGACCAAGGTCCGGCAATTGCCTCTAGGGCATACCGTGATGCGATGAAGACTTTGGGGGTGCAGGTGCAATTCTCATCTCCATATCGGCCTGAGGGCAATTCTGTTGTGGAGAAGATGAACCATGACCTAAAGCAATCTTTAACAGAAAGGGTCTTAGGTACTGGCAGGGGCTGAATGACTCATCTTTATGGAGTCCAACATGCACTTAATAATCTCCCAAGAAGATCTTCGGTTGGGCGGACCCCATACGAATTGCTCTTTGGCATTAAAATGTTTGTGCCAGACCCTCATGGTCTAGACGTTGTGGCGGCTGCCGCAACATTTGACGTAGATAACCATTGTGCTATGTTACAGGATCTACAAAAGACTTGTGACACTCTAGCAAAAGATCATTTACCCTCATCCACAGAAGCAGCGGTGCTGATTCTTGCTACTGGCTGGCTTCCTAAAGCTGGAGATCTGGTCCGAGAGAAATTGGAGAACAAAAAATAATTTGGTCCTTCATACCATGCTCCAGTCCAAGGCCTTGGATTGAAGGGTACCCGTACTGTGATTTTACCTCCGCTGCCTGTTCGCAAGGAGAATCGATTCATTCTCATCGAACATGTCAAATTACACCATTTGGCCGATACTGAACAGTATGCCTAGAAGCATTACCGGTCGGGATGTTTCGCTGCGTCCAATGACTTCTGTCTCCCCAACAACTCCACATTAAGAGGAAGTGGAGATGAAGACTTCAATCGATTTGTTGCCTGTTTCACCGGCAACTTCAACCACTGTGGCAAATGAATATGCCTCTCCACAAATCGAGCTTACAGTTGACATTCTTGACACTGAAATCCATTCATCTTCCAATGAAGATCAGCCCCCATTATTTCATCTGGGGTCAAGTGGTAATTACATGGACAGAGATAACTTTTCTTCAGATTCATCTTCATCATCTTCCACTGTGGCAGAGCCCCCAACTCGTGTTTCCATTTTTATCTCCTGGTTTAAAAGAACTTACCTTGTTCCCCCTTGGACATACATCTGGCTGGTTCTTACGATGGTGTTCCTCTTCATGTGGATTGGTTTTGTGACAGTCTTCTTCCTATTAATAAATGGCCATTACTTACCTGAACGCTCTGCTGTCCACCTGGTAGACGGCGCATTGGCTCCACACACTTCGTCTCATATAATGAAAAGGGATCAAGCCCTGGTTAATATTTCAGCGTTTCCAGTTGTTGATGGTTAGTTTGGGATAAAGTACCATTCAAAGTCTACGGTCCGACTGAGACCATCCAGATTCCATATGTGTTTCTTTAGGTGATGTCATCATGCCAGGAATACATTCCGAGAACTGGGATATTAACGCAGTTCACTCACTGTTTTCGGATTTAAAATATTATATTGCTTTTTAGACTGAAGATCTGTATTTAAATTCTGCGAACTATGCTGATTTATTCTGTTTCCAACATTATGGTCATCATTTTTACACAAATCCATCACTGTAAAACCTCCTTTTAACTAAACACCATGGGAGCACTGTCCGACACCATTCTAGGGGAGTTCATAGACGCAGAAAAATAAATTTGTATATTTTTCCGGTTATAATCTTTCAGACCCACAACCATATTACTATAAATTGAATTTGCCTACACGCACAAAATTCATGCTGACCCATACTAAATTGGTATATTCTTCATCATTCATAACCGACTTAACCTTAAAAGGTTATGATTATTTAAAATCAATATGGGGTACCAAAGATTGGCAGGTGCAAGGTACTGAATCATTCCATTGTGCGTATTTAATACCATCACAGCTGATATTTTTAAATCAGACTGTTTAACAGACTACATGTTTTGGTTTGGCCACTGCTAAAAATGTAAATACTCCCTCAATTCCGTCTTTAGCTGCCTATGACACATGGCCGACACATACTAACTATTCTATTGAGGATTTGATAGAAATGTTTCGAAATGGTACTCTTAACTCCTCTAATATTGATCCATTGGGTTGGTGGTTAATATGGCCAATTAGTACCAATGCTTGTCAATTACTCTTTTCCAATGCCTCCGGTAGATTTACGTTAAGTAGATCTGACCCTTGATTTGCTCATTCTCATACAGTTACAACCTATTCCGTAGGTAAATTGTGTCAGCAATGGTTAGAACATTCCACACTGTCATCTGTTAAACAATATCTTTCTCTCTTGACGAGTGACCTTGATCTGGCTGATTTCATTTTGGGTCCAAAATCCCCTCGCACTAAGTGTTTTGTATATGCTGCATATAATGAATTTTGGAAAATGTCCCAGATGGAAGCTGCAGTACGCTTACGGCAAATTGATCAACATAATTTGGAAAAAGTTCTTACTGTGGTTGACGACAGTATTAACACTTTGTCTTCTCGTATTTACACTTTGGGTAATATTGTTTCATCTGTTATTGACATAGTACAGAATGATGTATCTGTATTGTATCATGGTCAAAATCAGTTGCGCTCTGTTATGCAGTTTGGTTGGACATTGCAAACGCTGAAAAGTGGGAAAGTGCCATGGGATTATTTGAATGCTTCCGCCCTGTTTTACAGTTTAATTTGACTTATAAACAGAAGCTTATGTCAATGAAAGACGCCACGTACACAATGTTACACATTGAGAAACTAGAACAGTTACCTTTCTCGATAGCGGAGACTGATTTTTCTGTATAGTTAATACACTGGGTTATTTCATTGCCCATCTCACTGTTTCAGTTCACAGCATGCATGAAACATTACCCGATAGGTAGATATGAGCCCTTGGAAGTAGTTTTATTCATGAATTGTGGTCATTACCCTTTACATTTCGCTGTCAACGTGCGGATAAGGAAGTTTTCCTAACAGGAGAGGACTGTGATTCAACAGTAGGTCGTTCTTCAGTGTGTAAACAAGTTAAATTTCACGGAGCTTGTAACATTTCAGCCCCCTATTTGGCTTGTTTTTTAAAAGGGACGCCGGTCCCTGCCATTATTCCCACACTCACTCTGCTTTCTAACAGGAGTTATCTTATCCTGAATAACCACAACTGCTGCGGCTTACGGGCAGGCATCCCGTATATAGTAACAGTTTCACAACATGTTACAATATGCAACAATGTTCTTTTTCCACCCCCACATGGGATTGTAGATAGTTCGCTGTGGCCTTCCATTCTAACTTTGAAAACTGATTTCAATAAGCTAAGCAGACTCAAAGCGCTATTGTTTCAACAAGAAGTCGCTCTCACTTCAGCTCGTGAGACCTTCGAATTGTAGGTGGCTAGAACAGCCAATAAGATTCATTCACTGTTGAATACGAATCTCCCACTACATTTTGGAGAATTAATTCACCAAATATTTAATGCGTCTGATACCGAGGGCCTAGCCCTATGTTTAAACTTGTGGGATCCAGCCTTGTAACTTCATTTCAGACTATTTTTGGTGTTATCCCAGCCTTTATTCATTCTATTTTTTCCAGTGCCTTCGGTGGGTTTCCCTTGCTGCTCCTTTTGGTTTGCGGTGTGCTTGTACTTCTTCTACTACTCTGTAATGGCTGCACAACCTTTGGTTCTACCCAGCTGAGACCAATTGCGGCTGTTCCATGAACAGATGTGGCAACTTTTTGGTTTTATGCCATAAGCAGCACTTAGCATCGGCTACAGGCTGACCTTCCGCTACGCCTACTTTACCTGCGTGCAACCCGTGTTCTACCGCCGCCGGTGCCCCTATGATTGGGCCCTGGATGTCTGCCACTCCAATACATCACACGCTGCCCTGGATTATGAAATTTTGATGGGTCCGTTGATGGCCCATGACTGGGTCTGTTCCGTGGGCGGACGCTTTGTGTATGATTCTACACGTGGAGCTTCAGCAGGCCTGAGTACCTGTGCTGATGCGCAGCGCCTCTTGCATCAAAGTTTCATTGAATATCACGCAGGTTGCCCGGAAATGCTCCTGACTGCTTCTGGATATGAGGAGCACGTCTGCTCAGTCGACTTGCTTAATTGGATGGCGTTCTTTACTACACTGGAAGGTACTGACGGCCTATTGGAGATAATGGCATTCCACTGTGCACGTGCTCTTTTAGACTCCGAGGGGCCTGTGTAAATGACCTCTGGGAAACAACACGAAGGCCTATTATTCTCTGAATACGTATGAAAAGGTTTTTTTATCCTTCACGTGGCCCATGGGGACATTGTCGTCTTCACTAAGTTAGCATGAGCTCTGCAGCCATTACGCGGTTTGCTCACTTTACTACATGGCTTTATTTTTGCAAAGATTTTGTTTGTACTTTTCACATGAGAACTGTCTGCTGTGGGCATTCTCTGCAAGTTCCTGGTATTTGGTCTGAACATTGTGAGCAAGGTCGATAAACAATGCCCCTTGTTATTCTGTTCTGGTCAGGCCCTAGTACCTAGACAAAACATACCAGTGCAGCTGTTGTTTGGAACTCGTACTTTGGTATTATGGGAATACATGCATAGGGAGCAGACACTTGGAGAGGGACTTTTCTATGGAGAAGGGCGAGACAGCACCTATGATGTAGAACTACCATCTATAGTCTAAGGTATGGGGTCTGCAGCCAAAACTCAGAGATCTTCTAACATATAATAATACCGCTTCTTAGCAAGGGGAGGGAGGTTAGGCTCCATTGTCTTTTCATGATGACATCTCCCTTTATGATTTATGGACTAGCTGCTATGCTGACTGTATTTGTATTATGCATTTTCCTGTTTGTTGTGGTTCGTATACTGCATGTTAGGACACGTTAGTTAAAATAAATATTTTAAACTGTTTCGTGTTTCTATCAGATCTTATTGTGGACAGGTACAAGAGTGCGAGCGAAAGGGTGTGTCTTGCAACCGCGAGTCCTGAGAGATTCGGGAGTGTTGTGTTCTGGGGTGTCTAATCACTTGTTTCTCTGTGAGTGAGTAGGAGAGCAACTGAAACACTGTAGCTAGTCGGTTCTGGGCTCATGGGTACTAAGGTGGAAGGAAACCTCAGTCCCTACGAACTAAGGTCCCATTATCTTACGCATAGTGCTGTTCTTGGGCAGAATCCCTGCAACATAAGAGGCAGTACCCTGGTGTTATGGTCACTTCCCTCTCCGTCACTTCTGTCAATACTGTGGCTACTGTTCTCCAGAAGTTCTCTAGTTCAGGACAGCTTCAAAACATGTGAAAAAATTCGCCCCTCTCCTCACCGCATCGGGGACATACAGTTGTTTGCATGTTAAAGTATCTATTGATGCGTCCTGGTGTGAGGTATACCCTGTGAAGGACATAAACATTTATTAGTTGAATCCTGGCATTTCTAGAGATCTTACTTGCTCGTTCCACTAGGTCGCCATATGTTTTCTCGTCTATAGGTTCCTCTAAGTCTTCTTCCCATCCTTGTTGAAGACTATTGAGTGCTGGGAGTGTTGCGTTACGGAGACGTCTATATAAGCAGGTGACTGCTTTGTATGTTTCGGCTGCGGTTACCTCGTACTGGCACCCTTCTGACAATGGTGGTTCTGAGAGCCCCCCTCCCCACTGTTTGAGTATCGCCACTGTGAGGGCATTGTGCAGCAAAAAATGTCCCTGGGGCACATCGTATCTTTCCCTAAAGTTGTTAAATGGCAGCAGGGCCCCATCCTCAAATAACATACCAATGGCGGTTACTCCTGCCGCTATCCACTTCACCAGCCCTCGCCAGTCTCCCCCATGTGGCAGTTCCGCACAAATAGATAACGGGATGTCTGGGGCGTATGGTTGTTTGGTTTTCGACCTCTGTAAATTTCTGATCCAGCATTTGCGAATTACTTTCAATTCAGTGGTGCTATCTCGCCCATGTGTGGGCAGGCGTAACACTACACGGGATAAGAGGCTTCGGCCTGGAGTCGAAGCATCCAGCAGATCAATCCTCCGTGCCCGATCAGCAACCCATTTCATGAGCCATTGTAACTGCGCAGCTATATAATAATATTCTTGCAGTGCCAGTCAACCCGCTGCCTTTGGTCTCGTGAGCATGGTCAGTGCCACCCTGCTTCTCCCCGCCTCCCATATAAATGACGTCACCAATGTCTGAACATCTCTGCCGGGATCCAGACCGGGAGTACCCCAAAGAAATATAGCAACCTCGGTAGAGTCACCATCTTCAGTAGTGCTACTCTTCCCGCCACTGATAAGGTTAGGGTCCCCCCAGAAGTCAAAGCACAATTTCACTCCCCTAATCGCTTTTCCTACATTGCCTTCCAAGAGGTCCGCTTGGTTATGATAGACTTGTACCCCCAGGTATGGTAGACAACTGCTCTCCCATAGTACTCCATCCACAGCTTGCTGTCTCTCCCGTCCCACTGTAGCGGTGAAGAGGCATGATTTCCTCCCATTCGCCAGAAGACCCGCCACCCTCCCTAGGGCCGCCAGCAGTTCCCTTGCTCCATTAAGGTCTTCTCTTGTGTTATGGAGAAATATCAGTAAATCATCAGTGTATAGCGCTATTTGATGAGTCCAGCCTAATACCTTCAAGCCGTGATAGGGGGATTCCCATTCTGGCTCTAGCAGCTAGGGGCTCCATAGCCAAAGCAAATAAAAGTGGTGATAGAGGACACCCCTGGCTTGTTCCTCTGCCCACTTTGTAACTGTCCGATATGAGCCTCCCAGGCTTGACTTTAGCCCTAGAGTCCGCATAGAGTAAGGCTGTCCATGTCACAAAGTCTGGTCCTAGCCCAAACCTCTCCATCACCCGGAACAAGTATGGCCATTCCAAGCTGTTGAAGGCCTTTTCTATATCGACTGCAAAAATGACAGCCTTGTCTTTGCAGTAAAAGTCTGCTTCTAATATCCGCAATAGTCTCCTAACGTTCATTGTTGTATTGTGGAACGGTATGAACCCCGCCTGATCTTGGTGTATAAGACCTGACATATGTGGCAAGAGAAGCATGGCTAAAATTTTACTCAGGATTTTATAGTCCAGGTTGAGCATGGAGAGCGGTCTATACGCTGTTTTATCAAATGTCTGTTTCCCTGGTTTTAGTAACAGGATGATCAGTGCCTCTCTCGTGGATCCTGGCAATTTCCCATCCTTCTTCACTCGGTAGTACACCTCCACCAACTGAGGCCCCAGGAGGTTGACAAACATGGAATAGAACTCAACTGGTAGGCCATCGGTCCCAGGTGTTTTGTTCCTGGCCATCGATTTGATAGCGGTTCTGACCTCGCATAATTCTATATCTCTCCGCTTCTCCCTCTGTTATTGTTGGTAATTCTATGTTTCCCATAAAGGTATCTACATCTGCTTCCGTGGGCGATACCCTGTTCCTATATAACTCAGTATAATATTAAAAAATATCCTATTTTTATCCTGCTGACAGTATTGTACCCCACCCTGTTTTTCTCTCATTTCAAGAATAACCGATTCTCTTTTGGCAGGGTTGGCTAGCCATGCGAGCAGTGCCTCAGATTTGTTCCTTTCGGCGTGAGCTCAAGTCATGTAATTCTTATAGTCAAAACAGCGCAGCCTCTCTACATGTTCCACTACTGTTTCTTTAACTGCGAGCAGCTCCTCTTGTATCTCTTTATTCTCCGGCCTTGCCTTTTCAAGTTTTCAGAGGTGCTGTTCTGCTAACTGCGTGTCTCTTAATAGGGTCCCCCGTATTACCACCATCTCAGAAATGCATCTGCCCCTGAGCACAACTTTGAAGGCATCCCACTCTACCATGATACTCGTAGCAGGTTCTGCGTTGTCAAAGTACTGCTCTATAGTCAATCGTATTGTTGCTTGAAATGCCTGATCTTCTAGTGCCTCTGGTCTGAGGCGCCATGTGGGGATACTCAGCCTACCTCGTGCCCAAGTAAGGCCCACCAGTAGTGGGTTATGGTGTGAGATCGTCCATGCCAAATACTCACTTGTCTGTACGCATTCATGTACACCTGGGGAGCACAGTATGGCATCAAGCCTAACATGTAACTCGTGTAGGTGTGAGAAGAATGAGTAATCTCTATCTCCCGGGTGTTGTGCCCTCCAAGAATCAATCAGCCCCCATTGATGTTGCCAGTGTCTACGTGTTTCGGCTGTTCTACATCGCAGAGGCAGATGGGAGCGGTCTAGGTCAACGTCCTTGATGCAGTTGTAATACCCACCCAATATCACAGAGCCAGTCAGAACGGGTGCCAGAATTCTAGAGAGGGTTACAAAGAATGAAGTTTGGTCAATATTTGGTCCGTAAATGCTTCCGATCGTCACGTCTTTTATGTCTAGTTTGCCAATTAATACTACATCCTGCCCCACTGGGTCTATTATATGCCTAGTACACTGGAAGGGGACTCCTGCTCTCACCCATATTAGCACTCCTCTGGGAAATGCAGAGTAGTTTGTGTAGTACACCTGCTCTCTCCATCTGCGTTGTAGCGCGGCCCCTTCTTTAGCATTTATGCGTGTTTCCTGTAGCATTGCGATTTGAACCCCCCTTCGGATCAATTATGCATGTATCTTGTGGTGTTTGGTTATGGTGTGCATCCCTTGAACATTCCACGAAATGCACTTAAGGTCTATTGCCGGTACCATTGTACTGGCACTAAATGTTCCCTAGCATATTTCTTACCCCAGAAATGCCTGGCCCCAAATTAAAAACCCCATAACAAACAAACTCCCCAACTCCCCCTCCCCCTCACCATCCAAACTTAATAAAGTCTCTACTGTACTTGGGGTTGTGGAGTCAGCCAGCAGGTCTCAGGAGCCCCGCCACCCAGTTCCCCCCCCATCCGTACTTGCTTATTTGCAGCCCCAATTTCCCATTTATTTCAACGTATTGCCTCAGTGCGGAGTCCCCCACTTTCCAAGGATAGAACCAAAAGGATACGATCTATCAGGTCTAGTGTTCCATTGTTCTCGGCAGTCACTGTTCATATGATCTCATTGGCTGACTTGGGTGTTACTTTGGGTAGATCCGTCTCCGAGTCCTCTGCAGCACTTGACGCCTGGGAGCGGTCAAACCATCCCTCTTCATGGTCACTCCATGTGGATCTGGGACTGGATTCCGTTTGGCTGAGCTCCGCGACAGCTTTAAGACTTTATGACGTTCTTCTTTGGCGTCTGTTGAGGATGGTGTTTTAGCTTTGTTTGAGCCTCTATCTCGCCACCGCCCTGCTGACCCCGGGGAACCCCCGCACGACCCCTAACCTGGGCCAGAGTCGAGCCAGTCCTAAGCATTCTGCGACGTCTGAAAGAACTGCTCCCCAGTCGGGGTGACCACTCTCAGCCGGGCCAGGAACAACATTGCATATGGGATCTGCAGATGACGTAGCCTCTTCTTCACCGTTAGAAAGGTGGTCCTCTGCCTCTGTACTTCCCTGGTGAAGTCAGGGAACACCATGACTTTGCTGTTCCCGATCTGTAGGTTATTTTTATAGCGGGCTTGTGTCAGGATGTGGTCTCGGTCTCTGAAGTGAAGCAATCGGGCCATGATCGGGCGTGGACGAGCACTCGGTCTACGGGGTCTGGACGAGACCCTATGTGCCCTTTCCAATGCATAGAATGGGGAAAGCCCCTCTTGGGCCACTTCTGTTTTTAGACAATCCTCCAGGAACTGCACCATGTCGCTCCCCTCTTCATGTTCCGGTATTCCTATAATACGTAGGTTATTCCTGCGAGATCTACCTTCACTGTCTTCCGCTCTCATTTCTAGGATCCGCACCTTAGCTTCTATGTCCATGAGGGATTTTCACAGTTCAACCACCTCTGTGGGGAGGTCAGCGATTATTCGTTCGGTGCTCGTCACTCTCTCCGCTAGCCGGCAGTGGTCATCCTTTAGTAGACTTAGAACTGTGCCAATGGCATCAATCTTGGCTTCTAGGACTTCGCGCAATGCCGTGATGGCCTGCAGGATATCCGTTAGCATCGGGCGTGTATGGGAGGCTTCCTTCACTACTTCATTACTGTCTTCCTCCTCATCTGTCTGGGCGCTCCCTCTTCCTATGTCAAGGGCGCTTTGCCCTTGCTTCTTAGGTATCTTCCCCATTTTCCGCGGGGGAGCTCCCTTCTTTGTGATTTTAGGCTTCTTATGGAGGTGATCAGTAGTCCACCGCTGCCCTTCTGTCCGCCTCTGCCTCCAAGATTTGCACCACGCAACTCCCCTTGTTCCACAAATACAACCTCAGAGCCGGCACAGTCCACACGGTAGCCTATGGTCTGCAGGTTCTAGAGGCGTGTGTTCAGTGTTTACAATAGGCCCTGTGTCTCCTCTCTCCAGTCTGTGGAACCACCTCTCTGGGTCAATGTTCAATACAAATTTTTCTCTCTCACATCTCCCCAGGGGCTAGACTTTTCTGTCCCTCGTTGGGTGCCCTCCGGGGTCCACTCCCGAAGCCTTCACTTGAAGCCGCCCGGTCGTTTTTGTCCTCTTCCCTTCTCATTAGGCTGTCCTCTACTGTTACTCGTCTGAAGGGCACTGCTCCCGTATCGGTTTCAGCACCTCCACTCGGGGTGCACTCTGAGCTGGGTTTCTGACCCCTCCACGATCTCCTGCTGGGCTGTGGTGTGGGGGGACTCCCTGGCTCTCATGGTCCAAACAGCGCTCTCTCCCCGGGCCTCAGGCTAATACCACGGACCTCCCCTCTGATCATCTATCTCTGCGCTCTCGGGTCAGTGAACGGCTGGGCCTTGGATAGTCTCTGCCAGCTCTCACCCTGCTCGCAGCTGGTGGCACGGTCCCGCGATGGGCCCCGCGCGGCCTACCTTTTCTTTTGCGGCCTCCCTGCCCCTCCGTGTGTTCGTGGGCCATGCCGGTGCCTGCGGGGCCTCGGATAGTCCCTGCCAGACCTCCTCCTGCTCTCAGCTGGTAGCGCAGTCTGGCGGTGGGCCCCCCACGGCCCACCTACTCTCTGCCATCTCCGTGGCCCTCCGTATGCTCGTGGGCCATGCAGATGTCCGCGAGGCCTCAGTTATTCCCTGCCAGACCTCTCCCTGTTCTTGGCCGGTGGCGCAGTCTCCCAATGGGCCGCCTGCGGCTTACCTTCTATGTTGCGGCCTCCTCGGCACACCGTGTGCTTGTGGGCCGTGCCGGTGTCCGTGAGGTCACCGCCTTCTAGGTTTTCTGCTGGTGCCTCACGTCCGGACCCTCCAGACACCCTTTAGGTCGGCCGCTGGTCCTCAAATCGTGTCCTCAAGCTTTCCGCCCTCTGTGCCGTACTCTGATCTTCTGGCCCTTCTGACTTCGCTGCGTGCATTCTCCCGATGTTAATCTGCAGCGTCCGCGGTGGCCGCCATTTTGCTGCAGTCGTCTCGAGTCCGTCCCTCTTGCGCTAATTTGCAGCTATGCCTATTGAGCGGGACCCCCTTTTTTCTTGCAGAAAGTTCTCTGGGGTGTCTCCCCCACACTCACGGCTGACGTGCAGTGGCTCTGGGACTCAGGATTATGACGGATGGGGGATCCCCGAGACAGAGCTCCACGGTCGGCATCCGGCTACATCGGTGCCTAGACACGTCCCCCCCGCATGAGGGAACTGTAATGCTGAAGGTGCAATCGAACTTGTGCTGCAGCAGTCCTGTATGGCTTTATCTTTGAAGACTGCCATGCTTCTGGTGAGGTCTATAAGTGCCAAACTGGATGTTGCACTGAGGTCTTCTGTCGAAACATTTGGTGAGTTGCCTCCCAGTGGGAGGGGAAACGTTTTTCCCACCTGATACTGGATGTGGTTGAGGCAGTCAGTCCTTTTTAGGTTATTGGGTGTTACCTCTAAGGGTAGATTGATTTCTTTAACATAATGTTTGAATAGAAAGCTGTGATGTTGAACTACCTATCCTGGATAGTGCATACCACATTTTGAAAAGCATGGGTAATAGTTATGCTAGCGTACCAACATTGCACAAAAGTCAGGAGTGTTGAAGTCTCTTACCTCACCACAGTTACTTTACTATCATTTTTTGTCTCCGATTTCTTGTATGTTTCATTTTATTTTGTTTAATCGATGCAAAACCAAGAAAAACATTGCTTGGAAAATGACTTTGAGTAGAAGCAGAGATCAGTTGTATGTCTTCAACAGAGGGATGAGTGACTTAAAAATATCATTACACTAAAGCACTGGATAAAGTGAAAAAGAGTATGAGCAGGCTTCTTGAAATCTAACTACTGTACAGAATGACCTTCTCCAAAGAGTTGAGGAAAGTTTGGCCCACTATCACTAAGCAAAAGTGACTCAATTCTCAACAAGACAATTTGCGTAGTTACAGAGCGAATATGTATTACTTCTGCTTGGACAGATGGAAATGTAAAAATTGAATAGTAGTGTAAACCTCCCACTGAAAACAAATCCATAACCAATGGCCTCAGAAACATCGAGAGGGTATTGCAGCAGTATGATGTATTCCTCATTTTTAAAAATACCCTTCTGCTCTCACGTCACTGGATTTATTGTGAAAAAATACCTTAACTGATTCTGACCAACCACAGGTGGCAACTAGCGCAGAGCTCTCTAGATTCCCTATTTTATCCTCTAGCAGTCCAATTTTTCTTTGCACTCTCATATTTGTGGTTTTCTTATCTCTTTATAAACGTTTTACTATAGGTATCAGAGCCACAAGAGAAATCCTGGACTGTATGTGCTCCCTGTGCACAAACCTGTGAGGCTCTATCTGTGATGGATAAATTAAAGTATTAAAGAAGGGTGGATTGCCTACTTTGTGTGGTGGTAGGTAGCACAGTAGGCAGATTGGGGTGCTTGGTTGAGGTTTGCGCAGAGAACCAACAGCAGCCCTTAAATGTTTAGTAACACTGAGCAGGTATAACAAGTGTGTCCTATCCCCTGCTGAAATATTTGGCGGTGGGATTCTGTTCACAAGCAAATTCTGAAAAAATGCTACTAAACACTAAACTCCTCTTTGCTCTATCAGAGCCATCATCAGGCTTCAGTCAAAAATATGCAATACCCAGATGACAAAAAAGCAAGGCATGAATCTTTCTCAAGCTATGGTTCTACAATCTGGAGCTTCACCCCACACAGATCTGGAAAACTTTCTCACTTGTACTCTTCACGAAAGAACTAAAGACTCTCTTCAAGCAACACCTCATCCATGTGTAACCCTCTGGATGATGAACAAAGCCAGCTGGAAATCTCCCTTACGTTTCTTTCTCGGGGGTCCTTATGGAGATGGTGTGTTGGCTCCTGCTGGTCACATCAGAGGTGAGCGGTACTCTGCTTCAAGGTGAGTCCTGCATGGGAAGGAAATCCAGACAGGATACTCCTTGAATGCATGCAAGCTTCAGCGCATGCCGCCTTTGCGGGATGGTGCACTGTTTTTTGCTGGTCACTGTGGGCCTCAGAGATGGGCACCACATGGGCGGGAAGGGCAGTTTAAAGCTAATGGAGAAGAGGCTCCCCTTCAGCCATCTCCAGCTTGGCCAGTCCTACTGAGAATTGCATGCAGGCTCCTGCAGGTCTCGTTGGGCAGCTCAGATGGGTGATGTGCAGCCCAGAAGCCCATACAATGTACAGTGGCTAAAAATGTTGAGGTAATATCCCAGGTCGGTCACATAGATCAGCTCTGTGGTGTCTCATCAAGTGCATTGAGCAGCACAGTGGGGCACTGCTTCAACAAAGGGTCAAAGAAAGATGTAAATGACAGGGATTCTGACCCATCTGACATGACTAAAGGATGAGACCTCACTTGGAACCAGAAGACAGGGTCTCAGGTCAGAATCAGAGGTGTTGATTTTTTTTTATCATAACTTTTTATTGAGGACAAAATCAGACATGATAGACATCTTACAATCAGGTACATGTGGAGTTGCACACTTGGCAAAAGGCGAACGACAATTCCGAGGACCATATATTTTCATACACGTTAGCATTAAACATTCTTATGGCAGGTTGTCTGGCTCAGTGTCACGTCTGGGCTGCGGAGGATCACAGAGTCCTCCCCTATAGTCGTTCCATTTTCCCCAAATATACGTCCATTTAGTGGGACACCCCCTTGATTCATATACCGTCCTTTCTGACACCATGCACCAATCCATGTCTTTGCCCCACTCATTCTACGTCGGTGGTTCCTGTCCCCCCATTTTCTTGCAATGTTCCTTTTAGCTACCATCATTCCGAGCGTCACCCATATTCTCTCTTTATTACTCAGATCCGTCGGGCCCCAGATATTCAGGAGACTTAATTTGATGTTGCAGTCAATTTTATAACCCATTACTTGTTCCATACGTTGTGTGACCGAGGACCAATATCTCTGGATAACTGCGCATTCCCAGAGTTTATGTATAAAAGTGCCCTCTTGCCCACACCTCCTAAGGCAATCGGTTTCATTG
The DNA here is from genome assembly GCA_963921515.1 of Calotriton arnoldi. NCBI lineage: Eukaryota > Metazoa > Chordata > Amphibia > Caudata > Salamandridae > Calotriton > Calotriton arnoldi. The sequence continues at coordinate 1,028,186 of CAWUFW010005554.1, read as the reverse complement.
CTGAACCCCATCCTCACCAACGTCGGTCCCTCTAGGTATATTCTGTGGAGTATCTTCAACTGCACAAGTCTGAGCCTAGCGGAGATTGCAGTCTCTCTAGGAGAGGCTAGAGCTTCAAGCCACTCCTTGTCATCCAACCCAGCGACGTTGTATTCCCATTTTGTTCGAAGCCGAAGTAGAGGGTCAGCCATATTATTGATTAATTTTTTATATATTAGTGATATAGTTTTTTCTGGGAGACTCCCGTCTAAGACCCTATCTTCCAACGGGGAGGATTCTGGTGGTGTCTCTCCCTTTCGTATCACCGCAAGTAAAGCGTGGCGGATCTGCAGGTACCTGTAATACTCTGTATTAGCCAAGTCATACTCTAGTTGTAATTAGGCGAAGGGAATCACTCCACCCCCTTTCCATAGGTCTCCCACCTTGGAGATACCTATCAAGTCCCAACGATCGAATCCAAGGGTGTGTCTCAAATTACCAAGTAGATCTGTGTCCCAGAGTGGGGTGGCCAGTGTGACCTTGCCCTCCCAACCCAGACTCCTCGTGGCTGTACGCCACACTTAAACCGCGTGTCCCATGGGTCCCGACAGCCTTAGCTTAGCTGGGTTGGTGTATAATGCCCCTGCAAAACCTCCCCCCGGAAGAAGCCATCTATCCATGAGAAATCCAGGATCCTCCTGTGGCCTATATATACATTGATTTATTGCGGCGAGTTGTGTTGCCCAATAATATTTTTTGATGTCCGGCAGGGCTATTCCTCCATCATACCACCCTAATGTTAACTTCTGAGTGGCAATCCTAGGCGGCTTTCCCTCCCCCAAGGCACTATCAATGGCTTTGAAGTAATCTGATCCCACCGAGTGTGGCGTGTTATGCAAGACATACAGAAACCGAGGGAGGGACATCATTTTAAAAAGGGCTGCCCACCCCAGTAGGGACAGTGGGAGCGACTTCCAGTGCAGGACATCACTCCTAAGCCGCTGCAGTGGGGGCAGCAGGTTGTGTTCGTAAAAGAGAGCCGGGTCTTTGGAGACTCGGATTCCTAAATATTTGAAATCTATTGCCGCTTATTTGATAGTAAACCCCTAGGCAGTGTCAGCAACTCCCCACTAAGTACATAGATGACTGATTTAGACCAATTAATCCTGTATCCGGAAAATCTACCAAATACTATGAAGATGTGTAATATCCTATTCAGGGAGGTTGCCGGTGAAGCCAAGTACAATAGGATATCATCAGCATATAATGAAATGCGGTCTTCTCAATCCTCTGCCCACCTGAGCCCTCTGATTACTGGATCTTTCCGTATCCACATCGCTAATGGTTCGAGTGTTAAGACAAAAAGCAATGGGGAAAGGGGGCAGCCCTGCCTGGTGCCTCTGCTGAGTGTGAAAGTACGAGATTTCCTATTGTTGACCACTATTTGGGCGAGAGGTTCCATGTACAGAAGGCGATCCCACCCTACAAAATCCGGGCCAAATCCAAGTTTTCTCAACACTGAAAACATATAGGGCCATTCGATCGTGTCGAACGCCATGGCCGCGTCCAGGGACACCACCACTGCGTCTTCTTCGATCGTCTTGGCTCGGTCTAACACTCCGTGAAGCCTCCGCAAATTAAGAGACAAATTTCTGGCTGGCATAAAGCCCGATTGATCCGGGTGTACCAATTTTGTGATTACACGCAGCAAGCGAGTAGCGAGTATTTTCGCCAATATCTTGGCTTCCGCATTAAGCAGCGATATTGGTCTATACGATGGACACATGTTCTTAGGTTTCCCCGCCTTGTGAATGACCACTATCGTTGCCAGCCTTTGATCAATGGGGAGCGAGCCTACTTTCTTACTTTCATGGAACATTTTAACTAAATGCGGTGCGATTTTACTCGGGGCAAGTTTATATAGCTCGATGGGCAATCCATTTGGACCTGTTGCTTTGCCCATTTTCAAGTCATGTATGGCCTTTTCTACCTCAGCCCCTGTTAATTCTAGTTCCAAATCCGACCGTTCATCGTCATTAAGTATTGGTATCGAGATGTCCATCAAAAAGGAGTACGCCTCTTCCTCTGTGTGTGGCGTCTGGGACGCATAGATGTTTTGATAGTAATGACCAAATGCATCTGCGATAGCCTGCGGTTCGGTGAGTTTTTCACCCGATTTCACCACCAATTCTGCTACGACTCTACTTGCCTGCTCCCTCTGGTCTAGCCAAGCTAGTAATTTCCCGGCTTTGTCCCCTACTTCATAGGTTCTACTAAGTGTTGCTCTATGTTGTGTCTTTGCCGCACCTGTGGCCAAGGCGATGTATTCCTTTGTTTTTAACTGTAAGGCATGCTTTGCCTCATCTGTGTTGTCTTCCCGGAGGCTTCCTTCCAGCTGTAGGATATCTGTTTCTAAACGCACTAATGCTGCCTGTTTCTCTTTTTTAGACCCTGTGATCTGAGCTATAGCTGTCCCTCGAATGACCACCTTGTACGCCTCCCACAGAGTCAAGGCAGAGTCCACCGAACCTTCGTTCTCCTGAAAATAGAGTTCTGTGTCACGTATTATTCTCTCTTTTATCTGGGGGCTCTTGAGATACCACGGGTTGATGGGGACCGTCCTACCTATTTTAGGTTCCCCCACCTCCAACTGGCACCAAATGGGCGAATGATCCTATATACCCCGGGCAAGGTGTTTTACCTCTTTAATATTTACCATCTGATCTGCCGGCGTTACAATGTAGTCTATTCTAGACATGCTTCGATGAGCACCCGAGTAGAATGTATATTGCTGCTCTAGTGGGTGGAGCGTCCTCCATGCATCCACTAGGCCCATTGCCCCCAAAACGTTATGGATTTGTGTTCGGGCAGGTGGCAAATCTCTAGGGGGCCAGAGACAATTGAGTTAAAGTCGCCCCCGATCACTAGCCTTCCCCCTGGTAGGTCGAGAAGGAGGGCACCGAGATACCAAAATGCCGGGGCCTGAAGTCCCGGCGGTACGTAGGTGGAAACCAGGTTTATCGTACTTCCCTCCCACTTCCCGGAGGTTGCCACAAATCTACTCAGATTATCTGTCCATGTGCGGTCGACCGTCATCTGTAGGGTTTTCCGAGTCATTATACCCACGCCCCACGATCCGGAACCAAATGCAGAGTGTGCCACGAGTTTAAACCCCCATCTTGACAGTGCGTGGTATGTATTTCCTAGTAAGTGTGTTTCTTGCAGCAAAATCACATTTGGGGAGTGCCGTTTTATGAATTGGAGCACTACTCCCCTTTTTATCTTGTCCCCTAGCCCATTTACGTTCCATGACAGCAACTTAAGTCTTTGTGTAAATGCAGCCACCATATCTGCTCAAAGTATTAATTCGTTTTCTCAAGGGGAATCCCCTGCGTGTCTCAGCATTTTCCGCAACAACCGTCAGCCCCCCAACCCTGCCGTCTGTCAGTGTGACCTTGTCCGCTTCGCTCTGTATGCTTTCCCCAGTTTTCCATCTAGTGTCAATCATGTCCAAACTATTCTTTAACAACACAAAACTTCCCTGCCCCCCCCTTCCTGTCAGTAGAGACGTCCCCATGCTGTGTAGTAACGTGCCCATAGAGTGTTTTGGAGAGTCTCGGTGACTGGAGCCCCATCCCCCTTGTTGTAGTGAACTTCACCCGCCCTCCCCGCCTCCATGCGGAACCTCCCGCCACCCCAAAGTTGCAGAGTGCCTATCGCCCACCCCTCTAACTTGTGGTGCGTGTGACTACCCCACCCCCGTTCAACAGTTACTTTACAGAATTACTGAGTCTATATTACGATGCTACCAACAACATCCTGCTTAAATAACATTAGTCAGTCTTGCACCTTCAATGAGGCTTCGTGCTTCATGCCTCACCCCCCACTGCTTCTTATCTGGAGGGTCGAGTTCGAACCGGGCCCAGGGAGTGAATGTCTATAGGACCCTTGCAATTAAATGATTCATACCGACCAGTTCTCATTCGCCACTCTCAGTCAATCCGGCGGGGATCTTGCACCCTGTTCCTCTTGAAGTCTTCCTTGTCTGTCCCGTTGAGTTTGGTGACTCTTCTTCCCAGCCACTCGCCAACCATCCAGCCAGTCCCACGCCTCTTCAGGAGTAGCAAAAAACCAAGCCCTCCCCTCTGACTCCACTCTTAACTTGGCTGGGAAGAGCATAGCATATTTAATTTCTTTCTCTCGCAGTGCTCTTTTGATTTCGAGGAAGCCGCGTCTCTGACGTTGCACCCGGAGCTTAAAGTCTGGAAAGAAGGTCACCTTACTGTTTTCTAGTTCAATTGGGGGTGCTGCACGGGCAGTTTGAAGTATGACATCTCTTTCCCTGTAATTGAATATTCTCGCCACTATGGGTCTCGGGGGGCGCCAGGTTTTGGCTTGCCTCCAGGTACTCTGTGTGCCCTCTCCACCATGAAGAATTTTGACAATCTAGTAGGCTTTAGGTGGGTCGTGACCAGCTCTTCCACAAACAAATCCGTTGCCTGCCCCTCCGCGCATTCTGGAACCCCCAGTATTCGAACGTTGTTGCGCCTCGAGCGCCCTTCATACTCGTCAAGCTGGGCCTCCATCCTTTCACCACGGGCCTGAAGCTCTTCCACTCTCTGTTGAAGGGCGGCCGTGTCCGTGACTAGGGACCCTGCAGTCGATTCGATGTCTTTGAGTCTCGTGTTCATGGAACGCATATCCGCTCTTATTAGGGAGATCTCTGAGGACACAGAGTCAATCCTGGACTCAAGCGACGTTATCACCATCATGATGGCCGACATTATATCTTGAAGGGTCAGCTCCTGAGCACCAGCAACTTCCTGTTGTTTCTCAGGCGGGTTATCCGATTCCCTGTCCTTAGGGCCTGCCCCTTTACGCCAGGCGTACTTGTCCAGTTTGGCCTGCATGGAGGACTTGGTGTTTCGACCACCAGCCATCTCAGGTCCGTGCCAATCCCAGGTCAGGGGAACGAAACCGGCCGAGTAGTTTTCTTCTTTTACTGACTTAGTGCTGTGAGAGTGCAACCTCCCACCAGGATGACACAGACGGTTGCGCTGGTGGCTACTTTTAGTTGTAGGTCATATGAACTTATCCACAACCACTCTTCTTGTGATAGCCTTTCGTATTGGACCGGCTATCCCTCAAGCAGCGGGCCGCAGGGACAGCTCCGAGACCTCTACTATCACTTGGCTCTTATGGTAAAGCAGCAGGGTCTCTCCCAGGCCCGCCGGCAGCAGCTATTCTCTCGGGTCTGGAGAGCCCTTCCATCAATAACACCCCTCCGCTTCCTTAGAGCTGCGTCAGATGAAACCGACTGTCCTCTAATTTGCAAAGCAGCCCCTTTCTTGTGGCCGTCTACTCCAGCTTCTTCTGCCCATATAGATCTGAGTGTTCCTGTGAGCGAGCGACGCCAGTCAAGCCGCTGAAATTGGCCACCAGACGCACCCCACTGTCTGCCTCGCACCCTCGACCCTCGGGGGCAAGCTCTTGTAATTGTGGCTTCACTGACCTTTGGGAGACGCCAGGGCCCCCTCATTGCAGTCGGGAGAGCCTGTGCTGTATGTGACTGGGATGTCACTCTGTGGTTGCAGCTCAACTAGCTGGTGCGCATTAACTCCAATGGAGCATTTGCAGGCGTTCTACCACCCCTTTACAGCCTTCACACGCGCTGTCGGCAGGGGTCTTACGGCGCCGATAATCATCCGGCGTTTCAGGCCTAAGATCTCGGGCTCCGAGCCGCTCTTCCCCCGGCCCACGCTCACCAGGTACAGCGTGTCTCCGGGGGTCAGCCGCACTCAGACGCCCGTTTTCTCTGCTCCCGTACTAGGGCACTCAGGATCCTTTGTGACGCCGGTCGGTCTCTCGCTACGACGCCGGAGGCAGATCTATACGAGAAGCGCCGAGGCCAGGGCGCCCCTCCCCCACAGTCAAAGCTGCGTCTCCGAGCCGGCCGCGCCTCGTTGCCGATCTCGTGCAGTTCACGGCTCTAATCATTCTCGTTGGGTTCCGATGCATAAATTAGCATTCAGGTCAGCAGCATTCTCGGATAATTAGACGGATGTCGGCATGAACGGGTGTGCTCGGACGAAGCCGCCTCAAGGTGCGGCTATTTTGCCCGGCAGTTGGCCACGCCCATCAGAGGTGTTGATGATGGAAGAAATCCCCAGGTGGTTTATCTGCCTTTTCCTGTTGTCCAAAACTGTAGTTGAGGAGTGGTCACTCACAACATATTTTCCCTGGTTGTGGTTTTCTCTGGAAGCAGGAGCTCATGTAGGATTGGAAACAGCCTCAGCAGGAGTGGCGAGGGTCCCATACCTAGATACACTTCATATAGATTGGAAGCCAAGAAGTTGTGTCGCAGATAGCAAAGAACCATGAGAAAGTCTGTATCCAACTATTGATCAGGCTAGTAGGTTAAGCTGGTTTCAATCTTCATGGAGATTGATTGTAAATCGATGAGTTTCTGGCATGGATGACAAGGTAAATCAGGGATGTGATACTGAAACAGCAAAGGGCTGATCGTGGTATGATGTGCTCTCCATGAGATCTAGTTCTATTGACAAGGGCTAGTTTTCTTCAATATTGAATTTTGGTTTAGTGACCAGAGTGTCAAAGTGTAATCAAAAGTCTAAATGCAATGTATATCCCATCACTAAATTGATCTATTAAAAGAAATCCAATCTATCACTTCACATCCAATCAAAAACAATTGCAAACTTGTGTTTCGCCAAAACCTCATGTTGGTAACTCTGGGTGGTATGGAGTCACTGAAATGGACTGAGGCCGTTTCAATTTCTTTTATATAGGAGTTTTAAGATGTACCATGCATAAACGTTTGTTTACTGTATTGAGCAAAGGAGATGAGATTAGTGTCTAATTTTGAAGACAGTGATGGGTGGAAAATGCTTCCAGTCATGTACGGTAGATGCTGATAGCTGATGTCCCTGAAAATCTGAAATGCCTATTTAGAAAGCAAGTTTTTATAGTTACATTTCCAGGTGTTGGTGTGATGCTGGATCTTGCCATCACTGAGATCAAGGGCCTCTGTAGTTTACCCGCTCGGGTTGCTAATTGTATAGGAGTCTGGTTTCTATCCCCCCACAACAATGCCGCACAGGCTTCACCTCTCCATTGGTGAGAGATCCTGAAGGCCTTAACCCATGCACAGAACTCATGGGGATATGACACACGCAGGCCGCTCTGATCTGCCCATGGACAGGGGCAATGGGGGGGAGGGAATGATGGGTTCCCTGAGAACTGTTGGGGCCCCTGAGAGCTGTGGGAGAGGTGCAGGTTATGGCACTGGCACGAGGGTCTGATTGCCTCTGTCAGTCCCCAGTTGAACCCACAAGGGTCACTCAGATGAGCACACATCTACATCATAAATAAGGAATTATTATCTCAACCTGCATTTGCAAATATGATCAGAGTGCACACCTGTAGGGACGCTGCATGGAGCCGCCCCCTCCCCTATTCTCGTGACTCATTGGCCTGGGGCAGGGGAGGCACTGTGGAGGCAGGAAGTGTTTCCTGTCCCTTGTCTCACTAGTCGCTGGACAGGAAGTTGCAGATACTTATAGCGCATCACTTCCTAGTCTCAGTGTTTTAGGGTGGCCTACGCATGACTTTCCACCTCTTTGTTGCACCATCGCGATGCCGAGACCAGGAACCGCCACAGCCACCTATTAGGGGGACACAACATCTTGCAGGTGGCCTTCATCTCCCTGACCGACAGAGTACTACCTAAGCCCCTGGCCCTACAGAGTGCTGGCTTTTTCCTCTGAGTCAGCATTGCGATCGTAGGCCCGACAGAGTATTGGCTTACTTTACTTGCATCTTGTTTGGGGCCATCAGCTCGGTGTCGTTGCAGCTCCTGTTTTGCCACTTCTTCTGTTTTTGTTGCTGTGATGTCACTCCGGTCTTCTTGTGCCTCAGGTCCAATGGGGTATTCTCCTCAGTTTAACTCTGATTGGTCAGAAGGTCCACATCAGCGCAGCTGCCAATCTAGCCAATTGTTCCTCCAGTGTCCGACAGAGTCAATTTCCCTCACTGTGGTTGCCTTGTTTGGGTGCATCGGGTCCACATCAGCGCAGCTCCTGTTTTTTCAGCCCCCTTCTGCAATATAATTTTTTGTTGGTGCAGAGCCCTAGTTGATCCATTTTCTTGCCCCCAGGCCTCTCCAACTTAGAGGTTCGGTTGATCAACTTTGTCATGCCCCCTCCTTTCAGTCATCCTCCTTCATGGCCCAGGGTGGCTGAGTGGCTGAGACCCCCATGTGGTGTGGTGCTTTGTGGAGCTGAGTGGACATTGTTGGGCTGGGCAGCTGCCCTGGTCTAGAAACAAGGATCACCAGTGTGCAGATGAGGCTCTATTGTTTGGCGAGTGGGTGGCTTAACCTTTAATTGGGGACAATTGTCATTGCACTGTTTTGTTTTCTTCTATTATTGAGCTTGTGCCTCTCACATTTAGATGCTGCTTTTTCATCTGGACCATATAAGACTTTTTTTGTGATGGCTATTTGCTCTCTGGCAGGGGCCAGCTTTGGGATTGCTGGGGTGCGGGAATGGTTCAATAAGAGGAATGGCAGGGACTCCTTGCTCATCCAGCTGCTTAGCCTAGTGCTGGCCAAGTTAGGTGACAAGTGATGGTCTTCAGAGTCAGAACCAGAGTCAGATCTGGAGCATGAGGTCAGGCAGCTGAGCGTCTCAGGAAATCTCATGACCCACTCCTGCAGCTTTTTCCCCGGATAAGAAGAGGGCAAGGACACAAACACATAGGGGGTAATGCTGCTGGGATCCAGGTCCCACTTAGCCAGGGGTTTCCTCTTGAGGAGACGGATCAGTGTGCAGCCAATTGGTCCAGCACCTAGCCCCTAAGCAACTGCCCTGGTGTCTGACACCAGTTAGCCCCATCAGCCTCCAGTTCTCATCCCAGTCAGACATGATAGAACGAGTACAGCGAAGTCTTGTGAGTTTTGGATGAAATTAGGCAGTCCCTGAAAGTTCACCCCCCCGCCCCTACCGAGATGGGTGCTACTCATCTTCAGACGAGCCTGCTCCTAACTTTTACATCAACAGAACAGCTCTCTCCTGTGGTTGGTGGACAAGGTTCCGTTACCTGTATCATCATGCTTCAACCCCCCTGTTTGTCAACACTAATTCCGCTGATCCCACTGCAGTTATTGCCCCAACTGGAGGGAACCCTGGCATCCCCTCCACTAATTCTACGTTAACTTCTCCTTGGGCCTCATTGAAAGCAGTGCTTGTGGCCATTGCAGAGTTGAAGACTCAGAGGATTGGTGGCTAAGAGATAATTCTGTCCAAACTGAGAAAACTTGCCTCACATGTACTACTTGGAGTGAAGGAGAAGATTTTAAAAGGAGATTTTGTTGATGTTTTTTAGCCGATTTGTGCAAAAAGAAGGGAGCTCAAAGATAGTGAACGGGAGGGCAAGTGGTCAGCGAAGGAAAAGAGGCCCAAGATTGAGGAGACTCTAACTAACTGGCGGTTTGGTTTCAACATCTATATGACAGTAATGTTGGAGAAGAAGCCTGAATTGGCTGCATCTGTTATTTTGTTATGCTAACAAGATCCTTACTGCTCATCATGTGTATGGGGGGACAGTGTGGCTTTACTATGATTGGGATTACAGGTGGGCCAAGTTTGAAGACCCTGGCAGTGGGTGGGATCAGATTGAGGTACATGTGTGGCTGGAATCAGTCAATGATAAGATTCCTCTGAAGTACCCTTTTCTCCAGAACCACTCTTTCGGAGACAAAAAGGGATTCTGTTGGGCCTTTCATAGAAAAGCAAACATGCATTCGGAGTTACCACCCGTGTGCAGCGGAGGAGATGACTGAGTTCCTGACAGATCTGGTGTGGATTGGTGTCCTGTCTTGTCTAATCTATTGGCAGCTTCCTAAGCAAAGGGCTGGAATTTTCCCATCAGGATGTCAAGGGAATTGGGCGAAGATCCTTTGTATGTTTTAAATGCTACATCTTCCCAGAACTATTGTAAAATGAGTTTTTTGACCTTGCCTCTGCTAACCTGTCTTTTCTCTGCTTGTTTTAGTAGTTCTGCCCGCAAAAGTCATTTTGGTCCTCTGTCACTCCTTCGTGTGTCATGCAGCTAACCAGTTGCAGCAGCTCTGCAGGCCAAAGCCTCCGGCTTTGAGAAATGTCTTCTTTAGATGGTGCTGAATGGGGGGACTCCGGATCCCTCAGTTGTGGAAAATGGTGGAGGATACAAAAGCTGCAAGGTACTGCCTTTCCAGGACCTTATTGTCGTACACCAGGGTAGGAATGACCTGGTGAAGGTGGTCTGGAAAAAAAAGTGAGGGAATCCATTCTGAAGGAGTTACTTGGTTGGGTTGGTCATTCTCTGATGCTTTTCTTGTGTGGTCCAACATGATACCTTGTTGCAAGTGGGATGAAGGCATCAGGCCAAGGGCCATCAATTTGTCTGTGCAGCGACTCAATGCAGAAATGGTTAAACTATGTCTGAGACCTGGCCACCTGAGTAATATTCCTCATAAACTCATCAGGGGTGGGCAGTTGTTCCATCGCGATGGGGTACTTCTTTCTGACTCGGGACAGATCTCTTAATCGAGGACATTTGGGCATTCAAGCCGTCTCTGGTTTTTGGTGAGGAGGGAGAAGGACCTCATTGCCCTGGTTGTCCTCATGGCAAACTAGTGTCATGCAAAACCGTCTCCTCACAGGGACAGAAAGTTTTCTACACTAAAAATACCTCCTACGACAGCTCTGAGGGGATGGACATCAAACCTTAGTTGTGCAAGGGACATCTACACTGGCTTGTGGACATAGTCTCACAGTCACCAGATCAGAGCAAGGGGCTGTAGCACCTGTTCTCTCAGTCTGCCCCATTTGAGAGCTTGGTGTGCTGTGGTGCGGATCCATGGGAGGTGGTCCAGAGCGCAAGGGGTTGGGACCTCCCCCCAGGAAATGTAGGTGGTTTCACCTGTGTGGCTCAGGCAAGCATGCAGCATTATAGGATATCCAGCCCTTAGTGCTGTGACATCGCAGGGAATGGCTGTGTTGTAAATAGATGCTTTGTACAATCATTGCTATTGTAGCACAATTTTTTGGGGAAGTGTTATTCACATATTTTCTTATATCCTTGTTAAATATTACCTTGAGTCTCAAATTGTTTACATTTTCTTGCTTGATTTTTATGATTGTCATGTTTGTGTGAGATTGCTAATGAACATGACCTTTTTAACCATGGGAAAGTAGTAGAGTCTTGTCATTGATTCGGTTGAGTTGGAAGGAAGCGTGGTTCAGGCAAGGGGTCTCTGGCCACTATTTCACTGGCAGAAATCATAAATGTGCAGCAACGTGTGCTCTGTGAGTTTGCAGCATTGCTACACTTAATGCACACTTCAGGGCATGTTTATGAGAGCTTTGCGTCATGCTTGCACCATGCAACATGGTACATGCACGAAGCAAAGCTCTAAGTCATATTTATGAAGCCATGCAAAGCTACTTTGCGTGGCTTTGAATGTCTTCCAAAATATGGAGTAATGCAACGCAACCCAAATTGCTGCGTTGCACTACTCTACGCAAGGGAGGCGTTCCATTGGGATTGCAGTGGGGGATCCCATGCACATCCCTTGCTTTTTGACGCATTCCCATATTTACCAAATCTGGTAAATATGGGAATGCACCCATCATACACCCTACATAGAGGTAGTAAGTTGTATAATGCTACAATTCAATACAATATAGTTGGTGACAGGTTTCCATGCGTCACATGGTCAAGAGCAGTGTGTTCATAGCTAGCTGTCATTGTCAGTGTGTTAATGATTGCATAGTCTGTCAAAGTACTCATGTTGTGTGCCATATGTGCCAGTTTGCCCTACATTGTGAGGTATGTGGCAGCATGCCCCTTTCATCCAGTCCAAATTTTCATACCTTGCACAATCAGCCAGCATGCCCATTCGTTACCATCATGTAATAGCTAATACAGTTAGAGGCATATTTATTCAAACGTAGCGCAGCAAGTCACCTTTCTGCGCTGCATTACAAGGAAAGGTCAGGAATGTGTCGTATTTATCACAATACGGCGCATTCCAGCATTTTCCAATGCTGGAACACAATGGGCTGCTTAGCGCCAACCCAGGCACCCTGCACCATGGTGCAAGGGTGCCGGCGTTGCATGCAGGATTGTTATTGTGCAGGAAGGAGCACCTTTCTGCACAAAAACAATCCCCTGAGGCATTTTCCTCAATCTATGTGTGCTGCAGAAAGAGGAAGTAACGAGGAGAAATAAAGAGATTTCTCCTTGTTACGTCTCCCCTGGGAAGGCGTAGCATTTTGGAGCATTCCCAGGTCTACCAGTACTGGTGAATTTGGGAATGCGTCAAAATCCCTGGGTGTTGCGTGGGAACACCCCTGTAACGCCGATGGAACACCTCCCTGGGGCAGAGTAACTCAACGCAGCTATTTGCGCAGAATTGCGTTACTCTGGATTTATCAAGCCACTCAGGGCCACTCAAAGTAGCCTTGCATGGCTTGATAGATCGCATTTTAGGGCTGCATTGTGCACGCACAACGTTGTGTGGTGCGAAAGTGACGCAACCCCAACATAAATATGGCTGTAAGTATCAGTGCGCCTTTACTCTGAAATCAGTATCACTGTATCTATACTGTACACTCACTGTCAGTGTGTGTGTCTCCTACAGTCAATGCCCTTATATTATGCAAAGCATCTTCCGCAAACAGTTACAAAGTGCCCATAACTTAAACAGTGTGCTCATACCTTACAGTCAGTGATAGAGTGCCAGTAACTGTAAAAGGCACTGTTAGTGTATGCATGCATTACATAGCAGTGTCAGCCTCATGAGACCTTACACACTTGTACAATCTGTGTGCCATTATCTGCCTATACAGTTCCAGTATGCCAGTACAACTATACTTTCCAGACTTGTTTTCGTGCCCTACACCATGCCGGTGTGTCCATTTCCTCCTACAAATGAATGAATTAATGATTGAATGAATGACAGGGGGCAACAGCTACTTCAGGAAGTGATCCAGCACCAGTGAGGTAATAAAATCAAGAAAAACTAGAGAGAAAAGCTGCTTTCTACAAGATGAGAACGGGGCAATTAAAAGGATTTGGCAAGCACATTGGTCTTACATTGTTTCCTGAAAATCATGAAATTGAGCTGTGTCCGAAGACAAAAAATCCAGACATTACAAGCCTTAACTGTGGTGACTGTCTATAAGCGGCATCCCATCCAGAATTTCTTGAATTTTGGCATCATTGCCAGGCATGCATGTTTGGATCTTATAATGCACATTGGTAGGTACCAGGCTGTTGAACCTGGCCCTCTTTGCAGGGGCATTCCCAAACATTTTTTGACTACACCCATCCTAATTTTCTGAATTTGTTTTTACTGGCCTTAGGACTCTGTGTACTTTACCACTGCTAACCAGTGCTTAAGTGCTTGTGCTTACTCCCTAAAACAGGGTAAAATTGGCTTACACCTGATTGGCATATTTAACTTACTTATAAGTACCTGGTAAAGTGGCATACCATATACCCAGGGCCTGTATATTCAATATTAAATGCTACTAGAGGATCTGCAGCACTTTTGGTGCCACCCTCTTAAGTAGCCCTTTTAAACATATATCTGGACTGCCATAGCAGCTTGCCAGCAGTACAAAACTGCCAATTTGACTTGCCAATATAACCCCCTTGCCAAGTTTAAAACTCCCTTTTATGACATATATTTTGCCCCTAAGGTATGCCCTAAACATCCCACAGGGCAGCGTGCATAGTAATTTACAAGACCTGGTAATGAAAAACTCACAAATTCATGTTTCACTACCGTGAGGTTTACCTTTCCCATAGGATAACATTGGATTACCTTATTATATTTAATAAGTGCTAACTTTTGATTCAGAGCAGGTGGGCAAGTCAAGTTTTGTGCCTGAGGAATTGTAATTTAAATTCCTCTTTAATGGTAATGTTGGATTTTGAGTCACAATTCTGAAAATACCACTTTTAGAAAGTTGCCAATTTCTTGTCCTGCCCATTTAGTACCTGCAGTCTGTCCCTGAGCCACATGACTAGATGTAGTTGCCAGTTTGCCTTTGTGTATCCCTTCCAGACAGCATCACAATACAGGGCCAAGGTGTTGGCAGGATGTGTAGTCTCTGACTTGATAGGGGTGGAGCTGTCACCTACCACACTTGCACTTCAAAGACACTGGCTCAGCTCACACACAAAGGACTTTAAACTAATCTGTTGTGCCCCCAGACAGACTGGGACGAGGGCAGGGAGGCAGGAAATTCCAGACACCTCTGCAGGCACCAGGTATAACTATTGGACCTGCAGACCCACTCTTCAGCACACTTCTGGACCTGCGGAAGACTCAGAAGAAGGACTGCTGTGCTTCTCTGCTGCAAGAAGGACTGCCCTGCTGCCCTGTTGCCTGGCTGCCTGAGTGAGAAGGAGGGGACCTGCACATTGAACTCAGGGCCTTCAAAGTGACTCCAGGGGCTATTTGGCTGGCTTCCTGATCAGGGCCTCAGGGAGAGAAAGGCTCCAGCGATCTTGAACCCTGCACCAGGACTCTGTTTGCTGTGAGTCCTAGCCCTCCAAATAGTGCCCCTCCTGTCCTAGAGCTTGGAAGTATGGCTAAAAGTGCTCTGCCAGCCCAGCTGTGGTCCCATCAGACCTGATGCAGCATGACGCAAAATGCAGCTCGACACAGCCCCAATGCAGGCCCGCATTGCAGCCTGCACAGCTCATCAGAACTGCTGGTATGTGAAACATCCTTGATGCGGACCTTGCAGCTTCTCATCGGAACCAACGCAGTGCGACACAGCCACTACGCAGCCGCGACGCAAGCCAGCATCACAATCCCTGCAGTCATTTGAACCACCGTTGCCCAGTGCATCTTTGACGCGGACCTCGCATCACTTCTTGGGACCGCGGCGACACAACACTCAGCAACCAAGATTTAAGGCACATTTCTCAGTGGGACTAACTTGGTCCCTGTGTCTGGCCGCGCTCCATCATGGTCAGCCTGAACTTATGACTTTACCCAGCTCCTGCGTGACCAGATAACCACAGTTGTTGCTTTGTGCGTTTAACCACTATTCTACCTAAACCTTTAAAATTGCATATCACAGGTTCTACTGATTGCATTTTTGTTGTTTTAGTCTCAAATTATTTATTAAAATTGACTCTATTTTTCTAAAATGGTGTGGGATTTTTCTTGTGCCGTGTTTTCACTTTATTGCAGTATTTGTGCTGCATAAATACTTTACACATTGCCACCAAGGCTTTTTGTGCCAAGCTACCTGAGGGTTAAGCACGAGTTAATTTAGTGATTTCTGTGGTTTACCCTGACAGGGATTGTGGCTGCTCCTTTAGCAGGGTTTTCACCCCGCTCAACCAACAACCCAATTTCTCACACAGGCAAACAAAGAAGGCATGTATGTTCTTGGAACCATCTTGTATATTGCCTAGTGACATAAGAAATGAAGAGTTGCATAATGTGGTCAAAGAGGGTGTAATGGACTTTGAAACTTTCTTGAGCTGCTGTACTGAACAGACGTTTAATGGTGATGAGGTGGTTAGGGAGGGAGAGCACTTCCCTTGACTGTTCAAATGTGGAAAAACATTATTTGGAAGGAGTTAGTGAGAGTAGAGTATTACTGTGTTCCTGCGAAAAGTGTTTGATCAAGTTTGCAATTTTGTTGTGGAAACATTCTGACAAATTGTTGCACAATTCGTGAGATAGTTTGATGACATTTTCATCAGCCTGAGAACAGGCCATGCTTTTGTACAATAGAAACACCTCGATGGAGTTGAGGATGCTTTTTTGAGTATAAAATGCTTTGACGCTCTTGACCAGTTTGTAGTACATATGTAGTTGTCAGTGTTCCCATACCGGACAGTCAGGGTATGTGTTCACCTGCCCTACTGTCTGCGTGTCTAAACCTTGCACCTTCACTATTAGTTACCCTGCTTTGCACAGTCACTGACCTGTGACAACGAGTTATAAGGTCAGCGTGTCCTCCATACATAGAAGAGTCAGCGTCGGCAATTTGCACAATAATTTTCAGAGTACCCACATTTTAAACAGCGTGTCTATACATTGCACTGTCATTGTTGGCGTGTCCGGTGTTTTGTTCTAAACTTGTAGTCAGACATTTTTCACAAGTGGAGTTTTTCAAGGCTTTAAGATAACAGCGATTGGCTGCCAAGTGACTGCATGTCCTGGCATGGCACCAGTGCGGAGGATGGCAGTCTCAAGGGTGCTGGAGGAAGGCCACCAGGTGCCAGCCAGTGCCAGCTATTTTAATCACAGTCCCGCCACTGAGCCTTGAAATGGTGGCAGACTCATTTTTTAGGTCTCGCCTGAGCCAGCGCATGCGCTGGTCTGGCGAGACATTTTGTAGTGTGGGCTTGCAGAAATGCGACCACAACTTTTGGCTGCCCTAGAGCATGCGAGTACGCGCGCAGTAGCGCGCATTCCTCGCATGCTCCAGGCGCCATATGGCTTTCCTCACTTGCTCCTCCCCCGAGCGCTTCTCGGGGCCGCGCGGCCGTGTCACTTTCACAGCCGCGTGTCACTTGCTCTCCCGCTCCTTCCCCCTCCCCCACCACAGAGCGCGTCTCGCGGGCCAATGCTTGTTTAATTTGTTATCGAGCACCCCATACAATTGCATCTGCACGCCGTCTTCTCTCCTCCCCGGCATGTTAACCCACCAACCCCCGCCGTTGTTTTTAATGAACCCCCGCTTTTAACCCACCACGTCCTGCTCCCGGCTCTCTGTTGTTTTACTCACCCCCCTGCTTCAGCCATCTCCCGCACCCTCACTCGGGTCCCCAAAGGTGTTGGAGTGCTTTACATGAGCACCATTTACATTACATACCGATACTTTCATTTTTCTTTTTTTTTTTTTTGCTATCACGCACGGGAGGATTAAGTGATTTGCCCAGGATCACACGATGTGGCTCTTTTTAGAGTGGTTCACCACGCTTGTGTGAGGGTTAACTGATTTGCCCAGGATCACAGATGTTGAGCTGACGCCGAAACTCGAACCCGCTTCCCTAGTTCCAAGGAGAAGACACGAATGAGAACCACCTGAAAATTAAAGGGGTCAGCTTTCTTTTAATAACTTTTCCATGTGTCTTATATAGATTCCCACCCCACGTGCATAACACTCACTGCACCTGCAATCTATTCCACCCATTATTCATGTTTACTTCTCACTCAGACCTGCAATAAAGCTTCCTTTTACATTGGTTTACCACGCTTGTGTGAGGATTAAGTGATTTGCCCAGGATCACAGATGTTAAGCCGACGCCGAAACTCGAACCCGCTTCCCTAGTTCCAAGGACAAGACACGAATGAGAACCACCTGAATATTAAAGGGGTCAGCTTTCTTTTAATAACTTTTCCATGTGTATTATATCCGTTCCCGTCTCTTATTCATGTTTACTTCTCACTCAGACCTGCAATAAAGCTTCCACTTTTACATTGGTTTACCACGCTTGTGTGAGGATTAAGTGATTTGCCCAGGATCACAGGATGTTGCACTTTCACATTGGTTCACCGCGCTTGTCTAAAGTAGTAAGTGATTTGCCGAGGATCACAGGATGTTGAGCCGATGCCAAGACTCGAACCCGCTTCCCCAGTTCCAAGGAGGAGGCACGAATGAGAATCACCTGAAAATAAAAGAGGTCAGCTTACGTTTAATAACTTTTCCATGTGTAGTATGTCTGTTCCCCTCCCCCCTGCATAAAGCTCACATCACAGCAGACACTCTATTCCACCCCCGCAGACCATAAACAAATATAAACCCTATATCCAAACTCTACCCAACATTAGTCATGCCAGTTCGTATATGTAAATGTTTACACAATACTAGCAAAGCCATCAGCACGCATATTTTTATCGTATTTATGTAGCTTAGACCCTGCTCTCAAGCAGCAGCACGTCCCCTGCTGCTTTTAACCCACCACTTCCTACTCCCGGCTCTCTGTTGTTTTACCCATTGCCCTTCTTCAGCCACCTCCCGCGCCCTCACTCGTGTCCCCGAAGGTATTGGAGTGCTTTGTGCTTTACAAGAGCACCATTTACATTACACACAGACACTTTCATTTTTTTTTTTTTAATTACACACGGGGGATTAAGTGATTTGCCCAGGATCATGGGATGTTGAGTCGAGCCGAGATTTGAGCTCGGTTCCCCAGTTCCAAGGCCAGCAGCTCTAGCCTTCACCATTAGTGTGTTAACCCACAAGACCCCGCCCTGCGTCATTGTTTTTAACAACCCTCCTGCTTTTAAAACTCCACCTCCTCCTCCCGCGCTCTGTTGATTTACCACCCCTCATCTCCAAACAGAAACAAGCATTGGCATAGCCAATAGGTCTCGCCTTTGGGGCCTGATAAGTGTTTAGGCAGAGCTATTGACTTTGTCAATGTCTTCAAGCTGTGCTGTAGAGAAGTGTGGCTGCTGTGCAGCATGCTGAAAAGTTGTAATAAAAAAGTGCCAGAAGCATTTTTGTTACCTTATATATGACCAAAAAGGCATTATGTCCAACACAACGACCATATTAAACAAGCATTGGCATAGCCAATAGGTCTCGCCTTTGGGACCTTATAAGTGTTTAGCCATGCAACAGTTGGTGTTGTTGCACTAAGGATATTGTGCTGCATACCCAGGGCACAAGTCCTAAAAAAAGAAGTGGGGGGACTCTCCAAGTTAGGTAGTATCACAGGAAGTGACCTCACGGTGCGTGACATCACGGCGCGTGACATCACAGGAAGTGACATCACAAGATAGGAAAATATGAAATTAATTTGAGCAGTGGACATGTTAGTCTGTTAGATTGAAAAGGAATACTGGGGGGTAGAAGAGGGAAAGGTCTAGGAAGTTTTGTTTGGGAGTTCATAGCAGTAGGAGGGAGTTAGACGTTACCAAGGCACCTGCTTGGAAGCCCTTCTGTCATTTTAAACAGCTGAACCTGCAGCAATTCAAGAGCAAGGCTACACTTGCTGGGTGTCACCGGTAAAAACGTGCACTACACATTGCGCACACACACTATCTACATAACCTACCTATGTGACACATGCAAGGCTGTGGAAATACCTTTACATTCACTGTAGCTGCTCTTGCAAGAATATGATATGGTATATTAGATTCTATGGAAAGGCAACAATTCCAGCCACTGTCATACCGTTTTCAAAGCCATGTTCATTGACAGGCAACCACACAAGACGTATATTTTTGTGGGAGCTACCACCATTTAGCAACTGCACTACAAATCTAACAACGTGGACCAGAGAAGCATGTACATGCCAGGCTTCCTGGCATCAACACCAAACATGAAATTAGTCTATGGGGCTTCTCGGTAAAACAGGCAGGCTGAATTGTCAGTAGTGCTTCTCTGCTTCACGCACCAATGCTGCCCTCTTCACTTTGTAAAATGGAAGGGACTCCGGTATGTGTACAGAAATGAGCACAGAACATCACAACATGCACGCACCACTCATGGAAAATTCAGGATAGGCCTGCATTATCTGAGTCTTTCATTCTGACACCAGCAGAATTTAACTCGAGATAGAATAAACACCACACGCGCCATCCATTGCTTCATAGCAGTCAACCTGCGGCTGCCGCCTTAGAGGCGGCCGGCAGGCCCTATTCTGCTGAGGGGGAGCGCAGGGACCCATCCCCGGCTCGCATCCTTACCTGGTACCAGAGGCGCAACTAGAGCCAAATTTCGGGGTCTTTTAAAGACCTGTGAAGTACTCGGGTGCGGCTGCAATTAGACTGACGCCAGCCTAAAGCAGCTAAAAAACAGTCTTTGTTTGTGTGTGCCCGGGATGCTGTCTCAGCCCGGGCTGACACACGACGGGGGATCTGAAGCCCTTTGAGCTCTCCTGGTGCACCATCTCAGTGCATAATACATGGCGCGGCTACCAAAAGGCAGGAGGGATCGGGCCGGCAGCAGTGGAACAATAAATGAAGGCAGAAGGGGTGCAAGGGGGCGAGGGAGCGAAGCGTGCACGCCCCTGCCACCAGCAGCAGCCCGGGAAGGATGCGAGGCGATTGCGGCAGGTTAAAAATGCAAGGCAAGAGCTTTGATAGGTAGCGCAGGAGATGGGCGGGCAAGTCAATTTATGCCTTCTAAGAAAGTTAAGTGCAGGGGCGTGGTGACCGGCAGACCGAGAAATTCCGATTTCAGCGCAATCACCTGGAAAAGCTTGGTTGGTCGAGTATCCAGCTTTTGATGAGCAGGGTGGACGGCGTCCACCCTGTAAAATAAGTGGGGGGACGCCGTCCACCCGCGTGGTACCCCGACTCGTGCCCTGTGCATACCTAAATACTTATAAGGTCCCAAAAGCGAGACCTATTGGCTATGCCAATGCTTGTTTTCTCTCGCAGTCTTGTGCTCCCTGTCTGGTGGGGCCCCGTGTGGAGAGTGTATGAGTGCGCGCGCGCGCTCCCTGCAGGGGTGAAATTCCAGTTCAGTTTTTAGACTTCTGCATATTTTGCCAGTGACATAGGGCTCAGGATTCGCCAATAATCCCGCGGTGGATTTCACGGTGCTCGGAGCTGGAGCGACAGATACTCTCCCATTCATCGACAACAGGCCAACGAAGCCACCCTGCCACAATGGCCGTAGGCAGTCCTGCTCTTGAATAAATAGACACCGTGTGCTCTACGCCCTGCTACTGCGGTATGTAACAGCAGTCAGACCTGCCGCCCATTTTCGGTACGTGCACGGAGGCTCCAGGCTTCCTCTCCGTACGTACATCTGTGCAAGTTATTACAGCCACTCTTAATTATTTCTCGGCGTCACCATACAAATTCAGGGTTGGCTAATTCCACCTGTAATAAAATGAAACCGAACTGCATTTTTAACAATTACGCAAATGGTCCATTTTACTGTGCACTTAAAAGTAGATATTCTAGCTATAAACTACCTATCATTTTTCGATTGTATAAGCCATTTATCCTTAAACGAGGCATGTTTCTTTCTTTTAATACCTGCTTATAGCTTTCTTATATTTGAAAAAAAATATATACATTACTCAGGAGATATATTTCTGTTTCATATGAAGCAGGCCAAAGGTTGTTGGAGCATTGTACAGCAATTAGAATATTGACCGTGCATTTAGCACACACTTCTCACTAAATTGACTTTTGGTGCACAAGTAAGAAATATTGTTGATATCCATCTTCGTGGTACTTACTCGATCGATCTTGGCGGGATGAATGACAGAGTAGTGCCGCCTAGAACTCGGTATATTTTGGCTCATGACCACGATTCATCTATTTTTCTTGGAAAAAGTTTTAAGCACCCGAGTGCCCTCCAATAGGTTTTATTGTTTTATGTGTCAGCTATGATGATGAAGATGATATGCTGCTGCAATGATCCACAGATCACGCATAAAGCATTGCAACTTACACTCAACCAACTGAGCGATCTTAGCACATATTTTTGAAGTCTTACTCGAGACAGCTTTAGCTGTCTGTTGCAGATGGCATTTTATTCAAGATGTTAACATATACTTCGAATGGGATTTGACTCAGTCATTGCTCATGATTGTATGGCTTTCTTATCTTATTCAATTCTCTACTCCCGCTTTGATGGCTTTCCTCCCTATTCTCACGTTTGTCCTCACTCTTGGAGCATTGCCACTTTTATATGTTTTTTGAGTGGATGAATTGTATCCTTCCATGGCTGACGTCATGGGAATAGTTTTTAGGTCTGGCTTGACAGCATAGTTGGTAGCAGACCTATTGTTACAAATTCTTTAAAATATACATAGAGTGGTCTGTGACTCTTCTTATAGGCATATTTTTCTCTCACCTCATGTTACTGGCTGTTTGGTATATCATTCCACCTCCTACGGATTGCATAAATTACAATGCACAAGGGACTTTTTTACATCTCAAAAATACACTCAATCATGACACATTAGCCAATAATGTTTTTATTCTGTTTTTTAATCGCAGTAGGCTTTTATTTAAATGTTTTAGTCAAAAATCAAAATTCAAGCCAAACCTATTGGCTTTGTCAATGCTTCTTTCCTACATTTTCTACAGCATTTACATTTTAGCATTCAATGTTTGTGCAATGCCTTCTATGTTGCCCCTTGTCCCTCTCTTCTCTCTTCCTGAGCCAATGAGCTCTCCTCTCACACTCGTTTCTCCGCCGCATCCACACGCCTCCTCTCTTTTGAATGTCTGATCCCCGTTTTCATCCCCATCCCCGCTGTTTATCTCTCTGCTTCGCTCTTTGTCTCCTTTTGCCTCCCCAATATGCTTACACCTGTACAGGCTCTGGCAACCACTGCTATTGACTTAGCAAATGCTTGTACAATTGTTGCTCAAGCATTGGCAAAGCCAATACTGTTGGCTGGCCAACTTAAAAAACTATTTTTGTATTTTTATTACACTAACCTAGTTCTAAATTGGCCATCAAATTCAGTCATGTTGAATAAATATGCAATGTCGTGGCAATCTTGGAATGACAGAAATATAATAAACAATAGCAAAAATAAAATTTCGAGCTGGTTAAGTTCAACAACACGGTCATCATGGAATTCTATAATAAACAGTAATGAAAAATAGAATTCCAAGATGCTGCCACTTTGTGTTTACACTGTGACTACACTTCACATGATGCAACGTAGAGAACATTTTGGAATTCTATTTTTTGATTTTTGATTATGGCTATACCTTTCGAAGATTTCCACTACTTTGCATCATCATGCTCCATAGACCCAATTTGGATGTCCTATTGGCACAGTGTAGCTATAATAAACAATAAAAAACAGAATTCCAAAATGGCTGCCCAATGGCATTGTCTTTGCCAATGCAAGCCAATACGGCATTAGCAAAGTAAGACTGATTGACTTTGCCAATGCTTGTTTCAGTATGGTGCAAATATACAATCATTCCCAAAGAGAAAAAGAAGAGTACAGGTTGAGCTTTAGATCACCACCTGAGTGTCCTCAAAACTTTTTGGGGGATTTACCGACATTGTCAGAAATATGCCTGGAAAGCTGTATCAGGCACAGGTTTTCAGGTGTACTGAAGAGACTGTGACTGTGAGGGAACCTTTCCAAAATTCTTCTATTCAATTTGTCCAGAGTTGTCCTAGGCAGTGAAATCCGCACAGGAGAAGTAGGGTCCTCCTCTACAAATTAACATTTTTTCTTTCTGAAATGAAACATTTGCCCTGTTGGAGAGAATCCTTGCCTATATCCCTTGCATGTTTTGGGGGTGGTCCGTTCCCTTTTCCATCCTGCAAGGGAAGTTTCTGATGCTCTTGTGTGGAATAAATCTCTAACCATTTCCAGTGTGGAAATATTTTGGATTAGATTTGGTAATGTTTTGGGGTGCTACTAATTTTCCAAGGCAAACTAAATCTTGGAACGCCCACTTCCTTACTCTTGAGTGGGATTTACTTTGTGAATAGAATCCTTTTATATGTTGGCATACAATTCTGAAGCTTTTCCTGGGAAACTGGGCTCCTTCTTGAATAAATCTCAGAGTCAAGTGTTCAGAACCCCATTCAAACTTCCAAATCACTCTGCAGCAACCCAAATTAGATTGGAATTTACATTATGCGATCAAATCTTGGCTCAGAAAGCTGGCACCGTCAAATATCTACATGCCACTCCTGCTGCGAATGAAGGGACTCTGAAAAAATTAATTTGGAAGGAAGTAACCTCAACAAACCAGACAACCATCCAAAATTTATGGACTGTGACTTTGCATGAAGCACTGACCCTTAAAAGAATCGCAACTCTGTGGACTCAAAACCTCCCACATCAGACCTTCAAAAAAGCTCTAAACAATCTAACTCAAATTGCATCATTTGCACAGGACTGTCGTACTCTTAAGACCCGAAAGCATGCTTATCTCATACTAAAAAGTTATAACGAAAGAAAGGTTCAAAAATATCTTAATACTTTTGCGGTGCACTACAAAATTAAGTACTGCCTTATAAGAATGGGAAACTTTACATCATATGGGGGCATATTATCAAGGGCTTTATCGCCGCTTTAGCGGCACTTTTTGCCGCTAAAGCGGCGATATTTTTAACGCCCTATTAGCAAGCTGTCGCTAACAGGCGTTAGCGACAGCTTTCCGGCGATAGCGGCCGGGTTTTACATCGCCTTGCATGTCAGCGATAATTATCGCTAATGACATGCAAGGTAGGCGTTCCCAACTAAAAGCGACAGAAAACAGTCGCTCACATACCTATCGCCTATTAGCAATACCCGCTGAAGCGATAAAACGCGCGCTAACCCCGATTAGCGCTTGTTTTTAGAACTGATAAAAACATGACTTAGCAATTAAAGTCAATGGGAGGTGGATTGTAAGGTTAAGTCCCCAGAATTAGCGATAGGATTTTATCGCTGGATTTCTCGCGTTAAAGCTGGGTTTCGCCGCTATCGCTGGATATTTTATCGCAATGGAGATAAACCTTGCTAATAGCATGTTATTTCCGCGGTAATATCCAGCGATAGCCGGCGATAAAAAAAGCGCGCTAAGCAAGGTTTGCGATATTTTTCGCATGTTCTTGCTAATATGCCCCATGATCTTTTACCACCATAGTCGACGCGTCCAGCATCAACCGAATGTCGGCTATGTGGTAAAACTCAGGAGAATATATCTCATCTTCTCTGCATTTGCCCAGCCCTAATCGACGATCGCAGGAAACTTCTTCGTCAAACATGGATTAAACAAGGCTCACGAACAATTCCGGCAGCAGTAGACTTCTTGCTCAACGACGCACATCCTCAAGCTATTTGCGGTTTAATCAAATTCTTAGATAAAACAGATAAGCTGCTAAAAACCGCTACCTTGTGGAACACCGATTGAATATATTCTGTATCCCTGGTTGTTTTTAAGTTCAAAGTCCAGCTGCACTGTATAAAGTTGATATTTAAACATTAGAATGTATCCAGAAAACTGTTAGCCAATACAGAGCTTGTGTAAAAATTTTGCTCTATGCTAATGAGCAAATTTTAATTGATGTACAGTTATTCTAATCTTTGTTATAATGAGTGCAATAGCAATGATAGTGGTTTTAATCAGTAATGTATCACCATTAATCTATTTACAAGAAATTTTACTTTCGGCATTGTTGTCCAAAACCATTGGTCAGCACTTTTTTCATAAGTAAGCACTTTTTATATGTGTTATGGATTTATAACAATATTTTAAAAATCTTATCAAATTACTTTTTAATGGTATGCTTTGAAACTATATCTAATTATACTGTTTTATTTGCTTTATTAATTTGCAATGGCTTTAATTAGTCGAGCAAAATAAAATAAACTTGAAACTTGAATCCTTTTATGAGTACTTGGGGTCGTATTCCTGAAGTGCCCCGGGGACACAAGGGGAGTTTTCGCCCCCAGGGCACTCTTGTATTACAGAAGGGGCCGCAAAAGCTTGTGTTTTCCCCTTTTGTAATACTGATAGCGCTGGTGCACATAAAGCGCCAGTGCTATCATCAGAGGGCGTTCCCTCATTTTCATGGGGGCGTGGCCCCATGCAAATGAGGGGATCCTTTTGCCTCTGTGCCTGCGCCATATTACAGATGCGGGCGCAGAGGTAAAGAAGCTGTTTGGAATCACACTGTCAGTGCGCCCCCTGATAGCAGCCCTCGGGAGGGGGGAAAGGGAGACCCATGGATCCCCCAGACATCCCAATGCAGGCGGATGCAGTCACTCACTTATCCCCTTTAAAAGTGTAGGAATGCCGCCAGCACTGTTAAACAAGGAGCGGCTTCAAAGCCGCTCTGGTTTTCACATGAATGCGCTGCCCTGGGGGCAGCAGAAGTACGCAGCTACCCTGGACGCATCGCATTCATCCTAATAAGGCAGATTTTCCTTTTAAAAGGGGCTCTTAGAGCAATCAAGGAAAATGCGACGTATGTATAATATGGTCCCTGGAAGGCATAAAAAGATACATTCGGTCCTAAACGTATGTGTACACCTTAATTTGCCTTTCTGAATAGAAATCCAAATCAATTTAGAAAGTATGGATACTCAAGTGCTGAATAATCTTTTTTTTTAATCTTTTTTTTAAAATTTGCATTTAAATCAGTCTAGAACAATTCAACCGTAACAGTACATAGGGAGGGTGGAGGGGGGGACTTTGAGTGGGGATGGGCAAGGAAGGTAAGGAGGGGGGAATGGGAGAGAGGTGGGGGAAGGGACCACATTATTTAGTAAAGCTTGACAGTGAATGATTCATGTATAACATCTCCATTTGCAATATTTCCAAAGGAGGGATAGACCAAAAGATAAGAAATAATGACATGAGCTAATTGAACTCTTAGCTGAGGGTAACCACCACTAAACATAGCACGTGACTGAAACACAAGCAGTTCCACCCGCCCAGGTCCACGATCAACAGAAGACACAGCGTGTCGGTGCAGTAGTGCCCTCAGGTTTGTGCAATGGTCCTTTGAGTTACCTCATGTTCATAGTTATCGGCGGTGTTGGACTTGGCCCTTTTTGCAGGGTTATCCCCAAACTTTTTGCTTCGTCCTCCTATTTTTTCCTGACCTGTTGTTGTTGGTTTTAGGACTCCTGGCACTTTATCACTGCTAATCAGTGCTAAAGTGCTTATGCTCTCTGTGTAAATTGTTATTACGATTGGTTATCCATGATTGGCATATTTGACTTACTGCTAAGTCCCTAGTAAAGTGCACTAAGTTTGCCAGGGCTGGTAAATCAAATGCTACTAGTGGACCTGCAGCACTGATTGTGCCACCCACATGAGTAGCTCTGAAAAGGTAACTCAGACCTGCCATTGCAGTGTCTGTGCGCAGTTGTTAACTGCCATGTCGACTCGGCAAGTGCACGCACTTGCCAGGCCCTAACCTTCCCTTTTCTTACATATAGGACACCGCAATGGTAGGCCCAAGGTACCCCCCTGGGCAGGGTGCAGTGTATGTGAAAGGTAGGACATGTACTGATGTGTGTAACATGTCCTGATAGTGAAATACTGCCAATTTCGTTTTTAACTATTGAAAGGCTATCTTGCCCCATTTGATAGAATGGGGAATGCTTTGTAACATTTTACAAGCATATCTTCCCATAGGGATAAGATAGAAAAATAAAGTCTAGGCTCTCTGAACTCAGAATTTAATGACACATCTTTTACTAAAGATGGTTTTTAAATTGTGTGTTTGAATATGCCACTTTTAGAAAGTAGGCATTTTCTTGTTTAACCATTCTGTGTGCCTCTGCCTGTTTGTGCATTGCCTGTCTTGTTTTGGAGTGACAGGGGCTGGGGAGGTGCATTCTCTCAGACAGCCACGGGGGTTGATGTGTGTCCTGCCTTTCCTGAATGAGTCGGGGCTGGGCTGAATAGACCTGGGCTGCATTCAAAGTAGGAGGAGGATATTTCCCTTGCACCTGAATAGGGCCTGTCTGCCTTACACAATGCTGTCTCCACCTCCTGCCGGGCAGCTGCACCAGAGAGGACAGAACTAGTTTGGCCTGGGCTCAGAGACCCTTGCACAAAGACAACAAAGACATTTTGGGGTATAAGTATTAGATCTAAAACCCCTGAACTTTAGACTACTTCTGGATTCAAGAGGAACCTTTGTGTCAAGACCAACAGAGAAATCTTACCATGAACTTGCACAGGAACAGAAGATGCTAGTTCCCAACTCCCTCTCAAGGATTCTCCAGAGTCCGATAATGATCTAGACTCCAAAAGACCCCCAAGGGGGAAGGGGGAGTGGATAAAATAACAAACAACAGAAGAGACTGGTCCTGGAACTGTTCTTTCAGCTTCTCTTGGTTTTCGTCCGTCCTGCAGACTGAAACTCCGAGAAGACCTGAGGACACTAAACACAGATATTACTGTACTACCTATTCTACTCTAAGCTAGTCTAAATTCCCTTCTTCGCTCAACTACGTACCTAACGTTCCGAGTATCTTAGCTTCTCTTCTTTTATTATTCTTTGGTAATATTCTCTTCTTTCTTCTCTTATTGTAAATAGTACTCAGTAGGTTAACCCTGTCAAGCAACACAATTATTACTATGTTTTCTAGTCTACATTTCTCTAACTATATGATTAACCTGTAATGTCTTACCTACTTTCCTGTCTTTAGCCTTTTACTTATTGATTCTTCTCAATGTATTGTTATTCTTTCTTCCTTCTTTTAGAATCCTACGTAACTATATATATATATATATCCTTATCTGTACAGCTAATACTACTGATAGAAACTTAACATCTTTCCATATTTTCTTACAGCATTTGAAATTACGTGTTTGAGGTAAGTTTCTTCTTTTAAACCTTCAAAATATATACATGCTTTCTTAAAGTCTTGTTTTATATTTCTCTATTAGAAACGTGCAGTCACTTAGCTTCTCTCTTCTCTTTTCCTGGCTGCCGGTGACTGGAAACTGCTATTAACGGGTTAACAGGCAATGAAGACTGTAGATCTTCCGCTGTGAGAGGGGGCGCGTCTTAGCTGGGAACGCCTCCTCACATTCCTTGCCTCTGGAAAACAACCAGCAAGAACCTTGTCAAGTAGACAGATGGGAGCTACTCCCGACGGGGACGAAACGGAGAGAAAACCGGAGAATACCCGACGCGACACTCTAGGGAAGGAAGGATTCACACGGAGCTCATTTCCTGAGGTACGAGCTTGGAAATTTCTCTGGTGAAGTGCGCATTCGTTATTGAGCGCGAGCTTCATCAAGGCTCCAGGCACCTGTGGGGAAATAAACTAGACCGCGAGTGTAGATTTGGAATCGGCGGCCATCTTGGAATTCCACTCGCGGTATAACATTTTCCAATTATTATTCCAGGACTGATTTCTCCTTTTAACCCAATGTCTTTTGTTAAGTAATGCACACACTACATGTGCTAGGTGGCCCAGAGGTCTGACAGTACCCCCCAACAAAGGAGGTCCTTCCAATCTTGGTTTCATAGGGAATCTTTGATGAAAAGATTTTAACAGCCTAGGAGCATGAACATCTGACTCAAGCTCCCAAGATCGTTCTTCTGGACCATAACCCTTCCAGTCCACCAAATAATATAGCTTTCCTTTAACCTTCTTAGAATCTAGGATTTCTTTTACTTCAAACTCTACTCCAGATTCTAATTGGATAGGTCTTGGAGGTGAGTCTTTTCGTAACTCTGGTGAAGCCTTTTTAGCAAGGAAACGTGGAAGACTGGATGGATCTTCAGCTTGGTAGGCAGTTTTAACCGATAAGTAACTGGATTC
This sequence comes from Calotriton arnoldi, assembly GCA_963921515.1. Taxonomy (NCBI): domain Eukaryota; kingdom Metazoa; phylum Chordata; class Amphibia; order Caudata; family Salamandridae; genus Calotriton; species Calotriton arnoldi. The sequence continues at coordinate 998,930 of CAWUFW010005554.1, read as the reverse complement.
ATTTTTTTCTCAATTAAGTAAGGCCCTATGAACCTAGGTTGAAACTTTCTATTAACCTTTAGTCTAAGGTTCTTTGTACTTAGCCAAACGCTATCTCCTTCTTCTAAAAGGGGGCCTTCTTCTCTTCTTATCTGCATAGATCTTATACTTCTTTTTAGCCTGCTCTAAGTTTTGTGAAGCAGTTTGATGAATTTTTGTAAATGGGTTACTAAATCTTTTACTGCTGGGACTGAAATTTCAGTTTGTCTTACTGTGTAATTTGGGTGTTTACCATAGTTCAGGTAAAATGGAGAATATCCTGTGGAAACATTTCTAGCATTATTGTGTGCAAACTCTGCTGCCCATAAATAGTCTGGCCAATCCCCATCTTGCTTCAAAAGGAACAACCTTAGATACTGCTCTAATTCTTGGTTCACCCTCTCTGTCTGCCCATCTGTCTCGGGATGATAACTGGTGGAATATCTGGCTTCAATTCCTAAACCTTCAACAAAGGCCTTCCAAAAATGGGACAGGAACTGTGAACCTCGGTCCGAAATAATGATTTTGGGGATTCCGTGAAGCTTAACTATGTGAGTATTGAAGTGACTAGCTAGTTGTTTCGCAGACGGGACCCCTTTTAGTGCCATAAAGTGTGCCATTTTTGAAAATGCATCTACAACCACCAAAATCGTATTGTAACCCTGGCTGGAAGGTAAATCAACAATTAGATCTAGGGTGACTGTGTGCCATGGAAAAGGGGGTAGGCATGGGTTGTAACAACCCTTTTGGAGCCTGCCGTTCTGATTTTCCCTGAGCGCAGATTTCACAGGTCTTAACATATTGCTCTATATCTGTAGTCATTCGAGGCCACCAATAATGTCTCTTCACCAATTCTTCTGTCATGGATTCTCCCTTGTGTCCTGCCAAAAGATTATCGTGACATTCGTACAGTACTTGATTCTGTAGTTTCTTGGTAGGTAGATACAAGGCTCCTTTGTGATAAGGCAACTGATGTCGAATCTCTCTTCCGGCTTCTTCCTCGATCCAATCCTGCATAGCTTCTGGATTTATGGCTTGGGTGACTTGCTCTTTCAAATCAAATGGAGTAGTGGCACAAATTATTTTTGAGCTTGGAATTATTGTTTGAACTTCTATCTGACTCTTTTGGTTGTCAGTTCCTAATCTGGACAAGGCGTCTGCTTTCCCATTCTGAGCCCCTGGTCTGTAAGTGATTACAAAGTCATATTCAGCAAAATACAGTGACCATCTGAGTTGTCTTGGAGTTAAGGTTTTAGCTGATTTCAAGAACTTCAGGTTCCGGTGATCAGTGAAAACTGTTACTTGATGCTGCGCTCCCATGAGGTAGTGTCGCCACTCTTGAAAGGCGTCCTTGATGGCCAACAATTCTTTCTCTGTTATTGTGTAATTCACTTCAGCAGGTGTTAATTTTCTTGACCTGTAGGCGACTGGATGTAGTTGACCTGTTTCTTTGTGTCTTTGGGATAGCACGCCACCAACCGCTTGATCTGAAGCATCAGTCTCAACGTAAAATGGTTCCGATGGATCAGCATGTAGAAGTACAGGTGCAGAAGTGAAACCTTTCTTTAGAGATTTAAAGGCTTCTTCTGCTTCTTCGGTCCATTCAAAACTAATTCCTTTTTTAAGCAACCGTGTAAGAGGAAGTATCTTTCGTGAGAACTCATTAATAAATCTTCTATAGAAGTTCGCAAACCCTATAAAGCTCTGAACCTCTTTAACACTTGCAGGAGACTTCCAATCAACAACGGCCTTTATCTTTCGCTCATCCATGTTCATTCCGGTTGGTGAGAGGATAAATCCCCAAAACTCCACCTTGGAAACATTAAATGCACATTTTTCCAGTTTTACAAACAGTTTGTTCTCCCTGAGCTTCTGCAACACTCCTCTCACCTGTTCTTGGTGTTTACTCTTGTCAGCGGAATAAATCAGAATATCATCAATGTATACAATTGCACATTGATCTATGTATTCACTGAGAATGTCGTTAATAAAATGCTGATTGGCAGCTGGGGCATTACACAGACCATACGGCATAACCTGGTATTCGAATAGCCCAAATCTTGTTCTGAAAGCTGTTTTCCATTCGTCGCCCTCCTTCATTCTGATTAAATGGTAGGCCCCTCTCAGATCTAACTTCGTGTATATTTGCGCTCCTTTGACTTGGTCTAACAAAACTGAAATGAGGGGGAGAGGATAGCGATTCTTCTTTGTGATTTTATTAATTGCACGATAATCGATGCAAGTCCTCAAATCTCCCTCTTTCTTCGGCACGAAAAACAGAGGCGATGATACAGGAGATTGGGATGGCCGTATAAAACCGTTTGCCAAGTATTTGTCTAAATATTCCTTCAAGTGCCAATGTTCCTTCTCGGTTAGAGCATAAACTCGACTGCATGGTAGATTCGAACCAGGCTCCAGATCTATTTTACAATCGTATACACGATGGGGGGCAACTGCTCAGCTTCTTTTTCATTGAAGACATCTTCAAAATCTTGGTATTCTCGAGGTATTTCCTGAGAATCAATGATACACACAGATGCTCCAGCCATACACAAAGAGTGAGCAGGATTACTCTCACAGGTTTTTTCCTTTTCTCCAAAACAATTTCCTTTACAATAATCAGAATCCATCGTTATCGTTCTGGAGCTCCAATTGATGGTGGGGTCATGCTCTGTAAGCCATGGCAATCCTAGAATGAGCTGGAACTGGGGTGCATCGATCAAATTAAATTGAATCACTTCTTCATGCCCATCACTCGAAATCATTTGTATCGGTTCAGTATGGCTCACTATGGGCCCAGATGAGAGATTAGTCCCATCCACCACTCGCACTGGCTCATCTTTGGATTTTTGTATAGCTCGCAACCCCACTTTTGCTGCAAATTTTAGATCGCAAAAGTTTCCAGTGGCTCCGGAATCTATCATTACACAAACTCCTGTCAGAGTTATTTGCCGAAACTTGATAACCATGGACAAAATTAAATGTGGTGAAGACGACTGCAGGGTATTGGCCACTTGATGTTCCTTTGGAGTTGATTCTTGATTAGCATCCACCGGTCCAACTCCTCCTACAGGTGGTGCTGCAAGTTTTCCTTCGGTTTAAATGAAGTTTTGGGTTTCTTTGGACAACCCCTCACGAAGTGTCCACTTGAGCCACAATACATACACAAATTCCCAGCTCTCCTTTTCTCCTTTTCCTCCTTAGTTAAAGGGCCCCTTATGGTTCCAATCTGCATGGGTTCCGAAACTGATGGTCCTTCAATAGTTCGGCTGCCCTCGGACCTGATTCTATCAAATCTTGGAACTATTGGTTTGAAATCCCTTCTTTTTCACCTTTTCTTTCGCCTTGACGGAAATCGATTTCTAGCACCAGATCTACTAGTGCCGAGATTTCTGTGGGTCGATTTGGTATTTGTGCCAGTACGTCTTTAAGCTCATCTCTTAAACCTCGATAAAAGACCGCAGCTCTTTTACTCTCCGGCCAATTTGTCTCCACTACTAATTTGTTAAACTGAGCCAAGTAGGCTACAAGGTCCCGGTTACCTTGTCGTAGTTCTAACAATTCATTGTCGACAGCCTGAGAGATTCGTCGCCTGTCAAAAATTCGAAGAAATTCTTGTTTGAACTCATCATAGTCTTGCAAAAGAGGATCGTCACGGGAGACCAGGGGCATGGACCAAGACGCTGCATCCCCACTTAAATACGACAAAGCAAAGGCCACTCTTGACTGCGCATCTGGGAAAATAGAAGGGCGACACATGAAGTGTAGGGAGCATTGAGTGAGGAATATTTGTGCCTTTTGTGGATCCCCACTAAATCGTTCCGGGGAGCTAACGGAATGACTGGTGACAATGAATGGATTACTTGTGTCGTTGTTCTACTTGAGCCTTCGGTGAGAGGATTTAAGGTTTCTCTTCCTGAACTAAATGGTTGTCCCATTCTCAAGGCTAATTCCGCTGTTTCCTTTCTTGAATTTACCACCTCCTGTCTAAGACTCTGATTATCCTCTCTAACAGCTACCAACTCCTTTTGAATTGCCTCTAGAACTGTTCCCAAGGTCTGCAAATTAATTCCTTCGGCCATTCTGTTCGGGTGCAAGTATAATACGTGGGCACTTCACTCTGTCAAGACCAACAGAGAAATCTTACCATGAACTTGCACAGGAACAGAAGATGCTAGTTCCCAACTCCCTCTCAAGGATTCTCCAGAGTCCGATAATGATCTAGACTCCAAAAGACCCCCAAGGGGGAAGGGGAGTGGATAAAATAACAAACAACAGAAGAGACTGGTCCTGGAACTGTTCTTTCAGCTTCTCTTGGTTTTCGTCCGTCCTGCAGACTGAAACTCCGAGAAGACCTGAGGACACTAAACACAGATATTACTGTACTACCTATTCTACTCTAAGCTAGTCTAAATTCCCTTCTTCGCTCAACTACGTACCTAACGTTCCGAGTATCTTAGCTTCTCTTCTTTTATTATTCTTTGGTAATATTCTCTTCTTTCTTCTCTTATTGTAAATAGTACTCAGTAGGTTAACCCTGTCAAGCAACACAATTATTACTATGTTTTCTAGACTACATTTCTCTAACTATATGATTAACCTGTAATGTCTTACCTACTTTCCTGTCTTTAGCCTTTTACTTATTTATTCTTCTCAATGTATTGTTATTCTTTCTTCCTTCTTTTAGAATCCTACGTAACTATATATATATATATCCTTATCTGTACAGCTAATACTACTGATAGAAACTTAACATCTTTCCATATTTTCTTACAGCATTTGAAATTACGTGTTTGAGGTAAGTTTCTTCTTTTAAACCTTCAAAATATATACATGCTTTCTTAAAGTCTTGTTTTATATTTCTCTATTAGAAACGTGCAGTCACTTAGCTTCTCTCTTCTCTTTTCCTGGCTGCCGGTGACTGGAAACTGCTATTAACGGGTTAACAGGCAATGAAGACTGTAGATCTTCCGCTGTGAGAGGGGGCACGTCTTAGCTGGGAACGCCTCCTCACATTCCTTGCCTCTGGAAAACAACCAGCAAGAACCTTGTCAAGTAGACAGATGGGAGCTACTCCCGATGGGGACGAAACGGAGCGAAAAACCGGGAGAATACCCGACGCGACACTCTAGGGAAGGAAGGATTCACACGGAGCTCATTTCCTGAGGTACGAGCTTGGAAATTTCTCTGGTGAAGTGCGCATTCGTTATTGAGCGCGAGCTTCATCAAGGCTCCAGGCACCTGTGGGGAAATAAACTAGACCGCGAGTGTAGATTTGGAATCGGCGGCCATCTTGGAATTCCACTCGCGGTGTCAGGACCAATGTCTTTCCTCTATTGAACCGCACAGGAGCAGAACGGCGTTAGTTCCAATGCCCTTCTCAGAACCTTCCCTGCTAGGCCTTCTAGCATTCCATCGCAGAGTAAGTTCTAAGGGGAAAGGGTTGGGGACAGAGAAGAGACAGCTTCCTGCGCTCTGCCTGTTCTGCAAGGTCTTCTTTTCTTCTTACTTCTTGCAGACCTGTACACAATTCAACTTTAGCATTTACTCAGCACTTACTTGTGACCAACTTCTCTTTTTATATTAGATAACTTATCTTACCAGGAAACTTGGGAAGCTTGCTACTCTTCTTACTTCTCGTGTTGTTTGTCTGGTTGAGATGAGAAGTTTTTACTTAGCTTGTTTATTTTCTTTTTCTATTTCAGGAACGTCCTGCCGCAGATTCTGGCTTGTGGCTATGATGCAAGAAAGATTGTGGTAAATGTTTGCTTTTTATTCTTTTCTTTTTGAATTGGTTATATTTATTATGCCCTTCATCTACTGTACTCACTGTGTATTACGCTCCTTTATCTTATCAGTTTTATTCTTATTAGGCTGCTTTAATTCTTCTTTTCTTCTGAATTAATAAAAGAGCTCTTCACAAGTTTTTAGTATAGCAGAAATGATAGGGTTCTCTTGAAGCTCCCTTTCAGTAGTTAATTAAATGAATTGTAGGCAACTGTGCTAATTTAATTTGTCTGTGCAAGCTTGTGCTTCCATCTTATTTGATTTATTTAGGAGCTGGAGATTTCTTTAACAGAAGCGAATTTCAACTACAGAGTTAGTTGACCCTTTTAACCTTGCTGACAAGTGGATGACTAATCTCTTTCACATGCATTTAACAAATGCGGTAAAAGGAAAATGACTAAGTTACTTTAATTCATCACGGTCTTTAACCTTCTCAACCAAAGCGTGACAAGAGTCTTTTTAAATATAAGCACTGGGAATTCTTTGAAGAGTGCTATTATTTGAACGTTCAGCTTAAGCAGAAAAATGCATTTGGTTCTTTTAAATATACACTGACCTTATTTCATAGTGCAAGAGAATTCCGACGAAACTAAAACCCGATATTTAAGCGCAACTACCCTAACTAACTTTCGCGACGCCTCAGGAACAGGTGCTCTCTCAGGAATTTCTTCAGTGAAGTGCACTGTGGAATGTTGAGCGCACTTCACCTGACCTTCATTATTTAAGAAGACTAGACTGCTAAACAGCACTATGCTGTAGCAGTGCTGGAATCTTAGCAGCCATATTACAATTTCTGCGATGCCAGCTAGCACTCCAGCTAAGGGGATAACCTGCCTTCAGTTTAGTCTGTAAGGGAGAGATAGTCATCAGTGTAGAGATGGAAGGAGGAAACCTACCGTGAACCCTGACAGTACCCCCTCCCAACGGGGTTTCCTCCAGTCGAGGTTTGGCTGGGAATTTGGCATGAAAGGCTTTAATTAATCGGGGGCATGAACATCAGTACTTTTTTCCCAAGAACGCTCATCAGGTCCATAACCCTTCCAATCAATGAGGTAGAAAAGTTCATTACGAATGATGCGTGAATCTAAGATGCGTTTAACCTCATACTCCACCTCACCATTAAGAATTAAAGGATCCGGAGGGAGAACTTTTACGCAAATCTGGTTGAATGGGTTTGAGGAGAGAAATATGAAACACTGGGTGAATTTTAGTAGTGCCTGGGAGAGATAATTGATAAGTGACAGGATTGATAACCTTCTCAATAGGATAGGGACCCATAAAACGGGGCTGGAATTTACGGGAACCCTTGAGTCTAAGATTTTTAGTGCTCAACCAAACCAAGTCTCCTGCCTGAAGATCAGGTTCTTTTTTACGTTTGCGATCAGCGAAGTGTTTATAACGATCCTTCGCAATCGACAAGTTCTGGATTACAGAGTGGTGGATTTTAGTCATTTGTTGAGCAATGTCTTGAACAGCTGGAACATCTATCTTATCAAAATTAGCATGAGAATTAGGATGTCTGCCTGCGTTTACAAAGAAAGGGGAATGACCAGTAGATACATTTTGAGCATTATTGTAGGAGTATTCAGCTGTCCATAAATGGTCAGGCCAATCACCCTCTTCATCTAACAAATAAAGCCGTAAGTATTGTTCTAGTTCTTGATTAATGCGTTCAGTCTGCCCATCAGTTTCTGGGTGAAAACTGGTAGAATAACGATGGTCTATATTAAGACCTTTGATGTAGGCCTTCCAAAATTTTGATAGAAACTGGGAGCCTCTGTCTGAAATGAGTACCTTTGGAATGCCATGAAGGCGAATGATATGTTGATTAAAAAGTTGGGAAAGTTGTTTAGCAGTAGGTGTTCCCATGAAAGGTACAAAGTGTGCCATCTTGCTAAAGGTGTCCACTACCACAAGAATGGTATCATAACCATGGGAAGAGGGCAGATCTACAATTAAATCTAGGGAGACTGTGTGCCAAGGATGTGGGGGGTTGGCATGGGTTGTAGAAGACCTTTTGGAGCCTGCCTGTCCGATTTCCCCGTGCACAAATCTCACAGCCCAGAACGTATTGACGAATGTCTCTGCACATGTATGGCCACCAGAAACTACGTCTAAGTAACTCTTCAGTTTTGGAGACGCCCTTATGGCCCGCCAAAGGGTTATCGTGACATTCTTGCATTGCCTTCAACTGGAGTTCCTTAGTAGGTAAATACAGATTGGTGCCATGATATGGAAGACCGTTGTGGACGAGACGTTGAGGATCTTCTGTGGCCCAATTCTCCATTTCCAGGTCAGACATGGTATTCCGAACGTGATTTTCGAAGGGCTCGAGAGAGATAACTCCAATGATTTTATCTTCAGGTATGATTTGTTGGTTAGTAATGACAGGAGTTTGATTTTCGGTGTCCAATCGAGAAAGAACATCAGCCTTTCCATTCTTAGATCCTGGACGAAAGGTAATTACAAAATCGAAATCTGCGAAATACAGAGACCAACGTAGTTGTCGTGGTGTGAGAGTACGAGCAGATCGCAGGAATTTCAGATTGCGGTGATCCGTAAACACCGTCACGGTGTGCTTAGCTCCCATTAAGTAGTGCCTCCAATCTTTAAAGGCATCTTTGATTGCCAAAAGTTCTTTCTCGGTAATTGTATAATTACATTCCGCAGGGTTGAGCTTACGGGAGCGGTAAGCCACCGGGTGTAATTGTCCCGTATCCTTATGCCTTTGTGAAAGTATTCCTCCGATGGCCAGGTCCGAAGCATCTGTCTCCAAATAGAAAGGCTCAGAGGGATCTGCATGAAGTAAAACAGGTGCCGTGGTAAAGCTGTCTTTCATCAATCTAAAGGCCTCTTCAGCTTCTTCAGACCATTTAAATGGAACTCCTTTCTTTAGAAGACGAGTTAAGGGGAGAATTTTCTGGGAGAATCCGTGAATGAATCGGCGGTAAAAGTTGGAAAATCCAATAAAGCTTTGAACCTCTTTGACACTGGTAGGGGCTTTCCACTCCGTTATAGCTTTCACCTTCTGCTCGTCCATTCTCACTCCTGCAGGTGATAATACAAAGCCCAGGAATTCCACTGTATCAGTATTGAATAGGCATTTTTCCAGTTTTACGTATAGTGAATTTTCTCGTAATCGTTGTAAAACAGCTCGGACCTGGTTTGGGTGGTCTTCAACTGAGTCTGAATAAATCAATATGTCGTCTATATAAACTATGACGCATCGATCAATAAATTCACTTAGGACATCATTGATGAAGTACTGGAAGGCCGCTGGAGCGTTGCAAAGACCATACGGCATGACCAGATACTCGTAAAGGCCATATTTAGTCCTGAACGCAGTCTTCCACTCATCGCCTTCCCGGAGCCTGATCAAATGGTATGCTCCTCGTAGATCTAGACGAGTGTAAATCTTTGCTTCCTTCACCTGATCAATCAATACGGAAATTAGGGGTAGCGGGTAACGGTTTTTAATTGTTATCCTGTTAATTGCCCTAAAGTCAATACAAGTCCTGAGATCCCCCTCTTTCTTTGGTACGAAAAAGAGGGGAGGAGACCGGAGACTGGGATGGTCTGATAAATCCATTCTCTAAATTTTTGGCAAGGTATTCCTTCAAATGAATGTTTTCTTTCTCCGTCAAAGCGTAGATCCGGCTGCATGGCAAGTTAGCCCCAGGTTCAAGGTCGATTTTACAATCGTAGGGTCTGTGGGGCGGTAGCTTCTCAGCCTTCACTTCATCAAAAACATCCACAAAGTCTTGATACTCTTCGGGTACAACAGTAGTTTGTATGACACACACCGAACCTCCATTTTCACACAACTGGGCGACTGCACTGGGCTGAGAAGGATTTGTTGGACAATTGAAACAATTTCTTGTACAATATTCCGAATTTAGTTGAATAGTTCGTGCTGCCCAATTGATCTGTGGGTTGTGCTCTGTCAACCACGGCAAACCTAGAATCAATTGGAATTGAGGGGCGTCTATTAGATTGAACTGCAATTTTTCTTGATGGCCTTCGACTGTAATCATGTGCACCAATTCTGTGTGACTGGTTATGGGCCCTGAAGTTAGATCCGTACCATCCACCGCTCTAACCTTCTCATTTTTCTCTTTTTAATTGCTTGTAGTCCAATTTGGCTAGCGAATTTGTGATCGCAGAAATTTCCAGTTGCTCCAGAATCTACCATAACCGTAATTCCCGCCAAAGCTTCATTCCTGAATCTTAACGTCACTGTCATAACCAAATGGGGTGAGGAGACTTGTAGAGTGTTTGCCAACTGATGATTATGTGGAGTTGTTCCTTCATTCGCATCCACCAGTCCAACTCCGCTGACCGGTGGTGCCGCTAGTTTTCCTTCTCCTTTGCGGGCAATTTAGGTCTTTTTATACAATTTTTGACAAAATGTCCACCTCCACCGCAGTACAGGCACAACTTATTCAGTCTTCTCCTGTCTTTCTCCTCCTTCGTCAGTGGACCTCTGACCACACCGATCTGCATGGGTTCTACTCCAGAAGAACTCTCTACAGCCAGCGTAGACTCGACCTTTACCCGATCAAAACGGGGAACACTGGACCTGAACTCCCTCCTTCGTTCTCCTTTCCGTTCGCTTTGTCGATAATCGATTTCTAGAGTTAAGTCTACTAATTCTGAGATGTCAGAAGGGCGATTGGGAATTTGGGACAACACGTCTTTGAGTTCCTCTCGCAGTCCTCTGTAGAATACAGCTGCTCTTTTATCTTCGGGCCAGTTGGTCTCGACCACTAGTTTGTTAAATTGGGCCAAATACGACACTAGCTCTCGATTTCCCTGTTTCAACTCTAACAGCTCGTTGTCTGAAGCCTGTGATGCAGTTCTTCTATCAAAAATTCGGAGAAATTCTTTTTTGAAGTTGTCTAGATTGTACAAAATTGGGTCATCTTTGGTAACAAGAGGCATCGACCAAGAAGCGGCATCTCCACTAAGATAGGAGAGGATAAAGGCTACCCGGGATTGAGCATCGGGGAAAATCGTTGGGCGGCACATGAAATGCAGAGAGCACTGTGTCAAAAAAATTTGTGCTTTGTGCGGGTCTCCATTAAACCTCTCCGGAGGAGCAAGAGGGATTACTGGGGACAATGAGTGGATAACTTGTGTGGGGGCTATGGATATAGGACTTGTGTTTGGTCCTTGGGTTTCTAAGAATGTGGTTCCTTGACTGGTCCCTGAAACTGTATCTCCCATTTTAAAGGTAATTATTTCTTGTCTAAGGATTTTATTTTCCTCCCTAACTGCCTCCAAATCTCTTTGAATGTTACTTAAAATCTCACCTAGATTTTTAAAATCAAACCCCTCCGCCATTCTGCTCGGGTGCTTGTACCAACGTGGGCACTTCACTCTGTCAGGACCAATGTCTTTCCTCTATTGAACCGCACAGGAGCAGAACGACGTTAGTTCCAATGCCCTTCTCAGAACCTTCCCTGCTAGGCCTTCTAGCATTCCATCGCAGGTAAGTTCTAAGGGGGAAAGGGGTTGGGGACAGAGAAGAGACAGCTTCCTGCGCTCTGCCTGTTCTGCAAGGTCTTCTTTTCTTCTTACTTCTTGCAGACCTGTACACAATTCAACTTTAGCATTTACTCAGCACTTACTTGTGACCAACTTCTCTTTTTATATTAGATAACTTATCTTACCAGGAAACTTGGGAAGCTTGCTACTCTTCTTACTTCTCGTGTTGTTTGTCTGGTTGAGATGAGAAGTTTTTACTTAGCTTGTTTATTTTCTTTTTCTATTTCAGGAACGTCCTGCCGCAGATTCTGGCTTGTGGCTATGATGCAAGAAAGATTGTGGTAAATGTTTGCTTTTATTCTTTTCTTTTTGAATTGGTTATATTTATTATGCCCTTCATCTACTGTACTCACTGTGTATTACGCTCCTTTATCTTATCAGTTTTATTCTTATTAGGCTGCTTTAATTCTTCTTTTCTTCTGAATTAATAAAAGAGCTCTTCACAAGTTTTTAGTATAGCAGAAATGATAGGGTTCTCTTGAGCTCCCTTTCAGTAGTTAATTAAATGAATTGTAGGCAACTGTGCTAATTTAATTTGTCTGTGCAAGCTTGTGCTTCCATCTTATTTGATTTATTTAGGAGCTGGAGATTTCTTTAACAGAAACGAATTTCAACTACAGAGTTAGTTGACCCTTTTAACCTTGCTGACAAGTGGATGACTAATCTCTTTCACATGCATTTAACAAATGCGGTAAAAGGAAAATGACTAAGTTACTTTAATTCATCACGGTCTTTAACCTTCTCAACCAAGCGTGACAAGAGTCTTTTAAATATAAGCACTGGGAATTCTTTGAAGAGTGCTATTATTTGAACGTTCAGCTTAAGCAGAAAAATGCATTTGGTTCTTTTAAATATACACTGACCTTATTTCATAGTGCAAGAGAATTCGACGAAACTAAAACCCGATATTTAAACGCAACTACCCTAACTAACTTTCGCGACGCCTCAGGAACAGGTGCTCTCTCAGGAATTTCTTCAGTGAAGTGCACTGTGGAATGTTGAAGCGCACTTCACCTGACCTTCATTATTTAAGAAGACTAGACTGCTAAACAGCACTATGCTGTAGCAGTGCTGGAATTTTGGCAGCCATATTACAATTTCTGCGATGCCAGCTAGCACTCCAGCTAAGGGGATAACCTGCCTTCAGTTTAGTCTGTAAGGGAGAGATAGTCATCAGTGTAGAGATGGAAGGAGGAAACCTACCGTGAACCCTGACACGCGGTATAACATTTTCCAATTATTATTCCAGGACTGATTTCTCCTTTTAACCCAATGTCTTTTGTTCAGTAATGCACACACTACATGTGCTAGGTGGCCCAGAGGTCTGACAGTACCCCCCAACAAAGGAGGTCCTTCCAATCTTGGTTTCATAGGGAATCTTTGATGAAAAGATTTTAACAGCCTAGGAGCATGAACATCTGACTCAAGCTCCCAAGATCGTTCTTCTGGACCATAACCCTTCCAGTCCACCAAATAATATAGCTTTCCTTTAACCTTCTTAGAATCTAGGATTTCTTTTACTTCAAACTCTACTCCAGATTCTATTGGATAGGTCTTGGAGGTGAGTCTTTTCGTAACTCTGGTGAAGCCTTTTTTAGCAAGGAAGCGTGGAAGACTGGATGGATCTTCAGCTTGGTAGGCAGTTTTAACCGATAAGTAACTGGATTCATTTTTTTCTCAATTAAGTAAGGCCCTATGAACCTAGGTTGAAACTTTCTATTAACCTTTAGTCTAAGGTTCTTTGTACTTAGCCAAACGCTATCTCCTTCTTCTAAAAGGGGGCCTTCTCTTCTTATCTGCATAGATCTTATACTTCTTTTTAGCCTGCTCTAAGTTTTGTGAAGCAGTTTGATGAATTTTTTGTAAATGGGTTACTAAATCTTTTACTGCTGGGACTGAAATTTCAGTTTGTCTTACTGTGTAATTTGGGTGTTTACCATAGTTCAGGTAAAATGGAGAATATCCTGTGGAAACATTTCTAGCATTATTGTGTGCAAACTCTGCTGCCCATAAATAGTCTGGCCAATCCCCATCTTGCTTCAAAAGGAACAACCTTAGATACTGCTCTAATTCTTGGTTCACCCTCTCTGTCTGCCCATCTGTCTCGGGATGATAACTGGTGGAATATCTGGCTACAATTCCTAAACCTTCAACAAAGGCCTTCCAAAAATGGGACAGGAACTGTGAACCTCGGTCCGAAATAATGATTTTGGGGATTCCGTGAAGCTTAACTATGTGAGTACTGAAGTGACTAGCTAGTTGTTTCGCAGACGGGACCCCTTTTAGTGCCATAAAGTGTGCCATTTTTGAAAATGCATCTACAACCACCAAAATCGTATTGTAACCCTGGCTGGAAGGTAAATCAACAATTAGATCTAGGGTGACTGTGTGCCATGGAAAAGGGGGGGTAGGCATGGGTTGTAACAACCCTTTTGGAGCCTGCCATTCTGATTTTCCCTGAGCGCAGATTTCACAGGTCTTAACATATTGCTCTATATCTGTAGTCATTCGAGGCCACCAATAATGTCTCTTCACCAATTCTTCTGTCTTGGATTCTCCCTTGTGTCCTGCCAAAAGATTATCGTGACATTCGTACAGTACTTGATTCTGTAGTTTCTTGGTAGGTAGATACAAGGCTCCTTTGTGATAAGGCAACTGATGTCGAATCTCTCTTCCGGCTTCTTCCTCGATCCAATCCTGCATAGCTTCTGGACTTATGGCTTGGGTGACTTGCTCTTTCAAATCAAATGGAGTAGTGGCACAAATTATTTTTGAGCTTGGAATTATTGTTTGAACTTCTATCTGACTCTTTTGGTTGTCAGTTCCTAATCTGGACAAGGCGTCTGCTTTCCCATTCTGAGCCCCTGGTCTGTAAGTGATTACAAAGTCATATTCAGCAAAATACAGTGACCATCTGAGTTGTCTTGGAGTTAAGGTTTTAGCTGATTTCAAGAACTTCAGGTTCCGGTGATCAGTGAAAACTGTTACTTGATGCTGCGCTCCCATGAGGTAGTGTCGCCACTCTTGAAAGGCGTCCTTGATGCCAACAATTCTTTCTCTGTTATTGTGTAATTCACTTCAGCAGGTGTTAATTTTCTTGACCTGTAGGCGACTGGATGTAGTTGACCTGTTTCTTTGTGTCTTTGGGATAGCACGCCACCAACCGCTTGATCTGAAGCATCAGTCTCAACGTAAAATGGTTCCGATGGATCAGCATGTAGAAGTACAGGTGCAGAAGTGAAACCTTTCTTTAGAGATTTAAAGGCTTCTTCTGCTTCTTCGGTCCATTCAAAACAAATTCCTTTTTTAAGCAACCGTGTAAGAGGAAGTATCTTTCGTGAGAACTCATTAATAAATCTTCTATAGAAGTTCGCAAACCCTATAAAGCTCTGAACCTCTTTAACACTTGTAGGAGACTTCCAATCAACAACGGCCTTTATCTTTCGCTCATCCATGTTCATTCCGGTTGGTGAGAGGATAAATCCCAAAAACTCCACCTTGGAAACATTAAATGCACATTTTTCCAGTTTTACAAACAGTTTGTTCTCCCTGAGCTTCTGCAACACTCCTCTCACCTGTTCTTGGTGTTTACTCTTGTCAGCGGAATAAATCAGAATATCATCAATGTATACAATTGCACATTGATCTATGTATTCACTGAGAATGTCGTTAATAAAATGCTGATTGGCAGCTGGGGCATTACACAGACCATACGGCATAACCTGGTATTCGAATAGCCCAAATCTTGTTCTGAAAGCTGTTTTCCATTCGTCGCCCTCCTTCATTCTGATTAAATGGTAGGCCCCTCTCAGATCTAACTTCGTGTATATTTGCGCTCCTTTGACTTGGTCTAACAAAACTGAAATGAGGGGGAGAGGATAGCGATTCTTCTTTGTGATTTTATTAATTGCACAATAATCGATGCAAGTCCTCAAATCTCCCTCTTTCTTCGGCACGAAAAACAGAGGCGACGATACAGGAGATTGGGATGGCCGTATAAAACCGTTTGCCAAGTATTTGTCTAAATATTCCTTCAAGTGCCAATGTTCCTTCTCGGTTAGAGCATAAACTCGACTGCATGGTAGATTCGAACCAGGCTCCAGATCTATTTTACAATCGTATACACGATGGGGGGCAACTGCTCAGCTTCTTTTTCATTGAAGACATCTTCAAAATCTTGGTATTCTCGAGGTATTTCCTGAGAATCAATGATACACACAGATGCTCCAGCCATACACAAAGAGTGAGCAGGATTACTCTCACAGGTTTTTTCCTTTTCTCCAAAACAATTTCCTTTACAATAATCAGAATCCATCGTTATCGTTCTGGAGCTCCAATTGATGGTGGGGTCATGCTCTGTAAGCCATGGCAATCCTAGAATGAGCTGGAACTGGGGTGCATCGATCAAATTAAATTGAATCACTTCTTCATGCCCATCACTCGAAATCATTTGTATCGGTTCAGTATGGCTCACTATGGGCCCAGATGAGAGATTAGTCCCATCCACCGCTCGCACTGGCTCATCTTTGGATTTTTGTATAGCTCACAACCCCACTTTTGCTGCAAATTTTAGATCGCAAAAGTTTCCAGTGGCTCCGGAATCTATCATTACACAAACTCCTGTCAGAGTTATTTGCCGAAACTTGATAACCATGGACAAAATTAAATGTGGTGAAGACGACTGCAGGGTATTGGCCACTTGATGTTCCTTTGGAGTTGATTCTTGATTAGCATCCACCGGTCCAACTCCTCCTACAGGTGGTGCTGCAAGTTTTCCTTCGGTTTAAATGAAGTTTTGGGTTTCTTTGGACAACCCCTCACGAAGTGTCCACTTGAGCCACAATACATACACAAATTCCCAGCTCTCCTTTTCTCCTTTTCCTCCTTAGTTAAAGGGCCCCTTATGGTTCCAATCTGCATGGGTTCCGAAACTGATGGTCCTTCAATAGTTCGGCTGCCCTCGGACCTGATTCTATCAAATCTTGGAACTATTGGTTTGAAATCCCTTCTTTTTTCACCTTTTCTTTCGCCTTGACGGAAATCGATTTCTAGCACCAGATCTACTAGTGCCGAGATTTCTGTGGGTCGATTTGGTATTTGTGCCAGTACGTCTTTAAGCTCATCTCTTAAACCTCGATAAAAGACCGCAGCTCTTTTACTCTCCGGCCAATTTGTCTCCACTACTAATTTGTTAAACTGAGCCAAGTAGGCTACAAGGTCCCGGTTACCTTGTCGTAGTTCTAACAATTCATTGTCGACAGCCTGAGAGATTCGTCGCCTGTCAAAAATTCGAAGAAATTCTTGTTTGAACTCATCATAGTCTTGCAAAAGAGGATCGTCATGGGAGACCAGGGGCATGGACCAAGACGCTGCATCCCCACTTAAATACGACAAAGCAAAGGCCACTCTTGACTGCGCATCTGGGAAAATAGAAGGGCGACACATGAAGTGTAGGGAGCATTGAGTGAGGAATATTTGTGCCTTTTGTGGATCCCCACTAAATCGTTCCGGGGGAGCTAACGGAATGACTGGTGACAATGAATGGATTACTTGTATCGTTGTTCTACTTGAGCCTTCGGTGAGAGGATTTAAGGTTTCTCTTCCTGAACTAAATGGTTGTCCCATTCTCAAGGCTAATTCCGCTGTTTCCTTTCTTGAATTTACCACCTCCTGTCTAAGACTCTGATTATCCTCTCTAACAGCTACCAACTCCTTTTGAATTGCCTCTAGAACTGTTCCCAAGGTCTGCAAATTAATTCCTTCGGCCATTCTGTTCGGGTGCAAGTATAATACGTGGGCACTTCACTCTGTCAAGACCAACAGAGAAATCTTACCATGAACTTGCACAGGAACAGAAGATGCTAGTTCCCAACTCCCTCTCAAGGATTCTCCAGAGTCCGATAATGATCTAGACTCCAAAAGACCCCCAAGGGGGAAGGGGAGTGGATAAAATAACAAACAACAGAAGAGACTGGTCCTGGAACTGTTCTTTCAGCTTCTCTTGGTTTTTGTCCGTCCTGCAGACTGAAACTCCGAGAAGACCTAAGGACACTAAACACAGATATTACTGTACTACCTATTCTACTCTAAGCTAGTCTAAATTCCCTTCTTCGCTCAACTACGTACCTAACGTTCCGAGTATCTTAGCTTCTCTTCTTTTATTATTCTTTGGTAATATTCTCTTCTTTCTTCTCTTATTGTAAATACTACTCAGTAGGTTAACCCTGTCAAGCAACACAATTATTACTATGTTTTCTAGTCTACATTTCTCTAACTATATGATTAACCTGTAATGTCTTACCTACTTTCCTGTCTTTAGCCTTTTACTTATTTATTCTTCTCAATGTATTGTTATTCTTTCTTCCTTCTTTTAGAATCCTACGTAACTATATATATATATATATCCTTATCTGTACAGCTAATACTACTGATAGAAACTTAACATCTTTCCATATTTTCTTACAGCATTTGAAATTACGTGTTTGAGGTAAGTTTCTTCTTTTAAACCTTCAAAATATATACATGCTTTCTTAAAGTCTTGTTTTATATTTCTCTATTAGAAACGTGCAGTCACTTAGCTTCTCTCTTCTCTTTTCCTGGCTGCCGGTGACTGGAAACTGCTATTAACGGGTTAACAGGCAATGAAGACTGTAGATCTTCCGCTGTGAGAGGGGGCGCGTCTTAGCTGGGAACGCCTCCTCACATTCCTTGCCTCTGGAAAACAACCAGCAAGAACCTTGTCAAGTAGACAGATGGGAGCTACTCCCGACGGGGACGAAACGGAGCGAAAAACCGGGAGAAGGAAGGATTCACACGGAGCTCATTTCCTGAGGTACGAGCTTGGAAATTTCTCTGGTGAAGTGCGCATTCGTTATTGAGCGCGAGCTTCATCAAGGCTCCAGGCACCTGTGGGGAAATAAACTAGACCGCGAGTGTAGATTTGGAATCTGCGGCCATCTTGGAATTCCACTCGCGGTATAACATTTTCCAATTATTATTCCAGGACTGATTTCTCCTTTTAACCCAATGTCTTTTGATCAGTAATGCACACACTACATGTGCAAGGTGGCCCAGAGGTCTGACACTTTGCCAAGGAGAAGAGCTGGGGAAACTGAGGAGATGTACTGCCCTTGCTGTGTGTCTGGAGTTGGCCTGCAGTTGCTGTTTCTGCCAAGGAAAGGAGAAGGACTTTGCTGTGTGCTGTGTCCCCTGCTTGAGGAAAGTCTCCAAGGGCTTGAGTAGAGCTTGCCTCCTGTTTTGAAGTCTCAGGAACACAAAGCTCCTGAGCTCCCCTGAACTTCCTTGCTGGGAGTTCTGACCTGCCAGGAGAGCCTGTGGCTGTATGTGGCCTCTGGAGGTTGTTTCTGCTACTGGGAGCTGGAAAGCAACGCAACAACCCGAAAATCGACGTATCGCTCTTTTTGTGACAGTTGTTCCAATGCAACGCCGTGGTGCAAGAAGAATCTCCCCGCACCGCTAATGAAACGGACGCAGCGCCTGTCGCCGCTGCAAGAATCGATGCATCGAGGGATCGCGGCTGAAGAAATCGGCGAAGCGCCGCTCGACGCCGCCGCATCGTTCGCCGACGCATCCTGGATTTCCATGCATGCAAGTTTTTCCCCGACGCATCACCCACGGATCGGAGTTGTCTCAGAATCTACGCATCGCTTCCCCCTACAGACCGGACCCGACGCACCACTCCCCTGTGTCCTGCAGAACTGTCGCTTCGCATCCACGAAGGTCTCAGAAATCGACGCATCTCTTTGTTTTTCGACGCTTCTCATTGCTGCGGCTGATTGGCTTAACTTAATGAATCTTGTCGCAACAACATGTACTTTGCAAGAAATCACACATCCATAGTTTTCTATGGACTCAGTTGCTAAAACCTTTTGAAAGTCATTTTTCTTAATACTTGTATGTTGGATTTTTGTCATTTTGGTCTTGTTAAGTTTAGATAAAGATACTTTATTTTTCTAAACCGGTGTGGTGCCCATTTGTGGTGTTATCACTGTGTTACTGTGAGTGTTGGTACAAATACTTTACACATTGCCTTTGGGATAAGCCTGTCTGCTCATGTCAAGCTACCAAGGCGGTGAGCAGGGGTTATCTAAAGTGTGTATCCCCTTACCCTGACTAGAAGCAAGGGTCCCTATTTGGACAAAGGTACCTACCTCTGCCAAATAGAGACCCCCATTTCTAACAGGCGGGATCTATTTTCTCCGTCTCAGGCAAGGGGGAGTCTCTCAGGTGCAGAAAGGGAAGAAAAGTGTCCCATATGTCCTTCGGGCGGGAATGGAAAGGCATCAGCTCCCAGAAAGTGGACAATTGTTCCTAACAGTACGTTACGTCTCGCAGCCATGCCCGTATGGTGAGAGTGGGTTTTCAGCCCCAGTGCATGGCCACCCTGAGTTTGGCCAGAAGGAGCAGCATGGCAGTGAGTCGGCAGTTGGTGGGAAGTGTGTCCTTGACATAGCCCAACAGTCCCACCGTAGGAGGTGTAAGAAAGTAACTGCTCAGTGATTGTGTGTATAGTTGAATACACTTCCTCCCAGAAAGCCGCCACCCACTGATATTGACAAGCGAGAGTGCTGAAGTATAATTAGGATGAGGAGGACTCAAAGCCTTTTGTGATGGGGGGAAGGAGCTGCAATACAGGATGGACTGTGCCCTGCTGGATGTATATCTGGTATGCTGACCTTTATTGTGGCCATACCATTATGCTAATCTACCCTGTACACAGATGTCTTGGCCTTTCCCTTACTAAGCAAGGTCCAGGATCTTTCCTATGACTTGGAGAGAGCACACCAAGCATGCTCTCATAGTAGAAAGCGTATTACAGTTCTTGTCCTGGGTGCAGTACATAAACAGGTGGTGGCAGCATACCGTGTTTGGAGGTTGATAGTGTGATCAGACCCTTTAATCCGAGACAGTGAGAGAGGGGACTCTCACTGTCCCAGCAGTTTTCCTGTTGTGAATTCCCCGAACCTTGCGCTGACAATCTGTATGCATGTCCAATGCATGTGTATGTAGTGTGCGTGTGGCACATGTAGGACTGTGCATATGCATCTGAGTACTGAAGCCAGTGGGATTCATTTTTTGTAACCCTAGTTAACAATGACACAAGATGGAGAATGAGGACATCTTAAAAAGACAGTGGAAGTGCTGTATTGCCTGCAAATCTAGACACTTAAGTGAGGAGGATGGAGAAAGGCTACCTTTAGAAATTCCACAAAGTCTTTGTTAGCAAAGGGCTATTGATTACATCTTCATGAGCACTGCCATTTGGTGGATGACTGGGGTGTACTGCAGTTTCCGTTGTTTAAGGTGAGGAAGTTTCTAAGTCAGGTCTGTCCTTTTGTCTAGCTGTGATTCCTGCTTCAGAGATGTTGATGACTGCCAGGTGCAGAAACCTCAAGCAACATTGCACTCAAGTTGTGGGTTCCTCAAATGGGAGAGAGCCCCAGTGTTACTTGCTCTGAGAAGCATCACTTTATGCAAGAGCTATGTACATAGAGTGCCCTGAGAAGGACACTTGAAAGAGAACCACCCAAAACAGTTCTGACATGTTAGGCAGTGGATCCACATCCCCTGTCCAGAAAATGTGTATGAATGTGGGATCTAAACTACCCCAACTTTGTTCTAGTCCCAAGTTCTTTGTGACCAAGGATGGATGTGCTCCGCAGAGTACTAGAAGAACTACTGTATGACCAGGGCTGGTGGCTGTCTGACAGCTAGTCTTCCATGGATGAGAGCACATCACCTGGTGTCTTTACTTTCTGTTGGAGTAGCTGAGGGTCTGTCTAGTGCCTAGGCGACAGCCTCCCTGTTGAGAGGAGGGAGTCTTTGTGGCCCTTCAAGAATAGAGACTGCCCAGGTGTGAAGCCCTATGTGTTCCTGGTCGGAGGAACGTCCAGGGAAAGAAGACTGTCTGAGAGTGAAGCCATGAGAGGCCTGTGCTGTAAAGGGTCCCCACTCTCTCTGGTACCTGGCGATAATGCAAAAAGTCTGCATGCTTCTGCATATCAGCCTAGTTGGGGTTTTAACAGCATTGGTATTCGCATCAGACCAGTTGAGCTAACACTGCCTTGGTGTCCCCTTCAGTCCAGTCAGGACTACACCTGCCATTATGTTCACATCAGTCCAGTTGGGGCTGCAACTGCTGTGCTGCTTCTATTTGGCTGAGTGGGAATGCATCTACCTTGATGACCTCACCAGCCAGGTCATGGCAGCAGTTGCTGAACCAGCACCTGCATAGTGATACCTAGACACCCAATCGACACCAGACAAATTCAGGTGGTGGCGTACGGACAGATGCAGGCCACATCAAGCCAACTTGGTGGCCTCCGAGTGCCTGCACCTGAACACCACGGGCCTCCGCCTGTAGTGGGATCAGGCAGCTGAGTTTGTACTAGTCATTGGTGAAAGAATAAGAATCTGAATTCCTACCCTCTGCCCCATCTGCAGAAAGAACATGAGCAAATAAGGAACTGATTGAACATTTGACTTGAAAGCCACTAAACGCACCTGAGCCCTACTCATGATGTACCATAAATTACTGTGGGACAGTTTCATCTAGAGCCACCCAGATGGGATAAAGATGGTTGAGTGCCACAATGTCATGACCAGGATCACTGCCCTATATACTGGATTGAATTCTGTAGTGCTCAGTACTGCTCTGAGACTAAAAAGTATATGCTTTTTTAAAAATACCAGCACCGGACTGGACATTGAAGTTATTGTGTCTATTGGTTGTTTGTTAAGGTCTACATTTGTCCTCCCTATAGTACTCCAAAAGAACCCTGTTACTGCTCAGCCTCGCTACTCTAAGAGTCAAATGCATAATGGGTTTTACTTGCCCCAGTTTGCAAAGCCATAGTAGGAAGGACCACGGGACACCAGTGGCAAACATCCTCAACCACCAGTAGCCCCTGTTATGGTTGTGAGAAGATGTGTTTGATTATGTATTTTAATGGTAGGGCAGTTAGATCATCTTTGTGATGCATGCCTTACAGTTGCTCCCTCTTGAGAAAAGCAATTGCTATTTTCATACCCAAATGTTGTCATTTAAAATAATTTTTTTGTTTCTTGAAAATATACCTATTGGTTTTGCCCACAGTGTCCCGATTTTCACATTTTGGAATATAAAACATATGCTGATTTTATTGCCAAATCTGCCCGATCAGAGTAATCTGACCAAGTGTCACCCTTTCAGTCAATTCATTTTGCAACTTCCAGTTTGGTGTTTTCGTTCTAGGTATATGCATGTAAATTCAAATATGAAAATGGCAATTGATTAACCAGCAAAGACTGGCTAAAAGCCACCATAGTCGCATGAGTTGTTTTCTGCCAGGTTCACAAGAATAACTTAGGGCCCGATTACGATCCGACCGCCATCACAGTGGGATTGGGACCGGCCGACAAGTAGTCAGCAGTCCCACCCACCAAATCACAATGTGACTGCCGTGTAGGCAGTTGGAATCATGACTTTTTCATTGCGGCTTGTGCTGTGGCCCAAAAAGGGCCGCCGCACAAGCCGCAATGGAAAAAGGGATGTTTTGAAACATCCATGCCCCGTGTGCCAGGCACCATGTGGTGCCTGGCACACAGATGTTTGGGGGCACCACAGATGTCCCCCAGGCTTCATAGCGGAGGGCCACGGGGGACAGGAGCCCTGCTAGGGGCCCCCAAAGTCCCTTTCCCACAGCCATTTCATGGTGGTCGTACCGCCATGGAAAGGCTGTCGGAAAGGGACATCATAATCCCTATGGCAGTGCTTGAGCAGGCACCCCCCTATTGTAGGGAATTCAATTTCCCACAACCTTTTTAGGGCGGTCAGACCGCCATGGAAAGGCTGTCGAAAAGGGACATCATAATCCCTACGGCGGTGCCTGAGCAGGCACGCCCCGATTGTAGGCAATACAATCTGACCGACGGGCTCCTTGAGCATGTCGTAAGCGTCGGTCGGTCCCTCCGACCGATGAGGTCCGACTGACCACATCATAATGCAGCGGTCGGACCGCTCTGCTGGATGTTGGTCGGACCACCACCGACGGCCTGTCGGAGGTGGTCCGACAGATATCCTAATGAGGCCCTTAGCATTCACTAGAGGCTTTCCCTTGGCAGCACCAGCAGCACACGCTGTCTGTGTTCTGTCCACTGCAGCTGTGCTTCTTGGTGCTCAAGGTGAACTGAAGACCTGCAGTTCAAAGGGACTCTGACTCATGCTAGCGGTGTTGTGGAAGTGCATATGTGTGCTAGCTTCTGCTGAAAAGGGGTGGGAGAATTGTTAGTGACCCTCACCTGTCCAAGAGACCCGGCTCCAAATGCAAAATAGTCTTTCTATATAGGTTGAGTCTTGGAAGTCCAACTGGAGACAGCCACTTCTACACTGTAGCGTCTTCCCCAGCCTAGGGGCATGCAAATGAACACACCACACAAGAAGTTCTATAACAGCCATCTTTATTCCTCACCATACAACCACACACTGCACTCATTGCGGCATAACTTTTATAACCACACCTTAATGCTTCCCAGCAGATTTCCTGTTTAGAGTCCGCACAGAACCGCAAGGGTCGTAGTGCGCATAATATCACAACTCTACACACACCTTTACCGCCAGGCTCAGCAGTCCATCTAGGGAAACAAAGATTTACTGTGCTGTGCCACTTCACAGGATAGCACATAAATAATCAGACAAAAGAAAAGTGAAGAAAATGCGCGTGATGATTTCCAATAAAAATGAGCTCCTCTTTTAAGATGACCAAGAAAATGATGTCCGTTCAATGCAAGTTATATGTGATGTATTTTATTTAGGTTGATTCAAGTGTCTTATTACATTGAGAATGACCTTTAATATCCCACACAATACAAACTGTTTCTTATAGAGTTGATAATGGTGTTAATTTCCTGCATACTCATTGGTGGTCATTTTATGAACCTAGATGTTCAAACTAGCAAGATCTGACCCACATGCCGAGCAGGAGTGGCCTGTGCAGGCAAGAGCGGTGGGGCGGGGTGGGAAATCGAAAAATGATGACAAGGGAAAATTAATTATTTATTTAATTTTCCTTCGTCGTCGTCTGTTGAGTCCCCCCCGACCCCGCCCCACTGCTCTTACCTTCACGGGCCGCTCCTGATGCCGAGCAGGTTACATTGAGGCATCTGCTTTGAAGTGTTAACTCTCAAAGCTCTTCTACCAGGATGGAACTTGTGACCCGCTGAAATACAAGGATCTCTGCAACAAATGCTTTAACCCGCTGAGAAATGTTACTACGATATGTGGCCTGCATTTTGTACGCATGGCTCTGCAGTTTACATAGTCCAGGCCCAGAATCGACCCTTTTTTTGGGAAAGTGCAGACTGCACACTGGCGGCTCTTTAAAGCATGTTTGTTTTCGTTTACAGTGTCTGTTGTCTTTTCAGACACATACTTGGGATGGTTTGGGTTTGTAGGTGGTGCTAGATCCACTACCTAAAGCGCTGAAGGGTCTTTTTGTCTGAGTAAAGAGGGCTTCTCAAAAAGTTGAGGAAGTGTTATTGTGCGCCTAGCAGCAGTGAGATGCAAGCATCTGTATTTCAAATGCTGTTTCCGCCCTCTCATGATTTTCCTGAAATACATTTGCTTGCCAGGCTCCTCAAAATCATGCAAGTCTTTTTAGGGGAGGGGTCAAATTGTCATTTTAAGGCAACAAGTACAGGTGGGGCAGTCGGTTGGTACTGTTATCATGAACTACTTTCATGTTTCAAAGCAAAATGGATAAAATATATTGTATACACTCAAAATGTACAAATGACAGTGGCAGGATGGAGTAGAAAAAAATAAATATATAAAATCTATTTTGTTTATCTTTTTGTACTGAACTAAGGTCCTTATTACCAGTTTGGTGGTCTGTGGACCGCCGTATCGGCAGTGGTGGTCCGAGCATGGTGAGCTCGGCGGTCAGACCTCCATATTACAAGTTGGGCAGATCGACGTAGGGAAGACTGCAGCTGGACTGCTGAGACTGCCAGCAGACCACCGACCGTTGGGTGTGTGATCGGGGAACGGCAGCCACCATAGGGCGGTAGAGGGAAGCTGCATTGCCGTGAGTATTATGAGTTGACTGTTCCACGATGTGACCGCGGCGCTCCGACCGCCTGCTTCAAGGTGGTGGTGACGAAGGGTTTGGGGTGTGTACTCACCCCTTTCTTCTTCTTCCAGGCAGATTCCGACGTGGATCCCTTTCTCCAGGACCCCCTTCACAGCAGGATCTGAACCCCGAGGATAATGACCCTGTGTGTGGTGATCTACAGGTGGGCCCGAACCCCGGTAATTGGTATATGGTATTGTCCCACATATATCATGCATATGTATGCATCCGACACATATGCAGTCGAAATGCACACACAGACATCAATATATTTGGTAATAGTACTCACCACCGCTGCAGGAGCCCCACCACCCCACCGCTGGCCCAGTAGTCGACTCGTAATACAGCACCCTTTGGATAGCCAGCACTGTGGGCTGCTGGTGGGGGCGGGCGCGGTCCTACGGTGGTCGGACCACCAAACTCGTAATAAAGTTCTAAGTGGTTACAAGTTATACATGATACCTCAGACTCTCTTAACTTTTCACACACAAACCTGCTGCACTCTGGATCTGTGGCCCTCACTCTCGCTCACTCCTGTTCACCTCTTCGGGTGTCATTTTTAAAAATTTCTTTCATCTCAGTTATCACAAGGAGATGATGGACGGAGCGCTGAATCTTTTCAGACACTCACCCCCAGTCACAGATCTGGGTTGAATGCATCATCATTCTTTAGCTCACTTCGCCACCTCAGTTCAGACCCAGCTATATGCAAATCAGTCTTGACCCTATGGCTCATGGGAACAGTCCAGCCCGAACTGCAAAGCCAGGTCTTCCCTGAACCGTAAACAAGCATCCTGGGACCGGTTTCCGGGTAACACCCTTCATCAGCCAGGCTAGCTTGAATCCAGTGGCAAAGTGAGCAAGGGACCTAAGTCTGGGCATACCCTGCCAACTTAGGGCAAACAAAGCAAACACAAGGAGATGATGGACAGAGCGCTGAAACTTTTCAGACACTCACCCCCAGTCACAGATCTGGGTTGAATCCATCATCATTCTTTAGCTCACTTCGCCACCTCAGTTCAGACCCAGCTATATGCAAATCAGTCTTGACCCTATGCCTCATGGGAACAGTCCAGCCCGAACTGCAAAGCCAGGTCTTCCCTGAACAGAAAACAAGCATCCTGGGACAGGTTTCCGGGTAACACCCTTCATCAGCCAGGCTAGCTTGAATCCAGTGGCAAAGTGAGCAAGGGACCCACGTCTGGGCATACCCTGCCAACATCTCAGTTATTCCTCTAATTCTCTTGTTTCAACTTCATTTCTCTTTTCACCCTCCTCTCTACACAGTCTCCTTTCTTGTACCTCTCTCTTACTGTCAACCTCCCAATGTGCTCTTAAACACCTACTCTCTCACTCCTCTCTCATCTTTCCTCTCTGTTTTCACCCATCTTAACCAGATATTCTCTTACGTACTCCTATCTCTTTCTTTTATCTCTCTCTTCACCTCCAAGGGCAAATGTTAAAAGAGGTACCTCCCCTTATAGTAATTGTGCCACACGTGCTAATCACATTGGTAGTATGACATCTCCTGAAGGAGGACCCAACGCATTCACCTAATAACCTATGAGTTGCTTCTCCCAAAAATCCTCTCCACTTTCCTCTGTCTCACACATCATCCGCTCTTTCTCACATCTCCTCTCTCTTGAACCAACATTCAACCACCCTCCTTCTTCTACAAAGACTCATTACTTACTCACCTATCTCAACTTCTCATCCCCTTTCTCTGTCTCGTATATTCTCCGTTCATTCTTGTATCTAATATTTCCATGCTTCCAGCATCTTTCCATCTTCTGACACCATAATCTTCCTTCTCCCATCACAATTTCCGCTATTTCTGCATACAAATGCATCACTCTCTTTCTTGCTCACCTTACACCTTTCTTAAAATACGTTTTCTACATCTTCTGTTTCGGTTACTTCCTTTTCACACCTATCTATGATACTACTTTCTCCCTCACATTCTCTTACTAACCTCCAGTCTGTCTCACACACACTCTAGCAATTACTTTCTCACACTTACCTCTCACTAAAACTTCTCCTCTCACTAATATACACATTGTCATGATTACCCACTAGACCATATAAGGTAAATTAATGCCAGGAAGAAGGTTGGTCAAAGGGGTTAGTGATACTCCCAGTGACCAGTTCATCCCCGATAAAAATCTACCCCTATCCAATGCAACCAGCACTACCGTAATGTGGCATGTTCTTAATTATGTAGATTGAGGTATGTGGTGTTATGATCCTTATTGTGTGTATTATAGCGTTACGAGTCTTCCACGTTTCTAATTTGCACATTTTTGGTATTTTGATCTAGTACATGCGATTGATACATTTTGCTATTTCATCATAGTACATGCGAAGCGTTAGCAAAGAGCATTTTTGTAAAAGAATGGAAGCTTACTGAACTCGAGCCGATCGAGTCGTACGCTTTGCGATCAGTATGGCTAAGAGAAAGGAATGGCCCTTAGCAACGCCACGTAACGCTGCACGTACGTCGGCGTGGTGGCCATCTTGGGTGTGGCAAGGCTATTTAAAGCCACACCCGCTTCTGGAAGGTGCTTAGCCTTCCGGTTGTCATTCTTGACCAGTCGGTATCCAGGGACGCTTACCTGAAATTGATGCGGTGTTCATCTCCTTCGTTTCCCGATTTCTGGAACAGCGCATCTTCAGCCGGACATCGAACCTGTGGAAAGACAATAAAGAAAGCTAAGTGCAATTTATGATTTTAAGGCGCCCATCGCAAGAAAGAATTAGCAATTAACAACTTGTGTGTTTGAAAGCACAAACTAATTTTTTGGAACCTTTTTTCTTTGAAGCTAGCTTTACGTTTTGAAGAAGTGCACAACAGTTTGTTACTGCTTACAAGAACTATATTTGTTTCTCTTCATATTTGCAACAATACCAAGGGCTATATTTGTTTCTACTCATATTTGCAACAATACCGAGGACAATATTTGCTTCTTTTCGTATTTGCTTCAGTTCTAGTGGTGGACTTAGGTATCTGTGCCCTAAAAATATAGCACAAAACAAGAATTTATACAATAGTGGAAACCAATGCAGTAAGTATTATTGTAACTGCTATTTAATAATAATAGTGTGAGGAATCAATGTATGTATCAATATAAACTTGCTGATATTTTATTTCATAGCATTACCACATAGAAGAGCCTAGTGAAGTAAACTACGCCATAACACCATTGCAGAGCTCCAACCACTCCAACCACTACAAAAGAATACCAGGACGCTACGTAACACATCTTTAGATCGCAGGTAGGAGCAAGTGGTTAAAGAAGGGTGTTTACTTGTGTAAAGGGAGGGACCACTCGTGAAAACAGTAGTAGAAAATACTGATAGCACATTTTTGTTGCCTCGCAGGTCGACAACAAAGATTCTTCCAGCGTCCAGTATCCTGCCCTCCTCCCTGAACCCTACTACATATCCCTAGTGAATTACTGATTACACAGGTTATAAGGTAGGGTACTGAGAAGTTGGTCGTTAACGTCTCTGCGAAACTCAACCATGCAGACTTAAGGTAAGAACGCATGGTTAATCTGACACACATGCACCCAAACACACACCCTACCTTCGCTTAAATCCAACTTTCCCTGATAAACACCTTACTCCTCCCTCCTCCATCATGCTATAATCTCCCTCAAACTCTGCCTCTTTTTTCTCTTTTCATTTTTCTCACTTCCTGGTTCTTATATACATTTTCACTCTCTCACTCTATCAGATAAACACTTTTCAAAAATAGCTCTATTTCTTATGCTGGCTATCACAAGATCATATTTTAAATGATGAGTTTACAAACTTGCACAGACGAGAAGTCTGTGCTGCACAATTAGGCAACATTGGCAAGGATGAAGGCAGTCCCATGGCGGAATTCATTTATTCATGGAACAGTGCAGAGGCAGGAGGCTTCCTATCCCCAACGTTTCTGCTCGACAGAGCCTTGATCACGGGAGGCAGTCTCTGTTTTTGAATGGCCCACGTGGTTTCCCTTTTGAACACGGGCCGAAACGTTGGGGATAGGAAGCCTCCTGCCTCTGCACTGTTCCATGAATAAATGAATTTTAATGGCAACACAACCGGAGTTGGTGCACTTCTTTGAAGTTAAAGGAGAAATTGGTGGAATTTATTTCTGGAAGCACTGGCCGCCCTGGGAAGGTGGGGCTCTCTGCGTGGCAAAAGGAGATGGGTGATTTACATTTGGAGCCCGACCTGCTTGCCCCCTGAGAAACAGTTCTCGGAGTGCGGCGAGTAAGGGAGCAGAAGGAATGATTTCCATGGCTGCAGGTTGGTGTTGCTTTTAAATCAATAGTGGCAATGTAAAAACGGACTGTGCAGTGAGGCATACCTTAAGCTTGTGCAAAGGGAATGACAATGAAGATGGTTTGAACGCAGAATAGTCAAATAAGGACTTTAATTTCATAGCACCTGTCTTCACTTTAAAGTCGTGTATTTTTCCCCTTGCGCACTCTGAAAAGAATACGGCCCGTGTTCAAAAGGGAAACCACGCGGGCCATTCAAAAACAGAGACTGCCTCCCGTGATCAAGGCTCTGTCGAGCAGAAACGTTGGGGATAGGAAGACTCCTGCCTCTGCACTGTTCCATGAATAAATGAATTTTAATGGCAACACAACCGGAGTTGGTGCACTTCTTTGAAGTTAAAGGAGAAATTGGTGGAATTTATTTCTGGAAGCCTCGCACTGGAAGCACTGGCCGCCCTGGGAAGTTGGGGCTCTCTGCGTGGCAAAAGGAGATGGGGGTATATATATATATATATATATATATATATATATATATATATATACACTTTACAAATGGATCCTGTGTGCAGCGAGCACAACGACGGGTGCAACCGCGACAGGCTGAATCCAAGCCTATGAATTAATTATAGAACAAATTTGCGCTGCACTCTGAGATTTCCGATTTTAAACCTGTATTAGCTATCTTGGCTCCACCAACGCGTTTCAGCCCTCCTGGGCCTTAATCACGGTAGGTGAGTCTTTCAGCACATTTTATTCAGTTCACATTAGCCTTCAAGGTGGCATTGTGGGAGATGTAGTGCTCTTAATAATTGGACTATATTACATTATTTACATATTGCTTTTTAGACTGTTTTGGTGGTATTACTACATAGTTATAGAAATAGTTTCACATTATAATACTTTTGTAAATATATGATCATCTTTACAGTAAGTATATATTATTGAATAAGGCTTTCTTTTATATACATAAGTATGTTGCGGCATTATTGCGTTACAACCTTAGAGTTTTTCAATGTTTTTTTAATAGAGACTCTCTATTTGAAACTAAAGACCCAAACTCAGACTTACAGAACTTACCTTTAACATTTGTGACCAACTTTAGCAATATTAGCAACAAAGTAAAGAACATAATAAATAGGAATTGGCACCTACTGAATGAACAAAATAGTGTAAAACTTCCAAAACCAATGTTTTCGTTCAGAAGAAACCGTACAATTAGAAATTGTCTGGTACATACCTACAGAAACGATACAGAATATAAACAACGAAGCATTACTAATGCCCCCTTACCAAAAGGCAATTTTCCGTGCAGTTCCTGCAATAACTGCGCCAATATTATTAAAGGCTCTGTGATTACACACAAGGGGCTACACACAATGTAAAGAACTTAATAAACTGTTGTACAAAAAATCTGATCTATCTGATTCTATGTCCCTGTAACAAGGGCTACATTGGGGAAACGTCCCGAGAAGTAAGGATCAGAATGACCGAACATAAATCAGCTATAAGAACAAAAAAACAAACAGCGCCTTTAGTGGAACACTGGATTGAGCAAGACCATAAGATTGATGACCTTAAATGGTGTGGTATTGAGGCAATCCAGATGAGTGCACGGGGAGGCGACCATACAGTTAAAAGAAAAAAACGCGAACAATTCTATATGTCAAAATTTAACACATACCGGAACGGTTTAAACACCAAAGAAGAGTGGGAAAAATTGATCTAAATATGACCACTGTCTTACCACCTTTAGTTTCCCTTTTTCTTTCTTCTCAAGCTGCTATTCGTTAGTTTACTTACTGAGATATAGTGAGATTTGGGTCCTATACGTTCATTCCGAGCCACATCTTTCATAATGTAGGAACATTGACCCACTTTAACGTTAAATGCATGACTGTTAAGAAACACCATTCTCGACATTTCAAGATGGCCGCCATGGAAATGTTTGTTTATAGTACAAGCTGTTTTAGTTTCTATCTTTTGGGCCCTATTAGGGATCTCACACTAATAATGATTGCCCGTTTTGAGATCGCACATTAATAATAGTTGATGAAAATCTCTTAAAATCTCAAAATACAGATCGAGTCAAGTCCGGTACCACCTTGTACCCTTTTGCACCATTTGAAGATGGCTGCCGTTTTTCGGACCCGAGACAATTTATATATAAGCCTGTTCTCCGAATAAATTTATTAAAAGGAGTTCTCATATTGCTAACAAAGTACGGATAATGTCGTCCACCAAGAATAACTAGGAAAATAAAATCGTTTTCGACATGAGCTCGTTAGTGACGAGACTCCGCCCCCTCTAGTTATGCCCGTCAAGTCGGGCAAATAAAAAGACCTCCAGGTCAAATCCCACCAGGATCCTGACCCGGAAGAAGTTCGTTAGAGCAGGGAGGCCGCCTGTTCCCTATCCGGTAAGCGGACTACACGATAGGTTTAAGACTTAAGATTTGTTATACAATTATAACCAATGACCTATTTAATGCAGGTGTATTTGGTCACGCATAGACGTATTTTATAAAAAACTGCCATATGTTGCCATTTAAAAAAATATATAAATAATGGTGTCTTTATGTCACAATACTAGGTAGTAGAAACCGTTAGCCTCCACAATATGTGTAGCAACAATGCATGAAGGTCTGGCTTAGACAACCTTAGACTAACCCGTTTTTCGTAAAGATTGTATTTTTCGAGCGGTCATATTGAACGTCCTTTAAAAACTGCCATATGTTACCGCCACGATTAAAAAACATTAAACATAAATTATGGTTTTTTAAATCACAGTACAGATAGTATAGACATTTTCAAACTGTTATCCTCCACAATATGTGTAGTAGCAATGCATGAAGGTTTGTCTAAAATAACCTCGTCATTCCGCCCTTCGTAAAGATCATGTTGCATTTCTTGAGCAGATAAACTGAGTAGTTTGTAATTTAGTACACTGCCATATTTAGAACCAGGAATATATTATTTCCGCTAGAACACAACATGTTTTATCAATATAAACATGTTAGGGCATACTAGGCGATCTCTGCCAATACAGCGTAATGAATATCCGCATAATTATTTATGACAAAATTATCGTCTTTTCCCAACAAATATAAAAAAAAAAAAAAAAAGGGGACACAATCAATATATCGCCATATATGCGGTGTATAAGTACAAAGCAGTACACCTGTACAAATATTCGCACAAATTATTGTTGCACAATAATATGATTCGGTCACAAAATTAACACATTATATTTATAATATGTCTATATATACCGCCAAATATGCGGTGGTATAAATACGAAACAGTACACCCCATAAAGACAGGGCGAGTATAACAATAAGTGATGCAAAAAGTAATCGACACACCGTTATTTATGTATAGTAAGTGACAAATCGGGTTCATCCATTAACACTTTGGCCCGTGTCTGATATTTATTTTCACAGATTTTATCCTATCAGCCAAGCGCTATTTTCAAGACACAGAACAAGGTAAATGTAGACCATGGCTATTACAAAAAATGGGAATAAATGATTTTCTATCTTACACCATTAAAAACACAAACCTTGTGTTTTTCTTTAATTAGTACATCGCCAATGTTGAAAACGTCGATTTTGTACTAGGAAAGTTGAGAATCACGGCACATCAGTTTGCTTAACCGGTAAGCAGTTACATTTGGAGCCTGCATCCTTTGGGTATTATGTACACCTTTAGAATTAGTTGAGTGACAGAACGTTCTCTCTTCTTTCTTTTTCTGATAAGGCTCATACTTCAAAGCACTGCTGATTTTTAATTTATACTTCCGGTGGCTCTAACGAATGAATATAGAGTACTACGTACTATTTTAAAGGTATGTCATAGTCTATATTAACCTTTCAGTTATTTCAAACAGACTTGAATGTAATGGGCCTCTTCTTTATCTTAGGTCATCCTTTTTTTCGTAGCAATTGCGGATGAGTTTCTGCCTTCCACAAATGACATATCAAGTGACTTAAATTCATGAATAAGCCTTGATGTCTACAAAACTTTAATAGGTTGGTTGTAGGAATACCCTCTCCCTGTTCATATGGATCACGTGTTCGTGTTTTTGATAATTGGTGTCTTATACACTATTAAATTAATTAAAGGATTTCAGCTTAATCTTTTTCAGTGTCTAGTGTTTTTATAAAAAATATAAAAAACAAAAATCTCTGTGAAAATGCAAGTTTGTCATAATACTTGTTTCTAAATGAGATGTTTCTTGCTATTTAGACTCTTTGAAAACTTTTGTCCTGAAGAAGGTGACAAAGTCAAGTTCTCACCGAAACGCCGCGTCGACTGTTTTTAAGTTTTCTTACCTACTTTTAACAAACAATTAGATTGTAACTTCTCTAGTGAGGAGATGTTTTTTTAAATATTTTTTAATTTAAGTTGTGATGTACTATGATGCACTGTATTCTTGTTTTTATTAAATAAATTTAATGGATATATTGAGTTTTTTTTAACCATTCTGATTATTTAACACTTATTGTACATTGAAATGCTTATCCAAGTGTAGAATTTTGCTGTTCTCTGTTTGTGCTCAACACTTGATCCATATTGAGGCATGTCCATATAAAGTCAGTCTGCCCATCGTTTATCACTCACAAGGGATTTTTTGTTTTCTCTATGTGGAGATTAAGACAGAAAAAGGTGTCCCCGTAATGCTACTGTGTACTTAACGTTTAACATATTTTATCCTGGTTTTACTGTAAAATATTTAGTCGGATCTTCTTTCTCTCTATTATATGCTCTCTATTTTTAATTGTTTTTATATATTTTGTATTTATGTATCTATTTTGCTATTTTATGACCTTTTAGGCAGAAATAAAGATATTGACTGACTGACTGAATTTAAATAATAAATATCAATAATATAACTATTTTTTAAATAATTAATTATTAATTAATTAACTTCCCACCGTATCCCCCTAAAAACCCAACAACCTGCTACAACACCAAAAATTACTGTTAACATTAAATAAAAAATTGTAAATCACTTAAAATTATTAACTATGGGGCTCATTACGATGGCGGATGGACTTAAGTCCGTCCGCCATCGTCCCGGTAATCGGGACCTCCCGGCCATATGGCGGCGGTCCCGCACAGCAAATTACAATGACACCGCCACTGTGCCGCCGCAAAAGGCATTTTTAACATTGCAGCGGGTGCTGCTGGCTGCAGCACCCACCACAATGTTAAAAATGCAGGTTGTGCATTTCCCTGCACCAAGTGGCAGGCACCACACGGTGCCTGCCACTTGGTGCAGGGAACTGTAGGGGGGCACCATAGGTGCCACCCAAGTGCACAATTACATTGCCCCTGCACAAGGGGTCCCACAACGGGCCCCCAAAGTACATCCCCGTCAGCCTTTGAATGGCGGTTGAACTGCCATTCAAAGGCTGGGGATGCTGCATCCTAATGTGGCAGACGGTGCCTGCTAGGCACCTCCACCATTCTGGGTATGCTGGCCGGTCCGACAGGCAATCGTAACGATTGCCTGTGTCGGACACGTGGCGGACGGGCTTTCCGTCCGCCAGCACACCGCCCACCATCCTCATCTAGCGGGCAGAGAATGGCTGCACAATGGCGGTGAACTGCCGGTGGCGGGTTCACCGCCATCGTAATGACCCCCAATATTTTAAAAAAGTAATAACATTTATATACACAATAGTAATGCATAAAATTAATGTATCAACTAAAACACATTAAAACAATTAAAAAGCAAGATTTTTAACCACTATATATTGAAAATGATATTTTTTTTCATTTAAATATTTCATTTCGACCAAGGGCCATAAAAGTTTCATAGAAATACAATCATTCGTAATACAATCTAAAATACATCCAGACATATATTATGTAGTAACAAAAAAAAAATCAGGAATTTCAGTTAAAATAATTTAAAATATTGTAGGTGCATTACTGAGTCTTTCCATTGTTACCACCCCAGTAGATTCACATTTTAAAAATGGATAAAAACATTTTTACAATTCAATAAGAAGGTGAAATGACCGGATATTTTAAACGATTCAGAAGTATTTTTTTACATCAGAAAGTACATTAGTCTTTGGTGCATCACAGCCTTAGTCCCGCTTTTTTCCTTATCAGTCCCACTATGAACACATATCTGGATAAGGCAAATATAACATGTGGTGCGGTGCTAGTTGTCAGTACCCTTAGTGCCTCTTGATGCTTTCTAAAACCCATTGTATTACATAGCGGTCGGATCCATTTCCTCCTTGGTCTATCATACGCCTGGCAGAAAAACAAAATATGTGCTATGTTCTCTGTGGACCCTAGAGCGTGTATAGTGCATAGAGTACAAGAGCGATCTTCCTTGTCCCCCCAGTTTGCTGTGTGACTCTTGATCTGTAAGATATTATATCCTAACTTTAGGTATAGAGTTCTTGCTAGGTGCGGCTGTACACTGTCAAGAAAATCCTCGCGGCTCGGGCTTGGTTTAATAGTAAGGAATTGAGATGTTAACCTTCTTAGTCTCGGGTCACAATGGAGTGCATTCAATATGTGTTGCCAATAAATTCCCTTCAGTGTAACTTTACAGCTAGGTGTTAGGCTCTGTGGGTTAGTCCAATATGATTCGAGACCTAGCTTTATGAGCCATTTCTGTACAAATCTTAACCAAGGGAAGGTGAGGCAAGTGCCAATGGCCAGTAATTCACGTACACCTTCTCTGTATGCTACTAGTTCTGGTGTTGTCCACAGCCGTATCCAGTAGAGCAATGGTCGCAAGGTTGTAAGATGCCCTATGCGCTTTACGTCTAGATCGTGGAACAATGGGATAAGTGGTGTTGATGGGGGTAGCCCCAGTAGGCTCCTCACAAATTTGTTTTCCCCGATCGTCAATTGCTTGGCGTCGCTAGTGCCCCATAGCTCTGATCCATACAGTGCTGCCGCCTGGACCTTACATTTGTATAGCTCAAGTGCTGGTGTCACTGATTTGCTTGAGGACATACTATACTTCTTAAAGACTGCCCCTGTCCCTTGAGCTAACCGTAGTGCTGAATGATTTACTTGCTGTTTCCATACTAATTTGGACTCTAGTAATATGCCCAGGTAAGTAAAATTAGTAGCGTGTTCTAATGTTTGGTTGCCCAACATGAAGTTGTTTTTAAAACCCTTATGTGGGTTTACTAGCATTTATTTCTAGGCCTTTTGTGACACAATATCCATTAAAATCATTCATCAAGTTTTGTAGTTCCTTTGGAGTTTGTGATATCAGGATGGTATCAGCTGCAAATAGCAGCGCCGGTACCAAGTTTCCGTTCAATTTGGGAGGGTCGTGTGTTTGCTTTTGCAAATAATTTGCCACGTCATTAATATAGAGTGAGAACAGGGTGCGAGCGAGTACGCAACCCTGTCTCACTCCTCTCTCTATTGGGATTGGCTTTGTAAGTTCCCCATCCATACCCCAGCGGACTCTAGCATAGATTCCGTTATGCAGCCTTTCTATTTGGGTTACTAGGCTGGGGGGAGCTTTTTGTTTTTTTAATGAGTCCCATAATAAGCATCTAGGTACGAGGTCGAAAGCTGCCCGCAGGTCAACAAATGCCACATAGATGTGGCCCTTCCTAATCTTTACATATTTCCAGAAGATGCACAGAAGTCTAAAGACTTGATCTACTGTACTTGTGCATGATCTGAATCCTGCCTGGTATGGGGACAATATACTATTAATCTCTATCGAGTCGTTAAGCCTATTTAATAACTGTCTGGCGTGGATCTTTTGTAAAACGTCTATCAGACTGATTGGCCTGTAATTTTCGGATTTGTGTTTACTACCTTTTTTGTGGATAGGGACAATTTCAGCCCCTTTCCACGTTTCCGGTATTATTATTATTATTATTATTATAGTTGCTTGTAAAGCGCAGCTGACACCCTACGGGTACCCTGGCGCTTTGATAAAATGATAGCTGGGTGTGGAACGAACTGTAGCCCCTGCCCAGAAGGAATTAGCAGTGGACCGGGGAGCATACCCGGGGATAGAGCCAGGTTTTTATCCTTTTTCTGAACTGCAGAATGTTGTCTATATGTCTAATATCAGATGGAAGTTTATTCCAGAGGCGGGGGGCTGCCGTGCAGAAGGCCCTGCCTCCTGATTTAGCTTTCTTAACTCTATGCACCCTCACCAGGTTTGCCGATGAAGAGCGAAACGTTCGGGGGGGGGGCATACCAGGTAAATTTTTCCTGCAGGGATTTGGGTCCATGTCCATGCAGGGCCTTGAACATTATGCATAATGCCTTGAATTGTATTCTCTGCGAGACTGGCAGCCAATGCAAATCAGAGAGTGCCAGGGAGGCAGAAGAACGGCGCGATCGCCGTAATGCTATTTTTGCAGCCATGGTCTGTATTCTCTGCAATCTCTCAATCAGATATTGTGGGGAATCTAAAAGCAGAGCGTTGCAGTAGTCCAGTCTACTAAGGATAGTACTTCGGACTATCAGCGTTCTAGCCTCCAAAGAGAACATCGGAAAGATTTTCCGGAATGCTCTAATCAAACTAAAACAACTTCCAACTGTCTTGTTGACATGTTTTTCTAATGTCAGTTTGTTATCAAACATGATTCCCAGGTTGCGTACAGTATTACTGGGAGCCAGTGAGGTACTGGGAGGAGTAGGACAGAAGTTAGATGGAAGTATAGAGGGAGTTCTTCCTACTACACAATGTAGAATCTCTGTCTTCTCTGAATTAAATTGAAGAGAGTTCTCCCTGAGCCAAGTTGCTATATCCTGCAGACATGCATGAAAGTCTGTTAGAGACACTGATTGCTCACCCTCTAAAGACAGAATAAGCTGGGTGTCATCTGCATAATTCACTAAATTAACATTATGAGATCGAATGATGGCAGGTAGAGGACTCATATAAATGTTAAATAGGATAGGGGTGATTGCCGATCCCTGCGGGACTCCATGCAGCATGTTAGAAAACTTGGACCGAAAAGGGGGGAGGGCTACTGCTTGTTGTCTGCTAGATAAGTAAGAATGAAACCACTTAAGGGCGGTGCCCGTCACTCCCACCTCTTCAAGCCTGGACAAGAGAATCCCATGGTTTACCGTGTCGAATGCGGCAGACAGGTCGAGGAGGACCAGAATGGCCGACTGTCCCCTGTCTGCTCGCATCCGTAGATCGTCCATAACGGTCACCAGGGCAGTCTCCGTCCCATGGCCTGGGTGGAATCCAAATTGTACCTTATCAAGAATGTTATTTATTTCTAAAAACTGGGAGAGTGCTTTACTAACCACTTGTTCCAGAATTTTTACTGGATATGGTAGGAGGGAAATGGGTCTGTAGTTCTTTAAACAGGCTGGGTCAAGTGTCGCTTTTTTCAGCAGGGGTGTAACCGACGCCTGTTTCCAGCAGGCCGGCACAGAGCCATTCATCAGGGATTGGTTACAAATTTGCCGTAATGCCGGGAACAGTTCAGGAGCCAGCCCCTTCCAAATTTTATGTGGCAATGGATCCAGATGAGATCCTGAGGATACTTCCATGGCCATTTTTTCAAAGTCACCTGCAGAGAGCATATCAAAATGGTCTAAGGAGTATAATTTCTCCCCCCCGGCTCGACTGGCAGAAAGTGACTCCTTGGGCATATTGCCCAAATTTAAGCCATTGATAATGTTACTAATCTTGTCCTCAAAGAAGATTGCCAATCTATCACATAGTACCTGACTGGGCACAATCTCATTCTTTGAGCATTCTGGATTAATCAGAGTATCTACAATCCTGAATACATCCTTGGTACTGTTTTGTGCCTTCAAGATGGAATTTGAACAATACTCTGTCTTTGCTACCAGAATTTCTTTCCTATATTCCTCTATGGCTAACGGGGCGCCTGCTGTTATTGCATTCCTGAGGGTATTGACATATGGGACCCAGACCTTTTTATCGTGTTTAAATAGGTCTCCGGGGAGTCTATCTAGTCCCGGTGCTTTCCCTGGCTTGATGGTATCTATGGCATATTCTGTTTCTTGCAGTGAGAAAACGCTCACTCCACTGTCCCCCTCATTATTTGCAAGCTCCCTGTCTCCACTCAAAGTTGCAGTGGGCCGGAAGCTGGAGTACAAGGCAGAGAAGTGCTCGGTCCAGACTGCCGAGTCCAAATAATGCTCCATCCTAGCTACTTGGTCCTTGCCCCCACATGCTATGATTTTCCAGAACTCAGCTGAATTGTTAGTTTGTGCTGCCTGCAAGAGGTCCAGCCAGCTATTTTCCTCCCAATCCCTCTTGGCAGTGGCCAATGTTCTCCTATGAATGTCCCTGGCCCTCCTTACTGAGACTGCATTTCCCCGCTTTATCGTGTCAAGTAAGGTTGTCTTGGATCTCCTGCATTCTGTTGTGTACCATGGGTTTACCTTTGGTCCCAGTTTAGAGGTAGATTTTGATTTCTTCCTGATGTTTTTAGTGAGAAGAGGCTCTAGCTTTACGGCCAGAGTGGAGTGCATTGATGTTGCAGACAAAGCGTTTATTTCCAGGTGGGCACCCACTACCTCAGTGAAGGTGTTATAGATGTTTGTCATTAACTCTATATTGCCTGTGACCTTAGGCCACTTGATAGATCTTCGATTATTTCCTACTAGGGGATATACATTTTGCATAAAGATGTCAGATTGATCATCTCTTGCTAGCTGGGCTATTACTTCCAAGCAAAGTGGTCGGTGGTCGCTGTTGTCCCTCGTATCTATTCTGAAGCTCACTATCCTACTCCAAGTATGAGTGCTGTGCATTATATAATCTAATCTCGACTGTGAGCTACCACGCTTAAAAGTATGGAGAGAGGCTTTTTCATCCCCATTAGTGAATACCCTCCCATTACACGCCCTTAGACGGTGTTCTATAGTGAGCTGCACTATATGCAGTGCAGCATTAGTGCAAGGTTTTGGTGGCCCTGCCACTAATTCAGGCAACCCTATGGCCGTGTCCTCTTCCTCGGTTACGTTTTCTAGTCCATTTAGTGGCTCATAGGCACAATTGAAATCCCCACATACTATCACGGTATCGCTGGGGTTTATATGGTCCAACGAGCTACCCAGTGTATTGATAGTCTCAGAATTTAGAGTTTGCCTGGCTGGTCTATTATAGGTGTTAAACAAATACAATCTTTCGTTGTTACTCTCTAAGTACACCGCCAATAGATCTAGAGAGTCTATGGTGTAGTCAAAGGATCGCCTCCCCAATGTTATTTTGATCCATATTACAAGGCCCCCAGATGGTCTTCCTCTCTGTGTTGGTAGAGCATTCTTATAGTATGTTTTGTAGCCTAGCTTGTGTGGGGGGGTAAGCAACCATGTCTCTTGAAGGAGGCAGATGTCAAATTTGTCTATGTAGCTATGCCAGTCTGGGTCCTCAAGCTTTTGTTTTAGGCCAGCAGCATTCCAGGATACTATAGCTATAGGGGCTTGCCCTGTCATAAGTATTTTATGTGTTGAAGCGGTAAGATCTATAATAGGAGGCGCACCCTCATGATGTGGCACACACTCCGACTCATTTAAGCTACTGGTAGCGCTTCTTGTGCCTGCGGAAGTTGGAAAACCATTCACATACGGATTGAACACCTTTTTTTGGAGTTCTTTGTCCAGGGTAGTATCTCCTTGGCATGGCGGGGAGGGTTGTAATCTGGGGGACCGATGAGCTCCCTCCAAAGTCAATCATTGTGTTCTAGGCAGGAGCTGCTGGGTCTAATGCCCTGCAGTGAGAGCAAAGGTGGCTTGTGAGGGATAAAGCGCTTAAATTGAATAGAGGAAGAATCAGGGGAACAAGTGCGAAATTCTAGGGTAAGTAGGTTTTCTACCAGGCCTGGTTCGTTTAATATTAGCTCAATACAATCTAGAGCTTGTCCTGATGGTGTAAATCTGCGCGCCCTGGTAATGTCATCTCGGATTACCGAGCGACAGCCCCTAACATAGCGGATCCAATGGATCGCTTTATTGATCAGGGTTTCCTCCCCCTCAAATCCCTGCCTCATGCCAAGTTTAGGAACGTTGACCATGAGGATTTTGTTTTTATTTTCGGGCGGCAAGCGAGAGGGGGATGTGTATACTGAGTAGTTCCTACCATAGTGGGGTAATGGCTAGGTTTGAAGGGAATTACTTATCTCGTAGTTGCGAATAACATGCGTGCCTGCTCGTATGGACGGACGGTTTACGGAATTTACATTAAGGTGAGGGTGTATTTGCGTGTGAGAAACAGCAACAACTGGTGGCAATGACTGTAAATGTCCGTGGGTGCTTATTATCCCTTGACTGATTTTTTGGTGCAAAGGCTGAGAGAGACTACTCAAGCCTTGTGATGCCAGCTGTGCTTGTTTTGGTTGAGCGCCCAGCTCCCGTGTAGCTGGAAATCCAGGTGGAGGACTAGTGTGTAGTATCGTTTTAACTAATGTAGTTAGTCCCTCGATCATCGCTCTCAAGGTCCCTACTTCAGCTCTCAGCTCGTTAATGAGCTGGTGGGTACTTGGGTTCAGGGGTTCTGCGTTGGAAACAGCAGTAGTCAGCTCTGTAGGTTCGGGGCCGTGTTGGAATTGGTCTTCCTTGTGTTTGTCTGATAAGGCCATTAGAGGGGCAAACCTATTAGTGCAAAGAACAGTGGCTTCTATCTGAGGTTGTGTACTGTAGGAGATGTTAGGAGAACTCGGGTTGATGTTGGTATTACATGCGTCAGGTGGAGAGTGAATCCCAGCTATATATGTTGGGTCCTCCTTGTTTTGTATACGGGCTTCCCTAGGGCCGGTCTTTTTAAACATAGCTGGGATTACAGGAGTGCAATTGTGACTAATAATAATCGGTACAGGGGGTAGTTTATTAGTTGGAGTTTGGAGAGGAGTGGGTGAAATTGGAGTGGGAAGTTGTGCATTAAGTATATCTGTACATTCACCTATCAGGTTGTCGATGCGATCTATTACGCTGTTGCTGGCTAGGTGTTTAAAGATTTCTTGACCTTTTTCCCTTTCCTGTGCTGGGCACCACCCGTGCTCTCCATGCATTTTCTCTTCCCCATTTCCCTTGTACGGAGGCCTCTAGAACAATATTCCAGGAAAAAGAAAAGGGATAATTATAGTGTTAACCTGGACTGCCTAATGCCACCAAATGCAGCGACAAGGTGGTAAGTGATAGGGGTTGCAGCCAATCCACTACTTACTATTTTAAACAAAAACAGTAGTAAGAGCTTTGGATAGAATAAAGGCCAGGTGTATAGGAGGCCGTAGCTACACTGGCTGAGAGTTATCTCTCTCTAATGTTTAACGGGTTTATGGCCAATTCAAGCTAATGCAAACTCCCCTAGCGCGCTGCTGCGAGACAAAGCAAGACAAAGTAAATGAACAAGTTTGTAGCCTCTTTTTGAAATGTCCGAAGCTCAATGTCCAGATTTATCTCCCTAGCTGACCAGTTTTAAGTCTCTGCAGGCAATCAATCAGGATAATTATAATTGGCAGCGCGAGGTGCAGGGTATTTTTAAAACAATGTCCCAAATCTTTTGGTGTGACCAGACCGTTAAATGCGAATAGAGGGAAAAAAAAAAAAATGACACAGTACCTTATGCGCTCAGAATTTCAGATGCCACGACTAAAGGGAGGTGGCCCCGCCCTGCCTCTTCCTGGCAAGGACGTGCCCGGGCTTTGCCCGGGTGCGGCCCGCGCCGCGGGGGGAGAGGCAGCGCTTTATGCGCGATGGTAATTGAAG
Source organism: Calotriton arnoldi (assembly GCA_963921515.1). Classification (NCBI taxonomy): domain Eukaryota; kingdom Metazoa; phylum Chordata; class Amphibia; order Caudata; family Salamandridae; genus Calotriton; species Calotriton arnoldi. Next base: position 955,466 of record CAWUFW010005554.1, on the reverse strand, counting down.
CGCCTCCCCCTCACTCGCGGCACCTGTGCGGGAAGCGTTGCACCCTGGGACTTGTGGTCCCCTACCAGGGTGATGGCGGCAGTGGAAGTTCGGGCTCCTGTCCCACCAGGGATGGAAGCAGCGGGGCACCAACACCGGGCACCGGCCAGCAGACCAACCGGCAGGAAAGGACACAGCAGGCTCACAAAATGATATTAAAAACATCAATGTTATTTAAAATGATATTACTTACTTCAAAAAATTAGTTTGTTATCAACGCTATTTGTGCATCACAAATGTTAATTTCCGATATTTCTTTTGTCCAAACACCAGGCAAACACATACCAAGCTCTTCAAAAAGGTTTTGAATTCACATCTACCACATGACTCCAGCCTTGTTGCACCTTCTGAAACTGTTAAGAGGTACCATTGAGATTGCAGGCTTCGCCTTAATGAGTATTAAGTAATTATCAAGAAGAAACCATAAATAGTCAGAAAGTGAAAAATAGCACACTCCTTTTAAAAAGAAGACTCTCATAGGATGATGACATCAGTTCCTGTGATGTTGTGTGACACTACTATGGATTATTTTTAACACTTTATTTAAACATTTCCATATATTAACTTGTAACCGTCGCATTACCAGGTGAATGATTCACAGCAATACTTAATCCAACAACCATTAACTTTGTATGAATGCATTTTATAATGGGTCAGCTAATATTTTCGCTAAAATTACTGTAATGTTTATACAGTTCCACATTTACCCCATAATATGTACTTTTGAGTTTTAGGATCATTTGTATCCCCTGCATGGATTTGCCCACCAGCTTCTTTTGCTATGAGATAACTCCTCGAGGACCCCATTTGTCTTTTGGGTGTCATGTTGCAGGGAATACCGTATTATAAGTTTCTCAGTTCATGTTACACTGGGCTATGCCTTTATCCAAGTGGGGGGCCACAACACCATTCCAGTTCATTGCCACCTGTCTCTTCCCCATCAGCAATGCAATGTTCACAAATTTTGCACTACTTTTTGAGACTTTTTTCACATACCCTAGCAGTGACATTATTGGTTCGCACATCAAGGACATTTCTGACATCTCGTTCATTTTAAAAAACAACCAGTGCCAAAATCGAGCTATTTTCGGGCAGCACCATGCCAAATGCAGGACATCTGCCCTATAAACATGTCATCTAGTACAGTTATTGTTTTCTCTCCCACCGTACTATATCATGCTGACTGGTATGTAGTAGATCCTGTACAAATATTTAGAATGATTTAGTCCACGCCTACCATTCATTGAACTTCCTTGGTCTGTCTATAACAGTTTATCCAATGTTCTTTGGATTTCTCTGTTCCTAAATCCAGTGCCCATTTTATCCTAGCCCTATTTATTTTGGATTTCATATAATTCATCACTTTATTCATCATTGTGACCATCTTCTTAGGGGCAGGTCCTGCAGTGACCATCGACAATAATTTTCACTCCTCAGATTCTTGTGGGAATGCGGGGAATGACCTATAGTACTGAAATACATCCAGGGGCGTGGAGCTGTTAGAAATGGGGGTCTCTAGTTAGCAAGGGCTTGCACCTTTGTCCAAGTAGGGACCCTTCTTCCTAGTCAGGATAAGGGAGTTACACTCCTAAAATAACCCCTGCTCACCCCCTTGGTAGCTTGGCACGAGCAGTCAGGCTTATTCTAGAGGCAGGGTGTAAAGCATTTGCACAAAACCAACAGTAATACAATGTAAGCACTACAAACGGACACCACACCAGTTTAGAAAAATATCCAATATTTTTATATACTTAAAACAAGACCAAATACGATAAAAAACCACTATGCAGTACTTCAAAAATAGTTACTTCTCAAAATGTCTTTAAGTTGCAAAATACGTTGAAAAACACAGTTCGTACGAGTCGGTAGCTCGGTCCGAGCCTACCGCGATGCTGAAAACAACAGAGTCTCGCAGTTTCCGCTGACCGCGTCGGTACGGGCCAGCAACAGCGGGACAGATTCGTTCACAGTACCTTTCTTAGTGCGGCTCACACAGGCGTGCGAGTCGGTCTTGGCATCCGTCGTGGTCGCGATGCAAAATGGAAGCGGTGGAAGGTGCGGTGTCCCTCGATGCGGTGCGAGCAGCGGCTCGGTGACGATCGCGCAGATGGCGTCGGTGAGACCAAGGCTGGCGGTGCAGGGCGAGTCGGTGCTCGATTCGGTGCTGGCAGGTTGCGGTGCGGGTGACAGAGCCGGTTGTGGCGTTCGTCGCGGTCACGGTGCAAGGTGGAAGCGGTGCAAGGTGCGGTGTCCCTCGATGCGGTGCGAGCAGCGGCTCGGTGACGATCGTGCAGACGGCGTCGGTGAGACCAAGGCTTGCGGTGCAGGGCGAGTCGGTGCTCGATGCGGTGCTGGCAAGTTGCGATGCGAGCGACAGAGCCGGTTGGCGGGAATTGGCGCTGGCCGAGCCGGACAGCTGTGCGTGACGAGTCGGTCACGGGTGTCGAGCCAGCAGCGACCGTGTCGGTGAGCCCAGGCCAGCGAGGTGAAGCGAGGCGATGCAGGTCGCGGTGTCTCTCGATGCGGTGCAGGCAGCGGCTCGGTGACGGAGTCGGTGAGACCAAGGTTTACGGTGCAGGGCGAGGCGGTGCTGCTTGCGGTGCCTTCGGGACACAAGGCCAGCGACGGAGTCGGTTGACAGAGTCGGTCGCGGTTCCCTCTTCTCTGTGACAACTGAAACAGCTGTTCCAGGAGCGGTACCCAGAGGTTGGTGAAGTCTTTGCAGTCCCTGAGACTTCTTAACAGGAGGCCAGCTCGGTTCAGGCCCTTGGAGATACTCAGCACAAGTAGAGAAAGTTCAGTCCAGTCCTTTCACTGCCCAAGGCAGAAGCAGCAGCTGCAGGCCAACCCAACAAAGCAACAACACAGCAAAGGGGCAGTACTCCTCCTGGCAGCTCTTCCAGCTCTTCGTCTTGGCAGGTTCCTTGATTCCAGCGAGATCTAAAGTTCTGGGGTTTGGGTCCCCCTTTTTATCCTCGATTTCTCTTTATTCTCTGAAGGCAGAGATGCCTTTGCCTAGTGCAAACCAGTTCTGGTCAGTCCTGGAGCACTTTGTTGACAAGTCTCCTTCTTTCCTTTTGCAGTGTAGGCCAGGGACATCAGACACACCACAGGAGGTGGAGCCAGCATTGTGGAGGGAAGGCACAGCCCTATTCAGGTCCCAGGTGCAACTCCTCCCACCCATCTACATGTAGGTCTTGCTATTCAGCCCTATCTCCTGGAACCCCCCAGCCCCTGTCACTCACACTCCAGACAAGAAATACACAACCTAGCAGAGGCAGGCTTGGATGGTTAGACAAGAAAATACCTACTTTCTAAAAGTGGTATGTTCAAACACAGAATGTTAAAACCAACTTCACTAAAAGATGCATTTTATCATTCTGCGTTCAGGCATACTAAACTCGAATTTCTACCATGTTCCCTGGGTCAGTTAGGATCATAGGACGTAATAATCAAAACTGCCCATTCTGGCCTATGGGGAACAGGTAGCCTTGCCATAGTGAAAAACGAAGTAGGCTGTAATTCACTATCAGGACATGCCATACACACCAGGGCATGTCCTACCTTTCACATACAATGCACCCTGCCCACAGGGGTACCTTGGGCCTACCTTAGGGGTGACTAACATGTAGAAAAGGGAAGGTTTAGGGACTTGCAAGTGTGTGCACTTGCCAAGTCGACATGGCAGCCCCAGGCTGCGCACAGGCTCTGCAATGGCAGGCCAGAGTTACACTTTATGGGCTGTTTGCGTGGGTGGCACAATCCAGTGCTGCAGCCCACCAACAGCCTTTGATCTATAGGCCCTGGCACTCGCAGTGCACTTTACTAGGGACTGACACATAGATCAAATAGGCCAATCATGGAAATACCAATCCATACACATTCTCTACAGGAGCACTTGCACTTTCCCACTGGACAGCAGTGAGGAAAGTGCGCAGAATCATTACACCAGCAAAAACAGAGTCAAAAAACGGGAGGTTAGAAAGCAAAAAGTCAGGGGAAACACGCCAAAAGATGCCAAGTCTAACACATGTCCCCTCCAGCTGAAAGTAGGGAGAACTACCCAACCCCATTGGAGTTCTCTTCACTAAGGCGGAAGAACCTGGACATACCATCTGCGTTGGCGTGTTCTGTACCAGGGCGGTGTTCCACCGTAAAGTCCATTCCCTGTAGGGAGATGGACCACCTCAGCAGTCTTGGATTCTCACCCCTCATTTGCATCAACCATCTGAGGGGCCTGTGGTCTGTCTGAACCCGGAAGTGAGTCCCAAACAGGTAGGGTCTCAGCTTCTTCAGTGCCCAGACCACAGCAAAAACTTCCCTTTCTATGGCACTCCACCTCTGTTCCCTGGGGAGTAGTCTCCTGCTAAGGAAGACTACAGGTTGATCCAGGCCCTCTTCGTTCAGTTGTGAGAGCACCGCCCCCACACCATGCTCTGAAGCGTCAGTCTGCACGACGAATTCCTTGGAGAAGACAGGTGCCTTGAGCACGGGCGCCGTGCACATGGCTGCCTTCAGGGCATCAAAAGCTTTCTGGCAAGACTCAGTCCAGATCACCTTCCTGGGCTGCTTCTTGGAAGTCAGCTCGGTTAAGGGGGCGACAATGGTGCCATAGCCCTTAACAAATCTCCTATAGTAGCCGGTGAGTCCTAAAAAGGTCCTCACCTCTGTCTGGGTCTTGGGGGGCTCCCAAGCCAGAATGGTGTCAATCTTGGGTTGTAGGGGCGCCACCTGGCCGCTTCCTACCTGGTGTCCCAATACACCACAGAACCCTGCCCGATCTGGCACTTACTGGCCTTGATCGTGAGGCCTGCACCTTGCAGAGCCCTCAACACTTTCTCAAGGTGCTGTAAATGTTCTTCCCAGCTGGAACTGAACACAGCAATGTCATCCAGGTAGGCGGCACTGAAATCCTCCAGTCCAGCCAACACCTGATTGAACAACCTCTGAAAGGTGGCAGGGGCATTCTTCAACCCAAAGGGCATCACCCGAAATTGGTAATGACCTTCTGGTGTTGAGAATGCTGACCTCTCCTTGGCCCCATCGGTTAAGGCAATCTGCCAGTACCCAGACGTTAAATCAAACGTGCTGAGGAACCGGGCAGCTCCCAACCGATCAATGAGCTCATCAGCTCTGGGGATGGGGTGCGCGTCAGTCCTGGTGACAGCATTGAGCCCACGGTAGTCCACACAAAACCGGAGTTCTGGAGTGGCACCGGGTGCAGCAGCCTTTGGGACCAAGACCACTGGGCTGGCCCATGGACTGTTGGAGGGCTCAATCACCCCTAACGCCAACATCTTAGAGACCTCCTCCTTGATGCTGGCCCTGACCCGGTCAGTCAACCTGTAAATCTTGTGCTTCACAGGAGGGCTGTCACCAGTGTCCACGTCATGGGTACACCAGTGAGTAACACCGGGGGTCAGAGAGAACAGTGGGGCGAACTGTCCCAACAACTGGTGACAGTCCCCCTGCTGCTCCTGAGTCAGTGTAGGGGAGAGGATCTCACCCTCCACTGACCCATCATGCTCCTTGGTAGACAGGAGGTCAGGGAGAGGCTCACTCTCCTCTTCCACCCCATCATCTGTCGCCAAGAGCATACTCACTTCGGACCTCTCGAAGTGGGGCTTGAGGCGGTTCACGTGAAGGACCCTCAAAGGGTTCCTTGGAGCCTGCAAATCCACCAGGTAGGTGACGTCACTTTTGCGCTCCACCACCTCATATGGCCCAGTCCACTTGTCCTGCAAGGCACAAGGTTCCACTGGGGCCATGACCCACACTTTTTGCCCAGGTTGAAATTCGACCAGAGTGGCATGGTCATACCACCTCTTCATTTCTTCCTGGCTTGCTTCTAGGTTCGCCTGAGCGAGTTTCCTGAAGCAGGCAGTTTGGTTTCTAAAGGCCAGCATGTAACTAAACACATCCTGGGGAGTTTTCCTGGGAGCTGCCTCCCAGCCTTCCTTTACCAAACTCAGAGGTCCTCTGACAGGGTGGCCATACAGGAGCTCAAAGGGGCTGTACCCAAGAGACTTCTGAGGCACCTCCCTGTATGCAAAGAGTAGGCATGGCAAGAGGACGTCCCACTTACGCCTCATGGGTTCTGTTAGACCCTTGATCATGCCTTTCAAGGTCTGGTTGAATCTCTCCACCAGACCGTTTCCTTGTGGGTGGTAAGGCGTGGTGAACTTGTAGGTTACACCACACTCCTTCCACAGGGATGTCATATACTTGGATATGAAATTGGTCCCCCTGTCAGAAACCACCTCTCTGGGGAAGCCCACATGGGAAAAGATCCCCATTAACGCCCGGCCCACCACTGGCGCCGTCGTTGTCCTTAGAAGGCATGGTCCACCAAGACCAGGATGTACCTGTTGCCCATGGCTGTCTTGGGATCCAGTGGCCCCACAATATCCATCCCTACCCTTTCAAAGGGTGTTCCAACAACAGGAATAGGTTGGAGAGGAGCTTTGACCTTCCTCCCACTCTTACCACTTGCCTGGCAAGTTTGGCAAGACCTACAGTGTGCATCTGACTGCCTTCGCATTTGTGGCCAAAAGAAGTGGGTGACAAGCCTGTCAAAGGTCTTGTCCTGCCCCAAATGTCCTGCCAAAGGCACGTCATGAGCCAGACCCAGTAGGAAGGTCCTGAAGCGCTGGGGTACCACCAGCACACGGGCTGACCCAGGCTCAGCAACCTTAGGCTCACTGTATAGGAGACCATTCTCCCAGTAGATCAGATGTGACCCGGACTGATTACCAGCTGCCTGGTTTGCAGCCTGCCGCCGCAGACCCTCTAGAGTAGGGCACTCGTTCTGCTCCCTGCAGAACTCCTCCCTGGTGGGACCCCCTTCTTGCTGCCAATGGGTCAGCTCAGAGACGTCTCCCAGTTCGGCTACCTGCTCCCCTGTAGGCACCGGGGCGTCCCCCTCGAGGTCCGCCTCCTCCCGGTCCATGGGAACTTTGGGGGCCGGTTTCCCGTGCCCCCTGCCCTTCCTCTTGGCAGGGACTTGGGCCATTGTTCCAGGCTCCAAGTCCTCTTGATCACACTTTCTGGCTGCCATTGACCGAGTAGACACGCATGCCCACTCTGGAAACCCAAGCATCTCCAAGTGAGACCTGAGCTCAACATCCTTCCATAAGGACTGCTCCAGGTCGTTACCTAGCAGACAATCTACAGGCATGGTAGGGCTCACAACCACCCTCAAGGGACCTGAGACCCCCCCCCATTCAAAGGGAACCTGCGCCACCATACACTGGCGCTCAGAGTTGTCTACAGCAACTACTTGGTGGAATGCCCCTGGGACTACCTGCTTCTCAGAGACCAGGTGACACCGGACTGAGGTCACACTGGCTCCAGTATCTCTGAGAGCCTCTACCCTGTTCCCATTGATGGTCACCCAGGTGCTATATTTCTTTGTGTTAGGAGGCACCTGGTTTCCTGGAACCATCTCACTGTCCCCTAGTGAGACAAGGGTCATTTCTGCGGGATCCCCACCCTCCTGTGGGCACCCCTCCTCCCCAAGCGCTACACTAGCCAACACTTTGGACTGTCCACCGGTGGGTGGCTGTGTCCCCTTTGGGCACTTGGGGTCCCCCTTAAAGTGACCCACCTGGTCACATGCATAACACTTGCGGGGGCTGGTCTCAACATGCTTCCCTGTAGAGACCCCTTTCTTCTTATCACCTGGGGGATGGGAACCTTTACCCTGGGTACTAGTTTGGGGCCCTTTAGAGAACTCCTGTGCTTTACCCTTGTCCCCCCCGCCTTTCTGCTGGGGACCCTGCCCACCTTTGGCTGAGTCTCCCCCAAACGCTTTCTTGTGGACCCTGGTACTCACCCAGCGGTCCGCCTCCATAGCAAGCTTCCTGGGGTCAGTTAGCTTACTATCAACTAGGTGCTGGCGCAGATCTGCAAAACATAGACTAGACAAGTGCTCCCATGCAATCAAATTGTAGAGCCCCTGAAAATCTGTTACATTACTGCCCTTCACCCAACCATCCAGCGACCTACAGAACATATCCACACATTCCAACCAAGTGTTGGCCTCAGACTTTTTACTGGACCTAAACTGATCCCTGTACTTTTCAGGTGTGAGCCCATATCTAGTGAGGAGAGCGTCTTTCATGTCAGCATAGGTGAGGTCCTGCCCCTTACCCAAAGCTATCAGAGTATCCCTAGCTTCCTCTGGAAAGAGAGGCCACAACCCCGCTCCCCAGTTCCTCTCAGGGACCCCATTCATATGAATAGACGACTCGTACCCTTGAAACCACCTTTGAATGTCATCACCCTTCTTGTACTCTTTACCTACATTCTTGGGGATGTGTACGATCCAATCTGTGTGTGCTGAAGAATTGCTGCCACCATCTGAGCCGGTTCTACTTTTTAGCTCCAGCTCCTTAATCATTCTCTCATGATCTAGTATCATCTTCCTTTCCTCCATGGCTATTCTTTTTTCTTCCCTCTCACTTTCTATTCTGAGTTTCTCCAATTCAAACCTCCTTACTTCCCGCCTGTCCTCCAGCTCCTCTGGGGACAAGCTACTGCTGCCTGGCCTGGAGGGCTCCCCCCCTCCCAAAAGCACATCCACCCTAGGAACAGGCTCCTCCACCTCTCCAGTGAGATCACCAGATTGCCCACTGGCACCTCTGGCTGCTACCCAGGCCCTCAGCGCCTTTTGTAGCTCACCCTTCCTGGTGAGGCCTCTGACCTGGACTTTTAGGTTCTTGCAAATCGATTTTAACTCCTTGACATTGTAGGCTTCCAATCGATCCTCCTCAAAGGCAATTTTGCAATTGATGATACTATAGATTCAGGCATGTTGAAGTAGCAAGTTCAAACTGGCAAGATCAAAAATAGGCCAAAAAGAAAAAGAACCTGAATGTGGTACGTAATGGTCTGCGATATGGTAGTAGTGCACACCAATCACTGTAAGTCAAGTGCAAACACAAGTCCTATCCTCACCGCTGACAACCATTGTTAGAAATGGGGGTCTCTAGTTGGCAAGGGCTTGCACCTTTGTCCAAGTAGGGACCCTTCTTCCTAGTCAGGATAAGGGAGTTACACTCCTAAAATAACCCCTGCTCACCCCTTTGGTAGCTTGGCACGAGCAGTCAGGCTTATTCTAGAGGCAGGGTGTAAAGCATTTGCACAAAACCAACAGTAATAAAATGTAAGCACTACAAACGGACACCACACCAGTTTAGAAAAATATCCAATATATTTATATACTTAAAACAAGACCAAATACGATAAAAATCCACTATACAGTACTTCAAAAATAGTTACTTCTCAAAATGTCTTGCAAAATACGTTGAAAAACACAGTTCGTACGAGTCGGTAGTTCAGTCCGAGCCTACCGCGATGCTGAAAACAACAGAGTCTCGCAGTTCCCGCTGACCGCGTCGGTACGGGCCAGCAACAGCGGGACAGATTCGTTCACAGTACCTTTCTTAGTGCGGCTCACACAGGCGTGCGAGTCGGTCTTTGCATCCGTCGTGGTCGCGATGCAAAATGGAAGCGGTGCAAGGTGCGGTGTCCCTCGATGCGGTGCGAGCAGCGGCTGGGTGACGATCGTGCAGACGGCGTCGGTGAGACCAAGGCTGGCGGTGCAGGGTGAGTCGGTGCTCGATGCGGTGCTGGCAGGTTGCGTGCGGGTGACAGAGCCGGTTGTGGCGTTCGTCGCGGTCACGGTGCAAGGTGGAAGCGGTGCAAGGTGCGGTGTCCCTCGATGCGGTGCGAGCAGCGGCTCGGTGACGATTGTACAGACGGCGTCAGTGAGACCAAGGCTTGCGGTGCAGGGCGAGTCGGTGCTCAATGCGGTGCTGGCAAGTTGCGATGCGAGCGACAGAGCCGGTTGGCGGGAATTGGCGCTGGCCGAGCCGGACAGCTGTGCGTGACGAGTCGGTCACGGGTGTCGAGCCAGCTGCGACCGTGTCGGTGAGCCCAGGCCAGCGAGGTGAAGCGAGGCGATGCAGGTCGCGGTGTCTCTCGATGCGGTGCAGGCAGCGGCTCGGTGACGGAGTCGGTGAGACCAAGGCTTACGGTGCAGGGCGAGTCGGTGCAGCTTGCAGTGCCTTCGGGACACAAGGCCAGCGACGGAGTCGGTTGACAGAGTCGGTCGCGGTTCCCTCTTCTCTGTGGCAACTGAAACAGCAGTTCCAGGAACGGTACCCAGAGGTTGGTGAAGTCTTTGCAGTCCCTGAGACTTCTTAACAGGAGGCCAGCTCGGTTCAGGCCCTTGGAGATACTCAGCACAAGTAGAGAAAGTTCAGTCCAGTCCTTTCACTGCCCAAGGCAGAAGCAGCAGCTGCAGGCCAACCCAACGGATCACTGACATAATATCGACTACAAAAATATCGAATATACAAAATATCGGCGTCTAAATATCGACTACAATAATATCTACTACCTATACTTATTTATAAAATTACAAAAATATCGAGTACACAATATTGTAAATAAAAAATATCGTTCACCACAATATCGAAATGCTAAATATCGTTACATTAAATATCGTTTAAATTTTTATAACATACAGCATTACAAAAATATCGAATACCAAAATATAGACATCAATAATATCGACTTTTTACAAATATCGACTTTATAAAAACTGCTCAATTAAATATATCTTTAGCACCAAATATAAATTCACATTATAAAACAATATAAAATACTTAAACAACATAATAAAATAATTTGCAAACACATCAATATATAAAACAATATATTTTGGCTAAACAAACATATTACAATAATTAAATATAAACTTTAAATATATAATACTTACATTATTTCACATTAAAAACAACATTTAAATTATTTACAAAAAGTAAAAAGATAAAATATTTACTTTCTACTAACAGTTTCTTAATTAGCGTTTCCCTTATATGGAAAGAAAGTGCCAAAACAATAAAAACAATTAACTTCAACGAATAAAACGCTTACATTTCAAAATACACCAATAACATAAAGCAACCAATTAAATAAACACTATATAAACATCAAACACATACATCTCTTTTACACTTAAAAACTACAACAAAGAAGAAGGTGAAACTGTGCCCAACTGTTTCCTGAAAGAAAACTTTCATTACTAAAATAGAAATTTAAAACTGCACTAAGTAAGTAAAACTGTTTTTAAAATATTACAATACTACTAACCTGCACCAAAAATTATTTCTAAAACCTAATTAACTATTCTTTCATTCCTTACTTTTATATCACCTCTACAGATATCCTACAAAGCCAGAAAATTATTTCAAAAATACTCACCAATAAAAAAACAATAAATGTAAGTATATTCTATTTTTGCCAAACAGACCTAAAAATATTTTCAAAACGTTACTCACTAATATATATTTTCTTTTTCATCTATCTCCTCTACAGCCAACAGCAAAAGCCTCCAAAATAATTCTACAACTACTAACAAAATAAAGACAACTAAAAAGTAAGTATATCATTTTCCATTATTAAACAACGTTAAATACCCACCCAAATAACCCTTTACCCCTAAAATGCCTATCATCTACAAACAATAGAATCAAATTATTAATATGTTTTTTCCTCTTCTCAACAGAAATTACATCAAGTAAATAGAAAAGAAAGCTTGAAATTATTTCCTAACCAATTTCATTTACATCAAACTAAACATTGTAAGTATATTCACTGAGATGTAACAGTATTTAATAAACATGTTGTATTTATTATATTAAAATATTTTCTTTTTGAATTTTCCCTAGCATAAAACAAAACAACATGACTGAAGGTGCAGAATTTGTAATGTCACAAAAAATAAAATGCTATTATGTTATATGGGGTATGTGTATACACAGGAGAAACAAATTGGCCTTAAAGTATTTTGGAAGTGTAGCAAATACTACTCTAACAAATGCTATGGAAGAGCTACAACTCAGGAAACCACTGTTATTTCTGTAAAAGAACATAATCACCCCCCAAACATAACAGAGATTGAGGTTAGAGATGCTCTTGAAAGTATAAAAGAAGCAAGCACTAGTACTGACAAAGCAACTACCCAAATACTAAAAGAGCAACTATTAAAATTACCTCAACATGCATCAGGACAATTACCGTCCATAGCTTCTTTAAAAAGAACAATTGCCAGACAAAAAAAGCTACCACAACTACTATACCTGCCCCTAAAACATTTGCAGAAGTAGTTATTCCACCAGAATTAAGCATTACTCACAGTAAAGAACCATTTATTTTTTTTGATAACAAATGCCCAGAAAAAAGAATAATTATGTTTGCTACTGCAAACAATTTACTTAAATTACAGAAATGTGACACCTGGATGATGGATGGAACTTTCAAAGTCTGTCCAAAACCATTTTACCAGCTGTACACAATACATGGATTATACCAACACTCAAATATTCCATTCATCTATGCACTATTACCAAATAAACAGCAAACTACGTACATTGATATACTAACTCAAATAAAAGAAGAAAGCAATAATTATTTTCCTTCAAAAATAATTATTGACTTTGAAATAGCCATGATAAATGCTATACTAAAAAATTATCCACACACAGCAATTCAGGGTTGCTATTATCATTTTAATCAGAGTCTCTGGAGACATCTACAAAAATCAACCCTAAGTGTACAATATGCTACAGACAGTACTTTTGCCTACCAAATAAAAAAGCTAATAGCACTAGCATATGTACCTGTAACAGATGTAGCAGAACACTACAATATTCTAATAGAAAGCCCCTATTACAAAAGGAACGAAGACAAAATAAGCCCACTACTAGACTACTTTGAGGACACCTGGGTGGGAAGATTGCATAGATCAGGGCATAGAAGGCAACCTAAATTCCACATTCCTTGGTGGAACGTGTACCTAAGTACCTTAAACAAAGAATCAAAAACAAATAATAGTGTTGAAGGATGGCATAATGCCTTCCAAGCAACAACAAGCAGAGGTAAACCTACCCTACAAAAACTTCTAGAATCTATACAAAAAGAACAAAGCTATCAAGAATTACGGATGGAACAATCTGTAACTCAAATATGTCCCAAATTAACTAAACAAACTAAAAAAATGTTTGAGCTACTGCAAAGTCAGGTTACCCTATACCCATCTACAAGAGGCCTAGATTACCTATCCCTAATAGCCAAAAGCATTTTATAAACAAAAGTTCCACAGGTATTATACTTTTTTCGTTCATAAAACAGAAACTTTACACACATATATTAATATTATATTTTCACAAATATTACTTATTTGTCAAATATATTTTCTTAAATTAAAAATATATATTTACAAATAAATAATAATTATCAAAATATACTATAAAACACAATTAATTTTCAAAACATTTCCCACCCAATTTATTAAAACAAAATACACTTACGGTTTATGTAGCTGTAGAAAATGTATTCCAAAAAGAAATAATGCTTCCATCTATGTGTTAATGCATGTTAAAGTTTAAAAAAGCCCCAAAAAAATGCAAAAATACAACACGTCCCATACAAATCCATCGTTCCGAAATCCAAATTACGTAAACCCTCAAAAACCCGAAAAAGATACAAAAATATAAAAAACGCTCCAGGAAATACCGAAAACTAAAAGAAACTGTGATAATAATATTAGTTTAACAAACTAATACACAGTTCTTTTATTAAAAAAAACGCGTCTCTGTCTCCAACGTAAACTCGATTAAAATGAATCTGCAAAAAAGATTAAAAGCATACCCACCCACACAAATACACCCAAATACATTGATTAAATACAATAAAATGAATTTATAGCAACAAAACAACACATATTTACTCATATTAATGTCCGTCTACACTACACCGCAAACATTAACTCACGTCATCTCACTAAAATATAACTAACAACTACAGCACACCAAAAACGTAATAACCTAACTATAAATACAATATATAGGTCCTAACTACACTAAAACATAAGTATTAACTTAGAAAAATAAGTAAAATTTCCCTTACCTTGCTCGACGCGACGCAGCTTCCAACCGCGAGCTTCTCCGACCCTCAATGACCCAAAATAACAGTACGCGGTTACAAAATAGTCCCTGTAAACTTAAAATGGCTGCCTAAATAAAGTTTAAAAAATGAATAATGTTAAAAAAAATCATTATAGCAAAGTATAAATTTCACATATATTTTTCTTATGTTGTACACAATTTTCTGTATATTTAAAAATTACTATATAATGTATTATACTTTGTAAACTTATAATAATAATTAATCTAAAAATATATTTATTATTATTATAATTGTATATGTTTTTTTATAATGATAAAAATTATAAAAAATACATATTAATTATGTAAAATTGTTAAATAAAACTTACCTGTTTAAAAAAAAAAATTCATTAATTACAACAATGTGGTAATTAATATTATTAATATTTATATACTAATAATATTAATTAAAAATATATTTACATGTAATAAAGTGCTAATTATTTGTCAATGATAAACAATATTTACTACAACATTATAATGTTACAATATTAAATAATAAATAAACATACAATGCTTTACTTTCTGTATATATATACCAAAAATGGTTATATAATTTGTATACATATATTACAATGTTACAAATGTTGTAAAATAATGACATAACATTTTTTTCCCTTAAAAAATTCTATTAACGAATAAATGTATGTAAAATAATTTATGTTCCTTCAATAAAAATTGACAAATTTTATGTATATTTAATAATGTCTATTGCATTGTATAAATTTAAAAAAAAATTGTTTCTCTTTCTATCTACTTATACAAAAATAAAAAAAATTGAAAATAAAAAAAGTCTAATTTATTTTTATATGTATATCTTATTATTAAATATTTTACTTAAATATATTAATTTGATAAATGTACCTTTTTAATTAACATTTGTTTTTTTACTAGAAAATTATAAACTATACATCACTTACACAAGACAAATTCATTTTCACTACACATAATAAAATACATTTATATTCCTTCACATATAAAAACACATACAGTAAGTTTCCTACAACTCTTTATATAAAATAAATAAATACACATCAAATAACATATTTGTTATATAAATATTTAATATTAATTATAAATAATTATAAAAATATATTTCTACATAAACAAACATCACCAGCTATTCCCAATACATTTAAATAATATTCATTAAATGTGGTAAACTTAAACAATATATAATTTACTCTTCCCACTACACTTAAAATTTAGTAATAAAACATACAAAACATTAACCATATATAATTTACTATTCCCAATACAGTATACATTAAATAATAAAAACTACTTTACATTGAACAAATTAAAATTACTATTCCCACTGCACTAATTAGTAATTCAGAGAAGTTGCTGGACACTAAACATATAACAATTACTATTCCCACTGCAGTAACTATTAATTCAGGGAAGATGCTGGACACTAAACATATAAAATTACTATTCCCACTCCAATAAAAATTATATCAGGGAAGGTGCTGGACACTAAACATATAAAATTACTATTCCCACTCCAATAAAAATGTAAGTCAGGGAAGGTGCTGGACATTAAACATATATAAATTACTATTCCCACTTCAGTCAGTATTAACTCAGGGAAGGTGCTGGACATTAAACATATATAAATTACTATTCCCACTCCAGTGAGTATTAAGTCAGGGAAGATGCTGGACACTAAACATATAAAATTACTATTCCCACTCCAGTAAAAATTAAGTCAGGGAAGGTGCTGGACATTAAACATATATAAATTACTATTCCCACTCCAGACAGTATTAACTCAAAGAAGGTGCTGGACATTAAACATATATAAATTACTATTCCCACTACAGTAAATATTAACTCAGGGAAGGTGCTGGACACTAAACATATAAAATTACTATTCCCACTCCAGTAAAAATTAAGTCAAAGAAGGTGCTGGACACTAAACATATAACAATGACTATTCCCACTGCAGTAACTATTAATTCAGGGAAGATGCTGGACACTAAACATATAAAATTACTATTCCCACTTCAATAAAAATTAAATCAGGGAAGGTGCTGGACACTAAACATATAAAATTACTATTCCCACTACAATAAAAATTTAAGTCAGGGAAGGTGGTGGACATTAAACATATATAAATTACTATTCCCACTCCAGTAAGTATTAACTCAAGGAAAGTGCTGGACATTAAACATATATAAATTACTATTCCCACTCCAGTAAATATTAACTCAGGGAAGTTGCTGGACACTAAACATATAAAATTACTATTCCCACTTCAGTAAAAATTAAGTCAGGGAAGGTGCTGGACATTAAACATATATAAATTACTATTCCCACTTCAGTAAGTATTAACTCAAGGAAGGTGCTGGACAGTAAACATATATAAATTACTATTCCCACTCCAGTAAATATTAACTCAGGGAAGGTGCTGGACACTAAACATATAAAATTACTATTCCCACTTCAGTCAAAATTAAGTCAGGGAAGGTGCTGGACATTAAACATATATAAATTACTATTCCCACTCCAGTAAGTATTAACTCAAGGAAGGTGCTGGACATTAAACATATATAAATTACTATTCCCACTCCAGTAAGTATTAACTCAAGGAAGGTGCTGGACATTAAACATATATAAATTACTATTCCCACTCCAGTAAATATTAACTCAGGGAAGGTGCTGGACACTAAACATATAAAATTACTATTCCCACTTCAGTCAAAATTAAGTCAGGAAAGGTGCTGGACATTAAACATATATAAATTACTATTCCCACTCCAGTAAGTATTAACTCAAGGAAGGTGCTGGACATTAAACATATATAAATTACTATTCCCACTCCAGTAAGTATTAACTCAAGGAAGGTGCTGGACATTAAACATATATAAATTACTATTCCCAATCCAGTAAATATTAACTCAGGGAAGGTGCTGGACACTAAACATATAAAATTACTATTCCCACTCCAGTCAAAATTAAGTCAGGGAATATGCTGGACACTAAACATATAAAATTACTATTCCCACTTCAGTCAAAATTAAGTCAGGGAAGGTGCTGGACATTAAACATATATAAATTACTATTCCCACTGCAGTTAGTATTAACTCAAGTAAGGTGCTGGACATTAAACATATATAAATTACTATTCCCACTCCAGTAAATATTAACTCAGGGAAGGTGCTGGACATTAAACACATAAAAATTACTATTCCCACTACAGTAATTATGAATTCAAGAACACGCTGGACACTAAGGGGCCCATTACGATACCCGGCGTAAAAAAATCCGCCAGGCATGGAAGCGGCAAAAATCCGCCCGCACACACCGTCTGAACACCGACCACGCCATTACGATTACACAAACCGAAAACCGCCATCGGCGGAAAAATCACACAAAATACCGCCCGCCATCGTCCGAGTCGGAGTCAAACCGCCCGCCACGGACGGAAACACGCACGACAACACAAAACCGCCCGCCCTCACGGCCGACACACCGCACGTGAGATTACGATCGCACCGCCATGAGCGCGGGAAAACTACAAATATACCGCCCGCCAGCGCAAACAACGCCGATGAGAATCGACACGGCAGAAGCCATGGCGCCCACGTCCCTGCACAGAAACCATCCGCTCACAAAACCAATAGCACACAACATGGCCAACAAGTCCACACAGCAAGGCACGCACAAATACACAAGCACAGTACACATCCCGAAAACACCCCCTGGACAAACAAAAACTACAAAGGCCAGAACCCCAGACACAACACACCTGAAAACAACAGACCATGAGGACACACCCACATAGGTAAGTACAAAAGCAGCACTCCCACAGACCACAACCCCTTGCAACATTGCAAACCAGAGAGGAGAGGAGAGGACACAGTGACACAGCAAGGACAGCAGCACACCACAGAAACGCACACATCACAACCACCACCACCACCACCACCACCACCAAACACCGGCACCACAAACCCCCTGCACATTACACAACACACACCGCACCAGCACCACAAACACCATGGCACCACAAAGAATGCCCAAGTTCACGCCCATTGAGCTGACGGTCATGGTCGACGAGATCATCAAGGTGCACCCACAAATCTATGGGAACATGGTCCAGCACACACCACTAGCCACCAGAAACAGAATGTGGAACCGGATCGTAGACCAGGTCAATGCAGTCGGGACCCTGCCCAGGAACAGAGTCGAAATAAACAAACGGTGGAATGACGTCAAGAGCCTGGTCAAGAAGAAGGAGACCAAGAACAGAGAGCTGGCAGCCGTCACTGGCGGAGGGAATCCCGCGCTCTTCAAGACCTTCAAAGCGTGGGAGGAGAAGGTGCGAGTCATCATACATCCCGAGATCCTCGCCGGATTAGCAGGGGGAGTGGAGGCTGGTAAGTACAAACTAATGTATACCAGCACACCGCTATGTACTCACATGCACTACCACCATGCCACAGCTCCCAGGGACAAACACCCCCATGTCCAGCACACAATACACAACACATCACACACACATGCAACAGACACCACCACACACAGCCCAAACAGAACAACTGTAAGATGCGTGGGGACATGTGTACACTCAGCCAGCCACGTAACCACCAACAGGTCCCCAAATATGCCAGAAGCGCCACAACGAGCACCCACCACACCCATGTGTCCACCACAGCTGCACTAACTGACAAGTAACAGGTAAGTGGCAGGAACACAAAGTGCAGTGGGTGGGAGGGTGGACAGCCCAAGTACAACACACACCAGGCCCCTAGTCCCACAGCACAGCAAGGAGGAGCATCCCCCACACCCCACAGCCACGTGTCAGCCACCGCAGTGCACAACGACAGCCGAAAGGTAGACATCACGGTACACAGCAATCGGTGTCAGTGGGTGTCCAGCCACCACCACGACCCACAACACCCCCCCACCCCCACAGACCTGCAACATGGAGCACCCCCGCTTAGAACCATGTGGCATCCAGTACAGTGCACGCCCGAACAACCTGCAGGTGGGAAACTGGACAGGGCTGGATTACTGGAGGCATGAGGACCGGAACACGACCAACACATGGGACATGTCACGTAGCAGACGAACACGCAGCACCGCCCACCGTCACGAACAAGTGAACAATGTGCACACGGACATGAACCACAGACTCACACCCCACATGACCCATCACAGACATAGCAACACCCAAGGAGCCACGTCTGCATGCACAAGCCACACTGAATATAGTACCACACGGCAGCCACTGTGCAACCCATCACACACAACCGAAACACCATTGAAGTCCTGTCCATGTAGCCCCTACTGCCTGTCAACCACACACCCCACAACTACGCCTATGTAAGACAAACAACACTAGACGCAACAGAGCGGAACAACAGAAATGCACACGAACACCACTGAACCCATCAAACACACAGACACACCATGCACATACAACATACCATCCATCCCATCCGTCAGCCCCAGTCTCATGAAAGGCATGTCATCCGCACAGCTGCCACACATACAGCAGTCACACTAAGATACATGCCCATGACCAACCATGTGCCAGAAGTCAATGAAGCGCACGACACACTGTGAGCAACAACACACAACATGGGCCACACCCCCCGAGCACTGCAGTGATGCACATGGCACAGGGCAGCACGCACACCAAGGAGATGGGACAACTGCAATACGTTGGCTGGCACACAACCATCACTCACTCATAACGATGCGTCCAATGCCATGTCCAGTAATCACAACAGACAGCAAATATGCAGGCCATGTCAAGCATGCACACACCTCAAACCATGCACTGTCATGCTGCCACAACACATGTCACGTTCGGCACCCATGGCTCACAGCATGTACCCCAAAAGCATATTCCCACCCAAATGCGAATCTGGGGCATGGCCCCCATGTTGCCATATGCGTTCCTAAGCGTTCCATTTGAACCCCAAAAGCATATTCCCTCCCAAATGCGAATCTGGGGCATGGCCCCCATGTTGCCATATGC
This sequence comes from Calotriton arnoldi, assembly GCA_963921515.1. NCBI lineage: Eukaryota > Metazoa > Chordata > Amphibia > Caudata > Salamandridae > Calotriton > Calotriton arnoldi. Next base: position 935,417 of record CAWUFW010005554.1, on the reverse strand, counting down.
GTTCCTAAGCATTCCATTTGAACCCCAAAAGCATATTCCCTCCCAAATGCGAATCTGTGGCATGGCCCCCATGTTGCCATATGCGTTCCTAAGCGTTCCATTTGAACCCCAAAAGCATATTCCCTCCCAAATGCGAATCTGTGGCATGGCCCCCATGTTGCCATATGCGTTCCTAAGCGTTCCATTTGAACCCCAAAAGCATATTCCCTCCCAAATGCGAATCTGGGGCATGGCCCCCATGTTGCCATATGCGTTCCTAAGCGTCCCATCTGAACACCAAAAGCAAAGTACAAACCAGACCCAGGATGGGCCAGGAGCCCGCATACACCAGAGTCACAATAAGTAGGGGCACAGCAACACACCCATCGGCATGGCCAATCCGTCCCATGCCACATGTGCACAGCACACAGTCCCATTGCCAAGCACACACAACTACAAATGCTACAGCCACACACACGCCTCCGGGAAACCCATGTACGAGATTGCACGAACTGTTAATGTCAGACGACAAATACATACTTCGCCAGGTGCAACACAATAACAAATCTCATTCTCTCCACAGGTGACGAACTGCTGGATGCTGGGGATGGAGACAGCAGCCAGCACAGCCAGCCTACAAGCCCCCAACGAGGACACACGGATGTGGAGGATCTGTCCTCCTCTTCGGACACGGACCACCAAGCAGGCCCATCTGGTGTGGCAGGGCCCAGCCGCTCCCCAGGACCCCTCCTACCCACCAACCCATCATCCAGGGCTGCTGAACATTCCCAGCCCCCTGCTGCCACTGTCGTTGCGGCCACACCCACGGTCATTGCGGCCACACCCACGGTCATTGCGGCCACTACCACTGCCGCAACCGCCACCATCGCCGCACCGACCACCACCGCCGCCACCACCACCACGTCTTCGCTGGCACCAGCCCCAGCGCAGGTGGTGGCCCGGCCGACTGGATCCACCCTGGGAGCCACAGCGAGGACCGTGGTGAGCAATGTGGCTAGTGGGCAGGCCGGTGGCAGCAGGACTGGTAGGAGGAGCAGGGTCAGGGAAACGCCAGCCTCCCCTGGGAGCCATGCCCTGCCTCAAATGGCCAGAGTCCTTGGGGCCTATGAAGAGGCCCAAGGACAATGGGCCAGGTCAGCTACAGACACGCGTGAGGTGCAGGGGGTGCTGAGGTCCATGGACGCCCGTATGGGCCAACTCGTGGACCTCATGGGCCAGCTGGTGGTGGCGGTGAGGTCACAGCCAGGGACAGCAGCTCCCCTCCGCCACCACCTGCCGGGGCGCAGGGTCGAGCAGCAGTGTCCAGTTCCCCTGCGTCCACAGCCAGTGAGCACACCTCAACCACCAGCATGTCGCAAGCAGGCACCCCCCTCGCAAACGTGGAAGGGGCCGTCCGAAGAGGAAACAGATCTCCCGGGAGGACTTCGCACGCTCCAGACGCAAGTGAGGCAGCCAGCCAGCCTTCCTTGACCACCCACTGCATTGACTTGGACTACGATCCCACTCCACACAGCCATCTGGATGGCATCTGTGTGTTGGACTATGGACATAGAACCAGTGGGTACACCCTGAGCATCACGCAGCCATGACCGACAGCTCATTGTCACTGCACGCACCACTTTTGTCATCACCTTACACACAATCACATGTCACAGTTTGAAATAAATGCACCTCTTACACAAACTGCTGTTTGTGCCCTGTGTTTAATTTGTACGGTATACAACGGCCACCTTGGGTGGAAAGGCACCTGATGCGTGGCATGGCAATGGAATCCGGAGGGCCTGTCGGGACCTAGGGGTGGGAGACAGAACAGGAGCACATTCAATGTGTGTATCACACACCCATCACACAGTACATGTCAACAACTACAAGCAATGTACACACATCGCACAGAGCAATAGGGCACAATGCCACAGCCACCAACAGTGGCATACTACCCTGGCCATGGAGCGTTGACACACAGCACGCAGTGAACAAACGGCCACCCTGACACAGCACACACACACCTGCACAGATACAGCCACATCAGCCGTCGTACATGGACACTCACCGTCAAGTGAAGTAGCGGGCGATGAGCTGCTGCCGCACATTCCCAGCTTCCTCCTCTCCGCTGTCCTCCTCACTCGAGCTGTCCTGGTCTGCGGGCTGGGGCCCTGGTTGATCTCCGTCATCCACGATGAGGGGGATCTGCTTCCGAATGGCCAGATTGTGCAGCATGCAGCACGCCACCACTATCTGGCACACCTTCTGTGGGGAGTACGCCAGTGCACCCTCGGTGCGGTCCAGGCACCTGAACCTGGACTTGAGGAGGCCAAAGGTACGCTCGACCACACGTCTGGTCCTCCCATGTGCCTCATTGTAGCGATCGTCTGCTGGGGTGCGAGGATTCCTCAATGGACTGAGCAGCCATGCCCCATTCGGGTACGCAGAGTCACCTGGGTGTGAGGGACACAGAGAACCGTTGCTATTCCAACTGGACAGGGGACAGCATCGCACAGCCAGCACGCTACACCACTCCACATACTCACCGACAATACAGCCACGATCCTGTTGCAGATTGGACATCAGTCGTGGCAAGATGCTGTTGCGCATTATGTGTGCGTCATGGGCCGAGCCTGGGAACTTTGCACACACGTGGGTGATCACCATGTCCGCAAGGCACACCACTTGCACATTCAGGGAGTGCGTGTGCTTCCTGTTGCGGTACAGGTGCTCAGTGGCCTGTGGTGGAACAAGGCCAACATGTGTGCAGTCAATGGCTCCAACGACGTGTGGGATTCTGCCAAGGGCATAGAATGCACCCTTCACTGCCGCCAATTCACGAGCCCTGGGGAAGCGGATGTACCTGTTTCGGTACAGCATCATGGCTGCCAGTACATCCCTCAGCACCTTGCTGAACATGGGCTGGGACATCCCTCCTCCACTGCCCACTGTGTGCTGGAATGACCCAGTGGCGAAGAAATGCATGGCGGCCATCACCTTAGCCGTGGGGGTGACAGCTGTCGGATACACCCTGCGGGGACGGAGATGGGGTTCTAACATGGCACACAGTCGATGCAGGGTTGGCCTGTCCAGCCGAAACTTCCTAATGACCTCTGTATCGTCCATGTCCGCCAGCAATTGGTATGGGCGGTCAATGTTCGGTCTCCGCCTAGGGAAAATGGCAGTGGACACATGTCAAAGCAACACAACACATAGCAATTTCGCATACACATCACTGACATGACTGAGCAAGCACATGAGCCACAGCCCAGCTGTCAAGCAGGGACGGCACGGCCACAATACACTTACACAGGTCTCCCAACAATGGCAATGGCTAGTGATACATACCACTGCCATGTGCATGCACATGGGGATCTAGGCCCCAATGACTTGCGGGGCGTGCTGATGGGGACTGACTGCATATTCGTCAAGCGGCAATGCCACGGCAACATGAATGTCTGCTGAGCATGGAACTGCTTCCGAGGCTGGATGAGTATGGCACACGACGACGACAATGTGGGCACAGGCTGAGCGGCCAAAACAAGTGGGACCTGTGGCACGAGGGGATATGAGACAGTAGTAGGTGTCAGCACTGCACCCTATGTACAGCACTGTACGGATCACACCTCCCGAAACATTGACAGGTGTCCACATTGACAGCCCCATGCCAAGACGGCTGTGTGCTTGCAGTCACACGTCACAGGTGAGAGGTTACATTGCACGTGCCAGGTGGCAGACGTACATAGTGGGAGCTGGCATGTGTGTGCATGTGTCTCCTGTTCAGGATCCACCAGATGGGCGCTGACTCTGTACTGACCATTGGACACAGCATGTTCCATGGAAGGCTTGTGTGTGTGGGATGGTGGCACTGGATGTGCCTCCGTTGGGTGGGGGGCCATGCACAGGGCGGGTACGTCGATGATTGCGCATTGTTGGTCACGGTGGGTGCACCCACTAAGATGTGTTGCCCTGTGTTCAATTCCTATGTCCGTATGATGATGGACTGTAGATGTGGGCAGACTACACATTGGTCGATGTGCTGTCTATATGCATGTGCCTTCACACCAGGCACAGCTGCCCCTGCACATGTGACCCCTGCTGGACTCGCTCCTGGGTCTGTGGAGCTGATGCACCTTCTGTGCGTGGGGCGGACAGCTCTCCTCACTTCCCTCATTGCGCATGTCATGACTTTGCCGCAGGTGACATGGATCATGGAGGGCCCACATGTACGCGTGGGTAGGCTACACATGATTGTTCACTGGTCGCCACCCCCAGTCAGTGTTTCGAATGGGAAGGTTGTCGTGCTGGTGGTATGTTCGATGTGGCGGATGGGCGGGCCTAGGTGCGGGCTTACATTCCGGACATGGGGGTAGTTGGATTGGCGACTAGTTGCAGTACACACGGGACACGTCTCTTCCTTTCCACATCTGGGTCATCCCTTGTACTAACTGACAGTGATACAGTCATCTTCGCCCCAGCCCTCATGTCCTCCCCTCGCTCCCCCAATATGCATGTGCACCTGCGAGGCTAGCGCTTGCACAGGCAGCCCCAAGCTCGCACCAGAGAGGGCAAGGAGTGTATGTGTGGGTCCAGTTGCACGAGTGGGCTGTCTCAGGGTATGATGTGTGGCGGGACGCCGTCCACCTGCGTGGTGCCCCAAATGGAGACCCGGCCTGCATGGACTATGCATCACAGTCTTCGCCTTCCGGATCCGCCACCTGCGACACCCAGTGGCTGTGGCTGCTCTTGCGGCCATGCCGCGTCCGTCTGTGGCTGATGGCCCACACATTCACTCTTTGGCCTCTCTGGGGAGGGCTCGGGGTGGTGGCGCACGCGCTTGCACTTAGTCGCAATGGCATGTGGCGTGGTTGGTATGATGGGCAATGGATGGGATGGTGCGAGCCACCTCCCGTGACGTCAGTGCTGCTCGTGCTGTGGTGCGTCCCCCCTACACTTCCATTTGACTTGTGCCATGCTAGACGTTGAGGTTCTATTGCCTGCGTGATATGACCAGGAGGAGCGCGAGGAGACCTCTCACACACCATGCTCCACTGCCATCCCGTGCCCTGTATCGCCTGTGCGGATTGACTATGTTGGGGTTACACCTGGTCGACTGGGGCTGTGTGTGCCTTGTCAAGGGGCATGGCGGGCGCACAACAGGATCCAGCTAGTCCACGGAGGGTGGGCTGACGTGTGCGCCTGGTTCCGCATTGTTCGTGTGCCCGGCTGCTGTGCACACACGTGTTCACTTCCCCCCCCGACAGGTGTCCTCTCAATGCCCAGGGAAGCGGTGGTGTACTGTTCATGACCCCTCCCAACACGGCGTGCTCCAACTTGGCATGTGCGCATCTACCCGTCGCACCCACCCACCTGAGCACTGCGTCCATACGACTTCACACGACACATGTGTGTCTTCCACAGTTGTGCTACTCATTTGCGTTGACATCCAATACCAGTGGACTACATGGTCATGTCACGACTGCCGTGTACTTCACATACTCTCATCCTCTCTCATTCGTACTTGTGAAATGAGTCAGCGGAGACAGTTTTGGTTTCAAACATTATATTGAGTCTTCTGTCCTCTGTGATGCAGTATAGTGGACACTACTGGCAGCGGAATACATGTTGAGGATATACTGAGCATGATTACAAATGGGATAGGGTGTGGGGTTACATGTGATTGGCTGTTGCATGTGGGATGTGGGCTTCAGAGTTACATCTGCTTGGCCAAGGCTGTGCTAATGTACATTTACGTATAGCTGCGGAGCTGCGGACTTTGACACAGACGGTATACATGTAGCCTACCAGACCGCTTGGCATCATGGGCACAGTCCATCTCAGTTCCATGTGACAGGTTTGCTGCGGTTGTTCCTCATGCACGCGTGCATGTGAGATGACATCAGGGCATGTGCTTGCGTGCATGCAGCGGCGTGCCACTTGTTGTTGCACTGTGGTGGTTACTGGACATGTCACAGTCACTGGGGTCGTGTTGTTGTTGTATGCACTTGTCGTCCATGCAAAGGTCCTGGTATGGGATTCCCGGGGCGGGGGTGGGAGGGGTGCAGCACCCACAGACTCCAGGCGACCTATTCATGTCCACTGAGCGGTGTGTGTGTCCATGGGCGCTGGATCCATGTCGTGTCCTGGTTGTTCGTGCAGTTCCGTCCATGTGGGTGCGATACACAGAGCCCATGCCACTGCCTCCCACGATGCATGCGGTGTTCCTGGATGTGATGGGGAACAGTGTGCATGTCCCGGTCATATCCGATGTCATGGCGATGTCGTTGATGGTGTGGTTAAAGTTGCCGGTCGTTTGGTATGGCTGTTGTGGTGGTGACTGGCCAGTCCGTGCGGAAGCTAAGCATGGGTGCGGGGTTGGACATCATAGGTCAATCGGGGAACCTGCGTTGTGGTCCGACGAATTTACAGGTTGTCAGGTATGCGATGCCGTCCAGCAGGACTTCCATGTCATTGGTGGTGTACATGTTTGCCAGCCAATGTAGCGGATGGTGGCTGTCAAGGTGTTGTTCGTAAGTTGTCCCTTGGAGGACCATGATGGGGCATGCTGGGTGACATTCGATGTAGCTGTACTCGATGATCCGTCGTGTGGAGGCACAGTGGTCCCATTTCAGTGCGGGTGCGATGTTGGCCACATACGCCATGCCCCCATAGGCAGAGCAGGCCCTGTCGTGTGCGTCCAGAGGGAGGAGTAGTGGTAGCAGGTCCGCCTTCAGACATGCCGGGTTGGAGAGGCATATCTCCACGGGATGCTGGTAGGGACACCTCCGACAGTAGAAGACGGGCATGACGCAGCTGAACAATGTGATGCGGTAAGTCAGTCGGTATCTTACGTTCAGCAGGGACAGGAGATCGCATCCCAATATATGTTTCAGGTTGGTTTTGTACAGCTTGAGCTGTCCGGCGTAGTTGGGTAGGTGTGTTGCGGTTGCCATTTCGCAGCGGTGCGTTGTGGTGGCGTGCTCCGGCTGTGTGTGCAGTCTGCAATGTGCACGCTCCGAGGTTGCTGTGAGCTCTGTGTAGTCGTAGGGAGACAGGACTTGTGTTCTGTTGGCTTGTTTGGAGGACACGGGCCCTCATCCCACATGCTTCTCAGACAGTTCAAGGTCAGTGATGTGTGACTCCTTCCAATTAACTTGCATGTGGCCGACATGGGGGAGTGTTTTCTTTTTCTTCCCCGTCCGTTGTGTGCTTCTGTGATATGCGCTATCTGCCCTGTGGTCGGTCTCCTCGGCATGCCTGTGTTGGTCTTTTCTTGGACAATGGCTGTATTCACCGGCTTCTGTCGTAGGGCTGTGGTTTCGGAGTTGGAATGGAAGGTCATTCAGTGCTGTCTGCTCTCCCTTGTGTGGGCGGCAGGCTGCCTTTCCGCTCTGCGTTGGGCCTTGTGTGTGGATGTTATTCTTGGGCCACCTGTTGTCGGTCCCCGGGCTCTTTGGTGTTCCGTTTCATATGTCTTGTTCATATGTGCAGGGTGGTATGGGTGTTTCAGTGTGGTACTGGCGTTCCTCTTCCCGAAGGGGCCCTGCTTCTCCTAGTTGGTGTTGCCGCCGCTGTGTGCTACGCCATGTTTGTTACACTGGGGTGTGTCCTGCTGTTGCGTGACTTCACTGACATGTGTGCGTCGGTTGTGTGGCGTTGGGTGTTGTCCGTGAATTGGGCGTTGGGGACATGTCTGTGGCAGGCCTGTCACGTGTCATGTGCGTTCGGGGTGGGGCTGATGTGTGTGCTGCTTGGTTGTGTCCCTGTGTCTGTGTGCGACGAATGCATGGCGCTGCGGTTGGCCTCTGCGTTGTGCGCATGTGTGGCGGCGTCATCGCCGCTTTGGGGCCGTGACGGGTTCGTTGGTTCCTAGTCCCAGGTGGTATGTACACATGTGTTACGCGATGTTACGATTTGGCCTGTGTGTCATATGTGGATGCAATGGTGGATGTGTAGTGTACACGCGCTGGTGGGGGTTGTCCGCTTTTTCCGCCCTTGCACTGTGTGCGCTGTTTGCGTGCACTTGTTGTGTGTGTGCCTACCTGCGTCTCCGCGGTAGGTTGCGTCCTTGGTGGTGCATCAGCAGGAGCATGGGGAGGGCCTGCAGTGCTGGATTCATGCTCGGGGAGCCGCTTCTTCGTTGTCCGTGCTCGGCGTCCGTGTTACCGCTTCGGTTTGTCGTACGGTATCTCTTGGCCGTGGGAGCCGTTTGTTTGCGGCATCGTAATTTATACGCCGGGCGGGACGTGTTTCGTCGGACGGTGTGTGTCAATTGGGCTGCGCCGCTACGTGTACGGGCGCACTTTGATGGCGGACGGTGTTGCTGGCTTGCCGGCGGTGTTTGGCCTACTTTTCGCATCGTAATTGGGCGGGCGTGTGGACTGCTGCGTGCCGGCGGTAACTGGTGGTTTTTGCATCCGCCAGCACGGCGGTTGTGCTTCCGCCCGCCATCGTAATGAGCCCCTAAATATATATGTTTTACAATATTAACAACTTTACCATTTTCCCCTAATAACCCAACATCCCAGTACTAAAAACAACTTACTATTTATATTTATAAATTACTTTATTTCTTCTAATTATTTGCAATTTTTTTAATTTCTACTTAATAAATATTTTTGAAATATTATTTAAATAACACTTCCCACCCTTATCCCCTAATAATGAAACATCCCCTCCTAAAACAAAACATATATTTTAACTTTTTAATATAAATTTCGTTTTTTAAATTATTTTCTAATTTCTAAAAATTTTAAATTCATATCTAAATTTACACTGATATCTTTAAAATACTCCACACCCTTATCCCCTAATAACCCAACATCCCACTACTAAAACAAAAAATATATTTAAATTTTTTTATATAAATTTCATTTTTTTAAATAATTTCGAATTTCTAAAATTTTTAAATTAATATCTAAATTTATACTGATATTTTTAAAATACTCCCCATCCTTATCCCCTAATAACCCAACATCCCGCTCCTAAAAGAAAACATATATTTTACATATTTAATATAAATTTCATTTTTTAAATTAATTTTGAATTTCTAAAAATTTTAAATGAATATCTAAATTTACACTAATATTTTTTAAATACTTCCCACCCTTATACCCTAATAACCCAACATCCCACTACTAAATGAAAAAATATATTTTAGATTTTTAATATAAATTTCGTTTTTTAAATTAATTTCGAATTTCTAAAAATTTCAATTTAAATATAAATTTACACTAATATTTTTAATTTACTCCCCACCCTTATCCCCTAATAACCCAACATCCCGCTCCTAAAAAAAATATATATATTACACTTTTAATATAAATTTCTTTTTTAAAATTATTTTCTAATTTCTAAAAATTTAAAATTAATATCTAAATTTACACTAATATTTTTAAAATACTCCCCACCCTTTACCCCTAATAACTAAACATCCCGCTCCTAAAACATATGTTACAATTTTTGTTATACATTTTCACACTAATATTAAAACATTTTTTATAATACAAAATTAATAACAATACATAATATTTAATTATTGACTAATAATTAATATTTTACAGTTTCTATATTTTTTGTTCGATATTTTTTACAATACTAACAATTCGATATTATCTACTTACGATATTACTTATTCAATATTTTGTACTTCGATATTTTTTAAAGAAATAAAATAACGATATTTTTGATTGCGATATTCATGTATTCGACATTATCTAACATTCGATATTACAACTTCGATATTACTAGAATTCGATATTTATTATTCGATATAATGTCTATTCACCCAACCCAACAAAGCAACAACACAGCAAAAGGGCAGTACTCCTCCTGGCAGCTCTTCCAGCTCTTCGTCTTGGCAGGTTCCTTGATTCCAGCGAGATCTAAAGTTCTGGGGTTTGGGTCCCCCTTTTATCCTCGATTTCTCTTTGTTCTCTGAAGGCAGAGAGGCCTTTGCCTAGTCCAAACCAGTTCTGGTCAGTCCTGGAGCACTTTGTTGACAAGTCTCCTTCTTTCCTTTTGCAGTGTAGGCCAGGGACATCAGACACACCACAGGAGGTGGAGCCAGCATTGTGGAGGGAAGGCACAGCCCTATTCAGGTCCCAGGTGCAACTCCTCCCACCCATCTACATGTAGATCTTGCTATTCAGCCCTGTCTCCTGGAACCCCCCAGCCCCTGTCACTCACACTCCAGACAAGAAATACACAACCTAGCAGAGGCAGGCTTGGATGGTTAGACAAGAAAATACCTACTTTCTAAAAGTGGTATGTTCAAACACAGAATGTTAAAACCAACTTCACTAAAAGATGCATTTTATCATTCTGCGTTCAGGCATACTAAACTCGAATTTCTACCATGTTCCCTGGGTCAGTTAGGATCATAGGACGTAATAATCAAAACTGCCCATTCTGGCCTATGGGGAACAGGTAGCCTTGCCATAGTGAAAAACGAAGTAGGCTGTAATTCACTATCAGGACATGCCATACACACCAGGGCATGTCCTACCTTTCACATACAATGCACCCTGCCCACAGGGGTACCTTGGGCCTACCTTAGGGGTGACTAACATGTAGAAAAGGGAAGGTTTAGGGACTTGCAAGTGTGTGCACTTGCCAAGTCGATCATGGCAGCCCCAGGCTGCGCACAGGCTCTGCAATGGCAGGCCAGAGTTACACTTTATGGGCTGTTTGCGTGGGTGGCACAATCCAGTGCTGCAGCCCACCAACAGCCTTTGATCTATAGGCCCTGGCACTCGCAGTGCACTTTACTAGGGACTGACACATAGATCAAATAGGCCAATCATGGAAATACCAATCCATACACATTCTCTACAGGAGCACTTGCACTTTCCCACTGGACAGCAGTGAGGAAAGTGCGCAGAATCATTACACCAGCAAAAACAGAGTCAAAAAACGGGAGGTTAGAAAGCAAAAAGTCAGGGGAAACACGCCAAAAGATGCCAAGTCTAACAGGAGCGAACCCTAATTAAATATTCATCGCTAGAGATAAACAATTTGTATTTATATAGATGGCCTAGCTTGCTTAAGTCCTTAGTCTTCAAATTTTCCCTATGAATTTTTCACACGTGCTGGCTATTCTGGGATTGGGCCGTGAGTGTATATGTGATGAATATGCTGTATCTATGTCGCACCAAAAATTCTCTAGTCTGGACCAGGCCCACACTGTACAGTGTACTGTGTGTATTTCATCTCTAGGTCTTATTGGTGGTTTCAATATTACAGTTGCCAGCGTGTTTATGATCTGCGAGATCCACTTCCAGGCCTCTGAGTGGTGCTTGTCTGGTGTTATGAAACTAGTGTAGCAAGTTGCGCTTGAGCTATTAAGTAATAAGCCTAAAACTTAGGGGCTGCAAAATCACCCTGATTGTATGGCTTTTGTAACATTTTTAGGCTTATTCGCAACTGTTTACCAGCCTGTGCACGTTTTGTCAGGAGTGTGTATAGCTTGTCAAAGGAACCTCTTGCAAATAACACAGGTATTTTCTGGAATAGGTATAATAGTTGTGGTAGAGTTACCATCTTCTTAAGTGCAGCTCTACCAGCCAGAGGCAGGGGTAGCTTAATCCATTTCTCTACATTAGTTTCTGTATGATCCATTGTTTTTCCATAGTTTTCCCAAACAATCACTGCCAGGTTACAATGACATTGTATGCCTAGATATTTTATTGAATCTGTTTGTCATTGCAAAGTGTATCTTAACGCCGGTTGTGTTATGCTGCTTGTAAGTGGCGCCATTCAAGGCTTTTAACAGTTTATTTCAAACCAGACTACTGATTATTTCCTGTAATCTCATCTATTACAGCATTAGATTAATGTCTGTATTTTTCACTATTAACAATATGTCATCAGCATACAGCAATATTAATATTTTGCAATGTCCAAACTTAACGCCACTGTCACTGTGAAAGTCCCTAAAAATGCATGCCATTAGTTTAATCGGTTCATTCGCCAAAGCAAATATTATGGATGACAGGAGCATCCTTTTCTAGTGTCTCACTTTACCACTAAAGACACCTAATAATTTATCTTTGGTACATAATATAAGCGACCTGATTCTATTGTGGAGGACATTGAAAAGTTCTGTGATTAAACACTCTACTCCCCTTTATCATGTCCTAGGAGGTCTAATTATAAAAAAATCTGTGATTATTCATAGGCAGGAGTATATTCCCACAGCCTGGTGCTGATATCCTGGAATATTCATGGTTTTAGTTTCATCATATTGAAACAGAATTTTCAGCTTCTTTATTATAGTGTGTGTCTCCAACCAGTCAATCAAGAGCTACCAGTAGCACACCGAGACCTACAGAGTAGTTCACAGCCTTGAGTTAATTTTTAAATAAGTACAGGTTCATATTTTCCTTTTAAAGTTAAGGGAAGGCTGTGTTAATTTTAGATTTTCTTGTATTTCAAAGGAATTGCTACTGTCAGTAGGTACAAAAGAGAGGTATATACTTAGGAGGCTAATCTCTTGAGGTGAAAGCTCATGTTTAGAGAGATTGAAGATGGGAAGAGATTGTGGAGTATTGGTGGTGGTGGTGGTAGATACGTTGGTTATTGGGGGCCCCATTGGTAAAATTTGCGGCAGGTCTGGCGCTCTCCTGAGTATTGATACTGATAGTTGCCCCTCGGGCGGCCCCTGCCCCGACCCCGGTTTGTATCTAAAAAACCGGCCGTGTGGAGTGGTTGCGGTTTTGGTGGTCTTGAAGTGCCATTGGATAACAAGATGTAACACTGGGGAACGAGGCTTGAACACGCTACATGAGTGGAACAACACTCTAACTTGTTAACATGCCGAGCCTATATACTCTCCTTCCTTCCATTACCCGTTGACTATGTATGATCTTATATTGTTCCCCCTCTCTATGATCTGCATCCTAACGCCACCCTCTCATTACTTTCTGTATGGACGCAGAGCCTACCTTTCAGTACTTTCTACACTACATGATGTGTGTAGCTTTCTGAATAGTTATCACTGCTGCATAATTATTGTCCAATAATGCGCCATTGCAACTATTAATCAGTCTGCTTTTATTGTTTTGTTTTGTTTTCCTTCCAACTCTAGCAATCCAGTTCCAGAACAATTGTTTTGTTGTAATTTTAATTACCTTTTCCATTTTGCATTTTTAAATTAAATAAATTGCCTGCTCGTCAAAATTATATATGTTTCTCTTTCCAATGTACCGTTTTAAATGTTGACATGTATTCATGAAGTGTTTTTTCACTCATTACTGGCCGAAGAACCACTCTGCCAGCCTCTGTCTCTCTCACTCCCCTCACTTCCTATATGCACTGCGTCCCCGCTCTAGTTGTCTCATGCGTGCTCGCGTTCTCACGCTCACACGTGACTGCCTCTGGGCGGCCATATCTTCCCCACTGTCTCCGGCTTCCCTGTACTTGCCGGACTCACGCCGCCTGTATCCATGCATCCTTTGGATTGAATCCACTCGCCCGTATCGCCGGCAGCAAAAGGTTGCCCGCTTATTCAGTGCCCGGCAGCTACTCAGTAAGTTTCCACGCGCCGTCTAGGTTTTTCCCGCTACCAGTGAGGATAGGGTTGCCTTAGCTGACCCCCCTTTTCCTTCACTCATCACTTTCGATGGACGCGCCGTGACGCCTCCAATTACTTCCCTGCTTCGTCCGCAGCGCTTCACACCGCAGGACCTTACTCCATGCGCCCAGTTTGGCCTGCAGTAACCGGACCCTCCTTTCAGGATTTATTTACCTTCCATTCAGGAATTATTTAACTCCAGTAAGTTCCCACTCCGGCCGCTTTGCATTCCATTCTCTTGAAAATACATGTGCCCTTTCCCGTTTCAGATGGACATACCCTGACGCTCCCTATCCTTCTGCTGCCCTTATCGCAGTTTTTCCACCTGGACCTACCACATCCAGTGGACCCAATCGGTGTACTATCTGTAAGTGACAGATTTGCCTAGTTGTTTTCACCTGGTCCTTCACTGTCCGCGCTTCCCTCACTCTGGTTCCTTTCCCCACAGACGGATTTCCCCATTCCCCCCCCTGAGACCGCTCCATTTCCACCGTGATTCGCTCGCTACCTGTAAGTTTTTTCGTGCTTCAGCGCCCTAGCATTTCCCTGCACCTGGTCATTCTCCAATTCCCCACACCATGCCGCCGCCCTTCACGTTTCTCCTTTTCTCTGGGCCTAGACACGCGGTATTCTTCCTACCACTGCTCCACCCAACTCTTGCCATCACGGCCCAGCTGCTTCTTATCACCTGTCATAAAGCTTCCGCTTTGGCTCACTTTTAGCCATCATGGCCTTTCCCCATTCTTGCTTTATTCCGTACCTTGGTCCACAGTTTGAGTTTTTTATTCTCCCCCACAGCACTGTCATGTCATTATCTGTAACCTGGTCCTGATGATGGCCTTACATTGCGAATAGGCCGAAACGCCGTCAACTTTTTACAGCAAAATTTACGGCGCCTTTCTCGTGTTTACCCATTCAAATTACTCTGTATTCACTTGCATTTACTGTATGGGTATTACTAGGAATACACCTTGTATATAATTTGTTTTGTCGTGCGCCCCTGCCCGCTGTACATACTTCCTCACGTGTCACTCGCGTCATTCACCATTTCACGAGCACTTGTGCACAGTATAACACAGGTTACATGCCATTTAATGTAACACAGTGCTTTCTTTACCTTTAAATATATGGTACTATATACAAAAGCTACACACCATTGCCCTGGTCTCTACCGGGTTTACGGGCTACCTCCTGTAGTTGGTTACTGTACACTTGGAGTTGCAGCACTCCTGGCAGAAGCTATAAGTTATACGTTTATAGCTTAAGCTATAAGTTTTCCATCACCAACTAAGGTACACATTGTTTGTTCAACACTAGGCACAAAGTGCGCAAGAGTGTGCTTTTTGATTCACAGACTACAGCACAATAAAGGATGGCACATAAGAATATCACTGGGTGCTAATACCAAGGCTTCGGTATGCGCGTCAAATAATACCCACAATGTCTCAATTTTCAAGTCATAAAAACAAGGCTTTGGTTGATACGCTTTCTGTTAGTGCGCTAACCTTAAGGATGGTGCTTAAATATGTTTTTTCCTTTTAGGTGCGGCTTTGCAGGGATGGTGTTTGCTGCATCGCTGAATCTGCAGGGGAGAAGATGTCTGAAGAGTCAGAGATTCGCAGGAGGGCTGTGCAGCGTTGCAGGGATGGAGGTCACTGCGTAGTTGGATTTGCAGGGGAGAAGATGACCGCAGCTTCAGAGATTCGCAGGAGAGCCGCAATGCAGAAGAAGCTCGGCCGGGTCGTGGAGACGTTCAGGTGAGCAGAATCGCTGAAGATGACCTGTACTCTACAACCAGTGGGTAAGCCAAGCACTGCCTTGTGGTTTGAGTGCAGTACAAATACTATTCCCAAATCCTAATGAGTTAGCCCAAATATCCACATAGTCATGTGCCTATGAGTCAGCCCTAATATCCAGCCCAACTATCCCCATGGTCATGTGCCTATGAGTCAGCCCAAATATCCCAATAGTCACGTGCCTATGAGTCAGCCCGAATATCACCATAGGCATCATGAGTCAGTCTGAAGGCCCTGGGGAATGTTAATTTTGTACTTTGGTGTTTCATGACTCGGTGCCTAGGGTCCCAGGGGATAAATACCATGCCAAGAACATTGTCCAACCCTTGGGGTAGTGAGCTCTGTTAACAGCCACGAAGGCATTGACACGTGTGCTCGATCCCACGGGCCCCCTTGCACACAAGGTACAGGAGGACTGAGAACACAAGGAGGTCAGGGTCATGACATCCGTCAGACTCTGGGAGGCCTTTAAGGTATCTCTTAGGGGGATTATTATCAGTCATGATGGGCAGAAAATGCAGTAAGCCGCAAACTATGTGTGAGCTTGAATTTCAGATAGTGTACCTCCAGGGACGTTGTTTGAGCAATCCAGATCAAGAGCTGCGTAGACATTGACCCATGCCCAGACAGTGCTCCGTCACACATTCCTCTATGAAGTGTGGACTATATGGGTTGCCTCCCATTCCCACATGTATCAGTGGGTTGACAGAGTGAGCACACGTCTTTATCACTTGTGTGTTAGCTTACAGCACCATGACCTGATCCTATACATTTCAGATCCCAATGGTGTGAAAATTACTGGTGACGCAGAGGTAGCCTGTGAATTTACGCTCTTCTCCGCCGACCTATATGTCCTGCATGAGGTGCTTCAGGAATCACTGATAACTGACTTCGTAAATTACCTCCCCCTCCGGACTCTCACAGATGTAGAGTGACAATCCCTAGCGGGCGAACTGACACCTGACGAGCTTGTGAAAACAATAGGTCGCCTTAACTTAGGGAAAGCACCTGGACAAAATGGGTTTCCAATGGATTTTTTAAATGCTGTATGTATAAATTTGGCGCTCCCCTGGAGGCTACCCTCAGGGAGGCCCTGGACAGCCAGCAACTGCCCCCAGAACTTTGGAGGACCAAAATTGTGGTGATTCACAAACCGGAACGGCCCCCTGACTCCCGCTCCTCCTACCTATCTATCTCAAAGCATTGGCAGATCATCTACTCCCTGTCATCAAGTCCTTGGTGCATCCAGACCACGCAGGCTTCAAGCCTGAATTCGCCACTAGACATAATATTAGGCAGCCATATAATGCTGTGGCCCTATCGGGTAGATTGGGGAGAATGACTGAGGTTCTATAAGCTGACATAGAAAAAGCATTTGATTCAGTGGGTTGGCCATAGTTTTTCGCTCTTCTCTTTTGACTCAACTTTGGGCCGTGCTTCCTGGGATAGCTTAGATTGCTCTACACTGACCTTACGGCTTGTGTTTGGGTGGGCTCAGCAACCTCAGATTCATTCCCTATACAAAGAAGCACATGGCAAGGGTGCCCATTATCTCCACTGTTCTTCGCCATCACCATGGAGCGGCTGGCACAGTGGCTCTGAATTCACACACATGTAAGTGGGTTTGAGTGGGGACCGGGGATCTCAGACAGAATAGCCCTCTACGCTGACGTCGTCCTTGTCTTCCCCATCAACCCCGAGACCTCTGGCCCTCAGACGCTGCATATGTTTTACGTCTTTGGGGAAACATTGGGCCTCTTTATTAATCTTGCCAAATCCTCTTTCTTACGGACTCCCAATCACCCTCAGGACTGTTGATGGGCCACGACCTCAACATAAAGACACAGGGTTTCTGCTAACTGGTGTTGTACACCACATTACAAACGTATAAAGCATGGGCGCACAACATCCAATCATTAATAAGTGCACTGGAGTCAGATTTCTGGGCATTCTCTGCACTTCCACTGACCGTCTTTAAGATGGTGTCCCACCCACGCTTCCTCTATCAGTTGCAAAACTATCCGTATGACCTACATCGATCATTCTTCCGCATCCTTCAGTCCAAGCTCCTCAGTTTTTTGTGGAATAATGACACTCCTCGTTTAGTCCTCGCATCCTGTTTCAAGTCCACTTATGAAGGGGGCATTGCGGCCCCGGATGTTGAGACATAGTTTGTGGCCTCTCACTAGCTAGTCATCAATCAGTGGTGGTAGGACACACAAGCTGACTCTGCCTACATCGGGAAGAAAGGGGCGCTCCATGGAATGACCATACGTCTTTTTTTATACAGAGGTAAAGTGCGAGCGCTGCTCCCCCTGACGACAAGGATGGTCCTTAGACTCTGGACCCTTAAATGCTGGGGGTGGGAGACTAGACTTACAGAAAGGACACCACTGTGGGAGGGTTCCATTATGCCACAGGTGGCAGCGCTGGAAGGCTTTTGCAAGTGGGACATTATTAGTGTCTCTGTCTTGGGTGACTTAATGGAGGGCATGACCCTCAACACTTAACAAATGCTGCAAGCAGAATACGATGTTCACGGCAACTAGTTTTTTTGCTACCTCCAGTTCCGCCATTCTCTGACCCCATACATTATAAATTTGGAGAACCTCCCAGAATACAACCCCTTGGAGACTAACCTGTTACTTGAGGATCTTGGAGACCGTAAAGTGCAACAGATTTATAGAACCCTTGTCCACCACACGCCCAATGCATCTAGAGATCCCCGTCAAGCAGGGGAGCAGAACCTTGGCATCCTGGAGTATGATGATTGGGTCGAGGCTCTGGCCTCCCCACGCCATGTAGATATAGCGACTCAATTCCGCTTAATTAAATTGCATTATATGTACCAGACTTATATTACAAGCAAAAAACTTAGAAGGATAGGGACCATCGCTCCTTCCACCTGTCTCCGCTGCACCACCCAGGAGGGAGACTTCTTACACACCACATGGTTATACATGCGACTGAAACCATTCTGGAGGCAGGTGATTGCTTACTTAAGCACAGTCCTGATGACATTCATCCCATTCAACCTGAAACTAGCTCTCTTGCACTTCATAGCTGACTTAAACCTGAACCAGCACGGTTAAACACTTTTGCAATTGGGCCTGATGGTAGCCAAGAAAGACATTGCTCTCAGGGGGAAACATAAGGATCCACCCTCAATGGAGTACTAGTGCGAGGATCTTGACTGGTGCTGTTTTGTTCTTTGTTTGCTTATTGCAATGCCATACGCACTAAAATCAATAAAATGTGTTTAAAAAAGATATGCACCTGTGTAATTTATTCTTTGACGGCCTCATTGTTCAATTCATGTATAAATATTTTGTGGTATAATGTAGGTTGTTTATTTGGTGAATACAATTTTCTGTTTTAATGTATGTTTATGTATTTTTACATTTTATAATTGAGACATGCATTTAATACATATGACTTCTTAATCATCTGTACTGATGAAGGAGACCTAGAATAACCTCAAAGTCTCCAAAACACTGACAATACTTTATCTAGAGGGAAGGATTTATTTCATTTTTGTCAATTTAAGATATAATATATGTATAGAGATTTTGAGAGTATTTTTTACTTCAATTGTTACTGTTCTCAGATGTAAACCCAAAGATAGGGTAATGATATCAAAGTCTTCTTAACTGACAGAACAGTATGAATTCTGTAGGTCACTCAATTAGCAGCTGTTTTAAATATTTGTTTGAGGCAATTGGTCCATAAGTAGCATTTTGAGTACAATCACAAATATGTTATTTTGTCTTTTATGCATATTAGCTTCAGGGTGGTCTCTTTTGATGAATTCTTTATATTTTGACAAATTATATTCTCTATGTGACTAATAATAAAGGTTATTAGTATTACTGTCCATTTTTTATATATTTTGAGTGACACTCATATGTCATTTATACATATATTTAAATGAATATCCTCCTTCCATCTTCTGAGCTATATAGAGGGAAGAAAAATAATCTTTCTCGGTTGCCGCTGGGATAACACATTCCTAATTTGTGAGATAGTGAAAGAACAAACGTGCTCTAGGTTTACTGCAGATGAGTAATTGGTCCTCTAATGCACCATCGAATTGCAACAAGTCAATTTTCTTAATAAAATCACCTGCTAGGGCTATCACTCACAGCAGATTGTCAGATGGTAAGATTGTTAAATCTGTCTCCAGAAGAGATAACTGTAATAAGAAGTTAAAAAATGTAAGCAAAATATACACATTTACAAAAAACACACAAGATTTACATGATTATTACCCAAATGAATATCAACATTTGCCGCGAGGAGCCATTCAAAGTGTTTATTTGGGAGCAAGATTTAGCAATCTTTATTGAAATCATTATTAACTGGCCACCATGTGAACTCTTCAACCTCCTGCTCTCCCTCAGACAGCTCTCCTGGAACATCATAATGTCTACACCAGGTAGAGATAGTAGTGAAAGCTACTTCTGATCAGTGAAAATCATTGTGAGCTACTGAAGACTAAGCAACTCGGGCATTGTTCCCAGATACCCCCACGCTCAGCTTCATTGACTTTAGGCCTAATGCCCATAGAGCCAGATACTATTGTTTGAACAAAATACTTTGACTATGAGCATTATGACAGGGCTGCCTTGTCTATCAGTGAGAGTGTGGTCTTTGGGGATATGTGATCATGTGTGTGTATGAATGGGATAAATGCGTATGGGTGAATGGGAGCCTGTGTCATATGTACTTGTGACACAGGACATAACTTTCATCATATGTAGCACCATTACATGTATAACACAAACATACAACAATTTTTTTAAATGGGAGAAATGTAACCCCTTAACTACTGGGCCTCCTACCCCTTTACCCCCGCTCCCTAGTGCAGAGCCCTTTTTTGGCTATTTGTGGTAGTTCGTGCTTTGTTCTCCATAACTTTTTTCCACATAAGATATCCACTCCAAATTTGTGTCCTTTTTTGCTAACACCCAGGTTTTGCTGATTTCCATGGAGGGGACGTTGAAAATAGGCAAAATATAGCTACATTTTGAGTTCTTTGAATAAAAGTGTCTGTTTTTTCTCCTAAAAAAGGCATCAACAAATGATTTGCTGTGCTACAGTCACCATCTTTCCAGCTTTTAGGAGCAAGCAGAGCTGAATAAAAAAAGTTTGTGGTGGAAACCGGTGTGAACCCCATGGATGATCCAGAAAAGCTATAGATTTCTGAACAGTAGATAAAATTCTGAATTCAGAAAGAAGTCATATATGTAGATTCTTCAAGGTTTTCCCAAAGAAACTAACTGTTGAAATAAATAAATACTGAAGATAAGTAGGAAAAAACAGCCATTTGTGACATTTTCATCTTTAACTTTTTGTCACAATCAGTGGCGGCTCCTTCGCTATGGTGGAGGAGCGTTGCCCCCTCTTCCAGCAGCGAAAAAGAAAGTAAAAATAAAACTATAATTAAAATAAAATTATCATTTTATTTTGTGTCCCGGGGTTTTGGAGGCGGGGCCAGGGGGAATAACGGGCACCCACGGGGAGTGGTATGCACTGTTATCAGTTTGTATGACTGTTTGGCTGGCTGTCTCAGGTCGGCCAAACAGTCATGCGCACTTTGCATGTTCTCCACGCAGGCTGCATTAAAGCCTGGGTGGAGAACATGCCTAGGCCCCAGTCCCTGGCTGAGCGCCGAACCACGGCGCTCAAACCAATCTCAACACTCCATTGCAGTGTTGTGATTGGCTATGGAGAGCCTGAGTGCTTCCTGCTTTCTGACAGAGTAGAGGGACGACGAGGAGGGACAAAGAGAGACGCGGCGATAAGGTAAGTTTTTATTTTTTATTTTACTATACCATGCCCCCCCAGCCACCGTCCCCTTACCCCCGATCGGTGCAAACCGTCACAGGTCACAATGGCCAATTTACAAAAGCAATATACCATTACGTCTGCTAGGCCCTTCTGATTGCAGGGATATATAGGGTTTGTAGGTTCTCCAAGATCCCAAAGCTACCCAGAGTCAACAACTGAGCTGCACCGTACAATTGTTTTCCATGCTGTACCGAGTATAGACCAATTAATATGGTGAAATATGTAGAGTGAAGAATGAGCATCAATGAAACCTCTGTATTTCTAAAATGGGCACAAGATATGGAGTTTAAGAGCAGAGGTTATTTGTATATCTCTGAATTTGTGGGTACCCATACTAGCATATGATTTAGAGGGTATTTTTCAAAACGTCTTCTTTCTTAAATACTGGCTTATATTTGGAAGTGCAGCGAAATCCAATTGGTAATAACAAATTTCCTACTATTCTGTGCTCCCACATTTCTTCTGATAAAAATGGTACTTCACTTTTGTGGGTAGGCCTAGTGCCTGTGACAGGAAACTGCCCAAAATTCAACATGGATACATCACTTTTTTCCACTCAAAACTGACCCTTTTTTTGCAAAGTGGGCAGATGTGGATTTTGGGCCCTAGCTCATCCAGCACCTAGGGAAACCTAGCAAACCTGTATATTTGTGAAACCTAGACACCTAGGGCAATACAGGAGGTGGTGACTTGTGTGGCTCTCACCAGGTTGCTTTTCCCAAAATCCCTTGCAAACTTCAAACTTTTACTAAAAACACATTTCCCTCACTTTTCTGTGACGGAAAGATCTAGAATCTGTCCAGCATTGCCCTACGTCTTCTGATAAAAATGGTGCCTCACTTGTGTGGGTAGACCTAATGCCAAAACAGGAAATAGCCCAAAACGAAACAAAGATACATGTAAATGTAAATGTCCAGTATTGGTAAAGTGCGAACAATTACCCAAGGGTGTCAAGGCGCTGGGGGCCGTTGGGAAGATTAAGCAAGCAATTGCCCAGAGTCACGTGGTGCTGGAAAGAAAGGAGAAGGAGCAGCTGGGTCATAGATGACTGCACCACCAGAACTAGTCACGTAGTTGTAGATAGTATTGCCCACCTCAAATGGTCTGCTGCTTATAGACCATGAAAATTACTATGTTTATTAGTTGGATGAGAGGCAATATATAGATACAAGAAATTTGGTACACAAAAACACAGCAATAAAAGGCATTTGCAGATAAATGTTTCTGGTCTTTTTATTCTCAGATGTGCTTCATATGATAGAACCAGCCAACGCGTTTCGCCCAAACAAGGGATTCTTCATGGCTGTAATAGCATACAACATACATTTTTGTAAATAATTATAGGGGGTGTGGATGCCTATTATGGACATGGCCATGCCCCCATCCCCAGAAACTATTGGGACAGTCTTTCTGCCCCCTTGGATGCCAGATGGGGGTGAACACCCCCAATCTGCTCCCCCATGGGGGCAGAAAGCCCACTAGACACCAGGGAATGTGTTTTCTTAAAATATAGGGGTGGGGACTGCCCACCATGAGCATAGCCATGCCCCCACCCCATCAAGAGAGATAGTCTTTCTGCCCCCCGGAAGAAAGCCCGTTGTATCGCAGCAATATATATTTTTAATAAAATAATGAGGTGGGTCTTTCCCATCCTAACATCAGGACCCACCCTCAACCCTAAAATCTCAACAGTCCTTCTGTTCCCCTGTGGACTAAAGCATCCCATCCTAATGGCAAACAAGAGGATATTTGATTCTTTTGAGTGTTATTTTTACATATGGGCCAGGAGAGTTTGGCTAACTTCTAATATCGTCCCAGTTGCAGTAGTGAACGGCTGCACTTTTTGGACTTGGGTAGGCTTCCACCTCGAAAAACCTACCAGCCCCAGTCATTTCTGAAAACTAGACATCGGGGAGTCGAAAGAGGTGTGCATCCCACACCCTTTCTTACCCACAATGCCCTGCAAACCTCAAACGTTGCCTAAAAACACACATTTTCTCACATTTCTGAGGCAAACTTCTGAAATCTGCGGAGAGCCACAGATTTCCTACCACAAAGCACTCCCCAAGTCTCACAATAAAAATGGTACTTTACTTGTGTGGGTGGGCCAGGAGACCTTGACACCAAAGACCCTAACGTACTATGTGGAGAGTTCAGCAATAGGAGTAGCTGCAGGATTTAGGGCCAGGCTCGGCCGCCACCCATACAAACCTACCAACCACAGACATTTTTGAAAAGTAGACAAACAGGTGATACCAGGGTGGTGTGCCTTGTGGGAACCCCAAGATGTCTTCTTACCCACAATGCCCTGCAAACCTCAAACTTTGAAATCACGCTTTTTCCTTACATTTCTATGATGGAAACTTCCGGAATCCGCCGGAATCCACAAATTTTCTAATACCCATCATTGCCCCACTTGTGGCAATAAAAATGCTGTGCCACACTTGTGTTGTTGGGCCTAGTGCCAACGACAGAGATTAATCAAACCGAGGTCAATAGCAGTCTCAATGCAAGGGCTTCCATTGACCTTGGTTTGAACCACTCCTGTCACGGTCACTAGGCCCAACAACACAAGTGTGGCAGCGTTTTTATCAGCACAAATGGGGCAATGCTGGGTGGAAGTAAGTTTGTGGCCTCCCACACAATGCAGAACTTTCCATCACAGAAATGTGAGGAAAATGTGTTGTAGTCAAAGTTTGAGGTTTGCAAGGGATTCTGGGTAAGCCAACCTGATGGGAGTAACACAAGTCACCTCACCCTGGAATCCCCATGTGTCTAATTTTTAAAAATGTGCAGGTTTGCTTGGTTTCTCTAGGTGCCCTCTGAGTTAGGGCCCAAAATCCACAGCTACCCACTTTGCAGAAAACGGGTCCGTTTTCAGGGAAGAGGTGTAGCGCAGTGGCCAGGGCGACTGACTCCGGAACCCGGAGGCTCACGGTTCGATCCCCGGCGCTGGTGGCAGATCAGCCCAGCACCATGTGATTAGTTGGATGAGAGGAAATATATAGATACAAGCAATTTGGTACACAAAAACACAGCAATAAAAGGCATTTGCAGATAAATGTTTCTGGTCTTTTTATTCTCAGATGTGCTTCATATGATAGAACCAGCCAACGCGTTTCGCCCAAACAAGGGCTTCTTCAGGGCTGTAATAGCATACAACATGAGTATAATTTAGAATATTGGTGTGAGACCACGAACAACATCATAAAACTTGTGAGAAGAAAGTAGATTAATAGAAAGAGGAGATGATAGAGAGGAAAGGAGAAAAAGGGCAAAAAGAAAGGTGAAAAAAGCGTTAATAAGAGTAAAGATAAAATGAGGGGGGAGTTTGTGTGTGTTCAAAAGAAACGGAAAGAGTAGTGCAACCACCAGTGTACGAAATGGTGTGCAGTACCCGAAACCGAAGAGATATGAGCAAATGGTGAGTATATCTGTTCAAAAAGTGACCCCATATGTGAAACTACTTCTAGACCAGTGCCAGTGTGTAAAGTGATCTTTTGTGGCTAGATACAGGCTAGCTTACCAATAGCGTGGAGGAATGAAATGTCTCCTCAGACGCTGGATCAAGGAAGATTAAAACGAGTCCTAGAAAAACATCAGAGAAGTAACATGAGCGTGTCTACAACCTGACCAGTAGGCAAGAGCGATAGCTAATGGAGAAATGAAGGCACAACATACCTAGAGCGCATAGGTGAAGCTCATGGTAGAACGTTGTCCAATGAGTCTACGTGATACGGTGTACCTGCAAACGAATTTATTAGTAGATTAAGTACGTGGAGAAGCTCCAGCGCTGCAGCAAACCATGTGAGCTCAGTGGTACAGTGGTAACGTACAAAATAAAGAGGCGCTAGCCTAAGATGAATGGTACTTGTAAAGCCCATGGAATGTGAGTATAATTGTATCTAAAAATAGAGTGAGCATAGACTCCAGTATTTACGGTGGTACAGTTGTAACGTAAAAAATAAAAAGGCACTAGCCTAAGATAGATGGCACTTGTAGAGCCCATATAACATTCTGCACATAGTGATGGCATATACCACATCCGTAATAGTGGTCGTTCAAAGCACTAAAACAAACGCACGGGCCACAGTTAAGTTAAAGAATGTGTAGCTAATGAAAAAATGGTGCGGGTCAAAGTTAAACGGTCGGTGTGCAGTGTAAAAGAAAAAACCACACATGTAACGGGGGATTTAAAAAGCACTGAGACAAACGCACGGGCCACTAATAAGTAAAAGGAAGTGCAGTTTACAAGAGCGGTGAAGACCACAGTTCAACTGTGGGCGTGCAGTAAATGCAAAACGAAGCTAAGTTGCTCTTATTTTAGGGTAAGGTGCGAGTTAAAGACGCAAGTGGTTAAAAGAAACGGTGCGCTGGGACCATAACTTCGCGTGCAAAACCAAAAGAGCCAATGACGCTGGGGCCAGAAATCCATTCAGAAACAAATAAAGCTAATAGCGCGCTGGAACCAATTCTCCGCCTAGAAAAAGATTAAGTGGGTTGTGCCAATAACGCTGGGAAGAGACACGATCAAACGGGATAATTGCTTACTTCTAACGGTATTAGCCGTGTGTGTTCGAGGAGCCGTGCCCGGGAAACGTCCTGTGACCAGCATGATAGTTGGAAACTCGAACACGCCCGCAGATGCTCTTAAGAAGCATCCGTCAATTTACGGCGAGCTAAGAAGCTAGACCACTCCACAGGGAGTGAAGTGTGTACTCACTTCCGAATTCTGAAACCGCGCGTTGAAACGTGTCGCCCTAAGCACTAGACCGCAACACTTGAAATGAAATCACATACTCACTTCCGGTATTGGCCTCACCGCGAAACGACATGAGGTGATAGGTTTACTCATTTGTAGCGAGGTATAGTGAACCTCTACACAAATTATTAGAGCATAGTTATAGGCACTGAGCTAAAAAAAGGAAATAACTGAAAGAGCAAAAATGGCCTAAATGTCTTGAAGTTGGAAGCGGTACCAATAGTGGTGGCAATACGGTGCCAACCATAGCGTTCAGCGAAAGGTGGGTCAGCGCAGACGGCTATGAAAACCTATAGAGCCCCTAAAGTTTACCTGGTAATTAGAAACGCAATCATTATATATTTAAAAGAACTGAAAGAGCAAAAACGACTAAATGTCTTAAAGCAAGCGGCGGTACCAGTGGTAGTAGCAATATTGTGCCAACCAAAAGGTTCTGCTATAAGTAGGTCAAAGCAGACAGCTAAGAAAGTCCCCAAAGTTACTTGGTAATTAGAAACGCAATCCTTAGATATTAAAAGAAGTGACATCCCAATGAGAGCAATCCGAAATATTTAGTGAAGATACTTCATTGTGTAACTAATGCGCAGTGCTTATTCGTAATTATAAGTCAGAGAAGGGACAGAAACAGAATCTGTGAGAATATTCTATACACCTAAGGTAATCATGACCACAGTAAAAGCAGCTACGTCTAGCTTTGGAATGTAAGCGGCTGTATCGTTACAATGCCCACATGAGTAAAGGCTAAACGGACATGGGGTCCCACAGTAAAAGCAGCTACGTCTAGCTTTGGAATGTAAGCGGCAGTATGGTTACAATGCCCACATGAGTAAAGGCTAAACGGACATGGGGTCCCACTAAATATGACCCAAACATTATACGTTATCTGGTTAAATACCAGGACAAGGTCAATGCAGCATATTAGGAAAACAGGAGAGCACAAATAGTATTCCCTGGAATGCGGTACAGAGTACATTTTACATTTGGTGCCCAGCAAGTTGAGAGGCACAGCTTATATATTCACATTGTTACAGAAATGGCATAAAACCGTACAGTACAAAAAAGAAAGGTCACAGTGGAAGATAATCTAACACAATATGTAGCAATATACACAAATGATCATTGTTGCTAAATCATTTGACAACACCACCATTGGATCATACCATCAAATGGTCTTGATTTAATTGCATCAAAATTTGAGCAAATCAATTCATATTAAATACAGTGCTTGTAAATCTTAATGATATTAAGATTGGTGCAACCTGGGAAAAAGGGAAGGGGGGGGTGATGTGACAGGGAAAGGTAGTGTACATGTGGACATCAACAGTCAATATTTACAACCTATCCAGCCAGACGACTGGCTTCTACATGTTTGATGAATCATAACACAATAAAAGGATGCAGATAACCAATCTCTGTCATCCACGTTTGATAGAGAGAACAATTGTCAACGTTTCGACCCCTATGGGTGGCAGGGAACTTGGATCCTTGCGAACGGGGTCTTCATCAGGACTGGGACATAGCGATGGGGAAGAACCAAACAACAGCGAGAAGGCTTCGATCCCATAGCGGTTCCCTGCTCTTGTTTATACCACTACCATTAAGAGAGAGGACACGTTGAAAAATAACAAAAAGAGATGTACCCAGGAAGTTCAGAGATTTTCGTTCATTACCACCTACTCTACACTAAACCATGATGTATTTAAGTCCCTAGGCAAACATTGGGCTTTACTGAAAAGGGTACCTGGAATCAACAACATGATCACTGAAAGACCATCAATGACATTCAGGAGAAGCAAGACTATTAGGGATGGTCTATGCCCAAGCTACACCTTACAGCACAAACTAAAGCAAGGGACATGGCTTACTAAACCTAAAGGTTTTTACACTTGCAGCGCCTGCAACATCTGCCAGCTGGGTTGCAACAGAATGATGACGTTCAGTTACAATACCAGCATCAAACACAAGATTCATCATTTCATTAACTGTCTCACCAGCTCTGTCGTTTATGTCATCATTTGCGGTTGTGATAAGATCTATGTTGGCAGCACAACCAGACAACTCAAAGTTCGCATTCAGGAACATCGCAGAGCTGCGCTGAACGGGGACACTTCATATGCTCTTGTTTCACACGAGTGTAGAGTGGGTGTTGACCGGGCTTGTTTCCGATTCCATGGCATAGACACCGTCACCAGTAATACACGGGGCGGGGACAGGGCTCTCCTGTTGAGGCAACTAGAAGCCAGATGGATTTGTACACTACGTTCCTCAACCCTAGGCCTCAACACAGACAGGGAGCTACACTACTTTCTCTAAACGGGATGGCCTATTGTTTTTTATGACCAACCGTTTATAACAGACTGTCAGCATTACCTGTGTCTCAACTTTGTCGCAAGGACACGACCGGTCGCCCAGTCCACATACTCCATCTTCTGCCCTCCCCTTCTGTTTTTTTTTCTGTACCATCCTGTGTAACAACAAGTGTCGCACGATTTTATTTCATGTCTGTACGGTTTTATGCCATTTCTGTAACAATGTGAATATATAAGCTGTGCCTCTCAACTTGCTGGGCACCAAATGTAAAATGTACTCTGTACCGTATTCCAGGCAATACTGTTTGTGCTCTCCTGTTTTCCTAATATGCTGCATTGACCTTGTCTTGGTATTTAACCAGATAACGTATAATGTTTGGGTCATATTTAGTGGGACCCCATGTCCGTTTAGCCTTTACTCATGTGGGCATTGTAACCATACTGCCGTTTACATTCCAAAGCTAGACGTAGCTGCTTTTACTGTGGGACCCCATGTCCGTTTAGCCTTTACTCATGTGGGCATTGTAACCATACTGCCGCTCACATTCCAAAGCTAGACGTAGCTGCTTTTACTGTGGTCATGATTATCTTAGGTGTATAGAATATTCTCACAGGTTCTCTTTCTGTCCCTTCTCTGATGTATAATTACGAATAAGCACTGCGCATTAGTTACACAATGAAGTATCTTCATTAAATATTTCGGATTGCTCTCATTGGGATGTCACTTCTTTTAATATCTAAGGATTGCGTTTCTAATTACCAAGTAACTTTGGGGACTTTCTTAGCTGTCTGCTTTGACCTACTTATAGCAGAACCTTTTGGTTGGCACAATATTGCTACTACCACTGGTACCGCCGCTTGCTTTAAGACATTTAGTCGTTTTTGCTCTTTCAGTTCTTTTAAATATATAATGATTGCGTTTCTAATTACCAGGTAAACTTTAGGGGCTCTAGAGGTTTTCATAGCCGTCTGCGCTGACCCACCTTTAGCTGAACGCTATGGTTGGCACCGTATTGCCACCACTATTGGTACCGCTTCCAACTTCAAGACATTTAGGCCGTTTTTGATCTTTCAGTCATTTCCTTTTTTTAGCTCAGTGCCTACAACTATGCTCTAATAATTTGTGTAGAGGTTCACTATACCTCGCTACAAATGAGTAAACCTATCACCTCACGTTGTTTCGCGGTGAGGCCAATACCGGAAGTGAGTATGTGATTTCATTTCAAGTGTCGCGGTCTAGTGCTTAAGGCAACACGTTTTATCACGCCGTTTCAGAATTCGGAAGTGAGTACACACTTCACTCCCTGTGGCGCGGTCTAGCTTCTTAGCTCGCCGTAAATTGACGGATGCTTCTTAAGAACAGGGGAATTTTAATTCTAAGGCCAAAGCTAAAACAAATGT
Organism: Calotriton arnoldi; assembly: GCA_963921515.1. Classification (NCBI taxonomy): domain Eukaryota; kingdom Metazoa; phylum Chordata; class Amphibia; order Caudata; family Salamandridae; genus Calotriton; species Calotriton arnoldi. Next base: position 905,744 of record CAWUFW010005554.1, on the reverse strand, counting down.
TAAGAGTATTCGAAATAGGAAACCTGCCGATCCCTTGTCCTGTGCAGACCCCATACTTCAACAATTAACATTAGCGACTATCTCTGACAAAATTCTAGAGCTCCTAAGGCCGCTCTATGATAAATTGGACATTTTAGCTAGAGAAATCCACAAAATTAGTGGAGTACTGGATATAGTTAACTGTAAATTTCAAAAGGAGCCACTTAGGGATCAACAAAAGGATGTTATTATAGACCCTATTATTATAGACCCTATTGACCCGACTGTAGGTAATGATCGCAGAGATCGTAGTAAATATTGCAAGGAGCGGGCCCCTATTACACAAGCTGAAAATAGGGAAAAAGATAGAAATATAGTAATAGGAAATTCAACTACTAATAGTGGTTCTGCACTACCCCTAAAGGAGCTAGTAATGAATAAGCCAGACGGACTTAAATCATCTGATCCTATAAAGTTAGCTGGCCTAAGTTCCTTAGCCCATGGGGATAGGATAATGGCCCCGGTTGCAAATTTGCCTCCCGAATGTAGTCCCTATGTTGTAATTTTGGCCAACGTCCCCAAACTCCAAATTGGGCAGGCAGAAGAACATGGTTCACTAATGAATAAAGTAGTGTTTTGGCTGACTAATAGCTGTGGTTATCCTATGGAAGGAATAAACCAGATTTTAACAACCCGTAGAGTGGGCTGGATCGGGCCTTTGAAAAAATGCTTTGAAGGGGACTGTATCATCATTAATTTTAGATCTCCAAGATGGGCATCCAATACCCTTAAAAATGCACCACCTCCCATACGGGGGAATTTAATACCACTCTTCTCCCCTGGGGTATTTTTATAGACATCTGAGGGTGATGGATGGAAATGTAAGCTGGCCTCCAAATGGATCCTTGCTAGCTCCTCCCCAGGTTTCAGCCCTGCCTCATTTTGCAATCCCAGTAACTAATAGGTTTCAGGCTCTGAGTAGTTTGGATACCAATGATTGACGTGAGGGACCGATACGGGCTAATGAGGTTGCACTTGAGAGTTATTTACCTAAAAGCCCTATGATGGAAATTTTAAATGCTAAGATCATTACTAGTAAAGCTGGTTTATGCATGATAGAGCGATGTGAGTTGTTATCCACTAACATAATAGTGAGAGCCAGTATCCCTAGTAATTCAGAAAGCACTCCAGTAGAATCTATTATTATTAGTAAAGAAGTGGGACACGAAGCACCCCCAGGAATTCTATGAATCTAATATGGGTAAAGGGTACCAAGTCACAACATGGAATATTGCTGGGCTTAAAAGTAAAATAGGTACACCATCATGGTTAGATTTTATTTTGGCCCAACACGATATTATATGTTTACAGGAGACGTGGTGTATCGACCCAATATATGTAGAGGGTTTTACCTCTTATTGGTTACCAGCCCAGGCCTCCCCTTCGGGTAGAGCTAAGGGCGGCCTCCTGATTTTGATTTCCACTAATTTGGATAAATGTAAAATCAAAAGTTGTACTACTGTGGGAACTTATGCCCAGATTATGTGGATGTCTTCTACTGTGGGTAATGATGTTATTTTGATTAATTTTTATAACAATCTGTTTAATTCTCAACGTAGCTCTATTGTCCATATCTTGGAAGGGGAACTTGAGAAATTGACTAGTACCATTAGGAAACCGATTACTATTCTTTGGGTTGGCGATTTTAATGTCCAAATATGCCCTTTATCCCTGACTAAAGTTTGTGGGCCTAGGAGGGGGAATTTGAAGATGATTGTTATATGCATTTCCCCCATTGTGAATATGGTAGTGCCTTAAATGGTGTCATTGTCAAATTGGATTTAGAATTACTGTATTGTGCTACCGACAAAAATAACACGATATGTCCCACATTCACAGGTAGGAATGCATCGTCTAATATTGATCACATTATTATTTCTAGTAATAGTGTACATTTATTTTCAACACCCTGGATAACGAACCAACCAACTAGTGACCATAATAGTATTTCTTTGTATTTATTATGTTGGGGTTTTAAAAATACCATCAGTGTTCCACACAGCCTATGTATTGCCCCCACCAGACCGAATGGTGTCCGGATTAAATGGGCTGGTCTGGACCCATCAAAATTCAGCATGATGTGATTTCACAGTGTCAGAATGAAATCCAAGCCTGTTTAGGGGATGAGGTTGACCCAGTACTGTTGCTTATAAATTTTACTAAGATCAATAATACCGTGGAGAACCTTCTGCTGAAACCAGTGTGTAGGAATAAAAACCTAAGGTGGGATGGTTTGATGATAACTGTGTGGGGGCTTTGGGCCGCCTCAAACTAGCTCTGGGGTGTAAACCAAGAAACCCGGATATAATTAAGGCCTTACGTGCAGAATACGCTTTAGCCCTAAAAATCAGGAAATTGGAACTCCAAGAAAGAGCCTGGGAAGACTTAAGCCTGGCAGCTGATACTAAAAATAACAAACTTTTTGGGATACTGTTAATAGTTCCTTTTGAAGGACGACCATATTCCTGAATTTAATTCTTATGTTAACTGTAACTCATGGGTAGCCCATTTTTCTACCATTTTTAATCCTTTCGATAAAGATGTCCCATTCACCCTGTCTAATCATACCCCTGTTGTATGGCCAAAATTGCCCTTGTTAATTAGTATAGAGGAGGTTTTTGAAGGCATAATTAGTAGTAAGGGGGTAAGGCACCGGGTCCCGACGGGGTCCCGATAGACTTTTATAAAAATGAAATGGTTTTATGGTCGCCGTTTTTAACCAGAGTTTTTAATGTCGCCGCTGAGACTCATTTCCCTTTATCTTGGGGCCAGTCGATTATAATACCAATTTACAAGAAGGGTGTTAAGACTGATGCTTGTAATTATCGCCCGATTTCTTTATTGGACTCGTCTATAAAGATTATGAGTAGGGTCATGTTATCAAGACTCGAGACCTGGGTCCAAGAAAAGTCAGTCCTTACCCAAGTGCAATATGGGTTTAGAAAGGGTGTTGGCACACTGGAGCAGTGTGTCAACCTGGACCTTCTGATCGGCAAGTACACATTAGCTAAGGAGGGAAACTTATATTTGTGTTTTGCTGACCTAAGCAGCGCTTTTGATTTGGTAGACCACTCCATTTTATGGCCCTTATTGTTGGATATGGGCGCCCCCAAAGAGATTATATTTTTCTTGGCAAGATTATATGGGGAGTTATCAAGTAGGGTGCGGTACGGTCATTTAGGCGAACTCACTCCGCCTTTTAAAGTTAAAAGAGGCATCCGACAGGGCTGCGTCTTAGCTCCATTACTTTTTTCATTGTTTATCAATGAAGTTGACGCAGCACTGAAATTGTTTGAGTCGGATGCCCCTAGGGTGGATGGGAAGTCTGTTCCAATTCTTTTATACGCCGATGATGCGGTTTTACTCTCTCGCACCCCAATGGGGCTACAGCGTCTTATCGATAATTTTACTGTTTTTATTACTAAAAGAAAACTTTTAATTAACAAATCAAAAACTTTTGTTATGGCTTGTGGTAGGAACCCTATAACATCTAGCTCTTATTTCATTGAAGGCTCCAAAGTCCAGATAGTTAAGACATTTTGTTACCTGGGTATTACTTTTGCAGGGAATAGGTCATGGGCCCAGGAACAGGATAATGCCTGTTCTAAGATGCTTAGAAACGTAAATGGTATTTTTAGATTTGCGGCTAAATTGGGAAACCGACGCATTAAAGACATGATGACAATTTATGAGATACGATGCGTTACCGCAGCTCTTTATGGGGCAGGTGTTTGGGGTCATTTTCAAGGTAATTTATTACAACAAGCTGAAAATTCGTTTTAAAACGCTTACTTTGTGCCCCCTCTTCTGCTTCTACGGAATTGCTCCACCGTGAGGTGGGCATTAGATATATTTCAGATCTGGCTTCAACACGACCCCTTTTATTATGGAAATCGATATGGTCAAAAGAGGAAACATTATTTACTCAATCTATCATACGGGATTGCCTCAAATTGGAGAATTGTTTAAAAATACCCTGGCTCAATTATATTATTTATTGGTTTAAATCTTTATTCAATTGTGATATTAGAACGGATCCTGAGTGTACTCTTTCTGTTGCTAGAGCTGAGATAAAATTAACCATGTTAGCAAATAAAATAGAGGCTCGTTCTTGTGTTCTCAAGAATCAATCAACTTTCCTCTTTTATTCGCAATTGGATCTTAAACTGGGTTTTCAAAGTTATTTATCAGCAGTGACTAGAGTTTCACATCGATTTGTGTTGACACGCCTAAGATTGGGTATCGTACATCATCTTGTTAATTTCCCAATTATGAAACAGTGTTCTGTTCATGTATGCCCATGTGATGGAGTCTCAAGACAAAGCTGCTGCCATATGTTATTATTCTGTCTATTTTATTCTCATCTTAGGAGATTTTATTTAAAACCTTTTTTCTATACTACAATATAGGATCCACTACAGATGCCTTGAACCTGCTTTTTAGATTGGATGATCCACGATTATGCTTTTATTTAGCTACTTTTCTCTTGAAATCCATTAGTGTTAGGAAATCTATGATTATTGATATTTGATTGTGTGTTTTAAAGGTATTATAAATGAATTTATTATATGTAATTATATGCATTTGCACTTTTGAATTGGGATAATATATGATTTAGTAAATGTTTGGACCTTCATGTGATTTATGCACTTGCACTTTGTATCTGTATTAACATGTTTACGCACTTTGATGTATCCGCTTTTTATCCCACTGTCTCATAATTTTTTGATTTTTCTATAGATTGAGCTTTTTATGTCTGTATTGCTTATATGGTTGATTTATTTAACCGAATAAAAGCTCTAAAATCGAATCGAGTAAACCTATCACCTCACGTTGTTTCGCGGTGAGGCCAATACCGGAAGTGAGTATGTGATTTCATTTCAAGTGTCGCGGTCTAGTGCTTAAGGCAACACGTTTTATCACGCCGTTTCAGAATTCGGAAGTGAGTACACACTTCACTCCCTGTGGCGCGGTCTAGCTTCTTAGCTCGCCGTAAATTGACGGATGCTTCTTAAGAGCATCTGCGGCCGTGTTCGAGTTTCCAACTATCCTGCTGGTCACAGGACGTTTCCCGGACACGGCTCCTCGAACACACACGGCTAATACCGTTAGAAGTAAGCAATTATCCCGTTTGATCGTATCTCTTCCCAGCGTTATTGGCACAACCCACTTAATCGTTTTCTAGGCGGAGAATTGGTTCCAGCGCGCTATTAGCTTTATTTGTTTCTGAATGGATTTCTGGCCCCAGCGTCATTGGCTCTTTTGGTTTTGCACGCGAAGTTATGGTCCCAGCGCACCGTTTCTTTTAACCACATGCGTCTTTAACTCGCACCTTACCCTAAAATCAGAGCAACTTAGCTTCGTTTTGCATATACTGTACGCCCACAGTTGAACTGTGGTCTTCACCGCTCTTGCAAACTGCACTTCCTTTTACTTATTAGTGGCCCGTGCGTTTGTCTCAGTGCTTTTTAAATCCACCGTTACATGTGTGGTTTTTTCTTTTACACTGCACGCCAACCGTTCAACTTTGACCCGCACCGTTTTTTCATTAGCCACACATTCTTTAACTTAACTGTGGCCCGTGCGTTTGTTTTAGTGCTTTGAACTACCACTATTACGGATGTGGTATATGCCATCACTATGTGCAGAATGTTATATGGGCTCTACAAGTGCCATCTATCTTAGGCTAGTGCCTTTTTATTTTTTACGTTACAACTGTACCACTGTAAATACTGGAGTCTATGCTCACTCTATTTTTAGATACAATTATACTCACATTCCATGGGCTTTACAAGTACCATTCATCTTAGGCTAGCGCCTCTTTATTTTGTACGTTACCACTGTACCACTGAGCTCACGTGGTTTGCTGCAGCGCTGGAGCTTCTCCACGTACTTAATCTACTAATAAATTCGTTTGCAGGTACACCGTATCACGTAGACTCATTGGACAACGTTCTACCATGAGCTTCACCTATGCGCTCTAGGTATGTTGTGCCTTCATTTCTCCATTAGCTATCGCTCTTGCCTACTGGTCTGGTTGTAGACACGCTCATGTTACTTCTCTGATGTTTTTCTAGGACTCGTTTTAATCTTCCTTGATCCAGCGTCTGAGGAGACATTTCATTCCTCCACGCTATTGGTAAGCTAGCCTGTATCTAGCCACAAAAGATCACTTTACACACTGGCACTGGTCTAGAAGTAGTTTCACATATGGGGTCACTTTTTGAACAGATATACTCACCATTTGCTCATATCTCTTCGGTTTCGGGTACTGCACACCATTTCGTACACTGGTGGTTGCACTACTCTTTCCGTTTCTTTTGAACACACACAAACTCCCCCTCATTTTATCTTTACTCTTATTAACGCTTTTTCACCTTTCTTTTGCCCTTTTTCTCCTTTCCTCTCTATCATCTCCTCTTTCTATTAATCTACTTTCTTCTCACAAGTTTTATGATGTTGTTCGTGGTCTCACACCAATATTCTAAATTATACTCATGTTGTATGCTATTACAGCCCTGAAGAAGCCCTTGTTTGGGCGAAACGCGTTGGCTGGTTCTATCATATGAAGCACATCTGAGAATAAAAAGACCAGAAACATTTATCTGCAAATGCCTTTTATTGCTGTGTTTTTGTGTACCAAATTGCTTGTATCTATATATTGCCTCTCATCCAACTAATCACATGGTGCTGGGCTGATCTGCCACCGGCGCCGGGGATCGAACCGTGAGCCCCCGGGTTCCGGAGTCAGTCGCCCTGGCCACTGCGCCACACCTCTTCCCTGAAAACGGACTTGTTTTCTGCAAAGTGGGTAGCTGTGGATTTTGGGCCCTAACTCAGAGGGCACCTAGAGAAACCAAGCAAATCTGCACATTTTTAAAAATTAGACACATGGGGATTCCAGGGTGAGGTGACTTGTGTTACTCCCATCAGGTTGGCTTACCCAGAATCCCTTGCAAACCTCAAACTTTGACTACAACACATTTTCCTCACATTTCTGTGATGGAAAGTTCTGCATTGTGGGGGAGGCCACAAACTTACTTCCACCCAGCATTGCCCCATTTGTGCTGATAAAAACGCTGCCACACTTGTGTTGTTGGGCCAAGTGACCGTGACAGGAGTGGTTCAAACCAAGGTCAATGGAAGCCCTTGCATGGAGACTGCTATTGACCTCGGTTTAATTCATTTCTGTCGTTGGCACTAGGCCCAACAACACAAGTGTGGCACAGCATTTTTATTGCCACAAGTGGGGCAATGATGGGTTTTAGAAAATTTGTGGATTCCGGCGGATTCCGGAAGTTTCCATCATAGAAATGTAAGGAAAAAGCGTGATTTCAAAGTTTGAGGTTTGCAGGGCATTGTGGGTAAGAAGACATCTTGGGGTTCCCACAAGGCACACCACCCTGGTATCACCTGTTTGTCTACTTTTCAAAAATGTCTGTGGTTGGTAGGTTTGCATGGGTGGCGGCCAAGCCTGGCCCTAAATCCTGCAGCTACTCCTATTGCTGAACTCTCCACATAGTACGTTAGGGTCTTTGGTGTCAAGGTCTCCTGGCCCACCCACACAAGTAAAGTACCATTTTTATTGGGAGACTTGGGGAGTGCTTTGTGGTAGGAAATCTGTGGCTCTCCGCAGATTTCAGAAGTTTGCCTCAGAAATGTGAGAAAATGTGTGTTTTTAGGCAACGTTTGAGGTTTGCAGGGCATTGTGGGTAAGAAAGGGTGTGGGATGCATGCGAAGCACACCTCTTTCGACTCCCCGATGTCTAGTTTTCAGAACTGACTGGGGCTGGTAGGTTTTTTGAGGTGGAAGCCTACCCAAGTCCAAAAAGTGCAGCCGTTCACTACTGTAACTGGGACGATATTAGAAGTTAGCCAAACTCTCCTGGCCCATATGTAAAAATAACACTCAAAAGAATCAAATGTCCTCTTGTTTGCCATTAGGATGGGATGCTTTAGTCCACAGGGGAATAGAAGGACTGTTGAGATTTTAGGGTTGAGGGTGGGGCCTGATGTTAGGATGGAAAAGACCCACCTCATTATTTTATTAAAAATATATATTGCTGCGATACAACGGGCTTTCTTCCAGGGGCAGAAAGACTATCTCTCTTGATGGGGTGGGGGCATGGCTATGCTCATGGTGGGCAGTCCCCAACCCTATATTTTAAGAAAACACATTCCCTGGTGTCTAGTGGGCTTTCTGCCCCCATGGGGGAGCAGATTGGGGGTGTTCACCCCCATCTGGCATCCAGGGGGGCAGAAAGACTGTCCCAATAGTTTCTGGGGATGGGGGCATGGCCATGTCCATAATGGGCATCCACACCCCCTATAATTATTTACAAAAATTTACGCTGGAGTTTGGTGGGCTTTCTACCCCTCAGGTAATTACCCCATCAGCCCCTCAGGGGGAAGAAAGACTGATCAGGTATGGGGTTGGGGGTGCACAAGATCTTTTCCAAGGGGCTGCTCCTCCAAAATCCCTGCTTGGACATCACTCTCCGATCCCCAAGCAGGGATCCACTGGGGACAGATATCATTGGAAAGATGAGATTCTTCCTTTTCCAACGATACCTGTCTCACCCCAATCAGTGCTTGGGGGCTGAGATATACCCCTGAGCACTGATGCAGTGAAGTAACTTTAATGTAATGATGTCAGTGTGCCCTGCGCGCTGATTGTCATTCACTAAAAAAAAGAAAAATACTCAGGCTGCTTACTAAGCTCATACCAAGCAGCCCAAGTTAAAAAAAAATAACAAAGGAATCCCTCTGGTGCTCAGCCTTTATGGCCGACACCCGCATTGAGGGTTGGCCGACAGAGGCACTTAAAAGGTTAAAGTACTGAAAAATGTTCTGTAAAAATGTTCATAATATGTAACATTTTCCTGCACTTTAAATGTCTCGCATTAAAACAATGGCTGTATTTCTCAGTTATAAATATGGCACTGTGTCTACCAGCTGCTGGGAGCTAGATGCTCAATGTGTGTGAAGGCAACACTTTGAAAGGGGAGAAAATTAAGGATTTTGGAGAAACAGAACATCAGCCTGCGTCCTCTTAGCAGCCTCTAGGACCGCAGTCTGCTTGAATTTATCTAAGAGGTTGTTTAAATTCCAGGTGAATATGCAGAACTGGGTTGTACGGGCTGCGTTAGTATGGACAGGCATAAGGGAACTGTGGAGGTACCGCACCAGGGTGGTGGGCATTGTCACCTCGAGAGTCGATGTACACTAGCAATGTGAACAACAAGATAGAACCCGAATAGGAACCTCATCGCCCACGCAACCTATCCTTCTAGAACATGAAGCATCTTTTGCGGTGTAGCGCTGTGACCAGCACCAACTGGGCACTGGCCCTGTACCACCCCAAGTGGATCCCAGCCCAACTGTCAAACACCAGCAGCTGATGTCCCCTAGGAAGCTCCACAATATTGGAGCCCGAGTGGGCTTCAAACTTTGGAAGGCAGGCAGGTGGTCTCCTCAAGGCTCCCTCGCATTACGCCCGTGAGTTAAGCAACCGTTGATCAGCAAGCTGAATGCGGGGGCAAGTCAGGTTGTGAAAAGCAGCGAGTCTCCTGGGATCCCCAATGCTGCCCGGCGCAAAGTCACCTTTAATCCACTTTGGATTCACTATCTAAAATAACGAGGCAGGCGCTTGAAGCTGGAAGGCAAGAAAAAGGTTTATTACTCTTAGAGGAGACCACGTCAACTGCTGACACCAGGATGTCTTCAGGGAGGTGTTCTACTGGCAATGCTTCTGACTCTTCCTTTTATACAGTTTTACACAATGTATTTGTTTCTTTTATCATGGTTACAAGCTTGGAGTCTCCGCCCCGGGCAGGTTGTCACACAAGCCTGACATTGTTTTATCAACATGGTTACACAAGCCCAACATTAACTCTCCTCCCACCCAGGTCAAAAACAGACAATTTAATTGCAGCTGGACCTTGCTTCAGGATCTAAAAACGAGTGAGACCGGCCAGATCTAAGAGTCCGTTCTGTTGATAAGAACAGGTCCCATTGTTGGCAAAAACCAGTCTTGCTGTGTGTAGTGCAATAAACCATGTTTGCAAGAGTCTGTTTGGTATTTGTAACCCGTTTGTGCAGGGATGAGAGGAAAGACGAGTTTGAGGCAGCAGGTGATGTTGATGTTTGTCGTGGAAATAGTTTATAGCCCCCAGCACACATATCAGATTTGGTCAGAGTCAGAAGGCTGCTAGAGGACAGGGTGAAATGAAGGTGACCAACAGAGTACAAAATGGCTGTGGTAAATCAGAATGACTGTAGTTTATGTGCACGTAGGAACTTTCATCAGACAAGATGGCGCAGAATGTTCATGATTGTGTTTTGTTCTTAACAGTCGCCCCTTTGAACATAACTAGCCATCTTGTCAGTCTATTTCGATCTCCATAATGTCCTGTATTTCTTGTTCATACATTACTCTCATTTTTGTTAACTGAGTGTCCATAGTCTTAGGGCGCAAGGCACTTATGCAAAGAGAACACAAAGGTGGTATACAGTGTACACCCAAACAGCAACCACATATTGCCAATACTGGGACCAAGAGAAACATTGATATTTTCCAACCCCAGTCCTTTAAGATGCCCCAAAGCCAACTTCCAATTGTCCAAGTCTCTGATCCTTGATGAATTTCTGAAGACAGTCTGTGGAGATGTTCGATTGCTTCATAGACAGAGGGTGAATTATCAGGGATGTATATGCAGCAACTGGCACCAATGATGCGACATGCTCCTCCACGATCCGCTAGTACCACGTCCAGGACCATGCAGTTTTGTAGGGCCACCAGACGGACCGCTTGAAGCTCGGCAGTGTTGTTGGTGAGGATGCCAGCTGTGACGTTCAGGGCGGTTTCTACCGCTTGAGACAGATGTCTGATGGCTCGGCTGTTTGCCATCGGACCCCATAGCGGGACGAGCCCTTTTGCTGCGTCAACGAACTGTGATGCGGCAGAGTCTGCTTGATCAGTGTCTTTAGAACGCTTTTCTCGATGATGCTCTGCAGGGGCTGTGTAGGTCGGTGGCAAAACAAAGGCGATGTAGCACGTGCCCCCCAGTTTCTTGGGAGCCAGGTGTAGGCTTTGGTTCCACAGACAAAGTACATATTGGGTGATGCAACAAATGCTGGAGGATTGGCAGTGTTCAAAGTCCTTACAATGTTACAAGTGCTGTGACCCACATTCTTAGTCCCACGGCCTTCAATGCATACAAGGCCAGAGACGTTCACCACAGATAGGGCCACAGTCAGTGTTGCAGCAGTTCTTTTCTTCAGGTAGGAAAATGTGGCTCTGACAGGATTATTGAACACTTGTATTTGCACTCGTTCTTTGGAGGGGACATTCATTGGGAATGTCGTATTGGAGGTGTGAGGGCAAAGGGAGCTGCTGTTCTTCCTGTTTGGTTTAGCCAGAACTCGTTGTAGAACTGAGCGATTGTCCCATCGGAAGTGGCATTGTCTTTGTAACTTTCTTGTAGGAGCATCATCCAGGCAAGGCAAGATCCATGAACAGAAAAGGGTGAAGGGATGAAAGGGATGGAATGTTCAGTGGCATGTGGTAGCAGCCCACAGACCCAACAGTTAGTGTCATTGGTGGCAAAATTGTGCTGGTGCAGCATCTGTACGAAAGAATTATTCCAGAATTCTTTGCGTCGTTCTCGGAGATGTGGCGGTAGTGATACCAGGTAGTGTTCTTTCTTTGTGATTGGTTGCATGGTTGGTGACAATGTTCTGTATGCAGGTGCATTCTCTTCAATGATCCAGAGTGTGACCATTAGCAGGAGGCAGGTGAGAAATGCAGCTACAAGTGCAATTGTCTTTGTACTGTGCAGTTCAAAAGTCTTGGTGTCTTTGCGGTGGCTTTGCAGGTGTTCCGTTTCTTCCATCATCTTCGAGGAGCTCACCAACTGTTAGGACCACAGACTTTTGTCTGGTGTTTTTCCTGGTAGCGTCGTTTGGCTGTGCTACCGATCTGAGACTCTGACTCAGTTAGTGGCCTGGTTGTTGGAGCTCCCCCTTTTCGTCGATCTTAGGTTGTACCCTTCCTTGGATGGCACCGTGGGGTCGGGAAATTCAGACAGTTGGAGGGTGTCTTCTTGTGGGTAGCAACTCAGAGCTGGTCGGTCTTTTGCGAATACTTCCTCTTGCACCTCCACCTCTTCACAGGTTGCCAGCGTTGGAGGAACTTTCTTGCAGTGGTGGGCGTGCAGCCAATTTTTTTTTTCTTTACACTCGGAGGGCAGTTCGAGTGGTGATCAAGACTTGCCAGGGGCCCGTCCACCTGGGCTCCAGATTCTTCGTTCTTTGGAAGTTGCGAATTAGGATGAAGTCCCCAGGCTTTATCACATGTCCTGGGCCCCTGGATATGTCAGGCAAGGCTTGCTGCACCTGTTGGTGGATAATTGTTAGCTCGTTTGTCAATTTATGCAGATAGTCTGACATTAATATGTTCGGGACATCGTTAATGGAGGAGGGTCTTGGTGCCGCCCAAATGTTCATAGGCCTGCCGAAGACCACTTCATACGGGGTCAGTCCTTGTTTGGTCGGGGTGGAGCGCATTGATAGCAATGCCAATGGAAGGGCGTCGGGCCATTTCAACCCGGTTGTGGCAACTATTTTGGCTAGCTTTAGTTTCAATGTTGCATTGTGTCTCTCTACCAGGCCCGCTGATTGGGGGTGGAAGACGGCATGGAATTTTTGTTTTACCCCCAACCCTTTCAGTATGTTCTGTATCACTTCGGCTACGAAGTGTGGGCCGTTGTCGCTCCATAAAATTCTGCAAAGGCCGTACCGGGAAGAATTCTTTCAACAATACTTTTGCAGTGGCTATGGCAGTATTGTCGCGGGTGGGATATGCCTCCACCCATTTGCTAAAAGCGCACACAACCACCAGGACATATTTTTGACCATGGCATCTCTCTAGTTGGATGTAATCCATTTGAAGGACTTCAAAGGGGTGATCAGGGACTCCAAACCCTCCCCGTGGTACTACTGTCCCTTTCCCTGGGTTGTGTTGTAGGCATACTATACATTGTTGTACTAGGCGCTTTGCAGATTCTGTTATCTTGACATTATGCCATACTCTTGTGATTAGTTTAATCATGGGGGTGGAGCCTATGTGTGCTGGTAAATGTGCCATGGTCAATATGGGGATGAGGTAGGCATTGGGTAACAGCCATTTATTTCCGTCTTTAGTTCTCCAGCAATTTTCCTCGTCTTTTAGTCCCACCTTTTCCCACTCGGTCAATTCGTCTTGTGTGCCTGTAGTCTGTATGTCCCTTACAGTGGTCCTAGCATCAGTCCATTGTTCAGCTTGTGACCTGGTCACATACATTCGTGTCATGGTTCTGTCTTCTGCTGTGGCTCGGGCAGTAACGTCTGCTAGCGCATTTCCCTGTCCAATGAGATCTGTCACTTTCCTATGTGCTTGGCATTTTATCACTGCTAGCTTTTTGGGGAGGAGGACTGCTTCCGTCAAGGCGGAGACTAAATCTCCATGCAGGATGGGTGTACCGTGTGAAGTCAGGAACCCTCTTTCTTTCCATAGAATCCCGAAATGGTGAACCACCCCGAAGGCGTATTGGCTGTCGGTGTATATGTTAACTGTCGTGCCAGCTGCTAAAATACATGCTCGTGTGAGGGCAATGAGTTCTGCTGCCTGGGCGGAACGTTGGGCAATACGGGCTGTTTCTAGAATGGTTCAGGCTGTGGTGACAGCGTATGCAGCTGAGGTGGTGCCGTCGGGAGTTTGATGCACGAACCATCCACCCATAGTTCTCCATCTGGCTCCAGAAAGGCGGTGTCTCTGAGGTCTACTCTACTTTTTGTTTGTTCATCGGTTAGTGTCACACAGTCGTGTAGTGGAGCCACGTTAGAATCGTTCTCGGGTAGGGGTAACAGTGTGGCTGGATTGAGGGTGGTGCATCGCTTTAGGGTAATGTGCGGTGCTAGCAGGGTCAACTCATATCCTGTCAGTCGGGCGCTAGTCAAGTGTTGGGTTTTGGTCTGGTTCAGTAGTGTGTCGACTGCATGGGGTACTAAAACAGTGACTGGATTGGAGAGCACTATTCCTTCGCTCTGGCGTATTGATACCGCTGCAGCTGCCACAGCGCGCAGGCACGCTGGCAGTGCTCTGGCTACTGGATCGAGGGTGGCAGAAAAATATGCACAAGGGCGTTGTTTGTGACCAATTGATTGTGTTAGGACAGACAATGCACATCCCTCCCCTTTCGTGTGTGTAGAGGAAGAATGGTTTGGAGTAATCTGGGGTTCCTAGGACTGGTGCTGAGCAAAGGGTATTGCGTAGTTCTTTAAAGGCTGTCTGGCATTCGGGGTCCAGGGGAGAGGTGAGGGGATGTCCTTAGCTAGGAGGGAGAGAAGGGGTTTGACAATGAGGCTAAAGTTCGGTAACCACTGTCTGCAAAACGAGGTGAGGCCTATCAAAGAGCGGACTTGCTTCTGATTTTTGGGGACAGGGGTGTCTAGAATTGTCTGGATCCTGTCAGGCGTGAGTTTTCTCCCTTCTTTTGATAAAAGGTGACCCAAATAGGTCACTTGCAATTTACAGAACTGCAGTTTCTTTCGGGAGACCTTGTGACCATTCTCAGCAAGGAAATGGAGTAGTTTGATGGTGGCTGTGACGGCTATTGGTATGGTGTCTGCTGCTAGAAGGATGTCGTCTACATATTGTATTAGTGCCACTCTATCTGGCAATTGTATGGCGTCCAACTCTCTTTTAGGCGCCTGGCTATAGATACTTGGGCTCTCAGTGTACCCCTGAGGTGCTCTACAAAATCTATACGAACGGGAATTTAGGGTAAATCCAAAAAGATAGCGGCTGTCCTCGTGTATAGGTATGGAAAAGAAGGCGTTCTTGAGGTCGATCACAGTGAAGGTGGTGGCAGTGGAGGGGATTAAAGTCAAAATTGTCGTGATGTCGGAAACTACTGGGTATTGTGGTACTACGATTTTGTTTACCTCCCGCAGGTCAATGATGAAGCGGTAGGCTTTCCCATCTCCCTCTCCCTGTCTCTTTACAATCGGTAGTATGGGACTGTTACAAATGTTGCTCACTACTTCCTCTACCACCTCTGCCTCTACCAAAGAGTGTATGATCTCTGTTAGTGCTTTCTCACCCTCTGGCGATATTTTGTACTGCGGTACCTTCGGTAGGGTTGCGTCCTGTCGTATTGTTACGTGTACTGGGTCAATCATCATTCGTCCTACGTCTGAATCAGCCCTAGCCCATAAATGTGATGGCAAAGTGTCCAGTAGGGATGTGTCAGTCTCAGAGATGGAAAACATGTGCTGAAAAGGGTTCTCTCTATGGCGTTGGGGGTTGTCATACAGGATGACACGCACTCCGTCTGGTGAGCATCTGATAGTCGCATGGAAGTGTTTCAAAAGGTCGAGGCCCATAATGGTGTCTGGGGTGTTAGATGAGAGGAGGAATGTCGTTTCGACGCCATTGCTGTCAAGATTAAAAGGGATGGGTCGGGACAAAGGGTTGGTGGAGGGCGTACCGTCAAATCCTATTGAGGTCACATGTGAGCCTGACAAGGGTGCCCTTGGAATCAGTCGTTTGGATAGTGCACTACGTGTTGCTCCTGTGTCTACCAAAAATGGCGACCTTGTGCCCAGGACCTCAGCGGTAACATAAGGGCCTTGCTGATCAACGCAGAGCTCGACTGGATCCCTCCCTTGCCCCTGGCTGTCCTATGCAAAGTCGTACGTATTGTCATAATCTGTCTGTTGGTACTGATTCTGTCTGGGATGGTCAAATGCGTTCACTCTTCCTGGCCTTTCCTCGCTTGCTTCACTCGCGTACCCTCTCCCATGTCCTCTTCCTCTCTGTCCACTTGCTATTTCCCTCGCCCCTCTGCCCCTAGCAGCTCCTAACAAAGCCGGGCATTGGGATTTCCAGTGTCCATATTTTTTGCAAAATGCACATTGATCCTGTCCTAGGTCTTGGCGTCCTACATATGATGTAGATGGATTGTTCCTAGGTGGCTGTACTCTAGGGGTATTCTGCTGGTTTCCTCCCCTATATTGCTCCCCTCCTGTATTCGCCCCCTGGAGTTGTGCTATCATTACCCTTTCCTTCAAGTCCTTCTTTTTCCTTTCTGTAGCCCTGTCATTTTCGTTTCTCTGATGCTCGTAATGAAGGCCATTTGGAGAATGGCCGTCGGTTTAGATGCTGCCCAACTACTTTCGCTGGCTTGTTGTTTCTGGGATACATCTGGCAGTAATCCTTTGACGTAGTTCTGCACAAATAAGTGGTGTCCGGTTGCGGTGGACATGTCTTGTCCACTGTAATCAGAGAACACAGTTTCAAATCTGGAGAAGTACTCTGTGACGTCCTCTTGTGGTTTCTGGCGGCATGCGGTTACTATGGACCAGTCTATCTTTTTCTCTGGGATCAGCGTTTTCACTTTCTGCACTATTTTGTCAGGGAGGTCTAATATTGCTTTAACTGGTTTTTGACCAGGGTTCCGCTGTTTATCTAGTGTGTCGAGTTGTTCCCAGGTATGACCAAACAGTTCGGTATGGTTTACTTTCTTAACCTGTTTCCACACATCTGCTGGCAAACATAACCCGAAGAACAAGTCTGTCGGCAAGTGTCATTATTGTTGATCCCAGAGCGGTACCTAGCTCGGTGTAAAAGGCGGTGGGGTTCTTTCGTAAATCCGGCAAAGATTTACGGAAGGTCAGGATGTCCTGTCTGTCCCATGGCTGATACACCCAATTGTAGACCACCCTTCCTCTAGCGTCTTGATGGTTTATATCGTCATTAGTCCCTTGTCCTCTAGGAGGTACCCAGTAAGGGGCAGCTTCTTTTATTGGCATCATGCTATCTGTTTTTCCACTGGGGGTCCTGCTACCTTAGTTGTCCTGTCCCTATCTATCTGTCCTTGTTCTATGAGGTGACGCAATACTTCTAGTGTGGATGAAAATAGTTCTGCAACATCGTTGTCGCCTTCATCTCCGATGTCTACCTTCCTGTAGAGAGCCACTAATCGCTCGGGCCCTACGTTTTGGTACTTCTCTTCATATGCAGTAAGGGTGTGGTAACAGAGACGTACAATAAAGTATCGTTTGCGGTTTTCAACATAGGAGTCGCATATGTCTGTTACGTGTTCTTCTGTTTCTTTCCTATCTATGAGGGTTTTAACTATTTTATCAATGCCTGCTCGCTCATTTTTACTTAATCGCGGGACCCTGGGCGCTCCTATTTCCTTGGTTCCTACCTCTACTACTGCCTCCTTTGATGAGGCATTTGGTGTGGGTGGCTCGGTGGGAGCAGAGGTGGTGGAGACTGAGGCGATCGTGCCATCTCCAGTTATACTTTGGGGGTCCTGGCGTTGTACTACGGGATGAGTAGGGGCATAAGGGGGTGGCATGTATATCATTGGGGGACCTAACAATAAATCATCATCTACCCCCTGTTTTGCTGGTAACTCGGGGTAAAGAGTTAAGGGCGTTCTAACAGGGCATTGACCTGATATTTTTGATTCCTGTTCCTTTTTATCGATTTCCTTTTCTTTTAGTTCTTCTTCTAACTTTTTACAGGCTTGGTAAGCTGATTTTCGCGTTTCTTTATCTTGTCTAGCTTCGTCTCTTTTCTTTCGTTGAGCTGCTTCTTTTCGCCATAAACCAAAACTATCAAACATGGCTGGTCTAGCTTTCTTTTGTGGAGAGCTAATTCTAACGTTTCTATTTTAGCGGGATCGAAAGATCCCGTCAGTGGCCACTGATTTACCCGGTCCTTCCTAGTGTACTTATGCCATAGTTTGCTATAAGCTACGGTGGCTAATCCATATTTTACGTACATGTCCTTGTTAGGGGTGCCTTCCGGCGGTGCCGGATGACTGACCTCTAACAAACGGTCCGGTCCAAAACAATCAAACAATCTAGAGAAAACAGGCATGACGTATTTAGCGGTCAAAATGAATATCTCAATTAATGTTAGACAAAAGTCTGCACTACCTGTCCTTCGCTGTCTGCAAAGAGAGAATATTCCTATTCTACGTTGTTTGCAAGCAGGGAATGTCTCAAATAACTCAAAAAGGAATACTAGTATTTCTATCAATCAATCAATTTAAGTCATGTTTTCTCACGACCTTACCCGGACCGTATGGACAGTTCTTCGTATTCCCCTTCCAGCGCCTGGTTGTCCTCTTACTCCAACAATCAATGCGGCGTTCCTGTAAGGCCCCAGTCAGGACCGCAGGTCACTCGAGAGAGGTCCGTTCGGAACCGGTGAAGTTCAGTCAATTGGCAGCCAGACGAGGGTCTCTTTCAGGCAGGTGCACTCCAATCATTTAGTCGTTCACTCCGTCGCTAGGACCTCTCTACTGGACCCACGTGTCTCTGATGGGCCCCCCGTTGGGTCACCAATTTGTGAAAAGCAGCGAGTCTCCTGGGATCCCCAATGCTGCCCGGCGCAAAGTCACCTTTAATCCACTTTGGATTCACTATCTAAAATAACGAGGCAGGCGCTGGAAGCTGGAAGGCAAGAAAAAGGTTTATTACTCTTAGAGGAGACCACGTCAACTGCTGACACCAGGATGTCTTCAGGGAGGTGTTCTACTGGCAATGCTTCTGACTCTTCCTTTTATACAGTTTTACACAATGTATTTGTTTCTTTTATCATGGTTACAAGCTTGGAGTCTCCGCCCGGGCAGGTTGTCACACAAGCCTGACATTGTTTTATCAACATGGTTACACAAGCCCAACATTAACTCTCCTCCCACCCAGGTCAAAAACAGACAATTTAATTGCAGCTGGACCTTGCTTCAGGGTCTAAAAACGAGTGAGACCGGCCAGATCTAAGAGTCCGTTCTGTTGATAAGAACAGGTCCCATTGTTGGCAAAAAACCAGTCTTGCTGTGTGTAGTGCAATAAACCATGTTTGCAAGAGTCTGTTTGGTATTTGTAACCCGTTTGTGCAGGGATGAGAGGAAAGACGAGTTTGAGGCAGCAGGTGATGTTGATGTTTGTCGTGGAAATAGTTTATAGCCCCCAGCACACATATCAGGTTTGGTCAGAGAGTCAGAAGGCTGCTAGAGGACAGGGTGAAATGAAGGTGACCAACAGAGTACAAAATGGCTGTGGTAAATCAGAATGACTGTAGTTTATGTGCACGTAGGAACTTTCATCAGACAAGATGGCGCAGAATGTTCATGATTGTGTTTTGTTCTTAACAAGGTCCCTTCCTGCAGCCCGACCCCCATGTGGGCCATTGGTCAGTCCTGCGGCAGCCTTGCCGGAGTCATCGTGCAGACCGTTGCCACTGATGTCGATTCCTGGGTGTCGGGAGACTAATGACCCTGCTCCCGTAGATCGTTCGGATTCCTCCTCTGGCACCTCCTCGGCCACTGAAGTGCCTCGTGTGGGAGTGCGTCACTCTGTTTCACGGTGTTGTGTAATCCCAAATGGGGGCGGCATGTTGGACCGGATGTTTCATCGGTCCAATGGAACATCGCCTCCGGAGAGCCAAAGAAAAAAGTTTTGTCTCAGTAGATCACCTTGAGTCTAGCTGGGTAAAGGAGCATGTAGCGGGCGTTGTGGTTGCGCATCCTCCTCTTGGCCTCCAGGAAGGATTTACGTAGTTGTTGAACAAGTTTGGTGTAGTCTGGAAAAAGCAATATTTTGTGAGACTGGTACTGTATAGTAGTTTGGCTGCGGTTATACTGCAGAATGGCATCTCTATCATGATAGTTAAGGATGCAAATGATAATGGATCTTACCGAGGCCCCTGGAGGCGGCCTCGGGGTCAGGGCCCAATGCGCCCACTCCACCAAACAGCAGGAGGACAGGCTATCCTGCGGTATAAAGGAACACAGCCATCGGTCCATGAAGGTCTCTGGGGAGGGGCCCTTGCAACCATCTGGGAAGCCGATAAGACAGATCTTGCTTCATCTTGGTCTCCCCTCAGCCTCTTTGACCACATTGCCAGTTCTTTAGTAATGGATGTGAGCTTGGAGAGGGACTGCTGCATTGCAAATATTGTAATCTCAATGCCACTCTGTTCTCTGCGTGCTATATCCTGTCCACAGCTCGGCATAAGTCTTGGCGGAGAAGCATAACATCAGAGCCCACTGCCCCAATTTTTGTCTCCAGACTGGGCAATGGCGCTAAGGATCGTTGTGGTGTCAGCCCCCTACTGTGCGGCTCACTCCCAGGCCCCGTAGTCTCTGTCCCAAAAAGGGGTGCGATATCTCAGGCACCCAGAATCAGTGCAGCTCACCATCTACTTCATGGGTACCCACAGGGGCAAACTCACCTTCCCACCTGCCTCCTGCCACTGCGGGACCACTCCGGGGCAAGTGGCCTGAACACCGCAGCACCAGCAGCAGGGGCAATCCCTTCAATGCAGTCATGAGCAGGAGGGGCCTCACCTTCTCTCCCAGTGGCTAGGGACTTTCTGCCTGACCCTGCCCCAGCCCAGAGCCGCACCCAGGTCAAGGCTGCATAAGTAAGGTCTCAGCATACTCCGGCGCTCATTCGGCCAGGTCCTGACTGCTGCAACACTCCCAGGAGGGCCAGGCATCACACTATGGGGGCTCCGCTTCTTCCGTCCCGAGGGCATCACATGTCCAATCCCTCCATAAGAGATCAGAGAGCTTGCCATGGGGAGGCGACTCCGAGCCCGCAGATCACCCACAGCACTCCGCACCACCTTCTCTGGGCTGATTTCAAGGACTGTGGGAGTCTCGGAGGGGGTGCCGCAACACACCCCTCTCAGATGACCTGCACAGTGCCGGTAGTGGAAGGTAGTGGACGGACGGCGTAGGATGTCAGGCAGGAGGCAACAAGCCAACCTAGGTTGCGACGTCCATCTACGGCATCCAGTCTACGCCCCCCCCATCTATGGCCTCATGAACCACACACCCCCACAGACACATATTAATCAATTGTAATTTTAAATATTGAAAGAAAATACATAATTGTAACCAAACTAGTCAATTTGTATTGTAAGATATTAAATACCATGTCATGTATATATAAAATATTGTCGTAAACTCAGAGTCACAAGACAGCAATCTTTTAACACGGTGTTATAATCAGAAATAGAAAATGACCAGAATCTCTGCTGCTAGAATCTTTGTAGAAGACTCCTTGTACTCATTTCAGGCAACAGCCCTCTGGAACACATCAATTACGAAAGATATGTTTTAAAAACATTGAATAGAGGAATAAGGAAGATCTCCCTCTCCCTCCTTTAGACAAGGTTACTCTGTTGAAGCGATCCCATGCATGGATGCTATTGAATAGTTATGATAACCTGAAAATGCAACCATACCTTAGATCAGGATATGCAATAAAAAAATTCATGCTTTTTCCTTTTGGACATAGCATACTGGATCTGCATCTGCCCTTCCCTTATGAATGTCAGAAGAGCGCTACTACATTCTGCTTTTAACCAACTGAACATTAGCACGTGCAGATGAACAATATTGACGATCACAATATTGAATTGGTAATTTACAAAGTTTTTAAATAAGACTGAAAAACAATTAAAGGGACTTACATGAACTTCCCATGCTACATGCTGATGTGGATCATTGGAGATAGGACTAGATAGACAGATGAGTGTGAGAAACTGATTTTTTATTCCAAATATTTAAACTATTCTGTATTATGATATTGTAAGTTGTATTGTCAAATCTTTGCTTTTATGCTTCTTTGCACTGTGTTTCGCATATGCAACACTTTTAATTAATTATGATTAATAAACTTATTCTTCATATTATAAATGTGATTTCTTGTTTGCACCTTTAATCTGTAATTGTTTTTCAAATTGCCTTTAATTTGTAACACGAAAACTATCAACATTCTGCCAATTAGCTGAATATAATTTATTGATTTATTAATGATCATTAAAGCAAAGCCACTATCTTTAGTTATAGCGGATGGCATTAAATTCTTGTGACATAATAATACATAATGCTGAGACATATCACATCAAAATCAATTAAGATTCACAACCCCTAACTTGCTTATTGCAAATTGTAATTAAATCTTTCATGAAAAGAAAATGATGAGTTATCCCAGAGAGATAGTCCCATATTGTTCACATTAATCGCAGAAGCAATTCACACACTCATCTTCTTGCTTTAGAAATGAATTAAGGCTAGTGGTAAAATAATTCAAAGTGTGGATCTGTTGACCTTAGTTGCTACACCTTCCAATGTGTATCAACCAAACAGCAAATTACTGTTAATTAACGCTAATCAGTCAGTTAGAACTACCATCCCAGTGCTATAGGATAAAGTCCAATTAATTAGAATAAAAATAAACCCTAACTACCATTTCCGTTATTTCAATTGTGTTATTTTTTTGTCGATCACTTGCTAAAGAACCACAGCAGATGTTACTTCCGCTCGCAAATCATGTAGTTAGGAGAATTGCTTGGGCTGCAAAGTAACCCTGCGGTTAACAGTAATAAAAAAGTCATGTACACATGTCAACTAAAACAACTACTACTACAAATGCATCCTACTCAAAGAACATGTACAACGCAAATCCTCCACCATTTTACCTTATTTAATAATGGATGTTTTTCGTATTATTATCTATTTTTGATGCAAGGAGAATACTCTTCAGGTTGAGTTTGTAAACAATGAAGAGGTCCTTTCTTTGATTGATTGTACAGCGCTTTTTGAAGTAATTAACTCAATTAAGCTTACTCGTGCTGAAGTGACAATGTACTGGCAGGTATAGAACGTCAACATCCGCACTGGTGGTCTACAATGATTTCTCCAATTTATAAATGGATGGTGTCAAATTCTTGTTGATGGCGCGTTACAACATGGTTACCATTTTCATCCAATAGACCTTTATGATTGACTGAGAGGTAATGCAAAGGGGTTAGCAGTCAATAAAACAATTTAAAGTTTGTATAGCCCATTTGACCACGCAATAAGGACCAGGAAATGGTAACTTAAGTTAAGAGGGTTTAATACACAATCTTAATCAATTTAAATCAATGCAAATTGAGCATCATTTAGATGCAGAATTCAAAGAGGAAGCATTACTCAACGAAGTAAATTCAGTTTGATAGCATTAGATATATGACAATGCAGCCACATAAATATAAATTGCAAAAAAACAGAAGTTGACATTCCTTAAAGAAATTCAAACTCTCCCTTCGCAGCATGTATAAATCTTAAAATCATCTAACCAGTGCTCTAAGTTTTCATTGAGGATAATTCAGATGACATATCTTTAAATAAATTTATGAAGCAGGAAGGTGTCAGCATAGTGAATATTTCAGTAGAAATCTTCTAAAAAGGAAGACGTTTTTAGCATATAACTTTGCACTCAGAAGAATAGGGCAAGCAGAGAGGTCTGTACCTCTCAAATTCCAAAGGGGTCTGCTCTTAACTCTAACAGTATATACATTAATTAAAGCATACAGGTACATCCTCATCATTCGATCCTCACACCACCCTTCCAGAGACCAATGGTGTTGCACTTCACATTGCACAGTGGCAACAGCTCCAGATTTTCTCATCCCACGAAATCTGGACATTCACACGACCTTGGGTAGTACACCGTTACTGATATGCAATGAATAGGAGGCTTCTTCAGCTTATGAGCTCTTCGTATCTCTGCCAAAATTTTCTTATCAGGCCTCACTATCTCTAATACACATCACTCCTTTCTCTAGCTACTTAAGCCTTGAAACCGCATCTGCAGAGGAGAGAACATTCAAAGCAAACAAAATGCATTTCAAATTCAGGCCTACTCGATTAAGCTATGATGAAGCTTCACAATGTGCACTTCAGGTAAATGACAATATGTGCATGTATAACTTCAAAATAAATGCAGCAATCTAAATGCAAACATAGGTAAATGAGTTCATGCTTACATACGTGGGGCATTTTCAAATAAATGCACCATAGTTTGAGAATTAAGTGTAAATATATATGAGAACTAACTTTCTTATTTATTTATTTATAAAGTTTTATATAGCGCGAACATGACCCACGCGGGTATCAGAGCGCTTTACAATATACAGTTATTAAACATTAGATGGTTGAGGTAGTATACATACATTCGGTATTCGCCATTCAGTACAAAAGAGGTAGATAGTAGTATATAGGTAGCATAGGTGACTAGTAGTCAACATTTGAAAGGATTTATATAGCGCTGGCTAGACCCGGAGGTATCAGAGCGCTTTACATGAGAATCAGAACATAGTTGCAGGTTACATCGTTACAAAGGTTACACAGTTATTAGTGCATAGCTACATAATTACATGTTAGGTCGAGACAAAATAAGGACATATACGTAAGGGAAAAAGCAGGCAAGGGGAGAGATACAAGGGGATAGGCGGTAGGAGCAGGGGGAGTAGACATAGAATAAGGGGGAAAGAGGAGGGGAGGGTGAAAGACACAGCAAGAAAGAAGAGGGGAGGGTGACGGGGGCACAAACCGGTAGACGCGTAATAGCTGCGTCCAAAGTCCAGTAAACTGTGATCCCAGGGGAAGTGGCATCATTCCCCCATCTCCGTTGCGAGAGGCTCCCTATTAAGCAGTGGACTCTCACAGAGGGATCTCTGAGACTCCAAGGTCTACCTACTGGATCCTTCCCCAAAAAGGGGAGAGGGAGTGCTTTGGCAAGGGGCACCATACCAAACCTCAACTGTGAGTGGCTCCCTTAGCGCAGTGGACTCTCTCAGGGGAAACACTGAGACTCCAGAGTATAAATATTGGATCTTTCCCCAACAAGGGGAGAAGGAGTGCTTAGTCAAAGGGCACAAGGGACAGGGGGCTAGACGGCGTAGCAGACAGGGGGAGAGATTCAGGGAGAGGGGATAGGAGCAGAGGAGGAAGACAAAGAATGAAAGAGGGAAAGCGGTGGGGGAGGGTGAGAGACAGAGCATGAAAGAGGAGGGGGAGGGTGAAGGGGGTACAAACCGGTAGACGAGTAAAAGCCGCGTCCAAGGTCCGGTAAGCTGTGCTCCCAGGGGAAGTGGTATCATTCCCACATCTCCGCTGCGTGAGGCTCCCTTTACGCAGTTGACTCTCTCAGAGGGGTCTCTAAGACTCCAAGGCCTACCTACTGGATCCTTCCCCAACAAGGGGAGAGGGAGTGCTTTGGTAAGGGGCGCCATACCATACCTCAACTGTGCGTGGCTCAACTTTCTTCATGGAAAGTCTAAAGATTAAGGTACACACATTTATGAATCTCTAGTATCTACAGTGAATGCATTTCAGTAATACATTTGAATACTTATCATTAATAAAGTTAGGCACACAGAGTAAATGGTGCCAAATGAACATATATATTGCGCTTCTGTTACGTGCAAGCGTGGAGATTAAATTGTTCAGCTCCATTGTCAATCTTTCAACTACTTCATAATGAGATTTGGGCCTGAGGAAGAGTTCGAAGTGGATGGCAGACTAACTGAATATATCCCCATCAACAATGACCTTAAACAGAACTGTGATTTAGATCCGCCTAGTTGCAGTCTATTTTTTAGCAGATGTTCCTTCTATATTCCAGGGGACCCATTCATTCTGAGCAAAAATGTCAGCATGGAAGGCTTACTGCCTTCTCTATGCAGATGATCTTGCTATTTTAGGTTATACTTTGGGTTGGTATACAATACAAATTGGTACCATTAGGAAATTATTGAAAGGTGAATAAACTAGCTGTGCATGTTAAAATAAATAGAAATTGTGATATTCTCCTCTAGGTTTCCAAAATATAAATGGTGGCATGCAGAGAAAAACTGTTCCCGCCTTCCCACCTTAATTTGCTAGGGATAATCACCTTTCTATGATTAAACCATATGCACGGCATACAATTAATGCCCTCCTTTATTTTGACACCTGCTTTGGGGCGTATTCAATAACTCCCTTAGTGGAAACTTTTATTTGCAAAGTTCTTCACAAGTTCTTTATGAAACAGAATTATTGACTCTTGATCCATAGATTTACTGGCATCTACTTGAGGCAGTGTGTTTAAAAAATACATTTGAGACTCACTCCTACCTCTTTTGTTTTGCAGTTGGAATTAGGGTTTGTGTTGTGGGTCCTGCTTGCCAAATATAATACTTAAATGTTTTCTATCTGCTCCAAGCTACAGTAGCAGTTCAATTCTCATACTTTTGGTATAAAGCTTTGAGAAAAGAAGCAGCTAAAGCAGCTCTTCAATTTATAAACCAATGAAAACTATGTGGATGGATGGAAATGTTTCCTGATTGCTGCACTGGATTTTAATCTAGTATGAATGAAAAAGACTACTTTGTATAGCTGGAAGAAGTGCTAGTGAAGAATTTGATGAGGAATATGTAAGCAAGACAACCTCAATATCCTCAAAGGAAGTCTAGTGCAATCAGAAACATTTCCTTATCTGCTGCGCCAGAAAGGAGAATGTGGTTAGAAATATTATGCATAAGGTTATGTTTAAGCCAAAAATGGTAACAACCCAATTTAAGTATTAAGTTTCAAAAGTAAGTTAATTAAAGATAAATTGAGACATAAGTATATAATGCAACACAGAAGTAAATACTCTTACAATTACGGTTATGAAATTGAAGAGATTATTTGGGGAAAGAGGGGATTGTACATGCAACCATACCTTAGATCAGGATATGCAATAAAAAAATTCATGCTTTTTCCTTTTGGACATAGCATACTGGATCTGCATCTGCCCTTCTCTTATGAATGTCAGAAGAGCGCTACTACATTCTGGGAGGAGAAGAGTTACATATGGAGAGATTCAATATAATGTATGTAAAAAGCGAAATAACTAAATAAACATATTAAAACACTTTTATTATCAATAAGTGGAAAGTCAAGGAGGTTGAAAAACTTCCTGTTGAGCTGGTGTACATGAAAAAGAGCGTTTTGCATTGTCATCGAGAAATTGTGTAACAGGAGACCATAACATCAAACGTTTCACACCAAGAGGTTGAGGGAATATATATGCTGTGTCCAATCTATGATTATGACAAACTGCATACCACCATGCTTGGAAAGATAATATGGTTACATCCTTCCAATTTTTGGTTATCTGCTGAAATGCAACTGCTATTAATAAATCCAGAATTCTCACATTAGATGAGAACATAATCCAATCACCAGAAAAACTTCCCAGAAAAATGTTAGCAACAGAAAAGAGTACTGTGGAGTGAAAAATGGAGTTAATCTGTATCCAAATTCGTTCCCAAAAATCATGACCAGAAGGACAAGTGAAAAGTAAGTGCTTTAAATCAGCATCTTCAGAAACACGCCCAGTAAGTGTCAGGAAGCTCAGAATGTATCTAATGTAGTACCATAGGTGATAGCAGAAGTCTATTATAATTTTTTTTTTAAATTGTGTGGTATTTGCCACTCTAGAGGATTTCCTAATTTTGGCCCATATTTTGTTCCAAAGGATAGTGGACCATTCCAATCCTAAATCCTGTTCCCAAGATAGTTCTACATTTGTTTTTTCTCGATCAGTAAAGGGAGAGATAAATGGGAATAAAGAGTAGATGCTTTGGGGTAAGTGAGCAGAAGGGGCGCAATCGCCTAGTACAGACTGAGACAGAAGATATAGAAAAGCAAAATTGAGCATATGCGGAGCAACGAGCATGTAAAAGTAAAAGCCAATATTTATTCTGAAAAGAAGAGGGAAAAGCAAAAATATGACAAGCTTGTTAAAGTGGCATTGAAGTATTTTGAGCAAAAAGTTGATGCACTCAAACTAAACCCTTTTTTCTCCAGGACTTCTAACAAAAGGGTTTGTTATGAATCAATATGAATTTATTCTGCCAAATAGTAGAATTAATAAAAGTTTTGAGATCTGTGGAAGTAAAGGATAGTATAGATTCTAACAATGTGCCTGAATATTTAAGGATGGGAGTGGAAAGAGTTTTTGGTTTCCGGGTAAAAGAGAGATACTCTTGAAAAGAAAAAGGGAGATAGAGGATTTTTCAGGTTCAACCTATAGTCGAGAATCCATTGGAGAACCTGAAATCCAATGAGAGAATTGACGCAATAAAAATGCTTTGCGAGCTGATATGGACCAAATGTTTGGAACCGAATTATCTTGGTTCCCTAGCTACATCCTCTTAGGGCTTCCCAATGCTTTGACGTACCCACTTCGCTCCCCTAGGGGAAGGGCCATTACCTTGGCACTGTGCTCAGCAAAACAAGTTTTATTAACTTGATGTGGAACTGACTCCATATCCACACGCCTAGACTGGCTGCACAAACTTTGGGATCTATTAAGCATGGAAAAGCTCCCTAAATTTGAGAACACATGGGGCCCCTGCTTAAAATATCTATGTAGCACCTTCCGAGAACTCACTTGCCCGACATACCTACAAATCCCGCGCCTCACGACCGACACACAGCCTGACACATGACTCACTTAGGGATGGAACAAGGAAATCATTGTGAAACACGTGGGCATGGCTTGTATTGTGTTAACGCTTTTTATTGGATTATAAGTATAACTTG
Source organism: Calotriton arnoldi (assembly GCA_963921515.1). Taxonomy (NCBI): domain Eukaryota; kingdom Metazoa; phylum Chordata; class Amphibia; order Caudata; family Salamandridae; genus Calotriton; species Calotriton arnoldi. The sequence continues at coordinate 877,233 of CAWUFW010005554.1, read as the reverse complement.
TTTGTTATTATCCTCATTTCCCTCCCTTTCTTCGCGGGCCTTCGTTTGTAGGTGAATGACCTGTACCTTCTCTTTTTCAAAACAATAAAAATCGATACAATCCTAAAAACGCTTTGTGATACTTGGAAAAATCTGGAAAATTTACCCTACCTTCCGATTTTGTACGTGTTGGTCTTAACAACGACATAAAAGGTTTTTTGTTACTCCAAAGGAACAAGGAAAGTATAGAATTAATCTTTTTAAAAGATTTAAAGGGTATAGGGAGTGGTATATTAGAAATGATATAAAGTATGATGGGAGCTAATATCATTTTAATGGTGTCAAGGCGGCCCCACCAAGAAAGATATAAGGGGTGCCACTTATTAGTTAGCATGGATAATATTTATGTACATATTTCTATTTTTAAGGAAATTGAAGTTTTAATGGATTGAGTAAAGCATAAACCCAAATATTTTCATATGCTGGGGAGTCCACACAAAATTGGATGGGGTAAATCATCTCTAAAAGTGTATTTAGTTAAAGGTAATATCTCACATATACCATTGTTCAGTTTACAACCAGATACCAACACATAGGAAGTCACTTCTTGTAAGAAGGCTGGAAGTGAGGATTGGGGTTGTGAGAGAAATAATAAAACAAGCATATGCTGCTAATTTAACCTGCTCATTATCAAAAACAAATCCATGAATGTGTTGATTTTGTCGTATTGTAGACAAAAAAGGTTCTAATTGTAAATTAAAAAGAAAAGGGGAAAGAGGGCATCCTTGACAAACACCTCTGCCGAGAGTAAAATATGGAGAGGTGAGGCCATTGGCAAAAATCGCTGTTCGCGGGCTTGAATAGAGAAGAGAAATAAGAGATACAATTTTTGGGCCAAACCCAAACCATTTAAGAGTTTGAAAGATAAAAGGCCAGTAGACTTGATCAAATGCTTTCTCTGCATCTAAGGTATTTGCTACAAGAGGCTCAGACATATGGGAAGTTTTTGATAAAATATCAAAAAATAGAAGAGTATTATCTGAAAAAAATCGTCCTTTAACAAAACCCGATTGTTCTTTACCAAGCAATTTAGGAAGGAATGAATCTAATCATAAAGCTAAAGCCTTAAAAAATATCTTATAATCAAGTTTAACTAAGGAGATAGGCCTATAATTTTTGCAATAATGAGGGTCCTTCCCTTCCTTTGCAATTAGACAAATTAAGGCATCCAAAAAAGAGCCAGAATATTCACATGAATGTAAACAAGAAGTTATGAGAGCAAGCAATTTTGGGAGAAGTAACTGAGCAAAGTGCACAAAAAATTAAACTGTGAAGCCACCCGGGCCTGGGGCTTTATCTTTTTTAAGTATATGCATCTTGTTGAGATATATCGGACTCTAACAACACAAAATCAATTTGAGTGTCATAAGGCTTTTGAATAGTAGAAAGGTATTGAATAATGTCAGTGTTCGAAGGTAGGTGTTCCAATGTACACAATGATCTATAAAACTGGACAAATTCCTCTAGAATTTCTGAATCCTTATACTTTGATATTTTTTGTGTATCTGTAATCGATTCGATGTTAAGTTTATTATTTTTGACGTTCAGATAGTTTGCTGACAATTTACCTAATTGATCTGGCATCCAACTTTAATAAATAAAGGGAAGCATTATCAGTAAACTCCTTGATGAATTGAAATTTAGTATTAATGAGCTCTGATAAACATTCTTTCGACTTAGAGGAATAATAGGAGTGTTACAGTCTCTTTATTTTTGCTAAACATTCCATGGCATAAGTGCATCATTTTTTCCATTTCTTAGAAACATAGTTTATGATAAAATCATGTGCAGCCGCTTTAAATGCATCCCAAATGACATGAAAAGGTAAGTTATCTGCTTGCTTAAAATGAAAATATTCATTAAAAATAGAAGTAAAAGAGGAGGTGAAGGTGTGGTCTAAAAGAAGTGAGTTGTTAAAACTCCAACGTCTGGGCAAATTGGGTTTACTAAAAATTTACTGTTTGGATTGAAACAGCGACATGACCAGATATTAGGATGGAACCTATATCAGCAGATTATGAAGATTGGGTTATGTTATGTGATACGAAAAAGTAATCTATTCTTGATTGGATCTGATGTACAGGGAAGAAATATGTGTATTCTCTTAAAGTGAGGTTACAAAGTCTCTATGCATCTTTTAAATTTCGCTGTTTAATAGTTTGAACAAAACAAAAAGTTTGAGAGCTCTAGTTGGTATGAAAGGGACCATAGAGTTGTGGTCAATAAAAGGATCAATAATCTGATTACAATTACCCGCTAGAATAAAATTATCATCAGCATAATGTATGAGTCCTCAGCTAAGAATCGCATGTTGAGCTGGAACATTGCAGGTCTGAGCACAAAGATGGGCTCCCCCGAGTGGCATGCATTTATAGAGGATTATGATATCTGCCTCTTTCAAGAAACCTGGGCAGAGACACCCCTCCTCTGTGCTGGGTATCTAAACTATTATATCGTGGCTAGCAAGGGAGCAAAAGGGAGGCCATCTGTGGGCCTGACTATCTGGGTGCGACAAGATCTAGAGGTAAACATACAGATTCTTCCAACTCAGAGCCAGGACATCCAGGCAGTCCGATTGACCACGAGTGATCATCGGAACATAGACATATATAATGTCTATGGAAGACAAGAGGGAAAAGGTCGGGAGTTTTAGCGGCTCTCGACAATCTCCTTGACTCACATCAGGACGTCTCGAATATTATAGTAGCGGGGATTTTAATACAACGTTTGAGCCCCTAACCACAGAAGGTGGACATCTTTTAGAAGAAGAAGATAATAAGTGGGGCATTCCAACATTAGAGCTAGACCCCACAAGAAAGTGGACCGATGTGGTTATCCAAATAAACAATATTTGCATGGAAAAGGGCTTGCAGGCTTTAAATGGTCGCACACAATCTGATAGACATGGGGCTAACACCTTTAATAATGGCTATAGCGCTAGTAGAATTGATTATGTATTGTTGAGTCTGGCGCTGTGGCATACCCTGGGTGACATGGCAGTCATAGATAGGCTAGAAAATGATCATAATCCCTTGTGTGGGACTATGGATCTGAGCAGCCAAAAGGCACTCACGCAAGCTAGAAACGGATGTTCCCCAGGTGACGTTGTACCAACTAATGATTTAAGACGTCTCAATTGGGTAAGAATAATAGAAATGCCAGATCTATTAGACAACATTAACAAGTGCATGGACAAAGCCATAAACGAACTAGAGGCTAGTGTAGCAAAACATAGGGATTTAGCCCATTCAGTAAGCATACACAACACTTTTTTTTAGCCATCTGCGTACCTACTTTTTTAAGCAGGGCAAGAATTTCAAGGCTCCAAAGAAGAAAGTAGGGCATTGGTACAACAAAGAATGTCGAGAGGCACGTCTAGCTCTAGGGGCCGCTATTAAAGGTAGCGACCCCACAAAAGTTTGTGTTGCTAGGTCCCTTTATAGGGGCACCCAGGTAAAAGCTAAGAAATCCTGGGACGACAAAAGGTGGCAGGAACTAAGGGAGGCCTGCGCCATGAAAAACCCCAAACTATTCTGGAATGTTTATAAATGGAATAACGGTGGTCATGCCGAGCGGCCCCAAAACCATGTATCACAGTTGGACTGGGTGAATCACTTTAAACCCCAATATGCCTCAAACCTAGCCGAAGTGGAGTGCGAGATTACTAGAATACCATACCAGGACGACACCTTCAGTAGGGCTGAGGTAGAGTTAGCACTCAAATCAGTAATGGCTGGTAAGGCATCCTAGGACCGAAACCGGTCCTAGGATGCTTGTTTCCGGTCCAGGGAGGACCTGGCTTGGCAGTTCGGGCTGGACTGTTCCATGAGGCACAGGGTCAAGACTGATTTGCATATGGCCAGGTCTAAACTGAGGTGGCATGGTGAGCAAAAGAATGATGGATTTAACCCAGATCTCTTGACTGGGGGTGAATGTTTTGATTTGTTCTGCATTCCGTCCATCAATTGTGTGTCTTTTGCTTTCTCGCCCTAAGTGCGCCGGGTATGCCCAGACGTGGGTCCCGGGCTTACTGTGCCACTGGAATCAAGCTATCCTGGCTGAAGAGGGGTGAAACCCCGAAACCAGTCCTAGGATGCTTGTTTCCGGTCCAGGGAGGACCTGGCTTGGCAGTTCGGGCTGGACTGTTCCCATGAGGCACAGGGTCAAGACTGATTTGCACATGGCCAGGTCTAAACTGGGGTGGCATGGTGAGCAAAAGAATGATGGATTTAACCCAGATCTCCTGACTGGGGGTGAATGTTTTGATTTGTTCTGCAGTCCGTCCATCAATTGTGTGTCTTTTGCTTTCTCACCCTAAGTGCGCCGGGTATGCCCAGACGTGGGTCCCGGGCTCACTGTGCCACTGGAATCAAGCTATCCTGGCTGAAGAGGGGTGAAACCCCGAAACCGGTCCTAGGATGCTTGTTTCCGGTCCAGGGCGGACCTGGCTTGGCAGTTCGGGCTGGACTGTTCCCATGAGGCACAGGGTCAAGACTGATTTGCATATGGCCAGGTCTAAACTGGGGTGGCATGGTGAGCAAAAGAATGATGGATTAAACCCAGATTTCTTGACTGGGGGTGAATGTTTTGATTTGTTCTGCATTCCGTCCATCAATTGTGTGTCTTTTGCTTTCTCGCCCTAAGTGCGCCGGGTATGCCCAGACGTGGGTCCCGGCTCACGGTGCCACTGGAATCAAGCTATCCTGGCTGAAGAGGGGTGAAACCCCGAAACCGGTCCTAGGATGCTTGTTTCCGGTCCAGGGAGGACCTGCCTTGGCAGTTCGGGCTGGACTGTTCCCATGAGGCACAGGGTCAAGACTGATTTGCATATGGCCAGGTCTAAAGTGGGGTGGCATGGTGAGCAAAAGAATGATGGATTTAACCCAGATCTCTTGACTGGGGGTGAATGTTTTGATTTGTTCTGCATTCCGTCCATCAATTGTGTGTCTTTTGCTTTCTTGCCCTAAGTGCGCCGGGTATGCCCAGACGTGGGTCCCGGGCTCACTGTGCCACTGGAATCAAGCTATCCTGGCTGAAGAGGGGTGAAACCCCGAAACCGGTCCTAGGATGCATGTTTCCGGTCCAGGGAGGACCTGGCTTGGCAGTTCGGGCTGGACTGTTCCCATGAGGCCCAGGGTCAAGACTGATTTGCATATGGCCAGGTCTAAACTGGGGTGGCATGGTGAGCAAAATAATGATGGATTTAACCCAGATCTCTTGACTGGGGGTGAATGTTTTGATTTGTTCTGCATTCCGTCCATCAATTGTGTGTCTTTTGGTAAGGCACCTGGGCCAGATGGCATACCTGGGGACATCTTTTTATACGATAAGGATAGATGGTGCCGTTATATTCTCATGTTGACAAATGGTATTGCCCAAGGAGCCCCAATCCCCGACTCCTGGAAGGGAGCAGAAATTATTCCTGTTTTTAAGAAAGGGGATAAATCATGCCCAGGGAACTATAGGCCAATTAGCCTAATTGACTGCCTGCAAAAAATAACGGGGAGGCTGGTGCTCAATAGAGTACAAGAATGGATTGAGGAGTTTAAGGTCTTGTCCCCATTGCAAGCTGGGTTTCGAGCTTTCACTAGCACCATAGATCAGGTGTTTAGGTTTGTCCTGATATATTGGAAGATAGTGACTCTGGGCAAGGGCAGCCTATAAGCCGCCTTTGTAGATCTTAAATCGGCATTCGACCTTGTCCCCCGCACTAAACTATGGTTTACCTTACATGAATTAGGGATGCCATCTGAATTACTGTCTCTCATCATCAGACTACATGAAAATAATAGTGCAAAAATTAGATGGGGAGGACAGGGGGAAGTTACCGAATCATTCCCTGTAGAGAGAGGTGTGCGTCAAGGCTGTGTGATGGCCCCGACCCTATTTTCATTATACATTAATGGTATAGTGGACTACATGAGTTCTACCCCTTCGGATGCCCCAGTACTAGCAGGCGAAAAAATGCCTATATTAATGTTTGCTGACGACACATTGATCCTATCCAAGACCCGAAGCGGACTCCAGAAAGCCTTAAAAACTTTTGAGGAGTTCTGCTTACAGCGGGGCCCGGAGGTCAATGTGTCAAAGACAAAATTGATGGCATTTAATTCGCAGAGGGCCTATAAGGGTGGCATCCGTATGAATGACAGGCTGCTAGAACAGGTCAAGGAGTTCACCTACCTGGGGGTCAACTTCCAGGACAATATGAAATGGGTCACCAGATTGAGTTAGCATCCCTCAAACATAGGCAACTGTCGGGGGTGCTATACATGGAACATAACTCCTCACACACTAAGCCCACTAGCCCAGCTTTAGAAATTTATAATATGAAAATTATCAGTTCAGCCCTTTACGGCTCTGAACTTTGGGGGTGTGAGAACCTATCTACTCTTACGTCTTCAGAAAATAGGTTCCTAAGGAAAATTACTAGGCTACCACAAAGTACCCCAATGTGTCCGTTATTATATGATCTAGGGAGAAAACCCATTGCAGCCATAGCTAAACTTCGACCCCTCCTCTATTGGCGGAGACTTTGGACTACGCCGGAGCTTGCTGGCTATGCGTCAGGTTTTTTAGATATAATAAGGGCCGACACCTTGCATCGTATAAAATGGTTATGGGCGGTCAGAGACACCTTGACTAGCATTGGCACGACTTCATTATGGTCCGATCCCGTAAATTCTAAATTTCCCACAAAGGAGATTCTGAAGGTTAAATACTGGGAATGGTCACAGTACAACACCTATAGATCGAGTGAGCCATCTTCTCTAACTTATCTCTTTTTGGAGCATAAAGCTATCCCAAAGCTGGAGACATACTGGGACCAAATTACGAAACCGCTAGACCGGAAATTGTTTTTTCAGTTTAGGGTAGGTACATTGCCAGTAAGAGCATTCACTGCTAGATGGAGTACATCTACTGATAATACATGCCCGGTATGTAAGACTAGCAATGAATCTTTGGCTCACCTTCTTTTTGTCTGTGCTGGGTATGTTGTCCCGCGCCGTGTTTGGCTGTTTCCAATTTGTAAGCTCCTGGGCACAAGAAGGGCTAGTGAAGCCGAAAGAATCTTGCGGACTGATACTTCAACAACGATTGCTATAGCTATGGCAAAATTCTTAGGGTGGACATGGTTATTAAGGTCCAACTCTTTACGCCTGTGTGAGGATAAATGATGTTGTGTCCAATTACAGCCAACTAATTGATTTTCTGTAGTAAAAGTGTGATTGATCTCTGATAAATAGGCCAGGATACATAAGAGAGAAATTGATCAATCAGTTTCAAATGAGCTTTTAATGCAGAAGGTGGATCGTAGTAAATGTTAAAATCATCTAAAAACTGCGAAGGGAATTGTAAATATCCTAAAAGTTTTTATTATGTCCTCTGTAATGTGATTTTATTAAGTTCTACGTCAAGTGCATACATTTAATTTTTTAAAGGCTAGTTTTGCAGGCTCTTTTATCCAATTATATGATCATGTGATTTAATTGTTGTCTACATCAAATGCGTACATTACATTTTTAAAGGAAAAAAAGTCATTTTTGTATGCCTTTCTATCAAACTCACCCGTTTCATTATGGCAGCTATTTTATTTAACCAATTTTATCTGTATTTTTTGTAAATGCTTTTATGACTTATTTTGTCGAATAAAGCTGTTGAAATGGAAATGGAGTTGCTGAGTGAGGTGAGACCAAAAAGAACAATCACCAGTGGCAGGAGCATAAACATTGAACAAAGAGACCTTTCCAATCAATAATTTGGTGAATAACCATCGACCCTTATCATCAGATTCCTGAGAAAACAATTTAGCACAAAGTGATTTATGACAAACAGTTATAACTCTATTCCTTTTACCATCACCTGGTGAGAAGAAAACTTCACCTACCCAACCCCTTTTTAATTTTAAAGAATCATTTTCCGTAAGGTGAGAATCCTGGAGTAGAGTTATGTGAGCTCTAAGCGTTGATAGATGCGATAAAACACGCTGCCTCTTAATGGGAGAATTTAAACCCATGACATTCCAAGAAACAATTTTAAGAGACATAGAAAGATATCACGAAAAAAGAAACAGGGTAGACCAGAGAAATCATATAAGAAACAAGATAAAAACCATGTAACAACCAATCTAATCAAGAGGACTTTAAAACACAGCAAAAAGGAGGCTAAGAATTGAAAAAGGTAAGGAAGTATGAAAGAACAATGATAAAGGAAGTGCAGCAAGTGAGAAAGAGGGAGAACAGACCTGGAAAGAAAGAGGAAGAAGAACAGTAGGAAGATAACAAGGAAAGAGCAAAACATACCTAAAAAATCCCCAAAAAGACGGGGGTGAGACCACATGGAACAGATGACACGTCCAAATTCTTCAGGAGAGGGCATGAGGATGATTGCAGCACATAAGACATAAAACGAGGACTTGCACAGACAAAAGAACGACACCTGTAAGGGAGGAAAAAATAATTAGTGGAGAATATCTACAGTGGTAACTCTCAAAATACAGAACATTACACAACTAATTACCAACATAGTAATAAGGAGAACTCATTTTAAGTAATCAAAAGCAACAAAGAGGATCTATAAATTTAAAAGGATGAAGACTGAGATGCTCCAGAAGTATCCATGTTTTCTATCTTGCAAGCATTGATGAAGCTCTTCAATCTGATAGGATCCTCATATGTAGTTATCTTCTTTTTTTAAGTAACTTTAAATAAGCAAGGGTGAAAGAGACCATAACGGGCTCCAAGAGAATGAAGGTCTGGCCTCATATTTAGAAATACTCTGCATCTGTCAGCCATACCCTTGGCATAGTCATGAGAGAAATACAGAGAGTTACCTGACCATGAAATGCATTTTGCTGATTTGACCGCTAAAAGTACTTTAAGGAGGTCACTATATTCTAAAAATACAAGCTAACTTCTCTTGGCTATCTTGAGGTGGAAGCAATAGCAGACTGATGACATAATCTATGTGCACGTTGGATATTCAGGGAAGTTCCTTCTGACATGTTCAGTAATTTAGGAAGAAATGATTTAAAGAAAGTGAGGGGTGTAGAGCCCTCCGTGCCTTCAGGTAATCCATATATGCACAGATTATTTCTACTATTTCTATTTTCAAGGCCCTCAGCCTGCTTCTGAAGTGAGGAAACTTGAGATTGAAGGGCATTCACTTTGAGATCAGTCATTCCAAAGGAAGAAACATGTTGTTCTACTTCATTCAGTCTCTCCTCCATCAGAGACCATCTGTCTGTAAGATGTTGCAATTTGACATTGGTTTCCTCCATATAAGGGTGTAAGGCACGAATCTCTTCCAACAGGAGATCCATGGAAACAACAGGAAGAGAATTTGTAGGGGAGGGCGAGTCCTTTTTTCAAGCGCTTAGTGCAAGCTTGAGGAAGAGTTGCCCATTTGAGGAGAAGCCAGAAAGTCTTCCAATTTTGAAATTTTGAAAAGGTAGTAGAATTTTTAAGAAACTTATTTGTTGAACACGTCAGGGAGGAGTTTGTTTTTTACAATAACACAATATCACACCACAGTAATACAAAAACAATACAGCACAACAGAACAGCATGCAACAAAACATACTCACACAGAATAAGAGTGAAATAAAAGGACACAAAACAGCACTAACACAATCAATCAATCAATCAAGCATTTGTATAGCGCGCTACTCACCCGGAGGGTCTCAAGGCGCTTGGGGGAGGGGGGTCCGCTACTGTTCGAACAGCCAGGTCTTGAGTTGCTTCCTGAAGGAGAGGTGGTCTTGGGTAAGGCGGAGGTGGATGGGTAGGGAGTTCCACGTCTTGGCAGCCAGGTAGGAGAAGGATCTTCCTCCCGTTGTGGCTCTTCGGATGCGGGGTACGGCGGCGAGGGCTTGGTTGGTCGATCGTAGCTGGCGGGTGGGAGTGTAGAAGGTCAGACGGTCGTTGAGGTATCTGGGGCCTTGGTTGTGGAGAGCTTTGTGTGCATGGGTGAGGAGTCGGAACGGGATTCTCTTGCTGACGGGGAGCCAGTGCAGGTCTCTCAGGTGTCCGGCGATGTGGCTGTGTCGGGGGATGTCCAGGATGAGTCGAGCTGAGGCGTTCTGGATGCGTTGGAGTCTTTTTGAAGTTTGGCTGTGGTTCCGGCGTAGAGGGAGTTGCCGTAGTCCAGTCGGCTGGTGACGAGGGCCTGGGTGACCGTCTTCCTGGTTTCGGTGGGGATCCACCGGAAGATCTTGCGCAGCATGCGTAGGATGTTGAAGCAAGACGAGGAGACGGCGTTGATTTGTCGGGTCATTGAGAGGGAGGAGTCCAGGATGAAGCCCAGGTTGCGTGCGTGGTCCGTTGGTTTGGGTGCGTTGCCCAGGGCAGGGGGCCACCAGGAGTCGTCCCAGGCGGAGGGTGATGATCCTAGGATGAGGACTTCCGTTTTATCTGAGTTCAGTTTCAGGCGGCTGTTCCTCATCCACTCGGCTACGTCCTTCATCCCTTCATGTAGGTTGGTTCTGGCGGTTGTGGGGTCGTTGGTGAGGGAGAGGGATCAGCTGGGTGTCGTCGGCGTAGGAGATGATGTTGAGGTTGTGTTGGCGTGCGATGGCTGCGAGGGGGCTCATGTAGACGTTGAAGAGGGTGGGGCTGAGTGATGATCCTTGTGGTACGCCGCAGATGACTTCGGTGGCCTCGGAACTGAACGGGGGAGGCGGACTCTCTGGGTTCTTCCGGCGAGGAAGGAGATGATCCACTCCAGTGCCTTCTCTTGGATTCCGCCGTTGTTCAGGCGTTGCACTAGGGTGCGGTGGCAGACTGTGTCGAACGCTGCGGAGAGGTCCAGGAGGATGAGGGCCGCTGTTTCCCCGTTGTCGAGCAGGGCTCGGATGTCGTCGGTAGCTGCGATGAGGGCGGTCTCGGTGCTGTGGTTGGCCCGGAAGCCGGACTGCGAGTGGTCGAGGGATCCATTCGTCTCGAGGAAGGCGGCCAGTTGTCTGTTGACGGTCTTCTCGATGACTTTGGCAGGAAAAGGAAGGAGCGAGATGGGGCGGTAGTTTTTGAGGTTGGTGGGGTCTGCTGACGGTTTCTTCAGTAGGGCGCTGAGTTCGGCGTGCTTCCAGCTCTCTGGGAAGGTGGCGGTGACGAAGGAGGTGTTGATGATGTCCCGGAGGTGGGGTGCGATGACGGCGTCGGCCTTGTTGAAGACGTGGTGAGGGCAGGGGTCGGTTGGTGATCCGGAGTGGATGGAGTTCATCGTGCGGATAGTGTCTTCGGTGTTGATAGGGGTCCAGGCTCGGAGGGTGGAGGTGGGGGGCGTTGGAACGGTCGTAGGGTACGTCGGCTGTGTGCTGAAACTGTAGTGTATGTCTGCGATCTTGCTGTGGCACCACAAAACATCAAATTAACAACACACACACACAACACGACAACACAATGCAATGATGCAACTCACCAACATAACACAACAAAACATCAGTACCACAGAACGACATAGAACAGCACAACAAAGCAACACAACTACAAAAGTGTGCAGTATCATCAAGTAAACAGAGCAGTGAAATACATAACACAACAAAACACGACAATAGAACAATACTACACATTAATAGAAGATATCAACACCCCGTCACAGCACACCAAGTACAGCAAAATAAAGTTGCAATACAACCCAGCACACAAACCAACCCCACAATATAAAAACAACGCAGTAACATAACAAACCAACACAAAACAAAAGAAAACACAGCACACCAACCATACAAATACAATACCAAATTATAAACACAACATATCAACCATGCACAGCAGGCATAGCACGATGTTATGTGATGTTATGTTATGTTACTGAAGTTTGTAACGCGCACAGATACTCCAAAGAGTGTCCCGGCGAGAGCCATGAGGTGCTGAAAGTGATAAACTGATTAGAACAGGAATGTTTTGAGCTGTTTCTTAAATTGACACAGATCCTGAATGCTGCGTAAAGAATAAGGCAGGGAATTCCAGGCTGTAGCCGCCCTAAAGGCGAGAGACCTGCCCCCCATTCGTTGGAGGCGAACACGGGGTATCTGGCCAAGAAGCTGGGATGCAGACCTCAGTTGTCTTAGAGGAGTATAAAACGCAAAGCGCTTTCTTAGATATGCAGGCCCCAACGCATGTAAAGCACGGTGCGCGACAACCAAGGCCTTAAACTTTATACGTTTAATGACAGGCAGCCAGTGCAGCATACGTAGGTGTTGCCTAACACTGCATCTGATAGAAATATTAAACAAAAGCCTAGCTGCCGCATTCTGGACCACCTGCAATTTATTGAGAGTGTAGTCCGGAAGGCCAATGTACATTTCTTAAGGGACTTTAGTATCCCAAAACAGCCCCCAGCCAGCTCATCGAACCAAACACCCAAGTTCTTAACTGGTTGGCCAGAGGAGGATGGCAGTGGATAGTCGGACGGCCAAAGAGATTCTCTAAACCGGAGAGGAAAATTCCCATAGAGAAGGTTTTCCGACTTATCTTCATTGCATTTGAGCTGAGCCGCTGAGAGCCACTGAAAAACAGCTGTCAAGCAATTTTTTGCCTCCAGAGTAGCAAACTCCGATTTACCCCAAGTAAACAGGAGTTGGGTGTCGTCGGCGTACGCGACGATCTTGGCTCCCAGATCTTCCGCCAACTGGACCAGAGGAGTGACGTAAATGTTAAAGAGAAGGGGACTCAAAGAGGACCCCTGCGGCACTCCTGTGGTCACTGATTGAGGCGGGGATGAAAATGGCGGGAGCCAGATCTGTTGCGTACGCCCCTCCAGGAAAGATTTCAGCCACCTCCAGACCAAACCTGAGATACCTATGTCTGCCAGACGAGCCAAAAGCAGCGAATGGGGGACGGTATCCAATGCTGCCGAGAGGTCCAGCATTATGAGGGCCGCGCTTCTCAACAAACAGCAAAACAGTACAGTTGTACTGAGTTAGGTTGCTATGGTGTCCATGTTTTTTATGCTATGTTGCTAGGGTTTGTTTTGTTATTTTGAGGTCTGCTGTTGTATTTGTATTTAATTACATTTTTGGGGGTTACAGTGTGCTATTTTGCTTATTATATGATTGTATAGCTGTGTCTTCATTGATGGTTTTGTACCTCTTTAGCATGTACACCCTTACGGTATGTGATGCTAACCATAGTGCTGCCACTTTTGAAATATTGAGTCAGTAGGGGTATATTTATCAATAGAGCCCAGAATTGCAGAGAGAGTTGTTAGGTGACAAAGCTAGGGAGATTACAGTCTCTCATTTACCTAAATAGTTTGAGCTTCTTGGAGGAAAGAGACACCAGGGTTCAAGACATATGCTGTCGCAGGGTTGTTAAGAAGGAGCCTGCCACTCTTTGATCGTAGGGCAGCATGGTCTAGGCTGTTCCCAATGTGGCTACTCTAGTGAGTCAGTAGCTCTTTAGTTCCGCCCATGCCTGTACCTAAATTGGGTGCGTTAGGATGTGTTAGAGAATGCAGAATTCTAGTTTAATGGACAGATTTTCTGAGAGAGAGAACATGTCAGTTGCAGCAACCTCACCAGTCTCAAGTGATAGGGCCGCAAACAAAGGCATACATGCTCTCATAGCAAACCTTGTGTCTGGGGTTTTTCCCAGTTGCCAATATCCTTCAAACCCTTGTCCATCGTGCATGCATCTTAGACCTCCCTGCTTCTTTCTGGGTGCCTGATGGATAACTGGTAAGATTTATTTCCTTGTTCAAGTTAATTTTAATACTTTGGGAGGACAGTGAAGATCATCAGTGACTGAGTTAGGTAACTGTGTTATCTTTTTTGAAATATGCATGTTTTAAGGTGACATGTTGTTTTTTATCAGCCAGTTTGACATATTATGTGTTCGGGAATCCTGGATGATGGAAGAACCCTTCTCAGAAATATATGGTTGTCTTTCAAGAAGCTATTAGGTAAACACAGGGGTAGACTTGGTGATTTTTACAAAAATCGCTTTATTAGAATCTGTCATTGTTGTTACATCCTACCTTAAAGGGCTTTTGGTATCCCCTTTTATTGCTGAAACCTACCCCTAATTGGATTTAAAGCATTTGACAAATGTAATTGTTTTCAACTTATGTTTGCGTTCAACACTGCAGTTCATGTTAGGGATCGGGGAAGGAATTTAATGAAACATGGGGCACTGTAATGGCACTTGCAAGTGGAAGCTGGTCATAGTAGCAAATAAAGGTAATCTCAATGATTAGGTATCTGATCTTAATAGTCTATAGTACACTCCTAATGCCTGAATAAATGGTAGTAAAATACTAAAGAAGGAAGTACTCTTGTTTTCTGAAGTACCTCATTCTTGTAAGTTTAATGGAGTTCTTTTGAGTGATATTCCTGCTGGTCTATCTTGGTGTTCATCAAGATAAAGCAGTTATGGATTATGTCTTAGGGCCTTATGACTACGGCGATCCATTGGACTGCCGTAGCCACGGTGGCGGTGCGGGCACCACCGCACCGACAGTCCACCTGACCCATTACGACTTGGGCGGGCAGACCGCATTGACACCACCGCACTGTGGCAGTCTTGAGGCTGCAATATGCTTGGCAGGGTTGCTGTGACCCCACCAAGCATATTACGAGTTTCCTCTCCGCAACGGTTTTCATGGTGGTGAGCCAAGCATGAGAATTGTGGAGGAGAGGAAATAAACGGGCCCCTCTGCGTCAGGGGATGCATGCAGGGGGGCACAAGGTGTGTCCCCCTGTCTGCATGCACCCCCAGTTCCTGCAGGGCATGGACTTAACAGTCCATGCGCTGAAGGAACCTGCAATGGCGTTCCCATTACAGTGCCTGTTAAGGATCCTCTATGAGCCTTTAAACAGGCACCACCGTGGGTCAGCCCCCACAGGACTCCCCGACCTAGATTCCAGTCGGAATCCGGCAGGCAGTCTAATTATGGCTTTGGCGGGACGGGAGCAGGGCGCTAGTGTGGTGGCCGACTCTCGCACTGCCAAAGTCATAATAAGGCCCTTAGTCAGGTGTAAAGACTGTGGGAGGTATACCTCGTGATACAGTGCCAGATTGTAGCTCAGTATATTCTCATATGGAGATTATAAATGATAAGAAAATAATCTGGCCCAATAAAGCTCTGCACTCAAACATGGCTTTTTGAGTCATAACATAATTAAATAGATCTTGGCCCTCTTTGTGCTCCGTCTAATGTTACCCTGATATTTCACAATTATAATTAATTTGTTAGGAAAGTTTCTGGTGCTGAAGTGTGAAAATCCTCTAGACCACTTGCATCACTGTTTCAGCATTATAATAATTGAGGAACTAGACCAATTAAGCAGGGGCGGCTCCTCCTTTAGGGCGGAGGAGCGTCGCTCCACTGCTCTCAGCAGTGCGAGAAGCAGAAACATAAAATGGTAAAACTACCATTTTATGTTTCTGCTTCTCGCACTGCGAGAAAGCAGAAGGGTTTGGTTGGTTCGGGTCTGCTGTAGGGCAGGGGAGGAGTGGCTCGCCCAATGCTGCGGGCCCTGACTGTTTGGTCGGTCCTCTGGGGCCGACCAAACCAGTCATGCGCACTCTCCCTTTTCTCCATGTAGGCTGCATGCAGCCTACGAGAAAATGGCCTCCCCATAGGCGCCCAGCTGGGCGCCATCCCCACCAATCACAAAGCTGCCATTGCAGCATTGAAACGGCTTAGGGAAGGGGAGGGAGGCTGCCTGCTTCCTGTTCCACGGGACCCGGCCAGGAGCTGAGACGGCGCTGGAACCGAGAAGGTAAGTTTATTATTATTTTTAAAAAAATTAAATTCCCCCTGCGCTAACCCGCATACGAAACACCCCTCGTGCCATGCTGGCCGCGACTGCAATTAAGCACAGAAAACATTTGAACATCCTACATTCTTAGTATATTTCTCTAATTCGACCCAGAAGTGGACAAGCATTCATCTAGAGAACAGAGTGACTGAAAATGCCTAAAACTTCCTAACAGAGAGCAGAAAAAGCACATTAAGAAACTAATGCCTGAGACTATCCATAGACAGGATGGGAAACTATACTGACATCTGGGTGCCCTCGTCACAGCGCCCATTTGAAAACACAGTCTTACTACATAACTTTGCAGCTTTGGAAAGAGTGTGTTTATTTCTTGTATCAGACAGCACAGACAGTGGGCCAGATGTACGACCAAGAAAATTGCGCATCGCAAATTGCGACTCTTTTGCGAGTCGCAATTAGCGAGGCGCAATTTCCGATGTACAACAGTGTATTTCACACTGTTTGCGATTCCCAATGGGGTCGCAAATTGCGAGGCATATTAATGAGCCTCTCGCAATTTGCGAGCCCATTGGGAATGACAGCCCTCCCAGGGATGGTGGCCTGCTGGGCTCAGCAGACCACCATGTCTGGGACTGCTTTTTAATAAAGCAGCTTTTTTTTTTTTAAATGCAGCCCGTTTTCCTTAAAGGAAAACGGGATGCATTTAAAAAAGAAAAATGAAACTTTTCAGTTTCATTTTTTTAAGGGCAGGCAGTGGTCTCTGAGACCACTGCCTGCTCTTAAAAAATATTTTCCAACATACTCACTAAGGGGAAGGGGTCCCCTGGGGACCCCTTCCCCATTGCGAGTGGTTTACCACCTACTTGAAGTAGGTGGTAAACTGTGAGTGTTTTGAGGCCACAAATGCGGTCGCAAAACACTAGTACATAGCATGTTGACTCGCTATTAGGAAGGGACGCCCCATCCTAATAGCGAGAGTCGTAAATGCTATTTTGCGAGTCAGGGACTTGCAAAATAGCATTTGTACATGCTATTACCCTTTTTTGCGGCCGCAAACGGGAGGTTCTCCCGTTTGCGGCCGCAAAAAAGGGTCGTACATCTGGCCCTAATTGTTTTAATCTGGCTGTTTCTGTTAAAGCTTCTTCTACTGCATGTCCAGGTTATTGACATTGTTCCAATAATAACTAAAATATTCCTCTGACCCAGACGGTTCGTGGACGGCGCCATGCATTTGGACTTATATTTTGGTCTTCCAATATCTTTGCATTCCTCTTAATTTAGTCATTCTCACTCAATGGCTGGAAAATTGCTTTGCCAGATTTGAAAAAAAGTGATTCGATTTTTCCCTTCAGTTAGAGAAATGATCACTTTGCCATATAATCCTGCCAAAGTATTTGCTACAGTTTTGCTTTTCACCTAGAGAGCGGGGCACACTAGTATTACCTGCACACATACTGCGGGGCAGATTTACAACTTTTTCACACAGCGCAGTGCAGCAGCTGCAAATGCTGCACTACGTGAGAAAGAGAGAGGAGGAGAGCACCAAATTTACTGAAATATGGCACTCTCCTCCCATTTCTCTAGCGCCAGCGCTGAAATCAGCTGCCCTGTGCCACAGAGACACCTTTGCGCCATGGTGCAAGGGTGTGTCCGTGAGTCTAGCATAGGTTTTGTACTGGATACTATGGAAAGACTGACTTAAACCATTTTCCCTCTTTGTATGTGTGCTGTACAGGGCAGCACACGTACAAAGTTGGAAAAAGAAGGAGAAATGAAAGCATTTCTCCTTCCTCACGCCTACTTCAAAAGGGCGCAGGTTTCTGACGTTAAACTCTGTCTACTTTATTTAGTCAATTGGGTTTAGCGTCAGAAACTTTGGGTGGTTACATGGGAAGGCCCATGCTCCACCCATAGTACACCCCCTTGGTGCTAAGTAATGCAAAGCAGCGCTATGCGCTGCTTTGCATTACTTTCTTGTTATTTCCAGCACTCAACAAGTTTAGCGCTGGAAAGTAAATAGGAAAAAAAGCTTTTGCACCGATTTGCGTCACTTTTGAGTTGCAAACACGGCATAAAATCTTAGTAAATCTCCCCCTGGGTTTGAAGTCATGCCACGCATGTGCATGTGCTGTGTGACTAGGAGAGTGACGTCAGTCTTGTGTTTGTTCTCTGATGGCTTTGTTTTACTTTCAAGATATTAGGTCATTGTCAGCTTTGTTAGGCTGCAGCTAAAAGGCTGCTTGAACTGCTGGATGAGAGCAAGGACTATTGAGCCCGATCTGGCGGATTTAAGGAGATAAAATGCATTTTATAACTATCTGAAATACAGTTATTTGCATTGCCCCATGCTAATATATTCTAATTAAAGAATTCATGTGGGTATACACGATGGTGGGCTCTTTGGAGCAACGTCTATGTAGTTTTCTAAAGAGTTCATTTAACTGTGATGCATGCCTTTCCTTTGTGCCCTTATTTTCTGCGGACTAGTAAATTGCTATTGCAAAGCATTTTATGAAATATTTAACTAGTACGTTAACAGCTTTTACTTACTTACTCATGCCTACTACCCCTCTTGGGGTATAGGCCATCAATAAGGACTCTCCAGCCATCTCTGTCTTGGACTTTGCTTTCAATCTGACGGCAGGTGTAGCCCATCTCCTTGCAGTCAGCCTCGAGGCCTTGGCGTAAGGTGTTTCTTGGCCTTCCTGTTTTCCTTTTCTCTTGAGGGTTCCAGGTCAGAGCTTGCCTGGTGGTGTTTAGCGCGGACTGCGGAGGGTGTCACCTATCCAGCCCCAGCGTCTTTTCATGATTTCTTTATGGGCAGGGATTAGACCATTTCAATTAGGAGCATCGCAAACATACTACCCTTGAATTTATATAGATATTATTCATTGTATTGTATTGTATTTACAACCTCTTAAAAAATCACAGTACATAAAGGGACAGATTTATTAAGGGTTTCAGCCAGTGCTAAGTCACGCAAAGTGGCACAAAGTCTAACTAGAGTGTTTACTTTCCAGCGCAAAAGGCATTTTGCTTGGGCAAGATATTCTTTTTTGAGTGCAAATAGCACTTTGGTCTTTGTGTCCAGAAGGCATTACTTGGGTGGAAATTGGGCGCTACAGTGGAAAAAAACATATTTTTGACACAAAGGCTTCCTCGAGGGAGGTGCTAACTTGGAGAAATGTTTTTATTTTTTGAAATATGGACCCACTCAATAAATAGTAAACCCATTGCTTTTCACAAGTGGCACTTCTAAAGTTACTACCGCCAAAAAGAGAGCCAAAACAGTGGCGAATTACTCCACCTCAGAGCTGGAGTGATTCCAGCACCTCACATGGCCAGCCGCTGATATTGCAAGACTTTATCATATAAAATAATGGCGGGAGGAACTTAATATAAAACCCCATAGGAAATAATGTTAAATTAAATCACATTATTTTGAATAGTTACAAATATAAATAATTTTAATTCAATGATTAAAAAATCTAAAATTAAAACACAATTATTATTTAATTATAGCATAGTTTGAAATTATAAATTAATGTAAAATGATCTTTTATTAAAATGTAATGAAATTACTTTTAATTAATTCTATAATGACTTGTAATAATTATTAATGCATAATTAAAATATGTTTATTAATTTAATACATGTAAATCAATTAACAGTGATTATATAGACTTGAAGGTTGCTTTGCAAGTTTCGTATATGTTACATTGTTTGAAATAGATCTGATATTTACAGTAGATATTCTTTGGCGTTTCCGGAGATTCTTTCCAGAGGGAGGTAGGTTGTCCATTATAGCTAAAGGAGATATAGCAGAAGTACTAATTTCTCCTTTGTGTCTAGATGTCATTTGAACAGTACTGCTGTCACATTTTGCTTGTAGTTGGTTAGTGACAGGTGTGTATGTATTTCCGGTGGCAGGAAGTTCCAGGTTCTGGGTGTGTTGCTAGAGAACGGGCATGCATGGGTCTTAATCAGGGTAGAGCCAGTAGTAGCGAGTCTGAGCTCAATAGGGTGTGTAACTTTCCTGACCTTGCTAGCTTCTTTGATAGGTATTTAGGTCTACCCATATGGAGAGCTTTCTTTGTGATGCAGGCTATTTTGAAAATCCATCAAAGACGGAAGAGGTTTGGCGCACTGGCCAGAGTGGCTGACTCTGGAGCGCGGGGCTCATGGTTCGATCCCTAGCTGCAGCTCAGCTCATCATCATGTGATTCTGGGCAATAGGTCACTTAATCTCCCTTACGGCCCCCAGCGCCTTAAAACACTACAGGGGGTGATACGTTCGGACTTTACAAATAGGAATTATTTATCTTGCTTCTATAGTGTGGGGGTAAAGTGGTTGTGTCGTTGATCTCCTGTGAGGCACCTGGCTGCTACATTCAACATGGCCGTCATAGGTGCTAGCTGGGTTTTCGTTGTATCCCTGAGAGTTGCATTGTCATAGTCCAGTCTAGAAACAACCAAGGATTGCACCATGCGTTTGAGGTCCTCTTTCGTGATGAAAGGCTTAACCTTTTTTAGTAGCTTGAGTTTGTACATGGCATGTAATAAGTCATTGTCACATTTTGGTCAAGTATGACTCCTAGAGATCTGGAGGGGTTGATTATTGTAGGACAGCAATTTAGAGCATCTAAGTGAGTGATGCATTCTTGGATTTGGGAGGGATTCATTTGAGGAGATGGTAGCAGGAATTCTGTCTTCAGGTCATTTGTAAATAGCCAGTGTTGAACTTTGTTGGACTTGGCCCTTTTTGCAGGGTCATCCCAGAACTTTTTGCCTTCCTCCTGGTATTTTTTCTGACCTGGTGTTGGTGGTTTTAGGACTCTGGGCACTTTATCACTACTGTCCAGTGTTAAAGTGCATGTGCTCTCGATGGTAAACTTGGTAAGATTGGTCTACACCTGATTGGCCTATTTAATTTACCTATCAGTCCCTTGTAAAGAGGTATCTCATATACCCGGGGCCAGTAAATTAAATGCTACTGGTGGGCTTGCCGCGCTGCTTGCGCCACCCACCAAAGTAGCCTTTCAAACCTGTCTCAGGCCTCTGCCATTGCAGGGCCTGTGCGCGCAGTTTACTGCCGCTGTGACGTGGCACATAAAGTGGTTGCCAAGTCTGGGAATCCCCTTTTTCTACATATCAATCACTCCTAAGGTAGGCCCTAGCTAGCCCTATGGGCAAGGTGCGCTGTAGGTAAAAGGTAGGACATGTGCCTTAACTATGTGGCATGTCCTGGTAGTGACAAACAGCCATTTTGGTTTCTCACTACTGTGAGGCTGCCCTCTCATAGGAATGCATTGGGGATTCCCTGATATGTGTTTCAGTGGTAATTCCTGACACGAGAGGAGTAGCATGAGCAAGTTTGGTATGTTTGGAATAGTGGTAATAAATGCTGCATAATGGTGTTCGCAGATTTATTATCACTATTTTAGAAATACCACTTTTAGAAGTGGGCATTTCTGTGTGCTATGTGTCTTTGTGCCTGCCTGTTGTGTAGTGCATGTCTGGCTCTGCATGACAGGGGCTGGGGAGGTGCAGTGGCTCCAGAGGGGCTGGGTGAGTCAGCGCTAGGCTGAATAGGCCGATCTACATTTGGAGTAGTGGGAGGAGGAGCACCTGGACCTGAATAGGACTGTGCCTGCCTTACACAATGCTGGCTCCGCCCCCCTGTGGTGTGTCTAGGGCCAGAGCCTACACTAACAATAAGGGTGTTTGTGCACATCAAAAGGTGAATGTAAGTACCCCTCAGAACTGATTTGGACTGGGCACAGAGCCCTGTACTAGGGGTAGAACAAAGACATTTGCACTATAACTATTGGGGCTGTGACCCCATGTCTGTGTGGAACTTTGTGCTTACTTGGTGCTGAAGGACTGCTGGGGTGCCAGGAGGAACCGCCACGAAGGACCCCCCCCCTCTGCCGGAGGGCCCAGTGAGCTGGCCTGCCTGGGCCCAGCTCTGCCCTGTGTGACCTCGGACCCAGCGTGAGGTTCTTAGTGGATTTCTCCCACTGCATTGAGAGGGCTAAGCACACTTGCCCTGAGGAGAACGCTGCCCGGTCTTTATGTTGTAGACCGGCTGGGTGCTGCTGGGGCCACCGGTAGTGTGGGGCGGGCTGTGCTCGTACCCCCTACTGTTGCGGGGCATGTGAAGGAGCGTGTGGAGCCTGTTGTTTGTTTCATTGCGCTCCTGAGCGCTGTGCCATGCAAGAAGTAGCCCGCGGATCGGAAGTCAGGCAGGAGAGCTTGACCGTGGGCGGGGCCGGCCAGAGGAAGCCAGGCCAGAGCAGGAAGTCAGGCGAAGTACGCCTGGTTGTGGGCGGGGCTCCCGTGAGAAGAGGAGAGCCCCGCGTAATTGCCAAACGTGGTCGGAGGCGTGGCCGCTTCCCTGGAAGGAGTTGGAGCCTCGCAGGCTCACAGGACAGGCAGAAGAAGGACCGGAGCCTCGCGGGCTCCCTTCTGCCACTCCCCGACTTGCTCCCGCGACTGAACCGAGGGGAGGAGAGGCCCCGGTGAATGGGGCCTGCAAGGCACACTTTGTGCGCCTAACTGTTGTCAGAGCTGCACCGCCGGATCGTGGGCAACTGCAACGTCGGGGCATTCTTCGGAGAAGACAGGGGTGAGTTGCACCCTCACCCCCTTGGCATTACGGGCCCGTGCTGTCGTGTTCTCGGCCCTGAAGGGCCATTGGCATACCTCTCTTGGGTGCGGAAGGAGCACCGAGGGAATTCCGACATTTATCCCCCTAAGTGCAGCTGCGCCACATGGTCGCGGGCAGCTGCGCACTTCTGAGATATCGGGGGGCACTTTTGTGTTAAGGACAGGGCCCCCGCTTGGGAACACCGACTTGGGGACAGTAACCCTGTGGCAGGTGTACTATAGGTTTCTGCTGCTGATGAGGTTTAGGCCTAAGGTGGGCCTGATGTACTGCACTACTGCTGATTATGTTTTGCATAACATGCTATACTAAGAAGTGCTACGATGTTCATGCCTCATGACTTATGCATAATGTGTTTATGCTACGTACAGTGTCTACCAGTAGTTACTGGTTGCCTTCACTAACTGTGAGTTGTGATATGATGACAGTGGCCAGATTGGCCCTGTAGTGTATATAATCCCTGTAAAGTAATGACTAGTGCCAGGTGGCACAGTGTATATATGTGATTACGCTCTAATGTGTTTTATGAGTAATACCAAGGCTATTTTTGATATAACCTTGTGTGGAGTTTCTTTTGTGGTGTGACTAGTGTGTTGCTGCTGTGTGTGTGTGTTGCACAAACGCTTTACACATTGCCTCTGGGATAAGCCTGACTGCTCGTGCCAAGCTACCAAGGGGGTGAGCAGGGGTTATCTTCAGCGTGTAACTCCCTTGTCCTGACTAGAGTGGTGGTTTCTGAATCCCATTTCTAACAAACTTCCTTTAGTGTTTCGTTTAGGTGGAGGATGTCTTGGGGTGAGGAGACTTTCAGGTAGAGTTGTGTGCCATCTGCGTATAGGTGATAAGCAAGGTTGGCATGTTGCAGAATCGTGGTTAGGGGATCCATGTATTTTTTTCCAAAACTTTTTTAGTTTTTTACAAAACTTGCCTTTAGTGCATAAATAGTATTTAGCAATGCTTTCATCGTTGTGGTCTTTTACTTCAGCAACATCTACCACTACCCTCCCTCCTTCTGGTAGTGCCATCTTCTTAGCCCCTTGGATGAAACAAAGTCAGTATAATTTCTCTTAGTGTTCAGCATATGAATTGTGCCCAGTGGTGCATAGCTGTGGCTAGCAGAATCAAAACTATATACATTTCATGAAAAAACAAAGTGAGAGAATCCCAGTCTTGGCAGTCAGTACTGTCAGTATCTAATGAGGGATACTGATGATATTTGGGCTCAGTAATAAGATTTAATGTCCAGTTGTCAGTAGAGACTGAAGGACAAGCCATCTTCTGGTGGGAGAGGTCTAAAGGATAGGCGAAGGGCATCTGTCGTCTCTACCACCTTCCACCCCACTACATTATTGTTGCCTAGTATCGAGAAAACTAGTCACAACTTTCATCCACTACTCTGCCAGAGGCTTTGCACATAATGCAGCACCCTTAGCCATCGCCCAGTTCTCAACATCCACCCTCACCTGCTGTGAGGCGAGTCATCTGATGATTCCCAGGGCTGTACTATAGCCCTGCAGGCAACACTTAAGGGCAAGTCTACAAACCTGTTGCCAGCCTTTCTCTCAGTGCATCTGCGATAGAGGCCTAACAGACATATTTCTACTGTATTAAGCTGTTGTCTGTTCAAGATTTTTTCTAAATCTGTTGTGACCAAGAAAAGAGTTATGATTGGGCAATCCAACACTATGTGGACAAAACTTGCAACCTCGAGAGCACACCTGGGGCAGTACAGGTACGTCAAGTGCAGCATGACATTTAGTCTGTGGAGCGTGAGCTATGTAATATGTAAGTACTGAAACTGCGTAAATTTAAAGCATGTATTTGGTGTGAGTGAGTACATACATTTTAGGGTCTATTCCCACTCCTTCCCTGGAAAGGTCTACCAATGATGGTTTCCCATCTTCTGTGCAATGTCAGGAGATCATTGGATGCCATCTTAATCATTGTTCTGTAGAGCCAGGAGATCAAGTGACAATCATGACAGAATGTCAATAAAGTCAGCAACTAGTCAAGTGTGGGGGCCCTCAGTGTCTAGGCTACCAAATAGGTGGTGCGCAGCCCATACCAGCACTCCATAAACTAAGAGCTGGTTATCTGGTAAGTTGTTCTCTGTTACCAAAGACTCCAGTTTGTGAAAGGAACCCTCAGAATAGTAGTGCCCCAGTGTCTCTTTTTCCACATCTGACCACGTCCTCATCCGGCGGGCTGTTAAATAGCCCACTCCAGTGGTTGGAAGCCCTAGCAGTGGGAACACAGGCGCATATAGGGTATCATGTCCCACCCTGCAAAGGCCCCCCCTTCAAAACCTAAAGGCAATAACTAGGAGTATTGTCTTCTGGGCAAGGTGTGAATTTCATGCCCAGGAGCATTGCCTACAATGTCCCTTCCCTGCGGGCCCCCCCGAATTCCCCTAGCTCTGCCAGGTCGACTCCTGCCAGCCAGCGAGCAAGCCATTGCAGCTTTGCCACCAGGTAAGACATCCTGAAGACAGGAATCCCCAGGTCTCCTCTATCAGTAGGTATTCAAGGACACCCGGTTGCATTTCCTCTCCTAGATGAGATCTCGAAGCAGTGTTTTAAGGGAATGAAACCAATCCCCTGGTATTCAAATTGGGAGACTGGCAAAGTAATAGAGGACTCTAGGTAGGGTAATCATCTTTGCCAACGCCATTTTTGCCATGATGGGGAGTTTGAGCATCTGGAAAAAAGCAGCAATACCCCTCAGGCTGCGAAGGGTAGCCCCCAGGTTGTCCGCATGATACTTCCGAACTCCAAGGTATTTGAAGACTCTGGGCTCCCACTGGATCCCCAGCCGCTGTACAGGTTATGGATCTTCCAGCATCTGTGGAAACTCTGGGAACGCACCTCTTTCTCCAGTTAGTGTACAGTCCTGACTCCCGCCCCAGGTCCTTCAACAAAGTCATGGACCACAGGATTCCTGTTCGGGCTTCTCACAGATCTAAAAGATTGTCATCTGAGAACAGCGAGACCACATGTCGCCTGTCGTACAATGGGATTCCTCTATCCCCTCCTCTGTGTGGATTATGCTTGCGAATGGTTCAACAGCCAGCACAAAGTGCATGAGTGAGAGGGGGCAGCCCTGTCTGGTGCCCCAATAAATTGTGATGCACTGACCTGTATTGCCACTGGATTCAAGCTAGCCTGGCTGATGAGGGGTGTTACCCCAAAACCGGTCCCAGGAGGCTTGTTTCCAGTCCAGGGAGGACCTGGCCAGGCAGTTCGGGCTGGACTGTTCCCATGAGGCACAGGGTCAAGCCTGATTTGCATATGGCTGGGTCCAAACTGGGGTGGAGAAGTGAGCTAAAGAGCGATGATGGATTCAACCCAGATCTGTGACTGGGGGTGAGTGTCTGAAAAGTTTCAGCACTCCGTCCATCATCTCCTTGTGTTTGCTTTGTTCGCCCTAAGTTGGCAGGGTATGCCCAGACGTGGGTCCCTTGCTCACTTTGCCACTGGGTTCAAGCTAGGCTGGCTGATGAGGAGTGTTACCCCGAAACTGGTCCCAGCATGCTTGTTTCCAGTCCAGGAAAGACCTGGCCTGGCAGTTCGGGCTGGACTGTTCCCATGAGGCAGAGGGTCAATACTGATTTGCATATGGCTGGGTCCAAACTGGGGTGGCGAAGTGAGCTAAAGAACGATGATGGATTCAACCCAGATCTGTGACTGGGGGTGAGTGTCTGAAAAGTTTCAGCACTCCGTCCATCATCTCCTTGTTTGCTTTGTTCGCCCTAAGTAGTCAGGGTATGCCCAGACGTGGGTCCCTTGCTCACTTTGCCACTGGATTCAACCTAGCCTGGCTGATGTGGGGTGTTAACCAGAAACCGGTCCCAGGATGCTTGTTTCCGGTCCAAGGAGGACCTGGCCTGGCAGTTCAGGCTGGAATGTTCCCATGACACACATGGTCAAGACTGATTTGCATATGGCTGGGTCCAAACTGGGGTGGCGAAGTGAGCTAAAGAATGATGATGGATTCAACCCAGATCTGTGACTGGGGGTGAGTGTCTGAAAAGTTTCAGCACTCCGTCCATCATCTGCTTGTGTTTGCTTTGCACTGACCTGTATTGTCATGTGCTTGTGCATTTGTGTATAGTAATGACCACCTATTTGCACCAGCTCGCCCCCAAGGACTTCAAGCCATGAACACCTGCAGGTAATCCCATGGCAGTGAGTGAAACACCTTCCGTATGTCTATGGATAACACCATTGCTCCTGGGTTTCGAAGGAGAGAGGTCAAATCAAGGGGACAATGTAGGCGCCATATGTTATATGATATGTTCCGCATGGGAATATAGCCGTTCAGGGGATCCATGTAAAGACTGAAGAGAATGGGTGGTAAAAGTGAAACTTGGGGGAACTCCTTGGTGAAGGGGCGATGTTTCATTGAGTAAATTTTTCAGTTTGACCAGCTGTGATCGGTTGTTTAGATAAGAGGGAAACCAGTTGAGAACTGTCCCTCCAGTGCCCATGCGTAATTCTAGCATTTTAACATTACTATCTTTAATCCGTTCTTACGGATTCACTTTTGTTATGGTTGTGCAGACGAAATGCAATTGATAATTAGGCTAAGTGGAGAGATTGATCAAATCAGTTGTAATTTAAAAAAATGCACGATAATGGTGGCAGACTGTATGTTGCAAAACGAACTTCAGCCTAACGCTGATAAGACCGAAATGTTAGTGGGGGGCAAAAAGTCCAATATAAAACCCAATAATTAGTGGCCAGAAGATCGGGGGCAAGTGTCCATTCCATCTGATGCCCTGAAGAATCTGGGAGTTAATTTTGACTCCAAGCTCAAAGTGCCTGTCAGCACCCCAAATTACCAAACTTACAGCACATTACTTTGGGGTCTCTAAAACCCTAAAAAAAAAAACTTTCTCTTTTGCTGTCCAACTTCAGAATAATGGTTGTTGGAGCTACCATCATGTCCCACCTGGATTATTCGAAGACAAGAGGGTATGCAGTTCCTAATGAGGCAAAAAGGGAGGGAGGTCTGATGAGAAGGAAAGGTTGTCCCTTAGGAAAAGAGGGAAAGGGGGATCCCTCCTTTCGGAATTAGGGCCCTCACACACCCAGTCAGCTGGGTGTCATGCTTCATCATAGGGCTTGCTCCTCGTCAGGTCGGCGCTGCAATACCTGAGGGGCACCCTATGAGGGGCTCTTTGGCGGAGATCTTTTATTCCTTGCCGTTTAGTGCCATGGGTGTAAGGGACCTAAAAGTGTAGATGTGCTAACGTGAAGTTCAGTAGACCGTGCGAGGATAAAACAGGAAGTGGAAGTCCAAACAAAATCATTTTAATGAACCTGGCTTCCAACCTGGTTAAAAATATAAAGAGTGGCGTCTTCCTGATGTAATAAGTCAGGATATTGCGCTCAACTTCATGTGGTCAACATGTTTCTTGCCTGTCTGTCAGAAGGATCTTGCGGCAATTTTTCAGGACCTAGAAAGGATTGTCTATCTACACTATTAGTGGTGTTCTGGTGTACTAACAGTGATATACCACACAGTGCACCTAAGGATATGGTACCTGTAGATGCAATGGCCAACCTATTAAGATAAAAACAGAGATTGGTTAAACAGTAGCAATTGTCTGTGGTGACTTCTTCAACATCAATCTCCCTTGTGAGCAACACCATGTACGCTCCAGGCAGGTCAAGGTGCGCCACACACAGTGAAAACGTGGTGCCTAAAAACTAGCGTCCAAAAGTTATGACGTGTTCGTGAGGAAAATGTATTAGGTAAGTTAAAAAACATGACCGGGTAAAGTGTCCCGCATAAAAATGGTGGATGACATATAAAGAGGACAGCAAACTCACCCCAAATCTAATGGTGACTGGCACCATCAACTCCCGGCAGGTCAAGACACCTGGACTTTCCAGTGTCCTAAGGAAAGAAATGAGGGTTGAAAATGGTGCAGAACAAAGCAATTGATCATACACCTCAAATACGGGTATGTCAAGCAGTACAGCACCACAAAGGTAAATAGACAGACACTCACAAGTAGGTAGAAGGCTGGTTAAAACCGGGTCTAGTCAGGGGGGCGCGCCGTACACAGCGGAAAGCCACGACCCCTAGGCCCAAGTAAAGGTATGTATCATACTCGCGGGCTCAGACATTTCCGTGTCTCAACCGAATGTAGAGATCTGGGTTCTGAGAGAACCCGGGCAGCAGATAACGCGTCAACACTGTATCACGGGTTCTGCTGGTCAAAACGGCTCAACGCCTGGTACAGTGCGTGTCTGCTGTCACTTGTAATAAACCACGCGGACTCACCTCTTGGGGGGGCGGCAATTCAACCCCCATGGGCTCCACATACAGGGGGAGGATAGTACTCACGTAGTAAGAACCGCAAGTTGGACGGATGACCTACCCACACGCTGCCGGGGCCTGGAGGTGCTGTTCGTCTCCCTCGTGGCAGTGATGTAGTCCTGGAACCCGGTGGCTGGTGGGAGGGGCCACCAATTACCAGCGTCCAAACCCTAGAGCGCTAACCACCCAAGGAGGGTAAAAAATTGGATTATTGCAATTCTGTCTAAATGGGACTACGTAAATATGTATTGGCCAGACCCCAATACATATTTACATGAACAGACCATGGCGACTAGACTCATTCTTGGATTTAACAGGAAGGAATTGGTTGGTCAACATCTTACCAAAATGATTTGACTACCTGACAGGACATGGGTGACTTTCAAATGTCTATACATGACACATCATACTTATTACAGCTCTGATCCTATGTTCTTACAATAACTGTTTAAAAAATACATACCTCCAAAATTTGGAAGGTTTGGGCTGGTGGCAAAGTCTTTCCCAGTCTTACAGCTAGACTCTAGAATTAATTACTGCAACAGATATAAAGAAGAAGAACATCACTTTAAATTCAGGAAACTGTTGAAAATGTGGCTTTTTGGGGATTCCGTCAATATATAAAGTCACTCATAGTCTGTGTTCCTGCTTATCTTTCTTCCCCTCTGCCCTTCCGGTTTGCTTTTGCTGAGCACTGCGCCAGTGCCAGGATGCCCGTTAAGGTCACTGTTGGGCTTTATAAATTAGGAATCAATCAATCAACCCTTGTCTTATCCAAAGGTGCAATAATATGTCATGTAAATAGTGGACCTCCTTCTTCTTCCACAGTACTCCAAAGTAAGACATGCTAGAGAAGTTAGGCGTGGTGAAGGTTGCAGTTATTCATAATAATTCAATTCAATGCAAAATGGTTCATACTTATGAGCAGTCTTCACTCCAGTGTATGCTCCTGAAAATCTCTTCACCTTAAGTTCTCAAAATCAGACTAAATGCCTTCTACCACCGCTTGAGTGATAACAATAATTTCCTGATGGAATGACGGAATTATTTAAAAAACTCAGCTTTTGGTTCCAGATTCCAATGTTTTTTTGGGGGATTTGAATCTCCAATGGACAGATGACAAGGATGCAGAGATAAATGTATTTTCATCATTCCTGCAGGACAACAATCTTCTGCAACTCTGCTGCAACTCCACTCACACTAAAGGCACCATTCGTGACCTTATCATCTGCAAGGATTCATCAGTGACTGCTAATGACTCCATTCACATGGACTTGCCTGACCATCTACTGACTGCCTTCATGTTATACATTACATGTCATCCACCATAAAAACTCCAACCAACCAACAAAGGTTATGTGGTTTTGGGACATCCACATCATTGCGGTTGACCTCAAATCCACTGGGGCAATGAACACCCTTCCTTCCATTGGCCCTAATCAAGAGGTTAATATCCCCACAATCAATTACAGTCACTGCATTAAAGGCCTGCTTAATGTACTATCTCCCCTAAAACATATAAAGAAGAGACCGAAACACTCTTGTTCATTGTTCTCCAAAGGGCTATCTGAGGAAAGAAAATCTATCAGAGTTTGAGAAGAAATTAACACATCTCTCAACCAATTACCTGTTGCAGCTTGCATAGTTAGGAGCAACTACAAGAAACATATCTATATGGAAAAGTACACTCACATTAAATCGGTTAAAGAACTCCTTCAATTGATCAAAACTTCTCTTTGGTGGATTGTTAAATTATATAACAGTCCTCTATCAACGTTTACTTTTGTAAACCCAAAAGTCAAATGTGAAGATTTTGTTGACTTCTATGACGAGAACGTAAAATTTTTCGAACGCTCTATACCTCTAATAGCTCCCATTACCATTTTCCTCACCCCGAATTGAAAACCCATTTGAGCTGGTCCCATTTTACAGAAATCTCCGAGAGCGATTTTCTCGACACTATTATGTGAAAACTGCAAACCTCTTCACTGATGTGATGCTTGGCGAAACTGCAACATCTGCTCTAGTCAGATATTACCCTACTGGACCTCATTATTCAATGTATCTCTCTCGCAGGGCATGTTCCCTTACTGCCTTGGAACCGGCAAATCGTACCCCATTTAAGAAACCTTTGGTGGATGGATGTTAGTGTACTTAATAACGTCCACTGAGTGTGAGGATTACCCTTTCCAAGAAAGGTGTTTCAAAGCTGTGACTTTTCTCACCTATCTCAGCATCTTGTATTCAGAGTTCTCCTGGATCTCTTTCTCGAGCCACGACCTTGAAAAAGCGCAGACTTAGGGGCCGATTCCGATCTCGGTCGGAGGCGTACCTAACACCATTCGGTCGGGAAAAAAGCCATGCGAATGCCTGTTTCCCGACCGAGCCGCACATTATTCCGAACGAGCAAGTACGATGCGCACAACAGCATAGATTCCGACCCAGTCGTACTCACCCAATCCAGGTCCTGTTCCCCGACCGAGCCGGATCCGGAATCGTAGAATCGAGCCGCACGGAAGCAAAAATGCAGCCCCGTCCGGCCGGACAAGTACGATGCGCATCCCGTACGTGCCGAACCCGTCGCTACGCACGGCACGTCAAAGCATCCGGGCGAGGCGCACATAAGCTCCGATTCACGCCACAACACGATCCACGGCTACGAGACGAACACGCCAGCGACGAGGACAAGGCGAAGCAAAGAGAAAGACGAACGAGACGAACCAACCATGAATCCCTTCTTGCCGATCCTACCAATATTCTACCTCTATTACCGGAACAGGCACGGACGCGTACGGCGCAGAAGGTAAGTCAGACACCAACAACAAAAACAAACTACACGTACCCGACACATCACACACAGAGGGATGCAGAAATACCTACACCAGCAAAGGCAGCACCATAGGGGTGGGATGGCCCTCACCAATGCCACACATACACATAGGGGCCTGTATGCCTACCACTACTACCACCCCTACCCAGGGTGGGCTGGATGCCTACCACTACTACCACCTCTACCCATGGGGGGCTGGATGCCTACCACTACTACCACCCTTACCCAGGGGGTGCCAGATGCCTACCACTACTGCCACCCTTACCCAGGGGGTGCCAGATGCCTACCACTACTACCACCCTTACCCAGGGGGTGCCAGATGCCTACCACTACTACCACCCTTACCCAGGGGGTGCCAGATGCCTACCACTACTACCACCTCTACCCAGGGGTGCCAGATGCCTACCACTACTACCACCTCTACCCATGGGGGGCTGGATGCCTGTCACTACTACCACCCTTACCCAGGGGGTGCCAGATGCCTACCACTACTACCACCTCTACCCATGGGGGCTGGATGCCTACCACTACTACCACCTCTACCCATGGGGGGCTGGTTGCCTACCACTACTACCACCCTTACCCAGGGGGTGCCAGATGCCTACCACTACTACCACCCTTACCCAGGGGGTGCCAGATGCCTGTCACTACTACCACCTCTACCCATGGGGGGCTGGATGCCTGTCACTACTACCACCCTTACCCAGGGGGTGCCAGATGCCTACCACTACTACCACCTCTACCCATGGGGGGCTGGATGCCTGTCACTACTATCACCCTTACCCAGGGGGTGCCAGATGCCTACCCCTACTACCACCTCTACCCATGGGGGGCTGGATGCCTACCACTACTACCACCCTTACCCAGGGGGTGCCAGATGCGTACCACTACTACCACCTCTACCCATGGGGGCTGGATGCCTGTCACTACTACCACCCTTACCCAGGGGGTGCCAGATGCCTACCACTACTACCACCTCTACCCATGGGGGGCTGGATGCCTACCACTACTACCACCTCTACCCATGGGGGGCTGGATGCCTACCACTACTACCACCCTTACCCAGGGGGTGCCAGATGCCTACCACTACTGCCACCCTTACCCAGGGGTGCCAGATGCCTACCACTACTACCACCCTTACCCAGGGGGTGCCAGATGCCTGTCACTACTACCACCTCTACCCATGGGGGGCTGGATGCCTGTCACTACTACCACCCTTACCCAGGGGGTGCCAGATGCCTACCACTACTACCACCCTTACCCAGGGGGCTGGATGCCTACCACTACTACCACCCTTACCCAGGGGGTGCCAGATGCGTACCACTACTACCACCTCTACCCATGGGGGGCTGGATGCCTACCACTACTACCACCCTTACCCAGGGGGTGCCAGATGCCTACCACTACTGCCACCCTTACCCAGGGGGTGCCAGATGCCTGTCACTACTACCACCTCTACCCATGGGGGGCTGGATGCCTGTCACTACTACCACCCTTACCCAGGGGGTGCCAGATGCCTACCACTACTACCACCCTTACCCAGGGGCTGGATGCCTACCACTACTACCACCCTTACCCAGGGGGTGCCAGATGCGTACCACTACTACCACCTCTACCCATGGGGGCTGGATGCCTACCACTACTACCACCCTTACCCAGGGGTGCCAGATGCCTACCACTACTGCCACCCTTACCCAGGGGGTGCCAGATGCCTACCACTACTACCACCCTTACCCAGGGGGTGCCAGTAGCCTGTCACTACTACCACCTCTACCCATGGGGGGCTGGATGCCTCTCACTACTACCACCCTTACCCAGGGGGTGCCAGATGCCTACCACTACTACCACCCTTACCCAGGGGGCTGGATGCCTACCACTACTACCACCCTTACCCAGGGGGTGCCAGGTGCGTACCACTACTACCACCTCTACCCATGGGGGGCTGGATGCCTGTCACTACTACCACCCTTACCCAGGGGTGCCAGATGCCTACCACTACTACCACCTCTACCCATGGGGGGCTGGATGCCTACCACTACTACCACCTCTACCCATGGGGGCTGGATGCCTACCACTACTACCACCTCTACCCATGGGGGGCTGGATGCCTACCACTACTACCACCCTTACCCAGGGGGTGCCAGATGCCTACCACCAACACCACCCCCACTCATAGGATGGACAATGCATGACACAACCAGCACACCACAACCTAGGGAATGCAAGAAAAATACATCCCCCAACACCATGACAAGCGTGTGTAGACTGTGTCAAATGCCTACAACACTGAACATGACTTTGAACATACAATGTGACCCCCTATCACATGTGCCACACATATATGTGTGTGGCCCCCACAATGCAAGCAGGCCATGACCATTGTGGCAATGGGGTCCAAACCCCATCATCACAGTGACCAAAATGTTAGTGTGGGGTCCATAGCTGAAGCACATTCAGAACATTGTGGCAATGGGGTCTAAACCCCCATCATCACAGTGACCAAAAGGTAAGTGTGGGGTCCATAGCTGAAGCACATCTTGAACATTGTGGCAATGGGGTCCAAACCCCCATCATCACAGTGACCAAAAGGTAAGTGTGGGGTCCATAGCTGAAGCACATCTTGAACATTGTGGCAATGGGGTCCAAACCCCCATCATCACAGTGACCAAAATGTAAGTGTGGGGGCCCATAGCTGAAGCACAATCAGAACATTGTGGCAATGGGGTCTAAACCCCCATCATCACAGTGACCAAAAGGTAAGTGTGGGGTCCATAGCTGAAGCACATTTTGAACATTGTGGCAATGGGGCCTAAACCCCCATCATCACAGTGACCAAAAGGTAAGTGTGGGTTCCATAGCTGAAGCACATTTTGAACATTGTGGCAATGGGGCCTAAACCCCCATCATCACAGTGACCAAAAGGTAAGTGTGGCTTCCATAGCTGAAGCACATTTTGAACATTGTGGCAATGGGGCTAAACCCCCATCATCACAGTGACCAAAAGGTAAGTGTGGGTTCCATAGCTGAAGCACATTTTGAACATTGTGGCAATGGGGCCTAAACCCCCATCATCACAGTGACCAAAATGCAAGTGTTGACAAAGAAGAAGCTGCAACTGCCAAACTGCATGGATGATACCTGGTCACAGAACATAAAACACATCAGTGGCAAAGTAGTGCATGTGTCCCATTGCAACATATATTGGGGGAGGCAAATACTGCAGTGCAAATAAGACATACCTTTGGCCATGTGCAGACAAACAACACCCATGGGGGCTGACACTGTCAACATTCATCAATGACACAATGACAGGAGTGACCATCAGAATGCAGACCCACATATTTGCACCAATGGGCACACAAATGCAGATACCCTGTGGAGACTGTAGATGTGAGGTGAACAGATACCATACCATGGCAGCAATGGGACACACAAACCATGATCATTGTGCTGACCGATGACCTAGGAGTCCCAGGGACAGCAGGGGAAAGCCACCAAACAACATACAGCCAATGGCACACCAAAGATATGCCAATGCAGTGGTGCAGATGCACAAACACAAACAGGCAGACCCACACTGCACATCAAACACAACAGGTGAGGGGGGTGCCAGTGTCCCCAGGCAACCACACAACACATGAGGAGGCCTGAATACCAATTACACAGATGTGCATACAGTGCCACACAAAGGTAACTCATGGATCCAAATCCCCTATGTGGGCAATCAGGCATTGTCAGATGAGAGGGAGCACAAATCACACATGTCACACAAGCATGTAGGAACAGCAACTGACACAGCAAGACACAGACACACCACAGCACTACCCCCAGGGCCCCCACAATGTGGTGACACTGGGCTGCATTACAATCCCACTGTGATGACAAAGCTAAATGTCGTTCACACTGTGAACCACAGTCATGTGTCCTGAGCAACAAACTACCATCACACCTACACAAGCACAAATCAATCAGCACGGCCAGTAAGCCAAGGCCAACATGGAGGCAGGGGTCTAGCCGGGCAACAACTCTCATCTGCACACACTCAACACCACACACCTCGACCTCCAACAATGTGCAGCACTGAAGCACACATGCACTGGTGACATTGCACATGCACCCATGACAATCCCAGGCTGGTGGGTGGGAACCAAGGTGCAGAAACACATCACACATGGCCACTCAACAAGACTCCTGAATGTCTGACACACTGCACACTACGCTGTACATGGACATGACGGCAATACCACACCAACCAATGGGATCCCAGCCACAGTCACACACCAATGAAGAAGCCAAGGACACCCACAAAGAACACACATAGACAACTACCAACATTGCAGCCCGGACCCTGAGGAGTGCCAGCAGTCACACACACAACGTGTCACAATCACTGAAAGATAACACAAACTGGAAATCACATGACAGGTGTAAACAAAAAGTGCCAAGGGGAATCCTGACTGTGACCCATCTGCGTCTGCACACAAACTCAGCCCTGACAGCAAACACACCTATGGGTGACACCCTGATGACGAGTAATGTGCCATGCACCCACATCACAGAGAATCCAGGGAGAAGACTTGTGGGGAACATAGGTCAACTCAGCAAGCATCACAAACAGGTACAACACTAGGGATCCCAGCATGCACAGCAAAACGGAAGTGAACACACAGACATGCTCATATAACACACACCTTGGGTGCAGGCAATGTCACAGGAGTACACACTGCCATGAGGGGACTCCACTCCTGTGTGAGGAAAGCTGTGCCATATGTTGCCTCAGTAGGGCTCCATCATGTCAGCTGAGCACTTGGTCACACAGTCAACAATTAGCACCAAATGAATGCTCCCGTCACATCAGCCTGGTCATGGGAGTGCCAACGAAATCATCAGCACAGATCCAACACACTTGTATAGCAATGTTGCACTGACAACACAGATGAGTCCTTCCCCATTGATGCCCAAACCTGCATGTCCAGTGGAGATGGGCACACGGTCAGGGAAGTAGACGAATTGAACAATGGCAGGCACAACAGATGTGCAGGGGTGGAAGCCACAGATGTGAAATTGCTAATGTAAGTAGGAAATCCCATTGCCAAATAATGAACACATGACACCCTCAGATGCTGCTAAGGATGACATGGATACACCACAGGATAGGACACATTCCCCCTGGACCACATGTGTTCCTGCACAGTAACACTTCATCATCATGAGACCAAATATCACCATCACTGCAGCAAGGGCATGGTTAGCATCATCAACAACATGTACATCAGAAGCAAAAGCACTAGAGAACAGAAAGGTGCTTTATTCAGCATATGTGGGTCTAACAGTTGATGTCCAGCAAGCAATTTAACAAAGGCCAATGGCCAGTCCAACTTGAAAGTCAAAACAGGGTGACAGTGGCAGATGTCACCCTACGCATGCCTGCACTGATGAAAGCCAGGGACAATCCCCTCGGAGGGGCATACGGGGGGGCAGGCCAGGCACCACAGGGACAGGATCATGGCTCACCAGAAGAAGGCAGGGAAGGGGTGGTGGGTGCTGGAGAGCCACTGATAACTGCAGTGGAGGTGTCTGACATGGTGTGTGGCGGCACAACTGGGGGGCATGACTCTGATGGTGTGGGTGCCGGCAAGACTGCAGGGGACCGTGCAGATGGAGTGGACAGGTTCCCCACTGCAGTGCCCAAGTCAGACAGGGTGGTAGTGGACTCCACTGCAGTGCCTACTTCCAGGGGAGGAGAATGGGGATCAGGTAAGGTGGGCAGGACAGAGGGGGAGGACACCGTCTCCACACCAGTGGCACAGACAAGCGCAGCGGGGGGTGTGGGGCCGGAAGAGCAAGTGGCAGGGGGAGAAGGCCTGATCCTTTTGGGGATGGTGTATCTGTGGGTGGGGGAACCTGGGGCAGGGTGTGGTGGGGGCACCTGTGGAGTGGGGGCCTGAGGGATGGAGGAAGGAGACTTGGTGCCTGAGCTGCAGGGCAGCGGCGGGGTCTTGTTCTTCCGGGTCCGGGGGGACTTGCGGATGGGGGCCTCAGTCGGTCTGCGCCTGGGGGAGGGTGTCCGGTGGTGAGGGGCACTCCGCTCAGTGTGGGTGGGCTTCCTCTTCCCCCTGAATGCTGTATCAGCTGGATCGGAGGGGAAGAGGCCGAGATCACTGAGGAAGAGCCGCTGGGTCTTTGGGGTTGCAGGTGAGGCAACGGAGGGGGCTTTGGAGGGAGAGGCAACTGTGGACTGCGCAGTGCTCGTGGATGCGTGTGTGTGTGACTGGGCCCCATCCCCTGTGAGTGTGGTTTCAGTCCCCTGACTGTGCGTGCGTGTGCGTCTTGTCTGTGGCGTGTGTGTGTGTGTGCTGCTCGTGTCTGTGCTGGTGTGTGCCTGTGCCGGTGTGTGTGTGCTTGGGACAGGTAAGGTGCTGGGGAGTGTGGATGGGGCAGAGACAGGAGGGGTGAGGGACTGTTGGAGGAGGGACACTGCTGCCGTCAGGGAGGAGTCCATGGACCTATTGCCCCTCTGTAGGGCAGACATGCCCGATGAGATGCCCTCCATGAACGACACCAGCTGAGTCAACAGAGTGGTGTGTGCATGGAGGACACTCAGCATCGCTGTCTGCCCTACATGGAGCTGCCGAAGGAGGTACACAGACTCCTCACTCAGGGCAGCAGAGGACACAGGGGCAGGGGGTGCAGTGCCTGGCCCGAAAGAGACACGCTCCCGAACATGGGAGCCTCCACAGACCTCGGGAATGGGAGCCGATGGGAGGGCGGTGGTGGTGGTGGTGGTGGTGGCGGGGACAGCAACACTATCTGGGGTGTGGTGGCTGCTGACACCCGCCTCCATAAGGGAGTCATCCTCCGAGCTGCTGTGGTCCTCAGCTGAGGTGGATGGTGCTGAGGACTCCTCGGTGTGGCTCCCCTCGCCCTCCGTGCCACTGGGTCCCTCCGACCACTCCTCGGCTGTTGACCCAGTCTGGCTCTGCGGCTCCTCCTGGTCCGTGGAGCTGTCCCCTCCTGTGGCCGTGGATGTATCTGCAAACAATAGGGAGACAGACAGACATCAGTCACCTGCACCGAACGCACACACCACAGTAAGTACAGCACAATACAGAGCAAGGCCTGGCATCCTTAGTTGAACATTGCTAAAATTGCCCAAACAGAATAGGAGAAGCCAATTGTCAGTCTGATCGTCAACCATGGCACTCACATCACACCTGGCCTTGCACCCATCTGTCTGGCGTCCGTTGGCTGGCAATACCCCAGTGTGGACACATGCACCACCTACACAGTAGTTGGACGGTGCAGAGAACACGGTGAAGCATGTGAACATGCACACATCACAACTCTTGCCACTGAGTCAGTACAGGTGCCTGGATGAAAGTGATGCCCAGAGTCAGATACATGAAATGCATGTGATGCATACCAGCAACAGACACCACGATGCACCCATGTGCTGATAGCCATTGCCACTATGGTGTGCATGTAGCACATGTCACTCCCCTGCAGGATCACACATAGGAAGTCACATGCCATGGCACAGGCATGCCTGCTAAGTCATACATCACTGTCTTCAGTCACATGGGCAGGGCAGCCACACAACAACAGTCTGCACTGTGTCACAATAGTAGGTCATGGGGAATGCAAGTCCTGGAGCTGAACAAGTGCACATGTACATCCCCCACACACCACATCATCTGAACCCTTATCTGTCCAGGTCATACTGATTGGACATATGGGTGACCTGTAACACAAGCCTCTGAACCTGAGCACCTCACAATCTGCTGTGAATGGGAAACAGCTGCATGGACCTCACATTCGCATACCCCAGTCTGCACGGTCAGGTGGTCAAACACCTATGTGTCACACAAGTATCGTCTCCTATGGTCACATCTCCGGTGGCATGCTGAGCCCCAACCGATAAACACCCCAGCAGTCCTGACATCGAAGCCACAGCACACTGACACAGAGGCTGACACCTGAGGGGACATATCACTGAGCACAACGTGTCAGCTGATACACGAGAGTGGGAGTACAGAGTGCATTGCATGGCCTGGAGTAGGCATGACTGTCCTGCCCCACATGAATGAGGGATGAACCCAGGACAGTAGGCAGCTGGCTAAGTATGTGTGACACACGTAATATACACACTCCTGGGGCCCAAACATTGTTCCCACCCGCAGCTTCGGTGTGTGCCAGTTACCCCAGGCACATGTGGTGGAACAGCTCAGCAATTGGACCACAGATCAAAGTAACACGCAGATTACATGGCAGAACACAGGCATTGTGTAGGCAATGGACCCACCCATGATGCCCACCACAGTTAGGGGAACAGATGCTGTCCCCCACCTTGAGTCAAGCAAACTGCAAGGACACAGTACCCAAGTGACACAATTCCCTGACTGCAAGGGCCACACCTGGGTATCAGATGAGGAGTGGGCAGTGCACAATTGAGGGACATGGGTCCTGGACCACATGACTGATGTGCTGTGGAAGTTTAACCAGGCCAGAGGAGGGCACATAGCATGGCAGAAAGAGTACACAATGCAGTCATGGACTCATCCCCTCCGTGCTGCTCCCTGGCCTTCAGCTGCCCATCCAGATCAGGGAAGACCACCGCCAGGATCCTGAGCATGTGGGGGGTCAGGGTCCGGTGTCCGCCCCTCCTGTGAGGAGGCGACAGCTTCAGCTGGACCCGTGCGATCCTCCGGGTCCAGCCCCGAAGGTCCTGCCACCTCTTCTGGCAGTTGCGGATCCGGCGCTTGTAGTCCCCCACGGATTTCACTGCCCGGACGATGGTCAGCCATATCTTCTGCTTCTGGTGGGCATCAACCTGTGAGGATGACAAAGTGAGAATGCTATTACTACACATGCAACATATCTGTGCATTACACAGTTGTGTATACATGTCTCATTCACAGGGGCACATGATGTACACAGGCAGTGCAACGATGGCCATGGACAGTATGCCAGCAGTAACTACATGGTATCATTGCCTGGGAAGTAAAACCTTGTTTAAATGCACTGTCACTGCACTATACCTGTCCAGTGCATGTAACTACACACTATGGGGGGTGACAACTACTCAGTGAGCCTGCTAGCCAGTGGCGTGCTGACTGTTAGCCTTGCTAGTCAGACAACATGCACATTTAGGAAGGCAGTGGACAGGACACTCACCTGCTCCCCTGCTTTCCCATACAGCTTGCTGTACTGTGGAAGGAGGCTGTCCAGCAGGGCCTGGTTCTCCTCAGTGATGAAGGCTGGGGCTCTCTCCACAGTACGTGCCATTGCAGGGTCCAGAGGGTGCAGATACAGCAGCAGTGGTGGTGGCAGATGTCGTCCTGGAGCATGTAGTGCAAGCAAGTGAGCTCTCAGAGGAACAGCCAGCATTATATGTGTGCTGCAGAGGCAGTTACTGTCCCATGTGTCCAAAGTGATAGCTCCAAGTCGTTAGCATCTTCTGAATCTGGCCAATCCATGGAATTGCACCACTTACACACGCCCACAGCATCCTTCAAAAGTTCAACTTCATGACCCCATGAATTTGCAACATTGTTGTGGGTGACCAACTGAATTTCCAGCATCAGACTCGTTCAAAATTTGAAAACGCGTCCGTTGCCAGGCCAGGCCATAGCCAATGGGTGCACACCGATCGGTCCATTGCTGTTCAACGCGTACCTAGGATACAACGCGTACCCGCACACATTGAATGCATTGGGCCGGCCGGGCACACCGATCGGTCCATTGCTGTTCAACGCGTACCCGGGATACAACGCGTACCCGCACACATTGAATGCAATGGGCCGGCCGGGCACACCGATCGGTCCATTGCTGTTCAACGCGTACCCGGGATACAACGCGTACCCGCACACATTGAATGCAATGGGCCGGCCGGGCACACCGGTCGGTCCATTGCTGTTCAACGCGTACCCGGGATACAACGCGTACCCGCACACATTGAATGCAATGGGCCGGCCGGGCACACCGATCGGTCCATTGCTGTTCAACGCGTACCCGGGATACAACGCGTACCCGCACACATTGAATGCAATGGGCCGGCCGGGCACACCGATCGGTCCATTGCTGTTCAACGCGTACCTAGGATACAACGCGTACCCGCACACATTGAATGCAATGGCCAATGTGTGCGCACCGATCGGTCCATTGCTGTCCAACGCGTATTGCGAATCCAACGCGTACCAGCACACATTGAATGCAATGGCCAATGTGTGCGCACCGATCGGTCCATTGCTGTCCAACGCGTATTGCGAATACAACGCGTACCAGCACACATTGAATGCAATGGCCAATGTGTGCGCACCGATCGGTCCATTGCTGTCCAACGCGTATTGCGAATACAACGCGTACCAGCACACATTGAATGCAATGGCCAATGTGTGCGCA
Source organism: Calotriton arnoldi (assembly GCA_963921515.1). Classification (NCBI taxonomy): domain Eukaryota; kingdom Metazoa; phylum Chordata; class Amphibia; order Caudata; family Salamandridae; genus Calotriton; species Calotriton arnoldi. The sequence goes on along the minus strand of CAWUFW010005554.1, from coordinate 835,245 downwards.
CCGATCGGTCCATTGCTGTCCAACGCGTCCCTGTACATGTCACTGGCATATGTCACCATGCCTGTCACAGGTGAACATATGCCAGCCACATATACTTCCCAGGGAGTGAGGGGCACACCTACAACACCACAGCCTGTCCAAACTGTATCCTAAGGCATGTAAGGCTGCATTACCTATTCCGTGTATGGGGGTGAACATGTTGTTCTGTGGGTGTCACTTGGGGCAGCCACCCCCAGGCTGTGCACGTGTTCATGGGGACAGTATCCTTGGTGTTTCGTGTACATGACCACTGTGATGTGCAACTGTTCATATCTGAGCATGTGGCATGGTCACATTTCACGGTGGTGTATGTCATGTCACATGCCCCCTGAGTCCCATGTGGGACGGTATGTTTAACCCATGCTGACCCATTGGCACAATAGTGATGGTCCTCCGCAGTCTGTGTGCATGTTGTGTTTACAATGTCTCTGATTTCATGTGCACAATGGGAGACAGTCTCCACATCCACGTTGTTTGTGCATGGACTTTGATGTTGTGCGTGTGTGTGTCACAGACGTCCATGTCTGTCCTGCCGAGGCAACAGGGACCACTACCTGTGGGGGTCATGGTTGTTTTGCTGTGGTGTGTACATGATACGCCATGTCATGCCAGTGTCCATGTGGCAATACAGGGTCCCTGGGAATCTACCTGTCATTGGGCTGTGATGCCTGGGGCACATCTGTCCTCACGTCACTGTGGGGTGTGTTTGTAACGTGGCAGCAGGAGATGGGAAATGTGACACGTCCTCATGATACCCAATGGCACAACCTGGGACTTATTGATGCCACTTGTTGAACTGTGATGTTGGATGTTGGCCATGTATGTGCCATACATGTCCTTATGGAACTGCACACATCATGTACTTGTGACTCATAATGATGTATCGTGTGATATTGAGTGTGTTCAATGCCACATATGTAGGGTGACTGACAATCTTTCTTTCTTCACCTATGCACTGCAGGGCACCAGCTGTCCATAGACCATTCCCTGACCTGGCAACGATGGTGGAACGTGACAGCATCCGAAGGTACCGCTTCACCAGGCAGCTGATTGATGATTTGGCAGTGCGCTTGGCACCACACCTGCAACCTGGCCGGCCGTACCCTACAGCGCTGACCCCCAAGGTGAAGGTGATGGCAGCCCTACACTTCTTTGCCACCGGTACCTTTCAACACACTCTGGCGACTGCTGGTGGGATGTCACAGACCATGTTCAGCCGTGTGCTCCGCGATGTATTGGAGGCTATGTTGATATACCTGAACCAGTACATCTATTTCCCTAGACTCCAGCAACTGACTGGCGTGAAGAGTGACTTCTATGCACTGGGGAGGATGCCGCATGTCATTGGCTCCATTGATGGGACACATGTGGCTTTGGTACCACCACAGGCCCAAGAGCAGGCATACAGGAACCGCAAGCACTACCACTTGGTCAATGCACTGGTGGTCTGTCTTGCAGATATGACCATCACACACGTGTGTGCCCGTTTCCCCGGTTCTGCACACAATGCCTACGTGATGAGGAGTAGTCGCATCCTGAGGATGATGTCACAGATGCGGAACCAGCGTGCCTGGCATGTTGGTGTGTACTGACTTTGTACCATTGTGTGTGTTCTAAAATGTAGTGTTCCACCCTCTTTTCCAACTCAGCTAATGTGCAATTGTCTGTATGTAGGTGACTCCGGATATCCCAACATGCCGTGGTTGCAGACGCCCCTCAGGAACCCTGTGACACCAGCCCAGATGCGCTACAATGAGGCACATGGTCGGACGAGGAGAGTTATTGAGCGGACATTTGGTCTCCTGAAGAGCCGCTTCCGCTGCCTGGACAAGACAGGAGGGTCCCTCCCATATGCCTCGGCAAAGGTGTGCAAGATTGTCATCGTCTGCTTCATGCTACACAACCTGGCAGTGCGGAAGGAGTTGCCTCTCATCCTGGATGACGATGACCAACGTCCGCCACCTGTGGAGGATACTGGCCTGGACCACGATGCCAGTGATGATGATAATGATGATGGTGATGTCCGCACACAGCTCATCACCAACTTCTTCAGCTGAATGTAAGTATCCAGAGATGTCATGTAACTGATGTGAGTTTGCATGATATGTGTTGGTGGTGCTCTGGTGCTGTTTGAGTGTGTGCATGTGTTACATGACTGTATGCATGTAGCGATGTGTCCTTACAGGTAGTCTGTACTCCCCAACAGTGTTGACATGCTAACTTGGTTCTGGGTGGGTATCTTGTGACATGTATTGGGCATGAGTATTGCAGTTCTGTCCTGTTCTTCAGTGCTTTTGACTGTGTGTCATTTCTGTCCTTCACAGGGTACTTTCAGAGTCGTTTGGTCAACTGTGATCCCCGACACCGTGATTCGACTTCCAGGGTGGTAGCTGTCGTGTCCCTACAGGTGATGTGCACCACACCCATGGACTTCCTTCCTTCTACACTTGTTGACTGTGTGCCCGCTGCCAGGTGGGATTACCTTGCATCTGTGGTGGTTACAACATGTTGCAAATGTGTAATAAACCTGTGCTTCACTTTGTGATGTGCGTTGTCTGTGGTCACACATCTGACTGACATTTGCTTACTGCACCAGTGGGCTAGTTAACACAGACTGTGAATAGGTGTTGGGTCTGTGCAATGCAACGTGTTTCCTGGCAACATCAGTGTAGGCGATGAGTCAGATGGCCATGGTGTGTATGTGTTGTGTAGCCCTGGTGGTGTGCCTCCCTCATATGTGTGACGTCGCCATGACTCACATGCCGGTGTTGTACTTGCTGTAGCAGTTAGCATGCACAGTGTCATTTCCCAGATCATCATCGCCACTTCAGAGACAACGTAGGAATCACAACAAAGGCAAGTATGGTGTATTAGTGAGTTTATTGACATACATGTGTGAGTATAGTGCACAGGATGGTGGGTGCTTTACATTGTGATTGTAATCCAAAGTTCCTAGATGATTTGGAAGTCCTGGTAGCAGAAATGTCCAGAGTAAAGTCCACAGTCATCTGAGACATTGGTCCAACTTGAGCTCCCCATGTCATGTGGGAGAGTTGTGTTGCAGTCAACAGGGTGAACAGTTTGCGCACAAAGGTGATTATCCAGAACAGGTTTTGGCTTCCTGGGGGTTGCACATGGCCATCGGCCTCTCACTTGCCCCTCCTCGGACGGCCCCTCTTCTTTGGGGGGGACCCTCAAGTGCAGGCTGCTGCGGTGCAGGGGACTCTCCGCCAGAGTCATCCTCCCTCCCTGTGGCAGTTGCAGTTGTTTCAGCAGCAGATGTTGTGGGCACACAGGGAGGTGTTGACTGGTTGCTGCTCATCTGGCGGAGGCATTGTAATATGTCCCTATGCACCGCCGTCATCTCTTGCAGTGTGTCCCACTTGGACTCCACGCGGGACATGTGTGAGTCCAAGCGGGCATGATGGGCAGCCTGCTGCTGTTTAATGTCCCTGAGGAGCCCCACTACCTGGCTGAGCTCTCCGGTGCTGGACTGGTACGCATCGGCTATGCGTGCCAGTTGTGGGTCATCATGCAGTCCAGACCCCTCTGCGATCAGTGACTTGTGTCTCCCACCCCTCCCACCACCCCTGGCGACACGTGCAGTACCTGAGGTGGCACGCACAGGTGACCCTGGGCCCCCTTGGGGGTTGTTGGTGGTGTTGGTGTCCATGGCCCCACGTTGGTCCAGGGTCCCTGTGCTGGTGGTGGTGGTGCTCCTTGCTCTTTCCATGTCGGCAGGGGTGGTATGTGTGTTGACAGTCATTGGAGGGGTGGGTGCAGGGGGTGCAGCTGGTGGTCCTGCTGGTGCTGCATGATGACTTGCTCCGGAGGTGCCAGGTTGGTCTTCTTCATCCGAGGAGGGCAGGGGTTGTTCCACACCAGTGAGCTCCGTATCCTCTTGAGCCTGGGACGGGGACTCCTCAGCGTCTGCTGCTGTGTCCCCATCATCACCTGTTTTTGGGAGACACACACAATGTATGTTATGTTTCTGCAGGCATCAATGGTTGACACACCTGACAGTTGTGACTGTGCCTCTGGATGCGGGCCTGTACATTGCATTGTCCGAAGTTGTCACAGTCAGGGGTTGATATTGGTGTAGCACATTGTCCTGCATTATTTGGGCATTTCCATGTGAATGTTGGGGTGTGTACATGCTCTGCATTGGTTGTATTTGGTTGACATCCGGCCCTCCTTCCCACCCAGCCAGATATCCCACCATGGAACTTGCTTCCCTTTGCAGGGAGTGCAAGTCGTCTTTCAGGATGTCAGTCAGTGGTGTCCTGCTGTTGGTTGGTGCACAGTTGCCAGCAGGGCCTTGTGCTCCCCACAGCAGTAGCCAGTGTCAGCCATCTTGTCAGTTGTTTTCCACTCCCTGTGATGTGGGCATGGTTCATGGTGGTGTTGATGTGCGCATTGTGAGGGTGAGCAATATCTGTGACTACCACTCCCATCATGCTATTGCATCCACCCCCCTTCCCAGCATGCCCATACTTCCTTCCTTTTGAGTGTACTTCACTGTGTGTGGGTGTGACAGCAATGGCAAGATGGCTGACAGTGGTGTCCTGCTGTTGGTTGTTGGCCAGTTCCCAGCATGGCCTTGTGCTCCCCACAACAGAGCACCAGTGTCAGACATCTTTGATGGGGCTTTCCACTCTCTGTGAGGTGTGCATGCTTCAGTGTGAGCTTGCTGGGCCATGTGTGGGGGGATGTTGAGCTGTGACTACCACTCCCATCATGCTATTGCCTCCACCCCCTTCCCAGCATGCCCATACTTCCTTCCTTTTGACTGTACTTCACTGTGTGTGGGTGTGACAGCAATGGCAAGATGGCTGACAGTGGTGTCCTGCTGTTGGTTGTTGTCCAGTTCCCAGCATGGCCTTGTGCTCCCCACAACAGAGCACCAGTGTCAGACATCTTTGATGGGGCTTTCCACTCTCTGTGAGGTGTGCATGCTTCAGTGTGAGCTTGCTGGGCCATGTGTGGGGAGGGGATGTTGAGCTGTGACTACCACTCCCATCATGCTATTGCCTCCACCCCCCTTCCCAGCATGCCCATACTTCCTTCCTTTTGACTGTACTTCACTGTGTGTGGGTGTGACAGCAATGGCAAGATGGCTGACAGTGGTGTCCTGCTGTTGGTTGTTGTCCAGTTCCCAGCATGGACTTGTGCTCCCCACAACAGAGCACCAGTGTCAGACATCTTTGATGGGGCTTTCCACTCTCTGTGAGGTGTGCATGCTTCAGTGTGAGCTTGCTGGGCCATGTGTGGGGGGGACGTTGAGCTGTGACTACCACTCCCATCATGCTATTGCCTCCACCCCCTTCCCAGCATGCCCATACTTCCTTCCTTTTGACTGTACTTCACTGTGTGTGGGTGTGACAGCAATGGCAAGATGGCTGACAGTGGTGTCCTGCTGTTGGTTGTTGTCCAGTTCCCAGCATGGCCTTGTGCTCCCCACAACAGAGCACCAGTGTCAGACATCTTTGATGGGGCTTTCCACTCTCTGTGAGGTGTGCATGCTTCAGTGTGAGCTTGCTGGGCCATGTGTGGGGGGATGTTGAGCTGTGACTACCACTCCCATCATGCTATTGCCTCCACCCCCTTCCCAGCATGCCCATACTTCCTTCCTTTTGACTGTACTTCACTGTGTGTGGGTGTGACAGCAATGGCAAGATGGCTGACAGTGGTGTCCTGCTGTTGGTTGTTGTCCAGTTCCCAGCATGGCCTTGTGCTCCCCACAACAGAGCACAAGTGTCAGACATCTTTGATGGGGCTTTCCACTCTCTGTGAGGTGTGCATGCTTCAGTGTGAGCTTGCTGGGCCATGTGTGGGGGGACGTTGAGCTGTGACTACCACTCCCATCATGCTATTGCCTCCACCCCTTCCCAGCATGCCCATACTTCCTTCCTTTTGACTGTACTTCACTGTGTGTGGGTGTGACAGCAATGGCAAGATGGCTGACAGTGGTGTCCTGCTGTTGGTTGTTGGCCAGTTCCCAGCATGGCCTTGTGCTCCCCACAACAGAGCACCAGTGTCAGACATCTTTGAATTGGCTTTTGACTCCCTGTGAGGTGTGCATGCTTGGGTGTGTTCTTGCTGGGACATGTGGGTAGGGGATGTTGGGCTGTGACTACCACTCCCATCATGCTTTTGCCTCCACCCCCCTTCCCAGCATGCCCATGCTTCCTTCCTTTTGACTCAGCTTCCCTGTGGAGTTGTGTGACTGTGCTGACAAGATGGCTGACAGTGTTATCCTGGGGTTTGTTTTGCTACAAGTCCCATGTGTGTCCCTGTGTTTCACACTGCATGACCCAGGGTTGTGGTTCTTTGTGGGATATTTGATTGGTGTGTGAGGCAATGCTTTCTCCCAGGTGAGTTGTGTGTAGTTTGTGTTAGGGGGGTGTGTGGGTGGAGCTGCTGGTGACTATGGTCAGTGCTGTGAGTCCTCCTTCCCACCTAGCCAGATATCCCACCATGGAACGTGCTTCCATTGCAGGGAGTGCAAGTTGTCTTTCAGGATGTCAGTCAGTGGTGTCCTGCTGTTGGTTGGTGCACAGTTGCCAGCAGGGCCTTGTGCTCCCCACAGCAGTAGCCAGTGTCAGCCATCTTGTCAGTTGTTTTGCACTGCCTGTGATGTGTGCATGGTTCATGGTGGTGTTGATGTGCGCATTGTGAGGGTGGGCAATTTCTGTGACTACGACTCCCATGATGCTATTGGCTACACTGACTTGCCCAGCATACACAGAATTCCTTCCTTTCAGTGGGCTTCACTGTGAGGTGGTGTTGTAGTGGTGGCTACATGTCTGGATGTGTTTGTTAGTTATATTTGTGCCACTGCCTAGCTGTAGTTGTAGTTGTGTTTGTACATGTGATGACACAGTTACATATCACTATGAGATGGCATGTGTTGTGTTTATCTGGCTGACATACACATTTTGGGATGATCTGTTTTGGTTGGTGTGTATTTGCTAAGGGTGCATGGTTTGACTCTCCCCTTGACAGTGATGTGTGTGTATTGTGGCACAATATTGTGTACATTTGTTGTGTACTCACCAGGCTCTGGGATGTTTTCTAGTCCATAGACGCTCACTGGTGGTAGGATGGCCCGCACCTTCTCCTCCCAGGGCCTGAGGTATACTGGTTTGGGAGGAGGGCCACTGCCGGTGTGTTGGCTCAAGATGTAGTCCTTCTTCAACAGCTCCTTGACCCTCCTGCGCACGTCATACCACCTGTTCTGGATGTCTACCTTTGTGCGCAAACATGGTGATTGTGCGTTCACCCTGTCGACGATCCTCTCCCACATCTTGGTTTTCTGCGACATGGGTGTCTGTTGGACCAATGTACCAAACAGCTGTGGCTCTACCCTGAGGATCTCATCTACCTGGACTTCCAATTCACTATCTAGGAACTTGTGATTCTTCTTTGGGGGCATGGTGTTGGGTGGTGCTGGTGTGTGATGTGTGTGTTGGTGTGCAAGTGAGGGTGTGTGAGTGTGTGTTTTGCTGGGTGTATGTGAGGGTGCTATTTGTTGTGGTGCTGCTGGTGTGTGGCTTGTGTGATGGATGAGCTGTGAGTGTGTGTGTGGTTGCTGTCTGTTGGTGTTGAGTGCTGGCAGGTAATTTGAATTTGCAAGGGATCATGGTAGGGATTAGTGTCCTTTATATGGGTGGAGTTGTGGGTGTGTCTTTGTTCCCTGTTTCCCCCCCCAGTATTTATTTGCTTAGTGATAGCTTGTTTGGCCTTTTTTTGTGTTTTTTTTTCCTTGGTTCTTTTTGTGCATGTTGGAGACGTTCTTGTGACCGAGTCGGACCCTCCAGTTGTCTCGTGCGAGCCTCTCCGATTCGTTCACGCTGTGTTTGTGCTGTTTTTTGTGCTGCGTACGCGTCGGTCGCGGGGTTTTGGGTTGCTTCGGCTCGCAGTTTTGAATGCGTGTCGGTCGTGCGGCTTGGGCTCCGTGCGACTCGGTCGTGTTTTCCACAAGTTGCATCGTACTTGGCGGGTCGGAGTTCGCGGGTACGTTTCGTTCGGGATACTTCCTGGTGCGTGTCGGTCGGTTCGATTCGCGTGCTTTTCCGGCCGGATGGCTGTTTTCCGCGCGGCTCGGTCGTTCGGATGTGTTCCGTACGAGTCGGTCGGATTTAGCGCGCTTTTCATCGTACTTTGCGGGTCGGGCTGCACCGGTACGTGTCGGTCGGTATTTATTCCGGCTCCGAGTCGGTCGGTACGTTTTCCGGCCCGAATCGGAATCGGCCACTATGTCTCAGTCTTCCCTGGCAGTGCGTCGAGACTTTACGTCTCGCTTCCACTGGCTCTGTTCACAACTTCCTGTCTGGCAACTTTTAAAAAGGAGCAAAAATCCCTTCTATAACTTAGGTATTTCCAAACCCTAGCTTAATTGTATGGAGTCTTTGTATCTGCCATCTGAATGCCTTGACCTGATTCACCTTATACCCTGTTCTTTCCTTTTTATAGACCTATTCTGTCCTGGTGGCCCTGTTCCCTGTTGCACACATGTTCTTCTCTTTACCTATGTTTCCCCACTTGTTGTTTCTTCTGTTCACGTGTACCCATAGTTTATAAACCCTTATTACACCCCCAACTTGCCTCCTACCCCCAACGTCTTCAGTTAGAGCAAGGCTGATTGCTCTCTCTGCAAGTACTAATTCATATAGGCGTGTTTTCTCAAAAGATTATATAGGCCACTGAGACCTTTTGCAGAGGTACCTTATTGCGTTGATATATATTCAGATATGTCGTCAGGGTACTGGCATATAGGGCAGTCTGGCAGTGTCCGAAGGGGTGGTCGGACAGATCAGTGTATAAGCTGGTTTTGGGCTGTTTGTGGGCCTGTTTTATAGTGTGGTGGCTCAGTTTTTATTGTTTATTTCCTTGATATTACCACAAGCATTGCCTGCAGCAAGCACAAATGCATGTAGTCTCCCATTCCTTGCAAAACACTTATACAGCGTGTCTTTACAAATTTATACCTGCCCCGATTGGCAATTGTGGGCTACTTTGTTATTAAATATCTGATTCACTAATGAAGGCTACTTTTAATTTGCTGCCCAGCCCTATTTTCTGTCCTAGTCCAACCGTGTGTGTCAGCCATACTGTAAAACACTCAAACACCGTAGGGGCACGTCCACGCTATATAAATCTGTTTACATTATATACGTAAATACAAACATAAATAGTTAAGACGGTTTGTGTTTTAGTAGTCCCAAACGAAGACACTCGGGGGCAGATTTACAAGCCCCTTGCGCCACTTTTGCGTCATTTTTCCCATGTTAAAAATGACGCAAAAGTGGCACAAGGGGCTTGTAAATCTGCCCCTCAATGTTTACACCTGTTGTATAATAGACACCAAAGTGTAGTGTTACAGAGGGTAAACAAAAACCGCAGTATTGCTCTGAAAAAGCATTTTCAGAATAGAGTACCCTTTTTGCTGGCCGTCAATGCTGCGCAAAAGTTAAACATGGCAATTTTATTTTAAATCGATCGAGAATAAATATGTCGATCGAGAATAAATATTTTTTTTATTTCATTTTTAAAAAATTATTATTTTTATTTTGATTCATGTCGTTTCCATTTCGCTGGGACTCTTTTGGCAGTGAGAATGCACCTGAAAAGGGCAGCTTTGTGTGAAAATGTCTAGGAAACGAAAAGTGTTATTTTCTGTTGGGCTTTTCATATGCAAAAACATCATTTGCTCCTCTTAAGAGATACGTCTGTGAAACAACGTGCCTTCAAAGTAGTTCTTTGTAACCCAAGAGTACTATTAAAACCAGAGCTCGTCGTATGAGACTCCCTGGTGAATGGATTGAGTCTAATAATAGAGCATATTATGTTCACGGAAAGGGCGGTGATTGCATGTACCAAGTTGGCTCAAATGGTGGAATCAGGCACAGTAAATTAGTTAGATACGGCCAGAAACAGAATTTATACAGTGAAGTGTAAGAGGCAGATGTACTGAGCCATTTTGCTCTTGCAAACCCTGCGATTTGCAACATCGCAGGGATTCTTACCACAAAATGACTTTTCATATGTACTAAACTCATTTTGCAATTCATTAAAGGGTTACCTATTCGCAAAATGTATTAGAAATGGATACCACAATTTGGAAAGGGAGTGTTTAGGGCCTCCCTTCCAAATTGCGATTCGGTATGCAAGTGACCGCAATTCAGGCTCCAAACCATGGCAAAGTTATTAACTCCTCAAGGAAGGTGGTAACCCAATCGTAAATGGGAAGGGATCCCTTTGAGATCCCCTTTCCTTTTGTGAATCTTGGGATCCAGGGGGCCACTGCCAAATCTTAAACATATTTAAAAAAAAAAAGTAACTTATTTTAAATGCATCCTTTTTTCTTTAAAAAAAAACGACCTGCATTAAAAAAAAAAAAAAGAGTTTACTATATTTAAAGGCAATCAAAACCATGGTGGTCTGCTGACCTTGGCAGACAACCTTCCCTGTGGTGAGTTCCCATTGGAGTGAGTCTCAATTTGTAACATATCTCATGCATGTAAACGAGGTAGGTTGATTTGCGACCCTCTTCGAATCCATATTTTGCGAACCAGCCTATTAGTACATTGGGCAGTTTGTAAAATCTGATTTCATTCGCAAAAAAACTAGGTGCACAATTTGTGAGTGCTTTTTAAAAACGAAATGTTCGTACATCTGGCCCAAGTGAAGGTACACCTGGAGACCATGCTGCACCTGATTCGCATAAGTAAGCCAGAAAATGTGCGTCTCACATCCCTCGCTGCTGTCAAATTCTAATTATTTGACAGTAGGTTAAGAATATCTTTGTATAATTTCCATGTGCTATATCTAAAATGTTACTATTCTCCAATTTATCGACTTAAAAAAGATGGAAGGTAGACAGTGGCGTAACATAAGCTCCCCCAACCCCTGCGGTGCAGGGGCAGAGCTCCAGGGGGGTCCCTGAGCAAAAGTGCTAGGTGGTGGGATGAACATTGTATTTGTCCGCAGTAAGCTTTTCAACTCAGTGCTAAGTGAGCTTCCTATCTGGACATACAACCAGAAAATAGAGTTTTCAATATCTCGTTACAAAAATATCTCAGTTAAAATATCATGAAAGTAAGTATAAGCAGGTAAGTATAGATTTAGCACTATCTATATATACTTAACTTCACAATATTTTGGTACAATATGATATTTTTGTAGCATGATAGTTTTATACTTCATATCTTATATGCAACCGAAAAACCCGAGCAGGGTGTCCTGCCTCCTTTGCCTTGAGCTGCAGAAAGGCACCAGCACTCATGATTGTTAAAGCCCCTGTTGTGTCTTCGAAAGAGTCTTGCATCTTGTTCAATAATCTAGTCTTTGCTTGTTATGGTTTGGCTTCGGAATTATCTATACTGTTTTTCTTCTCGGTTTATTTCTGTGACAACCATAACCCCTTATGTCTCTATAATTAAATTTCTATTTAGTTTTACACCGTTCTGTCTCATACTTATGTCTGGGCTTTTGATTAAAAGAAGACACTGATATCTGTGCTCCTTGGCCTAACTCCCAGATAAATAAAGACTCTTTAAGACATTCACACAGATTTCGTCCAGTCGGGTCAGCCAGACTACAAGGAGCCAATTCACAAGACATTCAGGGGCTTATTTACAAGCCCCTTGCTCCGCCGGTGCATCACTTTTTCCCATATTAAAAGTGACGCACGAGCGGCGCAAGGGGCTTGTAAATAACATAACATAAGTATTTGTAAAGCACATGTTCACCCAGAAGAGTAACTTGGCGATGAATAACAGATGTTTATTGTTGCCCAACCTAATGGTACTCATTTTATCCACCTCAGAAGGATGAAATGCTGAGAAGACCTGCTAGGATTTGAACAGGTAATACTGAAATCAACCACCGGCCCTCACAATGGACGCATTAGTCCACTAAGCCACCAGACCCTCAGTTTCATAAGTAGACCTGTCTCCCTACCTATGACTACATCGACCACCTTATTTCTTCTCTCTGAACGCAAACGAGAATGTAAAATGCATCCGGATGAGAACTTTTTAAGATAAGTTTGATATTAATAAGTAAATACGGGAGGGAGGCGTGGCTAGCGCCCAAGGGAAATGGCGGCTGGTCCCTGACTCTCTCAGGACGGCGGCAGAGGGCGGTGATCCTGGCGTGATTAATATCGCCTACAGGAGCTCCAAAATGACTGCCTGATTTCCTTTTACGGGGCTGCACAGGAGGAATCGTCATTTAACAGCCGAATCGACATGTAAGCAGCTCTTTAATTATATTCGTGATACGGAGCGGCTCCGTAACCTGAACGGCCGCCATTTTGGGTTCGCGCTCCGTGAGGATTTCCAGTCATGCACGCTAAAAATTGACTTGGCTCCTCATAACTTCGCTTTGGTTTCGTTTTTGACAGGCAAAAAGTGTTGTGCCTAATGCTATGCACAGGAAAACGACTTGAATATTTTTATGGGTATCTCTGCTGATTTGGGTCACTGCCTTGTGTACTTCCTCTTAAATGAATGACACTTTGAAGCGAATTAGTCTTCCCTTAAGGAATTAACCTCTAATTATTAATAGTAAGTGGCTAACATCTCCTGCCTTCTCTCTACAATAACTTGGAGAGCATTACTTTTGAGGACTAAAGCTGCAGTTGACTTTCCCTTTGTGCATTTTTTGAAGGAAGTGACAACAGTTCCAGTCATAAAATATTTTACCATAAGGTTTAATCAATATATGGTAATGTTTTTTGAATGGAGTCTTAGAGGTCTCTTCTCCCTCAGCACCTTCAGTTTTAGATGCGCATGAGAGAACCACACATTGTGCGCCCTGCTACTTAATACAAAGAAATGGCGTGTTCATGAAGTTGTTTCGCGCGCTGCAGAATTTCATGTTACATAAGCATGGGATTGTTAATACATCCCCTTACCTCGGCTATTTTCAAGTTCCTGAGGTGTCATTGCTGCATAAGAGGTGTCTATACAAGGAATAGCTCTCTCTTATTCTAAGAATTACTTTACATACTCTTTCCTTGCTCAAGTGCATGGGTAAAATAATTAAGGAAATCAGAGCTCTTCGTCCATTTGTTGAAGAAACTAACTCTAAACTACAAATTCTAACTGATAGATGGTCAAGCTTGGAGGACAGAGTTACCACAGTGGAGCAGAGCATTGAATCTTTATCCTCTTCTAACATTAAATTGGAGGCCCTTCACTGTCAAGTATCGACGCTCCAAAAACAAATCGAAAACCTCGAAAACAGGAACAGACGAAATAACCTCCACATTTATGGATTACCAGAGGGTTCGGAAAGCTCCGATCCCATCACTTTCTTCAAATCTTTTCTCCCAAAGGTCCTCAATTTACCACAGGATACTCTCCTCAACATCCAACGGGCGCATAGACTGGGCCCTGCCCCTGCAATGACTTCTTCTAGCATGAGGAAACCAAGAGGATTCATCTTGTATTTTTTAGAATACACTGACTTGCTCAAGATTTTATCAGCTGCCAGAGCTATTAACCACATTACTTGGTCAGGCAATCCTTTGTTTTTTTCACAGGATTACTCGAAGCCCACAGCCGACAGACGCAGAGAATTTCTGGCAATGAGACCACAACTTCGTTCGATTGGTGCAAGATACGGCCTTTTTTACCCATGTCTTTTCAAGGTGACTATTAACAATAAGACTACTACATATGAAGACCCTATAAAATTGAAGAGCTTTCTCAACTCCTGCAACGCGGAATCTATGGACACGTCTTCGGCGCATAATAAGTAGTTGTTTATGTTTTAGTCTTGCCTGTGCTCTTTTTTGACACTTGTTTCATATTGTTAAACTTGTTCTTCTTGTTAGAACAATTGAGGATGCTGTTTTTCCTTTGAATAACTGTTCTGAATGATTATTAACTTCCTTTTTTTCCCCCTTGCAGGATTTGTCTCCTCATTGTATTTCCCCTGTGTTGTACTACCCGTCGGTTCTGCTGTCCTTCCCGCCTTTCCGCTCGGAGTCTGGACACGTCATTGTCTCATGTGTCCTCATCTCCCCCCACCCTACATATGTCTTGGATTATTTGTAAGTATGTCATTTATGTTTTCTTCATCTCTTCTCACACTAACCTTTTCTTTTTACTTACCTGCACTGTTCTCTTTTTCTTTCCTTTCTCATTGTCTTCTTTGCTTTTTTCTAAGGTGTACTTTTTGTTCTTTCATCTGTACTGCTCTTCGTAACTTACAATCCAATTGTATATACTACTCTTTTATCACTCACATGCTTATTCCTCTTTGCTATTCCCTCGCCTATCCAATATCATACTTGTACCTACATTGCTATTTTTATTTTTTCCAATCTGTTTGATAAATTTTGCATGTAGTTGGTTTATTCTTCGGTATGCTTTCCATTGTTTATTGATCTGCTTTGATTAGTGCCCTTTCTCTATTCTTATGTCCTTAAATCTTATCTCTTGGAATGTCAAGGGTTTACATTCGCCTATTAAAAGGCAAAGGGTGTTAACACATTTAGCTAAATTGGGAGCAGATATAGCCTGCTTACAAGAATCTCATTTAACGGCAGAAGAATCAAAAAAATTAAAGAGTGGTTGGGTAGGAGAGGTCTTTTAACTCTTTGCCGTAAATTGCTTCCTGTTAAATTGCTCTCACAATGTTCTGATGACAATGGTAGATGGTTGTTTACTAAATTGTTGATGGGAAATGCTCAGATCTCTTTACTTAATATTTACGTGCCCACTGCTGGGGATTCCTCTTTTTGGACATCCTTGGCTCAACAAATTACACACTGTATCGATGATAACTTTATCCTTACAGGTGACTGCAACCAAATTTTTGATCCTTTTTTAGATCGCAATTCAAAGGTTTCCTTCGTCCCTCACAAAACACACACATTTTTATTCAAACTATTAAACAGCACAAGCTTATAGATGCTTGGCGACTCTGTAATCCTACTCTAAGGGAATATACATATTACTCTCCGGCCCATCATTCCCAATCACGCATAGATTTTTTTTTATCTCACATAATATTTCTCAGTCGTTGGTGGCGGCGGATATCGGATCCATTCTAATATCCGATCATGCTCCTATTATTATTCAGCTTGACGTTCTGCAAAAACCTAACACACCTCGGAAATGGCGTTTTAATAATGCCTTACTTTTAGATCCTATATTTACCTCCTCCTTTGTTTCCTTTTCTAATGTTTTTTTTTTATTTAATCAGTCTGATATTTTACCTCTACATGTGGTATGGGATGCTTTTAAAGCAGCAGCCAGAGACTTTATTATTGGCTATGTTTCTAAAAAACGTAAAAAATCCAAGGAATTCACAAAAACCCTCTTAGACAAGATAAAGAGATTGGAGCACTCTTATTACTCTTCTAAATCTAAAACGTGCTTATCAGAACTCATAAAAGTTAAGTTTCAGTTTAATAAGGAATAAACAGACAATGCTTCAACATATTTATTAAAATCTAGTGCAAAATGTTATGGGGGTCAGAATAAAGCCGGGAAAGTACTTGCCAATTATTTGAAAGTTAAACATAACAAACTCAATATAGAGTCCATTATGGATGAACATCACACATTGAAGTTTAAGGACACTGATATTTTAAATGAATATCTCCAATTTTATAGGACATTATACACATCAGAAATCCCTTCTTCAGAACATCATATTTCACAATTTTTTTCTGATATTCAACAGCCTTCTCTTACTCGACCAGACTTTACACTCTTGGAATCTGATTTGTCACAAAAGGAGCTCCTCACCGCATTACAGACACTTAAGAAAGATAAAGCCCCAGGACCGGATGGTTTCACTGTTGAGTTCTTTTCACATTTTGCTCATTTACTCATCCCCAAATTGCATAATCTTTTAAACTCTTTTTTACACTCGGGTGAATCCCTTGGCTCTTTTTCAGATGCCCTAATTTGTCTTATTCCTAAGGAAGGCAAAGATTTAAATTATTGTAAAAACTATCGGCCCATTTCCCTAGTTAATATTGATAATAAAATTGTCTCAAAAGCTTTGGCCATGCGCCTAGAATCTTTTTTACCTAATTTGTTAGGAAGAAAACAATCTGGTTTTGTTAAAGGCCGTCTTCTCACAGACAATACTCGTTTATTTTTTGTCCAAATCTTCTCATATCTCACACTCCCTGGCATCAATAGCCTTAGATGCCGAAAAAGCGTTTGATAGAGTGGAATGGCCCTACCTCTTTCATACACTTAAGTGGTTTGGTTTTGGCCCTAAAATTATTTCTTTAATATCAATTCTATATTCTAATCCACGAGCAGCAGTATGTGCAAATGGTAGTATATCTTCTTACTTCAATTTAGGTAGAGGTGTCCGACAGGGATGTCCACTATCCCCTTTCCTTTTTAATTTAGCCCTAGAACCTTTTCTTTCAAGAATCCGTCAAAATAAAGATATCTATGGATTTGATTTTAAAGACACTCAAATTAAATTGGCAGCTTATGCTGACGATGTTTTGTTATTTATTTCTCAACCTCAAACCTCTCTCCCCGCATTCTTACAAGAAGTTGATTCCTTCGCAGCTGTATCTGGATATAAATTAAATAAAGATAAATGTGAAATTTTACCTTTAACAAAATATACTTTTAAAGACGATTTCCTTATCTCAAGTTTTGCATGGAGGCCTCACCATATTAAATATTTAGGTTTACAGTTTACCCCTTCTATTTCAGGTACAATTTCCCGCTGTATGGATAATTGCTTACAGAGATTATCTTCCTTGACCACTAGATGGCACCCTCTGTATTTATCCTGGTGGGGCCGTTTAGATACCATAAAGATGATGATGTCTCCTATAGTTCTTTACACGATTTCTAATATCCCAATATCTATTTCCCTAAAACGTTTTGAAAAAATAAATTCTATATTATCTTCTTTTTTATGGAGTAACAAAAAATCACGTATGTCTTTATCAAAATTGATTCGTCCAAAGTCAGAAGGTGGTGTCAATTTTCCAGATTTCCCTACATATCACAAATCCTTTTTACTCCGCCAAGCGTCAAGATGGCTTTCCGAATCCACTGAAGATTGTCCTCTATGGGCTGAACTTAAACGATCTTTTATTTCCCCTTTTTCATTTCAAGAATATTTATCTTTCTCTCGCAAGCCACAATATATATATACTCCCGTACTTAAATACACATCAAAAATTTTAACACTTAATTCT
This sequence comes from Calotriton arnoldi, assembly GCA_963921515.1. Lineage (NCBI taxonomy): Eukaryota > Metazoa > Chordata > Amphibia > Caudata > Salamandridae > Calotriton > Calotriton arnoldi. Next base: position 818,003 of record CAWUFW010005554.1, on the reverse strand, counting down.
CCATCAAGTTCTTTGGATTGGACTTCCTTCTCCTGATCCACAATATGGCACAATAACTTGATTTTGATACGTGACAAGCCTTTCTATTGGAAATCCTGGAGGCAAAAAGGTTTAATATGGATACACCAACTATATTTACAAGATGAGATTATGTCTTTTTCGCAAGTTAGTAGTCTTTTTGACTTACCTACAACTTGATACAACCACTCTAGGGTTCCCAAAAGAAATTCAAAAATCATATTTTGCCAGTGCTGGTCAAATTTCCCAATTGTTTCCTGCATATCAGGAAAAGATATTACATCATCCTTCATCCAATTTTCAGTTGGTATCTTCCTAGGTACCTCTTTCTGAAACAAGCCATCCTAAATGCTTATGCCAAATACATACTTCCAAATTCTTCCAATGATCCTACATCCTCTTCAATTAATAATCTACATACTCTTCTACGTGTTAATCCCAAAGCCTCTGTTATTTATAATTATTTACATGTCTCAGGTAAACCACGAGAAAAAACTAAGGTGGAGCTATCATGGGAACATGATTTAGACGTCTTTTGGTCTACGGCGTTATGGAACAAAATATGGACTAAAATTAGGAAATCCTCTAGAGCAGCAAACACCACACAGACTCTCTTCTTTATATACAATAGGCTTTTATTATCCCCGGTTACTCTTCATGCAAGACACGCTGAACTCTCAGATGCCTGCTGGACATGCCTCTCTCCACTCGCAGATTTATACCACTTACTTTTTAAATGTCCGCTTGTTTATAATTTTTGGAGAAAGGTCTGGACTCAAATTAATTCAATTTTTGACTCCAGTTATCCTTTCTCTATTTCTCATATATTTTTGGGAAGCTTATCTCCTATCTGGATGGAGTCTGATTCTAACACAAAGATAATAGACTTACTGTTAGCAGTTGCTCTACAACAAATAACTAAAAATTGGAAGGACTTTACCAAATTATCATATCAGGCATGGTGGTATGCTGTTTGCTACAATCATAGATTGGATACAACTTTTGTTTACCCTATTCACATGGCAACGAAACGCTTGAATATATGGTTACCTATCACACTGTTCATTGATGCTAGTGCTAAACGCTACTTAACCCTGAATCCAGCGCAACAAGGAGTCTCTAAACCCCCTTGACTTTCCTGATGTTGATATTATATTAATTGGTTATTCTACATTTTGCATTAAGATTTTTATATGAATTGTAATCTTCTTTTATTTGCACCAATTATTTTGCATACCCTCGTCATCTTTTATGTCTCTGAAGATCTGTTAAACTGGCTCATACACCCAATAATTTTGTTTCTGAATTTTAGTTTAACTTATGAAATCATTTGCTGTTTTTATTTTTCTTTGTATTGTTACTTTGAGTTTTCTTAATAAACTTCTTTTTATTGAACTTAATAGGTAAATACGCATTGATCACGCTGCCTGTAGCTCAACTGCTCCAGTTCTACTGACAATATTGAGACACAGGCATGCTCTCACAAACACGCATTACAGAGCGGCAACAGTTTCTGTGTAGCTAGGGTTAATTTGCACAGTCTGTAAAAAAATGTGTTTTGTGATGACTAACAGCATAAGCTATGTCTGACGATTCCTCATTTCACTTTCCCAAAAAGTAGTCCGTTCACCCTAAAATTCTTGGCCAACTGTATTGCATATTTGTAAAAAAGGCAAATGTCGTGGGCGTCGAGTGTAAAAGTTGTTTCAAATTCAAAGGTTTCTTTTACATTTTGATCAAGCGTGTAGCATAAACTAATGGAGAGATTTACACCAGGCTTGGCAGGAGTTTGACCGCGCACCAGACATTGAGCACGGTTTTTGGGGTTCATGAACAACATTTCACTGGGGAATATGAAGTTTTACTTTGCTTCAAACCAGGGCATCATTTTTTGAGTTCAGCATCAATAGACAAACAATACATATAATGGACACACAACTTGCACTAGAGGATGGTATGGACCGTAATTATACAGATCCCTGACGCTCACAATATGTTACTGGAAAACATTAAGTCTCACTTTTTTTAACCATCTTTATTGTTTTTTTGTCATAAACAACACAATGCGTTGGCCGACACAGGCCAACCAAAATAATACAGAAGTGCAAGCAGTAATCTCACCACTACCCATATGGGTATGTCGTACAATCTTGTTCAGATGTGGAGAGATAGGTTCAGGCCTGGATAGGTTCTGTACAATTTATAAATAGCGAATGCAATCAGACAACAAGCAATATCAGCAGTGGTCATGCAATGAACTGCGCGAGACAGTGGATCCTCCCTAGCAGTCCTGTAATATGGAGTCCCTGTGCAACCCTCACCCTGGTATAATCGTCCACACACTCAGAGTAAACAAACACTTGATCCTTGACCCCCCTGAATACTTTGCTGTCCCAACACTCCTGTCTGCCAAGACATATGTAGCTGCTAGGCTCCTTGAAACTACCAGGGGCTGCGTATGATCAACCTAATACCTCAGTTTTGTATGTCCGGGCCTACTGTGGCGTCTGCAAGCCGTCCATGATACCATCTTAGGTATGGGCCTCTATCGTAGCCCTGCGCTTCCTCGCACCTGATCGCTGTGGCCTCAGCGCTGCCTCACTTACGTCGCGCAAAACTCTCCCACCCCGGTAAGTACTCCAGACTTCCAGTGCATGGCAATCAGCCTGTGGACCATCAACATCGCTAAGTCAATGAAGCGGTTTTGTTGCACTTCTTGCGCGCCCTCGTCTATAGAGCCCTAACATGCTGCTAGCCATGTTATAGAGGTCATCGTGGCCTGTTAGTTCGCTAAGCCTATTTTTGACCTCAAACCATAGGTTGGCAATTCCTGAACACATGTGCCATGTCGGCATTGGGCTCCATGCAACACGGGAAAGTTGATGCTGATCCTGGAAAGATCCTATTGAGCCTTGCCAGGGTGAGGTAGGACCTATGCAGTATGTTCAGTTGGATATATTGAAAGTGGGCATTGCAAGAGACCCTACAGGGATATAGAAGGGCCAAGTCCCATTCTTTTCATGGCAGTTCCTGGCCCAGATCCATCTCCCAAGCCATGCAGAGCACTATTAAGGGGTCCTGTGTCAGGTGTGAAAGGGCCCTAGTCAGCCACGTTATCAGGATACAGACATCCCCCATAGTGTGCATTGTCTGTATGAGTCGGTGCTGGGTGGGCTCCATATCGGTAATGTGCCATAATCTTCCAAGTTCCGCCACCAGTCAGCCATAGACAAGAAAGTGCCCTGCCGGGAGGTCTTTGTCTTCCCTCAGATGGTCAAAAGGGACCAGCGTCCATTCCCGAAACGAATCTCCCAAGGTGCCCACCCCAGTTTCTTCCCATAGTGCCACTCCCTCACTCCCAATCAGTTCTTTGAATGATCTGATAGAGCCCAGTCGGATCCCCGGTGCAGATTAAGGCATATCTGGCATTAGGCATAAACCCCTCTGGAAGCTACTGTGGGCAACTTGCAATAGGCAGCCGGCCTGCCGGTACATCACTCCCTGTGGTAGGAAAACCTCTCGTATTACCTGGTGCACGTGGGGCTCGGAGGGCAGTCCTAATTCGTCTATGTAGTGACCTGCCAACCAACATGTAGGCCATTGCAGCTGCGCTGCCAAGTAATAATATTCAAAATTCGGAGCTCCTAGGCCCCCCTGATCTACCGGGAATTGCATTTTGGTCAGCGTGATGCGAGGTCACACTTTGTTCCACAGGAAACCCCCAAACATTGTATATGATGTGCGAAATATGCTGCGGGGGATGTTCACCGGAAGATTGTGAAAGAAATATAAGAAACAGGGAAGTATCACCATTTTTGATTGGGAGACTCTGCCCTACTGATAGTGGGAGTGTATATCAAAATGTTATCTGCGGTTGGAGGGAGGCCACCGCCTTCGTGAGATTCCCATCAATGAGGTAGCGCATAGCATGATAGATGTTGATAACTATGTAGCAAAAGGTGCATAGTTCCAAGCCAAGAGAGTGTGCATCTAACATGAAACACAGCAGCGGGCAATCTGGGTAGACTGGGAATAGGCAAGTTTTGGACAAGTTTACTCCTAGACCCGAGGCTACTCGGAACTCTGTCAACATGCTCACTATCTCGTCGATGCCCTCTTGCACATCTTTTACATAGATCAAAACATCATCCTTATATAGCGAGGCCACTTGTGTGGATCCCTCTACTGGTCTACTCCAGGTCTGACGTGACTGTTGGAGCCTCTGTGCCAATGGCTCAATCTCCAGGGCGAAGAGCAGCGGGGAAAGGGTGCAACCCTGACAGGTGCCTCTACTGACCCAGAAGGAGGGTGAGATGCATTGTCCTATCTGTACTCTTGCTGTGATCTCCAAGTTAAGGAGCCATTTGAGCCTTTACAGGCGACCATCAATGCCCGCTTTGGTCAGTACTGCAAACATGTACTCCCAGTCAACAGTATCAGTTTTCAGGTCTGTTATCAAGCATGCCGCATAGAACCACTGTGCTTGTGTTACCTCCAACACCCGCTACAGCCGGCGGATATTAAGCGACGTGGACCGACCCATGATGAACCCATTCTGGTCCAGGTGGACCAGATGCAAGAGATGCTTGAGGAGTCGCACTGCAATGATTTTGCTCAATAACTTTTCATTTGTTCCCAACATTGACATGGGCCGATAGGGTGCCAACTCCAACGGGCCCCACCCAGGTTTCGGAAGCGACACCAGTAACGCCTCACAAAGTGTCAGAGGAAAGCACCCCTTAGTGAGGGTGGCAGTATACATTTCCAACAATTTCGGGGGAAGTAGAGCCTCATATGTTTAATAAAATTTAATAGGAAACCCATCCAGTCCTGGGGTTTTGTTTGTGACGACTCCCCTAATGGCCCTCCTAAGTTCTTCCCTCACCAATAGGTCAATGACTGGCAGCGTAACACTGCCAAGGAAGTCCTGGCTTTGTGCCTGTCGATACACCAGGGGGGGATCATATTGTGCCCCGAAGAACAGCCAAATGATAGCAGGGGCACGGTAGCACCAACATGGATGGTCTACCTTGATGCAAGTGTGACTAGAGGAGACGTCCACCCCGAACAAACCATGAGGAAAATAGCCTTTATACATTAGGTTAATGTGCCTGATGTTCTTCTATAAGGGAGGTAGGCCCTCTCTATATAATATTTTCTTTGGTGCCCTTCACGGTTAGTGCATTGGTGAGGGTAGACTTAGATTCGGCCCTGATGAATGCCCAAGACCTTTTGGCTCACTGAATGGGCACAAACATGTTGCCAAATTCAGTCAGTAGCACGTAATAGTCATAGCAATCATATACGTCCTCTGACAACACCTTATGTTTTTTAGCATCATTCCAGGCACCAGATAGGCGTGTTACGTTAATTTACGTTTTTGATAATGTCTTTCGACCCACATATTGGTGGCTGCAGACAGAGCCTGTATCTGTTCTTCCCATGCCTGAGCGGGAGTTGGGGCTCCTGACACTCATGGCACTCCACTACCCCGTCTTTGGCATCTGCTTCCACGATGCGATGCAGGTAACCTCTGTCATGCAGTCAGTGTAGCGTATTCCACGGACTCGTATCCTCTGTTGTTCAACCCAGTCCCAAGCATCTGGCGGTTCGGTGAAGAAGTAGTTAGTATGGTTCCCTATGACCTTCAGTTTGGCTGTGAACAACGGGGAGTAGGTAGGGACGGCTGATCGCAGTTTCTTTTTCACTCCCAAGAACGAGGCTCTTCGGTGCTGGACAGCCAAAGTGTAATCTGGGAATAGGAATATATGTGCAGTACCATATGCCATAGGGGTATTGGTACAGGCTGCTTGCGGGAGAGTTTCCTTATCCCTGTAATTCATTATTCTGGCACCACCGGTTCCGGTGGTGTGCCCGGTGGTGGTTGTCTCGCCGGTACCCTGTGAGCTCGTTTCAACAGGAAATGAGGTGACACTGATTGTGCCAGCCAGTTTTCAAGGAATGCCACCGGTTCTGATCCTTCTATGCCCTCAGGAATCCTACAATGTGGATCTTGTTGCGGCGTGACCGCCCCTCCGAGTCCTCTGCTCTGCACTCCAGTACGTGGAATTTTGTTGTGAGGCACTTGATTGTACCCTCTTTTCTTTTCTCGAGTACTCGAGCAATTCCACAAAACAAAGCAATGTTAATAAATATTAAACTACACATAAACAATAAAGCACCGCAATAAAAACAAATCTATGTTTAAGCATAATGGGTGTTCCTAAGGACCTGTGGTTGCTAGGGGATTTGTTAGAAGCTGTACTGCAAACAAAAGATTTGAAAGTGTCTCTTTCTTTGACTAATACAACTTGTGGGACATAAGATAATAGTTGAAGCTGATATTCTTCCATTCGTTACCAAGCAGGTCTTGTCTAGACAGATGTTGCAGACCAGAGACAATGAAGTAATTTGCACAGCTGTCCATAGAAGAAGGCTCTCCACCCTGCTCCACCATCTGTGCAGTAGCACCCCTGGGGGTACAAAAGAAGTGGAAAGTCTAGCACCATCCTGTTTCTCCACAGTATGGTGTGGCTGGTCAAAACGAACCTGACCACCTCCATGATTATAGACAATTCTCTCTCCAGTTTGGAAATGTTGAAGCACACTAAGTAGAATGCACTCTTAAAAATTGCAAATGCATTTGTTGTGGCACAGTGGATGTGACTAAATGGTATTTAGACACATTACCTTTGCCTTACCACATCATCACTTAAATTGAAAGTGATTTTTTCACCAGTCAATGCTACCTTATTTGTACACGGTCTGAAATGGGAAAAACCAGACAAAACCCCGGCGTTGTGGAGGACTCTTCATCAAATTGAGGTAACAGTTGCTGCAGGCATTTCATCTCTGTCTGCTGCCACAAATAGCTGGATTCCTATTTACCCCTGTTTCCAGCAGCTCTGCCCAACGGCTCTGTCATTGTGAAAGTCACACACAGAATCTATTACAATGCCTCTGCAGTGTAAATGACCCTGCTCAATGCAATAACTTCCAGCAATGACTTATACAAGTACAATTATGGGTCTTTACTATAAGAGCTTTCATTTTCTTAAAGAGACAGCACTTTCAAATCTCTACCTAAGAGGATCCTAAAGAAAATACCATTCATATTACAACTAAAAACATTTGATAAAGGGCTAAAACCGGTTTCTGGAAAATTACTAAAATGGAACACCCAAGCAAACAATATTGCATTTTTAGAGAGGCAGCAAATCAGGACGATTAAGGTTACAAATGTATTTCCAGTTTAGAAAACCATGTCTGCCTGGTATGTAAGCATCCACTGACTGGGCAGAGCAGAAGCAAAATCCTTACTGTGCGCTGAAAGTGAGGGCCAAGGAAATACTTGGTCGAGCGACCGCACTATTGTTTCTGTTGAATCCCATTCCTGGATGTAACAATGCAGCTTTTTCAGCAATGACTTTATTGAATCAAAACATCCCTCTATTATTTGATTGGACAGGCTTTCTCATGAATTACGGTAAGTACTATTTGATCACCAACAAACAAATTGAACAGTCTGTGGACAAAGAAATAAATACTTGGCTCCTAATTACAGGTTTGACAATTTTTGGTGCTGGATTACTAGGTATGTGGTTTGGTGATCACTCGCACCCGGCCTTGCTGTCCAGGAGTTTGTGGGGATCCAGGGTCTGAAAATGGTAAGCACTGTATGCTTCTCCCTCTCCCCCAATGGTCTTGAAGAGATCAGGTGTAGGTCAGGCTGAGAACTCCTACCCTCAGCCTGAGTCCATGCCCCTGCACCTGTTTTATCTGGTGCCCATTTCAACTCAGATAAACCAGGCCTGGTGTTTCTGGGCCAACATATATCAGGTCCAGAGTTTGGAGACCTGGTATTACTGGGCCAGGAAGCACTCTTGATGACGAGTGTCAAATGTATACCTTGAACTTTGCTCCTGGTGGGATTCCACCTCTCATAGCTAAGTTCATACTGACTTATCTAAGTCATTTTAATCAATTAGTTCATTAAGCATGAACTAACAGGGCTAAGATATTTTACAAACGTTTGTGGTAAGAATTAAAAATTACTTTGGTGCACATATATCCGCATCCCAAGACCAGTGCAGAGATAACTGACAGGAGCAAACATACTGGCAGAAAAAGAGACTTACAACCCAAACCCATGCAAATTGGAGGTATCAAAGCCCCCATTATACTTGAGGTAAATAAAAGATGATAAAAAGAACATAGTGTATCCATTGTGGAAAGCTCACATTCTACAAAATGGTGGAGCAAACCAAAAAACATCTAGTAAAGTGGAAGACAAGAGTCTCAAGGTGGGAAATTGGATGGCTCTCCAAAAGACGGAGCCCCGTTGATGAGCACTATTCCTTGTAGGCTCCTTATTTATTGGGAAATACCAAACAACACATTATTCCTCGTGTCATACAGTTCGCCACAGTTTCTGCTACAGAGAAAACTTAGACTAATCTAGTTCTTTAGCACTACAGGGAATTTCATAGATATTTGTTACCGATGTGAGTTTGTGTTATTCATTTTAAAAAACAAACAAGTACAAGTTGAGAAATCGCATTCAGCAGATGGATCCCTCCTTCAATCAATCAATCAATCACAGAATTTGTAGAGCGCACTACTTACCCGCGAGGGTCTCAAGGCGCTGGGGAGAGAGAAGGGGGGGGTGCTGCTACTGGTCGAACAGCCAGGTCTTGAGTAGCCTCCTGAAGGTCAGCAGGTCTTGGGTCTGTCGTAGGCTTAGTGGAAGGGTGTTCCAGGTCTTGGCGGCGAGGTGTGAGAAGGATCTGCCGCCGGTGGTTGTTCTTCGAATGCGAGGGACGGTGGCGAGGGAGAGGTCGGCGGAGCGGAGCTGGCGGTTGGGGACGTAGAAGAAGAGTCGTCTGTTGAGGTAGGCTGGGCCAGTTTTGTGGAGTGCCTTGTGTGCGTGGATGAGGAGTTTGAAGGTGATCCTCCTGTCGACAGGGAGCCAGTGCAGGTTCCTCAGGTGGGGGTGATGTGGCTGTGGCGTGGTACGTCGAGGATCAGGCGTGCGGAGGCGTTTTGTATGCGTTGCAGTCGCTTGATGAGCTTGGCCGGGGCTCCCGCGTAGAGGGCGTTCCCATAGTCAAGTCTGCTACTGACGAGGGCCTGGGTGACTGTTCTTCTTGTGTCTGTCGGAATCCACCTGTAGATCTTGCGAAGCATGTGGAGGGTGTTGAAGCAGGAGGAGGAGACTGCGTTGACTTGCTTGGCCATGGCACTTAGTTCAAGTCCCATTACATAGTGTACAAGATTTATGTTCCTGTCTACAGAACAGGGTCATAAAGAGCTATTACATTTGATGTGCTAGACATCCTTCATTTTAGGATTATTTTTTAAATAGAATGGCTTACAAAACAATGCTCTCTGATTGATTGGGAATTGAAGACCGTTTCCTTTACATCTGGTTTTTGTGAAGAACATTGCCTAGCTCTTGATCTTTCTATAGGAAAAACGAATAGTCCATTGTATCATATTTGTTAAAGGGTCCATTTACATACTCACCTTTCTTAAGTTGTAAAAGAGTAAAGTGGCAAACGTTTGCTCAGAAGCCAACGGCCAGCGCTATTGAATGTCTGTGTGTCGAATACTAAGGCTTCGTAGTCTTGATTCCACTTCAAGCTTTTTTTTCAGACACACCCTGCCCCTTTACTTCACTCTTACAGGTGCTTTTTAATCCCTGCTTTCTCCCTTTGTCACATTTTTTTAAGTCTATCTCTTTCTTTTTCTTTCCCCTTTGTGTGTTTTTCTTTTTGTTGCTCTGGGTCATAGTCTGATGAGAAAAAATTAGTGCCAGTGCCTAAAAATGACTGCTGGTGGGTCCTACCTACAACCATAGGTTCACATTAAGCACTGCGTTTCTAGAAGAACTGAGTTGAGAGAAGTGTGTGACTCCAATGCCCTTTCACCTGATAGGGCTTACAAAGTCTGAATTGACATAAAACCTGTCCCTGCCCGACCGTGTAGTAGAGACAACGTGCTTTCAGAAGCCGAGCTGAAATATTTAAAGTAGTATCTGGGCCAATATTTTGATAGTGGATTAATTTGTTACTTTTAGTCCCCTATGTCATCTCCTTTATCTTTCATACCGAAAAGACAGGTGACATTCTTACTTGCACTGATTGCATGCCATTGAAGGTTATGCTATGAACCAATATCTTCTACCCTTAAAGCAAGAACTCATTGATCAGGTAAAGAAACTACCTTGTTTACTAAATTTGATCTGTGGGGGCATGTCTGTTGGTACAAACAAAGGAAGGTGAGAAATAGAAAACAGCCTTCAATATGAAGTATGCTATGTTATATTGATTTGTTTAGTGCACTAATCACCTGAGAAGACATCCAGGCATTTGGGAATTGTGGTCCCCAAGGTGCATATACAGCGGCGGCTGGCACAGGTAAGCGTGGTGATGCGGGGAAGGGCGCAGCGTGGGGGGAAGGCGACCGACGACGGAATAGGTATTATTTATTTATTTAATTATATCTATTCCGCCGTCTGTCGACTTCCCCCTCTACCACCCCGCCCTGTCCTGCCCCCGACTCACCGCCCCACCGCACTTACTTGTGCTGGCCGCCGCTGTGCATATGCGAAGAGCCAGGTCTTCCGCTTCTTGTGAAACTCAAGACATGAGGAGAAGGCTCTGATGTGTTGAGGGAGGTCGTTCCATGTCTTGGGTGCGATGTAGGAGAAAGAGAGACCTCCAGTTTTGCTTTTGCGGATGCGAGGAATGTGTGCGAGTAATGCTGAGCATAGGTGTCTGGAGGTTTGGTGAAAGTGTGTGTTGCTGTTCAGGTATTCTGGTCCTGTGTTGTGTAGGACTTTGTATGTGTGCATGAGAAGTTCGATTTGGATGCGCTTGTGAATGGGGAGCCAGTGAAGCTTCCTGAGGTGTGGTGTGGTGTGGGTGCAGTGTGGGAGGTCGAGTATGAGTCTTGTAGTGGTGTTCTGGATGGTCTGGAGTTTGTGTATTGTTTGGAGATTCTGGCGTAGAGTGTTGCCGTATTCCAGCCTGCTGGTGATGAGTGCTTGCGTGACGGTCTGTCTGATGTTCTAAGGCAACCATTTGGAAATTTTTCACAGCATGCATAGGATGTGGAAGCAGGAGGTGCACACTGTGTTGACTTGAGTCTTCATGTTGAGCTAGTCATCTAGGATAATCCCTTAATTTCTTGTGTGGTCTGAGGGTGTGGGTGTTGGTCCTAGCTCTGACAGCCCCCAGGTAGAGTGCCAAGGGGACGTCTTGTTGTCGAAGACCAGTACTTCTGTTTCGTCAGAGTTGAGCTGCAGGCATTTGGTTTGTATCCAGTCTGCTACCATGGTCAAACAGTTGGTGAAGTTGGTTCTGGCAGTAGTTGTTTTGTCCGTTAGGGAGAGGACGAGTTGAGTGTCATCAGCATAGGAGATGATGGTGCCGTTTTGCGATCGGATGATGTTGGCGAGCGGTGTCATGTATATGTCCGAAAATGGTGGGGCTGAGGGACGATCCCTTTGGGACTCCGCATATCAATTTCTTTTGTCACTGATGTGAAGGATAGCAGCCTGATCCTTTGGCTTCTACCTATAAGGAAGGGACAGATCCATTTGAGAGCGGATCCTTTTATGCCAATCTCGTGGAGTCTTCTGATGAAGGTGTTATGGGAGACAGTGTCGATGTCCACAGAGAGGTCGAGCAGGATGAGGGCCTCTGTTTCTCCTTGGTCCAGGATGATTTGAATGTCATTGGTGGCCGCGATGAGATCTGTTTCAGTGCTGTGCTTGTTTCTGAATCCTGACTGAGCGTTGTGTAGAAGATGGTGAAGTTCAAGTGACTGAGGGTGAGGTGAAATCCTTAACGATCAAGAAGATCTCCTTGTAGCTGTTGGAGCTTCCTTTGATGCGGTTCACATGTGCTTTTTTTCTTGCTGTCTCTTATTTGCTGGTGATAGCGTCTGAGTACAGCCTTGTAGGTCGTTCTGTCAGTGGTGTCGTGGCTGGGCTTTATGGGTACCAAGTGATGCCATTCGGTCTTTGTAATGCCCCTAGAGCATTTCAATAATTTATGGATGAGGTGTTTTGAGATTACATTGATGTCTTTACAGTGATCTATTTAGATTATATTCTTATCTATTCTGAACACATACAGATCACGTATAATATGTCTGTAAGGTGGTTCAATGTCTGTGCAAAAATCATCTATTCGCAAGGCGTGAAGATTGTGAAATTCATCCAAGTCACAGAGTACTTTTGGGGATACTGTATTACACCAGAAGCTATGACTATGGATAATAAGAAAGTGCAGCCTGTACTATACTTGAAAAAACCTACACTAATTTGTGACTTACAGAGCTTTCTAGAGTTTGCCAACATAAATAGGTGATTTATTAAGAAGTGTTCTCAGAGGCGTAGTTTGTTCCATAAGATTGAGGGGGTGTGAGTGTCATTTTCTAACAATCACGTTGGCATATCATGTTAAAATAACATTACACAGCAAGCAGGGAGCATGAGGGGAGCTTAAGGGGCAGTAGAAAGGGAGTGGAACATGGATTGGTAGGGGTACTAATTGAGAAAATACACAACATTTTGTAAAATACCCAAAATCTTTGAAGACTTCCAAAACAGAGAGAGGGGGAGAGTGTGTATTCGTTTTTGTCAGTGTATATGTAAATATTCCTGGCGAATTCTGACACACACCTCACCATACCTGCCTGAAAGCAGCTGTACCCAACTATTTACTAGAAATGTTTTTTATTAGGGGGTGAACGACCCCAAACACCCCCACTGAAGCCACACCCCTGAGCAGTGGCGACTCGCATAGGGCGTGCTGCGGGGCGGTGGGGCGGGGTGGGGGAGGGGCAGGGTGGGGGGGTAGTAAACTCAGACATACGAAGGAACGGAGGAAAGTAATTATTACGTTGCTCCGTTCCGTCGTATGTCTGAGTTTACTACCCCCCACCCTGCCCCTCCCCACCCTGCCCTACTGCCCTGCAGCACGTCCTATGCGAGCCGCCACTGCCCCTGAGCATTCTCCTCCATTGACACCTCTAACAAGACTCTATCGAAAGGTTACAGTCTTTGCTAGGGACAATCAGACCAATAAAGGGTCATATTTACACGCCTCCTAGCGCCACTAGAGTGTCACTTTTTCCGGTGGCGCAATACCCTGCTGCATATTTACAAGGCGGCGCTAAGCCATTTTGCATGGCTTAATGCAGGCTTGTAAACATGGGCCTCCTTGCCGCAGTTTTCTGCGGCAAAAGGTGTGCAATGGGTGTTGCTGTGGACGTTCCCAAGCAACACCCACTGCTTTTCGACACTGCCCCAGATTTACAAGGATCTGTAAATCTGAGGCAGCGCCAAAAAGTAACGCCTTTGAAAAGGAGGCGTTACAGTGGCACAAGGCGTTACAGTGGCACAACAAGAAGAAATACTTTTATTTCTCCTCGTTTTTTGCTCTGTCTATGTATGCTGCAGAATGCAGCACACTTTGAAGGAGCAAAACGCCATTAATGATTGTTTTTGTGCAGGAAGGTGTCCCTTTCTGCACAAGCACAATCATTCCTGCAACGCAGGCATCCTTGGTACAAGGGTGCCTGCGCTGGCACTAGGCAGCTTTTTTAGCACCAGCAAAAAGGAAAACACAGGGGTGCGCCGTATTAATGTCAATACGGCGCATCCCTGCGCTTTTGAATTGATGCAGCACGGTGCTGCTAAATAGCTTGCAGTGTCACGCTGCGCCATTTAATTGTAAATATGCCCCCAAGTGTTTCAGAAGCATAAAACCTGCCGAATTTCAGCCCCAGTTTTACAGTGGGTAGATTCAGAGAAACCCTTCTGTGTATAAGCCGATGTTTCTGACTATGCACTGCGATGTGCGTTGTCTCAAAGGCACACTAGATCTGGTAAACTCCAACTAGTGACCTACCATTCAGGCACTTTCAGTCCTTTTGAAGTTAATTACATTATAATGGACAAAGAGTTGTTAGTCATCAAAAAGACACTTTTAAAACATGGCGTGAGTATTTAAGAGGCTCAAAATGCACCATTACAGTATACACAGCCAAAAATTAGCAATTCATTAACAAAGCCAACAGCTTATCATCTGGACAATTTAAGTGGTCCCTCTTTTTCTGACTATGACTTTATTATAACAAATGCAGTAGGCAAAGATAATAGCCAACCTCATGCTATCTTGTCACCCAACAATAACCAACCGGCATCTTTTACACAGCCTAATATACCACCATACAAAGTGAAAGGGTTTAAGTGTGCAAGACGTTCTGCAGTACATTATTAGAATAATGGTCCTTTATGGGATCAGATAGAAGCCTTCAGGACAGGTTACGTTTTAAAACAAAAGCTCTCTATTTGTCCAGTAAATACCCTCGTTAAAAGTCTTACAGTGGTGTAATACAGCACAACTAGCTGGACATGTAAAACACACTGAGATGGCAGACCTGATGAAACATTTTGGCATCCTAGATGTGTTACAGAAACTAAGGAGTATGTAGCACTACGTGAGCAATATTCAAGAAACAAAACGAATTCCAAAGCACCCCAAGGTTTATTACAGCCTTTACCAACACTTCCGTATCCATGGCACACTATGGGACATAATTACAAACAAATGTCAGAGCGCAGTGATACGCCAAATTTGGCGATGCCACGCTCCGACATTTTTAATTTATTTACAAAAATACGGCGCACCCCTGTGTTTCGCAAAAAAGCTGCCCAGAGCCAGCGCAGGCACCCTGCCGCCATGTGGCAAGGGTGCCTGAGCTGCAGGGGTGATTCATGGCGATTTGCTCGTTCTATGTGTGCTGCAGAATGCCTATGGTCACTGGCTAGCAATAGCAGTAAAATCTATAAAAACTGACCAAGTGTGAGGAGGTGGTGTGCTCCCACTACCTTCTACCTTGGCCCTGCTGTGCTGATACGAAAGAAGCCCTCTTTGTTTACTTACAGGGTTTCTCCATGCCCTGTCTCTTTAATCAAAATACCTGGGAGCCAGAGTGGGTGGATTTTGACCCTTGGCCCTGTGAAGCCGCTAACTACATCAATGCGCAGATGCTGACAGAAAGTGTGCAACCTCCACGGGAAGAACACCGATGAGACGCCGAACCAGAGGGAAAATCGAACATCAGGACAGCCGGACTTCTAGAGGAAGAACCGTTGGACTTTCCCAGAGCCGCACTGACAGATAGCGAGAGGAGCTGACAAGCGACCAACACCCGGCAGAGCCAAGCCGGTTTACCAGGTGTGTGGGTGACACAGGTGCGTGATTGTCTTTGGGGCTGGGGTCGGTGGGAGGGTGGTATACGGGGCCTTACGAGCATCGCTAAGGGAATGAACCCCAGTAGGGTCGTCTCTCCCTTAACCACGGGTTACAGTTCAACGGAAGGGGCTCTATTTTGGCACTGGCATATCTTTCTTGAGAAAAGTTCCCTAAAACCTTTGCACTCCTATCATCAGATGCACTAGGGGAACTGGTGGAGGATACAAGTATAATGTGAAGAAAACGATTACTTACCTGCGCTTTCCTTTTCTCCAGGGTACCGGAGGGAGGCGTCCTGTGGACCAGACTTGAAAAAAGAAGAGAAAAAGAACACGCCAATTTGTTTGACGAATACAGTACTGAGGATACAAATAAAAAACCCTATTTAATTGCAACTTACTCTCTCGTGCCTGATTCTAACTGTACACACGTGTGACACCAAGCATCACCAAGTAATCCCATTCAAAACGTCCCACCCCTATTCCTATCAGGAAGGTTGTTCAAAATATATCCCCTTCCTAACCACCCGAGCCCTAAACATGCTGCCCAGACTTTCTTTTACCTTGTTGAAAGCAACTAGGACATTTTGGGCGGGATTAACTTGACCACTGTAATATATCTAGGGCATGTTAGTTCCTTAAATTACTTTGCCATGTACTTCCGGACGAGGTCCCAATCAATCTCATACATCTAGAAGTCCAGTAGATTCCATTTATAGCATGTAACTTCTCGGACTAATATTGTTTCAATATCCATTCAGCTTAGGCGGTGCCACATTAAGTCGATCAATGTGCCTTACTCACAGCATCCCCTTTCAGGCCGTTTAACTGGTGTGTAATACTTATACTGGGATATTTTAGTCAATGCTTCCCATCCCTATGCTCACATTTGGAGAACATCAACCAATTACAAAGTAGGCCAAACAAACAAACCAAACCATTTAATACTCACATCTTAGACCTGGACCTCACAACAGCAGAATTCACTACTACGCTAACCCTCACGCTTTTCGTAGAATTCACTATCTGTGATCATGCATTAAAATGTGAGGTTTGAGCCACAGTTGGTTGTACCACATGTACAGACCACTACCAAGAGATAGAAAGCCTTGGTGATCAGAGTCTGTGTCCTCTGTGTCCAGTCCTAACAACATGTAGTGTGGACAGGTGTTGGATCTCCCAGACTGAACACTGAAGGCATCATGAGCATCAGACGTGAAGTGGACCGTGGTAAGTACTGTGAAATATGTCTTCAGACATGCTGTGCCATTGTTTCTGTTGGAGACCCTTTTTTCGCATTTACAACACTTTTCATTCAATCATCATCCTGTCCCACTTATGCAGTCTTACTAGGGTGACACTCCCCATTAGTCACAGGACAATACCCTCTCACATACCACCTCCACTCTTCCTGAAACAACAAAGTGTTGACTTGATTGGTATACATACTGCCGATACACTCCTTCCAATCAACCCGGTAGCACAACAAGACCACAATGTCTGTAATACTCATATACTGAGATCAACTGTTAAGGCTCATGGTATGGTGCATGCCTCTTGCTCACAACCAGAAGTGGTTGAACCAAAGGAACGTGTCATAACAAATGCAGAGATATAAAGTAATTGTTGCAATATGTGCCTTTATTATATCATCTTATTTAATTGAAGAAATAAGGTCAATTACATGCCTCCTGTTTGTGGAAATAATTTGCTACATTGAAATAAATGCAAGTATGATACTGTGTAACACTCAACTATAAACCTAGTGTAGTAATTTCATGTACATGCAAAATCAGGATAAGGTCAATGAGACAGGGCAGTAACCGACATCTCTGAATAGGTGTGCTGACAGACCTTACACACTGAAATTATACATTAAACCAAGCAGGCAGTCACAGATGTCAGTTAGCACATCTGTTTGTCAAAATACTGCCGATATACAGCTATTGCATGGAAGAATCAACTGTTGCTCAGACGCAGTGGTCTGCCTGGGCGGAAACCTACGTTACGCTCGCGTAGTTTGCGCAACTACGCGCTATGCGAATTGCACGTAGCACAGTGCAAAAACGCGTAGCGGGCATTTTTTGCTTGCTCGCGGTCCTCAACGTCAAGTTGGCGACCGCGAGCGAGCAAAATGACATCCCGGCGAGACTTTTTCCTCGTTCGCGATCAGCAACATCAAGTTGCCGATCGCGAGCGTGGAAAATAAACCTCCCGGCGAGATTCTCAATGCGGGGAGGTCAGATTTCTCATTGCGAGTGGTAGCGTATGCTCGCGACCGCTCGCGATGAGAAACTACCAGTCCGCGTTGAGAAAACTGCCGCTCGAGTACAAATCTACTCGAGCGGCAGAAAACGACCGCTTGCATTGTGCAAGATGCCGTTTGCAATGATTGCACAGTGCGGACAAGCATCCGGCACTGTGCAATCATTGCGAACAGCATTTCCTACCGCACTACGCAGTTCGCGTAGTGCTACGCGTAGCTCGCGTAGTGCGAAGTGCACTTCGCGTAGCTACGCGTAGCGCTACTACGCGGACTACGCCCAGGGTTAATCCCAATACACCCTTCAAATCTTTTGACCTGGTACTGTGACCTCAAATGTCTCTCAAGGGATGCTGGACTGTTAACTCCCCTTCCAAGCTTGGATGGCAGTACTGCAAACTCTTTCTGAAGATTAGACTTCCCTCTCCCCTTCACTAGCTGTCCAGAGGTTTTCTATAACTCTGCTTTCCCTTTTATGCATCTATATGGGTCAAAACCCTCCTCACATGACCCAGAGAAGAAATTCAGTTCACATCAGTCCTGGAAGGGCTGCAGTGCCTTGTTTGCAGTGTAATTTCCCCTCCTGCAGTCTGCTAGGCTGTGTGCCTAGCACCCTTTTCATAAGATAGGGCCCCACCCTGTGTCTCCTCTCTATGGGCTTCCCCTATGACAACACTGATGAGACCTATTTATGGGTGCCTGAGATGCTCACATAATATCTCCCACCCCTTTCTAATCTCTTTGGGGAAGTGTCATAATCCCGTGAAGGAGAGAGGGGGCAGTTGATTTGCAATTCCAACATGCCCCTCTCCGGAGGTGAAGGAAGGGCTAGCCATGAGGCCACCGATGTCTCTCCACCACCCCTGGACCATGACTGCAGCGTTGAACTCTGGTCTGATCAGTTTTTGACACTAAGTCACTTACCGTACTGGGCATGGGTAACTCTGGTGCCTCTGTCCCCATCAGGCCTCTTGTTCAGCATCCCCCTCATTCTGACTTTATGCAGAATTTCTTGTTCAGACATGCAGGCTGCATCACCCTTCATGCAGCCTCTTCTATCGAAGCAGTCCCCAGCCTTCAAGTCTGCAGGTATGCCTTTATTCTACTGCCTCTCTGCCAGCATGGAGCCTCACGGTGTCCCCAGTTCACACTCCACCAGTTATACTGCATAGTCCATGTATTTTGTACGCTGGGGGAGCAGATTTCAGACACATTTGAAGGACTTCGAAAGAGTGCTAGAGATACGTGGCTACTCCATTACCCTCTCACACCATGCTCCCATTTTGTACCTTTAAAATTAATTTTCAAATTGATCACAACGTACAACATGGTTACTACAACACATAAACAAGCCCCATTGTATACTCGAAAACTGACCAAGAGCCTCAGTTTAGATCTAGAATCTGGAAATTGATGAGGCAGAAATAAAGTTCACCCTCTGAGTCTCTTCCACTGATCATTCACCATCTAACGGGCAGATGGAATACCTTATTCAGACTCTAGAACAATTTTCATGATGCTTCATTACCAGTACTTATACCATCTGGGTGGATCTGTTAAGGTCAGCAGGGTTTACGTGGGACCAGAACGCCAATATTCTAATGCACCCCAATATTGTAGATCACCCCAAAAGTTACCCCAGAGGTTCCACTCAGGCATCCTTGATATTGTGATAAGAGTCACCACTCCTCCTCAGCATTAGACTGAACAAAAATCGGTAGAGTAATAAACATAGTGAACACTCAATAACTGAGTTCTAGATCATAGGGAAAGTTAAAGGGTTTTATTACCAAAAAAATCAAAATAGACATTTCAGAGAAATGCAAAATGTATGCCATGAAAGCTCAGATACAGAGTACATAGTCAGAAATCATAATTTCCTAAATCCCAATAAACAACAAAAGACATAAAGACAGCATCTCTATGGCTCTCTACAGCTTGGGAGCGTGGTTTTGATACTGCTGTCTAGTTGTTGTTTCGGGGAAAGCATTTCCTAACGAGGGACCGGGGAAAGCACTTCTTAACATTTTAAACTAAAGCATTCTTAACGTTTTAATCTTTTTAACATGTATACTGCACTTTGCACTTTACCTAAAGTGGTTCAGTCCTTCAGACTGCCTCTGTGTTTTCTCCCCTACGACCTGCAGTGCCCGTATGTAAGAGCGGGCCCGCCCATAGCAAGGTCGGCGTGATAGTTGTTCTAGCTCTAAGGGGATTAAACCAGCATGCTGACGCGACCGCGTAGTGGGCGCGCGCAGCGGCCGTGCCGCCGGCGCACCAAAGGCGCTCCAAAGGCAGGCCCGTCTGCACCCATCAGCGCCCGGAATGCGCCATACGCCAGGACCCTTGCCCGTTTTTCCCGCCAGACATACTCTAGGGCGCAGCTAATGGCACAAAATAAGGGTAAGTGCTGCAATGCCACCATTTGGGATGGGGAAAGGGATTATCTCCCATTTCACTGCACTGCCTGTAACCTCTCATTTACGGTCTCGAACCTTCCCTCAATTACTTTCGCCTATAGTTCTCCTAATAGGAATAACAACTTACCAGACTTAGCTACGGATTTTAGCATAGTCACCTCTGCATCCGTTCCTCCACATAACACCTCAAGAGGGAAAAATAACTACCATGTACCTGCTGGCAGTTTGTTAAATGCCATATGGCTCAACACTAGATCAGTGATTAAGCATAAGTACGAGTCTGAATGCCTGTTGCAAACATCAAACCCGGATCTGGTCTTCCTAACGGAAACCTGGGCCAACAAAACGTCCGAGCCCGACTGGGTCATTGCGTTACCAGCAGGATATGCATTGGCTAGTGTGGACAGAATAGGGCAAAAGGGAGGAGGCTTAGGAATCATTTACCGGTCTAGGTTCAAAGCCGCTTCATCTGCCTGGTGCAGAAGCTATGACTTTCAACATCAAAATTGCTAATACCATGTCCCTCCCCCGCCTACTTCTATATAGGCCTCCTGGGCCGAAAACCCCGCTTATCCAAGGTTTACACACCCTCATGGAATCCTGTCTGGACTCTCCTGCTTTCACGATACTGGGGGATTTCAACTTTCATCTTGAATTTGATAAGAATGTAAACACTTCCACTCTGCTAGATAATATGGAGGGTTTCAGACTGACACAGTTAGTCTTAGAGCCCACGCATAATGCTCTTCACACTCTCGATGGTATATTCACTTACAATTCTAATATTACAGTGGACAGAGTACTACCCCTTACTTGGACAGACCACATGGTCATTTATTTCAAACTATCCTATTTGGATCATTATATCTCTTGTTATCGTCCATATAGGTACCCTATATAGGCGCAGGTAACATTGCAACCTTTCATCTATATTCTTCCCTACATTACATACATAACGGTTCTTAGGGACTGACCTTTTACCTGGATACAACACTGCATCCAGAACACGGGTTTCCCCCTAGTTCGAATCTCATACATTATGCATGAGGCTTCTTGGAAGCACAGCAGGACTAACATCTCCCTTATAATATCTCTGTATAAAGTTCAGGCCCGACGTCATCTTTTAGGCTGACACAGTAACACAGCAAGGTAGGACCCTTGGGGAGACCTATGGGTATATATACATCACATCTTGCTTAGAAAGATAGAGGAGACCGAGACTTCCCGGTTGACACACTGACCAGAGACGCTGAGGTTCCTGCATGCAGACACTCCAGCTCGCGGTGGTCTAACATCCCTCACGGGGTGTCCAACTTGAGACCAGGACGGGATCCCATATTCGCTCATTCTCAGGTAATGGGGTTGACTAGATCCTAGAAGGATTCTTGGCATAACACCTACACAGATGCTAGGTACATTTAGGTACATTCAGGTACATCTAGTTAGGAAGGCATTGTGGGAGTACGCACTTTTTATCATGTGTTTTATGTACTTGTATATATTCATGATTTTTGCAAGATGGTAGAACTTTGCCATCCCTTTACTTTCGTAGTACTTCTAATCGTATATCTCTGCTACTGTCTAACGGTTGTTGCAGCTCATCTATTCTACACTAGAATAACAACTGTTCAATAAATACTTATTGAAAACGCCCAGCCTGTTTATTCTGTGTAACTCTCTGAGACAAACTAAATAAGCACGAGTGACTGAGCGAAAGGTAGTATATTGTTTCCACGATTCTGAGGGATCAGGGTTGTCATGTTCTGAGGTTGCCAGAATCTATTCTCTCCTTGGTAAGAGGAGGTTATAGTGGCACTGTGAGCTAGCTGATACAGACAGGCTAACGTATCCGGTGGGGGTGCACAGAATCAGTCTGCCACCAATCCCACAGTTTATGTTATCCAAACGTGCAGATCCTGTATAGGTTATATAGGGACTACACGACATGGCGCCCAACGTTGGTTGGGTACTTATTTAACAGTAGAATCTGAGTAGTTCAGTCGTGCTATTCTCAGAGACCCCTACTCACAAAACACCAGAGACGTCTGGAGTGGGTGGGCACAAACTCCGCCACAGCTGAGTAGGCTAAAAAATCCTATTTATTGGCTGTTGGTTAATCAAGCTTGAAGGTGTCGGGTTGTCAGTAGCACAAGAAGAAAGCACAAAAATGCGCCACTGACCTCTTCGTAGCGGCCAGCAGGAACGATGGCTAGTAGCGTGGCCTCCCTCCTTCCCAGAGCACTATCCCCCACAATGTAGGTATACACACTATGGAAGGGAGTACCCCGGGGAAAAGGGAAGGGGATAAAATAACAAAGAAAGATCGCTGTGGGGAAGAAACGCTTGCCTCCTTGGTCTAGAACATCTTTCTCCCTGATGGTCGCACTGTATAGACACAAGAGAGAGACAGAGATGAGAGGCAGCACAGGGAAATAAGCAGACAAAACAACATCAAATGTTTACCACTGTCACACACTCACAAGGAGCCCAACAGCAATCCTCCATAAACAGTCGAGGTCCTAGTTCTCCTAGGACTAAGAAAAGAAGTTCCAGATTTCCATATGCACCGAATAGTGCACAAGCAGCAAGCAACGTTTATTTTCAAACAATTTGGGGCCCTACAACACTGTTCAATTCACAGCGTGTGAGCCTGAATATCCAGAGTTCCCTAGTCGCCGAAAATAGTCTCAGCAGGGAAAACAACAATGTCTCAAAGAAAAGAAGACGGGGTACTTTAAATATAGAAACACGATTGCGCTGTAAGCAGTTCCAGCGTTCGTGAACTATTTCTCAAGAAAGGAAAAACAAAGGAAATGAAAGTGGAATTGAGAGGAGAGCGGTCCGGCGCGTCTCTCTCTCACTCTTCACGATACCTGAAAACTCCCTGGCCGGGAGTTCAGCCTCGTCAGCTTGAAGCCTTGAATTGAACACACGAGTGTTCCGAACGGTCTCCGAAATCCTCAGGGAAAACGCAGCGCCTCAGTGAATGCTGCTCAAACGGTCTCCGAAACCCTCAGGGAAAACGCAGCGCCTCAGCAAATGCTGCTCAAACGGTCTCCAGCGGGGAATACCTTCCGCTACTTGCGAATCGTGCCAAGATTGTCAAGCATCTACTTCCTGTAGGGGCGGTGCTTATATTCCTCTGCTGTGCCCCATTGCCTTCTGGGACTTGTAGTGCAGTGGGCTCCTGTAACAGGCAAACCGGCATCCACGCTTATAGGGAAGAAATGTATGGCGCGTGTGTGTCCTATCTGCCCTTCCTTCATGTCTATGAAGTGTAAGCGCGACAGAACCCCCTCTCAAGGATCGCCGACTCGGCGGTCGTCCAGGTTTACCCGGATTTGCAGTATGGAAACGTTCTAATAACTCAGGGCAGTGGAGATTCTGTACTGGTTCCCAAGTTCTATCCTCCACCCCATAACCCTTCCAATCCACCAGATACTGCACTCGCCCTCTCACTACTCGGGAATCCAGGAGTTCACGTACCTCGAACTCATCCTGACCATCAACTTCCAAAGGGAGGGGTCGTTCAGGTAACCGTATGCTAACAGGACAGGGTTGGAGCAGTGAGACGTGGAATACAGGGTGGATGTGCCATGAAGAGGGCAAGGACAGTCTCATAGCTACAGGGTTGATGATTTTCTCGATGCTGTAGGGACCAATGTATTTGGGTTTTAGTTTGTCTGCTCCCTTAAGGTGTATGTTCTTAGTTGCTAACCATACCTTATCCCCCACGTGATAAACGGGTTCTTTGGTTCTTTTTCTGTCAGCAAAGTGTTTTTGTGCAAGTTGAGCTGAAGCCAGATGCTGTTTAGCGTCGATCAGCACGGCCCTGAGATGAGCGTGATGTTCGTGAATGCTCGGAAGTCTAGATTCTATTTGCCATTCGAAAGGGAGCATGTTGGGATGGTGACCATAGAGGCAAAAGAACGGAGAACAGCCTAGCGTGGAGTGTTCCGCATTGTTGTAGGCGAACTCAGCCATCCACAGAAGTGTGCACCAGTCCGTGGTGTTTTGGAGGGTGAAACAACGGAGGTACTGCTCCAGAGTTTGGTTCAAGCGCTCTGTTTTCCCATCCGTCTGAGGATGGTAACTGGTAGAAAGCCTGGCTTCAATGTTCATAGTTGTACATAATGCCCTCCAAAAACGAGAGGTGAACTGTGTTCCCCGGTCTGTAATGAGAACACAAGGAATTCCGTGGACTCTCACCACGTGTTGAAGGAAAACAAGGGCTAATTCAGAAGATGTAGGCAAATGTTTCAAAAGGACCGAAGTGTCCCATTTTTGTTAAATGGTCAACTACCACCAATATGGTGGTATACCCTTCACATGGGGGCATTTCCACAATAAAATCCATTGACACAGTATGCCAAGGTCGAGGAGGAATGGGCAATGGTTGTAGGAGACCTGTAGGTTTGGTATGACTGGCCTTTCCCTGTGCACACACAGAACAATTCCGTAGGTATGTCTCTGTATCCTTTCTCAACGTGGGCCACCAAAAGGATCGCTCTATACAGGCCATGGTCTTGTATCTTCTCAGGTGTCCTCCCAATAGAGAATCATGAGCCCATGCCAACACTCGTAATTGTAAATCGCTGTTCGGAATATACAATGCATGATGGTGATACAACAATTCCTTGTTGTCTGTACGATGCTCAGGATCTTCTTGAATCCAGGCCTGAGTATCTATGTCGGCTAAGGACACTCGGAGATCCTCTAGAAAGTCTTGTGAGGTGATTAATGCAATGGATTGGTTCTGGAAGGCTATCTCAGGGAGTATCGAAGGCGGTTCTGGGTTCTCTGGCAACATTTTTCCTTCGGGTTCTTCTATGCGAGAGAGAGCATCCGCCTTGCCGTTCTGGGGGCCTGGTCGGTACTTAATTATGAAATCGAAATCGGAAAAGAAAAGAGTCCATCGTAGCTGACGAGGTGTCAGGGCCTTGGCGGTTTTCAGGAACAACAGGTTCCGATGATCTGTGTAGATCTCTATGACGTGGTTTGCTCCCAAGAGATAATGTCTCCATTCCTCACAAGCCCGTTTTATGGCCAGTAGTTCCTTATCTGATATGGAGTAGTTCACTTCACTGGGGGTGAGCTTTTTTGAGAAATAGGCCACAGGGTGTAGCTGTCCTGTTTTGGGATGTCGTTGAGACAAAACCCCTCCTAAGGCGTATTGAGAAGCGTCAGTTTCTACAATGAAGGGGAGTTGTGGGTCAGGATGCCTTAGAATGGGAGCCTGAGTGAACCTCCTTTTTAGGATCTGAAAAGACCGCTCAGCCTCTTCTTCCCAAACAAAAGGGGTGTTTTTCCGCAATAGGCTGGAGATGGGGTGGATGATCTTCGAGAAGTCTTTTATGAAACGCCGGTAATAGTTGGCGAATCCTAAGAAGCTTTGTACCCCCTTTATTTGTTGTGGGGTCTTCCACTGAGTGATTGCGTCGACCTTGCCTGTCTCCATCTGGAACCCTTGTGCATTAATTATGTATCCTAGAAATGCTACTTCTTGGACATGAAACAAGCATTTCTCCAATTTGGCATACAGTGAGTGTTGTTGGAGCCTGTTCAAGACTGCTGTTACATGAGTCACATGTTCCTGGAGACTAGACGAATAGACAAGGATGTCGTCTATATACACCACACAGAATGTGTCCAGAAACCCCCGAAGAACCTCATCCATAAAATACTGGAAAGCCGCCGGGGCGTTACATAACCCAAAGGGCATCACTCTATATTCAAAAAGCCCGAACTTCGTCCGGAATGCGGTCTTCCACTCATCACCACTCTTGACCCTCACCAAATGGTAGGCGCCTCGTAGGTCAAGTTTCGTGAAATAGCGAGCCCCTTTGAGTTGATCCAATAGCACATGAATCAGTGGTAGTGGATAGCGGTTTTTTACTGTGACTCGGTTGATCGCTCTGTAGTCTATACAGGTTCGAAGTTCGTCACAATCCTTCTTAGGGATGAAAAAGAGCGGAGAGGAAGCAGGGGATGAGGAATGCCTGATGAAGCCAGAGGCTAGATTCTCATCGAGGTAGTTTTTTAAGTAGTGTGTCTCGGGTTCCGTCAGGGCATACACCCTGCTGCAGGGAATCTCGGCTCCAGGCATCAGCTCAATGCGGCAGTCATAAACCCGGTGGGGTGGAAGCTGGGTGGCTTTCTGTTTATCAAATAGAGGCTGGTACTCCTGATACTCTTCGGGCAAGGCGATGGAACAACAGTATCTGTCTCTTACACATGCGGTTGCCAGTAAGCTTGCCTGGGTGCTCTCGGTTGTTTCTGGAAGGGCCGCTTGCTTTGTGCAGTGCTCTTTACAATAGCTAGAACTCAAGAGTACTGTACGGGCAGCCCATCGAACGACAGGATCATGTAAGGTCAGCCATGGCATACCTAGGATAAGACGGAACTGCGGTGCGTCAATGAGGTCAAACTGGATGTATTCATAATGGTCCTCACCGAACTGCATCATGAGTGGAACCGTATGGTATTTGACTGGTCCAGAAGACAGCGCAGTACCGTCTACTGCTTTGACGTTTTCTGGGATCTCTTTCCTTTCACATAGCACACCTATAGTCATGGCGTATTTCTGATCAATAAAATTTCCGGTAGCACCAGAGTCCAGTAATGCCGCCACCTCAATACTCTTATCCCTCGTAACTTGAAGGTAAATACTAACAGTCAAGTGTGCCACGGCTGGTTGGATGGTATTGGCAATCACTGAGGAGATCGTAGTATGTCGGTCGCCTGAACCAGTGATCTCATCCTGACTCAAGCCTTCCAGTTTTCCGGCGGTTCTCGCTGCCCCATGGCTGCTTGCAATCGTGGAATGTTGGTTCTTTCTGGAAGCTGGGCCCGGGCGCGACATTCTCTGATGAAGTGCCCCCCTTTTCCGCAATAGAGGCATAGCTTCATCTTTCGCCTTTTTTCTCTCTCCTCTGAGGTGAGGGGTCCTCGGATGCCCCCTATCTGCATCGGCTCGGTCCCTTCAGAAGGTTTGGGATGTTCTTCGGTAGCGGGTTTGAGTCGGGGAAACAGAAAACGCGTGTCCCCCCGGTTCCTGTCCCCTTTCCTTTCCTGTAGTCGGTGGTCCAATTGCACGGTAAGATCGATCATCTCTTCACAGGTCTGGGGTAACTGTACCACCTGTGAAAGGACATCTTTTAACTCCCCACGTAATCCCTGGTAAAAAAGAGTGGTTCGTTTTTCCTGGGGCCAGTCCGTTTCCACTACTAGGCGGTTGAACGTCGTAATATAGGTCAATAGGTCCTGAGAACCTTGTCTAAGGGTGATTAGTTCACGATCCAGGGTCATCATATGGGATTTGCGATCAAACAGTTTTCTCATCTCCAAACAAAAGTCTGTGAATCTATGTAAAACAGGGTCGTTTCGTTCCATCAATGGTATGGTCCAACTGGCTGCATTCCCTCCCATGTACGACATCATAAAAGCTGTCTTTGCCGCTTCATCCTGGAAAACTGCAGGTTTACACAAGAAATGCAGTCGGCATTGATTAAGGAAGGTTTCAAATTTCTTTGGTTCTCCATAGAAACGTTCTGGAGGTGCTAAAGGTATTCCGGTATTTTGTATGACATGAACGGTGGGAGTGGAGTCAACTGAAGGTGGGGGAATAGGACTGGCTGCAAAGAAACCTCCCCCTTGTGTGGTGCCTGGGGAAGGTGCCTGTACTGTATGCACCGGAGGAGTGAAGGTAGCTTCCCTAATATAAGAACCTGACCCTACACCTTTTCGAGATAGGCCGGCCACCTCCCTACGTAACGTACCCATCTCTTTCCTTAGTTCTTGATTTTCCAAACGAGAGGTTTGTACCTCCTGCTGCAGAGCCGATAGGCTCTCCAACAGTGAGGTCAACACTACATTGGTGTCCATCGTCCAGGCTGGGCGTCCAACTTGGGCTTGACAATCTGTCGGGTTGTCAGTAGCACAAGAAGAAAGCACAAAAATGCGCCACTGACCTCTTCGTAGCGGCCAGCAGGAACGATGGCTAGTAGCGTGGCCTCCCTCCTTCCCGGAGCACTATCCCCCACAATGTAGGTATACACACTATGGAAGGGAGTACCCCGGGGAAAAGGGAAGGGGATAAAATAACAAAGAAAGATCGCTGTGGGGAAGAAACGCTTGCCTCCTTGGTCTAGAACATCTTTCTCCCTGATGGTCGCACTGTATAGAAACAAGAGAGAGACAGAGATGAGAGGCAGCACAGGGAAATAAGCAGACAAAACAACATCAAATGTTTACCACTGTCACACACTCACAAGGAGCCCAACAGCAATCCTCCATAAACAGTCGAGGTCCTAGTTCTCCTAGGACTAAGAAAAGAAGTACCAGATTTCCATATGCACCGAATAGTGCACAAGCAGCAAGCAACGTTTATTTTCAAACAATTTGGGGCCCTACAACACTGTTCAATTCACAGCGTGTGAGCCTGAATATCCAGAGTTCCCTAGTCGCCGAAAATAGTCTCAGCAGGAAAACAACAATGTCTCAAAAGAAAAGAAGACGGGGTACTTTAAATATAGAAACACGATTGCGCTGTAAGCAGTTCCAGCGTTCGTGAACTATTTCTCAAGAAAGGAAAAACAAAGGAAATGAAAGTGGAATTGAGAGGAGAGCGGTCCGGCGCGTCTCTCTCTCACTCTTCACGATACCTGAAAACTCCCTGGCCGGGAGTTCAGCCTCGTCAGCTTGAAGCCTTGAATTGAACACACGAGTGTTCCGAACGGTCTCCGAAATCCTCAGGGAAAACGCAGCGCCTCAGTGAATGCTGCTCAAACGGTCTCCGAAATCCTCAGGGAAAACGCAGCGCCTCAGCAAATGCTGCTCAAACGGTCTCCAGCGGGGAATACCTTCCGCTACTTGCGAATCGTGCCAAGATTGTCAAGCACCTACTTCCTGTAGGGGCGGTGCTTATATTCCTCTGCTGTGCCCCATTGCCTTCTGGGACTTGTAGTGCAGTGGGCTCCTGTAACAGGCAAACCGGCATCCACGCTTATAGGGAAGAAATGTATGGCGCGTGTGTGCCCTATCTGCCCTTCCTTCATGTCTATGAAGTGTAAGCGCGACAGAAGGACACAGTGTTCCTAAAATTGTGCAAAAACACCTTATCTTAGTTTCCCTGAAATACTTCTTCCTCTAAAAAATGACTGAAAGCATGGAAAACATGGAGGGAGTTGTGCATAGTTTGCACCTCTCAGACGATGAGGTTGATGCAAATGCAATTCCACTTGCAGAAAATCTTAGAAATA
Organism: Calotriton arnoldi; assembly: GCA_963921515.1. Taxonomy (NCBI): domain Eukaryota; kingdom Metazoa; phylum Chordata; class Amphibia; order Caudata; family Salamandridae; genus Calotriton; species Calotriton arnoldi. Next base: position 788,771 of record CAWUFW010005554.1, on the reverse strand, counting down.
CAGTCACCCTGAAACTACTTGCGCATGGTGTAACAGCCAGGGGTGGCATAGTAGCTTTCGTGATTGAGGCACACAAAGCATATAGAACAGAGGTATTTTATTCGTGGGTTACATTCCCAGCAGAAAATGCAAGGACAAAAACATTTCACTCCTACACAGAAGGAGATGCACCAGTGGAATATTGTCCGTTTGAGGACATTGAGGTTCCGCTCACATACCAGGAACACTTATACTGGTTTAAAGGCACCCTACCCCATATAAGAAGAAGAGTGAAACTCGGCCCGCTCGGAAAAGAAGAGGCAACATGGCCAATATTAGCGGCCTACACACCACATCCTGACATTGAAACAATGCCACCAGGAGACTTACTCACACAACACAAAGAATTAATAAAAATTTACAGAAACTTGACGCAATTCAACATGAGGACACTTACAGTCCAACCAGCAATAGTTGCAACAAATGGAACTAAAGCTCAGAGTACAGCAACTAAAATCACACCACAAACATTACACGCGGTGATGGGTAAAATGCCCACAAAACGTGAACAAATGCCATTCTGGGTAGCTCAGAAAATAACACAGCTAGAGGCAGTATTCCCGAATACTACCCCGTATGAAAAACACAGAATGCTAACAATCTGCTTGCCCATGGGGATAACACCACAAATAGAGGATTGTACCACTTGGGGTACAGTCTTTGCTGCCATTTATACCAGAACTCATGGTATCCCGTCATTAGCAGTAGTATCAGACGTATTGAGACAAATACAAAACGAGTATGGAGCAGAGCCTGCTCTGAACTTAGGGATGAAGTTACTAGGTAACTATGCCCAGGTATCAGCCATAATATTAGCTAATATTAAAGGGTAAGCAGCTTCAGTGGCTATCCGCCAACGCCTAAGGGAGTTCAGCCCTTTAGAACAAGAACACGAACTACCAAAAATAATTGAAACTGCATATGCAGAATTAGGCAGAGACAGTTTGGGTGGGAAAGCTTTAAAACCACAACTGATGGGCAGTCCTGAAAAGGACACTTCTAAGCAGATACCTGCTTCAACAAAGAAGAAGTGGGACAATAAAAAACAACAAAACTTTAAAGGAAACAGATCTCAATCCAGAGGAAGATCTCCTCCACAGGAGCCCTCCGAAAAGAGGTATAACCTTAGGAATAGGGAAAAAATTGGGAAACCTGACAGGTATCAGGATACTGATACACGTTCCTCTCGTTCCTTTCAGGGTTCATCAAAAAACTCCGAGAGGGAAGGACGGTCAGACAGACAAGAAGAGCGTGCAAAGTCCAGAGACAAGCAGCACGCTCAAGATTACACTTCTAAAAAAGAAGAGAAACCAAAGCAAAAGCCACAGTTCAAAAAGAAGGTTGCAGGTCTAAAGATCAGACATGCCCAGAACTCTGAGGACTCGACTACTGAACGGGGAATTGGCTCTGACGATGCTAAACAGTGCGGCAGAAGTAACAATAGCTCGCCAGAACCTGATGGAATTTCTGGTGACAGCGGACTTGAATAATTATATCACGGTAGAGACACCCGATACTAGGGTAAGTGTCCCACATAAGTTATATGAAATAACACTCCAAATGAAGTGGGACAAATGTAGGACAGTTAGAGGTCTCTTTTGGGAGAATCTGTCATTTGGCTATGACATTTTGTTAGCTGAACAAGATTGGCCGCCAGCATTCGTCATGGATTGCCCTAAAGGAGAAACGGTAATTTTACCGGCATTCTCAGACCATATTCCCAGGCACCTAAAACACACATATGCACAGGAGTGGCCGGTAGCCTGTGAAAGGCAGCGAGTCTTCTAAGACCCTCAATGCTGCCCGGTGCAGGGTTCCACCTCTAATTCACTTTGGGTTCGCTATCAAAATAATGAGGCAAGCGCTGGAAACTGGAAGACAAGAAAAAGGTTTATTTCTCATGAGGAGATCACGTCAACTGCAGACACCGGGATGTCTGAGGGAAGTGTTCTGCTGATACTCCTTTGCCTCTTCCTTTTATACAGGTTTGACACAATGCATTTGTTTTGTCAACATGGTTACACAAGCTTGGGGTCCCGCCCCGGGCAGGTTGTCACACAAGCCCAACAGTAATTCTCTTCCCACCCAGGTCAAACAGACAATCTTATCTTGCAGCTGGACCTTGCTTCAGGGTCTAAAACATGTGAGACCGGCCAGATCTAAGAGTCCGTTCTGTTGATAAAAACAGGTCCCATTGTTGGTAACAACAAGTCTTGCTGTTTGCAGTGCAATAAATCATGTTGCAAGAGTCTTTTGGTGTTTGGAACCTGTTTGTGTAACTAGGTGCAGTGAGGGGTAGAGTGTCCAAAGGTTTGCCTGAAAACAGAGATGAGAGGAAAAACGAGTTTGTGGCAGCAAGTGGCGCTGAGGTTTGTTGTGGCAATAGAGTTTATAGCCCCCAGCACACATACCAGGTCGGTCAGAGGGATGCTAGTAAGGGCAGGGTGAAACAAAGGTGACCAACAGAGTACAAAATGGCTGTGATAGATTAAAATGACTGCAACTTCTGTGCACATAGAATTCCACCAGACAAGATGGTGCAGGTAATGTTCATGATTAGCGTTTTGCTTTTAACAAGCCCAAGCCCCTGCATTATACAAAAACCATGTTGGATGGGATGAGGATTCAACCCACCACATAATTCCTTTAAAAAATATGCCAACTGCACAGAGGCAGTATCCAATAAAGCAAGAAGCTAAAAAACAGGTTAGGGAGACCTTAGATCAACATGAATACCAAGGGGTGATCGAAAATTGCACCTCATCGATGAACAATCCTTTGTTTCCGGTCATGAAACCTGACAATTCATATCGTTTAGTTTTAGATTATAGACATTTAAACACTTGCAATAAGACATTTGCAGTCCAAAATGCACACAGTGCCGCATTAATGAATAACATTGTGTGGAAAAAATATAAAACAACACTTGATATCTCAATTGGATTTTTCTGCCAAAATATAGCGCCTGAAAGAAGGTATCTAACAGCTTTCTCAGCGCTAGGGTCTCAGCATCAATTTTGTCGACTCCCCCATGGGTATAAGAACAGCCCGGGTTGTTTTCGGCCAGAGTAACTGAGTTACTTCAAAATTTGGATGAAGAAGAATTGTCCTATGTGGATGACATTTATCTAACGGACGATGACCTAGAGGAGCACTTGAACAGAGTGAATACCATAATTTTGGGATTTGCATCTGAGGGCAACAAATTCAACTTTAAAAAATCAAACATTTCCCACCTCAGTGTCCTGTTTTTAGGATATGAGCTTTCAAGTGAAGGGAGAAGCCTGGCAGCCAATTGTTTAGAAAAATGCGCGCTGCTCCAACCTCCAAAATCATTGAAAAATGTACAATCAATCCTGGGATTCCTAAATTTCGGTAGAACATACATTTTGGATTCAGTAAGGCAATGGACACAGGAACACACAGATACACTTCGTTCCTTACAAGCTGACATGATAGCTTCCAAACACTTACAGACACGCGTAAACGTACGCAACCTGGTGATCCGTATAGTTGCGGGTCAATCTGGGTACCCCTATGTAACATATAATGAAGGTGAAACGGTACCAATAGCATATAAATCACATTTGTACACAAATTCTGAGATGCGATTCGCATCTATAGAAAAGATTCTAACAGCAGTACAGACTGCTGTAGTGAGAGAAAGAGCACTGGCTCAGGGGAAATGAATAATAGTAGTGACTCCGGTTCCAGCCTTAGAGGCTGCAACAAAGGCAAGCGTTCCTAACGCTAAAGCCTTACATCCAAGATGGATACAATGGGCTAATTCTCTCACTGCAACAGATGTAGAATACAGGTACGACCCAAATTTAAAGACACAAGAATATCTGCAATACGAACAAGAATATCCTCTACCAAATGAAATAATGCCTCTAGACCAGTATGAATATATAATTTACACTGACGGAGCAGCTCAACCGGCCATAGGAAGTAAGCAACAATATAGCGCGGCATGCGCAATCGTTAAAGGTCGCATGGGGGATGGAAAGTTCCACCCAAATTGCACAAAAACGCAATCTCTAGGAGACGGCACAGCTGGCAGAGTTGAAAGCCTTGATACTGGCACTGGTAAATACGGATCGAGAATTCCCCACACTAATTGTGTGCAATTCATTTTATTGTGTGCAGTCATATAATTAATATTTGCAGCACTGGGTTCAAAACGGGTTCAAAGATGCAAAAGGTGGCACAATTAACCATAAAATGCTATGGGAACAGGCAGTGGAGTTGAAAACCGAACTACCGAGAGCTCACGTGATACATACATTGAGTCATGAGCGTGATAGCGTTCACGTTGAAGGGAATTCATTGACTGATGAGGCCGCAAAGGGGGCAGTACGCACGGCTTCCGTAGTTGCAATCACTCGTTCTAAAACGAGAATGGACGGTGAGATTATGGTGGCTGTGAATGCTTCTCGCAAAAACAGCGGAGCAGTACCAAAAAGGTTTCCACTCAAGTACTCCTACAAGTTAGATGCCAATAACATCCCATTTGCTCAGATTCCTGGAGTGGGGGGTAGAGTAATTCCAAACATGGATCGTAGGTTAGGTTTAATTCTAGCAGCACACGAAGGGATAGGTTCTGCACATGCAGGAGTTACGGCGACTGTTTCTTTATTGAAACAACGCTATTGGTGGCCTGGGTTAACTAAGCAGACTAAAGACTATGTCTTGAAATGCGACATCTGGCAGCAGATGAAAGGTTCCACCGTAACACGTCCAGCACAGACACCATTATTAATATCTGACAAACCACTAGCGTGTGTTTACTTGGACCACTGCGGCCCCTTACAAAGAGATGCGGTTTACAGGTATATCATGGTTGCAGTGGATTCCTGCTCAAGATTCCTATGGGTGTGGCCAACGCTCGGCTGAAGCTCGAACTGTTATAAAAGATTTGCGAGTCTTTATAGGGACATATGCAATTGCCACATTACATTCTGACCAGGGCCCTGCGTTTAGCTCTCGGGCTTACAAGGAGGCCATGCGAGGATTGGGTGCAGCATTGCGACACTCCTCTCCGAACCATCCCGAGGGAAATTCGGTCGTGGAGAGGAAAAATCGAGACTTAAAGCAGTCTTTAACAGCTAGAGTATCAGGCACGGGTGAGAGTTGGGTAAAACATCTGTATGGAGTGCAGCGAGTATTGAATAACATGCCAAGAAGTTCTCTAGGGGGGGTCACTCCATATGAGGTCCTATTTGGGACAAGAATGTGGGTACCTGATCTTGATTGTGAAGGCGCAGTGGCGGATGAAAAGCCTTTTGACATCCATGATCGTTTGGCTGTTTTACAGGATCTAAATGAGTCCAGGACACAACAAAGTAATGTTCATATGAAGCAGACCGCCACTGGGGAAGTCAAATCAGTCATGGCATGACCTGTCTGGATCCCAAAAGTCGGGGATCTGATCAGAGAGAAAATAGCGGACAAGAAAGAATTTGGGCCATCTTACAGAAGGCCTGTACAGGTTCTAGCAGTTGAAGGAACAAGAACTGTACTTCTACCGCCTCTTGCCGGAAAAAAGGAGAAAAGATTTGTCTCAATCGACCTAATCAAACCACACTATGTGGCCGGTACTGAGTAGTAGGACACGTGGACTCCAAAGTAGCAGACGCCCTCCTCTCGCTACAATTCAAGAAGTTCAAACGGAAAGACTCATCACGTTCGAATAGTCTCCTGCACGGAATGATGGACTATGCAATAATGCTATGGAACTCTTTCCCCTTGAACCTGAAGTTCAAATTCAGAACCAAAATGAAAGACAAATTTCAATTAGACCAAATACAGATGTCTACATCAACATGCCTCAACAACTACGATTTCTACAAATCCTGATGCAATACCAACAATTGATCGAACTGCTTCTGGCTACTTCATAAACTATGATACGTTTTCTTTCGATCCAAGTGAACCGGAAACGATGCCAGCCGAAAAATCGTGCAAGCAGCAAGTTAAAGACTTTTTGAACTTTCTTAAAAAGACTTACCTGGTGTCACCTTGGGTAGAACTATGGGTAATCACCGGGATACTTTTCTCTCTTTTCTGGTTAGGCTTAGTGATAGTTTTTAGCATGCTTGTCAATGGAAAATACCTTTGACAGAACTCTACAGCCCAAAAGGTGAATTTAATAATAAAACCAAACCAATCATCTTATCGAGAACAAAGAGACTTGTCATCAGTGAACATTATAGCAGTTCCTATACCGGATGGTATAGTTTGGGACAAGGTTGATTTCGGTTATATTTGGTCCGACCGAACTTTTGAGAATTCATCATTTATATAAAATATCGTTGAGTGATATCATTACCTCAAGTACATTTTCTGATGATTGGGAATTTGAAACTGTAAATAACATGTTGTCTGATTTGAAAAAATCTGCTGCATTTTCTAATAGTGAAACATTGGAAAGCACATCAGATTTCGAAACAATGTATTGTTATCAACACTATGGTCATCACTTTCTGCATAAATCTGCTAATCCTAGAAATGTGTTCACTTACCACTAGTGGGAACATTGTCCGACACCGTCGAAAGGCAGTTCAAAAACATTTACACAAAAGTTTCCATATTTTTCAGGGTTTAATATGTCTGACCCAGCATCATATTATTATAAGGTTGCACCAACATCAGCACAGAAAAATATGTTAACAAACACCAAACAGATTTACTCTGCTTCCTTTATTGCCCAGTTATCTGAACAAGGTTTCGACTTATGGAAAGACACCATAAACTTAAAATCAGTCTGGGGTACTAGAGAATGGCAAGTACAGAGAGTTGAAGCTTTGTTTAGAGCATGCCTTATCCCTCAACAAATCATGTTTTTGAACGAGACAGTGCAACAGATGTCTTGCCTTGGACTAGCGAAGAACAAAGACTTGAACACACCTCAGCTGCCAACTCCATCACACACCGGGGGTAACATAACATCACAGAAAGAGATTACGTTGAATGACATTATACAATACAACAGATCAGACCCCGATTGGAAGAAATGGTTGATTTGGCCCACAGACACGAATAGTTGTCAGGCGAGATTCATGGGTAAAACCGAAGGTTTCGCTATCCATAGGCCAGATCCACGTTATGTACTGAGAGAACATCCAGGGTTAGTAAAATCCTACAGTGTTGGGAAGTTATGCCTTGATTGGCTAAAAACCTCAACACTCACAAAGGTGAAACAACACTTATCCTTACTGTCACAGGATGTGGATCTCAGGGATTTTTTACTAGGTCCCAGGAAGCCGCGTCAGAAACGTTTCTATTATGCTGTCTATAATGAAATATGGAAAATATCCCAACAAGAGGCCGCAGAGAGGTTACGTGAAATAGACCGTATAAATCTAGAAAAATCTCTAGCAGTGGTAGACAATGGGTTAACTACATTGACCTCCAGGATATATTCCTTAGGCAACATTGTATCTTCTGCGATAGAAATACTGGAACAAGATTTGCCCATATTACAACACGGGCAATCTGAACTCCGTTCTATTATGGTATTAAGCTGGACGCTGCAATATTTGCGTGCAGGCTATGTGCCTTGGCGTTATATCAACAGTACATCTCTGTTTTCTGAATACAATCTAACAGATAAACAGATAGAAATGGCACAAAGGGGAGCAAAAAATACAATGCCGCGTATCGAAAAACTGGATAGATTAGCATTTACAGTGGCAGAATTACCGTCCACAGAATGGCTAATCCATAGCCACATAACTCTATCGGTCACTACTTTTCAGTTTCAATATTGCCTTGAACAAAAGCAGGCAGGCAGATATGAAGAGATGGGTAAGGAATACATTAAGGAATCATGGGTATTACCATACAGATTTCGATGCCGGAGTGGGGATCGAGTAGTGTTTCTAAGCGGTACAAACTGTGAGAACGCTTTAAGTGGATCACTCATATGCCAGGATGTAATGCTGCACGGGGCTTGTAATGGTTCTGTAGCAAACTTGTCCTGCCATTTGAGGGGTGCCCCAGCTGTAGTGATTACTCCAGCATTCAGGCTACTTTCAAATGGGAGTTACTTGATGCTGAACAGTCAAGGCTGCTGCGGAATACTCCCGGGCATCGCATATCTGGTAACCGTGAGCTCCAGGGTTACTTGTTGTATGCAAGTATTGTTTCCACCCCTACATACAGTCAGGGAGATGCCGTTATGGCCTTCACTGAATGTTTCTTTAATACGGTTTGATACTCTAAGCAGAATGAAAGCCATGCTTTTACAAAAGTCTGTGCCCTTAACCTCCGCTCGAGAGACTTTTGATCTCCAGATCACAAGGTCTTCGGCAGAGATACAGGCGCTTATTCATACCAACTGCCCTTTCCATTTCGCAGAAATGGTGAATCGTATCTTTAACATGTCTGATACGACAGGCATAGTCCACCTATTTAAGACCATAGGTTCTGGACTTCTGAGCACCTTTCAGACGGTACTTGGAGTTATACCAAACATCATACACTCCGTATTCGGAAGCATCTTTGGAGGATTTCCGCTCATCCTGTTTTTAGTAGCAGGTATCCTGATTGTTTTATATTTACTACGCAATGGACATCCCAGTCACCATGGAGATGGAAAGAGCACTCCTGGAGCGTAAATACCGTGACCGCATGGTACAACATCTAGGCACGCCTCGCCTAAGAGAACTAAGTGCATCTTGGTTCTTGTCATTTCGACCAGTCTGGATGGACTGCATCTTACCTGTCCTCCGATGCCTGTTTTGCGGAGAAGAATGCGTGTTAGACCTTTGTTTGACACTCCCATCATGTGGGCAACCGGACGTGAATGCTTTACTGGACCCGATAACGTCCAGTCCAGCTGCAGACAGTGTGGAACATCATCTGTGCTCAATTGATGTACTCTGCGAGGTGCTACAGGGGCCGTCTACTGCAGAAGCAAGCAACAAAATTGTGACTTCTACCAGCCAGGACACATAATCATTTGACTCATTTGGCTTGTCGTGTGCTGGAAGAAATTTGCCCTTTTTCAAAACAAGCTCAAATTTGGAACTCAAAACAAAAATTTACATTCCTTTAATTTATTGGGCATACATGGCTTTCTAATGCTTATAGTGCTTCGGACTATAACTAAGGACACTTTAGAGCTATGGCTTGCAAAAAAAAAATTTTAAGACAGTTTTAAGTTTTTTTAGAAATTTTTTAGAAGTGTTAAACATTTTTAGCTAAACAAATGTTTTCAAACTTTGTGCGTACCAAGATCTAGTTAGGCTAGTAGTACGGTAATAAGTTACATATGTCGTCCAGTCAGAAGAGGAGTGGGTGTTATATTCCATATAGGTACCCTATATAGGCGCAGGTAACATTGCAACCTTTCACCTATATTCTTCCCTACATTACATACATAACGGTTCTTAGGGACTGACCTTTTACCTAGATACGACACTGCATCCAGAATGCGGGTTTCCCCCTAGTTCGAATCTCATACATTATGCATGAGGCGTCTTGGAAGCACAGCAGGACTAACATCTCCCATATAATATCTCTGTATAAAGTTCAGGCCCGACGTCATCCTTTAGGCCGACACAGTAACACAGCAAGGTAGGACCCCTGGGGAGACCTATGGGTATATATAAATCACATCTTGCTTAGAAAGATAGAGGAGACCAAGACTTCCCGGCTGACACACTGACCAGAGACGCTGAGCTTCCTGCATGCAGACACTCCAGCTCGCAGTGGTCTAACATCCCTCGCGGTATGTCCAACTCGAGACCAGGACGGTATCCCATATTCTCTCATTCTCAGGTAACGAGATTGACTAGATCCTAGAGGGATTCTTTTTTTTTTAACGTTTCTTTTTATTAAAAGAACAAAGTATCACAGGTAAAAACAATGTATTAGCATATCAGCCCGCAATACATCCATCGACACTGTTCCCACTAAGCACACAATTCACCAACAAGTGTAAAACATTGCACCTTCTGTCTGATTGGGAGCACACTATTCTGAATCATGCCTTTGGCTAGCCAACAGCGGTTCACAGATCTCTCCCCTGTAACTGTTCCATTTGTTCCATATTTGTGTCCACTTGTTGGGGCAGCCTCTTGATACATATACTGTCTTTTCGGTGAACATACAATGGTCCATATCATTTTCCCAAAGTCTCAAGGACGGCAATTCTTGTGCCCCCCACAACTTTGCAATATTCCGCTTAGCGATCATCATCCCCAAGGACACCCATATTTTATCCTTGGTATTTAAGTCAGTGGGACCCCAAATATTTAAAAGACACAGCTTTATATTGCAATCAGTTGTGACGCCCATTACTTCTGTCATGCCCTAGAGGGATTCTTGGCATAACACCTACACAGATGCTAGGTACATTTAGGTACATTCAGGTACATCTAGTTAGGAAGGCATTGTAGGAGTACGCACTTTTTATCATGTGTTTTATGTACTTGTATATATTCATGATTTTTCCAAGATGGTAGAACTTTACCATCCCTTTACTTTCGTAGTACTTCTAATCATATATCTCTGCTACTGTCTAACGGTTGTTGCAGCTCATCTATTCTACACTAGAATAACAACTGTTCAATAAATACTTATTGAAAACGCCCAGCCTGTTTATTCTGTGTAACTCTCTGAGACAAACTAAATAAGCACGAGTGACTGAGCGAAAGGTAGTATATTGTTTCCACGAATTCTGAGGGATCAGGGTTGTCATGTTCTGAGGTTGCCAGAATCTATTCTCTCCTTGGTTAGAGGAGGTTATAGTGGCACTGTGAGCTAGCTGACACAGACAGGCTAACGTATCCGGTGGGGGTGCAGGGAATCAGTCTGCCACCAATCCCACAGTTTAAGTTATCCAAACGCGCAGATCCTGTATAGGTTATATAGGGACTACACAACACTCTCAGTCAAATAACTTGCCCCCTGCCAACGTTAGACCATGCCAAAAAATCAAGAAAGAGGATCTTGTGGAGACGCTTGACAAATGTCCACCCTTGCTAGTGTCAGACAACAACAAGGCGGCCGCTATGGATCAGTTGGCCCCAGAAAGGACAAATAAACTACGGAAAAGTAATGCCTCAGTCCCCTGGTTCAACTCGGATCTTAAACTCATAAAATCTAAGTGTAGATGAGTACAGCGGGCATGGAGGGCAGATTACAGTGAGCAAGGTAAACTTACCTATAAACTAGCATTAGCTGAGTACATGGTAGCCATTAAAAGTTCTAAAATGAATTACTTTAAAAGTAAAATCGAAGCTGTTAAAAACTCCTCAAGAGAGCTTTTCAAGACCGTCACCGCCTTGTCCAAATTGCAACAGGTGAATAAATTTGCACCTGATCAAGCCCTCTGTGACAAAGTGGCCAATTTCTTTCAAGTTATGGTCCGAATGGTCTATGACGAACTTGCTGGAAAGGTCCTGGAACCTATCAGGTCCCTCTCACTACCGTCGGAGGATTCTATCTCGGACACCACTGCTTGTCAGTTGACCAGTTTCTCTCCTTTAACTGTGGATAAAGTAAATGATTTGTTACTATCCACAAAATCAGGGTCCCCGACTGATCCCTTACCCCCTCTATAATACATCTGGCCTCTGATAAGATCAGTACTAAACTAACCCCACTTCTGAATAATGTCATTAGGTCAGGAACCTACCCCGCCTCTTGGAAGAAAGCCTGCATCAGACCCATTCTAAAGAAACCCTCTCTCGACTCATTCTAGGTGAAAAACTATCGACCTATATCTTGCCTACCACTGGCGGCTAAAATCCTAGAAAAATCAATTAATCAAGACCTAATTGGCTATCTAGATGCCAATTACCTTCTTGATTCCACACAACATGGCTTCAGTCCACGGCACTCCACCGAGTCAACTTTACTCGGTGGTAACGAAAACGAAAATACGCAAACAGCTGGACGGAGGAGGAAGAGCCGTCCTAATACTACTTGACCTATCAGCTGCGTTTGATAGGGTGAATCATCTTGTACTGACGCAGTGGCTGAAGGCAATAGGAATTAAAGAGGCAGCTCTAACCCTTCTCACCTCGTTCCTCACTGCAAGGAAACAGAGGGTGTGTTGGGACAATTTTAAATCTGAGACGCTCTCCCTCCCGTGTGGAGTTCCTCAAGGCTCAGCATTGTCACCAACTTTATTTAACATATATGTTACACCTCTGGCCAAGCTGACTAGGGCTCACGGTTTCTCGCTGGTATCATATGCCGATGACACACAGATTGTCATCTCTATTTCCTCGAGTGTCGAAACAGCGGTGGGGAGATTTCACAGTTGTCTGAAGAAAATCATGGAGTGGATGCATCAGAAATATCTTAAATTAAACACAGACAAAACGGAGGTCATGGAGTTTGGGAACGGGCCACCACTCTGGGATCAAACCTGGTGGCCGGTAGAAGCAGGTCACTGCCCAAATCCTTCGGCACAAGCTAGGAACCTAGAACTAGTATTTGATGTCCATCTAAACTTTGCAGGACAGATCAATCAGTTGACATCATTCTGCTTTTTTCTATTAAAAATCCTGTGCAAAGTCCTGCCTTTTATCCCTTTAGACCTCAGAAAATCGGTTGTAGTGGCTCTAATTCTCTCCTGAATTGACTACTGTAATGCACTCTTTCTGGGCGTAGACAAACACCAACTGCTAAAACTTCAATCACTGCAAAATGCAGCAGCACGAGTGCTGCTCAATATTCCAAAATACCACCACATTTCCGGTAGCATTAGGGAGCTTCACTGGCTTCAGGTCAAGCGGCGCATCAAGTTCAAGGCGCTATGTCTGTTGCATAAAGCATTGTATGGTGGAGGGTCAGTGGACCTACAGAAACTTTTTCAGTGGTATTTACCACGTCGGAATCTTAGATCTGCCAATAAAGGTCTAGTCCAGGTCACCAAAATCTATAAGGCCAGATGGGGAGTTAGAAGCCTTTCCTACTGAGCATCGAAGCTCTGGAATGAACTTCCAGCCATCATTAGGTTTCAACCTTCCAGACCCCGGTTTAGGAAAATGCTTAAGACCTGGCTTTTCCCTTCACTGGAATGAAGCCGTTTCACCCGAACTCTACTCGCTCCCCTCTATACACATCGCCAAGATGCCTCGGCATTCATGCGCTCTACAAGCTTTTTACTTACTTTACTTACTTACTATGGGAAAAGGAAAGGCTCTCTCTAAATGGACAGAGTCCTGTGAGGAAAATGAAAAGACTCTGGCTCACCCCGAAAACCAGTGGTTTTTATACACATTTAAGAATATGGAATAAGCAAAAACTGCTAATTCTGCATGGCATGACTAGTGATAACACCTATTGAGCCTCAAAGACTCATACATTAACAAGCCTACATTGGAACTTCCAGTGGAAGTGTCCTTCGGTTTGTTACATTGCTTACATGAAGAAAGTTTCATACACAATACATGCACTCTAAGAAAAATAACCAGTTGCGTCACAGTGTCCTGTTCACTGTGAAGACTGTGGGGAGGGAAGACATGAAGGTGGACATTGATTGGGAGTGGTAATGAGCAGGAGCAAGATGAACAGAACACCAAAACAGCATCCATATCAATAAAACGATGTCTCTGCATAAATGTGGCACAACTAGACTACATTAATAAACACATTTCTGAACACCTAATAAAAATAATTTCAAGTGCAACATTAATAATTCATCGGTTATGGCTATATCCATCATAAAAATCATTAGTATTCAAAAATAATTTGTCACCCAAAATTGCACATTTAGGAAAAGCTGCCACATTTGCATATAATACTACCAAGCATTAATTCACAGGTCGGACATCTTTCTTTTGTACATCTGCACTACAGCCCACAATGCTGCCATTTAGTAATCTTTCTCAAAATCCTTTCGATAATCATTTTAGGCATCTGCAGATTCATGAAGCACTACAAGCCGAGCAGCATCTAGACATTGCCAAACAACATACAAGACCTAAGCAGATAAGAAAAGGCGAGAAGCCACTGGATGCAAGTAGTTTTGTTGATGAATAAATGCTTGCACTTTAAAGGACCTGGTAAGTTTCAGGCTTTCTCTTGGGTCCCTCTAGCAGTAGTAAAATCATCCGCACTGTTGCAATCACTCTACCATTTACACTTAAAATACACCAAGTTTTTCATTCCTCTGTGGTCAAACAAGTTCATCCTAATATGTGTTTTCAGCCTCAGGTGGCTGGTGACAGAGGATGAATAAAAAGGTGCACTGATGTATTCTTCAAGCGAAGGAGCTATCTCAGATTATCTTGGTGAAAGTTAAGCAGTGCACTATCAACAGTTAATTGCTTCCTAACTAGCCTGAGAAGTGTTGTGCTTATGGTTTTATTTGTAATAAATGTTATTGGGTTTTGTAGATGAGTGCTCTTATAAAGCAATGCGTCCAATACATTTTAGTTGTGTAATGAGATGGCAAATTACTCAATTGTAAAGTAACCATATGCACATTTCTATTCATGTATATGTTGGGATTTCGTGCAAATAAGTATGTGAGCATCTAACATTGCATTTCCTAACAAAAAAATCATTCTTACAGAGACAGCGTTATGTACTGCGTAATTGCATTCCAAATCCCCCTCCCCTCTCAAACCAACGGGTGCGCCCAATATATTGAAACGTAAAAAAAATTAAAGATAGAAGAGTGTAATAGGGTAAGTTATACCGTCTGCGCTAAATGCCAGTATTAAATGTAAATACATAAGGCCATTAAAATGTGTTGCTGGGGAATGGCCAGGAGAGAACAAGTAACTCCGTCGCCATCCTAATTCGAGTATGCAAGATCATCTGTGCTTCAGCCAGGGTGTGGGGCTAGGATTTGCGTAGGGGCCCAGAAGTGTCTCCCTGTTGTGCGGCTGCATTTGATTAGGTTGTAGCCGTCTCTAGCGCTTTAAAAGACTCCACTAGGAGGTCTCAGGTCATGGCGATGGGCTTTTCCCGCAGTCTGCGGTGTTCCTCCCTGCGCAGTGCCCCACTTTCAGCCCGACCCCACCTCTTCATCTTGTCCCTTCAGGCAAGCAAGGTGGGTGGGACTGCCGACTTCCAGCGTCGAGTTATAAAGCGTTTCGCAAGTATAAGCGCTAATTCAGCAAATCTCGCTTACATCTGGTAGCCTTTTGGGCGAGGGTACAGGCCCAGAAGACAACTCTCCGCCTGGTGCCATGTTCACCCAACGACCACCTCCCGTAGTGTAGCTGCAATCTGTATCCAGTACGTAGAGAGGGCAGTGCAGGACCAAAACATGTGCAGTAGGTCAGCGTCTTGCTCGGGCCAGCTTGGAGAATTCGCTGCCACTGCAGGAAACATGGTATGAAACTGCTGTGGGGGTGAGATACGCTGTTTGAAGTATCATGTATTGTACAAATTTGAGTGTGGAGTTACGGGAGACCCTCCTCAGGTAGGCAAGCAGGGAGCCCCATTCTTTATCTGACATAGTCCGTATCCCACCTACTCCATAACGGCAGTAAAGGTGAGGGTGAGTGCGCCCGTATGCCCCGGTATAACCACCGTGCCACGTGTCTACCAGTGCCCATTAGATATATCGAGTGCACTAGTTCATGTGTTGGCGGTTCGGTCCGACGGGGGCCCAACACCCCTTGACATAGCTTCCCAGGCTAGTGTGTAGAAGAAACAACGTGTCTGTGAGCCCCTGTTCATGTATAAAATCGGCATGGTTAAGTAGGGAGGCATCTCCAAATAGTGCGCCTTTAGTAGTTACTCCGGCTTGTTCCCATCTGGATAGTCTGTGATGCGTTAGTGCCCCAGCAGGGATGGGAAGTCCCAGTAGTGGAAAGTTAGGGGCGTATGGTGTAGTGTGCACCATGTATTTTAGAGCTAGTCTCCAGTTTGCAAGTGCCACTTTCAGTAATAATGGGGCCGTAGTTGGGGCGCTCACCCCAGGGGACAGCAGAGTATGTAGCATTCCTCGCGCAATCATATTAGGAGTATATGCTGTCTCTAGCAGATTACGGCCAGCTAGCCAGTAAGAGAGTCATTGTAACTGGCTTGCCATACAGTAAGTAAGCCCTGAAATCGGGGGAGCCCCCATGCCTCCAGCCTCCAACGGCAGTTGCAGTTTCGTCAGACTGACTCGGTGCCTGCCCACACCCCATATTAAGCCTGTCAGTAGTGTACTTAGCATTGTGAGCAGAATAGTTGTGATAACCACAGGTAGGTTAGTGAAGAAGTATAAGATTCGCAGGAGCATTACCAGTTTAGCTTTAGCTAAGCGGCCCGCCACCGAGAGGGGGAGTGATGTCCAAAAAGTGACCTGGAACCGTAAAGAAGTGATCGCTCATAGCAGGTTCCCATCTAGTAGGTACTGTTGTGTTTTATACACCTGGATTCCCAGGTACTTGAATGTGTCAAGGGCTATGGCCATCTCAGCCACCCCAAAGGGGATCACAGTGGGTTACCCTCTGTGTATGATGTGCATATCACCGTAAAGAAAAACTCTAAGAAACAAGATGGTGGTATGCACATGTACACAAGGTCATCAGATTCGATGTAACTATGTGCAAGAGTCCAATCTATCGTGGGTTGATGTCGGTGCAGATGGTGAACCGCATATGTATTTCACTGCTCTGATGTCAACAGCATTCCAAAGAAATTTACACCATCCTCTGAAAAGAATGCCAGGCTCCAAGTGAACATAACAGCACCATCCAAACACCAGTTCCGCAGATGAAAGACCCATCTTGCAGCGAAATCACTGCAGCAACAATCTAATGCAGGGCAACTAAACACAAGACAGCAGTACAGAATCCACGAATTAAGCAAGCAATACTTGCCAGTCAACTCTTTGCAGTGTTTGGACAAAATATTGAGTTTTTAACATAGTGATACCAGAATATCTTTGCAAGAAAATTGTGATGTGGAGAATAGTGTCAACAGGAATATCACAGGTAAGAACATGTTAAAAATATTGTAGTTAAAAATTTAGTTGTAATATCCTTTTTTTGACATTTTTGTAATGTTGTCAGTGTTAGTATAATTGTTTTTGTGTTGCATTGTTTTTAAATGATTTTAGTTTAGTACTTGTTATGGAACAGTTTAATTAAATGTCTAAAGTTTGAATATGTTTAATATTTTTTTTATAGAAATTAGAAACATTTCTTTATTTTTTAGTAGTGGAATGTCTTGAGGGAATAGAGTGGGAAGGTTTTTAAAAATGTATACATTGAATTTTGAATTAAAGTTTAAAAAAATGTATTTACATTTAAAAATAGATTTTATATATTTGAATATTTACATTGTTTTTTGTGTTGAATTGCATTTTTATTATGTTTATTAATTTATTCAGATTATGTTATAATGTTTAATGTATCTAAATATATTTTGTATTGTATTTGACTGTTTAAATATTATCTATACATATTTATATTATAATACTTTTGTTCATTTTTATAATGTATGAATTTGTTTTAATGTTGTCTATTTATTACATATTTTAATACAGTAGAAAATATTTTTAAAAATATGTTTAAAAATAATAAATATATTTTTATCAAAAATCATTTTAAAAATAAATGTTCATATATTTTAATTTAATTTATATTTAATTACGGATTGTTTTTTAAATTTGTACTTTTTTATTTATATTTAGTTTGTAGTTAATAGATTTTAGTCTTTGTTAAGTATAATATTTATGGACATTTTATACAGTTTTAGTGTGAATAGTATGTGGAACGTTTTTATTGTTTTAGAATTACATACATTGTATTTATTTTAGAGTAGTAAATATGATCCCTCCAATAGGTTAAAGTTTCTATAAAATGTGTTGGAGTGTAATGGGAATAGTAAATTATATCCATTTAATGTCTAACACCTTACCCAAAATGGTTTAGATTGGAGTGTGAATAATTAATTTGACACCTCGTTTGTCCAGCATTTTCTCCGAAATAATTTAGATTGGATTAGAAATAGTAAATTTGACCCCTTCAGTGTCCAACACATTTTCCAAATTGGTTCGAATTGGAGTGGGAATAATAATTCTGACCCATTTAAAGTCCAACACATTCCCCAAAATGGTTTAGATTGGAGTGGTGATACTTAATTTGACCCTTTCAATGTCCAATAGCTTTACCTAAAATAATCTACATTGGAGTAGGAAGAGTAAATCTGGCCCTTTCAGTGTCCAGCACATTCCCCAAAGCGGTTAAGATTTGAGTGGGAATAGTAAATTCGACCCATTCAGTGTGAAACACATTCCTCAAAGTGAATATAGATGAGAATGGGAACTCTTAATTTGACCCCTTCAGTGTCCAACACATTCCCTAAAATGGTTTAGATTGGAGTGGGAATAGTATATCTGACTCATTCAGTGTCCAAAATGTACTGCATAAAGGTTTAGGTTGGGTTGGGAATAGTACATTTGACCCCTTCAGAGTCCAACACATTCCCCAAAGTGGTTCGAATTTGTGAGCTGTGAGAAAACGTTTATAGTTAAGATTGCATATCAAAGGGGATTCATAACTCCCATGAAGGAAGTTCTTTTGATTTAATCCATGTTAGGTGATGAATTACACCTCGTTTATAACATCCCTATATAGTGCTTGAAATAATCTTTTTTTATTAAAAGCGATATCTCTCTTGTTCGTTCTGTGGTATAAACAAAAAAGAGTCTATGGGGTTCAAATGTATCGTATCTCTCTTAATTTTTCAGCCTTATCTCCATGTTTCTTCATTCCAAATGGGCTGCATGTACATATTTCATAACAGGGGGTCCCCTGCTCTATTGTGATTCTTGCGTACATATGGGGGAATCGTATCTTGAGGTTGGTAGTAAAGGTATTCATTTTTAGAAAGCTGTTGCTGAGTGACATGCCTTGATGGAATGCTTTTATCAAGCGCAATTACTGTATATCATTCTGTGGGCATTTATGAAAGATCCTCCCCATTGATTAATGTGGTGGGTTCTTGCAATTTTTGTCAATTAGTCCTCTGTGTTCAATTACTTGAACTGTATTTGTCCTCTGAAACGTAAAGGTAAATTTCATCTCATTACCTGGCTCCATGGGATTTGGTCATGGAGCCCCTCGGGATAGGTTCCCAGATGGTAGACCCACCGTTGTTCTTTCTGTAACAGGTTCCTCTCAGCATTTGTGTCAATGTGTTCTAGGGTTTCCAACACCACCCATCTCATGCCGTTTGGAGTGTGTCCTACTTCTAAGAAATGTTTGCTCATCTTTGTTGTTGACTTCTTGCATCTTACGTTACTTCTGTGCTCACATATGCAGATTTTAATTCTTCTGCAGGTCATTCCGATATATACCGTAAATTGTAAGGGCACGTGATCATATATACCACGTGCGTGCTATTGCATTTGGTATGTCTCCTTAAGGTCCATTTCATATCATTGTTCAGGTCTAGTGTTTTGGTGGCAGAGGTTAGATGGCACACCAAACAATTTCTGCAAGGATAGTGGCCCACAATTAGTGTCAGCCCCCAGGCTGTTGTGACGGTGTTCTGTCTTATCTCCCTCTTCTTTGGGCAGGTATGCACCAGTATGTCTTTCATGTTTTCTCTCTTTTGTAGGTGAACCTAGGTTGCGGCCAATTGTAGGTGCCTGTGTTGACAATGTTCCAATTTTTCTGATCAACTTCTTCACTTGGTTTGATGTGGAGCTGTACGTTGTTACTCATGTGACGAGATCTTGTTTTTCCTGCAGTAAAACCTCCCTGTGCTGATTCATAACATGTTTATAGCATTTATTGATGATATGTGTCGGATAGTTCCTTGACTCCCGTTTGTCAGTTAGTGTTTTGGCCTGTTCTCTGAAGTCCTGATTGCAGCTACAATTGCGTTTCAAACGTAGATATTGACAGTAGGGTAAATTCTCCTTCAGAGGACGTGGGTGAAAACTGTCAAATAAGAGCAGATCATTTTTGTCTGTAGGTTTATGGTAGATTTTGGTGCGAAGAGTATTGTTTTCCACAAATATAGTGATGTTCAGGAATGTGAGATTACTCTTACTTAGAGTGCTTGTAAATCTCAGAAATTCGTCCAGTGTGTTGATCCAAATCAGAAATTCTTGTACCTTCTCTTCGGTGCCTTTCTAAATTATCAAAATATCATCAATGAATCTTCTTCACAAGATGATGTGTTTTGTGAAGGGGTTCACATAGCACAGGATACGTTTAACCTCAAAGTTACTTACATACAGGCCAGCCAGACTTGGGGCGAATGTGCTGCCCATAGAAGTCCCATGTACTTCTAAGTACAACGTTTCGTCGTATTTTAAGTAATTCTCTGTCAGGGCTAGTCTGCAGCATTCCATAATGAAATGCCTTTGTGTTTGGAACTCCCAGTTAGTTCTGAATAGTATTTGTTTGATAGTGTCCAGCGTTGCTTCTTGAGGTAGACTCGTGTGCAGGCTCTATATATCAAGACCTATTAACAGGTCGTGTTGTGGATCGAATGGTACAGTATCCAATAGCCGCAGAATATCTCGAGTGTCTTTTAGATAAGTTGGCGTTCTTTGGACCAGGGGTTTGAGGTAATAATCAGCAAACTGTGACAGTGGTTCCAATACTGATCCTATGCCCGACACAATGGGACGTCCTGGTGGTGGAATTTTTGCTTTATGCATCTTGGGTAAGGAATAAAAGTATGGTATTCTTGGTTCTTTTGTGTATAGGAACTCCACTTCTCTTTTTGTGATCCAATTTGACATTTCGGCTTCTTCTACCATGTTGGCGATGGTGTTTCTTAGTCTTCTGATGGGATCTTCTATGATTACTTGATAATATCTGGTATCGTTCAGTAGATCCATACATTGTTTCTCGTAGTGAGTTTTGCTCAGTAGGACAATTCCTCCCCCTTTGTCGGCTGGTTTCATTACTAGATCTGGATTGTCGGTTAGGGAACGTAATGCCAATCGTTCTTTAGTAGTCATATTATGGTATATCCTCTCAGGTGGTTGCAAAGCTTCGATCTCTTTGAACATGGCTTGTTCAACTGTTAAGATCTCTAGCGGGACTGCTGAGACTGGTGGACAAAATGTAGATTTCAATTTTAAATCTGTGTCTCCTTTTTGTATTGATACTTCTCGATTGTTGAAAAATGCTTTTAGTTTCAATTTCCTACAGAATTCGGCCACCTCACCTTGTAGTTGGAATTTGTCAAAAGTAGGAGTTGGTATGAAGCCTAGTCCTTTATTGAGTACTGTGGTTTGTTCCGCAGTTAAAGAGATGTCAGTGAGATTGAAGATTAGCGATTGTTGTTGCTTGTTCCTGGGAGTTGTCTCTGATCTTGCTTCTGGTTGTAACTCCTAGGGTGTTCTCCTCCCATCTGACGTTCTTCCTTCTCACTTTTTCTTGTTGGTGGCCTCTTCATAAAAAATGTCTCGGTGTTGGTTGAAAGTAAGGTGGTTGTCCTCCAGTGTATGGGGTGATCCATCCTCCAAACTGCGGGGGAAAGGGTTGGTAGAACGGTGGTTGCTGTTCAAAGTGGGCAGGTTGCCATGGTTGTTTCCAGCCTCTGCCTCGGCCTCTATTTCTGCCTCTGAACCTTCGTCGTCCTCCATTTTCTTCACTGCTGCGCCATCCTTTGGAGTCTGTAGAACTGTTCCCCTATGAGTCACAGTCCGAGAGTTCACCTTCTTTCTCTTTGGGAAGAGTATAGTCTTCTTTGGTGTAAGGATACACTTTCTCTTGGGCGAAGCGCTTGAGGTCTTTCCCCAATTTTTGCATTTTACTTTGTGTCAAGTAATCTTTTAATTCTGACATCTCTTTATTATTCTCATCCAGTTTCTTTTTGAAAACTGCTATCTGTACCATTGATTTCAGTTTGGTTTCGCTAATTTGTATTTTGATAGTGTGGGCTTCAGACAACTGTGTTGTTGTCTTGATGATTAGTACCAACCAATCTCTTGTACATCGCCACGAGATGGACGCCTAGTCTTTCCTGAAGGTTAGGTCTTTCAGAAAGATGTGCGGTGTGTTGCTAACCCACAGTCCTCTAAGTGCTGCGTTTCCACAAAGTATTCAGTCATCATGACGCTGTGTAGGGCTGTTTTGATCAGTTTTTGTTTTAATTCCATCAGAGATTCCCAGTCCTCTGTTTGGGCCAGAGTTTGTGGCAGGATCAGATCTGTCATGAGGGATGGTCCTGATAGTATAAAATCTATTTCCTCATCTGTGATGGTGAGTCCTCAATTCTCTGCCATCTTTGCTAATCTGCTAGACACCCTGATTTGTTTTGTGAGAAATTATTTGTTTGGAGTTCAGTCAGTCTGTAGATATTCTTCTTTTAGTTTTTTGGGCTATTCATATGAATGTTCCTTGTTACTTGTTCGTTATCACTTATAAATGAGATTTTCATGAAGTGATAATTTCTTCCCACAGCTGTGTGCTGCTTTTATATCAACAATCTATCAAGAGAGGGAAGTAGAAGCAGTCTGGGGTCCCACTCAGCTTCCGAATATATTACAAAGAATCAAAAAGGAGTGGAGCCCTGAGGCCTTGAGGGGTCTTGATAAGAAATATGTAGGACCATCAACAGCCATTTTCCGCCTTTGGTATGTCTTTGGCCATCGGTGTAGTCATGGTTCATAGCATCATCATCGGGCCTTGTTGGCCTCCACCAGGAGGTGTTCCCAAGTAAATGGTTGGGATCTACTTTGTAAAAAAGTGAACTAAAATTACCTCTTTCTCATAGAATTAGATTTATTCAGAACAATGATAAGGGTAAGGTTAAAAACAAAGGTGGGTGTGAAAAATAGAACTTGTAATGTGTCCTTCACATCATTTACAAAAAGGTCAAAAAAATGGTCTACATGTTTCAGCCGACATGCGCCCTTGCCAGGTCAATGGCTTTCATCAGGACCAACTTTAGGGGAAAAGGATAATCCCCCTTGTTTTTTATATATTACTCACGTCAGGTGGAACACTAGCCGCTGGACCTGATTATTCGGCCGGTCGTATTCATTCCGGCAAGCGCGATTGCATTTGCTCTCAGCAGTGAATAAAAAGAAAAGTTAGTTCACACATATTACCAGATCTCGTGTAGTATGTCTGTTTTTGTCCTATAAATGTGTGAAGTCTCATGTTTGTTTTGTGCCCTTAATGATGGTTGCATTATTTTAGTATGCTAATTGCACTTAGTTTGATTCAATGTGCTTACTATTAAGACTGAAAATCTACCTGTGACTGTCATTCCTCCATATCACCGTGCTGTTTAAAACATATAATCTCTTCAACGTTATTTTTAGTAAATCAGGGTATTAACAGTATTCTGCTTTTACACATATTCGTTCTATAAATATTGGTGGACCATGATTAGCTGCCCATATCACCGTACTGTTAATGAGTGCAATGTCCCCAACGTTGCTATACTGATCAGGGTTCCGCTTTCTTACATGCACATTAATTAGATATTGATGGGCCTGTGCCGATCGTGATTACCCCACTGGTTGAAATAACACGTACACATACATTTTCTAAGGTTGTCATTAGTTTAGAAATCGTGGGTACTAAAGAATGGCAAATACCCATTTTAGGCAGAGTTTTCCGCTGTTATAAACAGATGCTTTAACTTTTTAAATCGCTAAAAAGTTCCGCATAGGGTGGTGGGAGAGATGCGTAGTTTAGTTTTGGACGTCTCTATGATTGAAGATCTTGTTTTTTGATAAACCATCTTGGTGTTAACTCCCTTGGTAGTGTGGGGTCATGCTTCTAAAATCTAGTTTGCCAGCAAAAGTAACATCAATGGATGTTTCTGCAACCCTGCTACCCACTGAGTAAGAGTTGAATGTGCCCAGCGAATACTAGGCAGTGGATTTGGCCTTCAGTTGTGCCTTATAGCCAGTACCCCAGCAAGAATGCCCAGTGCACTGAGCATGCACTGGGTGAATTGCAAAGTTTTACCATTACTTGGGCAGTTTGGTAAGTTCTTTGTCCACACCCCCATCCGTGGGAAGGCAACCATAAAGCGTAAAGTGCATACCCGAAGCCTGGTAAGGTAAAACCTGTCCTGTATATTACTTACAGCTGATAAGTAACTTTAGCTACCTTTAGGCATACCACTTGACAGATGGTTTAATACTCTCGAGGTTTCCCTCATAGCCTCTCTTTGGCCCAGTAGAATCATCTTTAGTTCTTTTTTACTATAATATAAAATACAACATGGGTCGTTCAAGGTAAAATTAATATCTATAGTTTGTCAGAGGCTTTTCAAGTGGTCAAACCAAGGAATTTTATCTCTACCGTAGTTATGTTTCATATAGGTACCCCAATATAGGCTCAGGTAGCAACCTAACCTTTCACCTATATTTTACCCTGCCATTACACTACATAACGGTTCTTGGGACTGACCTTTTACCTAGTTACCGTACTACTTACAGGACGTTGGGTTTTCCCTGAAAGCTAGCCTTAATCAGTATGCATGAGGATTCTTGGAAACTCAGCAGGACTACCATCCCCTGCATAATAACTATGTATAAGGGTCATTCCTTCTGTCATTCTCAGTCCGACATGACACAGCAAGGTAGATCCCCTGAGGGTACCACTTTGGGTATATAAACACCATATCTTTGCTAAGGCAGGGAGAGGAGAAAAAGGACTCCCATGCTGACACACTGACGCAAGACGCTGCGGTTCCTGCATGCAGACACTCCAACTCGCAGTGGTCTGACATCCCTCGCGGGGTGTCCATCTCGAGACCAAGATGGGGTCCCACAGTCTCTCACTTCAGGTAATGGGGTTGACTTCATCCTAGAGGGATTCTTGGCTCTACACCTACATACATGCTAGCTACACTTAGGTACATCTAGTTAGGGTCGCATCGTAGGAGTACGCATTATTACTGTCATGTATTTTTATACCTGCCTGTATTCATTGTTTTAGCACTATGGTAGAAATCTACCATCCTTTTACTCTGTTGGTGCTTATAATCATTTA
This sequence comes from Calotriton arnoldi, assembly GCA_963921515.1. NCBI lineage: Eukaryota > Metazoa > Chordata > Amphibia > Caudata > Salamandridae > Calotriton > Calotriton arnoldi. Next base: position 763,833 of record CAWUFW010005554.1, on the reverse strand, counting down.
TATCTGTTTCTGTCTTATGGTTGTTTCAGCACACCTATTTTACACTAGAATGACCCTGGTTCAATAAATGCTTATTGAAAACGTCCCCACCGTTTATTCTGTGTCTCTCTGAGACAAAGTGAGCACGAGTGACTGAGCGAAAAGTATCGCACTGTTTCCACGATCCCTGAGGGGACAGAGTTGTCATGTTCGATAGTTGCCAAGAACTATTCTCTCCTTGGTAAGAGGGGTTTCTAGTGGCACTGTGAGCTAGGTGGTATACAGGCAAACATACCCGGTGGGGGTGTCTAGAATCAGTCTGAACACCAATCCTACAGTCTATGTTGTCTAAACGCGGAGATCCTATATAGGTTTAAAGGAACTACACGACACCATCTAGAGCCAAAAAATCCATCATTATTTCTTTAGTAAACTTTCTTTTGGTTTTGAACCAAGTTTCAAGTTTATATTATTTTGCAGTTAATAAAAACCTATACAACAGTCAATTCAAGCTATAAAATTCAGAAATTCGAAAAAAAAGATGCAAATATAAGTGACGATGCTTCCTAATATCAAAAGTGTGGCTAATATACTTTAATACAATGCACAATTTTAGTCCTAAGAACTTACTCTTGATAAAAACGAAAGTCCCCTTGATACGGAAGTGCAATTTTTAAAAATAAAGATGCTTATTGCTGTAGGAGTTCTTACATTGTTAATTACTTCTCCCATTCCTGGCAAAAGTCAGTGCATTCTATATAAGAGACAACCTTATGTCCATTGCGCAAATTTCTAAGCTGAGCGGGCTCTTAGGTAAGAAGTGGAATCGCGCTCCATCACTCGTGTGCCTGACGTTTGGTGGCTCTGCAAATCCGATGAGACTGAACTTTGAATGGCATCCTTCCTTTGTGCAGTTGTTTCTTTTAGTCATCTTTTATTTGCCTGGTTTTTCATCATGAATTGGCAATGCTGCCAGTCTCTTTTCATCTATGCAAAGGAATCTCACAAAGCGGCAGTTTAGTTGCGGTCAACCGGATCAAAACATGCCAGTACCGCCTGTCTGCAGCTTCGAGTTCCTCTTTGATTAAAGAGTGGATGGAGCATTATTCGTAGTTCCTCCAGTGGCTTTGAGCAGATACATATTAAGTGCAGAAGATCTTCCCACCCGATTCCGCTGAGGCGGCAGCAGGTTATTGTTGGATTCCGCCTCCAGGGTGGTTGATGTAGGAGCAAGGGTAGCATGCCCAAGAGGTATCTTAGGAATTTCTCCTTCACTGCCATGTTGAATCCCGTGCAAAGGTACGGTTGCGGCTTTGCAGCAACGTAACTATTCAATCCAAACCAGCCGTGTGCCCTGTCCGCCAGCAATGATTTGTTCTCTATTAGTGAGGACAGTTTGATAATTTTGTTAGCTAATTTGTTGAAGCTGGCATGGGTTGCCGATGTTTCCTAGAGGGCAAGTAAGCTTAACTGTGATAAAGAGTCATGTAGGTAAGCCCTGGCTGGCGAACTGTCTCGGTATGTCAACTACACCCAGAGATGCAAGTTTAGTGTGTTCTGGTCGGCGCGCCTAATCTTGTGCCAGCATTTAATGAACACCCCCGTCTGGCCATGGTTTGTCTCTGTAGGCCAAATTCTAATCTTGTTTGTGCAGGAGAGGTGTATTTTGGGAGGCCAAAGATCATTCTATATGCCCCGATGATAATGCTGTCCAAGATAGTTGTGTCTCTCCCTCGCAGTGGCTCACTCCCATATGATATTGTTGGTACGCGTTTTGCTTGTATTACCTGGAATAGAGGGTTAAGGTGGGGCCAGCCACTTTTGTCTTCAAGGACCTCAGTGCTAATGCTACGGTGGTACCTTTTCATCTCAGGGCTTCTCTCTGTGGTTTAAAGGATCCCTTTTTATCTATGATGACTCCTAGGTATTTATTTTTTGTCACTGGTTCCAAACGGTGTTTGCCCAGATGTCAACTTAGTTTTCTCCTTTTTGAATTGTTTCTTATCATAATTTTTGTTTTTTCCAAATTAATTGACAGGGCATTTTCCAACAAGTATTCTTGAGTGGCATCAAGTAAGTGCTGCAGTTCGAATCTGGTATGGCTTATTTGTACTAGATTGTCCGCATAATAGAGGCTTGAGAGAACCATGTTCCCCAATTTCGGGGAGTGAGAGTTGCGGTTGTCCAGTCTCATGGTCAGGTCGGTCAAAAAGAGATTGAACAGAGTGGGGGCAAGGATGCACCCCTGTTTTAATACCTTGATGGTTGTAATTTGCCTAGAGAGGTGCGTCCGAACCCCCAACTTGACCTTTACCCAAGAATCTGTGTGCAGCAGGACGAGCTACCTCAAGAGAGCAGGAGGAATGTTCCAGTTGGCCAACTTCTGCCATAGTTTGGCTCTGTCGACATGATCGAAAGCAGAGCAATAATTGATAAAGCATAAATACAGGGATAGCTTTGCTTCTTTAGCTGAGTCAATCAGCAAGGATAAAGCCATGATGTTGGTGGTAGTTCCAATGTGCTTGCAGAAGCCAGTCTGATTGGGTGGTATGATAGACATGCTTGTGGTCCAGGTTGTTATTTCCTCCATAATTGTTCCTGCACAGTATTTGGCATCAATATTGATCAGGGCCATCAGGCGATAGTTTTGTGCATTGCTCTTGTCGCCCTGCTTGTAAATTGGAGAAACTATAGACCCTTTCCAGGAGGCTGGTATCGATTCTTCCACCAATATCTGCCTTAATATTGCCTCCATGGTTTCAGACCTGTATGAAGAGTCTTGCTTGAACATTACAGGTGGAATACCGTTAGGGCCTGGAGCACCTTCCCATCTCCCTTTGGCTATCTGTCTCTTGGTTTGCAGAGAAGATATGCTAAAGGCCTCTGTACTAGTGATTTGTGCATTCTGCTGGCCATGGGATGCTGTGCCTGAGTTGTTGGTAGCAGTTTCATTTGTAGAAACAGGGATTGTTTCCTCTCCTGGATTTGTGCGGGTTCCTGTGTAGGTTCCCCACTGCTCGGGGCAGTTGAAATGCCTGAACAAGTACTTGGCCAAGGTTTCCTCAGGCAAATGAGAGTTGATTCCTAAGTGGGTCTGGCGTTGAAGTGAGTTTATTTTTGCCAGAACCGTGCACTGTCATTACTCTTTATGTCATGAAGCAGTTTTGCCCACAGTGCTTCCTTTTCCTGTCTTTTTATTGTACAAATTTGCTTTTTTAAAGCTGCTTTATGACGTCTCAATTCACACTGCAAGTTAAAATCGTACAGACTCCTTCAGAGTTTTCTTAAAGTTTTGCTTATAGATTGTTTAAACCTCTTTGTTTGGGCTTGTCGTAAAGCGGTGGAGTTAGATGGCACCTCCCATCCTGGGACGCACTTCTAATTGTTGTAGGGGTGGCAAATGTTCCACTGAACTCCTTAGTGAAAGTTTCCCATAAAATTAAGGGGTTCCCTGGTATGTTTTGCTTCTGCTGAAGTAGGCTTTTAGCAGACTCTCCAGTTTTGGACCAGATTCCATGCTTAGGCAAAAATGCACTAATATGAGTAGTGTCTTCTATTAAAGGAATTGCTAGCTCATTGTTCACAATGTATGATGTATGATGAGGTAGAATGGGGAACTGCAAGGAGTCTATGTAAAAAATGACTCATCATTATTTGTAGTTCTCTGGAATTTGACAACCCCCACAAAGCAGCCCTTTAATTAACACTACTAATACACTTACTTTTATATAATTGAAGAATTTAAATTATGGGCCTATTTCCAATTTTTGCTGCAAATCTAAAAATAGCCTCTGTTATTCTGGAAAATGTCATGCTTGCAATTTCGAGATGGGGGTTCCATGTACTCATGTTTGAAAAATGAAGGCCCAGGTATGTGAAGCTGTCAACCTCTACTATTTTCTTTCCTTTTACTCAGTGAGTTCTCTACTTCACATTTCCTATACCGCACGCCATCACAAAGGTTTTAGTTAGGTTTAATCTCATGTCCCTATCCTACATGAATGTTGTAAAACCTTCAATCTGACTTTGTAGGCCTTTAGCAGTCTGCGAGAGTAGCACTGCGTCGTCGGCATACAGTAAGGTTGGGATAAAACGTTTACCTATTTGAGGGTGGTCAGCAGCTATTTGTTGTAAATATGTGTTCACCACTTGATGTATTGACGAAGGAAAACAGGAGTGAGGCGAGAACACACACTTTACGAATACCCTCGTAATTATAAAGCCAGGGGTGCATTCACCATTAACCCCACAGCGTACACGAGCAGTCAAGTGACTATACAGTTGTGTTAAAAAGGATATTATATCTAACATGGCACCCATATCTGCCAGTATCTTACATAGCTTGGAGTGGTTGACAAGATCAAAAGCACTACTTAAATCAGCGAAACACTAAGGGGCCTATTACGATGGCGGTCGGAAAACCTCCCCGACCGCCATGGTAACGGAAAAGACCCGCGACATAACCGCCGGTCGCATTCCTTACTCGAAATCCGACCACGGCGGTCAGATCGCGGGCCTTAACATTGCGGCGGTTGCTGCTGCCCGCAGCACCGCAGCGATGACCAAATTAGCATGTCCAGCATTTCCCTGCACTGCGTGGCAGGCACTGCACAGTGCCTGCCACCTGGTACAGGGACATGTGAGGGGACCATGGGTACCCCCCATGCACCCACACCCCCACAAAACATTGGGGCCCGCAACGGGCCCCCGGAAGTCAATCACCGCATGCCTTTCCATGGCGGTCTGAACGCTGAGGAAAGGCTGGTTACCGCCGGCATCATAATCGTGCCGGCGGAGCCTGCCCTGCACCGCCACCATTATCCCTGTCCTTCTCCGTCCGAAGGACAGGAGTGCGGATGGTAACCGGCGGAAAAGCGGCGGTCGGAATTTCCCACCGCCGCGGTCACCACCGCCATCCTAATCTGACCAGGGGTTTTCTGGCTTGCGATCGCGGCGGATGTCCGCCGCAGGTCCGGCGGTTGCCACCGCCGGGCGGCAGTCATCCGACCGCCATCGTAATAGGCCCCTAAAAAGGTGTCCCTTTTTGCTATTGTGTATTTATTCACAATCAGGTTTAGGTTGATACATTGCTCCAATGTTCCAACCATATATCAAAAAAACGAATTGCTAGTCAGTGAAAACATTATTGTCTTTTGCCCAAGTTTCGAGTCTCTCTAGCAGTACCCTACCCAGCATCTTGGCTGAGGAATCCAGGAGGGAAATCAGTCTGTAACAGTTCACGTCAGCCCTATTTCCTTTCTTAAAAATCGGTACAATTAAACTTTCAGACCACTGGTATATAACCCTTTGTTGCTGCTATACATACTTGGGTTAAAATAGGTTCTCAAAGTGCGGAATGTGACTTGTAAGCCTCTACATGGACCCCATCAGTGCCCGAGGCCTTTTTATATGCACATTTCCCTATTGCTAGGCTAACTTCATCGACAGAAATCGGACTTAAAAAGGGGGTCAAGCAAAAAAGTAATGTCATTGGTAAATCCCGCAGTTATATTTTCTGGGTTTAATATTCCTTCATAGTGGGCTAGCCAATTGGCTAGTTGCACATGGGTCACAATCATGGGGGCAGAAGAGTCCCTAAGAAATGGCTGATTTATTGTCTTCCAAAATAGGGAACAATCCCTCAATGTGGCTGCCTTCTCTAGATCTTTCCATGCCTTCTGCCGTAAATACATTTTTCTTTTCTCTAATGAGTTTTTGTACAGTAGTTGGTTATCTTTTACTTCATCCCAGTTTCTAGGGTGGGCTTCCAAGGCTAATTTTAGTTTTTGGTTCGCCTGGGTGCATTGATCGTCAAACCATCCCGGTTCATTAACATTTTTAGCTTTAGCCCTAACTTTTAGGTTGTCTGCAATTACAACTGTAAGCTTATGGGAGGCTGTAAGAATTTTACGTGGGCAGTTATTCCATTTCATACATACAATAAATTCATCCTTATTTTCTTCAATTATTTTTTTCCAACAAGTTAAATTCATTTATAGCTGCCCACCTTAGACTAATCCTGTTGTTGCCGTCAGCCGCGGTCTGTGCAGGTAACAGCGGTGGGGCCGCAAGGCCACGTGGGGGGTATTTCGAGGGACGATGCTGAGGGAAAATTAATTATTTATTTAATTTTCCCTCGCCATTGTCCATCGAAATCCCCCCACCCGGCCCCATCGCCCCACCGCTGTTACCTGCACGGACCGCAGCTGGTTGCTGTCCGTTTCAAGGTGGGTAACTAACTGTTCCCCTTCCATGTGATCAGTCTTAATATTAAAGGCCAGGGAAAGTGGTTGATGGTCGCAAAAAGGGTTTGGCACTACCCTAAATGAATCCAGCATAATAAGACCATACTTGGAAAATAAAATATGATCCAAAATGGAGAAATGCTCTCCTCCCCAATAAGCCTTAAACAGTGTTTCCTGATTCTGTGTTTTGGACCATCAATTCTGGGTTATACTAGTAAATTAATTCATTCAATAGTTCCCCATATACATCATGCGTAAAGTGGGATTGGCCATTTCCGAGATCATATATATACCCACAGGCCTTATCTGTTGCAATTTGACATTCTGTAGCATTAAAATCCCCGCCCTTATAAGAGTATAATGGGACATAATACCTCCCACAACTACTTCTACTTCTTTCTGAAGGGAGAGGACCACTGTACTCTTGGAGGAATCAAACCTATTAATATGGTGGTTAATCAATACAAATCCCTGTTGTTTTTTAATTGAAAATACAAAAACTGAAAGTATAGGGAACTTATGTACGACTTAATCAGTCTATAAGGAATTAAGGTAGAAATCAGTACCGCTAACCCTCCTTTTGCTTTTCCACTGAGTGGTAGAATGGCTGGGGTAATAACAGAGGAATATCCTTCAATATAAAATTGACCCTTGTGCCACGTCTCTTGGAGGCAAATTATTTGTGAGGTTTTTAAGAAAGCATGCCATTCAGTATTATCCAGCCTATTCTTGACACCAGCAATGTTCCATGTCCTAAATATAATTTTCTTTCTCACCGGCACAGTATGCAAATTCTCAGAGTCTGTTGAAGTCTTTTCTACATGAGCAGGAGTGCCTTTCTCCGGAGGGGTCGGATAATCAACTGGATAAGTAACTAGAGATTTTTCCACCGGGACAATAGGTGCATTCGTATCAAATGAGGGATCTGATTGTTAATATTAGTCCTCACAACCACTAAGGGTGGCAAATCTATTTGTACATTTCCATGCCTCACTTCTATCTTGTTTACTGCTTCTGAAAATCTGGGCAGGGGACAGTTTCTTCATCAACTCCCATACTTGGTTTGTAAAAAACAAAACAGGGGCACAGCTGTAATTTCATTCCCACTGGTAAAAATTCTGCTTCGTTGTCTGTAATTAAGATTGGTAAGAAGCAGTTTAACCAGTGGCGGGCGCCGAACATTTGCCACTATAGAGTCCCCCATGCCTTGTTTCTTAGAACGTCTAACCCATGACACTTGACGTACCATGATGATGTCCTGACTTAGCACGTTTCGTGCACAAATCCTGTGTGACATCCAGTGTATCATCGTGTTACGTAAGTCTCCCCATGACTCTGATGTGCCAGATTTTAGTTTTGGAACATTCTTTAGAATGATCACGTATGGAGTAGCCTCCAGGGGGTAAGTGTAAGGGGGCTTCAACATGGGTTCCCCTCTTTGTATTTTCATGACTGTAATGTGCTACGTGATCAATATATCGTTTTATTTGTGGCGAATGGAACGGAAAGGGTAAAGCCTTCTTCCATGATATCATTTCGTTCTTTTGTTGCATACTCAAAAGCTTCCCTTCTCTTACATATGCCTGTTTTATCGTTAATAAGGGTCTTGGTATGACATGCCCTGCTGCATCGTTAGTGGTTAAGGAACTGACCGGTGCATTGTGTCTCCACAGAAAGTTACTAATGGACTGCTCAATTGAGGTCACGCATTCGTTTGTCTCCCTTGTTTCTGAAAGAAGCTTTTGTTCAATATTATCAATTTCACTGTGTATGCTTTTTAACAATAGTTCTAGGCCTTTTGATATAAGAGGCTTATGGGTATTAGCTGAGACCTGGTACATCGACCCATTTCCTTTAGGGATAGGAGTTTTCCTCACTTAAGTTTTCACTAGGTTCATTGTCCTAGTGGGGGCTCCTTTCCTGACTGTCTTTTTATTTTAGAGGGTGCAGTTAACTCTTCGTGGACTGAAAGTTCTGTTATTTCCAATGGGTCAATTGAAATGGATGGCAAGAGTGAACCTTTAGGTATTGTATCAAGTGTTGCTGGCTTATCCGTGATAAGCAACGATGGTCCACTAGTCAAATCAATGGGCTCAATAATAGCTTCTTTTGTTACCTCCCGTAACGTGCTTTTTGTAGCCACGAGCCTTGCCTCGACACTGACAATTTCTTAATTCAGCCTGCCCATGGCGTCCATAAGATAGTTATTGATAGCGCTGGAGGTTTTTGCAGACTTAGCATTGTTGCCCACAGGCTCTTGTGACTATTTGGGCCTCCCCATGATATCGCCCATCAACTCTTGTAAAAAAAAAACAAATAGAATAGTATAGTCTCACCGTAGGCACCAGGATCCACAGTCCAAGAGGGGGTGCCTGGCACGGCCTCTGCCAGCAGTGAACAGGCGCACACGGGCCCACCCTTGGCCTGGGCTTTGTCTGGGCATGGCCTGCGCGCGGCCCATGCCGTGGGCCCGCATCGCGCTTAAATGAGCTTTTCATCTCGTTGGGACAGGTTTCTGGGGAATACGGTTTCCCCACAGAGGTGCACTTCAGTGTACGGCTCTCCCCCGCCTGTAATCAGCCTCCCCTCACCAAAAACAAACAATGAAGCGTGTCCCAGCCGAAGGGGGCCGCGTCACACTTAAATGCGCTTTTCCTCTCATGGGCAGGGGTTTGTGGGGATTGCAGTTTCCCCCAGAGGTACGCTTCACTGCACGGCACGGCTCTCCTCCACCTGTAATCAGCCTCCTCTCGACAAAAGCAAACAATGAAGAGTGTCCTAGCTCCAGCGGAGCCGCAACGTGCTTAAATGTGGTCTTCCTCTCGTGGGCAGGGGCTTCTGGAGATTCAATCAATCAATCAATCAAGATTTGCAAAGCATGGCTGCATCACCTGTGAGGGTCTCGAGGTGCTGGGGGACCAAGATCATGCTGCCTGTAGTCCTATTGGTTGAACATCCAGGTTTTGAGGTCCTTCCTGAACTGCTGGCGCGATGGTGAGGCTCTCAGGTGTAGGGGAGGTTGTTCCAGGCCTTCACCTCCAGGTGGAAGAAGGAGCGGCCTCTACTGTTTGCCCTGCAGATGTGTCTGGTGGCTGCTAGGATTCGGAGTGGTGTGTCCTGGTAGGTTGATGGGAATTAATTCGATTGTTGAGGTACGTTGGTCTTTTGATGTGTAGTCCCTTATATGCGTGTGTGAGCAGCTTGAACTGGCATCTCTTCGTGACTGGTAGCCAATGGAGCTTCCTGAGGTGAGAGGTGATGTGCGTCCATCTGGGGAGGCCAAGGATGAGTCTGGCTGCTGTGTTCTGATGGTCTGGAGTTTAGCCATGAGTTGGGCAGTAATTCCTATGTAGTGGGAGTTGCCGTAGTTTAATCTACTGGTGATGAGTGCTTGCGTGACTGTTCGCCTGGTGTTGGGTGGGAGCAAAGAGAAGACCTTCTTGAGCATTCAAAGGGTGAGGAAGCAAGCGGAGGAGATAGCAATGACCTGCTTTTTCATGGATAGCTGGCTGTCGAGGACGATGCCAAGGCTGCGAGCGTGTTCGGTGGGTTTGGGCCCAGCTCAGGTGGCCGCCATTTGTTGTTCAAGAGGGTATCCTTGCCTTTCCCGAAGATGAGTACTACTGTCTTGTCGGTGTTGAGTTTGAGACAGTTGTTGTTCATCCATACGGCCACGTCTTTCATGCATCTTTGGAAGTTGTCCTTGGTGGTTGTTGGTCAGGGAGAGGATGAGTTGGGTGTCATCGTAGTAGCTCGTAGTGGCATTGTAGTGGCTCTTGACGATGTTGGCCAGGGGTGTCATGTATATGTTGAAGAGGGTTGGGTTGAGGGATGGGCCTTGAGCTACACAGCAGCTGATGTTCATGGGGATTGAAGCATAAGGAGGTAGGATGACCCTCTGTGTTCTTCCTGTGAGGTAGGACGCGATCCACTTGAGGGCTACTCCTCGGATTCCAATCTGGTGGAGTCTGTTGATCAGTGTGTGGTAGGATATGGTGTCAAAAGCTCCTGAGAGGTCAAGGAGGATGAGGGCTGCTGTTTCTCCGTGGTCTAGCAGCTATCTGATGATCCGTGGCTGTGACGAGGGCTGTCTCTGTGCTGTGGTTATCTCTAAAGCCGGAGTGGGAGGGGTCCAGAAGGTAGTGGTTCTCCAGATGTCTAGTGAGCTGGATCTTGATGGCTTTCTTGATGACCTTGGCTGGGAAAAGTAGCAGGGAGATTGGTCAGTAGATCTTCGGTTCTCCTGGGTCTGCTGATGGCTTCTTCAGAAGCGGCTTCACGTCGGCATGTTTCCATTTCTGATGGAAGTGGGCCGTGGTAATAGAGGAGTTGAGGACCTTGGTGAGTTCTTTGCTGATGGTTTGATTGCCGAGGTTGAAAGTATGGTGAGGGCAGGTGTCTGCTGGGGCTCTGGAGTGGATGGATCTCATAATAGATGCTGTCTCCTTCTCAATGAGGGTGTTCCACGAGGTGAGCTGGTGCGAGTGGGTGTCGGTCAGTGAGATTTATTTATTTGAAAAGTTTTATAAAGCGCGAACAAGACCCTTACAGGTATCAGAGCGCTGTACAGATGTGGCGAAAGCACAAATAAAACACAATTGTACAAATGGTGTAGTTAAGTCCACACACTGTCAAACAGAGGGGGAAACAATCAAGGTCAGGAGTTGGGGAGTTGGCCCGACCCATACATAATCAGAATTGCCCTAGAGCAGGATACCAATTAACAGACAAGAATACAATAAGTCCAAACAACGGTGTAAAATAAGAATCAATTGCCCAAGAGCAAGATACCAATTAACAGACAAGAATACAATAAATCGAAACGACTGTGTAAAATAGGAATCAAATTTGTAGACAGGGCACGTCGGAGACGGTCGCGGCGAGGGCTTTCAAAGAAGCCGAATTCCTCGCAGGCGGAGAAGGAGAGAGCAGAGGCTCTACAGGTGGTGACGACCATGCTACAGGGACACAGAATGCCAACGGAGGGTGACACTGGATCGGAGAGAGGGTCTGGTGGGTCGGACTCGGACACGTCTCAAAGCGGCAGTGTTAAGTTGCCACATGTGACCCCAGGCACTGCTGATGAGATTGTATGATCGGACTCTAGCTGGTTTCTCATTTTGCCTTACTCCTTCCCTTCCTGCCCTTTCTCTCCCCTCCTCTATGTGCTCGCCCACACTATCACATTTCTCTTCTCTCTGTTGTGACTGAGGGGCACCGGGGGAAATGGGCGGGGTGGCTGGGTGCGCCCCTGGGTGAGGGCGGAATTGGTCATCCAGGTCCGACGCACTTTGGGCTATTGCCGGAACCACTGTAGGGGCACCTTTGGTGGCAACCGCGCTCCCTTGCTCCTGTGTTGCCACTAGAGGACTTTGTGCATTTCAACACAGTTTGGATGGGGACTAGTTTCGCAGTACCTGTCCTGGGGAGGGGGAATTGGGGGTTTAGTTTCTTTGACGGGTTGTTAGTTGGGAACAGGCGTGTCACACTGGAAGCAATGACTGGGAGAATGTTTCACTTACAGGGATGGGTACCCCGTTTGATTTAAAATGTATTTCATAGAATGTGCGGGGGATGCATTCAATGGTGCGGCGCCATAAAATACACGCATACTTAGTCCGAAAGGGGGTTCAAATTGCGCTGCTCCAGGAGACTCACATAATAGCACAGGAAGGGGCGGCCCTACAGCGCCTATGGTGAGGCCAAGCGTTTTACACCAATTACTCGGCATTCGCCAGGGGAGTACTGATTTGGGTAAGGGCGGAGGTACCCTTTCAATGCGTGAAGCAAATCACAGACCCGGAAGGCCGCTATGTTGTAGTAACTGGGAAACTAGATGGTAAAGATATAGTTTTGGGGAACATTTATGCCCCCAATACGGAGCAATCTGCCTTTTTGTCCCAGCTCTCTGGGAAGTTGGCGCCCATACTAACAGGTTCAGTAATACTAGGGGGCGATTTCAATTGTATTCCTGATGTGGTCCTTGACTGCTCCCATCCCCCACTCCCTGATGCACCCATTCATAAAATAGCGGCAGCAAGGCAAGAGTGGCAGCAGCGATGGGGTTTAGTGGACTCTTGGAGAGCGCAGCACCCTGGGGTTCGGGATTACTCCTTTTTCTATGCTCTACATGACCTCCATGTCCGGTTGGATGCTGTTTTGTGCTCCCCCGATGTGCATGAGGGGGTACAGAGTAGTGAATATCTCACTAGGACTATCTCGGATCATAACCCGATCCTGCTGAGGGTACAATTGTCTCACATAAGGCCTAAAATACCTACATGGCGCCTACGCCCTGAAGCCTTGGAGGATCAGGTTTTCCGTGCAGCGGTGGGCACAGGCGTTGCCCAATATTTTCAAGAGAACGCTGGCTCAGCGACGGCTTCCTCAGTGGAATGGGACGCTTTTAAAGTAGTCATTAGGGGTCGCTGCATTTCAGAGATGGTGGGAGTACGCAAAGTGCTATTGCGAGACATACAGGAAGCAGACCAGCGCTTGCGAGAGATAGAGCGGGAACATCCTGAGAGGCCTGATAAGCAGGGGGAACTTATAGAGGCGAAAGAGGCAGTTGCTGTACAGGTAGAGCGCCTGCGCTGCTTTGACTATAAACGGTACATCGCTCGCCCCCACACTGAAAGAGACAAATCTGGGGCCCTCTTGGCCTGGCTGGCTAACCCAGCCAGGCGGGGGACGGTAATTTTGGAGCTTAAGGAACAGAATGGGGAGGTCTGCTATACCCAACAAGGCATTAATGACCGGTTCCTTGCCTACTATGCAGATTTGTATAAGAGTAAATTGACCCTAGTAGAAGACGACATTAATAGGTTTGTAAATGCAGAGGACCTGCCGCACCTAGATGGGGAACAGGCGGACACACTAGGTAGGGATATCGAACTCGGAGAAGTGAGGGGGCTTTAAAACACATGGCTAGGAACAAGACGCCAGGGATAGATGGCCTACCGATTGAATTCTATTTAGCGTATACTGAACTGTTGGCCCCTAGGCTGGTTAAACTATATAACGATGCGAAGCAGGCGGGACAACTGCCAGCAACAACTCAGGAGGCCATCATTATTCCGCTGTTAAAACCTGGGAAACCGCCCTGGGACAGATCCGCCTACCGCCCACTCTCTATGCTTAATATGGATTACAAGATCCTGAGTCGTATTTTAGCTACCCGTCTCCTTCCCTATATGACGACCCTAATACACAGGGATCAATCCGGGTTTATCCCAACCAGGAAGACGGCTGTTAACGTACGACGCCTCTTGCGGGTATTAGAGGCTGATTCTTATCAGAAAGATGTCGCGACTGTTTTCGCAGTGGACATAGAAAAGGCATTTGATAGTCTGGAAAGGCCTTACTTGTTCCAGGTACTGCATAAATTTGTACTAAGGGACGCATTTGTAGCTTGGACAGCCCTATTATATAAAAACTCTACTGCAAGTGTTAGAACAGGGGGTTGGTCTCTGACACCTGTACAGTGGACCGAAGAACGAGACAGGGATGCTCGTTATTCCCCTCTTGTTTGCCCTGGCCATGGAACCACTCCCTGCTCAGGCCAGGACGGGTCTACATTACCGAGGCCTTGATGTGTAAGGGCAGACTCACCACATTGAGCTCTATGCGGACGACTTGCTAATGTTTTTAGCGAACTCGAGAGGAGCGCTTTCTGGAGCGAAGGATTTGGTCCGTGACCTTGGAAGAGTAGCAGGGCTCAAAGCAAATTGGACAAAGTCCTACCTCTTCCCAACAACCGAAGTTAACTCTGGCCCGCAAGAAACTGACGGAGTGAAGTGGGAGTATAGATGTTTGACGTATCTCGGGACCCAAATATATCACACGCAGGGCGATTTGCTGGAGGGCAATATCAGTAGAGCCATTAGGGGGATGAAAGGCAACTTTGATTTTTGGGGGCGCTACCTCTGTCAGTAGCTGGACGGGTGGCCTTACTTAAAATGGTGACCCTCCCGAGACTGCTCTACTATTTTGGGACACTGCCGATTTGGATACCGGCGAGATTCTTTACTCAACTCAAGACAATGGTTACGGGGTTTTTATGGGGAACTAGCAGGCGGAGGGTAGCACTAGGAGTCCTTATGAGATCAAGATCAGAGGGGTCTGGCAGTGCCTGATTTTAAGGCTTATTACGTGGCTGCTCAGTTACAATGGCTCCCGCAGGAGGTTGCGTCTGGATTTCGAGGCATGGGGGAGCGCAGAGGCGGGGCTCCGTCGCTGCGGGTACTGTCCCAAATTGTTTTGAAGTTGCCCATCTGACTACATGCTATACCGGGAGAACTACGAACAGCACAGCAATGCTGGAATAGGAGCCTGAAGCGAGCACGGATTACATATCCCTATGCGCCTGAAATCCCCTTGTCCATGTGTGATGCACTGCCGCACTGGGGTACCTGGCAGGGGTTGGCAACCTGGAGAGAGCGGGGACTGACCACTATAGGAGACTTATATGAGGACAATACTATGATTCCCTTCAATGACTTACAGGAACGATATGACCTGCCCAGAGGGGACTTTTTATTACACTCTGCGCTTACCGCGGCTATCCGGAAACATTGGAGGGAGGGCCTAAATGAACCGCAGACATCGATGGGGTGTCAATACATAGTGACGGGAGGGGGCAGACTTTCGACATTTGTTTTGGGATTGCCCGCAACTGGATAACTATTGGGTAGACGTGGTCGCATTACTGACCGAGAGCACTGACAGGGAACTGGAACCGGCTTTGGGACCCTGCCTCTTACATTGGTTCCCCCCACACGGCCAAAAATAAGATTACAAGCAAATTCCTGGATATGGGTCTATTATTAGCTAAACGAGATATCACTATGCATTGGAAAGCATAGAGGGGCCCAAATGTAAAAAGATGGAAGGTGGATTTAATCAAATGGGCGGAGTGCGAAGGAATAGTTTGACTGCAGTTAGCAAAGCGAGCGGGAAGTGAGAGGGCATTAGAAGCAGCGAGGGCATGGCAAACATTGGTGGTGCTTCTAAAGAGCCCGGACACTGATAGCGACGAGGATCCCATGGCTGAAGCTCCTGGTGAGATAGATTAGATAGTTTACCCCTGTGCACTGTATGAAAAGGCGGAACTAGACACTGAACACAAGGCGCCCCCGTCCCTAATCAGGGTTAGATCCCTAAGCATTACTTTTGTTACCTTTGTGAAGCCAACCTGCAGTAACCCCAGTATGTAGATCAACTATTGATTGTATGTGACACGCCTGGTGGGAGGGATGGGTGGGGGAGGTTTTAGGGGGATAGGACTGTTTAGGGTACATGATGCTGACAAAATGTGCACCAAATGATTATTGCTGTGTACATGATTCCTAAATTGTTGGCAGGGGGATGGGAATTCTATATGCAGCCGAGCTATTATACTTATATCACATGCAGTGATGCCTTCGTTAATTGACCTGTGTGTACCTTGGCATAGATCATTTCATAGAATGTACCTGTTCAGATTGTAAAACTCAATAAAATTTGTTTTAAAAAAAAATGAGAACAAGTTGATGCTGTTAGTGTTCACTCAAGAATAGCCGTTTGACATATTTCTTGAAAGATGCAGTGGAAGGATTGGATCTGATCTCGGAAGGCAGAGCGTTCCAAATTCTTGGAGCAAATCCGGTGAAAGCACGATTGTAAGATCTTTCCTTTTGAATTTGGGAGGTTTCAAAAGTAGGGTGGATGTACTTATTAAGTTCCGACATGAGCCCGATAGTTCAAGCTTATTTGCCAAGTAAGCCGGGATGTTAGGCCTGGGCGAAGTACTACGCTACGCTCGCGTAGTTTGCGAAGTTTGCGCTACTTCACACTACGCGAATTGCACGTAGCACAGTGCAAACACGCGTAGCGTAAGCGGTCATTTTTGCTTGCTCGCGGTCCTCAACGTCAAGTTGGCGACCGCGAGCAAGCAAAATGACATCCCGGCGAGACTTTTTCCTCGTTCGCGATCAGCAACATCAAGTTGCCGATCGCGAGCGTGGAAAATAAACCTCCCGGCGAGATTCTCAACGCGGGGAGGTCAGGTTTCTCATTGCGAGTGGTCGCGTATGCTCGCGACCGCTCGCGATGAGAAACTAACAGTCCGCGTTGAGAAAGCTGCCGCTCGAGTAGAAATCTACTCGAGCGGCAGAAAACTGACCGCTTGCACTGTGCAAGAAGCCGTTTGCAATGATTGCACAGTGCGGACAAGCATCCGGCACTGTGCAATCAGTGCGAACAGCATTTTGCACAGTGCACTACGTAGTTCGCGTAGCTATGCGTAGTAGCGCTACTACGCGAACTACGCCCAGCCTTAGTGTTGTAGTGTATGGCTTTATGCGTCAAGCAAGCAATCTTGAAACGTATCCTAGCTTCGATAGATAGCCAATTTAGTTGCAAAGGTCGGGGAGATGTGGTCATGCTTTCTGGAGCCAGTGATGAGCCTGGCCGTTGCGTTTAGAGTAGTTCTGAGTGGGGCCAAGCTAGCTTTGGGAAGCCCAGCAAGGGTCACCAAGTCATATTCCAGTCGAGAGATAACCAGGGATTGTGCAGCAGGACTGATGTGATGTTGATGCTATCCTCAGCGGGGGTTGGGGTGCAAATTCTTGGTAGATGGTGTTGATTTTGTTGTGAAAAAACTCCAAGAGGGTGTCGCAGAAATCTTGCGAGGGTGTGATGTTATTTTTGGTTGCCGAGGGGTTGGTGAACTCCTTGACAATGTAAAAATGTTCTTTGATGTTTTTGGAGCTGTCCTTGATACGGGTGGCTAGGGCGGTCTTCTTGGTGTTCTTCAAGAGGTGGTGGTATTGGTTGAGGGCCTCTTTGAAGTGTTTTTGGTCCTCAAGGGTCTTGTTGGTGCGTCATCTTCTTTCCTTCTGTCATCAGTCTTGCAGTTTCCCCAGCAGTGCGCTTCACTGTACTGCTCTCCCCCGCCTGTAATCAGCCTCCTCCCACCAAAAACGAAAAATTAAGAGTGTCCCACTGTTCTTATTAGCATACCCAACATCCAGCAGGCGGCCAAAGCCCTGCCGTGCATGTGGAGTTGGGTGCAGTGTCTGGCAGAGGTCAACAATCCACCCCACATTTGTTTATGTAATTAATTTTCCTAGTTCCTTGAGACTCTCTCAGCACTCCCTTGGGAGTCCATCAGGAATCCTGCAAGATCGTGTTGACCCCCACCCAAATTAATTTTTTTAATTTTGGGGGCAGTCTGGGACCCCACGGGGTCCGCCTACCCTGCCCCCTTATGTCCTTTTTCAAAAACCTTTTTAGGGCAGAGGACCAAGCCTGTGACTCCTGTAATCATCGCCACATTATTACTTTACGTGTTGTGGCCAGCCAATCAGAGTGTTGGCTCTAAAAAAGCCCCTAAGCCAATCAGAAAGCTTGATTTTTTTATTTCAGCCCTTTGGTCCAGATATCTATACATTTTGAAACTTAATTTCTCAAAAACTATATAGCTTTCTGTAATGCATTTTGGCTGTAGCACTGTACAAAAATCCCTATGCAAATTGCATGGGGAAATTGGGTTTTGTGGCCCCATTTTTCTTAGCTCTTGCTTGACGAATCACTCCTAAATTTTCCAGACAGGAGCTGAGGTGGATGAACTTTCTTTTTAAGTCCTAACTATAGCAACAGAGTGGTAAACGCCACTGTGTGATATAATATGAATATCATAAATAAAATACTAACATTTTTTATACATTCTCATAGAATCACTTTCGACATTTGAAATAATCTATTAAATCACAGTCCAGCTGTACACAGTAGTTCAAATCTTAGATTCCAGCAAAATAGCATTCCATACAATATCATCTAAAAACGGCTTTAAAATATGAAAATGCAAGCATCCCAGTTGGCGTGTTATTGCACTATGTAAATCCTGTGCCAGAAATAAAATAGTCACATAAGAAAACTAAGTTACCATTTTCAAAACACAGTTCCTACAGAATTCATCTAAAATACCATCGGTATAAGGATAGACTACTACTAAATTCCTATATAGTGGTCTATCCGCTGATTCCGAATTTTCCATACAGCATGCAAATATTTTACTAAATTGATAACAATAACCTCCCGGGTGTCTGTTTTTAATATCCTCAAGGAACCTTATGCCTAGTGATTAGCATAGTAGTATAATCCATTTTCTCATTGGAAGTTTATAAGCTGCACAAAAGAATAGAATGTGATTTAATGATTCAGAAGTGTTATCACAAATAGGGAAACAGTGTTAGAATTCTTGGACTTTGCCCATCTAGCTGTATACTCTAGCGTAGGCAAAATCCCATACCTAAACTTTAAGTATAGCTGTCTAGGGAGAGGGCTCTGGATGACATCTAATTATGGCTCATAGAATGGGACAATCTTATGGTCGAGGAATTGATCTGTCAAACTCCCTGATTAACAGTTCTTAACTGTTTCTCCCCAGAAATATTCTCTGCACCAGTCCTTTATCAATTGCCTTGATATCAAATGAGAGTTATCTGGGAAATCCCAGAGATTCTCAAGGGCAAGAGACAGAAACATTTTCCTTACATGGAACAACCATGGAATCCTCAAGTGGCCTGCTGAACTTATAATCTCTCTGAGGAGAGGTCTATAGGTTTCAAGCTCTAATGTTGTCCATAGTCTATGCCAGAATAGGAATGGTCGCGACCGGATGGTAAACAAAATGGGATACTTAGTTATAAATAATTGCTCTTGAGAAAGGATCTTTGTTTCAAGTGATGTGACTTCTCATCAGAGCCGGCTTTAGCACTGGTGGCGCCCAGTGCGACAATGCCCCCATATGACCGCCTCCTCGCATTCCCTCACTACCACAGGGGCAAAAGTGCCACTCATCTCTCCATAGGCCCTCTCTCAAATACATTTCATTTGTTTTAAAGCGCTGGTAACGGCTGGCTTCACTATTCCTCTCCACTATCCTCATAAAATACAGATCTGTTCTTTGCAGCAGCCATATTAACTCTCTGCGTTACTTTATGGTGAGTCAAAACTGCCACTAGACAAAACTCCCATCTCTCTCTCTCTGGCAGGCACATTAATCTCCAAGAGTTATCATGACATTTTTGCTGCTGCCTGAAAGCTGGACACACAAGTAACTCTGCAACAGGTGCTTTTAAATCGTATGCTTTTGCTAAACACAGCGCCACCCCGAGGTCAGTGCCCCCACCAGGTCTGTGCCCAGTGCGGTGGCACCAGTCGCACCGCCCTAAAGACAGTCCTGCTTCCCATTACAGCACCATAGCCCTATCTTGAAGAAAAGACATGGCCTTACCATCTTGAATGCTTGCCATTTCATGGTGGCCAATATGACAAACTCAGGTTGAGTTGAAAGTAGGCCACAGCCTCTTTTAGTATCAATGCAGAGAAGTCATCATATAGTAGCCACCAAAGGTTGAAGTGCCATACAACCTAGGGGCATACCCTTGTGGTGCATAAGTGTAATTCTGTCAGAGAGTGATGTGAAAGACCTCACTGGAGAATACACAAAATATGGTTTGACTGTTTTGAAGGCTGTGGTGGAGGCAGGTATTTGCACCAGTGGCATTGACGTTTCCTCACAGTAGGCACCCATTTAGACAAGTTGAAAATTAAAATTAAAAAAAATTTCAGTAATACAGTGCTACCACCAATATGGTACAACCCAGAGTAACATAAACTGTTGCTGGCTAGGCATCCAGTGCTCAACATTAGAGGTGGGCTATTTTACACCAGTTTGGTTCCTGTCACTGTCATGGTCTTTGTGACCTCAAGACCAGGGATTTCAAAGTACGTGCCAGGGATACCAAAATGTAAGTTAGGGGTTCCAGTTGCTTGTCCCCCTATTCCTAATTGACATTGTTTGATATCAGAATTTCATGATCAATGCCCAGATACAATGCAAGAAATGTGAAAGATAGGGGCCCCTTCAAACCCACAATTGTTGCTCTATTGAACTCAGGTATTCAGAATTCAAGTCAGCTGCCTGCCTACATTAACAATGTCACTGTGCAGTGAGAGTTGAAGGTGACAGCCAAAGTTTGCCTGAACCGAGGGAGTCTCCTACATATAGTGCCATTCTTCCCCTGTAGTGGGGGTTACAAAGCACAGTGAATTGGTCTTCTGAACTTGAGGTAGTCTCACAGATATGTTACCAATGTTCCTATAGCACAGAGAGCCCTTGTCTCCCTGAACCCCTTGTAGTTTCCAAGATACATTAGTAACGTATGCCTATCTCAGTTTAAGGTGCAAACAGCCCTGATCTTCTGGAATTATAGGTGTATCCCACATATGTTACTACTGTCCCTTTATTACAGTGAGCCTTGTAGTTTTCACGATGCATGAATAATTTATGTCTATGCTGCTGGTTTAAGGTGCACATCCCTGGTCTTTTAGAACCTGAGGGACTCCCTCCAATATAGAATCAATCTCTTTGTGCACTTGGGGCCATTGTTCAAGCAACCCAGTTTCTGAGAGAGACCCGTGAATACCTTCACAATGTCCTCGTTCATCCAGGCCACAACAATACAGGCAGTCCTTTTCTAAGCGACTGAATAGGAGCAGACAATACTTTTCTACACAGGTGTGCTATGAATAGGGTTTCCAGTTTTCAGTTAAAACTGATTATAGCTGATAAAACACCACCGAAGGGCAAATGTGCTTTTCAGGAGAAACAGGAAAAAAACAGATTTTGCTGCACTTTTAATGATTTGTTACCCTTTAGTGTCAAGCAGTAGAAACAAAGGGCCTAACTCTAAGCACTTTTCTGTGAACAATGCTCCCACTATGACCCACTTGGGCCATGATAAGCCATGTAATATGCCCTTGTGGTCATCTGCAAGTTCCCTGGCCCCTAGGACTTACTTCCACTCCCTTTTTGATAGCATGTCTTACACCATATGATGTTCAGTTCACTGTTCAGTGCATGTTGCTGTATAGTGGCCAGCAGTTTCACAGCGGAAATCTGTGATATATATTGGGGTTAACACAATCAAACCATTTTTTTTGCAAGGCGGAAACTGTGCTTGCAGCATGGAGGAATAGGCAGAGAGGAGAGTGGCTGTTCTTGCTCTTTTCGCACGAACACCAGGAATAGGGGCGACTAGGACAGATAAGAACAATCAAGTTTAACCCCTAGAGGACAAACTGAAGAAACTTGAGAAACTCAAGAAGACGGAAATCTCCAAATGGTGGGAAGCAATATCTTTGCAGAACTACATGGACAACAAAATGGTCCCTAGAGGATTGAGGATTTTCACTACTCTGTCTTATGACTCACCCAACCCTAAAATGCTGGAGGAATGGTCCGAAAATTCCGCAGCCAGCTCCAAACGCATGCTTGAGATACTGGTCAAGTATGCGTGGATCGATCGAGATGCATTACTAGCAGAAATTAAGGTGATTCAGGATGATCTCGACGCTAACATGGAACCCAATAACCTGAAATGACTAATGGAGGCCATGAAGGATCGCCTCAAAAGTCATGAAGATGACATTAAAGCCTGCAAACAACGGAAGCTCCACAGAGACTACGGTGATTACGAGGTGGGAGGATTCTCACCTTTAGCAGAAAGTACGACCACCCGTACAAAAACAAATCACCGATATGTGACACACAGGAGGCAGCACCGGAAAGCTCCCTGTCTGAGCAATCAACTGCCAGTGACATAGAATCCGAAACATCAGGAGGCAGTGCATCGGGAAATGAGAGAGTCACCCGACCTGTGACTTTTTGGACGAGTACCGTCCGCTGCGCCGGGGAGGCAGACGACAAGGGACACCCCAGCCCCGAAGCCCGGGGGACAGAGAGGACGAGGCAGAGGAAAAGGCCAAGGAGGAGTCAAAAAAGAAGATTACGGGTCCAACAAAGATGGCGGAAGAGGCAGAGGACGAGGGCGCATGGGAACCAACACCGCGAGCTCCAAAAGGTGCTTTAATGGATCCTGAGGTGGTCAATAAGACTATTATTAACCTATCTAAGAGACCTCTGAGTGATATTGAGAAGCAAACTCTCTGCTTAGGTCTCTCTTTCTGTCCCTCTTCCTCCTTTAACTATACTGACACAAGAATAGATTTGTACAAGTACATTCGCAAACTCAAACTTAGAAAGTGGCACAAAAGGAGGTCTGTGGGCCCTGATAGAACTAATGTAGCGCATTCACAGGGCAATGAGATTGATCTTGACATCAGAGACATGGATACTCTAGTATCTAGTAGCTACAACAGGAGCCCAACCAGATGGGGACTAACATCACAGAGACATCTGTGCTTGATGAGTTAGGCATCACCCATGATGCAGTTGCAAGTACTAGTTTTAAGCCACGGTCCACTTTCTTTCCAACCCTCCCCCATAACAGCATTGACACATTTCATGAGGTTGTTACCAAATCTCTCATGGAATATCGCTGTAAATCATACCACAAGAACAGGGCATCCAATAACCTTACATTTATGCAAAGTCAGGCACTTCTTTCCTTAGCTGAGGACAGGGAGGTTGTGATACGTCCTGCAGACAAGGGTGGCAACGTGGTCATACTTGATAGAGACATGTACATAACTGAGTCGATGAGACAACTCAATGATATCAGGTTTTACACTCCCATCACTAAGGATGAAAACATCAAGAGTATTATCACGATTTGGGATAAACTTAGTGAATGGAAGGACAAGGGAATTCTTGAGTGGGAGGAGTATTGTTTTCTCAAAAAGACCATCCAAGACTTCAAGTCTTATACTTACTTCCCAAGATACACAAGGATCCCCGAGTCTCACCTTGGCGTCCCATAGTGTCATCCAGAGGTAGTGCCTTGGAACATGTGTCCAAATACGTGGACCATTTTCTCAGGGACCATGTATTCAAGCTTGACTCGTATATCCAGGACACCAAGGACTTTTGGGCAAGCTACAGGACATCGAGTGGGAGGATGATTTCCTTCTAATTACCCTGGACGTTAACTCACTATACACGATCATTGACCACAAACAAGGTCTAGAAGCATGCCTGCATTTCTTACACAGAAGGCAGGTCAGATACAGAGACCACACTTTGATGATTCTTGACATGATCGAACACTGTCTCAGTAACAACATCTTCATATTTAATATTGTCATCTACAGACAAACCAGTGGGACTGCCATGGGTTCATGCTTCGCTCCAAGCTTTGCTAATCTGTTCATGGGCCTGTGGGAGGAGGAAATCTTTGGTTGTTCCGAGCTTGCACCGGACTTTGGGCGGGTCGCCGTGTGGCTTAGGTACATAGACAACCTTTTCATCGACTGGAGGAGTTCGGAAAGTCTAGCCACTGATTTCATCAGGAAACTTAATAACAACAATCGCAACATACTCCTAACAAGTAATATCAGTAGCACTACAGTGGAGTACTTAGACATCAGGATAGAGATCAGGCAGAAGGAAATATACACTGAACTCTTCTGCAAGAGTACGGCTGGTAACAGCCTGTTGCATGCCCTTAGTAGCCACCCAGAGACCCTCAAAGGGAGTATCCCATATGGGGAGCTACTGAGGGCCAAACATAACTGTAACACTGAGACAGCATACCAGCACGAGTGCAGGATCATGATGGACAGATTCAGAGAGAGAGATTACCCGACCTGGGTTCTCAACAGGGCTAGTGACAGAGCTGATGGCATCAGCAGGCAGGAGCCTCTTTTGGACAAGACGAACCCAGAGACAGAACGAACCGAGGACAGCACCAGGATCATCCTGACATACAATGGCGATGCCTGTGATGTCAAGCGGATCCTGGTGAAGAACTGGAACATTCTCAAATGTGACAGCGTTATTGGTAACAGTATTGATGACAGACCTCGCATTACCTATAGGAGAGGACGTAGCCTCAGGGACATGCTTGTCCACAGCAATATCCCCGAGGTATCAGGCAGCAACACACATAATCTTCAGGGCTTTTTCCCTTGCGGCCACTGCAAGGCATGTAGGAATAGCCGGATGCGCAAGAAGATAACACGAGGGCCATCCAACAGAGTCATTTCCCAATTCCTCACTTGTAGTACCACCTTTGTCATCTGTATCATCAAGTGCCCATGTAAATTATGGTACATAGGCAGCACTACTCTAATGGCCAAAAAGAGAATACTGGAGCATATGAGGGCCATTACCAACAGGGACCCCAAATATCCAGTGGCCTGACATTTTCAGGACAGGCACTTTTCCGACTCATCCCACCTCTCATACTGTGTCATCAAACAGATCACGAATGATCTCAGAGGTGCAGATAGAGTTCTCAAGCTCAGGAAGAGGGAGTCGAAGTACATAAGTGACTTCCAGACTAGAATCCCAGGGGGCGGAACCAGGATGAGGAATTTGCTGTTCACCTCAAAGAGGAATGATACCTTTTGCCTCTACCACTGCTTTTCCTTCAGATGCATGAGAAACCAAGCTGTGCATGTTGTATGTTATAACATGCGTAATCTGTATCACATTGTTTTTAAGTTTGATCTTCTTTGATGCTGATATCTTTCCTTTGTGTTTCTTCTTTGCAGGAGGAAAGGAAGGGACCCATCACCATGTCACTCACCAGCACGGGTTCCCTACCCTTTTCTTCATCATCACTCCTGGGATGTCATCACAGATAAGATATACCATGCATGATTTCTGATTAGCATCTGTGGATCTTTTTGCACTATGCATACCTTAGTCAGAACAAGCCCGGGCATTCACCCAACACTGATGGTGCAGCTAATTTTTGAGTACTTTTTTCAGTCAGGCAATAGTCATCTTGGCCTGGACTGACCTACTATTTGTGGGGTGTGATTCAGCTACACGGTTTGTACAGGCACTATGCCTTTACGCTCACTGGCTCACCATTGTTATGCTGTTATGTGGTCCAGGTTTTGGCACCATGCCAGTACTGCCTTTTTGTGCATGACCTCAAGTTTTGTTTGGAAGCCACATTTATTAAACCATTATGGTGCTAATAGGCTACTTTATGTTTTTATGTGGCAATTATGTTTTGATTTTTCTTAACATGTTCCATACATGAAGATTGTATCTGCACCATTCTAGGGCTTTACACTTTTATCTGACCTAGTCTTACACCACTCCAATATGGCCGACACGTTAGATCCTCTTGTGTCTCTCCTTTATGTCGATCATGCATATTTAAGGACACCCATGTGGTGGTGTGAGCACCTGTGACCAAGGCTGCTGGGCAGCCGAAACGCGTTGTGTGAATAAACAGTTTCCTGCAACAACTGAGTTTCGTTCGTGCTATAACCTGAGAGGGCGCTTATTGAACTTTTGGATATATATATATATAATATATATATTACCTACTGACGGTCGCCAGTAGGTAGTTATAGTTAGGACAAAAGAATCCATTGGCAAAGCGTTTTTTGTTTTGCCAATAATTTTTGGGCCGCTTGACGAATCTTGACAACATTTTC
This sequence comes from Calotriton arnoldi, assembly GCA_963921515.1. Lineage (NCBI taxonomy): Eukaryota > Metazoa > Chordata > Amphibia > Caudata > Salamandridae > Calotriton > Calotriton arnoldi. The sequence continues at coordinate 738,202 of CAWUFW010005554.1, read as the reverse complement.
ACAAAACTTTCCCTTTTGGTTCAGCTGCTGTGTTGAAAGTTTCTGGGTGATCCATCAAGCGATGGATGGGAAAAAAGGGTGTCCCAAAACGCGTTTTCCCCATGTTATGTCTATTGGGATTTTTCATTTTTTGAACACGACTACAGCCCAAACCACTGAACGGAATGACATCAAATTTGCGAGAAAGCTAGATTTTAGTTCAGAAAACTTGCTTTTTGTGATTTGGTGTAAATCTGTTCAGTAGTTTCTAAGATATTTCACTTAAAAAAATATAGCTACCTGGGGCCGCGAGTCCTTGCAGTGGACTCACGGACTCTACTAAAATTTGATTGGCTGCCAACACTTCAACCAGGAAGTGTTGGCAGCCATCTTGAGACTCGGCTTGAAGCTGAGTCCCACAAAAATAGTAAAAAATAAAGAAAAGGGGGCAGGGTAGGAATACAATGACCCCAGATATGGTGGGGTGGCCCCAAAGGGACCCCGCTGGGGTTTATAAGCATTTGAAGAGTGGTAGAGAAAGGGGGAATGGCCTCTGACCACCTCTCATCAATCCCCTTGTGTAGGACTTACTGGAGGTAACAGGGGATCGGGTTGGCCCCTAAGGACCCTCAGCAGCCAAGGAGACTTCATCCCCCAACCATCAGGGTGCCAGGAGGCGCAATTGCAGAGTGCTGCACAAAGGGGAGTAGCCTCCAACAACCTCTCAGCAATCCTGCTGTGTGGGACTTACTGGAAGTAAAAGGAGGGGTAGTTGGCCCCCAAGGCTGTCTTTGGGGGCCAACTCGCCTCCTTTTACCTCCAATAAATCCTACACAGCGGGATTTCTGGGAGGTCTTTGGAGGCCACGCCCCTTTCTCCACCACTCTGCAAGCTCACCTCCTGGCGCACTGCTGGTTGGGGGATGAAGTCCACTTTACTCCTGAGGGACCTTGGGGTCCAGGAAGCCCTCCTGGCACGTCCTATAAGTCGTACACAGCAGGATTCCTGAGAGCTGGTCAGAGGCCCAGCTCCCTTTCTCCACCACTCTGCAAATGCGACTACTACTTAAACAAGCATTGGCATAGCCAATAGGTCTCGCCTTTAGGAGCTTATAACTGTTTAGTTATCCAGCACAATATCCTTGGTGCAACATCAACTGTTGCATGGCTAAACACTTATAAGGTCCCAAAGGCGAGACCTATTGGCTATGCCATGTAACGAGTGAAGTAAAAGGTCTAGTCCTTATGGGCGGTAACAAATGGAGACAGGGCGGTAACAAGGAGGGACTAACAAGCCTCTTAATGAATCGGAAGCCAGCATTTACCAAGGACAATGAAACCAGCCAATGAAAAGTATGGGCGGAGAGTGGGCGAGGCTTCCACAGCATACTCTACTACAGCATGCCTCGCAGAGCGAGCAGTGCATGCGCGCTGCCGCTAGGCTCGACCTAAAAACGTTTGCCCCCAAACTACAACTATCAGGTATGGCCCACCAGCAGATAAGAGAAGATTGCACTTACAGCTTGCACCTGGGTGGTCTCTGGGTGCAGAAACCAGTCGGTAAATAACACAAGGGCTGCGTGAAGATAAAAATGTAAAAATGTAAAGTCGGACAGATGCAACATACAGTTCTGCAACTTTACATTACTCCATGATAGCCTCATGGCAGTTGAAGAGAAGCTGTAGCTTCCTCTTATTTCTTCTACATTGCATGCTCTTGTTAATTTAGTTCTGAAGGACGGGCGTCTTGTAAATGCTTTGAAAGCTGGTCAGATCTCCAGCTTCAAATGAAAAAAGTGAGCCGTGATCCTGTCAATCAGACTTCTTATCACAGTGATTCTCTTTTTGGCTAAGTCAATGCAGCCGGAAGTGAGGGGTCTGTTACTGCAGAAAAAGAGGTACCAGTCCTAGCTTAGATACTGGCATTCAGTGCCGAATGCCATAGTGCTGAATGCTGGTCTCTGAATGAGGGGGTCCTGACCATTAGTTCTTCTCAGTAGCGATTGACAGCAAAGATCCGCAGAGACCGCAGTTTCACCTTGAGGGAGAGTGTAGGCTTGGAATATAAAATGTAGGACAGATATTCCACTTGCCTCACGAATCGATCCCAACAAGCCAGGATCAGGGGAGGACATGTACCCAGTCCGCAAGCCGCTCAGAATGCCAAGAGCTTGATGAAAGCATCTGTATGGTTTATTTCATATAACAAGTTACTGAGAGATCTAAGCTCTCCATAAATCAGATGATAACCAGTTACATTGAGGATCCCCATCATGGGAACATCATACACATCAATGACACCCAGGCTTGCGAGACAGAATGGGACACTTCCAAAGTCCCTATGGATCTTTGACTGCGCGTGCTTTCTGTCGGCAGTACTACATTTACTTTTCTAAATCTATAATATTACAGCTTTCCTTTACATCTACCAGACTTTCCAGCGATTTATCAGACTGTCCTTATTGTTGCAGGTTTTTCTCTGCAGCAAGAGTAGAGAGTATATTACTTCTCTCTGCCCCCTGATTTGCAAGCACCATATTAGCAGGCATCACTTTCTCCCACCTTGCACCTTAACTTTGGAATTCTCTTTCTTCCTCTGTCTCTGAGCTCTGAAAACTAGACATCTGAAGTTTAGTGAAGGCCTTAAAATCTGGTTTATTTGCCAGATCACTGACAATTAACCCTTTTCTTTACCTACTACCTCGTTTAGTGCCGGGACACCTTTTTTGAGTAGCAGTCTGAGCTTTATAAATGCACATTCATTCATTCACACATCCTATATCTCATCTAGTTGTACAAAGAAGCCGATTTTCGCAAATTATTTATAACGTTGAGTGAAATGTCCAAAATGTTGGTCACTTGGCAAGCAAAAGAAGGTATTTACTACTCGATACAACTCAGAAAAAACTGAAGGCAGTTTAAAGAAAAGGAATACGAGTTGCTGAACCAATAATGAAAACCAAACACATATTCAGAAATCCTTAATGTAAATCAAGAACAGAAAAAGAAGGAACATACTTCATATATTTGACAAACCAGAGGCAAGTGAGTGTAGCGAGTGTATGGACTTTACAAAAACGGTTTTGTACAAGGTGTTCAAGCTCTGTGGTAAATTAAATACATATAAAACAAATGGAGTGGTATGTATCATGACCCAAACCACGACTAAACCAAGGTAATTTATACCCTGTGTGCTGTGTTATGAGAAACCCACTTTAGGATCGACTTCTGAATATTTGTTTCACAGTAAGAAGTTGGCCTGTCATGTTAACATTGGGTATTAGTTTTACTATGTGAATTATGCAGGCAGCCGTATACATCTTCTGTGTTGTTCTGCCTGAATATTGTACAAATACTAATAAAAAGTGCAACAAAAAATAATTTTGCTCACAAATTCTAAAAGTAAGGAATAAAATATCCTCATTTCACAATCTTCTCTGGAGCACTGGCCTTGCACCAACACTAACTTGGCCCAAAGACCTGCTCACCAGCACTTTGAGAAAACTAATGTGCGTCAATGCGCCAGCTTACCTGCAGAAGCCTGCCTCAAGGCTTCCAAAGCACCAAGTGTGCCCATTTTGGTGCCTTCACCAAACACCCTGTCCCTGGTGCCCACACACTGCCTGTGAGATCCCAGAATCAAACATTCTATCTTGTAGCCTAGGAGTAAGGGGCATCTGCCCTCTATGAGACCTCACTTTGTCCTTGGGTCCCCAGATCATGTACTGCTCATCGGTGAACTTACTGGAGCAACGACTGTGTTGCGAGCGAGGAGCTACCATTCACACACATTAACACACAGGATAATATTGCACAAACAGGGTATGCTAATACCACTGTTTTCTCTGCTTTTGTTCATTATATTTCTATCTTACTTTTACCGTGCAGGATTTATACAGGATTGATTGAAAGAGATAATATCTTAAAAAGCAAATACCTATGAGCTGGACATGCATATTTAGCGGCTTTGGTTATATCACAGACTACGATCAACACAACCCCTATCGGTTCTAACCCTCCAATCATGAGCTAAGGCCTCCATTGCTAAACCCTGCGACAGGTAAGCCAAGGAAGCTACAGTTGTTTTATTTATATATGTAGCTGTCTGGTAAGGCACTGGTTGTCATCTTACGAGCACTTCCCGAAGCTTAAACAAGGCATTCGTAGTCTCCAGTATCTACGTTTGCAGGAGTGCAGACCGTGTCACCTTTGGGATCGCAGATGTTGACTTTAGGCAGCACAGCTCTGGCACAGGCTGAGACATGGTCCTGAAGGATCGACTTACTGTAATCCCTGCAGGGGCGTGGATTTTCTATTACCTGATCTGACAAAACCCAAGTTTCCTATTAGCTCTTCGGGGCAGTGAACTCTTTTCCGCATGTAAATGTGCAACCTGTTCTACCCAGAGTACTGAGGGGAACTCTCCCTACCCAGGTCCCTGCGCAGCATCCATGTGAGCTTGCTGCCTGTCACCGTCGTGTTACTGCAAGGTCTGCAAGACTGGCAGACCCGCTGTCCCTCTCTGCCTGTATGCCTTGTGTACTGGTCATTTCTGAAGGGATCCGAGCCCCTGGCAAACTCGCACTTGCGTGATTTGGCTCAGACCACATTAGTCAGCGTAAGGCCTTTGCCGGCCGAGTATGTATAACGAAAGAACGCCAGGCACCCGGGAGCTGCAGGCCAACCAAACAGCAAACGCAGCTGGCACTAAACCAAGAATGTGAAGAACATTCCCTTCCTGTCCCTTCAGCGTCCAGCGGTCATGAGCACATTGACATCACAGGCCAGCCTCCTAGCGCTGAGGGACAAATGTGTACTCAACAGCCCCCATCAACTAACGTCCCGAGGGAGGCTGCAAAAGTGCACTACCGCCAGCGTACAGCAGAGGGGGCTGCAGCTCGTTGGAGCAGCGCTCTGAATGAGACAGCTGCTCAGAACAAGCGCGGCCACGAAGGAATGTCAGGAATGCAGCTGGCATTCGGCCGCGCTGCTGCTCGCTCCCGAGCTCCCTAGGCCAGGGGAGTTAACGTTTGGAGAGAAGGCGGGACATGCACCCGCCTTTGGCCAATTGCGTGCTGTCTTTCTTAGAAAGACGCATGCAAAGGCCAATAGCGTGTGCGCAAAAAAAAGCACACGCACGAGCGTGTGCTCCGAGTTAAAAGCCCTTACTAGAAGCCTCGCAGTGCAGCGCATGTGCGCTGGCTCAGGCGAGACCTAAAAACCATAGAAATTCACTGAAAAAACTGAATGTTACAGGGATGTTATAGTTCGGAAATGGAATTTAAAAAAACGTAGAAATTTATTGGAAAAAACAAAAGTTACAAGGACCTTATAGTTAGGCTCAGGTTTCACTCTTACAAAACCAGTGAAATTCAGCAATTATAGTTAGCTAATATACTGCTTATGACCGCACATATTACATCACTCATGACATGGTCAGTGAAATTACTAATGACATCTCAAATGATAATAAAAATAATTGCCCAGAGAGCAGAAAGATGTTGTTCAAACAAAAGGCAGCGATTTGTAATAACATCACATTGTGTTCCTGATACTTTAATTGCCTGCTTTTCAGGAAGTATTCTAGTGCACCAAGGCCTTTTTCATGCATAATACAGGTGTATAAACTGGTGATATCTAAGGTGATGAGCATAAAATCTTCTTCCCACTGAATGTTCTGTATAAGTCGGATGAAATCTGTAGTGTCTTGAATAAATGAGTTTAAATATTTGACCATAGGACATAAGAAAGATTCCACATAAATTGAAGCTTTTTCCAAAAGACTCCCTTTGATGATACAATGGGATGTCCTGATGGCCTCTCTCTGTCTTTATGCACTTTTGGCAGGTGACAAACAGTAGGCAAAACTGGATGGTAAACTTGAATGAACTTATACAATTCCTCTTCCAGGATTCCTTTGTCCTGCCAGCTGTACAACAATGTATGAAAAGCTTCAATACTTGCATTGTATGCCACTCTGTTAATCTGTGTGTAGCTTTGTGAGTCTCCCAACAACCGTAGTACTTCCTCTTGATACATCTCTTTGTTGAATAGCACTACATTTCCACCCTTATCTGAGGGTTTAATAACGAAGGATGTATCCTTTTGGAGAGAGATTACTGCTTTCCACTGTTCTTTGGTGAGACTGAATTTCTTGTTGATTGTTTTCGATTGCATAGTTGTTCTCATTCTCTCTAGCTCTTGTATCACCGCATCATGAGAGCAATCGATGGCACCAAAAGGAGTTCTGGGAATGAATCTAGATTTTGCTTTGAAATTACTTTTCACTTGATACCACCTATATCGTCCTGGATTTGGGATGGGACGGGGATTCTGGAAAGAGAAGCTGCAGTGCTGGGAAATGAGGTATAACCGATGGGTATGCAGTTCCTAAGTGTTAGTGGGAGTGTTCAGGTCTGTGAAAAAGTGCCCTCACACACCCCGAAGGATGTCATGCTTCATCATATGGGCTTGCTCCTCGTCGGGCCGGCGCTGCAATGCCCGACGGGCACCCGCAAAGGGGCTCTTTGGCAGAGATCTTTTTGGTGAAGCCGTTTGGTGCATGTGGGTGTGTGGAATAAGTAGTGTAGTGAGTGCAATGTGGTATTAAAATAGGTTTAGGGAGACCCTATTACCTAAATTTTATTCCTAGGGCTCACTAACCTAACTAAAAACAATGGCACCCTAGCCGGGTACAATGATCCTAAAGGGCGTGTGTGGTGTTTAAGTTCGACATGTTTCTTTCCTCAGACAGCCCTTAACGGGTCTAGCGGCTATTCATCAGGACCAGTGGTTTAAAAGAATTTATCATCAGTCTTACACTACTGCAATGCTGGTGCTCAGAGTATAGGGAATGCAATAGTTACCAGCTTAGCGAGTGAATACCAGATCCGATTTACCTGATATTGAACGATCTGAAAGAAAAAGGTGATAAAAACATGTTTAAGGTGCTGGGTGACCGAAAGACTCAGCGGCGCGAAAAGAGATAACGTGGAGTGATCCCAGTATAAATCAGGTGATAGTGCAGTATTCAATGACCATAGGGGTCTCAATTTGTGGCTAATCCGTGATGCGACAAAAACCCCCAATAGAAATATTAAGGTAAACCCCGTGTGGAATACCGCCCCTAGTTGTAAGTGGGGTTCAAGAATTGTTGTTGGCATGAAACGCTAATCGCATTAGAAAAGCGGGTACTGTTGAGGCGTAAGCTGTTCTCATGCATGTTTCCGAAACCGGAAGAGAAGCTTCCTTACGTCATCACAAGACGTTTGATCAGTCGCTCTTAGCGGCAAACACGAATGACCAAGACAACACAACATATATAGTGGCGTGACCCGCGAGTCACAATTGAGGACAGATACTCTTGCGGCCTGTTATCGCTCTTATACGTGTCACAATGTGGAGTGGGCCACCATAATCATAATAGTGCGCCAAAACCGGATGCCCATTGCGATCCTAGAAAACAGGTAAGTTACAAAACAAGACAAACCAACACACATTACAGCGACAACAATTGGCATGGAGTAGCTTGCCTCGCCCCAACCGAGGCTGTGTGTAGGAGGCGTGCAAAATAAAACAACATGAATGCATGATGTCCAAAAGTGGACTAGTCACAAACACTCACCCCAAATAGTGCAGGTCAGTGATGATAGGAGCATTTAAGCAGAGCGAGTTGTTACTCACGACCTGGAAGTGGGTAAATAATGGTACAAGGAAATGGCATTCAAAACTCTAGCGTGCATAGTCTTACCGGGGGCTGCCGGTGTAATTGTCTGTCCTCATACTCACAAAAGGCGATGTGTCAACTATCCTTACTCCTACCCCCGGCTCTGATTCCCATAACGGGACGTGCCGGGGGCAGGTTATAAATACGTGAACCTTTCCTGACGATCCATTGAGACGCTAGGCTGCTAACCTCGGCGGCCGTCTTGCTGCGTGTCAAAAAAACATCAAAAAACATGTACCGCATTTCATAAGGGTCTAAGGCAGTGCTGCAATGCCAACCCGGGCGGCCATCTTAACAGTGGGTTGACAGACCGGTGTTGCACCGGGCCGTGACACTATTGTGCATGTTAATGTGTTTACACATAAGGTGGGGTCTAGACTGAGGGGACAAATTGTAATCTGCAGTACCTACACCCCTACTGGGATAATCTATCGTCATGGGTCCGGCAGAAGGCATGTATGGGCCGTAGTTGCAGTGTGTTCAACTTTAGTACGTTTTCTCAAAATGACTACTCAAGTCATTTACTGAGAGTAGAGGATTAACTCTAGGACACCCCCATGATGTGAAATCACTATGTGGTACATGGATTCACCCTCACAATAGGGCGACTAGGATGTGTATATAAGTATAAGGGGTCATCTAACCTATGTCTAACTAGATGGATGTGGTTGGTGATACTGTCCCAATGGAACCGACTACGTGTGGTTTGTTACTGTGAGTAGATGATTAAATGAGTGTGACCCCTAAACTATTCCTGTGGCCCTCGTATGGTGTTGCTTCTGTGCCACGTTTTTCAGAAGTGCGTGAGGGGATCTAGTTGGACCTTTGGTGCTTTTGTAGTCCCACCTGAAAATGTGTGACCCCACTCGTAGTGGTGTTGGGCAGGCATCAGTAAAGCTAACTGATGTTCTGATTAGTCTAGCTCACCCCAGGGGATATCGTCATTGAGCCCTGTGATGTGGGAGGAGAGCTTGAACACTCAGTTTTGCTCCCTCCTAAACAGGGCTTCCTTGCTTATTTGGGGGTGGGATTCCAGGATAGTCCAGTGTAAGTCATTGATGGTGTGACTCATTGTGGTAAAATGGGCACACATCTTGGTGTTTGTTTTCTTGCATCTGATGTTACTCTTGTGTTCGGTTATTCTGGTTTTTACAGGACGTGTTGTCATCCCCCCGTATTTAAGTAGGCACGGGCAGATGATCAGTTAGTGTGCTTGGTCTGCGTCCATGTGAGGGTGTCTGTTAATGTTAACATCTTGGTTACGCTGGTCAGGGGACAAACTATGCATTGCCCACATGGGTAATGGCCAACCACGGGGGGCAAGTTCCATAGCTGTTGCTGGTGCTGTGGCTCCCTTCGTTTTGGCCTGGTGTTAATCTGCAAGTATTTAAGGTTTGCCGTTCTCTTAAAAGCAAATCTGGGAGACTTGGTGCAAGTTCGCCAATTTGGAGAATTCTCAAGTGTTTTCTTATTATTCTCCTGATTATGTTGGATTCAAGCGTGTAGGTAGTTACACAGGTAAGGTTCTTTGACTCAGGTTTTGGATGTACTTCTAAGAGTGCCTCCGTTCTTGTTTCCAGTTTGTTGGACTTAAGGCTGATCATTAAACCCAGGAAAGGTAATTCCTGACTAGAAGTGTTAGTTGTGAATTTTAAGTACGGGTTGAGGCCATTGACCCAAGTGACAAAAGCCTGGATCATAACTTGATCCCCCTTCCAAAATATGAGGAATCGTCGATATAACGACGCCACAACATGATGTTTTCTTTGTGGGGGTTTGTGTCTGTCAGTATGTGGTTGGCCTCAAAGTCTGACATGTAAATAGCATGCCAGACTGGGGGCGAAAGTACTGCCCATCGAGGTCACTTGTGTTTGGTGGAAGAGATGGTCCTCAAACTGAAAGAAGTTTTCCGTCAGTGCTATTGTTGCACATTCCATAATGAAACTTATGGGTGTTGTTGCCGTCCAGTTTGTTGATCTCAGGATTTCCTCTATAACCTCCAGAGTTGCCTGTTGGGGGATATTCGTGTAGAGGGCCTCTACATCCAAAGTCACGAGGAAATCCAACTGGAGGCCCTCGGTGTTCTTTGTTTCAATTAGGTTCAAGACATCCCTTGTGTCTTGTACAAAAGAGGGAGTTTCTTTTACTAATGGTTTTAGGAAATAATCACAAAACTTGGACAGGGGTTCCAAGACCTATGCCCGACACTATCGGCCTTCCCGGTGGTGGATGTGTACCTTTTTGTGTCTTGGGGAGGGTGCAGAAGTAAGGCAGTCTGGGGTTTTCATTGATCAGAAAATCAGCCTCATGTTTGCTGATCCATCCCTGGTTTAAGGCCGCTGTCACTGTGGCCTTGATTTTTGTGGTCTGGCATGTAGTGGGGTCTTCCTGTAGTAGTGTGTAATACCTTCTGTCTGTTAGTTCACGGAGGCATTCGTTCCTGTAATCCAAGGTTGACATAATAACGATCGCGCCCCCTTGTCAGCCTCTTTTATGGTAATAGAGGTGTCACTTGCCAGAGTGCAGATTGCTTCATTCTCTAGCTTGGAGGTGTTATGAAAAGTCCTGTTCACTTTGTTGTTATTCACTTCCTTCAGGACTGCCTTTTCAAAAGTAAGGACCTCTGCCGGTACCATACTCGCATTGGGGGTGTAAGAGGAAGGTTTGCGTAACCCCGAGTCCATGGAGGGTGTCTCCGGTTGGCCTGCAAAGAATGCTTGCAGTTGTCCTTTACGGAAGAAGTTGTGGAGTTCACAATTCGTTCTGAAGTTATCGATTCTGGGTGTTGGGACAAAGCCAAGTCACCTACGTAGAACCTTCTTTTCTATCTCACTGAGGGGTCTGGGGGAGAGATTCACGATCAATTTTTCTTCCCCGTGTGGCTCCTGAGCTCCATGTGTTGTTGCTGCGCTTGGTCCTGCCATTGGACCTGTTTCCGTTGGTTTTGGCCTCTTCTTCTTTTGCCTCTCCCTCTGCCCCAGCCTCTGCCTAAAAAGGTTGGTGGAAGGGAGTGAAAGGTTGTTGCGGGCCATGTGGGAAACCCGGATATTGCCACATCGGGGTCCTTGGAAGGGAGGCATTCCGAAGCCAAACATCTGGTGTGGTGGTTCTCTTCTGTTTTGTGGAGCTCCCCAACTGTATGTGCTGGAGTTGCTACTGTTTGAGGAATTCCTCCTTCTTGAAGACTGACTCTTCTCCGATGAATTATCTTCAGGTGTCAAATGGTAGTCCTCTTTTAGGGAGGGATATATTTTCTCCTTGCTGAACTTGGCTATATCCTTCTGGAGTTTAGTCACCTTTTGTTTCATGAGGTACTCCTTGTTTTCCGCTATTTCGCTGTTAATTTCCGCCAGCTTCGTCTTGAATGCCGTGATGGTTATACTGGCTTTTAAAGCTCCTTCTGCTACCATGATTTTGCTTATGAGATCGTTCGCTAGACGTTTGGCTGTTTTGATGATTAATACCAGCCAGTCCCTAGTGCACTTCCTGGCAACTAGGGACCACTCTTCCTTGAATTGGGCGTTCTCTAGGAAAATCCTCGATACGTTGGCTACAATCAGACCATTAGGAGCTATATTTGCTCGTAAATATTCAGTCATGATTGGGCCGTGCATAATGATCTTCATAAGTTGTCTTTTCATGGCAGTAATGGAGTTCCAGTCTCCTCCGTGGCTGCTGGTTGCCGCTGCTGGGAAATGAAACAGGTATGTATGTGAGAGAAATAATGAAACATTACTTTATAAAGCAAATTTAATGAAAGTGTTCAAAGAAGGTAGTTGGGAGCAGGAAATAATGTATAAATAATTGACAAATAATAGCAAATAACAAAGGAAGGATGTAAATGAAAGCACATTTCTTTATAAGCACTGGAAAAACTTGATGGCTATGTTTATTAGGTCTTTGCCTACAGGTATCAGCATAATGCTGAATTACACTACAGCACTATTGAGCATGAATCTCTCATCTGTATTTGTGCCACTGCGTATTTTGGAACGTATGTTTGGGGCAGGAAATGCACATTATGCACTGATCATAAGCTGTTACACAATGTGCTGGGAGAGAAAGGCACAAGGAAAGGGTCCCTGAGTTTGATAAGGTTGTTTTCTAAGTTCAACTTCGAAATACAGGACATATTGCGTCGAAACAACACCAGGGTGGATTTTCTGTCAAGGTTTCCTCTTGAAAAGGAATGCAATACTGGTGGTCAGCCAGAGAAAGTGGTGGGTGTGGTAAGCATTGTGGATGGGTTAACTCAAACTGACAGCATGATTTATTTGAAGGATTGGAATAGACTTTCTTAGTCATACACATTTTGAATGAAGAGAGGAAGTTTGTGGTGCATGATTGGCCAAAGAAACAAAGTTTACAAAGTGAGATTCAAAGTTTCAGCTAAGATTCACAATGAGCTGAGCATTGAAGGTGGTAGGGCACTGAAGGGGAGAATATTGTACCTTCACAGGATTTGCATTCTAGGTTGATACGTTTAGCTCATGAACGACACCAGGAGATGGCAGCCACGAAAAAGGTTGCATGGGTATTATTTGTCGCCATCAACAGTTATCTCTGTTGAGTTGTTAATTGTTCTTGTCAGGCATGTCTACATGCTGCTAAGTGTTGTTTTACTTGTATTATTCACATTACACCTGCAGAGTTTACCCAGGAGATGTGGGAGAATGTTACTATCAAATTTTGCCGGTCCTGTAAATGGTTTACCCAATTCCAAGAACTACATCACAGTTATTGTGGATTAACTTTCAAAGTGGGTTTACCATTCCCTTAAGAAGAAACCCACTACTTACATGGTTATTAGCCCTGGGCGGAGACCTCCGCTCCGCCCGCGGAGTGTGCAGAGATTTGCCTTCTCCGCGTTCCGCGGACAACGCAGAGAAGGCAAATCTCCGCACACTCTGCAGCGTAGCGGAGTTGGCCAGCCCCTTGGATTAGAAGAAACAGCGACGAAGAGGAGGAGGGCAGCCCGGGGACGCCGTAGTACAGGTAAGTGGGTTTTAATGTACTTTTAAGTACTAAAATTCATTGTTAATATAGGGGGCGGAGGCGGGTGGCGTAGCGGGGCTACGCGGAGGGCCATGCGGAGGGCCACGGAGTTTGTTCGTACCTCGTGGCCCTCCGCGTAGACCCCTACGCCCACTACGCCCAGGGTTAATGGTTATCAATTTCCTTGAGAAGGTTTTTATTATTCAAGGTTATCCAGGAAGTTTGGCGTCCGATAATGGTGTTCAATTTGTGTCTCATGAAACGAGAGACTATTTTTTACGAGCTGGGATTGAACATGCCACTCTAGCGTTATATAGCCTGAAAAATAATGGAATGGTGGCAGGCTGAATAGATTTGTTAGAGAAACCATTAAACTTGGAATAAATGTTGAGGAGGCTTTAAGGAACAGGTTCTGGAACTATCATGTTATAACTGATTCTTCAACAGGAGTCAGTCGTTCAAAATTACTGGATCTTAAAGATCCTATTTCCAAACTTGTGCCCATATATATTCAGGAGTGGATTGGTAAAGACTGTGTTGTGGACATGGAGGCAGTCAGAAACAAAGTGAAGGAAGCACATAACAAGAGCTCCAAAAGATACAATAGGACATATAATGCTAACGTGGAAGACTAGTGAAAGGATGAAGTAAAGCTAATACCAGGGAAGAGGAGTTTTACTCCTTCAAGATATAGACATCCAAAAGAGCCGAAAGCAGGAACAAACTGGCACAGTACCCCAACAGGACAGAACATAGCAAGGACAGAATGATGAAAGAAGATAACATATACAAAACAGAAAGTCAATAACTCAACACGACTACCTCCTTCACATGATAAAAACAAAGGTTGGAGGGGAAAAAACAATAAAGAACAGATATAAACGAATCAACAGTATATATAACTCAAGCTCACACAGAATTCCTAGGAGGAACACGCTTCCTTTGGGATTTTCGACCCCCAGTAAATTAGGTTCGCTAGATTGGGTTACATATGTACATGCAACACACTCACCGGTTTGTACAGCATGCACATACAGGATTGGGTTATGGATTGGACTCCACATGCATGCTCAACACATGCCTCTCCCACAAAATTCTAAACATGATGATGCATGTCATCCTGTACCATTGACAATATCTTTTTGTTCCATCATTTACCATCTTCCAATCCCACCACAGAAGAACCTCACTTCAATCACTCTCTTATGAGCCATAAACTTGCTACCAACTTTCGACCGCACAACTGCTACCTTCACTCTTACCAGATCACCAACTGTTACATGAATTCAGCGGCTCTTGGCATAATATATTTTAACTGAGCTACCTCCTGCTTCTCATCCACCTCTCTCACTTTCTCCTCTGGAACAGACAAGTGTCCCATCCACAACCTGTTCAGTTTTGTGCCTGAAACTCTTCCCCTCAATAGGACAAACTGTGACACATTTGTGTAAGCATTAGGAGTGGTGCGCTTAGCCCACAGCATTGTTTTTCATTCCAAAGGCCAGTTCAAACCACTTGAGAGGGACAACTGAATATTCTGCTTAATTACTGTATTCATTCTTTCTTCAAACCTACTACCAAGGGTATGATTTAAATGAAGTAGTACCATGATTTATCCCAAGCTCTGTTAGGAACTTCACACATTTAGCAGACATAAATTGTGAACCATTGTCCTTTAATATCTCATCAGGGATACATTCCCTAGCAAACAAAGATTCCAAGGAATTGTTGGCATTACTGCTATAAGCACAATAAACACATTTTGATTTCTAGTCAACATGAATGGTAGTGAACAACTACAATACATAAATATAGTGGTTTCTTTCATCATAACAAGCGGACCAATAATATCCAACTCTAACTTGAATTATGGCAACTTTGGTACAGGAACACTTCAACAGGACTGGGTAGGATAATTTGAGACTTATCACTAATGGGACAAGAAAACATTGCCTGACATGCTGCTCGATGCCTTTGTCTAACTCTGGCCCCCAAAACTGCTCCCCAACTCCTCGTTTTATTGCTCTTATTTGAATATGACCCCATGAGCCAACTTCACTATTCTGAAACGAAGATTCTGAGGTACATCTAATAAATCCAACCTCCTCACAAATCAATCTACAATTCATTTGCAATTCAATAATCAGTTCTATCCCGTCTCATTGGTTGTCCTATAACAGGGAACCTGTCTGGATGAACCCCGCCACTTTCATCAGAACATCATCACGTTCTTGCACTTGCAACCACTCCAACTCAGAAACAGCACCCTGAGATTTTTTAATAACTCTTTATTGATTATTAATTCTAAGTTATATACAGTCTTTCGCCAACCAGGAAAACAAAGGATATTAATGAAACAAGGTATCACTGGAAATGGCCCTCTCACCTCATTGTCTGACGATTCAATAACACATTCATCAGTGTCTCGTAAGGGCAATGCAGATAAACAATCAGCAATTATATTTCTTATTCCAAGGATGTCTTCTATTTGGTATTAATGTACTTGTAATGTGCATTACATTTGGCTATTCTGGGAGTAGACCCCTAAACTAATTTTGTTTTAAATAGATCGACTAATGGTTTGTGGCCCACATGTACTTTGAGATCAGTTCTCCACAAATAATTACGAAAATGATTCATGTCTGATCAAACCCTCATACTCTATCAGAAATGATGCTTTCCCTGCTTTAAGACTGTGTGACTATTAAAGTAAACGTGGTGACCCTGTGTCCCTCGGAACCTGGGTATTGTCGTTATAGTCGACAAAGAAGTACCGTGGGGTAGAGAATAATTCCTTTAGAGTAACAGTAATTTTCAAATAACAAACTGTTTTTTTATCTCAAACACACACAAAAGCTTATTCGATTTGAAAATATATATTTTTTTATATATTTCTTTTTGTCAAACAACAGATTGTCATACAACAAGTATAAACAAAGTGAATGGTTAATTAGTGACTGATGTGACATGAGGTGAGAAAACTGTCAGCCAAAACATAAATACATAAATGACAAAACATGATAAAAAATATACATATATCTCTGTCCAAATATCTAGTTCCAGCAGTAGCCCAAAATTTCAACTCTTTATGGTTACAATGATTAAGGACATGAGTAAGTACTAAGTCGACGTTTCGACCCAAGTGTCTGTACTATAGGGTCATCAAGTAGGGTCTTCTTCAGGACAAAATGAAACACAGTGTGACAACCTAAATGAGAAAAGGTGGGATGATTGTTTAGATGTGTGTGCTCGAAAAAAAGGGCTATATATTAAAAAACGGGGTCATGCGGAGACTCACCGGGCAGTGCCTGCATACAAAGAAGGGACAGGGGGGCTTTTTCCTCTCTGACAAGAGAGGAGGCCCAGCATAAGTGCCCCAAAGGTAATAATGAAAACGATGATTATGCTGTTCCTTAGTGATTTGACTTTTTATCACTAAGGAACAGCATAATCATCGTTTTCATACTCACCGGGTAGTAGCAAAATAAACTCCTCCAGTCCTGGATGGAGTAAAGGTAAGAATCTTGTCAAGGCATCTATAAATGAAGGGTGTAACTAAGCAAATGACAAGAATCAATGCAAAGGTTCCAACAATTGGAAAAGGAATCTATGGGAGTGGCGCACTCACCATGAAACACTTGTCTTGTCAAAAAGTCGTCTTCAACATGGGCAAGAAATAGGCGCTGATCCGCTCCCAATGAATAATCCAAGGTCAGCGCTGTCAAAGCCCCCAAAGATTAAGCTGGTGGGTAAATGTGTAATTAAATTATAAAATGCCCTTAAATTGAAAGAATTAGGTGGCAAGATAACACACTAACTAAGCCCCTGAGGGAAAGATGCACTTACCATTAGCTATGTAAATAGGTCGGTGAATCCTCCAAAGGGGGCACCGATCTGGCTGGTTTGCGGGTCAAAGTGAAAAAGAGATATGGAACAGTCGTCTCCGGGATATTTTACAAGGATTGCTGGCGAGAGAAAGGGAAGAGCGACTGACGCTTGAAGGGAAACTTAAATGCAAGGAAAAAGAAACGGGTCGGGATTGCATGGCCCTTAGAGGAAAGGATATCTTACCAGAGTCTCAGTGTTGCACTGAATGCAAACAGGAACCATCAGGGACTGACGGCTCAACTGGAGTGGACCGGTATAAGGAAGCTAACGAGATGCTGCGTCAACGCACACGTCAAGGTAGCGCAACTGGGAAACCTGAGCGGCGGGTCAGGTTGTGTCAGCTCGTGTCATTGATCAAGGGGGTGTTCCCTAGGAGTCAGAGGTCCACGGAGGGACCCGGAAGAATCGCTGGGTAAGCTGGTTATCGGTGGGGACTTCAACGCGATTATGAGTAGAGCCCCGGACACGACCTCTTCTTTGCTGTCCCTGAGAACCCTGGCCCTTAGCAGATGGGTGACCTCCTTGGGGCTGGTAGATGTTTGGCGTGAATGGCATCCCCCAGACAGGATATTTACACACTGCTCTGTTGCACACAAAACCATCTCCAGATTTGACTACTTCTTCATGCCGACCCACTCCCTCCCTGGTCCAATTTATTCATAATCAAAAAATCAAAGGAGGGAGTGAAGAGGAAAAAGGTAGAATCGTCCTCCTCTTGATACTGTTATCCAACGTAGGGATTCTACCATGTATTATGTGAATATATATGCACCCATGTGTGTGCTGCTATTTTTATTTTTATTTGAAGTGTCTAGTCCTACGTGAAAAATGGTGCAAAAGGATCAGAGCTCCTTCTCTCAATTTGTGGGAAGGGCAATGTTTCAAAAAATTGTAAAATACCGCTCACACACTGAAACCTGATTCAGTGTCATGCTTCATCATCGGGGTCTTCCCGCCCCTCTACGGGACAGGGCGTGCTATGACTTACGTAGACGCAGGAGCACTTTATTCAGTGATTGGTGAGTATGTGTAGTGCGTGGGATCGTGAATAGAAAATGTGGGATGGTTAAAAATTCTCTGGCTAGTGGAACGAAAATACTTTATTGTCTTCCCTGGCTGAGAATAGTAAAAGAGGGGAAGTGTAGATGGTGTACTATAATGAGTCACCTCCTACAAGGTCGACATGTTTCAGAAGCCATCCCCTTGGCTTTCTTCCTCAGGACCAAAAACCGAGTTTTTGAGTTCATGGAGCGATAACGATTAAATTCTAAAGTTCTTAAGATATACAAGTGGTATATTTTTCTACTCCCATAACAGGGAACAAAGGACAGTGTTTGTGACTATCAGGCATATGTACCTTTATTTTATCACCCATTGAGGTGTAACAGGGATCGTTTTTTTGGTCCTTAGGAAGAAAGCCAAGGGGATGGCTTCTGAAACATGTCAACCTTGTAGGAGGTGACTCATTATAGTACACCATCTACACTTCCCCACTTTTACTATTCTCAGCCAGGGAAGACAATAAAGTATTTTCGTTCCACTAGCCAGAGAATTTTTAACCATCTCACATTTTCTTTTCACGATCCCACGCACTACACATACTCACCAATCACTGAATAAAGTGCTCCTGCGTCTACGTAAGTCGTAGCACGCCCCGTCCCGTAGAGGGGCGGGAAGACCCCAATGATGAAGCATGACACTGAATCAGGTTTCAGTGTGTGAGGGGTATTTTACAATTTTTTGAAACATTGCCCTTCCCACAAATTGAGAGAAGGAGCTCTGATCCTTTTGCACCATTTCTCACGTAGGACTAGACACTTCAAATAAAAATAAAAATAAAAATAGCAGCACACACATGGGTGCATATATATTCACATAATACATGGTAGAATCCCTATGTTGGATACCAATTTATTCATATCCTTACTTGGGCCTCTGTTACTGATTGGGACAGAGTAGCCTACAGCTGGAGCAATTGGGAGACTTAATGCGTAGTGGCTTAGGGAAGATTCCCTGCGAGACCTTCTATGGACCACCATAACAGACTACTTTGAACTGAGCCAGCATTCTGTGGACTCTTCACAATGCCTCTGGGAGGCCTTTCCAATGGTAGTCAGGGAAAAATCCTTTGCTAAAATCCGGGGGCGAGAGAAAGAGAAAGACAAAGTAATCACTCTCCTGGAAGCCCAGATCTTTGGGTTGGAACAGTCCACAAGTACGAGGGAGCCAGTAGAAAATGAGCAACTCCTAACAGCCCTCTGTGACACACTCAAGCTCAAAGTTCTTGACTCAGCCAGCATAGCCGCTTCCATGGCCCAATATCAATGATACGAGCAAGTCAATAAGGCCGGTACGCTAATCTACTTGTTGTCCCAAAAGCATGAGGGACATCACATAGTCAGTGTAATACAGACAGCAGAAAGACACCTCTCTTCTGGCACCATAGAAATAGCTGAGACTTTTGCAGAATATTATGCTATGCTCTGTAGCTGCAGGCCCCCCACAGTTTGAAACAACATGCCCAATTGCGGCGGACCTCCCCATACATTTGCTCTTTGAAACCCAGGGTGCCGAATTAGACAAGCTATTTATGGTAGAAGAGCTGTAGGCAGCAATTACTGCTCCTCCTTCCATGGAAAACCCGGGGTCCAATGGCTTCCTAGCCCTATTTTACAAAAATGTTCTCCTCCCTATTAACGCCAAAGTCTGCTACCATCACCACCATACTGGGCAGACTTATAATGATGTGCTCATCCAACAGGCCCATTTTTCTCTTAAATACAGAGCCTAAAGTGCTGGCCAAAATGTAGTCCACCACACTTGCCTCAGTCATCTCACAATTGGTCCATGAAGAACAAAGCAGCTTCATGCCCGGCAGAAGCACCCAACATTGCCTCCGTAAACTTCAATTGGCCCTCTTCCGACTCGATAAACTCCATGGGCCAAAGGCCATACTCTTGACTGACTATGAAAAAGTCTTTGATACTGTCCACTGGCCATTTCTCTTCCAAATACTTAGAAGAACGAACTTAGGCCCCGGATTCCTCTCCAGGATCACAGGTATTACTATTTCCCATGACCCGCAGATAGCCTGGGACCTGAACATCACACCTATCTTCAAACGAGTGACCTTGACTCCGGGGCTACCCTTCTGCTGAATCTCCCAGGATGCATCGCCCTCCAGGTTTCTCTATGTGCTTCAACACCACCCTTACACTCTTTCCCCAACATTTTTCCTAGAGCTACAGTCAATTGCTAGAAGGTTCTACTGGGCGGGGAAGGCGCCCAGAGTGTCCTACTCTATATGCACAGCCACACAGTTTGAGGGAGGACTATGGGCGCCCGAACTTCGCCTCTACTATTGGGTGGCACAAGTCACGCTTGGGGGACTGGTTAGTTGGAAACCGCAACGATTCCTCCTGGCGTCTTGAACTAGTCATCCTAGAGAAATGGGGAATACGGGGCTCCTGTATGGAAACCGCCACCCGGCCTCCCTTTCACAGGTCTCTGGCATCCCCTTGCAGTGCTGGTGTGTTGCCCTGGCATACATTGGATAGCTGAAGAAACCTACTGCTCAGACATCTCTGTGGGAGGTAACATGGCTGGCACAGGTGACCAGGCTGGAGGGCTTCTGGGGCTGGGAAATGATAGGAATATCAACATTAGGAGACCTATGGGATCACAACCACATTGTTTCCTTTGGTCACCTTAAAAAGAATATAACCTCCATAGATCCCAGTTTTTTTTAAATATCTCCAGATACATTATGCCCTCTGGGTTTACCAAGAGGCACTGAAGGGGATCCCCAATTTCAACCCATTGAAAGCAAAATTGTTGATGTGCCGACTGGGTCAACAGGGAATCTCCTGTCTCTTCAAGTTCCTGTTACTTAATGCCCCTGATGTCTAGTGAACCTTGCCAGAGCTGGGACATAGATGTAGGTGGGATGGATGAAGATGACTGGAGGGAGGCTAGAATGGCCGCAAGGGCCTTAGTCATTCCCTCTAATCTCAGGTTTATACAGTTCCTCTATTTTCACCGGGTATACTACAGCCTGGATAGACTATGGAAAATGGAAAGAGGGAGCACACCATGTGGTACACGCTGTGGAGACCCTGATGGGTCTTTCTTTCATATTATATGGTCATGACCATTATAAAGACCTACTGGAGCTCGAATCACTGCCTGATTAACCAGCTATTGTACATCCCTGTGGAAATGAATCCAAAGATGGCGCTTTTGGGGATCATGGAAGGTTGGGCCAATACTAGACATCAAAGAACGCTTGCAGGAATTGGGTATATAATTGCTAAATGAGACATTGTTAGACACTGGTGATCCCCGGAACCACCTCCGATAGACCTGTGGCACAGAGGAATGAACATTTGTTGCAAAGCAGAGAAATAAGTATATAAATAGGCGGGAATGCACCACAAAACACCAAAACATTTGGGGACCCTGGTCTACATATTCACCCTAACCCAAACTGTATTTCTGACCCCTACCTATGCCTTCCTTTACTCCTGGTTGTGCAGACAATTAGAAATTGGAATACAGATTCATCACTGATACGACTGTAACTATTGATTTGGAAGAAAGTCATTGCATGACCTTGTTTTGCTGTTCTTTACATATAATAGAAAAACTCAAAGAGCAGATTTATAAAAAAAAAGAAATGACGGAGCAAGGAAACATTTTTCTCTATTGTGGAGTGACTAGATTGTACACTGTCATGTACAAAAGAATATAAAGATGATATAATTGAAAAGTGGTCGCAATTTGTAAAGTGTTGATCCTCACTTAAATATTTTATTCTGATCTCAATCAATCATGTTTTTAGATTTCAATGATGGTGTGCAAATAACCGTAGAACATGTGTATAGGAAATATAAAGAGCCTTCTGGCATTGCTCAAATTTGATTCCTTTCCAGTCAATTTTAAAACCTGAAAAAGTTACAATGTGGGTGTGCACATCATCGAATAATATGTACAACAATGGTAGTTTGTATACCTCACTGTGAACATAAGCAGCATGAATCCTTGCATGTTTTAATATCGATAAGAGACCGGTGAAGCGCTGGTGAATTGACCCCAAAATGGCAACACGTTAGATTATTTGCTGATTGGGTCATCGCTATGCTACCTTAATCAAGTGTCAAATATGCCTTCAAGATGGTGACACAAACATTTTTGGATGTGCCTGATGATGTGTGTGAGGACAATGCTACTTTGTCTGAACCATGTCTTGTGTGCTTCCAAGATGGAGGTAGCATCTTTTTGGATGTGCTTGATGACGCAGTAGTATACACTGTATGCACCCTTTAATTGATACTTCCAAAATGGTGGTGACTTTGACGTTAGATGACGTAGCAGCCCAACAGCACTCCTTTACCAGGGTAGCCCAAAAAGTGTTAAGTTCCGCTTGGAGGAATTGCGGTGAACAGCAGAAGAACAGTGAGGATCCAAACGAGGCGGTGCCAACTCCTCGGCAGAGATGGGAACAGTGTCCTGGCAACTGATTCCAAACAATGTTCCAAAGACACTTGCAGGACGAAATCCCAAAATACAGGATACATGTAGGTATCAACTCTGTTGGTAAGCTTGTCGCCGATGAAGCAACTTCAAAAACAGGTAAGGGAAGTTTTATTCCTTCAAGATATAGATAGATATATTCAGCACAGCCAAAAGCATGGAGCAAACTGGCCCAGTACCCTAACATTCCAGAAATTCCCTATCCCGTTAATGTCCTATTAAAGACAGACTAGTGAAACAAAATGACGTATACAAAACAGAAAGTCCACAACCCACCAACTAGGTGATTGGGTCAGAATTTGCATACCATTTGGGGTTGATAAGACTCAGGCAACATTTTTCGGAAACCTACAGCATTATAGTGGCTCCAGTCCTATACGAAGCCGTCCCTCTAGGCTATCAAACGATGACCGTATAGGCAAAAAAGGAGGTGGCCTAGCTGTTGTGTTCAGGCAAACATTACATATCATTAAAGTTGACAACGTCTCCATAAAAGATTATGAGGCCCTTTTCACCAAATGCAATCCTACACCGTCTTCCTCCTGTATCTTCCTGCTCCTTTACAGACCTCCACCTAGCAATGCAACATTCCCAGACACACTTCTAGACACAGTTTCAAAACTGATAACACTACACTCTAACCTATGCATTCTGGGTGACCTCAACATTTGGTTTGACAGACCCAATTAGCCCCATCCCAAAACAATCACCACTGGCCTAGACGCACTGAATCTGCATCAGGTCATCCACAAACCCACCCAGATCGCTGGACACATCCTGGATGTCATTTCTGCTAATACAGAACTAGTTACCTTTCAAACAATGACTCCAGTCACATTGTCAGACCACCATTTGCTTGCATTCCAAATAAAACAACACTAAGCGATGCACCTAAAATCACCTTACGTGCATCCACCTATCGACCTTGGAACAAACTCATTTTGGAACACTTAAAAACACAACTAACATCCAGTACAGATCTAGAAACAACAAATTCTGTTAAAAACTATATGAGTAGCTACAGGAAGCTTTAAATCTCCTGATACCACTCAAAACCACACAACAGAACAAAAGAAAAAAAGCACCATGGAGAAATATAGAGCTAAAAGACATAAAACAACAAAATAGAAGCTGCAACGTACCTGGCTCAAAACAAACGCCAAACAAGACAAACTTCACCTACAGAAAATTAACAGATTAAACAAGTCAGCTATCAAAAAAGCAAAGAAAAGATCCTATTCAGACAGAATTCAAAATGCTAAATGTGCAAATAAAGATTTCTATAAAATTCTCAATGAATTTCATAAACCAAATTGCCTAGAAGGAGCTCATCCCGTTACTCAAGATTTCACAGACAAACTGGCAAATCATTACACAGACAAAGCAGACATGCTGGACTCATACTTAAAACAAAGACAAAGCATCAGCGCTCACCCTTTTACAAAACAACAATCCAAGTATACTCTAATCCAGCCTCTCCGTTCCTTCCAACACATTTTACACAAAGAATTTATGGACCTGGTCAAAGCAAGCAGGCCTGCCGTCAGCCCTTCTGACGCGTGTCAACACACAAACCTTCAAGACAATTCTTATAACAACCTCTGCTGCCACTCCAGTAGGAAGAATCACCAACAACTCCTTAACTACCGGAATATTTCCAGAAGAACTCAAAAAGTCATATATACGCCCATTACTGAAGAAAACAAACTTGGACCCGCTAAACCCTGACAACTACAGACCGATTACAAATGGACCTTTCCTGGGCAAACTGATAGAAAAAGCAGCGTTCGCCCAGATGTCACAATTCATTGAAGAGAATGCCATACTTACAGACTTCCAAATAGGTTTCCGTCCAGGAAGAGGCACAGAATCTGCCCTCTTTGCCATCTGGGATGACCTGAAGAACACAGTTGACCGCAACGGGGTTGCTGCGCTACTTCTCTTGGACCTCTTGGCTGCCTTTGACCGGTTGACCATGACACTCTGATTCAAAGACTCTACGAAGTCAGCATAGAGGGGACTGCTCTAGACTGGATCACATCCTACCTTTGCAACAGAACTAATGTCATCCATACCCCCCTTTCTCCTACAAACCGTACTTCACAAAAGCAGGGGTCCCTCAAGGCTCTAGCATCTCGCCCATTCTTTTCAACATCTACAAGAAGTCATTACCGGCACTGGTCAATCAATTTCACCTCACGTGCTATAACCATGCAGATGACACGCAAATACTCCTCCAACTGGAATGCCCCAAAGACATTGGAAACTCGCCAATTTTCAGTTGTCTCAGAGCCATGGATCAATGGAAGACGTGGAGCCATCTCAAATTGAATGCTTCCAAAACAGAAATACTCACGTGTGGCGATTGGTAACATTATGACCCACTCGCCGCGTGGCCTGAAGATCTGGGAACACCGTCTAAAGTATTGAAGGAAGTAAGAAACCTCGGAATGACCATGGACTCCAAGCTATTGATGAATGCCCAAGTGGACAAACTAGCAAAATCAAGCTTTGTTACTAAAAAAAACTTGGCGATGAATTTTCCCCCATTTGGGATTTCCACACAAGGTCCAGGCTACCATCTCCCTTGTTCTGTCCAAACTCTATTACGCCAATAGCCTCTACCACGGATCACCTTTAACGACCATGAAAAGACTACAACAGATTCAGAACTCAGCTGCCAGACAACTCTTACATATAAAACCGTAAGACCACATCTCCCCTACCTTGAAAGCTCTGCATTGGTTACCGCTTGCCAGAAGATCCACGTTCAAGCTGCTTTGTATCATGCACAAAGCGATTCATGGAACGGGACTGCTCTTCAGCAGGAATAAAATCACCAAACACATTCAACAAAGGAACCCCGCTCTAGAGTGGCACCTCGCCTCAAAATCCGAAGATACAAGAAAGAAAAACATGGGTGGCACATCCTTCTCTGTTCAAGCAGCCAAACTATGGAACTCTTTACCCCCAACATAAGATCCACAGATAACCACCGTATCTTCAGAAAACTACTCAAGAATTAGCTCTTACCCACATAACCACCATACACAAACAGAAATATACAGCATATCTCTCTGTATAGAAGCATTTATTTGTACTAGAGATATGTACCTATGTATGTGTATTGCTTTGTATAAACATGTAGAATAATTATGTTTTTTTAAAACATATTCATTAGTTCTGCTTAACAAATGTATATATTACTGATAGTTACATTATTCTATGGTTTTAACATGTTTACAAGTGACTGCATAAATAAGTAAATCTTTTATTATAACTATTTATCTACAATTGCTTCACTATTGATTTACAAAAAATATATATATAAATAAAATTAATTTTAAGTACAACACCACTTGAAAGCCGGAGTTTATTTAATGCATCTTTAATCTACATATACTACATTCCTTTATGCATCTATATACCTTCAATGTACTTATGGATCTATATATTTATAACTTTTCTTCTAATTCTGCATATCCAATGCACTACCCTATTTTTCACCCTATACCCATCTCAATATATCCTCTGCCTCAGCTCTCTGACTCATCTCAAACCTCTTTCTACTAGTCTTTCCAGTGCACTACCCTATCTCACCCTATACCTCTAGCAATATATCCTACCTCCACTCTCTCATTCATTCCAAACGCCATTCCACTACTATGATCCCCATAATAACCCTTTCTAGACTCTTCCCTACTCTACCCCTCCTCGCATCATCTCATACCTCTGTTACTATTCCTATCCCCCAAAACAAACCCTTTCTAAACTCTTCCCTTGACTCTTCCCCTCCACCTCCCTTTTACTCATCCCAAGCCACCTCCTACTGCTATGAGCTCCAAAACAAAAATAAAATATTCTAAATCCTTCCCTCTTCTATCCACCCACTATCCTTTTCAATCCCAATAACAGACTAACATGTCCACCACTCAAATTACTTTCATATTTCACTATACTAATTCACCACTAATCCTTTATGGGTTTCGGAGTAGCGTGCTACTCGCCAAAAAAGCACTTCAACACCTCATCAGGAGTAGCAAGCGCTACATAAATGCAAACCTTTTTTCCCTCTTCTATCCCTCTGCTATCCTTCTCAATCCAAATAACTGAGTAACATATCCACCACTCAAATTACTTTCATATTTCACTATACTAATTCATCAGTAATACTTTATGGATTCCAGAGAAGCGTGCTACTCGCTGAAAAAGCGCTTCAACACTACATCAGGGGTAGCAAGTGCTATATAAATGCAAACCTTTTTCCCTCTTCTGTCCCTCCACTATCCTTCTAAATCGAAATAACTGACTAACATATTCACCACTCAAATTACTTCCATATTTCACTATACGAATTTACCACTAATCCTATATGGGTTTCGGAGTAGCATGCTACACGTCGAAAAAGCACTTAAATATATATATATATATATATATATATATATATATATATATATATATATATATATATATATATATATATATATATGCTATATAAATGCAATTACAATACAATAAAATAGTGTGCAAGGGGTTGGTTCAAGTGCAGAATGGTTCTTGATGGAACAAAAGAAGTGTGGCAAGGTGTAAGTTGGATGTGAATGTGTGCTGATGATGACTGCATCTGCAGAAGTGGGAATTTTCCAAAGATGTTGACAAGCTGAAATAGTGCTGTAGAGGTTTGAGTGCGGGGTTGGGTTGCAATGAGCTTGCTGTAAACTGCGAGCTGACTTTTGCTTGTCACCGTGGGGGTGTCACTAGTCCTAATCAAGTGGTTGGTAGTGAGTGACACCAAATAAGAAGGGTTAGTCGTAACCAAACTCTTACTTCTGCTTCTATGTCTGTTACGGAATGCAGTGTAGGACTCTTGTCAGCACTTGAGCTGAACTTGCAGTTCACTGTCGGTTGGAACACGCCATCTTCATGTTCAACCTTAGAGCTCTGCGGTACAGCTGCCGTTGATGTACGGACTAACTGCAATTGAATACAAGTTTATTAAGCATGACGTGTTGTCGCTTTCTAACATTCAGCTATGCTGCAGCATGCCCCTGTCCTTGCCCAGGGTCAGGTGTCACTCCAAGAAGACCGCTGCTGCTTCCGGTGTGAAGTGCTTCTCACGGCGGGGCTTCACGGAAGCAATCCTCCCCCTCCACCGGTTTAATGAAGTCGCCACAGGATCTCGGGTATCTGCGCAGTCATGCTCTCCGCCGCTACTCACCACATCCACGCCACAGACTCACCGGATTGCTGGCCATCCTTGCTACCTAACGATGAGGCTTCTCCGCCAGTAATCAGCCGCTGCTCATGTCGCCTTGGCCCCTGCCGCTGCTTTAATGATCTTCCTGGTCTTGCAGCGCCTCACTCCCCAGCGGTCACAGCTTTGTTTTCCCCAATCACTGGGCCTGTGTGCTTTTTCTGCAGCTTCTTGGTCCAACTCCCCTAATTCTTTCTCCCCCAAACCCCTGAGCCCTGCAGTCTGACTCAGAGGGTAAGGAAGGGCACCCCGACCACCAGGGCGGCCTTTGCCCATAGAGCGCCCAAGGCAAAAGCAAATTTGCGCCCTTCCTCATCCTCTGAGGCAGACTGCAGGGGGTCAGGGGTTTGAGAGAGAAAGAATGTGGAGGAGTAGAAAGGGAAACGGGGTAAATAAGGAAGTAATGGAAGGGAACAAAATTATTTATGGAGAAGCCATTAATTAGCAAGCACTGGCAGTCTGGAATTAAAAGAAATGATTAAAAGCAATAAGTAGGTAAACTCAGTGCGCCCATCTGAAGCAAGGCCCAACTTGTCAATGCCCAAAACCAGCCCTGCCGACTGCCACTCAATGGGGCGATGCTCAGGGCCCCAAGGGCTGCTGCAGCCAGGCCCAGAGCAGGCCACAACACATGATTTGTCTTCCTGCCGCTGTCTGTTGGCTCCACGGTCACACCAAGGTCACTCAGTGCTTTGCCACTTCTACTTCAGGCAGACAATTGGTTACCTCTCAGGCTGCACAGGCCTCAGTGACCAGCATCTTGATGAGTTTGCCACAATCCCACCTTTCCCCCTCTGTCCACTTCTCTGCTGCCCTCCCTGTGCAGTGCCCAGGATTGGCCAGCTACACTCCCAGGACCAGGGAACTGAATTGCAGCTCTGTGGCTCTCAGCACTCTGCTCTTTCTTTACTGGTACTGATGACTCCAGCGACCATTAGTCTTCAGCCCCCTTGCGCCTAGGGACCCCTATCTCAGCATAACAAAGTGGGAGGGCACAAGAAGCTGGGGAGCAACTCTAAGAGAGTCTTCTGTGTCCCCACCAGTACCCACTTCCAAAGGGGCATTTTAAAGGGGCAGGATGTTGCAGGATTCAGGTACCAGTCCAGGCCTCCTTTAAGTTGCAGTTGTTATAAGGTGGTCAAGCCACACTTCTTTGGATGTGCCCAGTTAAAACTATGTGAACGTCACAGTCACTGGCCATTAACATCATAGTGTGCCCACAAGGCACATCCTTTGTCCATGCCCAGCGTATAGGCCCCTCACCAAACAAGGTGTGGCCTTTGACTTTGCCCAGCAAGGTCTGGGCTAAAGGAATGGTTTATGGCCATTCCTTGTGGCCATTCCCCATCACCTTGGCTTCCAGAGCTCACACAGAATGCCCTTTAACCAACTCAGAAGCTCTCATTGTGTGGTGTTTGAAATACCCTGCCCTAGATATCCTGTTCACAGTTGAGGCTGGGCAAAGGGCATGGACACCTCATATCCTGCCTTTAGTACTCTCTGTGTGCTGGATGTGGCATTTGCCCATGACACAACCCAGTATCTGGTCAGAATAGGCCTTGCACTTTGACCATGTTGTGTTTGCATTTTCCACACCCCAGTACCTGTGGGGCACAATCTTCGGCTGTGTTCAGCAGATACTGATCACAGTTTTGTGACCTTCTGTCACGCCTTGCATTCAGTAACATGCCCTCATCAGGTGCAAGGATAGGCTGTGTCAATTGACTATGCGTGCATGCAGTACCTCCATCCCAGTACACCCTGAGCATGGCTTTTGCAGTGACAAGCAGATGGTGGACACAGTGTGTTTTTCACCCCATCTTCTAATCCGTACCACAGTTGTTATAACCATTGGCTCTTTTCAGTAGGTAGAGGAGGGAGGCTGCAACCATCAATACAATGGGCTCTAGCAGCAGAGTGACGTGAAGGCCACACGTCCACCGAAATCCCACTGGGCATGATAGAAGCCGTGTTCTGCATACCAACGTTCTAGCTGAGAAGCTGGGTGAATAGCATAGCCAAAGGTCATTCCCTGTGCCCAGAGATTGTTGGCTCCATGTGAAATTTGTGTCCAGTGAGTTCTGGGTGGAAAAGAAGAATGGGGTATGGGAAATGTAGACAGCGTTATCTTATGCAAAGAGCTCACAAAGCCACAGGCTATTCTTAGTTGGTTCTGGTGTCAGTGGATCTGATTGTAAAGTACCACTGGGATTTATGCCCCTTGAATTGAGCCCACTGGGTTTGGTCAAAGAGTATGTCCAGCAGATACTTGGGTTTGAAGGGATGAGAGACTTGAAAATCCACTTAATAACTCTTCAGTCTTGCCCATGGGTCGGGAGAATAGTTTATGTGGCCACAAAGTCTGTGTCCTTTCTCCCTCTGCTCCCTCATCAGTTGTGGGATGAGGCAGTCATGGCCAACAACTGCTATCAGAAGGCTTTCAGACTTCTGATCACACTGTGCTGGTGACACTGGAAGGCCAGGCTGACAGCTGTCCCAATTTTCTGCAAGCATCACATTGATGCATGCCCAACTCCTGAAGACTTGAAGAGGTGTCCGGTGCCACTCATCAATTCTTCATCAGCCTGCATGTATCATGGTGGTGGGGACCAGATGTCAAAAAGACTTTGGTGAGAAAACTTGAGGAGGGTATCAAGTTATCTGGAGATCAATAAGAACGGCAGACAACCTAGGATCTGGAGGGCGACAATGTCTAAATGAAATGTGGAACATAAAACAAT
The DNA here is from genome assembly GCA_963921515.1 of Calotriton arnoldi. Lineage (NCBI taxonomy): Eukaryota > Metazoa > Chordata > Amphibia > Caudata > Salamandridae > Calotriton > Calotriton arnoldi. Next base: position 708,088 of record CAWUFW010005554.1, on the reverse strand, counting down.
ACTTGGAGGAACAGAGAATACTCAACAAAAGGCGAGGCATGACCACTGTAAGCCGTTGTCTTCACTGGTAGCAAAGAGGTACTTACTCTTAAGCAACCCTGCTGGAAGTATACTTCTTAGGTCAGTCAGCATTTAAAAACTTATGCCATGAAATTAATAATTCATAGTAGGCATGAAGGATCTCTTCTTGGTTCAGATGTAGTGTAATGCATGGGCATAGGCACCAGCGTCTTTTCACCCTTCGGAGTGCTGTTTTAAATCTGGAAATTTGCTTTACCACCCAAAGTTTGTAGAATGATCTGCAGCTGTTTATTGCCAATAATAGGCATCATTATACCCTAAACCGATTGCCTGAACCTCAAGTCAGGTCGGCTTAACCGCAATATGTATAAAGACACAGTTAATTGCCCCAATCACAGTAAATGTTACACCTTAGGGCTCTGATCTAACTGGTCATTCTGTAGACACTACATTACCCAGAATGCTGTAGATGAGGAAAACAGGTTGTGTGCACTCACAGACTCGGCACGTGACTTGTGAGGCATAAAAGCAGCCGTCTCCCGAGCCCAGGTGCTTGGCAACCTTCTTCCTGATGGACCACGCCTCCCTGCATCTGTTCCTCGTTTTCCGTCCCTCCCTGGAATGCCGTATCTACTGCGGACGTGACATCCCTTGCTTCAAGCGTCTTCTGACGTGTTCCTCCAGTGTAAATGCTCTGACCTTGTTGGTTCCATTTACGGTATCTCCCCAAACGCTCCTGGGCGCAACCTACCGTACTGAAGGTAGTCTTGGCGAGGAGAAATGCAAATTCCTTTTCTCTCGCCCATAACTGGTCGTGAATGTTGCGCGCGCGCACTCCCTGTTTTGCTTTGAACGCCGGTTGGCGTTTCCGCATTAGCGTTTGCGGATATTTATTTTCCTTTCCCAAGGCGCCGGTAAGCCTTTCTCGCCTCCTGGCTCCTGGGAGCAGTTCCTTATTCTCCGTGCCCTGCCGTTGCTCTCACTACATTGAATCGGGACAGTTTCTCCTACAACCACAGACTTCAGTATATACTGGACTTTTGTACTTACCTGAGCCTCCGGATTCTTGGCTGATCTGAGACACATCTGCACAGCTTTATTGTTCCCTACTGGCTGGATTCTTGTGCAACTTTACCGCAGCGTCTTGGGAAGACAAACGGTGAGTCTGAGAGAGTACACAACCTGGGAAGGGGTATCAGTCTTGGTGGGGGGCAGGAGGCACTATTTGCAAGCTAGTCATACTTATTTCTCATCTGCCTTGTTTTTCTATTCTTTTACTTAGAGCCTTCCAGTATATACCCCGTCTTTTGAGACACCTGGAGATATCCTGTCTTCCCGTCCCTTGGGTGGTCCTGAGCTGTCTCTCCTCTCCCCTACGGGTAGACGACTAGTAGTCTGGTACATTCAGATCTGGGGATACCCTGAGGGAGAGTGGAGGTTCATCTTCGTTCCCGAGGATTTGGCATTCAGCCGTGCTGGAGTGGAAACCCGACAGATTGCCAAGCCCAAGTTTTCTATATCCCCTGAGCGAAGATGAATCCAGATGGTACTTTCGACACGTACATGGGGGGGGCTATGTCCACTGAGACACCGACCCTAACTCTGAACGAGTTAGTCGCAGTGGTAACCAGTTTACAAACCGAGCTAAGATCAATGAAAGCTGAGAACCTGAGACTAACCTCTGAATTAAACTCCATGACAGCCCAAAGACAAGTAGATACCAGCACGACAGATACCACAGGGAAACACAAGAAAACCTACATACAACCTGCCCGTTTTCAAGCACCTTCCCCTTCCACCATTACTTCCTCTTGCGCATCCCCAGCTCCTGTAAATGTCACAGTTGTTACCCCCTCCAACCCCCTTAGCGATGCCAGAGAGATTCAGTGGAGACAGTAGTAAATACGCAGTATTTATGAACCAGTGTCATTTACAGTTCCTGTGTAGATCAGCTTCTTTTCCCGATGATGCCGCCAAAGTGGCCTTCATCATATACTATTTGACCGGTAATGCTGCCTTTTGGGCTGTGCCGCTGGTGGATAATGACGATCCAATCCTGTATGATTTATCTCGTTTTAAAGAGAGCATGAAAAGCTTATTTGCTCGTCACACTTACATGCAAGCGAGTGATAACGAGCTATTGGGGCTAAAGCAAGGGTCTAAAGATCTGGTGACCTATATAACTACCTTCAACAGACTCGTGGCCGAAACGCAATGGCCAGAAGAGAAACGGACATCCCTGTTTTACAGGGGGTTACGAGATGAATTAAAGGATGTTTTATCTCAGATAGTGAATCCACCAGAAGATTGTACTTCTTTTATTGATTTAGTAGTTAAACTTGATCATCGGCTCAGTGAACGGAAGGGAGAGCGTACTAAAGGCGATTTCCCTCGTTTTCTCTTGCCTCGCAGTGAAAAGAAGGAGGTAAAGGATAGTGTGGAACCTATGCAAATAGGTGGAATTCGCGGTCCGCTATCCAAAGAAGAACGTGATAAGCGCAGACGGCTTGATCTATGTCTTTATTGTGGCAAAGGGGGACACTATGCCAAGGACTGCAGTGTTAAACCCAAGGGGGTAAACAGACCTCCTGTTGTTAAGACGGGATCCACTATCCAGACGGAAAACTAATAGTCTTGGAGAAATCTGAGACCGATTCTCCAAGTCTTGAGGTTTCGCAGGTCTCTCTATTTCTAGCAAACACCTCATCTTTAGCTCCCAGACATTTAACTATAACTGTGGTATTGGTGTTACCGTCCCAGCACAGAACCAACTTGTCTATAATGTTGGACTCGGGGGCTACTGGTAATTTTCTGGATATCAGCCTGGCGAAAGTTCTGGGGATAGATTTTATTCCTAAAACACACCCTGAAAAGGTGAGAGCAGTGGACGGCACAGAGTTGTCATCAGGCTTATTAACCTATCAGACTCCTGCTTTTGACATGATCTGCGATAATGGTCATACCGAAAAGATCCAATTCGACCTGATAGATGCACCAAACTTTGGCGCCATTTTGGGAGTGCGCTGGTTGCAGAGACATAACCCTCACATAGACTGGGTGACCAGAAGGGTGACTCTCCGTTCCCCATACTGCATGTTACACTGTTACCATGATTCAATGCCCGCTAATCCCGCTGTTAGTTGTGCGCTCACCGATTTTGGTCTGTCCACCTTACCACCAGAGTACAGCGAATATGTAGAGGTCTTCGATGAAGTTAAGGCTGTGGCATTACCACCTCACAGACCTTTTGATTGCCGTATAGATCTGGGACCGGGCGCGGATTTACCTGTCAGTAGGGTGTATGCCCTAACGGGACCTGAGAGTCAGTATCTATATGAGTATCTACAGGATATGTTACAAAAAGGATTCATACGTCACTCGACTTCCCCTGTCTCATCCCCACTTTTTTTTATACCAAAGCGTGAAGGGGGATTGAGAGCCTGCCTAGATTATAGAGCCTTGAATAAGGTGACTATAAAAAACAAGTACCCTCTCCCACTCATCTCCAGTCTCTTGGACCAGGTTCATAAGGCCAAGATTTTTACCAAGCTCGACTTGCGAGGAGCCTACCATCTGATTCGGGTAAAGGAGGGAGATGAATGGAAGACGGCATTCCGCACAAAATACGGGCTCTACGAGTATTGTGTAATGCCGTTCGGGTTGTGCAATGCACCCGCTGCTTTTCAATTCTTTATCAACGAGATATTAAGGGAATTTCTCGATGTGTTCGTTATTGTCTACATTGACGATATCTTGGTGTATTCTCAAACCGAACAAGAACACGTCACACATGTTAAACTAATACTCCAACGACTACATGAAAATCACCTTTTTGCCAAGTTAGAAAAATGCATCTTCCATACGCAGAAAGTAGACTTCCTAGGGTTCGTGATCTCCCCAGAAGGTATTCACATGGATCCTGCCAAAGTATCTGCCATTACTAAGTGGTCGAGTCCTACTTCAGTAAAGGAGGTGCAATCCTTTCTGGGGTTCGCCAATTTTTATAGGCGCTTTATAGACCATTTCTCAGATCTCATCACACCCATAACCAAACTATTGAAAAGGGGGTGTCTTTCGAGTGGGATGAAACAGCAGAGCAGGCTTTTCAAGTATTGAAAGACAGGTTTATCACAGCCCCTATCATAAAACACGCAGACGAAACACAACCATACTATGTAGAAGCAGATGCTTCTCAGTATGCTGCTGGGGGTGTCTTGTTGCAAAGAGATGTCCAGACCGGAACCCTCCATCCAATAGCTTATTTCTCGAAAACCCTTTCCCCTGCTGAGCAGAATTACACTATCGGGGAACGAGAACTCCTAGCCATAAAGTTAGCCTTCCAAGAATGGCGACACTATTTATTGGGATCCCCTCATGTTATCACGATTTACTCGGATCACAGAAATCTTCAGTTTAAAAAAATGCAAAGGCACTCACTCCCCGACAGATGAGATGGGTCTCTTTCTTTTGTGAATATGATTTCGTTATTCATTTTCGACCAGGAGTCAAACAGGGACGAGCTGATGCTCTATCACGATTAGGAAAAGAATACAAACACGTTGTTGACACTCCACTACCAATAATCCCTGCCAACAAGATAGTGGCCATTGGTGAGACAGAAACACATGTAAAAGACCCGTTTTATGAGACACTGTTGAGAACATACAAGACACTCAGTGCTGAGGAGTGGTTAGCAGACCCTTTGAACAGGATTGAAAATAGTCTATATTTCCACGATAATCACCTATACCTCCCTTCCAGAGAGCTACAAATGCTAATCGTTAAGTGGTGTCACACTCTCCCTTAGCAGGACATCCGGGAGGCGAGAAGACTTTGCAAATATGTAAGAGATGGTTTTGGTGGCAAAACATGAACCAAGATATACATGACTATGCCAAAGCTTGTCCAGTATGCGCAAGACCGAAAGCACTTCATTGTGCACCCGCTGGCTTGTTACAACCTTTGCCCATCCCGCAGGCCCCTTGGACTTCCATCAGTATGGATTTTATCACAGAATTACCCGTATCCCGAGGGTTCACTGCTATTTTAGTTGTGGTAGATATGCTTTCAAAAATGGCCCATTTCATTCCCCTCAAGAAACTACCCTCTGCCAAAGAACTAGTAGAAGTGTTTGTAACGAACATCATTCGTCTACATGGATTGCCGTCAGTGGTTGTGTCTGATAGAGGCCCTCAATTTACATCAAAGTTCTGGCAGGGTGTGTGTACAGCCCTTCACATGGATCATCGTCTCTCCTCTACATACCACCCTCAAACAGACGGCCAAACAGAAAGAACCAACCAGACCCTAGAGCAGTATCTTAGGTGCCTCTTAAACACAGTCACAGGGGATTGGGTACAAGCACTCCCTTTGGCGGAATTCGCTTACAATAACTCGAATCACTCATCCTCCAAAGTCTCTCCTTTCTTTTTTTCCTATGGTTATCACCCTAGGTTTTTGCCCCTTTATTTACCCCCTTCCCTTTCACAAATCCCTGCTGTGCCAGAACACCATGCCCACCTTACACGCATCTGGAAACAAGCCATACAAGAATTAACAGAAGCCAAAGAGAGGATGAAAAGGCAAGCAGATGCACATAGAAGGCCTGCTCCTGATTATAAGAAAGGCGATCAAGTATGGCTAGCTACAAGAAACCTGAGATTGCCTGGCCCTAGAAAGCTACAACCCAGATACATCGGGCCTTTTACTATACTGCATTTAGTCAACCCTGTAGCGGTCAAGTTAGACCTACCACCAGAAATACAAATACATCCCGTTTTTCACACCTCGCTACTCAAACAATACAGTCCTCCTTCTTGTCCTGAACCTCCACCCCCACCTCTTGTAATCAACGGGGAGGAAGAATATGAGGTGAAGCGCATACTTGACTCACGCAGACATAGGGGGAAATTGCAGTACTTAGTGGATTGGGTAGGCTATGGCCCAGAAGAACGAACATGGGAACCAGTTGCTAACATACATGCCCCTTCACTGGTAAGGAGGTTTCACGCATTATATCCCTCCAAACCCAGACCCGTAGGAAGGCCTTTAGGGGGAGAACTGTTACACCTTAGGGCTCTGATCTAACTGGTCATTCTGTAGACACTACATTACCCAGAATGCTGTAGATGAGGAAAACAGGTTGTGTGCACTCACAGACTCGGCACGTGACTTGTGAGGCATAAAAGCAGCCGTCTCCCGAGCCCAGGTGCTTGGCAACCTTCTTCCTGATGGACCACGCCTCCCTGCATCTGTTCCTCGTTTTCCGTCCCTCCCTGGAATCCCGTATCTACTGCGGACGTGACATCCCTTGCTTCAAGCGTCTTCCGACGTGTTCCTCCAGTGTAAATGCTCTGACCTTGTTGGTTCCATTTACGGTATCTCCCCAAACGCTCCTGGGCGCAACCTACCGTACTGAAGGTATTCTTGGCGAGGAGAAATGCAAATTCCTTTTCTCTCGCCCATAACTGGTCGTGAATGTTGCGCGCGCGCGCACTCCCTGTTTTGCTTTGAACGCCGGTTGGCGTTTCCGCATTAGCGTTTGCGGATATTTATTTTCCTTTCCCAAGGCGCCGGTAAGCCTTTCTCGCCTCCTGGCTCCTGGGAGCAGTTCCTTATTCTCCGTGCCCTGCCGTTGCTCTCACTACATTGAACCGGGACAGTTTCTCCTACAAACCACAGACTTCAGTATATACTGGACTTTTGTACTTACCTGAGCCTCCGGATTCTTGGCTGATCTGAGACACATCTGCACAGCTTTATTGTTCCCTACTGGCTGGATTCTTGTGCAACTTTACCGCAGCGTCTTGGGAAGACAAACGGTGAGTCTGAGAGAGTACACAACCTGGGAAGGGGTATCAGTCTTGGTGGGGGGCAGGAGGCACTATTTGCAAGCTAGTCATACTTATTTCTCATCTGCCTTGTTTTTCTATTCTTTTACTTAGAGCCTTCCAGTATATACCCCGTCTTTTGAGACTCCTGGAGATATCCTGTCTTCCCGTCCCTTGGGTGGTCCTGAGCTGTCTCTCCTCTCCCTTACGGGTAGACGACTAGTAGTCTGGTACATTCAGATCTGGGGATACCCTGAGGGAGAGTGGAGGTTCATCTTCGTTCCCGAGGATTTGGCATTCAGCCGAGCTGGAGTGGAAACCCGACAGACAAGCACTTTCCCACATGTCCAATACTGATGTATGCACCTTCATTGCCATAACCCCCAGATGTTATTGTGACCTAGCAATCTTGTGTGAATTTTTTTTTTAAGTTCTTAATCTGATGGATAGCAGATCATGCTTGATGGGCAACAAATCGATGCCTTGAGAGCTCAGTTAGTTGCATGCTCGCGGCTATGTGTATCTTATCGTTATCTGCAAGCTGCAAGTTCAAATCTCGACAAGCATCTCTGTTCAGATCTGTCAAGGCTCAATCAGCATTCCATCCTTCCTTGGTCAGAAAACTGACAGCAATTAAATTTGGTAATAGTAATTGCTATTATTAACAGTTCCTAGAAATGGTAGATGTAGTATGTAGCCGTGTATGAAAACATTATTATTATTATTATTAATATGACCATCTTGGATTCTTGTATGAAAGACAACGGTTTCTAACCCTATAACGGAAGAGTCCAGCCTGGTGAGCCTGGTGAGCTTGGTGTCTAGGCTGACTGGAAAGGTAGTCTAGCTTGACAGTCTGGGAATCTAGCCTGGAGGTTGGGGACTCTAATTTGATCTTCAGAGGGTGTTTTCTGATGGAGGAGGGGCCTAGTCTGACGGCAGAGGATAACAAGATAAATATGTCTCTTCCAGTATAACTGTGCAGTGCTCATCTGCGCTTGCTTCTCCTATACCAAGAACATTTGTTCAGTTTGCCAGAACTTCAGAACACTACTTCCAGGTGGAGACTGGAAACATGGTCAGGGCTGCATCAAAGCATTACCTTCAAGCCATGTGCCTGGATGCTTTCAAGGCACTTCATTGAGACATTTTCTAATGCCACTTACGACATACTCCCTTTTCCAGACACCGAAGTTCCCATAGGTTTTGCTGAAAATAGAACATCTAATCTGTTACCTGAATCCAGACAGAAGCAGGAACCATCAGCGTGTCTAATACACATACAAGGCAAGTTTTATACAAGACTTGCAACGGGTTTGGGCAACTTTTTTAATGCAAACCCAATGTAAAGGGTTGTGGGATTTAAAATCCAACGCAAATTAGGATTTAAAATCCAATGCAAATCAGGATTTACATTGGATTGTAACCCTAAGTAACGCAAAGCTGCGCAGTCTGCTGCCATGGGATACTTTGCGTCAAGCTGGCTTGTTTTTGCACAGGGAGTGACTGGTTTCATCATTAAATCTATGCTTCTCTCAATGCAGACACCCTTGCACTATGGCGCAAGGCTGTCTGAGATGGCACATGGCAGCCAAACGTGCAGCCAGCGTGAGAGCAGAACAACGCCACATCTTAGTAGCTATGGTGCTGTTCTGGTCTTACTCGTTCAAGCACAGCAGCTGCAACTTGCTGTCCGGCGTTGCTAACCTCTATGTAAATTTGGGCCACACTGTATAAAGGACTGTTCTCTGCGCGGCGTGCGTCCGATGGTTGACGTAAGACTGAAACCGCTGTTTGCTGATCACAGGTTGCCGTGCATGGTGAAGACGACTTCGGATTTCAACTGTCGGAGGTGTACAGAACTGGAGCCAAACATGGATCGGAGATGGGAAAGTGCACAGCTTGTTTGCAGAGCGCTTTTGGACCCGTGACAAGAATGTGCCGAGCTATGCGACTGCAGCATTGCAGCGATATGTGTATATCTCCTCAGTCCGCGTTGCCGCCTCCTCCAGCTGTTCTGCATCTCCACAGCTGGGAGTGTTCAGAGTTTCTCTGAATACTTTCTGCAGTGCGTCTTGGCTCAGGGAACCAGAAATAGAAGGACACACGGCAGCTCGGTTCCGGAATGCATAACAGTGCTCATGGTACGGGTATGCCTTGTCCTTTCTTCAACCCTGCCAAAGATGTGCCTGGAGGGCAGGCATCGGGTAACAATGAACTGTGTGGAACGCTTCGGCGCGTGGGCGGTGAAAACGGGCAGGACCGCTTCGCCCACACGGTCTCGATATTATAGCAGATCATTAGCTGAGCTCGTACGTTCAGAGGAGAACAGAGTAGGAAAACTGACATTCATGACACTGTGCTCTTATTATTCATGAATATTTGGTAACATTCTGACATTCATGACATGCGCTGTATGTTTAAATATCACAAATATCTCCATGCTTGTGCCTATAGAGTAGACGGATATATTTATTTCCCATGCAGCATGTCCAGTTTCCTCCTATTTTTTTTTAATTGGCACACAGATTTACATGTTCTCTAGTTTAGCTCTGCACATTTAGTAATGCTGCTTCCTTATGGCTATCTTACTCTATTTTTAGGTCTGGATACATGGCTTACATTATCCCATTTGTGTTCATATTAGACTATGGTGCTGTGGCATCACTATTCCTTTGATTACGTTGCTAAAAGCAATATAAGGTGTAACTTTTAAATGTGAGCCAGTGTGCGTTCTTAGATGTATGAACTTTGCTGACCCAACAATAGTGTAAGTTCTAATATATGTTTTTTTCGTTCAGGAAGTACAAGCTCTTTGAATGCCTTAGCTGTCATAATGACACAGTTCTATTCACTAATTGCCCTTGAGCATTTAGGATCACTGACACAATATCGTGGTAAGCAATATCGTTGACAAAAATATCATGTCAAAAATAAGGTTTGCCATAATATCATGTTCCTATGCTTATAATGGTAAGTACCAACATACAGGGAAAAAAATATCGTTGACACTAATACCATCCAAAAATATACAAAAGTATCAGCTTTTTAAATATAGAGTTTAAAGTAGTGAATGTTAAATATTTTAATCTATAATTTAAAATAATATAAATTAAAGAAATTCCACTAATATTTAATAATACATATATAAATATACACTTATATAAACCCACAAACACATATATATATATATGTTTGTGTTTATATAGATATACATATATGTAATGTAACATAATTAATGCAAATTTTTATTTTACACTATATTATTTTAAAATATTTTTAAATGTATCACTATGAAAACACAAACCCACACACATATATATAATACATACACAATAACTCCCCACAAAAAATATAAACAATTCAATAACAAAAAATAGATTAATTAATTTAGGCAACTAATACAATTTAAAAACCCCAAAACACATTTACTAAAAATATTTAAAACATTAAAATAAATTTGAAAATAAGAAATGGTATAAAATATAAAAAAATCCAACAATTAATGGATTGCAATCTATTTAACCAATATTGTGAAAACTCTTGGAGTCTAAGAATATTAAATACACTATTCCCACTCTAATTTATGCAACAGTAGGAAACGTTTTGGACTTTGGAGGAGTTCGATTTACTATTCCTACTCAGGTAAACAGCAATAGTAGAGAAAGTGTTGGACTTCGAAGGTGTTAAATCTACTATTCCCCTTCCTGTCTAAGCAGCAGTAGGGAAAGCATTGTACTTCGTAGGAGTGAAATTTACTATTCCCACTTCAGTCCGCACAACAGTAGGGAAAGCGTTGGGCTTCAGAGGGGTGAAATTTATTATTCCCATTTCAAAAAGCGCAACAGAAGGGACAGTGTCGAACTGCAGAAGGTTAATTTTACTATTCCCACTGCAGTCTAAGTAAGAGTAGGGAAAGTACTTCACTTCAAACACATTACATATATGAGTAACCTCTATAAATCTAGCAGCCCGCAACTAAAATACAACAAAATAAGTACGCCATAACTTACATATTTAAAATCAATTAAATAATTAATTACCAATTAATAATTAATTGTTACTTAATTAATACCTAATTAACTTCCCACCCTACACCCCTACAAACCTAGCAGCCTACAATTAAAATATAAGTTAAATAAATCAGTATTCCATAATTCACATTATTAAAAATCAATTAAATGATTAATTTACAAATAATAATTAATTGTTATTTAATTATTACTTAATTAACTTTTCGGCCTAGACTAGAGTGTGCATTGAGAGCCGATAATAGTAGGAGATGGGGTGGGCTGGCAAAGTCAGCCTTGCTGTACCGTGCGGACCGGAGACGATAATCCGAGTCTCAACGTACGCTCCACATAAGTATTCCAGTATCTAAGTGGAGCCTATTATAGCTCAGAATGCTCCGAGTTGTCTTTCATACACACTACTTTTCCTTTATAATAGCTGGAAAATACTCTTTGTAACAGTCGACTCTGGGGCACGTACCGGTTTGGAATCCTACATCCTGAGATATACCCTTCCACCAAACTGGTCTTCCCCTCCCCACCCTCACTAGGGTAAGTCCTTATTGATATTTCATCTGCTATTTAACTTCAGTTTTTCACAAATCCAGTCATTAATTTTTGGCTTTGTTTTATCCAAAGTTTTTCCCATAAGTGCCGGCTGGGCCCTACGTGAGTAACACTGCCTTAGTAATTTTCACTTGGTGTACACATCTTTATTTGGGTCCATTTACCCATTGAATCTCCAGGTACACTCTATATTCATTTTCTATTTCTTTATCATTGATATTACTTAAGTCTTTCTCTTTCTCACTTGCATATCTGTCCCTTTGTTTTTATTTTAGATGTCCCTTAGTTTAAGGTCCTGATGAGACCCCCAACCCTTTACGGAGTCGAAACGTCGTCGACTCATGCTATAACAAACCATTTCTGTCCACTTTGAATCCCAAAGGTGGCCTCTGTAGGACATTGCTCATTTGTGAATGGTCGTTGATGTATATTTAAGAAACCCTATATATAGTGTATTGTGTCACATGTCGTTTTTGATTCTTTTTTCACATGGGACACCAAGCACTTTCACATTTTCAATACAACTATTAATTACATAAAATAAGAATTGGACTCCTTATTGTTTTGTGTATAACATTTCCTCCTTTTGACATCCTACTTTCTGGTTTGAATTAGCTACATGCAGTTATGTATCATTTAGCCACATTGTCCACAAGAACCATTGTTTTTGTAATACATTATATGCCCTGGTTCCGTGTGAGTAGGATTACCCTTTTTTATCCCTATAATAATCTTTTTACTTGGGTCACTCAGGGTGATACAATCAGTGCTTTAGGCCCTGGTGACCCCGTTTACTCCCATGCCATGGGTACCACTGGTACCACTTACCAGGGACTTATAAGAGGGTTAACGTACCTGACAATTGGGGTTACCAATTCACATGCATCATATTTTAGGTAGAGTGCACTGGCACTGGGGCTTGATTGTCAGGTTCCAGTGCACTTTCAGAGTCATAACCATTAGCACTGGTGGAAAAAGTGTGAGGGTGACCATACAAAAAGGGCACTTTCCTACACTCTTTAATCTATCTTCGGCCTTCGATATAGTCAATAAGAATATTCTTCTAACTCTAAATTTATGTGTGGGTTTGGGCCATATAGTACTTAAAAAGCTCACCTCATATCTCAACAATCACCTTCAGCAAATTAAATTAAAAGGCGTCCTACCAAATCCTGCCCAAGTCAACCAATGAGTGTCCCAAGGCTCCACTCTCGCTACAACTCTTTTCAAACTTTACATGGAACCCCTCCCAGATCTTCCAACAGGCCAATATTGCATACTATCTCTATGCAGATGACACACAGCTCTCCCTCAAAATCACCTCACTTTAGATATAATTCACCTCAATCAAATTCTAACCAAAGTGCAAGCTTGGCTTTTGACAATCCACTTGAAGCTAAATATACTGAAGTCTGACTTCCTGCTCTTCACTCCAACCCCACCACAAAGCTCTCATCCAATTCACCGCTGGTTACACTACCTTAATGCTCTTGATTGCATGTCAAAAATCATTGACTGCACTAAATCTTTAGGAATCTCCCAAGACAAACACCTAAACATGATTGACCACATGAACTCCTGCAGCAAAGACACACTATACCAACTCAAACTACTAAGAAAAATTAACCTTTTCATTTCACTGTGGGACTTCCAAAATGTGCTACAAGAACTGGTAATCTCCAGACTAGACTATAGGTACTGCAGCGCGGAGCATGGTGCATCCCAAGGAGGCATTTTTAGGTCGAGCCTAGCGCAGCGCGCATGCGCTGCTCTATGGGAGGCTTCTTGTGAGCACTCCAAACTTCCCCGAAGCTTCTCCGTGTGGGTCTGACTCCTCCCACACATTGGATTGGCCTTTGCGTGTGGCTTTCAATAATGAAAGCCCGCAAATGGCCAGAGGCGGGTGCATGTCCCACCTCCTTTCCAATGTGTCACTCCCACGGCGTTTTGCTCTCGGGAGCGAGCAGCGGCGCGCAGAGTGGCAGCTGCATTCCAGGTGTGTCAGGTTACATGCAATTGCTGTGCTTTCGCTTTTGCTTGTTATAATCGGCGCTCTGCCAAAGTGAGCCTTCAATTTCTCCAGCGAGCGCGGTGCATCATCTGACCCCCGCACCGCTCTGCAGAATTCAGCGTGTCTAATATTGTTTCATAATAACATTTCTGTGCATTCTGTTGTTGCGTGCTGTCGCCCAACCCCCACCCGATTCGCAGCTCTACCCGGCAGTGCCGTCACCCACCCTCCTCCCTCTTTGCTGCTTACTTTGTGCATGAAGCTTCCTCTGCAAGCAGCTTCCTCTTTTTTATTTATTTATTCACACACAGCACCTATTTCCGTGCGTGAGGCTACACGTGGACATCACACCCCGTCCTCCACACCTGTATGAACCTGCCTGAGGATGATGCGCTGTGGCAACTATGCTTTTATGGCGTACTTTCATGTCGACCTTCATAAGCGCCATGTGCTTCACTTTGTGAAAAAAAAAAATACGGTAAGTTTTCAGAAATAATCTGCAATGCATATACATATTATTTTTGGTTTATATTCGTCTCTGCACCGTACCACTTTAATACGAGTAACGCTGCCTTTAACATGCTCTCTATACATAAAGAGCTACCCAGAATTGCCAACAGTGGGGTTACACCCCTCCCAGGATGCTGGCTTTACTTGCCAGTAGCCGCCCCAAATCCATTGGGGGATTGCACTTTATTACAGGGAATGTGCACTCCAACTCCACTCGATTCTCTTTCATAATAACATTTCTGTGCTTTCTGGTGTTGCGTACTGTCGCCCACCCGCCTCCCGATTTGCAGCTTGACCCGGCAGTGCCGTCACCCTCCCCCCTCCCTGCTTATTTTGGGCACAAAGCTTCCTCTGCAAGCGGCTTCCTCTTTTTTATTTTTATTTATTTACACACAGCACCTCTTTTCATGTGCGAGGCTACTCGTGGACATCACGCCCCATCCTCCACGCCTGTATGAACCTGCCTGAGTCCGCCGGAGTACAGGACATAAAGAGCTACCCAGGGCTTTAAGTGGGATGAAAAAACTGGGGGGGTCTCTCAAATGGGCGTGACCGATGTAATTAAGGGCGTGGTTTAAAAACAAGTATGCTAAAAATCTGTGCTTAGCGTAGTGTTCTGCCCGACTTGTATTTTGCTGTTTCTGTCATTGCCTCCAGATATATGATACAACAAGTAACATCATACCTACAAGTCAGGACTATTGGCTTTGTCAGTGGTTGTTAGTTGCATAAGATAAATAGGCAGAAACTATGGCTTGTATATAATATTGCACACGCTTCTACTTAAAGCCCTGGTGACCCCAGGACGATGTTGCTGCTCCTGAGTTTCAAAAAGAGAAGGGAAATCCAAAAAGAAAATGACTCTCTGTGAAGGATTTCCCTTCCTCTACAGCGCTCACTTGGCATGACGTCATGCCGTAACTTCTCCACTAGTGAGAAGTGAGCAGTGTGAGTACAAGCACATCGATGTGCCAGCTGTCACTGCAGTCCGGAAAAAAACGGACCGCCTGTGACAGGGCACAAAACAGAGCCCGTTAGGGACCCGTTTCGAGGCCTCCTTTAAAAACTGCCGGTGCTCAGACCCGGTGAGACCCGGCCCACTTAAAGCCCTGGAGCTACCCAGAATTGCCAAAAGTGGGGTTACACCACTCTCAGGATGCTGGCTTTACTTGCCAGTAGCTGCCCCAAATCCATTGGGAGATTGCACTTTATTACAGGGAATGTGCACTCCGACTCCACTCGATTCTCTAAGAAAGCGTCCCTGGAACGCTTTCAACAGCCTTTAGATGCATTGCTAATTTACGATCTATTGTGAAGTTCTAAAAGCGCAAAGTTCCTTTACTGTGTTTCTTGCAGTTCTGACCGCGAATGGAGGGGCAGGGAAGGTAATTGATAGAATTAATGCATAAATACATTGTTGGGTGCATGTCCCTGCTAGGGTATCTTCTGCTCCTGTCTTTATTTTTGTTCTTACTTTAAAACCGACCGCACACCTCACACCGTGATATTATTGCTGGCAGCTGCTAAGCATTGCCCCATATTCCTTCCACAAACTTACATTTTTCTCTTATCCTTATTTGCTTTCTCTAACCTTCCTCTATGTTTGCTTCCTTTCTAGAACCCCACGCTCCTATCCTTTCTTAGTTTAACTGCCCTCTTCAGCCCTGCTTTATTTCACTGTTGCTGCGTGCGTTTCCCTGTTTGCTATCTTCTTCCTCAAACCATACCTCAAACCATAATATCATTGCTGGCAGCAGCTGTTATAATCGTGTTAACTGTATAGCTCATATTGAATACAACTTTTAGACAATGGGCACTTAGGGTTACAGCTGGGGTATTTCAAAGGATAAAATCGCATTACAGACCTAGTGTCACCCTAACCTATGGGGATTTTGGGTAATTTACGCTGATTAAGACCCATTCACTACCCAGACTTCAGAGGACTGTCACAAGATAAGATCTCTTCCCAGGGAAAAGGCAGCCAGCGGGTAACACTAGTTTGGTAATGCTTCCATGTTATTACTTTCTTTGTAAAGCAGATGCTTTAGACTCCCTCAAAAGTTGCTGTATAGACTGGCTTCTGGTGCCCATTGCATCTGACATCACACAAGCCTTCCCAGTGTTTGTTATCATAATGCCATCCAGAAAGAGGCGCGGGGCACAAGCAAGCATGTATTCCCGAATCAGACTGCATGACTCAGTGTATAGTAATTGTATAGCTCTTCAATCCATGGTGACACAGCACCCAGTATAATGTGCTGCATGGTTAAACACTTGGAAGGTCCCAAAGGCGAGACCTATTGGCTATGCCAATGCTTGTTTCCATTGGTATTACAGTACTGGAACAGGCGACTAGAAGTCATAGAGCACTTCACATTCTATACCTCTGCAGAAAAATGCGTCTATGCAGAACATCTTGCTACATTACACATTGGTGCACTTATGGTGCACTGATCCTCTTGGAATGTGTTCTTCTTTTTTTGTATTGCACAGTGTTCACCATTTTCATTTCGCTCCAGTGCAGGTTGTAGTCTGCTCTGTGTCCATTCTACCAATAGAAGGGGTTCTTGTGACCTGCTACCAAACCCATGTGAGAGATCGATAAATGGATTTTTTGCCCCTTGATAAACTGGCGTCTTGGTGCTGTTAGGCACCTTAAAAAATGGGCTTTTGTCATCTGTTTCTGAGTTATGCACTGGATGTGCCCCCTGAGTTGGCAGGTTATGCAACATTGCGTCACAACTGTGCGGCTGTGTTTAGTGGGTTACATGTCTCAGTTGTAGTATTCCTGCTATTGGCTCCTTGTCCTAGTGTGTTAATTTTTTGCATACGCTGTCATGAGGCAGTGTGTCCAAGAGACAAGGTTCAAAACAGCATTTCAAAATACAATCAATAAAGAAAAAGACTGACCCAAAACGTGAGTTCTGGAGTGAAAATTAGAAAAACCATGAAGGTTTATTACAAAATTGAAAAGGTACAGTACAGATATACTAAAGTGATGATGCACAAAATAATCTCATTTAAATGCAAAAAGTCATTGCCATGAAGGCTCTCATTAGTAAGAGCAGAATAATAGGCAAAATCAATAATTGACAAAGCGCCCGATTTAAAGGTTGGAGGTATATATACTTCGTCGCAAAAGCGACAGAGTATACATACCGCCAACATGAAGGTGCGCCCACCCGAATGAAATACAGGCGGAACTTCAGTTTGGCTATGGCAGTGACTACTTCATCACCGCCATAGCCAAAACTCTCTGACGGCCCGGCCAAGTAAGGGCCTTCAGAGAAATGGCTACATATTCACCTGCCAAATCAGAATCGGCATACAGATAGCCATTATTTTACTCTCCGTCACTGCCAGGCAAACCATGGTGGTAAGGGACAGTAAAATGCAAATTATGGTCTCCCTGCTTCCCCCTCATGCTGACTCAGCCCTGCACTGAACAGCGATCTCCATTGACAGAAACCTCTGTGACGTCAGTTCCTGCTAATGCTTTATAAATGACCACCAGCTTGGCGCTCCAGACCTCAACCAGGGCAATGGAGGAATTTACTCTGTAGCCCTGGCAGAAAAACGACCCGACCCCCAAAATATAAATCAGGGCTTAAATCTAAAATGTGTAGCAAAATCAGTAAGAAATCGGGAAGCATTCCTAGTAGAAGGCAAAGTGTCTCTCGCTCACCCCCAAATTCAAGGATTTATATTGCCATTTTCTCCACAAGAGCTCATTGAAACTGCAAAATCGTGGAATCATTGTGAATACATGCAATACTGCATGAAAGCAGATGGTCTTTGAGAATATTTACTAAAGCCAGAGGCCTTCTTCAAGAACAGTGTCATTCAGAAATAAACAAATCTACATCTTGCTGCACACAGTGTTAGACAGAAATATAAACAGACAATAAACATGATGCACCATCCATTATAGACAAGATGGCATCAAGGCCTAACTGAGGCCTAGGAGCTTAAGCCAGAAAAACACACTTTAACAAGTTGTAGCAAATTTGTTTTAATTGTAATAGCTCCATATCAGTATACACTTGCGAATTCAAGTGTAGGTTAATTGCTCTGCACACTAGTCATATAACACATTTTGATTGAAACGCTTAAAAGTGCTAACAACTTCCCCCTGTGATAATTTTATTATCACTTAAAACTCCAAACTATTTATAAAACAGACTGCTTTACTTTATGTCTCTTGCACCTCAATTCTTCCAACACCTTAAGTTGATTATAGACTCGATCTCTGGCATCTTTCATCTCCTTCTCATACCTTTTCCCTTTTAAAGCTCTTTTCAGTCTCACCAAACAAGCAACCCACTGATTCCCACAAGCCACACTCCTCAAAAGCTTTGACTTCACAAGAAACATGAGTAATATTATTTACAAATGCATTAATAAGTTTACTGTTATCCGGGAAAAACATGCAGCACTCTCCCACCTTCAAAATCTTACAGACTCTGCCTTCCTTCGCAAGACTGATATCTAGTGCAAGGTGGTTCAGCATAATTATTGTGTGCATAACAATTAACTCATTATTGATCTGGGTTAATGCACCATCAGAAGCAAGGCTATCTACAAGCGTAAATAATATTATGGTTTTCAGATAATTCATAGCTACTCGAATAGATGGAAGCATGGCTCATAACACATCCAACACAATTTGCTCAAATCCTCATTCCACTGTCTTCCAACCAACAGCATCACTCATCTCATTCACATGGTAAACCCTTAGGAATACCAAAGCCAGGTAACTACTCCCCACCCAGTTCCAGGCAGATTAAAATAGGCAGTCTGTAGTGACGACTACAGACTCGGTAGGAGATTGCAACATATACATTTTATTTATAACACAATTAAGGAGCTGCCCAGGGAGTACACGCAGGTATTCTCAGCTTCCCCAGGCCCAGCATACCCCAACCGTCGGTTTGACAACCAACATTGTAAGATGCCAGAACTCAGCGAGGCAGAACATTCCGGTCCAAATAAACGGAGCCATAGATAAGATAAATGGGATATAACACATCTTCCCTTCTTAATGATAAAACACATCTTCTCTTCTGAACACATACAACACTAAGACAATACAATACAGCCACTGACACCCAACACAGCAAGCCACAGCACAACAAACAGACTACCACAACAAAATACAAAACAAATAGCATCTAGAGAACTAAAATAAGATTCATTTTAGAAACCTAATAGGGTTTGTGGCCTTACAGGAACTTCTACGCAGAGGAGGAACAGCCATCCTGCACATATGGGGCCAGATGTACGACCATGTCATTTAGCGACTCGCAAATTGCGCTCAATTGCGAGTCGCAATTTGCAAGTCGCTAAATGACATGTACAACAGTGTCTGAGACACTGATAGCGATTCCTAATGGGGTCTCAAATTGCATGCCTCATGCATAATAATGAAGCACTCGCAATTTGCGACCCCATTAGGAATGGCTGGCCCGCCCAGGTATGGTGGCCTGCTGGGCTCAGCAGACCTCCATGTCTGGGACTGCCTTAAAGGAAAACGGGATGCATTTAAATAAAGAAAAATAAAACGTTTTGGTTTCATTTTTAAGGGCAGATAGTGGTCCCTGGGACCACTGCCTGCCCCTAAAAAATATTTTCCCCTGCATTCTCAAAGGGCAAGGGGCGGTAAATTGCGAGTGTTTTGCGACCGCAATTGCGGTCGCAAAACATTCTTACATAGGCCTCTGACTCGCTATTAGGAATGGACGCCCTTGGAACGCCCCTTCCTAATAGCGACCTGCAATTCCTATTTAGCGAGTCTCAAAAAAATTGCGATTCGCTAAATAGGGATTGTACATGGCCCTATTAGATTTTGCATGCGCAAACGGGTCGCAAACCCGTTTGCGCATGCAAAATAGGGTCGTACATCTGGTCCATGGTCTCTGGCAGTTGAATCACACCACGAAGAACCCGGGGAACCGATTTCACCATCAGCTTGGTCACACATCTCTTTCCTGACTTTCATCACCCTGAGAGATTCCACCAATGACCTCCAGCAGCTCTGACAGCATTTCCACAAAAGTTCTCAATTTTTACAGGGTCACAAAACTTGTTTCTTCCTTTTTGTACTTGAAACAGCAGATTTAATATGCAACAAATCTCCAACCTGTACTTTCACTCCTTTCTTCTAATCATACCAGCACTTCTGTTTGTTCTGAGCAAGACTAACAGTCTTCCTGACCAACTGCATCAGATTCTCAACTCACTCTTCTGCCTATGGGACATCCGAGGTGGTCGAAAAGTGATATTAGCTTTTCTACCTCTCAACAGTACACATGGAGAAAATGTGGTTGAAGAATGAGGTGTAGTTTTATAAAACCACAACATACTTCTCACAGATTTAACAAAGTCATGATTCCCACTTTTAGCCTATCTAACACACTCCCCAACAACATGGTTCATTCTCTCAACAAGACCATTGGCCTGGGGATGATATAAAGAGCTCTTGAGATGTTTAACTCCACATGATTTAAGGAAACTCTGAAACTCCCTGCTAACAAATTGGGTATCATGTCAGAAAACCTCCCTCAAAAAAATCTCTCAGAGGAATTCCACCACAGAGCTTGAACCAGGATCTTTTACAAACTTAAGCTCTGGCCATTTTGAACAGTAATCCACCAGGACCAGAATTAACTTAATACCATCAGGTAAAGAATCATAGAGACCCATAACATCAAGCCCTAATGCTATCCACGGTCTTGATGGAACTTCAATAGGAGTCAAGGGAGGGAGTGAAACCCTTAAACTTTTGTCTGGTGAAGTACATACACCACAACCTTCCACCACCTCTCCAATGTCCGCATCCGCTTTGGGCCACCAGAATAAATCACAAATGAGTTGTTTGGTAAGAGTCGAACCTAGATGCCCCTCCTGGACATTGCTAATTATACTATCCCTCAAATTATAAAGAATAATCAATTTGTCTGACCTAAGCAACATCCCATTTTCCATAGAAAGTTCCTCACAAACTTTAAAGTACGGCTGAAGCATGGGAGATAACACCTTTTTCCTCGGCCATCCATTTTTGACGAGACCCAACACTTGCTGTAACACATGGTCCTCACTTAAAGAAACTCTTCATTCATCTTCAGAACACACACCCAATTTGGGTACTTCAATAGACGCCACCAAACAATCCTCAAAATCTTCATCTATGAGTTCAGAAAAAACGAGTTCATCTTCATCATAGCTTTTACTTGGGAAACGGGAAAGAAAATCAGTCCTGACATTCTTACCCCCAGCATTGTGAGCGACATCAAACTGGATAACCTCAGAATCCTAGGCGTACAACATTTGCCTTCACCATCACTCAAGATAGACACAAGAGGCTTGCGGTCTGTCTTTAAACAGAACCCTTTATCCCAGATTATTCAGCAAAATATTTCAATTGCCCACCAACATGCGAGCAACTCTTTCTCGATAGCAGAGTATTGCAATTCTGCATCTTGCGAAACCCTCGACACGAACGCAATGGTAAACTCAACATCCCCCTTCTTTTATGCAAGTACAGGCCCCAAGCCCACCTTGGTCAACAATGGTGATACAACAAGGTAAAGAAGGGTCAAATGGTTTGAGAGCTTTACTCTCATCCAACTGATACTTGATCCAACTAAAAGCTGCAGAACACGCCCGTCCCAATTGAACTTATAACCTTTCCTGAGCAGACTACTAATGTGTCTCACCTTGGATGCGTACTCAGGAATGAAACATGAGTAGAATTCACATAGACCTAAAAAGGCCTTGACTCCATACTTATCAGTAGGAGGGGGTGCTTCCACAATAGAATTTAATAATCCTGATCTGGGTTTGATACCTTCTTGGGATACCACATGTCCCAAATACTCAACCTCATTACACAAGAATTGACATATTTCTCTTTCTTAAGTATAAGTCCATGGTTCTTGAAAATGTTGAGAACCTTTTTCGAAATAATGTTGTGCAAAACTAAATCTTCCGTAAAACTCAGCACATCATCTTTGAAAACCGAGACACCTTCCACCTCTTTTAACAAGTTGTACATTATCCTTTGAAAAACCAATGTCGCCAAGGCAAGCCGAAATGGCATACAGTGATACTGGAAAGTACCTATTGGGGAGACAAAAGCCATAAAAAGTCTCAACTCCGGATGCAAATACACTTGATGATATCCAGAGTCAAGATCAAGCTTAGAAAATAAGCTTGCCTCTGTGGTGCGAGCAAACAATTCATTAATTTTAGGTAACGGATGTGAGTCAACTCAAATTTCTTTGTCTACTGACCTTAAATCGGCACACACACACGCAATTGCGCTCCACCACTAACGGTGACAACTACAGGGAGGATTCAGTAGGCTCCATGATCCCCTGTTTACACAATGTTTTAAGCTCATTCTCTAGATCATCTCTAACACTGAACGGAACCACACGTAGTTTGTGCTTGACTGGGATTGCTCCCTCCTTGACCTTAATTTTGTGTCTGAAGCCTTTGATTTTACCAGGGGTATCAATAAAGACTTCAGGAAACTTGCAGCTCCACTCCTTTACAATATCATCACACTCAACCACCAGAACCTGTTCTTTATCACAGGGCCTGAGAACCACCCCAAACAAGACCTGGTGAAACCACCTTAGAATGCTTAAACCCTTCAATGCAACATGGATTTTACCTTCAATTCTCCTTCCCTTGAATTCACGTATCTCCTTTATGAACCCTAACAGCTCAATCTTTCACCCTTCATAAGAAACAGCCAAACAGTCAGGTGGAAACAAACACCTGTGGCCCCATGTGTCCTTCAATATTTGGGTGATACATTGTGATTCTTGCTCCAGAATTAGCCAAGAGTTTTAAAATGTTAGCACCTACCGAATGTTCACAATAGGATCAGGAGTTCCATCAGGAGGAGAGTCTTCATCCTCCACAGTGAGTACAAGATAATTTAACCGTTCAATGTCAGACTCAGAATTGGCCTCACCATCTGATTCTATCACACATGCTACAGACTTAAAGGAATTTTTTTCTGGCAAACCTTAGCAAATGACCTAACGTTTTGCAATAATTATAGGTGACATTTTTAGCTGGACATGCTTTACCATTTTTTAACATGCTGAGAATTCCCACAACAGAAACACATAATAAATGGGGATGATTCCATTTTGGAACAAGACGGTCTGTTACCACTATTTTCTGTGTGAATCTCTGAACATTTATGGGATAATTTGCCAGATTTAACAACATTTACTGACTCTAAAGGTTTCTTCTCTAGTTCTTTGACTGAAATTTGAGAAATCTCAATACTCTTTGCTGTTTTGATAGATTTATCCAGGAATGATTTCCCATAGATAAGAGTTTTTAACAGATTTGTTTATCCTTACAATGGCTAAGAAACTGGTCTCTAATCAATTAATCTGTGAAATTGTCGAACTGACACTAAGAAATACGTCTATGAAGTGCTGTGATGTAGGTCTCCACATCTTCAACATCAAAACAGAGTGCCCCCTATAAGTTGCTTTTAGGTCAGGGACAAAGGGGGGAACAATAACAAATATATACAAAAAACTCTCACTTAACCTATATTTCTTTTGTGTAGGCTGACAACAGCTCTACTGGGCTATCCATGATAACATCATAACACACTTACAATGTCTTTATCTTTTGAACTTTTTTCCATATAAATTTATTTTTGGTTATTCAGAATCATTTTTTAAACTTATTCGTATCAAAATAGAAAATATCAACAACAATTTATAAAAAAGCTTTTTTAGAATTTACACATTTTTTTCAGATAAAACAGAAAAAAGATTTTTTTGAATCAAGTCCAACAATTTCATCTATTGTACATAGTCCACATGAATATAATTTTTTATAATGGACAAAAGCATTTCATTGTACTAACACATCCCCACACTTACCTGCTACCTGTCACACCAACACCCATTCCCATTCTCTCATCCAAGCATCCTATACCCTCCCAAGATCACATACACTACAAATGTCATAGAGAAGACAGATAACAAGGCAATCTCCGTGGCGGTGTTGTGTTCTGGGTATCAATCATCCAGGTCAACGCAAGTTTCAGTGGTTATAATCACTTTCAGACCACCTTCTTCAGGACCAATGGTATATAAGAATATCAAGGCAAGTAGTGGGGGAATAATGTAAAGATATGGAATTAGTTGCTAGACTCTTCAAGGGCTTGCCCGACTGGGGTACCAGATTCATGTGTTCCCCGTATAATACTCAAATCAAGAGTATTTAGCGCATATTCATTTCATTCTTCTAAAGTACATGTCCATAGATGCTTGATAAAAGCTGTAAGACTTGTCTTGAAAGACAGACTAGTGAAGTGTCCTTAATAATGAATAATCAACATGGTTTCTTATATCCCTAAAATCAGGAAATGCTGCGACAAACAGAGACTTCTAGGTTCGTTGTAATCACATAGTCCGAGACTTCATTGGCATATTCATATCTGTTTAAAACTCATCTAACATTAGTCAGATGTGAGAGGGCTTTATTTAGTATAAAAGTCCCACAACACGTAGCTGCTCGCTGCCTGTTCTATGTGCCAAACAGATTTGTTTATCCTTACAATGGTTAAGAAACTGGTCTGTAATCAATTAATCTGTGAAATTGTCGAACTGACACTAAGAAATACGTCTATGAAGAGCTGTGATGTAGGTCTCCACATCTTCATCCACTTTCTGTTTGCGTTTAAAAAACTTATGCCAGAGGACGATTACACTGGGTAGGCTTCAGGCAGTAGCGCAGTCCTTTCAGGTGTAGCAAACCAGTCTTCTGAAGTACACATCTGGCCACAGCAGCAGACAGTCCTCTGAGAGTCCTTCCACAGGTCCAGAAAGTGAACTGAAGAGTGGGTCTTAGGGTCGTATTTTTATACCTTTTGCCTTCTGTGAAGTAGGAGAAGTTTCTAGAGATTTCCCCTTTGAAGTACTTGGAATTTCCTGCCTCCCCTGTCCTGGCTCCAACCTGACTACAAGCACAATGATGAAGTGCGAAGTCCTATGTGAAGGCAGTGAACAGCCTATTGATTTGCAAGTGGGGCTGTGCCCAGCTCTACCTACCCCTCCATCCTGCCAGTGATGGCCCATCCAGGCACACCTAATACCTCTATTGTGAGGCTGTCTGGGCAGACTATAGAAAGCCCAACTGCCAACTACGCCCAGTCATATGACCAAGGAACCATATAGTTAGGTCAGGGAAACGTGGCATTTTCAAGATTGTGACTTAAAATCTGACTTCTCCATTAAAGAGGATTTTGAATTACAACTTCTTAGACACCAAATATGAATTTCCTACCTGTTCCCAATCAAAAGTGAGCACTTATTAAATGTAATAAGGCAACCCAATGTTATACTATAGAAGAGGTAGGCCTCAGAGTAGTGAAAAACTAAAAATAAACGAATTTATGAATTTTTCCACTACCAGGACATGTAAAGTTTCAAAGTACATGTTCAACCCTTTAATTACAACAGACCCTGTATTATGGGCTGTCCATGGCCTACCTTATGTGCAATAAAAGGGGATGTTAAGGCTTGGTAGGGGGTTATTGTGCTAAGTCAAATTGGCGTTTTGAAACTGCCCTCAGGCTGCAATGGTAGACCTGGAACATGTTTTAAGGAGCTACACAAGTGGGTGGCACAATAAGTGCTGCTGGTCCACTATTAGCATTTAATTTACAGGCCCTTAGTATATGATTTACCAATTTACCTCGGACTTAAAAGTAAATTCAATATGTCAATCATCTGGAAGCCACGTTTTCCAGGTTTTAGGGAGTGAGTATGAGCACTTTAGCACTGGTTAGCAGTAGTAAAGTGCATACAGTCCTAAGACCAACAAAAACAAATTCAGCAAAAATAGGTGGGGTAAAGGGAAAAAGTTTGGGGGTGACCCTGCAGAGAGGACCAAGTCCAAACAATAAGCATGGTTGGGGTCTTCATCATTATATTCATTGTTTGGAATCGGCAGCAGCGCTGTAGGATTTAATTTCCCTGGATTATATGGTAGACAGTAGTCCACTATTTCTGCAATTTCTTCTCTAATCCCCTACCAAAAATGCTTTCATTTGGGACAGTCCTACCAATTATATACCACATTTCCTCTATGATTGCAGCCATTCCTGCAAATTGAGTCTGCATTAGGGAACATAAGATAAATTCTGTCATTGGTCTAGTGCCAATTGTACATTAATTTATTATGTATTTCTCTATTCCCACGCATCGCGATCTCTTACGCATGTTCTTCCACAGTGTCTCCAACTCTTGGACAGAAATCTCTGGTGGGTGGATTTGGAATCCTGGAGTATCTGTAAAGTTTCAAAATAATCACTTTGATAGACATGTGCCTGTGCTTCAATCATCGTTTTATCTCTCTTGGCCACTTCTATCATTACAGTGTTCATTACCTAGTGACAAATCTGGGCACAGTGCAGTCGTTCTGATTCCCTCAGACTGAAGACTAATTTGAATTGGTTGAATGATTTGAGCGAGACCCTCTGCAACAGTTGCTTTTACAGACACCTCAATCGAAACTGAGACACCCACGGTCCATCTGGGAAAACATATAACAATAAGTATACAGGCTGTAATTGATTTACACCTGCTTTAAAAACTGAAAAACAACCCTGAGGAAATTAGAAGAGATTTGGCACAAATCACAACTAATAAAATAGAAAGCAATTTACACTAAACAGATACGAAAATTCAATTAAGTCATAAGAAAAGCTAAAAGGAAATTTTGTTCATAAAAAGCAGTTAATTTGCATAACTTTGCAAAATAATGATTTGTTGCTGTTTATTTAAAAAAATCCCGGTGCCTGCAATAATAATATTGTTCCCTCACAAAAGAGTAGTTGACACACTGGCCATCTATTTCTACGAATAAATAGAGAATTAATTGAGATAACTATTTACCAATAAGTCAGACGCCTCTTCGGCAATAGATACATCCTCCCCTCCTTCATTATTTTGAGATTTCAAAATGCTCAATCTCGAAGATTGTAAACAACTGTAAAGCAAGGTTTGACCCACAGCAGTCCCTAAGAAGCCACCACCAGGACATTTTAGGAAACTCATAAAGGACTCCATCTCTCCTTTTACTTTAAAGATTCTTAACTTCTCTCTATTGTGAATATATTTGTTATTTTTGAATTGTAACAAAAGTAATATTTAAAACAAGAAAACTAGGGTAACTATGTATGCAGTTTTAAAAAAAAATTATTTTTATTTATGGTATGATTTTTGTTAAGTCCGTCAATGTAGACATAAATTTCACAGCAGACGTTTAATCTCTGTATTTTGTTACTGAGATATCCTATTTGATTTTGACGGAAGTGCTATCAAGGATGGTGGATTCTTGTGTCAAATTTGGAATACCAGTCCACCATATTTTCAGGCATAACCAAGGCTTCCAATGTAGGTTTATGTTGGAAGAAATTACATGGTGGATGACCGACATAACTGTCATTGTTGATATACTCCTAAGTGTATTCTGTACCTATTTTCTGTGCCGCCTGTCGATCCACATTGGTTAAAGTGGTACATGATAGACAGAATATGCTGAAGGCGTGTAAGTGTCCGTTGACATAATTTTCTGTCACATTGCTGTTAAGGGGCATTACGTTACTTGTATGGTCCAGCCGAGAATCAGGTAAGCTACAGACATGAAAGGCATAGTATAAATATGTTTGATTTCTTCAAACTGATTGTGTGTCTTCAGAATGTAAAAGTATTGTTTTTATATTGACATCATATATATTATTTGAGAACAATAGTCCCATAATTTTTCAAAATAACATTGAAAAGCATGCTAATATAAAAAAAGAATTGATTTTGAGCTATCGTGTCTATGATATCAATAATTAGGCTTCCAGAGTGGGCGTGGCCAGCAGCGAAAGGAAATGGGCGCACACTAGCTGAGCTCTCAGGGAACAGGCCCTTTATCCCCCAATATCCGGTACAGAATCCATCAAAACGGTGGGGACACACTACTACTGATGTCCGGTAGCTGATTCTCAAACCTTACAGAACCTGAGACTGAATCTCCGGGAACTGGGAGCAGTAGTCTTGTGTGGCCTGTAGAACCTCCAAAGCCGGGATCCACATTAACGGGCCGACTCGACATGCGCATGAAGTAGGCAGGGCACACTACGGGCGAGAAAGGTGCTCCAACTTACATCTCCAAATCGAAAATAAACGTACAACCTAGAAATAACTCCTACA
Organism: Calotriton arnoldi; assembly: GCA_963921515.1. Lineage (NCBI taxonomy): Eukaryota > Metazoa > Chordata > Amphibia > Caudata > Salamandridae > Calotriton > Calotriton arnoldi. The sequence continues at coordinate 679,890 of CAWUFW010005554.1, read as the reverse complement.
GCACCGGAGTACGTGAGGAGACCCGTGACTGTTGCTCCTACCAGGGAAGTCTGTCGGATCCGCGGAGTTGGGACTGACTGAAGTGATGCAGATAGGTCCAAGCGTAACGTGGTCGCAAATCCTCCACACCACAAGAACAACCGAGACCCGAGGCCCCACAAGGGACATCTGGAGGAAGTGTGGCCAATCCCCCCTGAGATGTAATGTGGGATTTAATGAAAAATGCACTCAGAGGGCATCTTAGAGATGCCCCCTGAAAAACGACCAGCCTCTGACTACTGGCTACTGACCTCGAGACCCCTAAAAACGCCCCCTAAATTCAGTATTTAGGGGGCAGCCATGAACCAAGAAGTCAGATTCCCGCAACCTATGAAGAAGAAGGACGAAAGAAGACGCCCAGCAGAGGAGACTGCAGGGAAGAACTGACTTGGCCCCAGCCCTACCGGCCTGTCTGCAGTATCCAGAGATCCTGCGCCAAAAGTCGCCTTGTCCTGCAGCCAGCGACCTCCAGAACCCTTGGGAGGACTGATTGCCTTCAACAAAGACAGGATCTCCTGTGAACAGCAGCTCTGTTCAAAAGAAACTCCCAAGACAGACTCTGAGCCTGCTGAGGACAAAGAAACCCGACACCTGTAACCACCACTGCACCCGTCGCCTACGGCACGAGTTCAAGTGGGCCACCGGTCCCAGCGAGGAGCCCCAGCACTCCAGAGTCCAAGTCCACCGTGGGTTGAACCTTCCAGGACTCCCCAACGTCGCCTTCAGCCTTTGCACGGAGACCCCCCCAACCGCTAGTAGCCCGGTAAGGTGAAATCCGACCTCAAAAGACACCCCTGCATCCAGCCGTCCTGCGCCCTGGAGAAGAGAACCCGAGGTGCACCTACATCTCCGAGCCATCCAACTTACCTGCCCAGCTGTTGGCTCCTCCCCTTCCTGGACCGAGCCTGCAGCCTAAATCCAAAACCGGCAACTCCTATTGAAAACAACAGGGCACCCGACGCCAAAACAGCACCCTGCACCCAGCCGACCCTGCGCGGCTGCGGGTGCACCTTGTGTGCTAACTCGGATCCACCTTTGCCCTGAGCCTAACACCAGGAGCTTTGCTCCCACAACGTTGTGGCCTGCTCGTGAGCAGCCACCAACCAGAAGCCCCCTATTCCCCATTGCATAACATTGGGCCTCAGCACTCTGCACCCAGCCACCCTAGTGCCGCTGAGGGTGATTTGAGAGTGCATCGATGACCCTGGGGGACTCCCACAACAAAGTACTTACCTGTTAACCGATAACTTAATTTCTCTCCATAGGAATACATTGACTGTTTTTCCCTGAAAAATGTTCTAAGTGTGGAGTTGATTTGTATGAAAACCTGAAAAACTGCAACTGTACAAAAACTGATTTACTGAACTTCTCCCTAGGTAATGTCCTAGTGTGATATCTAGGCATATCACACTGAGTAGAAAAAGTAACTTAAAAAGTAACCTGAAAAGTAACGTGCAAAGTAATCTGTAAAGTAACTAAAAAGTAATTTCGACATTTTGACTTACCTGTATTTCAATCATCTGCATTTGAACCTGCATTCAATTGTAAAACAGTGCATAAGATTTTGCAAAGTATTTATTTCACTTACCTGTGCCAGGCTTGGCTTGGTTCTAGAAATAAAATAACTAAATAATATTTTTATACAATGAAAAGTGGTCTGAGTTCAGTCTTTGAGTGTGTGACATCATTTGCTGCCTGAGTGTGTACAACAAATGCTTAAAACTACCCTCTGATAAAGCCTTACTGCTCGCCCACACTACCACAAATAGAGAGTAAGGTGCTATCTACTTTTACCTCTGCCTACCTTTGGGGTTCCACTGGACTCTGTGCACACTATACCTCATTTTGGTATAGTATATACAGAGCCAGCTGCCCACATTGGTGGATCAGCGGTGGGATATACAACGTTGCATTTGTTGGACTGACTTAGTCACCACCTGATCAAACGACAGAAGTCTTAAATTGTCTTTAGAATTCTGATTTTTTAATTGACGAATCTTTCCAAATTACTAAAAGTCTTGTTAGGGCCTTGGCTAAGTCCCCTTAGAATTTTAGAAAAATAAAAGTTCACTTTAGTTAGGGGTAAGATGGGTTAGAAGTTTTTTTAACAATGTCTCTTAACAAGAACCCAGCTGTTAGTGAAGAAAACCAACATGGCATAGAGAGCCAGGTTGAGGAGCTCAACCTCACCCCTTATCTCCACCTAGAATTTAGGGAGTTAAGGTCTCTATGCAAACTTAAAAACATAATCATGGGGTCCCATCCCTCCAAACAAAAGCTCCAGGAGCTATTGGCAGGGTATGCTAAGGACCATCCTTCTGAGAATGGTGAAGACCTCTCAGATGAAGAAGTAGAAGGAGGGAATGAGGATTACTACCAACCCCCCCCCCACACACACACACATCAGAGGGAGAGAAGGGCCCAAGTGGACCTGACTCCAAGAATAAACCTCTTAGCACCTGGAGCCCACACAGGTGGATCAGGTGCTACTGAGGACATTGAGGACAGCCCCAATGAAGAGGACATCCTGCTATCCAGGTTGACCAAAGGATTAGACCTAGAGACCAGACTCCTGGCTCTAGAAAAAGAAAGAGCAGAGATGGACCTAGGACACATTAATGGTGGCAGCAATTTAAAAAATGTAGAAAAAGAAGGATCCTATGATCCCAAAATCCCCAAAGGGATTGTCCCTAAAGTTTAGGATGGTGATGATATCACCAAGTGGTTCACAGCCTTTGAGAGGGCTTGTGAAGCCAGAAGGGTGAAGAAAGCTCACTGGGGAGCACTCCTTTGGGAACTGTTCTTTGGTAAGTGCAGAGACAGGCTTCCTATCCTTAGTGGGGCCGAGGCAGAGTCCTATGAACTCATGAAGGGCACCCAGATTGAGGGATTTGGACTCACTACTGAGGAGTATAGAATTAGATTCAGGAGGGCTCAGAAAACCCAGAGTCAGTCCTGGGTGGAATTTGTAAACCACTCAATGAAAACACTAGGTGGCTAGTTGACTGGAAGTACAGTGCAAGATTATGATGGTCTTTATAATTTGTTTATGAAAGAACACATACTAAGTAATTGCATTGATGAAAAGTTGCATCCATATCTTGTAGACCTAGGTCCAATTTCTCCCCAAGAATTGGGAAAGAAGGCGGACCACTGGGTCAAGAGAAGGGTAACCAGGACGTCCACTGGAGGTGACCAAAAGAAAGGGGTTACAAAACCTCCACTGAGGAAAGACAGTGAGCATCCTAAAGATAAAAGTAAGGAGTCCCAGGTAGCCCCCCAAAAGCCTGTCCAGGAGGGTGGGCCCAAAGACACCTCACAAACTAAAACTGGGTACCAAGGTAAGAGTTGGCATCCCAACAAGGTATGGTGTCACAACTGTCAAAAGACAAGACACCACGCCTAGGACCCCAGCTGTCCAAAAAACCAAACCCCTAGTGTAGCTCCAAGGGTTGCCAGTGTAGCTTTGGAGGGTGGTTACTCAGACGAGGAAGTCCTCCTAGCCTTCAACTGGAAGATGGGCCCAAAAGGTGAGTTGGAGATTCCAGAAGGGAGTAGACACTTCCACCACCTACTGGTGAATGGAATCCCAGCCACTGCCCTCAGAGATACCGGTGCCAGTCACACTGTGGCGCATGACAGGTTGGTACTCTCAAACCAGTATGTCCCAGGGGAAACAAAAAGAGTAAGGGCTATCCCAGGGGAGGTCACTGTTAGGCCTGTGGCCTAGAAATAGGTGGGTCCCTTAGTTGGAGGAAGGTGGTAGTCTTATTGACCTCCCCCTTGATTGTCTCCTTGGGAATGACCACCCAGAGGTTGGTCTGAGCCAACGAGAGCTACTGGTTCAGTGCCAGACCTCATCCAAGGAACCTGGGGGGCTGAACCTGCAGTTAGTGCAGATAAGCCCCAAAAGAAAAAGAAGAGACAGTGTAGTAAAGGTGGACAACTGTTAGCCACAGTTCCATTTGGCCGGGGAGATTCTATCCCAGTAAGGAAGAACTCCAAAATTGGCACTGGTGAAGTCCTCCCTATCCATCAAAAAGACGTTACTAGTCAGGCAACTGTCCAGCCTGAGTTGGTGGCTCCTCAGCTGAGAGAACAGAGGGTGGAAGAAGAGAGTTCACTACAAAGTGTAGTGGCCCCCTACCCTAAAACAGCAGACAGGCCACCAGAACCCAAAGAAGCCTGTAAGGTAGCCACTTCACCTACCAGTGAAGAGCTAAAGGTGTGGTTCTGGGCACTGACAGCTGGCAGTAGCCTCTGCTGGGTGTTAGTCTTCATAGCAGCACTGTCCTTGGCATGGTGGCTTAGCCCCCTGCCAAATAGCAAGTTAGGCCCCCTGACCCTATTGGTCATGGTGGGATTACTCGAGCTGTGGGTAACCTCTGTGGGTAAGCTGGGTTTTACCCTAGCTAAGTTAGGATTTGCAGAGGTAGGCACCTCTGAACCCAAACAAAAAAGATGGGGTAAAGACAGCAAATAGCTAGGAAAGGAGTATTGGGAATTTGGTCCAGAAACTGTTGAGGTAGGCCAGCTCCCCAAAGGGACTAACCTAGACAGAAGGATGTAAGGCAGTGTAGACCCTGCAACTTTCAAACCACTTCCCCTACTCTTCCTCGCGTGAAAGACTAGGCAGACTCTCCCAGGTTTGGCTGAGTCTCCTGGCCTTTGAGCTGGGGGGGCTTGAGTAGGAAGCTGGGTTTCTGTTGCAGTAACCCCCCCCCCCACTTTTTGCCAGACTACTGATGCACTTTGACTTGATGTGCCCTGGGTCTCTGCCAATCAGGTGCCCAGGGCCTGTGTTCTTTCCCAAAACTGTACTTTGTACCCCCAATTGGCACTTCTCTGGCCACATGTCAGACCCTTGTAAAAGGTACCATGGGTATCCAGGGTACTGTGGCCAGGGAAGGCCTCTAAGGGCTGCAGCACTTATTGTGCCACCCTTAGAGGCCCTGTACCTTTACACACACACACAGCCATTGCAGGCTGTGTTTTTTGGTGCAGAACAAAGTGAAGAGTCGACATGGCACACATCCTGTGTGCCATGCCTACAACCCACTGCCCTGGCATAGGTCAGCCACCCCTCTAGCTGGGTGCACTATACCAGTGGTGAGGGTACAGGTGCATGAGCCCTGTACCCCTACAGTGTCTAGACCAATTCTTAGACATTGTAAGTGCAGTAATGCCATTAAGAGTATATGGTGCCTGGAGTTTGTCATTACGAACTCCACAGCACCATAATGGCTTTACTGAAAACTGGGAAGTTTGGTATCAAACTTCTCAGCACATTAAACCCACACTGATGCCAGTGTGAAAAATGCACTCAGAGGGCATCTTAGAGATGCCCCCTGAAAAACGACCAGCCTCTGGTGGGGTCCCTGACTGGTACACACCAGCCTGCCACCACAAGACATGTTTCTGGACCCCTGGGGTGGGAGCCTTCGCTCCCTAAGCCCAGAAACAAAGCCTTTCCTGGCCAGGAAGAGCCATCTGTGGCAGGGGAGCTTCAAAGGCCTTGCCGCCTTAGTAATGTGACCCCCAGCCTCTCCTCCTATTAGGAGCAGGCCCCCTTCCTGTCTCCCCTCCTTTTCAGCGGGAAGACAGGCGGGAAAAAACTAGCCAGCCCAGAAAGTGTGCCCACCTCTGCCAACCCTATCCCTCAGATGGGGGAGGCGAGGTGAAGACCGCTCTTCAGTGCCCGCCATCTTGCACATGGCAGGCACTCCCCAATTAGGATTAGGGATTGTGCCCACTTCCCCATGTGGGGTGAGCACACCAAGGGTGTAGTCACCCTAAGGTCAGTAGCTCATTGGCTACTGACCTCGAGACCCCTAAAAACGCCCCCTAAATACAGTATTTAGGGGGAAGCCCTGAACCAAGAAGTTAGATTCCCACAACCTACGAAGAAGAAGGATGTAAGAAGACGCCCAGCAGAGGAGACTGCAGAGAAGAACTGACTTGGCCCCAGCCCTCACGGTCCATCTGCAGTATCCAGAGATCCTGCAACAAAAGTCACCTTGTCCTCCAGCCAGCAACCTCCAGAACCCTTGGAAGACTGACTGCCTTCAACAAAGACCGGAAATCCTGTGAACAGCAGCTCTGTTCAAAAGAAACTCCCAAGACAGACTCTGAGCCTGCTGAGGACAAAGAAACCCGACGCCTGAAACCACCACTGCCCCCGTCGCCTACGTCACGAGTTCAAGTGGGCCAAGTCACCGTGGGTTGACCCCTCCAGGACTACCTGATGTCGCCTGCAGCCTCAGCACAGAGACCCCCCCAAACGAGTGGCCCGGTAAGGTGAAATCTGACCTCAAAAGACACCCAGCATCCACCTGCCCTGCGCCCTGGAGAAGAGAACCCGAGGTGAACCTACGTCCCTGAGCCATCCAACTTACCTGCCCAGCTGTTGGTTCCTCCCGAAGTCTTCCTGGCCAGAGCCTGCAGCCTAAATCCAAAACCGGCAACTCCTATTGAAAACAACAGGGCACCCGACGCCAAAACAGCACCCTGCACCCAGCCGACCCTGCGCCGCTGCGGGTGCACCTTGTGTGCTAACTCGGATCCACCTTTGCCCTGAGCCTAACACCAGGAGCTTTGCTCCCACAACCTTGCGGCCTGCTCATGAGCAGCCACCAACCGGATGCCCTCTATCCCCCATTGGATAACATTGGGCCTCAGCACAAAATCAATCAATCAATCAATCAATCATGTCACTTATAAAGCGCACTACATACCCGCGAGGGTCTCAAGGCGCTGGGGGATGAAGGGGGTGGTGCTGCTACTGATCGAAGAGCCAGGTCTTGAGGAGTCTTCTGAAGGCCAGTAGGTCTTGGGTCTGTCGGAGGTTGGTGGGGAGGGTGTTCCAGGTCTTGGCGGCGAGGTGGGAGAAGGATCTGCCGCCGGCGGTCGTTTTCCGGATGCGGGGGACTGTGGCGAGGGCGAGGCTGGTCGAGCGGAGCTGGCGGGTGGGGGTGTAGAAGCTGAGTCGTATGTTGAGGTAGGCTGGTCCGGAGTTGTGGAGTGCTTTGTGTGCGTGGGTGAGGAGCTTGAAGGTTATCCTCTTGTTGACAGGGAGCCAGTGCAGGTCTCTCAGGTGGGGTGTGATGTGGCTGCGTCGGGGGATGTCGAGGATAAGATGTGCAGAGGCGTTCTGGATGCGTTGCAGCCGTCTCAGGAGCTTAGCCGTCGTTCCTGCATAGAGGGCGTTTCCGTAGTCCAGCCTGCTGGTGACGAGGGCCTGGGTGACTGTTTTTCTTGTTTCGGTGGGGATCCACTTGAAGATCCTGCGGAGCATTCGGAGGATGTTGAAGCAGGATGAGGAAACGGCGTTGACCTGCTTAGTCATGGAGAGGGTGGGGTCGAGGATGACCCCTAGGTTGCGTACGTGGTCGGTGGGTGGCGGGGCTGTTCCCAGTGATGTTGGCCACCAGGAGTCGTCCCAGGCTGAAGGGTTGGAACCAAGGATGAGGACCTCCGTCTTGTCCGAGTTCAGCTTCAGGCAGCTGGTCCTCATCCATTCGGCGACGGCCTTCATTCCTTCGTGGAGGTGGGCTTTGGCGGTGTGAGGGTCTTTGGTGAGGGAGAGGATCAGCTGGGTGTCGTCTGCGTAGGAGATGATGTTGAGGTTGTGCTGTCGGGCGACGTGGGCGAGGGGTGCCATGTAGATGTTGAACAGCGTTGGGCTGAGGGAGGAGCCTTGGGGTACGCCGCAGATGATCTTGGTGGCCTTGGATCGGAAGGGGCGAGGCGGACGCTTTGTGTTCTGCCGGAAAGGAAGGATGTGGTCCAGTCCAGGGCCTTCTCTTGGATCCCGGCGTCGTGAAGGCGTGTTCGTAGTGTGTGGTGGCAGACCGTGTCGAAGGCGGCTGATAGGTCCAGGAGGATGAGGGCTGCTGTTTCTCCGTTGTCTAGCAGGGTCCTGATGTCATCGGTGGCGGCGATGAGGGCGGTTTCGGTGCTGTGGTTGCTGCGGAAGCCGGACTGGGAAGGGTCCAGGATGTTGTTCTCCTCGAGGTAGCGGGTCAGTTGTTTGTTGACGATTTTCTCGGTGACCTTCGCGGGGAACGGGAGCAGAGAGATGGGTCGGAAGTTCTTGAGGTCCTTGGGGTCTGCCTTGGGTTTCTTGAGTAAGGCGGTGATCTCGGCGTGCTTCCAGCTTTCCGGGAAGGTTGCTGTCTCGAAGGAGATGTTGATTATTTTCCGGAGATGGGGCGCGATGGCTGTACTGGCTTTGTTGAAGATGTGGTGAGGGCACGGGTCTAGCGGTGAACCGGAGTGGATGGTGTTCATGATCTCGCTGGTGTCCTCGTCGTTGATGTTGGTCCAGGAGAGCAGGCGGTTGGTGGTTGTGGGGGCAGTGGTCTCGGTGGTTGCCGGGGCGGTCGTGATGTTGAAGCTGTCGTGGATGTCGGCGATTTTGCGGTGGAAGGAGGTGGCCAGTGAGTCGCACAGGTCTTGCGACGGCTGGATGTCGTTGGTGTTGGAGCTGGGGTTGGAGAGTTCCTTCACGATGTTGAAGAGCTCTTTGCTGTTGTGTGCGTTGTTGTCTAGGCGGTCTTTGAGTGAGGCCCTTTGGCGGATCTGATGAGGTGATGGTGATTGCGGGTGGCGCTCTTGTGGGCGGCGTAGCTGTCCGCTGTCCGTTCGTGGAGCCAGATCTTCTCCAGTTTTCGGCATGTTCGTTTGGAGGCCTGGAGGTCTTCGGTGAACCAGGTGGCTTTCTTGCTGGTGTGGCTGTTGGGCGGATTCTTGAGCGGGGCGAGGGTGTTGGCGCAGTCGTCGATCCACTGTCTGAGGTTGCGGGCGGCGGTGTCGGGGTCGGAGAGTTCGGCGGGTGGGCTCAGGGCGAGGGTTGTGGTTAGCTGGTCTTCCGTGACTCTGCTCCAGCAGCGGCGAGGCATTTGTTCGGTGCGGTGGTGCGTGGTGGGCTTCCTGTAGGTGAAGTGGATGCAGTGGTGGTCAGTCCAGTGGGGTTCGGAGGTGTGGTTGAAGGAGACGTGTGGGCTTGCGGAAAAGATGGAGTCTAGCGTGTGGCCGGCGGTGTGGGTGGGTGTAGTCACGAGCTGTCTGAGTCCGAGGGTGGCGAGGTTGTCGATCAGGGTTGTCGATCAGCACTCTGCACCCGGCCACCCTAGTGCCGCTGAGGGTGATTTGAGAGTGCATCGATGACCCTGGGGGAAGCCTGGTTCTAACCCCAGAATACCAACTCCCACAACAAAGTACTTACCTGTTAACTGATAACTTAATTTCTCTCCATAGGAATACATTGTCTATCTGTTTTTCCCTCCTAATTTCTCCCTTGCTCTGTGCTAAGACCTGTATGTTAAGCAGTCCACCCCCAGCTCTCATTTTGTGTTAGCAAGTGAGTGAAACCAGCCCTTCCTTTCCCCCACTAGCAACAGGGATATTCTACATCAGAGAGAGAACAGAGGGTGCTCTGAGACAGCAGTAATCTGCTGTGAGCTGTTTAAGCTGTGTTTTATAGGGATTGTGCACTCGTTTTTGGCTAGGAGAGTGAGTAAAGTTTTCTACAAACAGTATTGTTAGAGGGCAAAGTTTGTTAGGCCCTTACCTGCAGAAGTCTAAAGTGTGGATTGAGCCTGTCTGTCTCCTAGGAGATTCTGAATAGAGGAGCAGCTCCCCAGCCCCAACCCCAAACATGGGCCAGCAAACCTAGACCTGCTGATTGGCTCCCCAGCTCCCAGGCAACCCGGAGCCCTCCTCTCACACCTGCCCAGGCCCCTTAAGGGTTTGCTGGGTGAACCCCAAAACGTTCACCTCCATTTTGTGAGCTGCAGTTTCCCTGTACCCCAGATTGCAGTGAACCAAAGACCAGGAGGTAGTAAGGAGGCAGACTAGTGCTGTCTCTTTCCTAAAATTAAAAAAACGATTTTCCCTACCCGTGATTGCATCATTTTTTTTTTTAAACTGTCTTTGCTTGTGGTTGTTACAGTTTAAAAATTGTAGTTTTAACCTGCCCATGATTGAATAATTTATCACCTGTTTTGTGTTTAAACTTGTGATTTTACTTGCCTGTGACTGTTTTCATTTAACCTGTTGAATTGTGGGATTTGCAGTCCAAAATCTGTAGTTTTTCCTCTCATTCCCCGTGACTATCTGTTTTTCCCTCCTAATTTCTCCCTTGCTCTGTGCTAAGACCTGTATGTTAAGCAGTCCACCCCCAGCTCCCATTTTGTGTTTGCAAGTGAGTGAAACCAGCCCCCTCTTACCCCCCTAGCAACAGGGATATTCTACATCAGAGAGAGAACAGAGGGTGCTCTGAGACAGCAGTAATCTGCTGTGAGCTGCTTAAACTGTGTTTTATAGGGTTTGTGCACTAGTTTTCGGCTAGGAGAGTGAGTAAAGTTTTCTACAAACAGTATTGTTAGAGGACACAGTTTGTTAGGCCCTTATCTGCAGAAGTCCAAAGTGTGGATTGAGCCTGTCTGTCTCCTAGGAGATTCTGAATAGAGGAGCAGCTTCCAACTCCCTGGCCAGCAAAACTTGTCTGAGGTCTCTGGGACCTTATATAGTCTGCTATTGGATGGTACATGTGTGCACTGATTGGTGGTTGTATCTGGTGTTTCTATTGGATTAGGGTTAGTGTTCTCATTGGTTTGGTATTTGAGGGTTCTGATTGGTTTCTGGGTCTGTGATTCAATTAATGTAGGGTTGGGACTAGGGCTAGGGTTAGGCTTTCTATTGGAAGTAGGGATTAGGGTTTCCTGTGTGATTGTCTGCTGGGACTAGGGTTGGGACAGGGCTAGGGTTAGGCTTTTTATTGGAAGTAGGGATTTGGGTTTCTTGTGTGATTGGTCCTGGGGCTAGGGTTGGGACTAGGTGTCGGACTAGGACTAGGGTTAAGCCTTCTATTGGATGTAGGGATTAGGGTTTTGTGCCTGAGTGAGTGCTTGGACTAGGGCCATGATTGGCTGTAAAGTCTTGGTCTCCTATTGGTTCTAGAGTTTAGGGCTGGTGTTGTGATTGGTTAGGGTTAGATCTAGGGTTCCCATTGGCTGAAGGGGTCACCTACTTACTAGGGTTATAAAAGGCCAGGGTTTAGGGCATCTCAGCCCGGGCGTCGAGGACAAGGGCAGTTGCCTGTTTGAGCCTGTTCGAGACTGGTCAGGACTAGGGCCAGAAATGCTGCCCATTCTCTCATTCATCAATACCCACCCTACAACATCCACATCTTCAGAGTAACACACTCACACTGAATGTACACCACAGGTTTACTACAAACCAACCCTATGCACAAATCAATGTACCAGCATACACTACAAAATCACACAAACCACGACTATATACCCTTCTATCCTAGCTACCACACATTTCCACCATCACCTACAAACAGTACACAACTCTATCCTATACCACTAACCTATCCACTCATCACTAACACAACCCAATTCCACACCATACTTAACTACAACCCATCCAGACACACACTCCCCTCTCTAATTACTCTGAACAGACCCCCTTTTATCACTAACAAACATATAGTCAGCCTTCCATCATTTGTCCAACCAACGCCCTCCTCTTCTTTCTACCATAATAACACAAACACACAACACATACACTGCATTGCACCACACATTTTAACTCTTGCAACAAACCAGTCTAAGACAAACACTCTTACCTCTACTTCATCCCCTCCTACACACAACATACACTCTACTCACAAACACATCACAACACCCTCTACCTTAAAACTTCCACTCACAAACAATACTATACAAACAAATCCATCTCATGAAACAAATACACCAGCACCTCTTTTCACTACTCCTCAAAAACAAAACATATCACGCACACCAGCACAACAAAATCTCTCAAGCGCAACACCTCATAATACTTACCGTCACAAAATACAAACACACACCCACCTTTCAAACTGCACAAAAGAACAAACTCCAATGCCAAGCTTTCTCTCTTCCACCACACCTAACATACATACGGCAACACAGCAACTCTCTTCCAACCGCCTCTCATCCATTGGACAACTTAAAAGCATACTACATGACCCACATGCTGCACCACCACCCCTCACTCATACACCTTCCGCCCTAAACACAGGCAAACAATATAAGCAACGTGCCACACTTCACAACTTTGCTTCTCCATGTCTACTGCACAACAATGTTACACCACAAAAACAAAACCGCGCACCAACTCACTCTCAAACACCGTCTCCACCACCTACACACGCAGACCCATCAAAATGCCTTCTTAGCCTGCTGGATGAGTACCATCATAACAGAACAGCTACACTATTGCTATCCTAATACAGCTAATACCAGCACTAGAAAACATACCTGCTACAAACCCACACAATACTGATCATTCTTCTACAAAACAAAGTCTCACTGTCACCAAAGCACATTCTCTAAACTGTCTACTAATAAATGCTTGATCGCTCTCTAAAAACAAACATCACATCTATGACATTCTCACTGATGCAAAACCAGACATACTATTCATAACTGAATCATGGTTAGGAGATGATATGGCTCCAGTCCTGCATTAAGCCGTTCCTCAAGGCTATCAAACGATCACCCAAAATCGTATAGGCAAAAATGGAGGTGGCCTAGCTGTTGTGTTCAGGCAAACATTACATATCACTAAAGTTGACGACATCTCCATCAAGAATTGTGAGGCTCTTCTAACCAGAAGCAATCCTACACCGTCTTCCTCCTGTAACTTCCTGCTCCTTTACAGACCTCCACCTAGCAAGGCAACATTCCCAGACACACTTCTAGACACAGTTTCAACCCTGATAGCAATACACTCAAATCTATGCATTCTGGATGACCTCAACATTTGGTTTGATAAACCCAATATGCCCTATCCGAAAACAATAATCACTGGCCTAGACGCACCGAACCTGCATCAGATCGCCCACAAACCCACACACATCGCTGGACACATTCTAGATGTCATCTTTGCTAATACTGAACAAGTTAACTTTCAAACTATAACTCCAGTCACATGGTCAGACCACCATTTGTTTGCTTTCCAACATAAAACAACACTAAGCAACTCACCTAAAACTACCTTACATGCATCCACCTATCGACCGTGGAACAAACTCAATTTGGAACACTTAGAAAAACAACTAACATCCAGTACAGATCTGGAAACAATAAATTCTGTTAAAAAACTATATGAGTGGCTACAGGAAGCTTTTGACATCCTGATACCACTCAAAACCACACAACAGAACAAAAGAAAAAAAGCACCATGGAGAAATATAGAGCTAAAAGACATAAAACAACAAAATAGAAGCTGCAACGTACCTGGCTCAAAACAAATGCCAAACAAGACAAACTTTGCCTACAGAAAATTAACAGATTGTACAAGTCAGCTATCAAAAAAAGCAAAGAAAAGGTACTATTCAGGCAGAATTCAAAATGCTAAATGTGCAAATAAAGAATTCTATAAAATACTCAATGAATTTCGTAAACCAAATTGCCTAGAAGGAACTCATACTGTTACTCAAGATTTCAGAGACAAACTGGCAAATCATTACACGGACAAAGCAGACACCTTGGACTCATACTTAAAACAGAGACAAAGCACCAGCACTAACCCTTTTACAAAACAACAATCCAAGAATACTCTAACCCTCTCTGTTCCTTCCAACACATCTCACACAATACATTTATGGACCTGGTCAAAGCAAGCAGGCCTGCCGGCAGCCCTTCTGACCCATGTCCACCGCAAACTTTCAAGACAATTCTTTTAACAACCTCTGCTGCCACTACAGTAAGAAGAATCATCAATGATTCCTCAACTACCAGAATATTTCCAGAAGAACTCAAAAAGTCATACATACGCCCTTTACTGAAGAAAACAAACTTGGACCCCCTGCACCCTGACAACAACAGACCCATTACAAATGGACCTTTCCTGGGCAAACTGATAGAAAGAGCAGTGTTCGCCCAGATGTCACAATTCATTGAAGAGAATGCGATACTTTCAGACTTCCAAACAGTATTCCGTCCAGGAAGAGGCACAGAATTTACCCTCCTTGCCATCTGGGATGACCTGAAGAACACAGTTGACCGCAACAGGGTTGCTGCGCTACTCCTCTTGGACCTCTCAGCTGCCTTTGACACGGTTGACCATGACACTCTGAAACAAAGACTCTATGGAGCCGGCATAGAGGGGACTGCTCTAGACTGGATCACGTCCTACCTTCGAAACAGAACTAATGTCATCCATACCCCACCTTTCTCGTCCAAACTATACTGCCTAAAAGCAGGGGTCCCTCAAGGCTCTATCATCTCGCCCATGTTTTTCAACATCTACATGAAGTCATTACCGGTACTGATCAATCAATTTCACCTCATGTGCTATAACTATGCAGATGACACACAATTACTCCTTCAACTGGAATGCCCCAAAGACATTGGAAACTCTCCAATTGTCAGTTGTCTCAGAGCCGTGGATCAATGGATGACTTGGAGCCATCTCAAATTGAATGCTTCCAAAACAGAAATACTCATGTAAGGCGATTGGAAACATTATGACCCACTTGCCGCCTGGCCTGATGAACTGGGATCACCACCTAAAGTATTCGAAGGAAGTAAGAAACCTCGGAATGACCATGGACTCCAAGCTATCGATGAATGCCGAAGTGGACAAGCTTTGTCACTATAAAAACTCTGTGACGAATCTTCCCCCATTTGGGATTTCCACACAAGGTCCAAGCTACCATCTCCCTTGTTCTGTCCAAACTTGATTATGCCAATAGCCTTTACCACGGATCACCTTTAACGACCATGAAAAGACTACAACGGATTCAGAACTCGGCTGCCAGACTACTCTTGCATATCAAACCCCGAGACCACATCTCACCTGCCTTGAAAGCCCTGCATTGGTTACCAGTTGCCAGAAGATCCACGTCCAAGCTGCTTTGTATCACCCAAAAAGCAATACATGGAATGGGACCGCTCTTCATCAGGAATAAAATCACCAAACACATTCAACAAAGGAACCTCTGCTCTAGAGTGGCACCTCGCTTCAAAATCCCAAGATACAAGAAAAAAACCATGGGTGGCACATCCTTCTCTGTTCAAGCTGCCAAACTATGGAACTTTTTACCCCCCAACCTAAGATCCACGGGAAACCACCTTATCTTCAGAAAACTACTCAAGAATTGGCTCTTCCCCACATAAGCACCATACGCAAACAGAAATATACAGCATATCCCTCTGTATATAAGCATGTATTTGTACTATAGATATGTACTTATCTTTGTGTATGGCTTTGTATAAACATGTAGTATCATTATGTTGCTAAAAAATAAATACAATACATTTTTAAGTATAACAACACTTAAAACCAGAGTTTATCTAATGCATCTTTAATCTACATATACTTCCTTCCTTTATGCATCTATATACCTTCCATGTACTTAAGGATCTATATATTTATTACTTTCTTCTAATTCAGCATATCCAATGCAGGACCCTATTTCTCACCCTATACCTCTCTCAATATATCTTCTACCCCAACTTTCTGACTCATCTCAAACTTCTTTCTACTACTCTTTCCAATGCACTACCCTATTTTTCACCCTATACCTCTATCAATATATCCTCTACAACCACTCTCTCATTTATCCCAAACCCCATACCACTACTATGATCACCAAAATAACCCTTTCTAGACTCTCCCCTACTCTACTCCTCCTTGCATCACCTGACACCTCTTTTACTATTCTGATCCCCCAAAACAAGCCTTTCTAAACTCTTCCCTCTGACTCTTCCCCTCCACTTCCCTTTTTACTCATCCCAAGCCTCCTCCTACTGCTATGACCTCCAAAACAAACAAAAAAAGTCTAAATCCTACACTCTTCTATCCCTCTACTATCCTTTTCAATCAAAATAACAGACTAACATGTCCACTTCTCAAATTTCCTATTTCACTATACTGATTCACCACTAATCCTTTATGGGTTCCAGAGTAGCGTGCTACTCGCCGAAAAAGCGCTTCAACACCTCATCAGGGGTAGCAAGCACTATATAAATGCAAACCTTTCTCCCTCTTCTATCCCTCCGCTACCCTTCTCTATCCAAATAACTGAATAACATATCCACCACTCAAATTACTTTCTTATTTCACTATACTAATTTTTCAACACTAATCCTTTATGGGTTCCGGAGTGGCGTGCTACTCGCCAAAATGCGCTTCAGAACCCCATCAGGGGTAGCAAGCACTATATAAATGCAAACCTCTTTCCCTCTTCTATCCTTCCGCTATCCTTCTGAATCCAAATAACTGACTAACCTATCCACCACTCAAATTACTTTCATATTTCACTATACTAATTCAACACTAATCCTTTATGGGTTTCGGAGTAGCATGCTACTTGCCTAAAAAGCGCTTCAACGCCTTGTCAGGGGTAGTAAGCGCTATATAAATGCAATCACAACACAATTACAATACAATACAATTGACTGTTTTTCCTTGAAAAATGTTCTAAGTGTGGAGTTGATTTGTATGAAAACCTGAAAAACTGCAACTGTACAAAAACTGATTTACTTACCTTTTCCCTGAGAAATGTCCCAGTGTGATATCTAGGCATATCACGCTGAGTAGAAATTTCGACATTTTGACTTACCTGTATTTCAATCAACTGCATTTGAACCTGCATTCAATTGTAAAACACTGCATAAGATTTTGCAAAATATTTATTTCACTTACCTGTGCCAGGCTTGGCCTGGTTCTAGAAATAAAATAACTAAATAATATTTTTATACAAACAAAATTGGTCTGAGTTCAGTCTTTGAGTGCGTGACATAATTTGCTGCCTGAGTGTGTACAACAAATGCTTAACCCTACCCTCTGATAAAGCCTTACTGCTCGCCCACACTACCACAAATAGAGAGTAAGGTGCTATCTACTTTTACCTCTGCCTACCTTTGGAGTTCCCCTGGACTCTGTGCACAGTATACCTCATTTTGGTGTAGTATATACAGAGCCAGCTTCCTACAGGTAGTTAGTAAACCGTCATGCAGGAAGGGGGGTGGGAAATGTTCGACTCCATTCAGGAATTATATCCTGCAATGTCTATACAAGTTGGGAGAAGGTTTGTGTTATTTTTTATCTCACTGCATGGGAACACTTCACACAGTCAAATCTAAACGACAAACACTGGAAATCAATCAAAGTCAAGAAGCAGCCCACAGCCCGTGCCCATAACAATTACTGCACAGTCGGAGATGCACTTGAGAGGATGGCTACGGAGATTCCCGCCTCCGTTTAGGCTCAGGTGATCGATGCTCCTCCCCCCGCAATGGAGACCGCTCTAGAACGCTGACTGCTGCTGACCGCCGCTGAGAACGCCGAGAACGCTGAATGCCGATCGAGAAATGATCGTGGAATGCAGAACGGTGCTGAACGTGGAAAACGAATGTTGCATCGGCCCCGAGTGTAACTGTTGCCATAACGCGGTTAAGCTCCTGCTGGCGCTTTTGAAGTCTGGGAGGTAAGAGAGCACCGAAGGCTGGACAGTTTTGAAGTACCGCGAAGTATCGCGCTGCGCGGCGAGGCTGCGATGCTGCGAGCTGTGAGGCTGTCTTAAGGCCAGCAAAGTGAATTTCAGACGCTGCCCTGGGAAGCCGCCTTGGGAAGCTGGTAGGAGCTAATTGAAATCCGGCGATGCGGCGCTGTTGTGAGATCGAGTGTTGGGCTAAATCACAGAAAATGGCAAAATAACTACGGCAGTTGGCAGCAGATTGGCCCAAAACCGGGACATTGAAAATAAGTGTTGGTAGCTGTATAATTCCGCTATAATTAACATTAACTTCAATGCTCTCAGTACTGGAAAAATTGGGGCTAGCCTGCTGAAATTCATAATTTGTTTATTGGAGGGAGCTAAGACTTTGGATATCTGGCACGCAGGACTTAAGAAATTTAAAGTAAGATGGGGAGACATTTAAAACAAGTAAATGCAGTAGCTAAAGTCGATGCAACAACGGGGCTGAAAGCTAAGAAACGTCTAATGCAAGCAAAGGGGACATTATCTTTGGCTAAAGCTGCGAACACAGTAAATTTCTCAGGCCTGAATTCAAGCTTTGAGAGCTCCGCAGAAGATTTGTCTGAGCCACAATCCGAGTTACAGCAAGGGGGAGAGGACCACACTCTTATAACGGAGGGATCTAATGACGCAGAGAAGGGACAGACTGGTGAATCTATGCCAGGGATAAAAAAGCGGACCTGAAAAACTATAAAGATTTTCCACTATTTACGAAAAAGAGCATTCAGCCTACTGCCGCTCAAGGTTCACCACACCAAAATACAGTCTTGGCAGTAACACCAGAAGAAGAAATAGCAATTAATTCTTTGGAGATGCTACACATATCTCCACCTCCCCAGGTCCCGGTCCCAGTTTCGGTACCCTCTGCATTCACTCTGTCAGAGAAAGGACGTCCAGTGCATTGCCAGGTAGGCCCACTGGCCCCTTCGGTTCAGGCTTCACTCTCTGATCAATCTTCCTCTGTCGAAGACATCTTAAAACAACAGTTAGCAAGCTGGCCGCAGTCTCAGGAAACATCACAGGAAACATCTCGAGCACTAATGGAGAGGGGCCCGGAACCGCTAAGCCAAATAGCCAGTCTGGAGAAGAAAAGTTTACAAGATGACTCGGAAGTTCCTACTAGCGGAGCCAATACGCAACAACTCGAAATTAAAACTTTACTTAATCTTATACTGGATGAGATCCGGGATATGAAAAAATCTCAGGAGAATGAGATAGCCGCTCTTCATCTTCGTCTTGAAAAAATTGAAGAATCAGTCGCAGGTATTCCCGCAAGATTTCAAGAAGTCGAATCAAGGATAGTCCACCTGAAGGATCAGATGAGCTCTATGATTCAGAAAATTAACTCAGCGACGGAAGACAACATTTTCCTTGAGAACAAGCTCGAAGAATTAGAAAACCATTCACGCCGTTCTAGTCTTCGGATTGTTGGAGTGCCCGAGGGGAGTGAGGGAACCAATACTCTCCTATGGGTTGAATCATTCATCAAGCAAAAAGTGCTTCCGGATTTCACTGGAGACTTAACACTCACTAGGGCACATCGGGTTCCTGCTCATCCTATTCCTAATTCCAAGTTCCCTCGTACAATTCTGACTAATTTTGCCGATTATAGAGTGAAAGAGAACATTTTGGCTAAAGCAATTCAGCAGAGACAGTTCTCTATCAACGATGGGACTAAATGTCGGATTTTTCCAGATATGTCTGCGGCGGCGGCTCGTAGATGTAAAGAGTTTGTGAAGCTCTTATATCTATTTAAAGCACAGTGGGCTCAGGCATCTATTGCGCAACAATCTAAGCTCAGGGTATTGGCTAGAGGGAAATTTCATATGTTCTCGCGTATTGAGGAAGCACAGGATCTATTGAAAGATATTTCCACTGTAAAATGAATTTATGGGTGCTACTGATTATTTGAGCCATGATTATAAGGTCTTCACTGCCGAGTTGGGGGGGGTAGATCACCTAGGGTGCAGGAACAGGGCACCCCATAATTGTAGAAGGGGGGAGAGATGTGGTTTGCGGGGTTTGAGGGGATGACCACATTCCTAAGGGGGTTCATGGGCTGGGGGGGCCCGGGTATGTTGGGTGGTATGCTAGAGGGGCTAGGTATAGCAAAAAAATGAACAGGAAAGATATAATGTTTTTAGAATTGATCTGCAGGGGATGAGGAAATTCCAGGGATTGATCTTGAGGTGAAATATTGGGAAATGTAAGTTTGAAAGTCTGGTAAAAAATTTGGAAGGTCAAACAAGACGGAACTAAAAATGCAGAATATAAAAATTGTCACATGTAATGTTAACGGATTACTTAACCCGCGGAAAAGTGCTGCTCTTTTAAACTGGATAACTTCTCTCTCTCCCGAGATTATATTCTTACAAGAAACACATCTCAGGACTGACACCCCAAAGATATCACTTCCTAAGAAGTATCTGCAGGCATATTTCTCATCTGCCAATTTAGCTGTTCGTGGGGTAGGGATCTTATTATCTAACACCCTTGATTGGCAGGTTAAGGATGTTCGACGAGATGGGAAAGGTAGATGGCTTTGGGTGAAAGTAAAGCTGCAGGAAACAGTCCTGAATCTGGTTAATTATTATGGTCCTATTGAGGATGATACTGCAGCACTCGGCCAAATCTATCAATTAGCAGTACGAATGGAAGGCATATTAATTTTGGGTGGTGATTTTAATTTTATCCAGAATTTGGCACTTGAAACATCAAACAAGGCGAAGCGCCAACTAAAGCCTAAAACTGCAAAATTAATAAACAGGCTCTCAAAAGACTTTTCATTAATAGATCCTTGGAGACTAGGGCACCCTAGTCTCTTGCAATTACCCGTTATTCGGCAAGATTTAGATCAGCTTCCCGATTGGATTATTTTCTAGTAGATAAACTGGTTGCCAACGGCCTGGTAGAAATACTAACCAATTCTTTTTCAGATCATTCGCTAGTTTCATTTACATTAAAGTTAGGAAGCACTACAAAAAAGAGGTCTAGATGGCAGTTTGATAAATCCTTACTACAAGATATTACTTGGTTGACAGAAACCAGAGGGTTTATCAAGGAGTTTTTCCAGCTCAATTTAAATACGGCCCCTCTGTTTACAGTTTGGGAGGCATTCAAAGCTACCTTCAGAGTCCAGATTATATCTTATAAGGCAAGAATAAGTAATGTACGTAAACAAAAGATTCTGGCACTACAGACTGCCGTCGAAAAGGCTAGACTAAATGTAACCTTAACAGATACACCAGAGCCTATTATAAAAGTACAACACCAAGAGCTAGTTAGAGCCAAGGAGAAATTGAAAGATTTTTTCCTACAAGAGGAAATTACAGGGAGTAAGGCCTATCAACAAAAACTTTATGAGGAAAGCCAGCAGATTGGTAGATTTCTGGCGTGGTCCACGAAATGTCAAAAAGCTGCTCAATTAATTAGCCAAATTAAAAATCCATCAACAGGTGCGATAGAAGATGATAAATTGGCAATTGCTGAAGTGTTTCTTGCACATTTTAATCAAATTTACGCAGAAACACAGGCGATAGATGAGGTAGAATTGAGGAGTTATTTTGAAGCACTAGAGCTACCTCTGCTATCACAGCAGCTTTCGGAGACACTGAATGGCCAAATAGAAATTCCAGAAGTCCAATCCGTATTAAAAAGTATGCCTAATGCCAAGGCCAGTGGTTCGGATGGGATCCCGGTGGAAGTATACAAGGCATTTCAAGAAGAATTACTTCCCTTTTTAGCAAAACTGTTCAATCAAATTAAAGAAGGTATAGATATCCCCAAAAGTTTTAAGGAATCAGTATTAGTAGTTTTTCTAAAAAAAGATAAAGATCCCTGCGACCCCAGCTATTATCGTCCTATTAGTCTGCTAAACACAGATTATAAATTGCTTATGAAAATCTGGGCAAAAAGGATAGCTCCCTGTGCACAACAAGTGGATCATAGCGACCAAAATGGTTTTATCCCAGGACGTCTGATGGCATCTAATACGTATTTTTTAATGCAAGCCATTGATTATTTTTCCATTAATAAGACCAATGCAGTGATTATGATGATGGATGCCGAAAAGGCTTTTGATTTAGTAGATTGGAGTGCTTTATTTTTTATTTTGGATAAATTTGGTTTCCCGTCACAATTCTTACAGATGCTAAAAGAAGTATATAGCTATGCAGAAGCCAAAATCATCATTAATGGTTCAGAAGTCGGCAAGGTTAATGTTAAACGAGGCACACGTCAGGGATGCCCGCTATCCCCTCTCCTGTTTTCATTGTTTATTGAACCCTTAGCTGTTAGGATTCGGAAGAGCTTAATGATTTTGCCTCCCATTGAGGGGATGGCAAAAATTAATTAAGCTTTATGCGGATGACATTATTTTATATCTTAAAGCAGGGGCAGTTAATGTACAGAATGCTCTTGATGAAATCCAGAAGTTTACACAGGTGGGCGGATATAAAGTAAATCAAGCGAAAAGTGAAATTTTAACATTCAATGTGATTCTTCGGATATTCCAGCTTCCATTCAGTTAAAACCACTGCATCCAGTTAGATATTTGGGGATACACGTTACAAATGATTATGGGCAATTATTCCCCTTGAATTATACTAGCATGCTCACGAAAGTGAAAAAGTTATTAGATAAATGGTCTCTGCTTCAATTATCATTAATAGGGAGGATCTCTATGGTCAAAATGTCGGTGCTTCCACTGTTTCTGTTTCTTTTTATCAACCTTCCTTTGAAAATTCCGAATTATTATTTTAAGGAGTTAGATCAAATAATTAGGAAGTTTGTATGGAATAATAAACATCCCCGGGTTAAGATAGCTACATTACAATTGGATGTAACATCAGGAGGATTGGCACTCCCACATTTTTTAACTTATTATTAGGCTTCTTTAGTTAATTTACTTTCCCAACTGGGTGAGGAAAAGTCAGTTTTTGACAATTTTCTGCTATTACATATGCTGAAGGAAAGTGCTATAAGACTCCCCGTTTTTCTACGTCTGGCGAAACCCCCTAAAAAAACAAGATACAAGGTGATACTGGCATTAGCTGAAAGAACTCAGTTATTTTTTAAATATCGAGATATCCCAGCATTTCATGCATACACCCCTATACAGGATTGTGAAGTAGGAGGTCTCATATTGTCTAGAGGGCTTTATTAAGTATGGCAAGAACTAGGCTTTGTGTAAACACAAATGGGGCTGTCCCTAGTAGGAGATTCTACAGGATTTTTTAGAGATGCGTGTCCAGTGGGGGCATCTCACAAAAAGTGAAGGACTGGCCTCACACACCACCTGGTGTCATGCTTCATCATAGGCCGTCCTCGCCCTCTAAAAACTTCATTTGATAGAGGGCGGGCATACACCTGACAACAGGGATGCACTTCTAAAACTAAGTGGTGGCCCGTGAGTTTTTGTGAAAAAGTGATCTAAAAACCATTCCAGTTGTCAGTGACTGATTTAATAGTTTCTATATAAAAAGACAACTGCATGGTATTAAAAGGAAGTGGGCGGTGATTTGGGAACTAATTATCCCATCACCGTGCTAAGAAAGATCAACATGTTTCTGCTTAGGGTCCCCGGAGGGTACATAGCATTCGTCAGGACCAAATATTAGTAGAGGGCTCCGCCTTTTACACTTTGTATAAAGGATCAACCACTAAAACAAAACCGGGGTTGTAAGGATCAACTGCCCCACAAGCCTAATGCTCACTCGTGAAACCTGTAGAAAAACAAAAAAACAACAAATACATACTGAATGTGTAAGTATCCTGATTGTAATGTTGCATTACATACATCCCCACACTTCTAAAGCACGCGTGGTGGATTCTAAGTGAAACACGTGTCACTCATACGTGTCAGCACTTATCAGGGGAGGAAAAAACATGTTTCTCGCCGCTACTACCTAGGTCACTATCCTACTTACTCCAAAGGAGGTCGAGGATGGAGGGTCTACTGTGACATTCTGAAAAAGAGAGACATAAAATCATGGCCTGATAATGGTAGATCAGGTCCAAGATAGGGAAAAAGCCATTCATATAGTTTCATATTAAAAGGGTCAAAAAAAGTGTACTCCACGTGGGAGGGATGAAGTTGCACCAGAAAGCGTAAAAGTATGCTCTACCATTCATTCGAAAACACACACACTCTTACTGTCATCTTCAGCGCTTCCAGCTGTGTCTCCTACAGTCATCCGCTTCGCCTCCCCGCCGGTGAGTGATGGTGGAAAAAGAGCGGGCTTTTATACTGTTGTTCATTGCCTAATTGCTAAGTACTGATTCAGGCAGTCGGAACACCTGAGCAAGATCTGGAGTATCACCGGAAAAGTGCCTGGTTGCCTGGTTGAAGGAGTTACCTCATGGGTCACCTGAGCAGGGAGTGGCTACAGTCCCCATGGAGCGTGCGCGAGAGTGAGTTGATCCAAAACACTACGCTCGATGGAATACTCGCGCATGCGTCCAAATCTCCTGTTATGAAATAACGCTAGTGTATAGCGGCTCATCCGCTAAATACTACATTAGGCAATGCGGAACCCATAGCGAGATCCGGAATATCACCAGAAAAGTGCCTGGTTGCCTGGTTGAAGGAGTTACCTCATGGGTCACCTGATCAGGGAGTGGCTACAGTCCCCATGGAGCGTGTGCGAGAGTGAGTTGGTCCAAAACACTACGCTCGGTGAAATACGCGCGCATGCGTCCAAAACTACTGTTATGAAATAACGCTAGTGTATAGCGGCTCAACTGCTAAATACTACATTAGGCAATGCGGAACCGATAGCAAGATCCGGAATATCACCGGAAAAGTATCTGATTGCCTGGTTAAGGGTGTAACCTCATGTGTTCCCCTGATCTGGGAGTGACTACAGTCCCCAGGGAGTGTGAGCGAGAGTGAATTATATTAAAACCAGTACACTCGATGTCAAAATAGGGCGAAAGGTGGAATGCTCGCACCTGCGTCCTAAACTCCAATAATTGTGTACAGTGGCTCAATTGTGTGCGCAAACAATCATGCCAGTGGAAGTTGGGATGGGCCCTTTGATGCATACAATGTTTCTAGATGTTATCTCATTAGGAGGTAGAAAATGTCAAAGGAATACATATAGACCTGCAGGACTTCCACTGAAGTAGTGGAACTTCAGTAAAACCATAAAGTAAGGCTCTATGATGTTGATTAAGGTGTCCCTATACCCTAGACCATAGGTCTTCAAACTTTTTTGCTGTGAGCCCCCCTGAGTAAAATGTTTACAAGTCAGGCCCCCCTCGAAAGCTTTATGGTAGTACTGGGGGAGTGGAAAGATCCGGGCCGAGTGCAGGGGGCGGGATTACCATTGCAGGAGTACTTTTTCTTCAGCTGATAATCCACACGAAATGTGACCCTTATAAAAGAGCAAATATATCAAGCAACTCCTGATACTTGGGGTGTTGTGAGCCCCTCACACTCCTGAGACCCAATGCAACTGCACTTGTTGCACTACTGATAGCTGCAGCCTTGAGTAGCAGACTGTGTCTCTGCCTCTTTCACCCCTTCCCCACCATGCATGGCCATCCCTCCAATCATGGAACAGATTCTCTGTCCCCTCCAGAATAAAATGAGCTCCGGCATGTTGCCCACCACTTTGCAGGAGAGCTGTCCTCACCTCTAATGTTCAGAAGAAAAGTGAGCCTCTGATCCTCTTTTATAAAGTAAGGCAGTCATAATTGTTATGCAGTCGGCCTCTCACACCTGGGCCCGAGTGCCATTGCACCTGCTTCAGTAATAAGATCTACTGTCTTACAAAGTAGCGGTCTTCTTTGCCCCTTATTAAAAAATGGGCCTCCATCTTGCCCCTTTCCCCACTCTGTCATCTCTCTGAGGCCTAAGCTAATGTGTCTCCCCTGATTACATTTTCCCTTCTCTTGGGCCATTGGTCTGAGGCCCGAAGCAACACTGGCACAACAATGGTGCACTGGGCCCCATCATAATCAAGAAAAGACAGTAAAACAATACTATTGGGGTTTGACGCCTCACACCCCTGGGCCCCTGTGCCACTGCAGCACAAATGATACCTACTACTCTGCCCACTCTCTCCACTGGTCCATCACTCCTAGACATGAGGTCCAAAGCAGGTTGTCTGCCCTTTTGTGTAAAAAAAAAAGAAGAAAAAAAAAAAGAGTAAATCCTGCATCTTGCCACCTGTTGCTTAGGACCAGTTCCCTGTGCAGCAAGGGTCACCAGGGCCCTAATGCTAACAAGGAAAAAGGGTTCCCATCCACCATTTTGCTAGTAACACAGACAAAATTGGGGTGCACTGCCCTAGTGCCACTGCGCCTGATGCACTACTGGTAGTGATGGCCAATTACAATCCGCATGCCACATAATCCACCATCTGCTGCATATTCTACAGTTTTTAACAAACGAAAATGTGTTTCTAGCTTAAATGGGTCAAGTTACTAGAAATGCAACAACACTTATTGCCACACAGTGGAAGGCCAATCGCAAAGGTTGACAGTCAGCTTTCTGTTGCTTATTGCTGAATTTGGGTGTTAATCTGGCACTAATTAGGTGAAACATTTGCCCACACAGTGTTAGCATGTGTAAAATTGATTAAAATAATGAAGTAACACTATCACAAAAAGTACTGTGTTAAGTTGCATATGTTGGCTTTTTGTTGCATAATTTAGTAAACCCTGCCACATAATTCCATCCTAGCCGCCGCATAATTCCAACAGCCTGGCTTATACAGTGTGTAATACAATTTTTAAATAGTAACTTGAATATTCACAGTGCTTTGTGTTACAGGCTGGGGCTTCAAAGCATTATAAACACACAAGTCTGAATTTTACACTGTGCCAAGCAGGGTTCAATTGTGTGACTCTCTGAATTCACAGATAAGTGCAGTGATCACATTAATAAATTGAGGTTGGATAGCATAAAATAAAGTGTTGTCAAGGATTAGTTAAATTTGCATTTATTTTTCGTTTATGGTATGTGCATCATTTCATATGCTGCTGGCTAAATGTGAAAAATCAACAAAATACTTAAAGAACATGTTCTTTTCTTTTTAGCCGTGTCTTTGACCCCGCCGCCACGCCACCAAGAATAACAGTTGCCACAGAATGTCCTTTACCTGCTGAATGTAAATGAAGACAGCCTGTAAACGCGATAAATAAAGAGAGTCGACCTTCCAGGCAGTCTCATTTACATGTATTTACAAACGCATCTGCGCCCCCCTAGGAACATAGCCACGGCCCCCCAGGGGGGGGCGCCCCACAGTTTGAAGACCTCTGCCCTAGACGGTGTAGAGGGTCTAGTAGTACCATAGAGATATCTATATAAAAATGGATGTCTAATTACCGCACATATTGCTGGGGTATGGTGTATGTTTCTTATTATGGACACAACGTTCAGATTATCATTGTTTTTAGTATAGTATTAGAGTCATTATATTAGTTGTAGCCACGGGATTTCATCGTTAAGGCCTGTATCCCATGTGCGTAACCGGTATACCAGCGTTGTTCCCTGATATGCAGTTGTCTGGTGATGTCTGTTTTTGTTTCCTCATCACCTCCAGTACCACCCAATGGAGATCTGATTCAGTGTGGTTTGCGTCTAAGAAATGTTTAGTCAATCTAGTATTGGATTTTTTACACCGGATTGTACTGCGATGTTCGCTAATCCGTGTTTTTACTTTCCTTGTCGTCATGCCAATATACTTCAAATTGCACGGACAGTTCAGAAGATAAATCACATTCTCAGTATTGCAATTACTGAAGTTCTTTAATTTCCATGGGTTGTTTGTTCACTTCTTTCGTGGTCATGGTTAGTGGGCAGCATACACAACCGCCACATGGGAAATGGCCTGTTGGTTTCGGTTGACTCCAAAGGGTGTTCTGACCATTGTCCTCTTCATGAGTGATTACGAGTGCACAAGGTCGTCCCTGAGGTTCCTGCTTCTCTTGAAGGCGAAAAGGGGGTTCCCACTGTTGTTGTCCGCTGTTAAGTATTGACCATTTCTTCTTTATGATGCTCTGAACTTTGTTTGATGCAGGGGTGTACGTGGTCACGCATACCATGCGTTCAGATTTCTCTTTTGATGTAGTATCCAGCAGTGCTTCCCGGTTGTTATTCCTTGCCCTTTTTCTTGCTCTCCTGATCATTTTTTTCGGATAGTGTCTCGCCAACAATTTGGTTTCTAGGTGTTCTGCCTGTTCCTGGAATGTTGTTAACTCAGAACAATTCCTCCGCACCGTGAGGAATTGTCCCACTGGTAAATTCTGGCGTAGGGCTCTCGGATGGTAGCTTTCGTATAGTAATAGACTATTCCTATCCGTTGGTTTTATGTGCACTTTAGTTGATATTCCCTCGGTTGTCAGTGTGATGTCCAGGTCGAGGAAAATAGCATGATTCTTTTCGATGGTGTGAGTGAATTTTAGATGGATGTCTCTGCTGTTTACCCACTCTACAAAAATCGAAGCATCCTCTGGTGTACCACGCCATACGATAAGGATATCATCTATATATCGCTTCCACGTTTTCATCTGGTGGATGAACGGGTTATTGGC
This sequence comes from Calotriton arnoldi, assembly GCA_963921515.1. Classification (NCBI taxonomy): domain Eukaryota; kingdom Metazoa; phylum Chordata; class Amphibia; order Caudata; family Salamandridae; genus Calotriton; species Calotriton arnoldi. The sequence goes on along the minus strand of CAWUFW010005554.1, from coordinate 651,764 downwards.
GTTAAAGATGTAATCTTCCTCGAACTGGTGGACATACAGGCACGCCATACTGGGAGCAAAGGTGCTGCCCATAGACGTGCCCTTGACCTGATGGTATAGTCTGTCCTCAAACTCGAAAAAGTTTTAGTGAGGGCCATTTCAGCGCACTCCATGATGAAGTGTCTCGGTGTCATGTAGGGCCATTCTTGGTTTAACAGGATTTGTTCCACAACCTCCAAAGTGCGCTTTTGGGGAATGCTCGTATAGAGCGCTTCGATATCCATAGTTATGAACAAATCCTCTTCGATGTTAGTCTCCAGGTCCCTAAGGTGGCATAGGACATCCTTCGTGTCCTTCAGGTACGACGGGGACTTCTGTACAATGGGTCTTAAGAACCAATCGCAAAATTGCGATAAAGGTTCCAGTGCTGAGCCAATGCCCGACACTATAGGTCTCCCGGGGGGTGGCATCCTGTTTTTATGGATTTTTGGAAGGGTATAGAACCGGGGTGTTCTTGGTTCGGTGTTAATGAGGTACTCAGCTTCGTGCTTTGTGATCCAATCACAGGTCATGCCCTCACTGACCATGCTTTTGATCTTATTCATAATCCATGTCGTTGGGTCGCTCTGTTGTATCTCATAGCTTGTAGTGTCTGATAGAAGACGTAGGCACTCTTCTCTGTACATAGTGTAGTTCATTACGACTATTGCCCCACCTTTGTCAGCTGGTTTTATAACTAACTCACGGTTGTTTCTAAGCTGCTGGAGTGCCGTCCTCTCTCCTTTGGTCAAATTTTGGAACCCCTTAGTGTTGTTAAAGTCAATCGCTACGACCTCTTTGAGTACTGCCTGTTCGAATGCCAGAACATTGCATGAAACATTTTGGGTTGGTGGAGTGAAAGTGAACTTCTTTCGTAAGCCTGTGTTCTGCTTCCCAAAATCAGCTCCTTGCGCTTCACCAAAGAAATCTCTCAGCTTGATTTTCCTAAAGAACTGTGCCAGTTCGGTGTTGAGTAAAAAGGGTCATTGTTCGGTGTAGGGACAAACCCAGACCTTTTGCGAGCACGGCTTCTTCATCTTTGCTGATTATGTAATCGCTCAGGTTCACGATATTTGTCATTCCTTGTTCATCGCTTGGACACTGCCTCTGCCCTTGCTCCGTGTAACTGTTCCTTCGCTGGTAGTGGGCTCGTTTTCCCATTGCACTCTGGGAGTTCTTCTCGGTTTTGTCTGCCTCTTCCCCTTCCTTGGCCCCTTGATAAAAAGGCTGCGGGCCTTGTTGGAAACCAAACCCAGGTGGGTAGTATTGTGGTGGCCAAAATCCGAAGGGGTGCATAGGTGGTGTGAACATCGGCTGTTGGGGATTCTGATGTCTTCTGACGTATTGTCCTCCGGTACTCTCATCGCTGCTACTGTCGCTTCTCTCTCACCTGAACTGAAAGTCCAGTTTTGGGAGTAGGTCTGAACCGTTGTTGACGTCTCTGGGCCTGTTGTTGTGGAGGTCTCTCATAGTGCTCGTCGGTAGTGTAAGGGTAAACTGTTTCCCGGCTAAATTTTTGCACATCCTTTTGTAGTTTAGTAATTTTGGATTGTGTGAGGTATTCCCTATATGCTGAATGGTCAATGTTTATTTCTTCCAATTTCTTTTTGTAAACAGTGATATGAACTGTAGTCTTCAACTTGCTCTCACTCTGTTGAATCTCGACCATTAAGGCATCCGCTAGTTGTCTAGCCGTATTAATGATTAGGACCAACCAATCTTTAGTGCACTTCCAAGCAATGCTCGACCAATTGATCCTAAATTCCTTATTGTTTAGGAACAACCTGGGCTCGTTGGTAACCACGAGTCCTCGTGGTGCCGTGTTCTTTCTCAGGTATTCTGTCATGAAGGCCCCATGTAGGGCCGTTCGGATCTGTTCTTTCTTTTTACTGACAGTGCTTCCCACTCGTCAGAATTCTTTACAGTTTGTGCTACCACCGTTTCCGCTAGCTGCGAAGGTGTTCTTAGTATCTCTGCATATGTACTCTCATCGAATGTCAGTTCGGTATCCATTTTATAGTGTTTTTAGGGTGTTGCAGTGCGGCGCAGTCAGTGTGGCACTCTATATTTATATTTCTACGGGGTCGGTATTTTAAATAGCCGGTCCTCCGGTCATCTATGACCAAAAATTGCCCTAAGAACGTTCCCACAGCTTACAGCTGTACGGAAAGTCACACACACTAGCCCTAGCTGTTAACTAGGGATGGGAACTAGAGGCACAGGGCCTAGGGACTAGCCAGCCTCCAAACTAATATGTAAACACAAATGGGGCTGTCCCTAGTAGGAGATTCTACAGGATTTTTTAGAGATGCGTGTCCAGTGGGGGCATCTCACAAAAAGTGAAGGACTGGCCTCACACACCACCTGGTGTCATGCTTCATCATAGGCCGTCCTCGCCCTCTAAAAACTTCGTTTGATAGAGGGCGGGCATACCTGACGACAGGGATGCACTTCTAAAACTAAGTGGTGGCCCGCGAGTTTTGTGAAAAAGTGATCTAAAAACCATTCCAGTTGTCAGTGACTGATTTAATAGTTTCTATATAAAAGACAACTGCATGGTATTAAAAGGAAGTGGGCGGTGATTTGGGAACTAATTATCCCATCACCGTGCTAAGAAAGGTCAACATGTTTCTGCTTAGGGTCCCCGAGGGTACATAGCATTCGTCAGGACCAAATATTAGTAGAGGGCTCCGCCTTTTACACTTTGTATAAAGGATCAACCACTAAAACAAAACCGGGGTTGTAAGGATCAACTGCCCCGCAAGCCTAATGCTCACTCGTGAAACCTGTAGAAAAACAAAAAAACAACAAATACATACTGAATGTGTAAGTATCCTGATTGTAATGTTGCATTACATACATCCCCACACTTCTAAAGCGCGTGGTGGATTCTAAGTGAAACACGTGTCACTCATACGTGTCAGCACTTATCAGGGGAGGAAAAAACATGTTTCTCGCCGCTTACCCTAGGTCACTATCCTACTTACTCCAAAGGAGGTCGAGGATGGAAGGGCCTACTGTGACATTCTGAAAAAGAGAGACATAAAATCATGGCCTGATAATGGTAGATCAGGTCCAAGATAGGGAAAAAGCCATTAATATAGTTTCATATTAAAAGGGTCAAAAAAAGTGTACTCCACGTGGGAGGGATGAAGTTGCACCAGAAAGCGTAAAAGTATGCTCTACCATTCATTCGAAAACCCACACACTCTTACTGTCATCTTCAGCGCTTCCAGCTGTGTCTCCTACAGTCATCCGCTTCGCCTCCTCGCCAGTGAGTGATGGTGGAAAAAGAGCGGAGCGAAGCGGATGACTGTAGGAGACACAGCTGGAAGCGCTGAAGATGACAGTAAGAGTGTGTGTGTTTTCGAATGAATGGTAGAGCATACTTTACGCTTTCTGGTGCAACTTCATCCCTCCCACGTGGAGTACACTTTTTTGACCCTTTTAATATGAAACTATATGAATGGCTTTTTCCCTATCTTGGACCTGATCTACCATTATCAGGCCATGATTTTATGTCTCTCTTTTTCAGAATGTCACAGTAGGCCCTTCCATCCTCGACCTCCTTTGGAGTAAGTAGGATAGTGACCTAGGGTAAGCGGCGAGAAACATGTTTTTTCCTCCCCTGATAAGTGCTGACACGTATGAGTGACACGTGTTTCACTTAGAATCCACCACGTGCGCTTTAGAAGTGTGGGGATGTATGTAATGCAACATTACAATCAGGATACTTACACATTCAGTATGTATTTGTTGTTTTTTTGTTTTTGTACAGGTTTCACGAGTGAGCATTAGGCTTGCGGGGCAGTTGATCCTTACAACCCCCGGTTTTGTTTTAGTGGTTGATCCTTTATACAAAGTGTAAAAGGCGGAGCCCTCTACTAATATTTGGTCCTGACGAATGCTATGTATCCTCCGGGGACCCTAAGCAGAAACATGTTGACCTTTCTTAGCACGGTGATGGGATAATTAGTTCCCAAATCACCGCCCACTTCCTTTAATACCATGCAGTTGTCTTTTATATAGAAACTATTAAATCAGTCACTGACAACTGGAATGGTTTTTAGATCACTTTTTCACAAAAACTCACGGGCCACCACTTAGTTTTAGAAGTGCATCCCTGTCGTCAGGTGTATGCCCGCCCTCTATCAAATGAAGTTTTTAGAGGGCGAGGACGGCCTATGATGAAGCATGACACCAGGTGGTGTGTGAGGCCAGTCCTTCACTTTTTGTGAGATGCCCCCACTGGACACGTATCTCTAAAAAATCATGTAGAATCTCCTACTAGGGACAGCCCCATTTGTGTTTACATATTAGTTTGGAGGCTGGCTAGTCCCTAGGCCCTGTGCCTCTAGTTCCCATCCCTCGTTAACAGCTAGGGCTAGTGTGTGTGACTTTCCGTACAGCTGTAAGCTGTGGGAACGTTCTTAGGGCAATTTTTGGTCATAGATGACCGGAGGACCGGCTATTTAAAATACCGACCCCGTAGAAATATAAATATAGAGTGCCACAATTGACTGCGCTCGCACTGCAACACCCTAAAAACACTATAAAATGGATACCGAACTGACATTCGATGAGAGTACATATGCAGAGATACTAAGAACACCTTCGCTGCTAGCGGAAACGGTGGTAGCACAAACTGTAAAGAATTCTGACGAGTGGGAAGCACTGTCAGTAAAAAAGAAAGAACAGATCCGAACGGCCCTACATGGGGCCTTCATGACAGAATACCTGAGAAAGAACACGGCACCACGAGGACTCGTGGTTACCAACGAGCCCAGGTTGTTCCTAAACAATAAGGAATTTAGGATCAATTGGTCGAGCATTGCTTGGAAGTGCACTAAAGATTGGTTGGTCCTAATCATTAATACGGCTAGACAACTAGCGGATGCCCTAATGGTCGAGATTCAACAGAGTGAGAGCAAGTTGAAGACTACAGTTCATATCACTGTTTACAAAAAGAAATTGGAAGAAATAAACAATGACCATTCAGCATATAGGGAATACCTCACACAATCCAAAATTACTAAACTACAAAAGGATGTGCAAAAATTTAGCCGGCAAACAGTTTACCCTTACACTACCGGAGAGCACTATGAGAGACCTCCACAACAACAGGCCCAGAGACGTCAACAACGGTTCAGACCTACTCCCCAAAACTGGACTTTCAGTTCAGGTGAGAAGAGAAGCGACAGTAGCAGCGATGAGAGTACCGGAGGACAATACGTCAGAAGACATCAGAATCCCCAACAGCCGATGTTCACACCACCTATGCACCCCTTCGGATTTTGGCCACCACAATACTACCCACCTGGGTTTGGTTTCCAACAAGGCCCGCAGCCTTTTTTATCAAGGGGCCAAGGAAGGGGAAGAGGCAGACAAAAACCGAGAAGAACTCCCAGAGTGCAATGGGAAAACGAGCCCACTACCAGCAAAGGAACAGTTACACGGAGCAAGGGCAGAGGGAGTGTCCAAGCGATGAACAAGGAATGACAAATATCGTGAACCTGAGCGATTACATAATCAGCAAAGATGAAGAAGCCGTGCTCGCAAAAGGTCTGGGTTTTGTCCCTACACCGAACAATGACCCTTTTTTACTCAACACCGAACTGGCACAGTTCTTTAGGAAAATCAAGCTGAGAGATTTCTTTGGTGAAGCGCAAGGAGCTGATTTTGGGAAGCAGAACACAGGCTTACGAAAGAAGTTCACTTTCACTCCACCAACCCAAAATGTTTCATGCAATGTTCTGGCATTCGAACAGGCAGTACTCAAAGAGGTCGAAGCGATTGACTTTAACAACACTAAGGGGTTCCAAAATTTGACCAAAGGAGAGAGGACGGCACTCCAGCAGCTTAGAAACAACCGTGAGTTAGTTATAAAACCAGCTGACAAAGGTGGGGCAATAGTCCTAATGAACTACACTATGTACAGAGAAGAGTGCCTACGTCTTCTATCAGACACTACAAGCTATGAGATACATCAGAGCGACCCAACGACACGGATTATGAATAAGATCAAAAGCATGGTCAGTGAGGGCATGACCTGTGATTGGATCACAAAGCACGAAGCTGAGTACCTCATTAACACCGAACCAAGAACACCCCGGTTCTATACCCTTCCAAAAATCCATAAAAACAGGATGCCACCCCCCGGGAGACCTATAGTGTCGGGCATTGGTTCAGCACTGGAACCTTTATCGCAATTTTGCGATTGGTTCTTAAGACCTATTGTACAGAAGTCCCCGTCGTACCTGAAGGACACGAAGGATGTCCTATGCCACCTTAGGGACCTGGAGACTAACATCGAAGAGGATTTGTTCATAACTATGGATATCGAAGCGCTCTATACGAGCATTCCCCAAAAGCGCACTTTGGAGGTTGTGGAACAAATCCTGTTAAACCAAGAATGGCCCTACATGACACCGAGACACTTCATCATGGAGTGCGCTGAAATGGCCCTCACTGAAAACTTTTTCGAGTTTGAGGACAGACTATACCATCAGGTCAAGGGCACGTCTATGGGCAGCACCTTTGCTCCCAGTATGGCGTGCCTGTATGTCCACCAGTTCGAGGAAGATTACATCTTTAACGCCAATAACCCGTTCATCCACCAGATGAAAACGTGGAAGCGATATATAGATGATATCCTTATCGTATGGCGTGGTACACCAGAGGATGCTTCGATTTTTGTAGAGTGGGTAAACAGCAGAGACATCCATCTAAAATTCACTCACACCATCGAAAAGAATCATGCTATTTTCCTCGACCTGGACATCACACTGACAACCGAGGGAATATCAACTAAAGTGCACATAAAACCAACGGATAGGAATAGTCTATTACTATACGAAAACTACCATCCGAGAGCCCTGCGCCAGAATTTACCAGTGGGACAATTCCTCACGGTGCGGAGGAATTGTTCTGAGTTAACAACATTCCAGGAACAGGCAGAACACCTAGAAACCAAATTGTTGGCGAGACACTATCCGAAAAAAATGATCAGGAGAGCAAGAAAAAGGGCAAGGAATAACAACCGGGAAGCACTGCTGGAAACTACATCAAAAGAGAAATCTGAACGCATGGTATGCGTGACCACGTACACCCCTGCATCAAACAAAGTTCAGAGCATCATAAAGAAGAAATGGTCAATACTTAACAGCGGACAACAACAGTGGGAACCCCCCCTTTTCGCCTTCAAGAGAAGCAGGAACCTCAGGGACGACCTTGTGCACTCCGTAATCACACATGAAGAGGACAATGGTCAGAACACCCTTTGGAGTCAACCGAAACCAACAGGCCATTTCCCATGTGGCGGTTGTGTATGCTGCCCACTAACCATAACCACGAAAGAAGTGAATATCGGCACAAACAACCCATGGAAATTAAAGAACTTCAGTAATTGCAATACTGAGAATGTGATTTATCTTCTGAACTGTCCGCGCAATTTGAAGTATATTGGCATGACGACAAGGAAAGTAAAACACGGATTAGCGAACATCGCAGTACAATCCGGTGTAAAAATCTAATACTAGATTGACTAAACATTTCTTAGACGCAAACCACACTGAATCAGATCTCCATTGGGTGGTACTGGAGGTGATGAGGAAACAAAAACAGACATCACCAGACAACTGCATATCAGGGAACAACGCTGGGTATACCGGTTACGCACATGGGATACAGGCCTTAACGATGAAATCCCGTGGCTACAACTAATATAATGACTCTAATACTATACTAAAAACAATGATAATCTGAACGTTGTGTCCATAATAAGAAACATACACCATACCCCAGCAATATGTGCGGTAATTAGACATCCATTTTTATATAGATATCTCTATGGTACTACTAGACCCTCTACACCGTCTAGGTATAGGGACACCTTAATCAACATCATAGAGCCTTACTTTATGGTTTTACTGAAGTTCCACTACTTCAGTGGAAGTCCTGCAGGTCTATATGTATTCCTTTGACATTTTCTACCTCCTAATGAGATAACATCTAGAAACATTGTATGCATCAAAGGGCCCATCCCAACTTCCACTGGCATGATTGTTTGCGCACACAATTGAGCCACTGTACACCATTATTGGAGTTTAGGACGCAGGTGCGAGCATTCCACCTTTCGCCCTATTTTGACATCGAGTGTACTGGTTTTAATATAATTCACTCTCGCTCACACTCCCTGGGGACTGTAGTCACTCCCAGATCAGGGGAACACATGAGGTTACACCCTTAACTAGGCAATCAGATACTTTTCTGGTGATATTCCGGATCTCGCTATGGGTTCCGCATTGCCTAATGTAGTATTTAGCGGATGAGCCGCTATACACTAGCGTTATTTCATAACAGGAGATTTGGACACATGCGCGAGTATTCCATTGAGCGTAGTGTTTTGGATCAACTCACTCTCGCACACGCTCCATGGGGACTGTAGCCACTCCCTGCTCAGGTGACCCATGAGGTAACTCCTTCAACCAGGCAACCAGGCACTTTTCCGGTGATACTCCAGATCTTGCTCAGGTGTTCCTACTGCCTGAATCAGTACTTAGCAATTAGGCAATGAACAACAGTATAAAAGCCCGCTCTTTTTCCATCATCACTCACCGGCAGGGAGGCGAAGCGGATGACTGTAGGAGACACAGCTGGAAGCGCTGAAGATGACAGTAAGAGTGTGTGTGTTTTCGAATGAATGGTAGAGCATACTTTTACGCTTTCTGGTGCAACTTCATCCCTCCCACGTGGAGTACACTTTTTTGACCCTTTTAATATGAAACTATATGAATGGCTTTTCCCTATCTTGGACCTGATCTACCATTATCAGGCCATGATTTTATGTCTCTCTTTTTCAGAATGTCACAGCAGGCCCTTCCATCCTCGACCTCCTTTGGAGTAAGTAGGATAGTGACCTAGGGTAAGCGGCGAGAAACATGTTTTTTCCTCCCCTGATAAGTGCTGACACGTATGAGTGACACGTGTTTCACTTAGAATCCACCACGCGCGCTTTAGAAGTGTGGGGATGTATGTAATGCAACATTACAATCAGGATACTTACACATTCAGTATGTATTTGTTGTTTTTTTGTTTTTGTACAGGTTTCACGAGTGAGCATTAGGCTTGCGGGGCAGTTGATCCTTACAACCCCCGGTTTTGTTTTAGTGGTTGATCCTTTATACAAAGTGTAAAAGGCGGAGCCCTCTACTAATATTTGGTCCTGACGAATGCTATGTACCCTCCGGGGACCCTAAGCAGAAACATGTTGACCTTTCTTAGCACGGTGATGGGATAATTAGTTCCCAAATCACCGCCCACTTCCTTTTAATACCATGCAGTTGTCTTTTTATATAGAAACTATTAAATCAGTCACTGACAACTGGAATGGTTTTTAGATCACTTTTTCACAAAAACTCGCGGGCCACCACTTAGTTTTAGAAGTGCATCCCTGTCGTCAGGTGTATGCCCGCCCTCTATCAAACGAAGTTTTTAGAGGGCGAGGACGGCCTATGATGAAGCATGACACCAGGTGGTGTGTGAGGCCAGTCCTTCACTTTTTGTGAGATGCCCCCACTGGACACGCATCTCTAAAAAATCCTGTAGAATCTCCTACTAGGGACAGCCCCAATTTTGTTTACATATTAGTTTGGAGGCTGGCTAGTCCTTAGGCCCTGTGCCTCTAGTTCCCATCCCTAGTTAACAGCTAGGGCTAGTGTGTGTGAAGAACTAGGCTTTGCCCAGCTCAGGGATTTTTATAACCATGAAATATTAATTACCTGGGAAACGGTTCGGTTGCGAGTCCCCACATTGACCACTGCCCTCTCTTTGAGTTTTTTACAGTTAGTCAATTTTCTTAAAACTAATTATTCAATGATGGGTGAGACGATACGTCAAATCGCTAAGCAGCTGGCAAATAAAATGGTCGGGGTCGGTTGTTGGTGTCAGCTACTTCATCAAAAGGCCCATTCTGAGGAGATTTTGACGAAAGAGCTTCAAAAAATCTATTCGGAGACTGATTGCAAGTTCAATGTTAAAGAATGGAAACAGCTCAGCGAGTTAGCGAATAAAGCATTTAGAGGCGCTAATTACAAGAGAATGAATTTCTTATCCAGATGGTTATTATATTATACGCCCCAGAGATTGTCTAAAATGTTTCAAACAAGTCTGAATCAATGTTTTCGATGTAACAAAAATGGTAATGGTGGATGGGTGCATATATTTTATGAATGTAATAATTTACAGCAATTCTAGAAAGGGGTTTTTGCCGAGATCTCTCTGATTTTGTCCCTGTCAATTGAGCCATCAGCTATGTTGGTGCTATTCGGTTCTTCAGGAGAAGTGAAATGTTTAACAAAATACCAGCAGTATTTTATATTAATCCCTATTGCAGTCGCTAGGTCACTTGTCCTTCAAAACTGGAGAACCAATAAACAACCTAGTATCGAGCACTGGTTTAATAAAATGTCCAGGACCTGTAGATTAGAGGAGGCCTATGCTAAACGTATAGGAGCAATTGTAAGATTTACAGGTATTTGGCAAAATTTCTCTTTTAACGGGTTTACGGAGGAAAGGTGATAATAAGATCTAGGTGCTTTTTTAGGAAATTTTTCTAATAATTCTTGTTATTAGCACAATGCACTTTAAATATTATATGATCCTCCTGTATCCACTAAAAAACCTCCTGCACATTGCACTTTTCAAGTGGTTAGAGGTATATCTGCTGCTAGATTTGTATGCACTTTAATCAAGAATGTTTTTTATTGAGATCTCGTTATTTTAAGATCAGAGAGTATTTATTGGATAAACTGTAGGGAGTATTTCTGAATATCAGCCGTATCATAATGTGGACCACTGAGAATTATGTTTTAAATTTTACAGATAAGATTTATTATTAATTTATTACGGAGTGGGTTTTATAGTTGCCATCAATTTCGATCTATCAATCCTTTTGTTCTGGTATTGTTTGTAGTTATCTATTACCTGTGCATTTTTATCTGATGTCATATAGCTTGTCTGTTTGTTCCCGTTTTTGTTTATTTTCCTGATCAAATAAAAATATTTTTAAAAAACAAAACAACAATTACTGCACAGTCTACATATCTCCCCAAAAGGCGATAGTAACGCCCACAACCCAATCCCCCGATACCTGATACTTTGACACCCTCTCTCCGGCTACTTTCATGGATTTAGGGGATAAGCTGAAGAGGGAATTGCCCTCCAATTTATTAAACGACACGCACCTGACGTAGTATTACTACAGGAGACCCACCCTATTGATAATAAATGAAATGCGCTAAATAGATGGGGATACACGTTAGTCACACATGCAGGCTTTACAACCGGATCCAAAGGGACAGGAATACTCATACCTAACAATGTTCCCTTTATAATGGGAAGATCATACATAAATCCGTTGGGTAGAATCGCTGGCATCACGGGTACATGGGAAGGTAAGCCACTCAATGTTCTCTCAGTATGCATCCCACCAGTGCTGCAGAAGACTACCCTGCCTGAATTAAGAAAACTAATCCTAGAACTGCCTGAAGGGGACTTGATACTGGGAGGGGACCGCAAACCCAGAGAAACACACCTGGCTGCGGCTCCACCCTAGCAGACTACTTGGTGGCCATGGGTCTAACGGACGTCTGGAGAGCACCTAATCCTGAAACTTCACAATTCACGTTTCACTCAGGTGCACACAACAGTCATCCACGTATAGATTATATCCTAACAGTAAGTGACCAAGTGCCCTTCTTTAAAGACGTCCGACATCTCGCACGTGGCATATTGGACCACTCACCACTATCTGTCATCTATACACATAATACAACTCGGATCCGGAAGAAGATAACCCTACATCCCAGATACCTCAAAGTCCCCCACATATGTGACGACCTAATCCGTACCACAGAACACTACTTTAGCGAGAACGCAGGTTCTGTAAAATCCCCACAAACCCTATGGGAAGCATATAAGACAATCATCAAAGGGCAAGCACTATCATTAACGGCCGAATACACAAAGGATAGACAGGCCACACTCATGAAATTAGAAAAAGAGATCCTGGAGATAGATGAACGAATAACCGTGGCAGAGAGGGAGGGGCCCAACAACATACTAGAAATCAAGACAATGGGTAGAGTAAAACTGATGGATCAATCTGAAGATGTTGCAAGAAGTCTCGTAATGATGGAAAAAGGTACTGTGGTGAAACTTGAGCCCAAGTCACCTTACCAACTGAGCTTCAGGAGGAAGGCTCATTTCACGGGTATCTTTAAATAGATGTAGATATCGATACAGTTGCAAGAGATAGTTGTCACAGGAGCGAAGTGACGGTATACTTAGTTGAAGGAAGACTGTTCACTAGTTACGTTTTTAGGTAGCATCAAGGATAGCGTCCGCATCGTCTTCTGTCGGTGTTGGTAAGGTGACTTGGGCTCAAGTTTCACCACAGTACCTTTTTCCATACTGCCCAAACTATTAGCAAACAGATTCTTACCGGTCATCACAAATTTAGTGCACCCAGATCAATCCGGATTTATGCCGGGAAGAAAAACGGTCTTAAACCTATGACACCTACACCACATACTGGATGGAAGGGAGACCATCAAAGAAGAGGCAGCGATACTATCACTGGACGCGAGTATGGCATTCGATACCATTGAGTGGCGATATCTATATGCAGTACTGGAACGATTAGGTTTTGGTCCAAAATACACTGCGTGGGTCAAGCTGCTGAACGCAGACCCCTTAGCACAAGTATTAGTAAATGGACACACTTCACATAACTTTCTACTCAAAAGAGGTACACGGCAGGGATGTCCCCTGTCACCATTGCTTTTGGCACTAATGCTAAAGCCACTGGCCATCTAGATAAGAGGTGATCCCTTGATCCGGGGATTGCGCTGGACTAGGGGTTGGGAGGACAGAATCACGCTGTATGCGAATGACATTCTGCTTTATTTGACATCACCAGATTCATCCATTAATCATCATGCAAATATTCACTAATTTTAGGAAATACTCTGAATACACCATCAATTGGTACAATTCAATAATGTTTATACTTCAAGGTCACGTACCCAAACTACCACCAGGTTGTACAGTAACGACGATCGAAGACAGCTTCCGTTATCTGGGTATTTATGTTACAAGTGATCCCGCCCTTTTCCACACTCATAATTTACTATGCCCCCTAAAACGACTGCAAAAGGACACTCAACATTGGAGGAATCTACCACTATCCCCATCAGGACGCGCAGCTCTCTTTAAAACGATGGCACTACCAAGATTCCTACACGCCCTACAAAATACACCTTACCCCGTCACAGATGCATACTTTACTGACATTGAAAGTGAGATACGTGCACTACTGTGGGGGGGAAAACCCCGCAAATTGCTACACACAAACTGGTAAAGGAGTGATACAATGGAGGAATAGCCCTTCCAAACATCCGTATGTACTACTGGGTCGGCCAACTGGCGGTAATCAACCAGTGGATATATGGCTCGCAAACTGACCCCGCCATCCAGCTAGATAAAATACTCATGGGCCCCAGAGGCTACAGACAGGCATTGTACACAAATCCGACAAAACGGCTTCTAACAGGCCTGACACAACAAACTGTTGCTCTATGGCAAACAGTGACAAAAAGGCTAGGGTGGTGGAATAAAGTGACCCAATCTATGTCACTATGGGATGCTGAGAGGCTAGGTACACTGATCAAATGTCCTGGTTTTGATAAATGGGACATGATCGGCATCTCGAGGGTGGGGGACCTTTGGTCAAGGGGCAATGTGATACCATTTGTCAACATACAAAAAGAATATGAGATGGCAGATTCCGAGAAATATAGATACTTACAAATCAGACATGCTTTAAGAGTGGCCATCCCACAGGGTACAGAACTCCCAGAATCAACACCTCTGGAGGACAGACTACTAAATGAGCGCAAAGATAGCAAAGCGATCTCCTTGACGTATAGGAAATTACTCAATAACATGCCAGATCCTGTGCAGAAACTGTGAGAGAAAAGGCAAAATAATATAGGAGAACTGGAAGAAGAAGATTGGCAGGAAGCATTCGCATCCCCCAAGGAAGTGGCGGATGATTAATCCAATTTAAGATCCTCCACAGAACGTATTTTTCCTGCACCACTTGGACAAAAATTAAAAGAAAAGAAGACTCCAAGTGTCACAGAAAATGCTAACAAGAGGGAACATTCTACCATATAATATGGGAGTGTCCTGCTATTTAGAAATACTGGGGGCAATGACACACAACTGCAGGTGGTCAGTGGAAAGTAACTCTAGCACACACCCAAATTATGCCTTCTAAATATATGGGGACAAACGGACCTTACCAGAAAAGAACAAATCTGGGTAATGCTGGGTTTCGCCATCGCCAAAAATGTAAATGTAAATCCGTATTTGTAAAGCGCGAACTACCAACCCTTACGGGTCTCAAGGCGCTGGGGGCCGTCATAGAAATTAAGTGAGCTATTGCCCAGAGTCACATGGTGCTGAGCTGCCGCCAGAGCCGGGGATCGAACCGTGAGCCCTGTGCTCCGAAGTCAGCTGCCCTGGCCGCTGCACCACACCTCTCCACACCTCGCCAAACAGAATATAGCCCGGAAATGGGGAGCAGGCGAATCCCCCATATTGTCAGAATGGGAAAAAGACATGGACGGGTCGATGTTAGCAGAGAAGAGCATCTATGAGAACAGAGGCTGCCCCCAAAAATGGGAGCAAATCTGGAGTAGATGGAATGCACATAGGGGTCAGATGTGTGTCCCAGCAATACCACAAAATAGAATGTTCTGCAGGAGAGAGGCCAGACAGGTGGATAAGGGGAACTAGTTGGGGCAAGCTTTTGACCATAATTTAAAATATACGGGCGCTGACTGTACATTGCAATGTGAATGTTATGTTGCTGTAAAGTTTCCATTGTATTACATGACTGTGAATTAGTGAAATCCAATAAAAAGAGTTTACAAAAAAAATTATTAATTAGGCTTCCTGAGCCTCCAATGATACTTAGAAATGTCAAAAACATAGCTCCCTAAGCAACTGCCCAACTTTTAATAGTAGAAGCCAGTGCATGTTCCAAATAATGTTTTAGAAAGATATTACACACACATATATATGTGTTTAAATTTACTGTGGTTTAGTTAAACATTTAAAAGATAATAGCCCAAGAAGTTGTAATTTATGTAGACCAGTACCATGCATAAGGGATTATTTATCTGATTTTGTAAATATCAGGTGTATCATCTAAACACACAACGTACGTAGTGATAGTGACAAGAACATCAGAACATTGTTGAGGGCATGGAGGCCTAGCCTTTTGAGTGGGAAGCTGTGTGGTGTACATGTACATCAGCTAAAACAGAGACACAAACATGAATATCCATAGTGTCACTAATCATGTCAAAATTTACCGTGAATGGTGTTCAAATGACATAATTTTAATGTCCTGGCACTAGTATATTTAAATCAAAAGGGACACTGTTCCAAATAGAGGGTGCGAAATGTCACCCAGTCAGTGAGAGGGAGTAAAAAGAATAGAATTGAAGGTCAGGAGAGAGGGAGAAGAAAGAGAAAGAGGCAGAGGTTCATCCCCGGTATCAAGGATCCAGTCCCGAAGGGGAAGGCCAAGTCTAGCCTCTTAGTAGCCCTCACACACCCCGAAGGATGTCATGCTTCATCATCTGGCTTTTTTGCTCCTCGTCAGGCCGGCGCTGCAATGCCCGACGGTCCCCCGAAGGGTCACTTTCACGGAGATCTTTTAAGAGAAAAGCCGTAAGGTGAATGCGAGTGTGTGGGGTGGATCCAGTGAAAAAAGTGTAAAGGTGCGTGCAGAGGTGGTGGCTAAAAATACCTAGGGATATCCACAAGGAAGTTCTTTAATAGCGTGGTGCCCCTGGTAGATTAAAAAACCAGAAGGTTGGTGAGTTACTATAAGGCCTAATGTGCCCGTGTAACTTGACAAAAGGTCGACATGTTTTACGCCTGGTAGTCTGGATGATCAATGGCGTTTCTTCAGGACCTAACTAGTGTGAAAGATGTGCACTAAAAGAAGGGTTCCAGAAATAGGAATGGTAACCCACGTGAATCAAAGGTGGCTTGGGGTACACCACAGGGAGAGTTTCCCTAATTAGTGGTATGGAAATCTCAGACAGTAGATTTACCCAAGCTATGGTAGTACCCTCGCTTCAAACGGGAACAGTCTCCCTAGGCTATTGACCGCTGGGTGCCCGCACCCTATTGGGGTTACGTCGGGTGCCGGCTCTTCAGCACCTACCCTCTCCTAGCGGTCGCCTGCAATCACTAGTATAACCCAGGAATGTCTTGGTTGTGGAAAATAAATTTATTATTTTTAACTTCATTTTTAATGTTTCATCCAAAGCATATTTGTAAATGTAAATGAATGTATTTATTT
The DNA here is from genome assembly GCA_963921515.1 of Calotriton arnoldi. Taxonomy (NCBI): domain Eukaryota; kingdom Metazoa; phylum Chordata; class Amphibia; order Caudata; family Salamandridae; genus Calotriton; species Calotriton arnoldi. The sequence goes on along the minus strand of CAWUFW010005554.1, from coordinate 635,302 downwards.
GTGGCCTCTGTACTCCCTAACATTTTGAAATGCTATAACTTATGTTGACAACAAAATGGCCTCTCTCCACCTAGAGAAATAAGGCTACGTATTGGCCAGGCATGGGGAAAAAGCCTAAACCTTTAAAAGCACCACTACTATGGTGTAGTGCCCTTTCATCATATAGTCAGGCATTAACAATCAAATATAAATGAATACAAGTGCATGAATCTGCCCAAATATGTGATCACACTCCATTGTGTCATGGCCACATGTAGAGTAATGAAAACTTTGGCAAACAAACTGCTAAGTATATATTTTGCCTTTTTGATATACTATTTTACATTCAGTTGATGGAAAGGTAACATATATCACATCCAGCCAATAAAATACTACCTTGCACATCATGTACTTACACTAAATTGGACTATAGGTAATAGATTCGCTTTTTCATGTTTCTTGTTTTACTCTCTGTAGGCCAGCCTCCATTACACAAAAAAAAAAATGGCGGGCCATTGCCAGGCAAATGCGTGGTCCAAAGGCAGCGCAGGGGTCCATAAGCACTGCAGCATCCACTGCAGGAAAAGGTGGGAGGACCTTCAGCAGTGCTGTGGACCTGCCTCACCACACTAACAAACCTGGGAAGGTCCTCCCAATAAAGGAAGCAGGTGCAGCAGTTGCTGGCACCCATTATGCTGTGCATTCTGGCGGTGGCCTACCCTGACTTGGATAGGGAGTTGATGGTCATGTAGCAGCGTCAAAGGGGTTAGTGTATAGAGCTGTACATTTGATATTGCTATTAAATATACTTTACATTTAGCAGCATTTACACTCACATCAGAAATTTAAGTCTGGGATTTATGATTTGGTGTCCAGTTAGTCCATCTCAAACATCATGCATATATATCCCTCTGTAAGAAATTGTATTGGTATTTGGAGAGGGGGACTGGCCACTTCAAGCAATAATAACAACTCTTGAATGGGTGAACCCTCAAAGCCACTGAATGAACCTGATCTGGACAACTTGGGGGCAGATTTACAAGCCCCTTGCGCCACCAATCCGTCACTTTTCGTGACGCATCAGTGTTTTTTTTTTACGCCAAATTTACAAGGTGACGCATCTATGGAGATGCGTCACGTAAACGGAGATGCAACGGAATGGAGCTGCGCGAGATTCGGCTGCATCACGTAAGTATTAAAATATGCAAGGTAGGCGTTCCTACTCAAAAACCAACACATTTCTGACGCAGGCATATTTACAATAATTCCCCGCGGTGACGCATCTATAAAATGCGTCACGCAAATTTGAAAATGCTCTCGCAAGCCTACGCCTCATAAACCCACGCGCAGGAAATGGCGCAAGTACCACATAAATTGAATAGAAGTGCAGCAGAGCAGTTTTGCAGCAGAGTAGGAAACATGGACCTCCTAATCCTGCAGCTGGGAGTTGCACCAAGAAGACGACAACCACCCCCAGACCAAATCCCACAACCTCACCCTCCACCATCACCACAAAGGCAGCGCAGGAGAAGGGAGTGCATCTACCGTCAAAGGACCACCCTCATTGGACTCCGGAATGAACAAGTCATCAAAATGTATCGCCTCAGGAAAGCGTCTATTGTGACCCTGCAGCGGCAGATCACACCATGGCTACAGACTCCAACTGAAAGGGTCAGCTCATCCCACCGCAGACAAAGCTACTGGCGGTGTTACACATGTTGGCTTCCGGATCTCTTCAAGCAACAGCAGCACGAGTGGCAGGGGTCTCACAGGCATCTTTCTCCGCCTTCCTCCCTTCTGTCTAGGATGCCATCATTCAGCTCACACCACAGCACATCTATTTTCCAAACACACCCCACCAGCAGATGGACATTAAACAAGGCTTCTATGCCATTGCTGGCTTCCCACATGTACCTGGTGCAATGGACTGCACGCATGTTCAACTGGTACCACCTGCAGCAACTTCACACCTATACCGCAACCCGAAGCACACACACTCCATCAATGTCCAGGCCATTGTGGACCATCGGGGACTATACATCAATGTACTTGCAAAATATCCTGGGAGTGTGCATGATTCATATATATTCAGAAACAGCATCATCAATGACCGTTTCCAAAATGGACAATATGGCCATGGGCTCCTTGTAGGTAAGCATTAATCAATTTTCATACAACTATACTCTGCAAAACTAGCTGGCCCTCTGCCACATTACATGCCCATGTGTCTGAATGATGCAAGAAGTTAATGTGAAAATGCCAAACTACATATACACTATAACCACATAACATACAGTCCAAAGCTGCATACATACATAGCAGCATAACCTAAAGTGCCAAGGGATACCAGATAGGAATGCACGCAAATATCCTACATAAAGTTGGGAAGACCAATAAGTCACACTGTCGACATATGCACACATGTCATCTAACACAGATTAACTATTAAAAGGTGCAATGCATTGTAAAGCATGCATGGAAATAGCAAACCAGCCAAATTGAATGTGTACGTGCATTTCGGTGTACATAAGTGTACAAATCTATTACACACAGGATGCATGTATTGGTGCACCATGTGACAAAGGTGCCTGTGCAGGGCCATGTAAACCAAATGTGTGATAACGCAAGGGCAAAGACATCAAACCATTACGTTTACAAAATGTGTAGGACCACTATGCCATGCAACTGACTCACTTTTGCACAGAAAAAACATTTGTTGTACTCACATATTGAAATGTGCCCAGATGTGCAATGCACAATCTTGGAAAGTGTGCATCCAACCAAAACATTACACATGTATCACTCACACATTGCATCACCACACGCCTTTCAGTCAAATAAAACATGCACTGCAAAGCACCACCCCTTGTCATGCACATCAATTGATAGACAGCAAGTGTAGTGACAGGTGTCACAAACAATGGGAAACTCAGGGGCAGATTTACGAGGAAGTGCTGCAGCGTGGCAACGCAAGCCCTTTGGCTGCGCCACGCTGCGGCACTTCCAAAGCACAGGAATGCAACATATTTACAATATTATGTCGCATTCCTGTGCTCTCCCCAGCGTTGGCGCACAAACAGCTGCCATGCGCTGGCGCAGGCACACTTGACCATGGTGCAAGGATGCCTGCGTCATGGGGAGATTGTTTTTGTGCAGAAAGGGGCACCTTCCTGCACAAAATCATTCACTACAGGCATTTTCCTCTTTCAATGCATGCTGTAGAATGCAGCACACATTGAAAGAGGAAAAAAACGAGGAGAAATGAAAACATTGCTCCTCCTTGCGCCTCGCTACGCCACCCCTAGGGTGGAGTAGCATACTGACGCATTTCCAGATTTACGAATCCTCTTAAATCTGGAAATGTGTCTAGTTCCATGGGTGTTGCGTGGGAACACCCACAGCAACACCCATGGAACGCCCCTTTCACACAAAGTGCTGCGTGTGAAGGGGCCGTATTTACAAGGACAGGAAAAGCCACGCATGGTGGCTTTTCCTGTCCTTGTAAATATGGGGTAGTGTAATGCGCTGCCAGTGCGTCACAAAAAGTGACGTACTGGCAGCGCAAGTGGGCTTGTAAATCTGCACCCCAATGTTAAACACAACATGCAATTGGCACCAACAGAAATCACTATCACAATCTTCACAAACATGACGTACAACACATGCCATGTATACTGATGTCACACAAAAGTCAACACATTTTTCTTACTTTCCACTTACAGCTGATCAAGGATATGGCCTACAGAAGTAGTTGATGAGACCATTTGGCAATCCATAGACTGATCCGCAAAAGGCATACAACCATGCTCATTGCCGAACTAGAAACAACATAGAGAGAAGCTTCGGAATGCTCAAGTCCAGGTTTCGTTGCCTAGATTTATCAGGCGGAAGGTTACTCTATTCACCAGAAATTGTGTGCAAGATGATAATGACATGTGCAATACTCCATAACATATGTGTCAAAACAAATGTGCCCTGGGATGAAGAGGAACAGCCCCCTGAACAAATGGATGATGGTGATGATGCAGCTGAAGCAGAAGGACGAGACATACTACACACTGCTGCAGGGATAAGATGTCGCACACACATTGTCACACAATTCTTCACATGATGTAGCAAATCTACATTTGTAACAATATGCACTAATGTCACAATAAAAAACATCTGAGCATCACCTTTGTGTCCATTTGGTTTACAGGTCATATGATACAAATACATATGGGCAGATTAACACGAAACTGCCGCTGCATGCCAGTGCAAGCACTTTGACTGTGACACGCTGTGGCACTTTCGGAGCACAGGAATGCTACATAATCACAATGATATGTTGCATTCCTGTGTACTACCCTGCAATTGTGCACAAACAGCTGCCATGCGCTGGTGCAGGCACCCTTGCACCATGGTCGAAGGATGGCTGTGTGGTGTGGATGACATGCATAGCTGCAGAAAGTGGCACCTCCCATCACTCATTAAAACACAGGGGGTTATTTACAAGACCCTTGCGCCGGTGATGTGTCACCTTTTCACATGTGAAAAGTGGCGCACCAGCGGCGCAAGGGGCTTGAAAATAAGCCCCACAACATTTTACAACAGAAATACTTAAGATGTGTGATGTGTGAATCATCACATATTGTAATAGTGAAAAAGGATGTGTCACAAACAATTTTTCATCTCATTGTGACTTGAGACATCAGCGCAGCTGTTGTGTAACAACTGAATGCTGAGATGCATGTCTTAATGCACATGAATGTTTACATGCAAAAGTGGACTTGTGTGTTGAATGCTAATTCATCACCAACACCCATGTCTACACACAACATGAAAAGCTTGTGTGCGAGGTGGTATTTGACACAAGCATATGTGAAGACACACATGGTTCCTCGCTGTGACATGGTAACAAATGTACTGCAGGTAATGCAGATGAGGCGTGATGCAATGTAATCCACCTGCTGTGCAAGTCCAACTTAAAAATACCACAAACAAACTAATCAATTTTATCAAAACTATGTACACATATCCCATGATGTACGTGAATGTTGGTAACAGAAAATAATACAACTCATCCGAAAATCATGCAACATGTTGAAAAGGAATACATACATGTACATTACGTGACACATCCCTTGCACAACACCACACATATCCATCTATTCACTACCAAATCTGGGTTGAGTCACTCAGACCCCTGAAACGTGTCACATTTGACCGTAAAGTGTCGCAAAGTCACAAGCGTAAAGCATCTTCAAATCTGGGTTGACTCACTCAGACCCCCTGAAACGTGTCGCATTTGACCGTAAAGTGTCACAAAGTCACAAGCGTAAAGCATCTTCAAATCTGGGTTGACTCACTCAGACCCCCTGAAATGTGTCGCATTTGACCGTAAAGTGTCGCAAAGTCACAAGCGTAAAGCATCTTCAAATCTGGGTTGACTCACTCAGACCCCCTGAAACGTGTCGCATCTGACCGTAAAGTGTTGCAAAAAATAAAAAACGGGTAGCATCTGTACAAAACGCAACGCAAACTTAAAACCGTGACGCTTTGCATTGACAAATGCATGTTAACGCATGAGGCCTAACGCAACAAACTGGAAACACACGCAAAACAGAGAAACGTCACGCATGCAGATGTGAACTGAAATGGCAATTGAGTCAAAAACATGACGCATCGTATGAAATATGACGCAAAACGTCAAAACGTGTCGCATCTAAGCAGGAAATGATGCAATGATTCTAGAATGTTGAAAACCAGGAAGTACACAGTTACTTTCACTTTCTCTTACTATCTCTAGGAGTGTGCTTGGTGGAGGAGGCTGGTGTGGAGTGCTGTGATTGTTATTGGAGTTTGGACTGTGTTTTGTCTGTCCTGTGTGTACTTTTAACATTTGTTGGTCTGTCTTTTGTCACTTGAAAGTCTTTTTTGTGGTCTAAATAGTTGTATCTTGGGGTGTGGGCGTTTATTTGGGGTAGTTAGGTGTAGGCTAATAATACGTGTGGGGTAATTTTGTATCTTTTTTGACGATAAGTTTCCTTTCTAACTCTTTCTAAGTTTCATTTTCAATTACAACTTATTAAGTCAGCATGTCTGGCAGGTCCAAAAACCCGTCCAACAGACAGTTTGGGGGCCTTATCTGGCTCATATATCATTTCCTGCCCAGAATGATCAGCACGGGGGGCAGGGTGAGCAAGGGCTACCCAGCACCTGAACGGAGGCAGAGGTGGGGCAGGGTCCAGCACCACATGGCAAGGATTTTTGATGTCCAACGCACACCCCACCAAATTAAACACCGCTGGCAGGATATCATAAACCGAGAGGGAGACTTGCTGGACCATCTGGGCCTGGAAGTCAGTGGGCCAAATGGTAAGTAAAAGTATAATATGAGTTTTATTGGTTTAGTAAGAGGTGTACAGCAATGCCATACATTGCACTGTCCATATTTTCACATAGATTCAGTGGTGTTGCAATGGTCTCTGAGAAAATACATCATGACCTCAAGGAACAAATTGCATGTTGTGCGGTCACAGCCCCATATGTTGTACCAATTTTTCTGTTGTTGACTTTTCAATGGTATTTTTGCACACACACAAGCACACAGTGCCAAATGTGTAAATCTTTCTGTGATGCTATAAACTATCTTTTCACTGTCATCACATCAATAGTGATGTCTGAAGCTTACGTGTGTGACATTCATTGGCCATGTAAAAACGTCACACTTGTGTGTGGTACTCCTACAGCCATGTTACATAGGTGTGGCTGTGGGTGTCCCCACGCAACACCCATGAAACCAGACACATTTCCATATTGACGAGGAATCATAAACATGGTAAAGCGTCTGTATGCTACATCACCCTATGGGTGGCGTAACGAGGCACAACGTGGAAGAACTTTCAATTTTTCAAAAGTGTTTACCTCTTTCAATGTGTGTTGCATTCCACAGCACACATTGAAAGCAGATTATGTCTGTAGTGAATGTTTTTTGTGCATGAAGGTGACCCTTCCAGCACAAAAGGAATCTCCCCATGATGCATGCATCCTTGCACCATGGTGCAAGGATGCCAGCGCCGGCGCATGGCACATGTTTTTGTGCCTCCGCAGGGGTGAGTACAGGAATGCAACATATCATTGTAAAAATCTTGGGGCCGCTTTACAAATAAAGTGACTCAGTGCATTCTGCAAGACATTTGGCTGTGCCGCACTGAGTCAGTTTCAAAGCACATATGTCGCATCTCTGTGCTTCACCCTGCGCTGTTGCACAGACTGCAGCCATGTGCCGGCGCAGGCACCCTTGCACCAGGGTGCAAGGGTGCCTGCGTCGGGGGGAGATTGTTTTTGTGCAGGAAATCAATCACTACAGGCATTTTCCTCTTACAGTGCATCCTGTAGAATGCAGCAGGCATTGAAAGAGGAAAAAACGAGGAGAAATGAAAACATTGCTCCTCGTTGCGCCTCGCAATGCCACCCCTAGGGTGGCGTAGCATACTGACGCACTTCCAGGTTTACAATTCCTTGGAAATCTGAAAATATGTTTGGTTACTTGGGTGTTGCGTGGGAACACCCATGAAACATCCCTTTCACGCAAACTGCTGCGTGTAAAGCAGCCATATTTACAAGGACAGGAAAAATCACGCAGGGTGGCTTTTCCTGTCCTTGTAAATATGGAGCAGTTCAATGAGCCACCAGTACGTCAACAAAAGTGATGTACTGGTGGCGCAGGGGGCTTGTAAATCGGCCCGTTGCATTCAAGTGCTCGGAAAGTTCTACAGTGTGGCGCAGAGATAGGGCTTGTGGTGCCTCACTGCGGCACTCTCTTAGAAAACAGGCCCTCTCTTGTGTAAATTTCATGATATACATAAGTCAGGATGTCTATGTAAGCATGAGGCATTAATCAACCAATCAACCAATCAATCATGGAAATTATAAGTGCGCAACTCACCTGTGAGGGTCTGGATATGCGGGGGGAGCAGCTGCGTGAAGTCGACGAGTCAGTTGTAATGAAGATGTGCAGGGTGGGGTATGCGCCGGCTGTTGATTGGTAGCTCATTGAATGTCTTGGCTGTGATGTAGTCGAAGGATCTCCTGACTGTTATTGCTCTGTGGATGGGCGGGGGTTTGGACAGTGTGTGCTCGGAGGATTGGAAGGTTCCTCTTGGGGGTGTTGAAGGAGAGTCTGTAGTTGAGGTATTGGGCTCTGCTGTTGTGGAGGCATTTGCAGGGTTGGGTGAGTATATTGAATGTTACTCTGTTTGCTACAAGGAGCCAGAGGATGTCTCACAGGTGTTGGGTGATGTGTATGTGTCAGGGGATGGTGAGGACGGGCCTGGCTGCGGTGTTCAGTACGGGATTGAGTTTGCGGAGCAGAGATTTGTGGATCCCGGCGTAGAGGGTGTTTCTGTATTCCAGCATGCTGGTAATGCGTGCGTGGGTGATGCACTTCATTCCTTCACGGTGGATCCATTGGATGGTGTTTCTGAGGATGCAGAGGGTGTTGAAGCATGTGGATGTTACAGAGTATACCTGTGGGCCCATGGAGAGGGATGAGTCGAGTATGATGCTGTGGTTCCGGGGGGGTGCTGTCGAGTGCGGTGGCCCACCAGGAGTTGTCCCATGCAGAGGTGGAGTGTCCAAGGGTGAGGAGCTCTGTCTTCTCTGAGACCAAAGTCAGGCTGCTGTGGCACATCCAGGATACAACGTCTCTCATACCTACATGGAACTTCAGTCTGGTGGTGATGGTGTTATTGGTGAGGTAGAGGATGATCTGGGTGTCATTGGCCTAGGATACTATGCTGAGTCTGTAATGTCTGGTGATGGCGGAGATGGGTGACATGTAAATGTTGAAGAGTGTGTGTCTGAGTTACAATCCTTGGTGTACTCAACAGTCGTGTTACATGGGTTTTGATCTGGGAGTGTGAATCTTTGTCTTCTCACGGCGAGGAAGGAGTGGAGTTTTTCAAGGGTGGTTCACTGAATACCGGATTTGTGGAGTCTGGCGGTGAGTGTGTGGTGGGAGATGGTGTTGAAGGCTGCAAAGACATCTAGAATGCCCATGTCTGCGATGTGTCCCTGTACAAGGAGTGTGAGGATGTTGACTTTTGCGGCAAGTAGAGCGTTATCTGTGCTGTGGTTGCCACCTAATCCAGATTGTGAGTGCCCATGGATGTTGTTTATTCTAATTTTATTCCCTTAGCTGGACGTTGACAGTCTTCTTTGTGACTGTTTCTCAGAAATGGGAGGAGGGAGATGAGTGGCTAGTCAATGAGGCCCGTGGGGTCTGCTGAAGGCTTCGTGAATAGGGGTCAGAGTTATGCGCACTTCCACTTAAAAAATGCCAGTTTTGACGGTGGTGTTGATCGTGAGCTTTTAGTGCTGGAGCGAGGGCTGCAGCTGATTTGTGGAAGAGGGGTGGGACAGGGGTCCGTTTGGGATCATGAGTGGATGCCTCTCATGGTAGATGCGTTGTCTTGGGTGCTGATTGTTGTGAGGGATAAGATGGAGGGGTGGCTGGCGTTACTGGAGGATTGTGTGGTTTCAGAGACCTGTGTCTGGTCTTTGAAGCTGTCTTAGAGGCACATGAAATCCTTGTGGAAGTAGGAGCAGAGCTTGTTGTAGTGGTCCTGGGAGAGGGAGATGTCTGTATTATCAATGTGTGTTTTGGCAAAGTCACTGATGATGCAGAATAGTTCCTTAGCATTGCTGGAGTTTGTGAGGATCTAGTGTGGGATTAAGTTCCTTTTTGTGAATCTGATGTGTGGGTGGAATTCAGATATGGTGTTCTTGTAGGTGGTTCCATCTTCAGAGGATTTGCTGTTCCTTTAGGTCTTCTCAAGGCGTCTGCATGTGCGTCAGGATTGATGGGGGTTGGTCTTGAACCATGTGGGCTTCCTGTGCTGCTGTGTGTTGGGGTTACGTAGGGGTGCAAGTTCATCTACACATTTTGAGATCCATCTGTGGGGTCCTTTGTCTGCAAAGTTGGAGTTGGTCAAGGTGTTGGTGGCATTTTGGTTTTGGGCTGAGTTGAGTTGTTCTTTGTTCATCTTGTGTCAGTTCCTTTGTGGGGCGCAGGGAGGAGTTTTGTTTGCAGATGCTTTGTCGACGTGGAGGTGTACGCAGTGCTGGTCAGTCCATGGGGGCTACGTGGGCTGGCTGTAGTGGATGTGGTGATGTTCTGCCCTGGCTTGTGAGTGGGGGTGGTGACAAGTTGTTTCTGTCAGAGGTTTGCAAGGTTGTCCACGCGGGTGGCAAACTTGGTGTCACTGAGGTTGTCGAGGTGTGAGTTGAGGTATGTGATAAGTATGTAGTACATGTATGTGACGGCGTGTTGTGCGATTATGTTGGCGATGGAAGTGGTGTACACAGTTCGAGGTCTGGGTGGTCTGTAGGCAAGGGCCCCTTGCAGGGTTGTCCTTGGGCTGGCCTGGATCTGGAAGTGGAGGTGTTTGGTGTTGAACGGGCTGTTGCTTGAGCTGGAGGTCGTGAGTCAGAGGTAGCTCTTATGTGCAATGGGAAGGCCTCATCCAGGGCGGTTGTTGCGGGTCCTTCCTCTGATTCTTGTATCTGTCGGGGATGGCGTTGGCAATGTTGTTGGCAAAGGTGGCGTTTTTCCTGGTTACTGTGAGTAAGGCAACGTCTGGTGCGAGGGTGTTGATGAGGATCCAGATCTCCATGGCTAGTCTGTGCAGGGAGTGCACGCTGAGGAGGATGCATTTCAGGGATCCAAAGCTGGTGCAGTTTGGTGTGTGCGGTGTTTGTGTGTGTGCGGTCGGTGGTGAAGGTCTGGGGGCAGTGGTGTCAGGATAACTGTCCATGGTTGGTGCTCTGTGTGTACAGCTTGTAGTTCTGAAATTTTTCACAGCTACAGTGCAAGGACATTTGCTGAGTCATAGCGGAGGGATTTGGGAGATCCAGGATCTCTGCCGCTGGTTGTGTTTGGGTTGTGGACGACTGCAGACGGGTTTGGCTGTTGAGCAAATACTGTGCATGCCTGCTGTGTGGACATGTAGCGAACACCATCAAATAGGGAAGGGGGAACGGAGGCGCAGCTGGGAGTCAGAAATCGTCAGGGTGGAGGCACCACGGGTGCATCAGCAGCAGGAGGGGGAAGCGGGCAGCAAAAAGAACAACAAGACATGGCCAAAAACAATGCAAAAGTGACAAGCAAGGTCCAATCAGTGTGCAATCAGGCAACAAGATAGAGGTTCACATGCTGCAAGCATGTAGAGAGTCAAACAACTATTGTGAGTATCACGTCCAATAATGAGTTCACATGTGCATGTACAACCCAATTTGGAGAACCAGACATCCTTCCATCATTGTGCAATTGTGTCTGCGTAAGGGCATGTCTGATGAATCTGTCGAAGCACAGGCAAACTCCCAGGGATGCTCCACATAATTGTTTCACCCTCAGTGAACTGTGATGTGGAAGTGACCCAGCATTTACAATGTCCAGGTGTAGATGGCACAACATTGTTGTACTTGATGTGAAAGGAGTTACATGGTCTGGTAAGTACCTGCATGTGTCATGATAACTTTTATTTTGCATAGAATGTACATATGTCCGGAATTCCAACCTGATTGTACATCTGTTCATGTTTCTTAGGTGGACCCCTGCCATATACACAGGGGGAGGTAGACACATTTGACGACCACAACGCTACCAGTGAGTATCATTCATCATTGATTGTGATGTTGGTGATGTGCAATGATGGAAAGTTGACTCTGTATGTGGGCAACTATAGGAAGATCACTACATCCAGCTGCAGTCTCAACTTGTCGAACGCTATCAAAGTTCAAAGACCATGAGGAAACACATTGTAAATGTTGCACTGCGTGAAGACATGCCTGGACATATTAAAACCCATGAAAGTGTCAGACAGGCCTTCCCACAGTCCACAATGTACAATGGAGTGCCCATTGCCACTTTGACTGGAGTAGCAGAAGCCAAGTGGAGACAGCAGCATCAGATAGATGAGGTTTGGAGAGGAAGGCATGCTTACCACATTTTTCACTACATGTGGGTGGTGGTGTTGTGCCCAATTGTTGAACAGGATGGTGTTCCTGGGTTGCAGTGTGCGTGCAAGGTCAGAGTCAGCTGGGCCAGGTAAGTACATGGGTTGCAATGCTTTTTCGCTTTGAGTCAATGTAATAACCCGGAGTACAACCAAGCACAATATGGCCATGCTCAGTGTCCATCATTGTCATATGTCTCTTCATGAACATGAAATTTAACGTGTGAACATATTTAGTTATCTGACTGTTATTCGTCATACAGCCTCAAATGTCTGATGTATCGTACTAGGAATACCTGATCAATGCCGCACTTTCAAACTACATCAATAGACCATACTCATTCGTATGCAACTGAGCTATAGGATTGGCAGTCTGCCTTATGTATTTGAATGGGGTAATTCTTGTGCTGTGTTAAGAACAAGATTTAATTGTGTCATCACACAAATGTGGCACATCTTGTACTCAAAAAATGCCTTCACAGTCCTGACTGCGTAAGACTTAATTCATAATGCTCTAATGAATCCTTGGTCCATTGTTATGAGGACTAAGTAGCTGTAATCAAACTGTAGCTATATTTTGTGTGTGGTAGAATGAACAATGTACACAAAACCATGACTCTAATTTTTGAAGGAAGGTGCATGTATGCTTGATAAATAAGCCCAGGTGTAGTTCACCCAGATAGTACTACAAGGCATGCTGCATGCCAGTCAACATGAGTAGTGCCATCAATTCTGAGGTGCATCGTTGTTAAGACAGCAACCACATATCTGCTTCCAAAAATGGCACTTGCAACAACAGTGCATTACTCTGTGGATGTGTGAAATGAACATTCCTGCGGCTAAAATGTCTAGAAAAGATGAACTTCATCCAGAACACACTGTCTGATCGCAGCAGTTGTGGCAGCTTAAGGATCACATGACTACATGACTACATGATTTTTACCTGGTGAGCCAGATAATGTCATTTTTGAGGAAATGATCTGAGGACATGATGTATGTTAACTGGTTTCTCATTTCTCAGGCTCTTCATAATTTGTTTTTTTTTTAGTGTGAAAATGATTTACGTAGAATCATGATGTTCAGCTGACTGCACAGTATGGGCCTGATTCACAGAACTAACTTACGTCAAAAACGTAAACGTAAACGTAAAGTTAGTACTTTTTAGGTATTCACAGAATACACTTACTCATTTGGTATTCACAGAATGAACTTACTCATTTCGGTATTCACAGAAGTTAGTAGTCCTAACTTTAGGACTCCTAAATGCCTTCTGTGAATACCGAAAGTCTTAAAGTTAGGATTTTACTTAACTTTACTACTCCTAAACTGAGAAAAATCCTAACTTTCAGACTTTCAGTATTCACAGAAGGCATTTAGGAGTCCTAAAGTTAGGACTACTAACTTCTGTGAATACCGAAATGAGTAAGTTCATTCTGTGAATACCAAAATGAGTAAGTGTATTCTGTGAATACCTAAAAAGTACTAACTTTACGTTTACGTTTTTGACGTAAGTTAGTTCTGTGAATCAGGCCCTATGTGATGAACAAACTTAGTGGTATGGTTTTGGGGTGTGTGGCCCACACAGTGACCAGATGATTGGCCCTAATGTTGGAATCATCGCACATGATAGCATGCATTTTCTAACTACATTTGTCAGTTATGTACACATTGACTGACACATGTGTACTCCTTTTCCAACAGATAACATGAGTGCAGAGGAGGAAAGGCATTTCTGTATCCGAAAAGCAAGATACTCCCACATATGTGAGGTAGCCAAGGGATTTCGCTGGACCTCTCGTCTGTACGAAAAAACAGAAGGCTGCTAAAACATGGCTTTCCAACGATCCTGCCAATCATAACAAAAAAGGAAATGGCAAGCATTCATCACAGCATCCAGGACCATTAAATGCACCGACCCCAGCTCCAGGACCCGTTAATCTTTCCCACTCTACTTCGGGACAGTGTTGTGGCCATGGGATGACAACACAAGATTTGAACTTTTTTTTAAAAATAAGCTCAGTGGCCGAGAAAAACAGATGGATGCAATGTCAGACAAAATGGACAAGATGCAGCAGTGTATGGACCATCTGATAAGCCTAATATGATGGGCTGTTTGTATATATTTTCATATATCATGTGATGTTAATAATTAGTATTAGTCTTAGTGTAGATGTAGCATCGTTAATATAGGTACTCTTAGTTAGGTTTTTTTCTCCTTAATAACTTTAATTTGTATTCATAACCTATTTTTATAATATTTTGGGGTGGGTGGGTCCTTTAGTGTGTGGTTACTTGTTTTAATGAAAAAGAAAAAAATCAATAAAAACATTTATATGTGTTTTACTACTTTACTACTTAGTTTATGTATAGGATAAGTATGTGTATGTATATTGTGCATTGATGTGTTAAGGGGGGTGGGGGCTGATGTTTAGTGGTCTCACGTGATTCATGTTTAGCTTAGGATGATTTAAGTAAAGTTAGGTAGGTTAGGCATAGGTAGTATTGATAGGTTTTTAGATGTTTACTTCGTTTTTTAGATATTTTAGTCTAAGTGTTATAGATAGTTAGTTACTGATATTCCTTTCATATTTTCCTTGTTATTAAACTTATGTTATTTAACAACCTTTGACAGTATTGATTGATGGTCAGCATTTTGAAAGTTGTATGTGTGAGTAGTTGGGCACATGGAATGTTTGCACAGATTAGTGTTTGAGTGTATTATATTTGTAAAATCTAGCAGGTTGCTGTTCCATGATGGAAGATTTCTCAGGCGGAAGGTTACTCTATTCACCAGAAATTGTGTGCAAGATGATAATGACATGTGCAATACTCCATAACATATGTGTCAGAACAAATGTGCCCTGGGATGAAGAGGAACAGCCCCCTGAACAAATGGATGATGGTGATGATGCAGCTGAAGCAGAAGGACGAGACATACTACACACTGCTGCAGGGATAAGATGTTGCACACACATTGTCACACAATTCTTCACATGATGTAGCAAATCTACATTTGTAACAATATGCACTAATGTCACAATAAAAAAACATCTAGAGCATCACCTTTGTGTCCATTTGGTTTACAGGTCATATGATACAAATACATATGGGCAGATTAACACGAAACTGCCGCTGCATGCCAGTGCAAGCACTTTGACTGTGACACGCTGTGGCACTTTCGGAGCACAGGAATGCTACATAATCACAATGATATGTTGCATTCCTGTGTACTACCCTGCAATTGCGCACAAACAGCTGCCATGCGCTGGTGCAGGCACCCTTGCACCATGGTCGAAGGATGGCTGTGTGGTGTGGATGACATGCATAGCTGCAGAAAGTGGCACCTCCCATCACTCATTAAAACACAGGGGTTATTTACAAGCCCCTTGCGCCGCTGGTGTGTCACCTTTTCACATGTGAAAAGTGGTGCACCAACGGCGCAAGGGGCTTGAAAATAAGCCCCACAACATTTTACAACAGAAATGCTTAAGATGTGTGATGTGTGAATCATCACATATTAAAATAGTGAAAAAGGAGGTGTCCCAAACAAATTTTCATCTCATTGTGGGTTGAGACATCAACGCAGGTGTTGTGTACCAACTGAATGCTGAGATGCATGTCTTAATGCACATGAATGTTTACATGCAAAAGTGGACTTGTGTGTTGAATGCTAATTCATCACCAACACCCATGTCTACACACAACATGAAAAGTTTGTGTGCGAGGTGGTATTTGACACAAGCATATGTGAAGACACACATGGTTCCTCGCTGTGACATGGTAACAAATGTACTGCAGGTAGTGCAGATGAGGCGTGATGCAATGTAATCCACCTGCTGTGCAAGTCCAACTTAAAAGTACCACAAACAAACTAATCAATTTTATTAAAACTATGTACGCATATCCCATGATGTACGTGAATATTGGTAACAGAAAATAACACAACTCATCCGAAAATCATGCAACAAGTTGAAAAGGAATACATACATGTACATTACGTGACACATCCCTTGCACAACACCACACATATCCATCTATTCACTACCAAATCTGGGTTGAGTCACTCAGACCCCTGAAACCTGTCGCATTTGACCGTAAAGTGTCGCAAAGTCACAAGCATAAAGCATCTTCAAATCTGGGTTGACTCACTCAGACCCCCTGAAACGTGTCGCATCCGACCGTAAAGTGTCGCAAAGTCACAAGCGTAAAGCATCTTCAAATCTGGCTTGACTCACTCAGACCCCCTGAAATGTGTCGCATTTGACCGCAAAGTGTCGCAAAGTCACAAGCGTAAAGCATCTTCAAATCTGGGTTGACTCACTCAGACCCCCTGAAACGTGTCGCATCTGACCGTAAAGTGTTGCAAAAAATAAAAAACGGGTAGCATCTGTACAAAACGCAACGCAAACTTAAAACCGTGACGTTTTGCATTGACAAATGCATGTTAATGCATGAGGCCTAACGCAACAAACTGGAAACACACGCAAAACAGAGAAACGTCACGCATGCAGATGTGAACTGAAATGGCAATTGGGTCAAAAACACGACGTAATATGACGCAAAACGTCAAAACGTGTCGCATCTAAGCAGGAAATGATGCAATGATTCTAGAATGTTGAAAACCAGGAAGTACACAGTTACTTTCACTTTCTCTTACTATCTCTAGGAGTGTGCTTGGTGGAGGAGGCTGGTGTGGAGTGCTGTGATTGTTATTGGAGTTTGGACTGTGTTTTGTCTGTCCTGTGTGTACTTTTAACATTTGTTGGTCTGTCTTTTGTCACTTGAAAGTCTTGTTTGTGGTCTAAATAGTTGTATCTTGGGGTGTGTGCTGTTTATTTGGGGTAGTTAGGTGTAGGCTAATCATACGGGTGGGGTAATTTTGTATCTTTTTTGACGATAAGTTTCCTTTCTAACTCTTTCTAAGTTTCATTTTCAATAACAACTTATTAAGTCAGCATGTCTGGCAGGTCCAAAAACCTGTCCAACAGACAGTTTGGGGCCTTATCTGGCTCATATATCATTTCCTGCCCAGAATGATCAGCACGGGGGGCAGGGTGAGCAAGGGCTACCCAGCACCTGAACGGAGGCAGAGGTGGGGCAGGGTCCAGCACCACATGGCAAGGATTTTTGATGTCCAACGCACACCCCACCAAATTAAACACCGCTGGCAGGATATCATAAACCGAGAGGGAGACTTGCTGGACCATCTGGGCCTGGAAGTCGGTGGGCCAACTGGTAAGTAAATGTATAATATGAGTTATATTGGTTTAGTAAGAGGTGTACAGCAATGCCATACATTGCACTGTCCATATTTTCACATAGATTCAGTGGTGTCGCAATGGTCTCTGAGAAAATACATCATGACCTCAAGGAACAAATTGCATGTTGTGCGGTCACAGCCCCATATGTTGCAACCAATTTTTCTGATGTTGACTTTTCAATGGTATCTTTGCACACACACAAGCACCAGTGCCAAAGTTGTAAATCTTTCTGTGATGCTTTAAACTATCTTTTCACTGTCATCACATCAATAGTGATGTATGAAGCTAATGTGTGTGACATTCATTGGCCATGTAAAAACGTCACACTTGTGTTTGGTACTCCTACATCCATGTTGCATAGGTGCGGCTGTGGGTGTCCCCACGCAACACCCATGGAACCAGACACATTTCCAGATTGACAAGGAATCGTAAACATGGCAAAGCGTCTATATGCTACACCACCCTAGGGGTGGCGTAACAAGGCATAACGTGGATGAATGTTCCAATTTTTCAAAAGTGTTTACCTCTTTCAATGTGTGTTGCATTCCACAGCACACATTGAAAGCAGATTATGTCTGTAGTGATTGTTTTTTGTGCATGAAGGTGACCCTTCCAGCACAAAAGGAATCTCCCCATGATGCAGGCATCCTTGCACCATGGTGCAAGGATGCCAGCGCCGGCGCATGGCACATGTTTTTGTGCCTCCGCAGGGGTGAGTACAGGAATGCAACATATCAAGGTAAAAATCTTGGGGCCGCTTTACAAATAAAGTGACTCAGTGCATTCTGCAAGACATTTGGCTGTGCCGCACTGAGTCAGTTTCAAAGCACAGGGATGCGACATATTTGCATCAATATGCCGCATCTCTGTGCTTCACCCTGCGCTGTTGCACAGACTGCAGCCATGTGCCGGCGCAGGCACCCTTGCACCATGGAGCAAGGGTGCCTGCGTCGGGGGGAGATTGTTTTTGTGCAGGAAATCAATCACTACAGGCATTTTCCTCTTACAGTGCATCCTGTAGAATGCAGCAGGCATTGAAAGAGGAAAAAACGAGGAGAAATGAAAACATTGCTCCTCGTTGCGCCTCGCAATGCCACCCCTAGGGTGGCGTAGCATACTGACGCACTTCCAGGTTTACAATTCCTTGGAAATCTGAAAATATGTTTGGTTACATGGGTGTTGCGTGGATCACCCACAGCAACACCCATGGAACATCCCTTTCACGCAAACTGCTGCGTGTAAAGGGGCCATATTTACAAGGACAGGGAAAATCACGCAGGGTGGCTTTTCCTGTCCTTGTAAATATGGAGCAGTACAATGCGCCACCAGTACGTCAACAAAAGTGACGTACTGGTGGCGCAGGGAGCTTGTAAATCGGCCCGTTGTATTCAAGTGCTCGGAAAGTTCCACAGTGTGGCGCAGACAAAGGGCTTGTGTGTGCCTCACTGCGGCTCTCTTAGAAATCTGGCCCTATCCTGTGTAAATTTCATGATATACATAAGTCAGGATGTCTATGTAAGCATGAGGCATCAATCAACCAACCAATCAATCAATCATGGAAATTATAAGTGCGCTACTCACATGTGGGGGTCTGAATGCGTGGGGGGAGCAGCTGCGTGCAGTCAAAGATTCAGGTCTTTACAGTTGTAATGAAGATGTGCAGGGTGGGGTATGCGCCGGCTGTTGATTGGTAGCTCATTGAATGTCTTGGCTGTGATGTAGTCGAAGGATCTCCTGACTGTTATTGCTCTGTGGATGGGCGGGGGTTTGGGACAGTGTGTGCTCGGAGGATCGGAAGGTTCCTCTTGGGGGTGTTGAAGGAGAGTCTGTAGTTGAGGTATTGGGCTCTGCTGTTGTGGAGGCATTTGCAGGGTTGGGTGAGTATATTGAATGTGACTCTGTTTGCTACAAGGAGCCAGAGGATGTCTCACAGGTGTTGGGTGATGTGTATGTGTCAGGGGATGGCGAGGACGGGCCTGGCTGCGGTGTTCAGTACGGGATTGAGTTTGCGAAACAGATATTTGTGGATCCCGGCGTAGAGGGTGTTTCTGTACTCCAGCATGCTGGTAATGAGTGCGTGGGAGATGGGCTTCATTCATTCACGGTGGATCCATTGGATGTTGTTTCCTAGGACACAGAGGGTGTTGAAGCATATGGATGTTACAGAGTATACCTGTGGGCCCATGGAGAGGGATGAGTAGAGTATGATGCTGGGGTTCTGGGGGGGTGCTGTCGAGTGCGGTGGCCCACCAGGAGTTGTCCCATGCAGAGGTCGCGTGTCCAAGGGTGAGGAGCTCTGTCTTCTCTGAGACCCAAGTCAGGCTGCTGTGGCACATCCAGGATACAAAGTCTCCCATAGCTACATGGAACTTCAGTATGGTGGTGATGATGTTATTGGTGAGGTAGAGGATGATCTGGGTGTCATTGGCCTAGGATACTATGCTGAGTCTGTAATGTCTGGTGATGGCGGAGATGGGTGACATGTAAATGTTGAAGAGTGTGTGTCTGAGTTACAATCCTTGGTGTACTCAACAGTCGAGTTACGTGGGTTTTGATAGCAAATCTGGGAGTGTGAATCTTTGTCTTCTCACGGCGAGGAAGGAGTGGAGTTTTTCAAGGGTGGTTCACTGAATACCGGATTTGTGGAGTCTGGCGGTGAGTGTGTGGTGGGAGATGGTGTTGAAGGCTGCAAAGACATCTAGCATGCCCACGTCTGCGATGTGTCCCTGTACAAGGAGTGTGAGGATGTTGACTCTTGCGGCAAGTAGAGCGTTATCTGTGCTGTGGTTGCCACCTAATCCAGATTGGGAGTGCCGATGGATGTTGTTTATTCCAATTTTATTCCCTTAGCTGGACGTTGACAGTCTTCTTTGTGACTGTTTCTCAGAAATGGGAGGAGGGAGATGAGTGGCTAGTCAATGAGGCCCGTGGGGTCTGCTGAAGGCTTCTTGAATAGGGGTCAGAGTTATGCGCACTTCCACTTGACGGGAAAATGCCAGTTTTGACGGTGGTGTTGATCGTGAGCTTTAGTGCTGGAGCGATGGCTGCAGCTGCTTTGTGGAAGAGGGGTGGGACAGGGGTCCGTTTGGGATCATGAGTGGATGCCTCTCATGGTAGATGCGCTGTCTTGGGTGCTGATTGTTGTCAGGGATGAGATGGAGGGGTGGCTGGCGTTGCTGGAGGATTGTGTGGTTTTAGAGACCCGTGTCTGATCTTTGAAGTTGTCTTAGAGGCACATGAAATCCTTGTGGAAGTAGGAGCAGAGCTTGTTGTAGTGGTCCTGGGAGAGGGAGATGTCTGTATTATCAATGTGTGTTTTGGCAAAGTCACTGATGATGCAGAATAGTTCCTTAGCATTGCTGGAGTTTGTGAGGATCTAGTGTGGGATTAAGTTCCTTTTTGTGAATCTGATGTGTGGGTGGAATTCAGATATGGTGTTCTTGTAGGTGGTTCCATCTTCAGAGGATTTGCTGTTCCTTTAGTTCTCCTCAAGGCGTCTGCATGTGCGTCAGGATTGATGGGGGTTGGTCTTGAGCCATGTGGGCTTCCTGTGCTGCTGTGTGTTGGGGTTACGTAGGGGTGCAATTTCATCTACACATTTTGGAGATCCATCTGTGGGGTCCTTTGTCTGCGAAGTTGGCATTGGTCAAGGTGTTGGTGGCATTTTGGTTTTGGGCTGAGTTGAGTTGTTCTTTGTTCATCTTGTGTCAGTTCCTTTGTGGAGCACAGGGAGGAGTTTTGTTTGCAGATGCTTTGTCGACATGGAGGTGTACGCAGTGCTGGTCAGTCCATGGGGGTTACGTGGGCTGGCTGTAGTGGATGTGGTAATGTTCTGCTCTGGCTTGTGAGTGGGGCAGGTGACAAGTTGTTTCTGTCAGAGGTTTGCAAGGTTGTCCATGCGGGTGGCAAACTTGGTATCACTGAGGTTGTCGAGCTGTGAGTTGAGGTATGTGATAAGTATGTAGTACACATATGCGACGGCGTGTTGTGCGATTATGTTGGCGATGTAGGTGGTGTACACAGTTCGGGGTCTGGATGGTCTGTAGGCAAGGGTCCCTCGCAGGGTTGTCCTTGGGCTGGCCTGGATCTGGAAGTGGAGGTATTTGGTGTTGAACGGGCTGTTGCTTGAGCTGGAGGTCGTGAGTCAGAGGTAGCTCTTATGTGCAATGGGAAGGCCTCATCCAGGGCGGTTGTTGCGGGTCCTTCCTCTGATTCTTGTAACTGTCGGGGATGGCATTGGCAATGTTGTTGGCAAAGGTGGCGTTTTTCCTGGTTACTGTGAGTAAGGCAACGTCTGGTGCGAGGGTGTTGATGAGGATCCAGATCTCCATGGCTAGTCTGTGCAGGGAGTGCACGCTGAGGAGGATGCATTTCATGGATCCAAAGGTGGTGCAGTTTGGTGTGTGCGGTGTTTGTGTGTGTGCGGTCGGTGGTGAAGGTCTGGGGGCAGTGGTGTTAGGATAACTGTCCATGGTTGGTGCTCTGTGTGTACAGCTTGTAGTTCTGAAATGTTTCACAGCTACAGTGCAAGGACATTTGCTGAGTCATAGCGGAGGGATTTGGGAGATCCAGGATCTCTGCCGCTGGTTGTGTTTGGGTTGTGGACGGCTGCAGAGGGGTTAGGCTGTTGAGCAAATACTGTGCATGCCTGCTGTGTGGACATGCAGTGAACACCATCAAATAGGGAAGTGGGGACGGAGGCGCAGCTGGGAGTCAGGAATCGTCAGGGTGGAGGCACCGCGGGTGCATCAGCAGAAGGCACGGAGGGGGACGCGGGCAGCAAAAAGAACAAGACATGGCCAAAAACAATGCAAAAGTGACAAGCAAGGTCCAATCAGTGTGCAATCAGGCAACAAGATAGAGGTTCACATGCTGCAAGCATGTAGAGAGTCAAACAACTATTGTGAGTTATCACGTCCAATGAGTTCACATGTGCATGTACAACCCAATTTGGAGAACCAGACATCCTTCCATCATTGTGCAATTGTGTCTGCGTAAGGGCATGTCTGATGAATCTGTCGAAGCACAGGCAAACTCCCAGGGAGTTTCACCCTCAGTGAACTGTGATGTGGAAGTGACCCAGCATTTACAATGTCCAGGTGTAGATGCCACAACATTGTTGTACTTGATGTGAAAGGAGTTACATGGTCTGGTAAGTACCTGCATGTGTCATGATAACTTTTATTTTGCATAGAATGTACATATGTCCGGAATTCCAACCTGATTGTACATCTGTTCATGTTTCTTAGGTGGACCCCTGCCATATACACAGGGGGAGGTAGACACATTTGACGACCACAACGCTACCAGTGAGTATCATTCATCATTGATTGTGATGTTGGTGATGTGCAATGATGGAAGGTTGACTCTGTATGTGGGCAACTATAGGAAGATCACTACATCCAGCTGCAGTCTCAACTTGTCGAACGCTATCAAAGTTCAAAGACCATGAGGAAACACATTGTGAATGTTGTACTGCGTGAAGACATGCCTGGACATATTAAAACCCATGAAAGTGTCAGACAGGCCTTCCCACAGTCCACAATGTACAATGGAGTGCCCATTGCCACTTTGACTGGAGTAGCAGAAGCCAAGTGGAGACAGCAGCATCAGATGGATGAGGTTTGGAGAGGAAGGCATGCTTACCACATTTTTCACTACATGTGGGTGGTGGTGTTGTGCCCAATTGTTGAACAGGATGGTGTTCCTGGGTTGCAGTGTGGGTGCAAGGTCAGAGTCAGCTGGGCCAGGGAAGTACATGGGTTGCAATGCTTTTTCGCTTTGAGTCAATGTAATAACCCGGAGTACAACCAAGCACAATATGGCCATGCTCAGTGTCCATCATTGTCATATGTCTCTTCATGAATATGAAATTTAACGTGTGAACATATTTAGTTATCTGACTGTTATTCGTCATCCAAGCCTCAAATGTCTGATGTATCGTACTAGGAATACCTGATCAATGCCGCACTTTCAAACTGACATCCATAGACCATACTCATTCGTATGCAACTGAGCTATAGGATTGGCAGTCTGCCTTATATATTTGGTTGGGGTAATCCTTGTGCTGTGTTAAGAACAAGATGTAATTGTGTCATCACACAAATGTGGCACATCTTGTACTCAAAAATTGCCTTCACAGTCCTGACTGCGTAAGACTTAATTCATAATGCTCTAATGAATCCTTGGTCCATTGTCATGAGGACTAAGTAGCTGTAATCAAACTGTAGCTATATTTTGTGTGTTGTAGAATGAACAATGTACACAAAACCATGACTCTAATTTTTGAAGGAAGGTGCATGTATGCTTGATAAATAAGCCCAGGTGTAGTTCACCCAGATAGTACTACAAGGCATGCTGCATGCCAGTCAACATGAGTAGTGCCATCAATTCTGAGGTGCATCGTTGTTAAGACAGCAACCACATTTCTGCTTCCAAAAATGGCACTTGCAACAACAGTGCATTACTCTGTGGATGTGTGAAATGAACATTCCTGTGACTAAAATGTCTAGGAAAGATGAACTTCATCCAGAACACACTGTGACACTGTCTGATCGCAGCAGTTGTTGCAGCTTAAGGATCACATGACTACATGACTACATGATTTTTACCTGGTGAGCCAGATAATGTCATTTTTGAGGAAATGATCTGAGGACATGATGTATGTTAACTGGTTTCTCATTTCCCAGGCTCTTCATAATTTGGTTTATTTTTGAGTGTGAAAATGATTTACGTAGAATCATGATGTTCAGCTGACTGCACAGTATGGGCCTGATTCACAGAACTAACTTACGTCAAAAACGTAAATGTAAAAGTAAAGTTAGTACTTTTTAGGTATTCACAGAATACACTTACTCATTTTGGTATTCACAGAATGAACTTACTCATTTCGGTATTCACAGAAGTTAGTAGTCCTATCTTTAGGACTCCTAAATGCCTTCTGTGAATACCGAAAGTCTTAAAGTTAGGATTTTACTTAACTATACTACTCCTAAACTGAGAAAAATCATTTAAAGTTAGGACTACTAACTTCTATGAATACCGAAATGAGTAAGTTCATTCTGTGAATACCAAAATGAGTAAGTGTATTCTGTGAATACCTAAAAAGTACTAACTTTACGTTTACGTTTACGTTTTTGACGTAAGTTAGTTCTGTGAATCAGGCCCTATGTGATGAACAAACTTAGTGGTATGGTTTTGGGGTGTGTGGCCCACACAGTGACCAGATGATTGGCCCTAATGTTGGAATCATCGCACATGATAGCATGCATTTTCTAACTACATCTTTCAGTTATGTACACATTGACTGACACATGTGTACTCCTTTTCCAACAGATAACATGAGTGCAGAGGAGGAAAGGCATTTCCGTATCCGAAAAGCAAGATACTCCCACATATGTGAGGTAGCCAAGGGATTTCGCTGGACCTCTCGTCTGTACGAAAAAACAGAAGGCTGCTAAAACATGGCTTTCCAACGATCCTGCCAATCATAACAAGAAAGGAAATGGCAAGCATTCATCACAGCATCCAGGACCATCAAATGCACCGACCCCAGCTCCAGGACCCGTTAATGCTTCCCCCTCTACTTCGGGACAGTGTTGTGGCCATGGGATGACAACACAAGATTTGGACTTTTTAAAAATAAGCTCAGTGGCCTAGAAAAACAGATGGAGGCAATGTCAGACAAAATGGACAAGATGCAGCAGTGTATGGACCATCTGATAAGCCTAATATGATGGGCTGTTTGTATATATTTTCATATATCATGTGATGTTAATAATTAGTATTAGTCTTAGTGTAGATGTAGCATCGTTAATATAGGTACTCTTAGTTAGGTTAGTTAGGTTTTTTTCTCCTTAATAACTTTAATTTTTATTCATAACCTATTTTTATAATATTTTGGGGTGGGTGGGTCCTTTAGTGTGTGGTTACTTATTTTTATGAGAAAAAACAATGAAAAAAGAAATCTATATGTGTTTTACTACTTTACTACTTAGTTTATGTATAGGATAAGTATGTGTATGTATATTGTGCATTGATGTGTTAAGGGGGTTGGGGGCTGATGTTTAGTGGTCTCACGTGATTCATGTTTAGCTTAGGTTGATTTAAGTAAAGTTAGGTAGGTTAGGCATAGGTAGTATTGATAGGTTTTTAGATGTTTACTTCGTTTTTAAGATATTTTAGTATGAGTGTTATAGATAGTTAGTTACTGATATTCCTTTCATATTTTCCTTGTTATTAAACTTATGTTATTTAACAACCTTTGACAGTATTGATTGATGGTCAGCATTTTGAAAGTTGTATGTGTGAGTAGTTGGGCACATGGAATGTTTACACAGATTAGTGTTTGAGTGTATTATATTTGTAAAATCTAGCAGGTTGCTGTTCCATGATGGAATATTTGTACATGTTAATCCAACACCTGTGATTCGACTTTTTTGTGTACACACTCTTGGGTCTTCACATACATATGGGTCTGATTCAAATCATGAGTCCACAGACAACATCTGCATGTGTATCTATCACAAATCTGTGTCATCTATGTTTGATGATGCTATATGTTAGTAAAATATGGGTTGTCTCTTACACAGATGGACAGAACGTACACACCACACATTATCTCTCTAGGTGTTGTTATAGCTATTTCATGTTAATGGACAAGTAGTCATTGTGTAACAAGTAGCAAATTCATACTACTGGACTACACAATGTCTGTATACAGGCGAAGTAAAGTGGCACGGCTGGTGTATATAGTACCGAGGTAAAACTTTGCCCACATCTTGTTTGCTGGTATGAATAATTTCACTTGCTGTACAAGTTCATTATTTTAACACTACATCATTAATGTTTCATAGGCAGATATATATGCCCCTTGCGCTGCCAGTACGTCACTTTTTGTGATGCACTGGCAGCGCATATCTCTGCCCCATATTTACAAGGACAGGAAAAGCCACCCTGCCTGGCTTTTCCTGTCCTAGTAAATACAGCCCCTTAACACGCAGCACTTTGCATGAAAGGGGCGTTTCATGGGTGTTGCTGTGGGTGTTCCCACGCAACACCCATGGAACCAGACACATTTCCAGATTTATGAGGAATCGTAAACCTGGAAATGCTTCAGTATGCTACGCCACCATAAGGGTGGTGCAGCGAGGCGCAATGTTTTCATTTCTCCTAGTTTTTTTCCTCTTTCAATGCGTGCTGCATTCTACAGCACGCATTGAAAGAGGAAAATGCCTGTAGTGATTGTTTTAATGCAGGAAGGTACCCCTTCCTGCACAAAAACTAATCTCCCCATGACATGAGCATCCTTGCACCATGGTGCAAGGGTGCCTGCGCCGGCTATGGCAGCTGTTTGTGCGCCAGCGCAGGGGAGAGCACAGGAATGCGACATATCATTGTAAATATGTTGCATTCCTGTGCTCTGAAAGTGCCACAGCGTGGCGCAGCCAAAGGGCTTGCCGTGCCGCGCTGCGGCACTTTCATGTAAATCTGCCCCTTAGTTTTCAATATGAGAACATGTATTTTCACATTTACATTGTCATACTAACCAGACATTGAGCAAGTACTTACACACTCTTTCACATGTGTTATAATTTTTCACCAAACAACAATCCCAGTGACATTGTGAAATAGAACAAACATGAAACAAGGGCACATTGTTCTTGGCACACGAGTAGTGAAACAGCACTCATGTTGACATGTTTGTGAGTATTGAATCAAAAAGATTTTATTTGTACTTTGCTCTGTGATTAATACATTGTTGTTGTCACAATGTATTCAACTTCAGTGAGTGAGAAACAAATGATGTGTGGCACAGGTGTTACCGTTTTGGAAATGATATTGTCTTTTGGACATATTTCTCATCAAAGGTGAATTAGTTCTGTTAATATACGACACCTGTGACTTTGTGTAAATTTAGTGTCCAGTCTTCCTCTTAAATTGTGTAGCTGACTCGTCATCCTCATCAGAGTTTTCAGTTTGGCCCTTCGTTGGCTCTGTAGCTGCAGGGTGTGTTGTGTCAGTGATACCACCAGCAGTGGCAGAGGAGGTGTGAGGTACCACGTAATCCGGTGTCAGGAAGTATGCCAATAGGGCATTCAACATTAATTGCTGATTTTTTATGACAGTCAGCATTTCATTATGAAAGGCAGACATAGTTGCCATGGAACTGTCCTGCTTTTGCTGCATGTATCTCATTGTGTCATAGGTATTTAGGAGATGTTGAGCAACATCCCTGGTGCCACTTTGTGGTGGCATTTGTACATGCCTCTGACTCATAATGGACGATATGTTGGCCAGAGATTGTGCAAGTCCAGATGTTTGGTTGTTGCTGGCTTGTTCCAGACCAATGTTCCCCAATTCTGAGTTCAGGCTTCGGAGTATTGCCTGCAGTGTGCCACCCATACTCTCCACAGCCACTTGCACCTCTCTGAGTAGTTCCCGTTGTAGAGCTACAGCAGTTCTTTGGAACTCTATCTGTGTGTCATCCAAGTCAGGGCTTATATGTGTAGTGGCCGATTCTGTTATTGGAGTTTGTTGGGTTTTGGCAGGAGCAGCTAACACATTGTTGTCACTCTCAGGAGGTGCTGTAGGTGACCGTATGGTGATTATAAGGTCATCCAGTGTGTCGCTGTCAATTGTGGGCAGGGTGTCGTCCATTTTGTCAACAACATTGGTGTCATCCACACGTTGTGATGTGGAAGGTGCATCCTCTGAATAAAAGATGGAAATGCGTTACTAGTGCGTGCATGTTCAATTGTAGTGATGTTTAGTAAGAGGCATCACATGTGGTTTATCAAAGCTGATCTCTGTGTCACAGTCAAGCGATCTATGTCCTGATGCAGACTGATGCTCAAGACTCATACCCACTTGCATGGACATTGCACCACTTATTGTTACAGGAGTGGTGCTGGGCATTGGTATTTATTGCTACTGACCTGTGGACATACACTGCGTTGCAAATGTTGCTCTTAGTGGTATGTGCACTTTTCTGGCAACACTGCAATGTCAAATGTAAATTAGTGTATGATAGCAGTGTGTTGGCCTCCTTTCCAGCACACCATACTGCCAACTTAAAGATATGTTTGATGAAGTGCCAGAACAAGTAGGAGTCGTCACTCTTTTATCTGGAACAATTCCAATGTATTGCTTCGTTAAAGGATCTATTGGTACTTGACTCTTGTATGTGAGCAGAGTCAATTACAGCAAGCATAGATCATAGGACAGGTGAGACATAGAACAGCCTTAGGACAGGTGAGACATAGAACAGCCAACACGTGTATCAGCCCCTCGCGCGGCCGGCAGGGCAAGGGGCTTCCTCAGGGATGAACAATCATAAAGTACGCAACCGTGCACAGCAAAATGAAATTACCACAAGAAACAAAATTACAAAAATACAATTTCAGACAAAGAGCGGCGTATTTACATCAATACAGTAATGATAAAATATTACTCATCACCCGTGAGAGTGTAGTGCGAGTGGAGAGTGAGAGCAGAGATATGAAAGGGTGTTTGGGGGAAGGAGGAGGGGGAAAGGAGACAGGAATTGGGTCAGAGAGAAAGCGGTAATAGTGAGAAGTAAAGTAGGGAGATAGAGGGAGAAAGAGAGAGTTACGAGATATGAGGGGTGCATGTAGGCGTTGTGAGCGCAGAGTACAGTATATTAAGAAGTGTTAGTTTTTATGAGGGTAAGGACAGGGAGAGAAGAGCAGTGAGTGAGGAATGAGAGATAAAGAAGGAAAGGGAAGAATAGAGAGGTAGTAGAACGAGTAGAGAGAAATAAACCATAATTATCCCATATAGTAAGGAGAGGGACAGTACATTAAAGGCATCGTAATCAGAATTCAAAATGTTTTCATTAGCATACATACGTCAGGTTGGTATCCAAATAGCGAAATATGAAATACAAAAAATTGAACAGGCGCAATGAGCAACATTTGTAAAGATTGGTGAGGTTCATATGCATTCCAGTGAGGTTGTAGTCGGCTTGAGACCAAACCCTATAGAAGTAACCAATAGCGTAATAATGTTTGGTCCTGTGAATAAAAATGGAACACAAGTGTTTCCGTGATAAGTCAATTCGAATGGCCATGGTGCTGTAAGTTATAACTAGGGTGATCTAGGCCTAGAGAACAGATCATTAATCTCTAAAAGCGAGGGACTGTGGGTAGCCGGTTAGGGATCCAAGGTGCGTGAGGTATATAAACTAGGATGACGGGAGTGCCCCCAATGGAGCACCTGCTCATAAATCGGGTAGGATTGGCGCTTACCGTGGAAATGGAGTAGTGTAAGCGAGTCCTGCTTAGTAATGCGAGTCCAGTAATTTCTACATAGAGGGGGGAGAGGGAAGAGGCACAGGGGAGAGAGCGGGTTAATAAGGGTCATCCAGTTCAAAAAGAGCTGGTAGGAAAATAAGGTCGGAAGGGAGAGCGAGAGCGGGAGCAAACGCTATCCATTAAAGAGGCGAGGTCGGTTCAGCTTACTTGCACGCGAGACGTCCGGTCACTGACGTCTAGCTCGGGTCAGTCGGCATGAGCTCCAAACGGAGTGTTTGCGGACAATAAAAACACAGTCTGGCGGAAGTGACGTAAGACCCGGTCACGTGATCCGGGAAGGAACAGCACCATCTTGGAGTGGTGCGCAGTCCAGGTATGGACCTGCTAGTACAGTAGTGTACCCTCTGCAGAGCCCGTGATGGTGGCAGAGTGATGTGGTCCTGGGCGGAGGACGAACATTATGGTAATATCCCTAAGGTGGAGGTCCTTCTATTCATAACAAAATTAGTCATGCACATATAATCCTCAAAAAGAAACCGGGGAATGACTTAAAAATATAAGGTCTCCCTACATGTGGAGCAAGAGAGGCCTTATGGGATGCCTAATGAATCGGACATCTTTGAATAAGTGATGCGCACCACAGGTAGGGTGATCGGGCAAAAGGGTGGCCCCCAGGTAGGATGATTGGGCGAATGGATGGCAAGGCGCTCGTGGGGGGTGGGGTCTATATCTTCAGGGTCCCGTGTGTGTCAGTATTCGTACTAAGCGTGTACGGCAAATATCAAACATTTTGGGAATTCTAAAAAAAGAATAAAAACATAGGACAAGTTGTTAAGTGAGTCTCAGGAGTGTAGCCAGGTGCGGGACACTAAGATGTCAAAGAGGTACGGTGACAAGGGTGTAAGTAGTCTCTCAATTATCACCCAACCACACATGCATTTCTGCGTCCTTGTTGAGTCCCAGTTTTACAGTGTTATATTTGAGAATCAGTTCGTTTTCACGTCTCCTCAGTTTCAGCTCTCTGTCTCCTCCACGTTGGGACGCATGTATCACCTCGATACCATAAAAGGTAAAGGATTTCTTGTGAGGGTGGTCAATGTGGAAATGGTCTGTAAGGGGGTGGCCAGTGTTGTATTTGTGGATATTTCTGTAATGTTCTTGAACCTTGTACGTAAGGGTCGGATCGTACTGCCTATATATGGTCAATTACAGGGGCAGAAGATCATATAGATGGAGAACTTGCTGTTGCAGTCAATCCATTCTTTGATTCATATTTGTTGATTCTGTGGCATTGATATGATTTGGGTTTTGTTGATACTCAATTTGCAGATGTTGCAATTGTGACATGTGTGGAAGCCTGCCGGTCTGTCCAGGAATGTAGATAACTTTTTTCTTTTATCCTTAAACTCAGATCTGCAGAGTATTTGTTTGAGGTTAGGTGCCCTCCTGAAACTTATTTCTGGGTAGCTACGAAGATGATCCTTAAGTCCTGGTGTGTGTTGTAGTAGGTGCCAGTGTCGTTTCAGGGTTTGTCTGATGTTATAATTCCCATAATGGTACTCTGTGATGAATCTGATCCTGTTGTCCCCCTCTCTTCCGGTAGTTGCTTTGGGGTCCAAGGTGCTAGCTCTCTTGATTTTAGAGACTGTTGTGAAGGTGTTTTGTAGCAGATTTGGATCGTAGCCTCGTTGCTCTAGACGTGTGATGGCTTCCCTTCCATTAACTTCAAACATTTGTTCTTCACTGCAGTTCCTTCGTACACGGAGAAGTTCTCCTTTGGGGATGTTTTTGATATTGTGTTTCGGGTGGCAGCTGTCTGCTCTCAGGATGGCATTGGCCGCAGTTTCTTTTCTGTATAGTTTGCTGTGGAGTGAGTTGTCTTTCACGTAGAATGTCTCACCTGTCCTATGACCCTGAAGATATAGACCCCACCCCCCACGAGCGCCTTGCCATCCATTCGCCCGATCATCCTACCTGGGGGCCACCCTTTTGCCCAATCACCCTACCTGTGGTCTCCCGCCCCCGCATCACTTATTCAAAGATGCCCGATTCGTTAGGCATCCCATATGGCCTCTCTTGCGCCACCTATAGGGAGACCTTATATTTTTAATCATTCCCCGGTTTCTTTTTGAGGATTATATGTGCATGACTAATTTTGTTTTGAATAGAAGGACCTCCACCTTAGGGATATTCCCATAATATTTGTCCTCCTCCCAGGACCACATCACTCTGCCACCATCACGGGCTCTGCAGAGGGTACACTACTGTACTAGCAGGTCCATACCTGGACTGCGCACCACTTCAAGATGGCGCTGATCCTTCCCGGATCACGTGACCGGGTCTTACGTGACTTCCGCCAGACTGTGTTTTTATTGTCCGCAAACACTCCGTTCGGAGCTCATGCCGACTGACCCGAGCTAGACGTCAGTGACTGGACGTCTCGCGTGCAAGTAAGCTGAACCGACCTCGCCTCTCTTTAATGGATAGCGTTTGCTCCCGCTCTCGCTCTCCCTTCCAACCTTATTTTCCTACCAGCTCTTTTTGAACTGGATGACCCTTATTAACCCGCTCTCTCCCCTGTGCCTCTTCCCTCTCCCCCCTCTATGTAGAAATTACTGGACTCGCATTACTAAGCAGGACTCGCTTGCACTACTCCATTTCCACGGTAAGCGCCAATCATACCCGATTTATGAACAGGTGCTCCATTGGGGGCACTCCTGTCATCCTAGTTTATATACCTCACGCACCTTGGATCCCTAACCGGCTACCCACAGTCCCTCACTTTTAGAGATTAATGATCTGTTCTCTAGGCCTAGATCACCCTAGTTATAACTCACAGCACCATGGCCATTCGAATTGACTTATCACGGAAACACTTGTGTTCCATTTTTATTCACAGGACCAAACATTATTACGCTATTGGTTACTTCTATAGGGTTTGGTCCCAAGCCGACTACAACCTCACTGGAATGCATATGAACCTCACCAATCATTACAAATGTTGCTCATTGCGCCTGTTCAATGTTTTGTATTTCATATTTCGCTATTTGGATACCAACCTGACGTATGTATGCTAATGAAAACATTTTGAATTCTGATTACGATGCCTTTAATGTACTGTCCCTCTCCTTACTATATGGGATAATTATGGTTTATTTCTCTCTACTCATTCTACTACCTCTCTATTCTTCCCTTTCCTTCTTTATCTCTCATTCCTCACTCACTACTCTTCTCTCCCTGTCCTTACCCTCATAAAAACTGACACTTCTTAATATACTGTACTCTGCGCTCACAACGCCTACATGCACCCCTCATATCTCGTAACTCTCTCTTTCTCCCTCTATCTCCCTACTTTATTTCTCACTATTACCGCTTTCTCTCTGACCCAATTCCTGTCTCCTTTCCCCCTCCTCCTTCCCCCAAACACCCTTTCATATCTCTGCTCTCACTCTCCACTCGCACTACACTCTCACGGGTGATGAGTAACTTTTATCATTACTGTATTGATGTAAATACGCTGCACTTTGTCTGAAATTGTATTTTTGTAATTTTGTTTCTTGTGGTAATTTCATTTTGCTGTGCACAGTTGCGTACCTTATGATTGTTCAGCCCTGAGGAAGCCCCTTGCCCTGCCGGCCGCGCGAGGGGGCGAAACACGTGTTGGCTGTTCTATGTCTCACCTGTCCTATGGCTGTTCTATGTCTCACCTGTCCTATGAGCTATGCTTGCTGTAATTGACTCTGCTCACATACATGAGTCAAGTACCAAATAGATCCTTTAACGAAGCAATAAATTGGAATTGTTCCAGATAAAAGAGTGACGACTCCTACTTGTTCTGGCACTTCATCAAACTAATTATCCACAATGGGGAAGGGGTCTCCCATTGCCGAGAACAAGTAAACCCTGTAATTATCAGCTCTATTACTACAGGCCGACTGGGGCCCGGGACCCACTGCCCCTTTTTCCCTTGACCAACCTAAAGATATGTTTGCATGCACATTTTGGAGACATTATGGTCCATATGTACAAGTACTCCCTCAAACTACCACCAACACTAGTTACCGGCAGTTTGCTGTATGCCGGCCTATCGCCAAAAAATTAACGCCCTGTTAGTGATGTTATTACAATACGTTGGTACATGGCGAGAGTTGCTGTTGGCTTCGATGATGACTGCCAGAAACACTAGTGTGAATGCGATACTAATTCAGACGTTAGCAAGCAATGACTGACAAAAGGCACATTAGCGGCAAAGGAAATCACATTAGTCAGCCCAATGTTTTTTTGCATCAACAGGGAAAACAAGCCTATGAGTCAACGTACAATGAAAACTAGGATACTAACATTATTTATTATGCTGAATGGATCTGCCAGGCCCCAGTACATCACAGATCAACAACTCCCCCAAGCTTCCCAACAGCCATGATGACCATCCAGAGACCCAGGGGAAGATGAAATTCTGGGCTACAATAATGAGTAAAAGCGCTTGCTGAGCAATACCAGTGTGCATCACTTATCATTGTGCACTACTGCAACACAATGGCATCCAAAACCTTGGAAGCACCAATGAGTCCCAGGGTCATGGTGGCATCGCTGGGCCGACGTTTGGTACCCTAACTGGGATGCGGAGGTGCAGTGGAGTTGCTGGGCTGTGGTGGTAGGTATTGAGGCATTGGTGATCGCCCTTACCTGGTGGTGTAGTCAGCCAGGTCGCATGGAGGCATGTTGCTGACTTGTGTGAGAAGACACCCTGGTCCCCCTTGTAGCTGTGAATGGTAGATGCCCTCCTGAGCAACAACGTAGGGAGGTACACATCGCATACCATGCACCAACAGTACACTGGGCTGCACGGAGGATATTGCCAATGGTGGACAACGCATATCTGCATCAGAGGCCGGAGGATGTGGCACTGGCCAGACGCTGTGGAGGGTGAGGACCCTGAGATGAGCCAAACTTATGTTGCACGAGCACTGAAACTTCACGCCTAAGGGAGGCATGTTTCATCACCTTCATCGTGAGCTTACCCAGCTGTCTTGGCAGTGAATGCTGTACCCAGGCTTGTGAAAGCCCACCTGGCTGAGGCTCATGCTGGCTGAGTTACAGACTTTGAGAGAGTGCAGCAGATAGCACCACTGTGTCGATGTCCAAGTGAGGGGAAGGTGGGACGTGTAGCAGAGGATGCCCGGGGTATAGTGGGGCCCAGGGGTAGCACCTGTGGGTGAGGGACACCCAGTGGCGGATAATCCGCTATGGTGGCGGAGCATTGGGCCAATGATTTTGAGCAGTGCAAGCCGAGGAAACAAATACCATGAAGGTTACTTTTTTAGGTACTCATGCTATGTTTCCTTTCTGGGTGGGAGGGTGATTGGGGCTGCTCTACTCACAGAGTAGGCCCGGGGCTGAGTGGTATGCCCACTAAAGTGCACAATTAATGTTTGTTTGGCCCTCTCAGTCCGCCCAGAACAGTCATGTGCACTTCCCTGTTTGCAATGCAGGCAGCATTACAGCCTGCATGGAGAACATGCCCACCCCTCAAGCTCCTGTCTGAACGCATTGTCCCTGCGCGCATGAGCAATCACAACGCCGCATTGCAGCCTTGTGATTGATTTAGGTGAGGGAGCCTGGCTGGCTGCTTCCTGTTCCTTGAAGCAGACTCAGAGGAGCAGGAGCACAGAATACGCAGGACCAAGCCTTGTTGCAATTTTCCTTTTGTAATATGATGCCAACCCCCGCTCACACACACCCCCGCCTCCATGCCCCCTCCAGTGTCCTTTCTGGCTTTTTCCACCTCACAGCTGTCCAGTGCCCCCTGCATCACTTCTCAATGCCAGACGCTGTACGGCCATGCGCAGCAGGCAGACCATTGGTATGCAAAAGGAATATCTTTAGTTGCAACGCATACCATTACATTGCATTCCAATACAATGCAGTAGAGAAAGTGCTGGATAGGGTAGCATTGAAAATTACTATTCCCACTACAGTGAGTGCAACCCTAAAAGAAACACTTGCAACACATAACAACCCCTGATCCCCAAAATTCATCTCAGACCCCCAAAGCCACCTTAAATTTTAAATCTGACCCCAAAAGACACCCTAATTTTCATTTTTGACCCCAAAAGACACCCTAATTTTCATTTGTGACCCCAAAAGACACCCTAATTTTCATTTTTCACCCAAAAAGACACCCTACTTTTCATTTTTGACCCCAAAAGACACCCTAACTTTCATTTTTCACCCCAAAAGATATCCTATTTTTATTTTAGCCCACCAAATACACCCTAAATTTCATATTTGACCCCACAAGACACCATAAATTTAATATTTGCTCACCAAAACACTCCCTGAAATTTTTGTCTGACCCCAGAAAGCATTCCCAACCGTGAAACTGATGAATCTCCATTACTTACCTCACAATGCGTTGGTATGACATGCAATGTAAAGGCAACTGCGTGCCTGAAGTTGCATTGTAATTTCATTCCAATGTAATAACTGCGTTGTAATGTACGTCTCCCATGACAAAGGCAAGCCATAGACAAGGCGATCTGCGTCCGTTTGCCCCTGGACCGCACTCAGCACCAAGGACCATTCCTCTCGGACACTCCTCCGCTGCGACACCAGCACTCTCCTCGCCATCTACCCTGGACGCAACACCACCTGCCATCTTGCAAGCCTGTGTGATTATCTTGAACCCTGCGCCAGTCGAAACTCCAAACACACCTTCTGCCACATCAGCACACCAGTGCCTCGTGCCACCCAGCCAGACAATACTGCACACGACCAGCTCAACTGCATCCTCCTCAACGTGCAGTCCCTACACATACACACAACAGAAATGTGGCACCTGCTTGCAGCAACCTCTTCAGATGTCACCTACTTCACGGAAACATGGACCAACCTCTGTTCTGGTCCAGACATCACCATCAGTGACAGCTACTTAATTACCTGCACAGACCACCACGGCCATCCAGGAGGAGGCATTGCCATCTCCTACAAAAAGAAAAACACTCCGACTAACCAAGCACTCCAATGACCCAGCGGTGACCATGGTACAACTCAACTTCCATATCCGGACCAAGCACAACAACATCCTCTTTGGCACCATCATTTGCAGGCCCCCCGGGCCATGGACCCCCATTTACCAATGCCATTGTAGACATCATTGCACACCAGGCTATCTCATCCACCAACAACGTCCTACTTTGAGAACTCTAGTTCCACCTGGACAACCCCAGTGACCAGAACACCACCGCATCCTGGGTGAGCTCGCTAACATCAGACTGAAGCAGCTATTCACCACACCAAGCCACATTGCAGGAGACACAGTCAAGCACATCTCCTCCACCAGAAAACAGATTCAACTACAGCCACACCACCGGACTCACCTGGACCAACCATCTTTGTAAATGTCACATATTCACCATGCCCACCATACACCACCACCATCATTGATCCACAGCACAACTGGATCCAGGCCATCTAATCACTTATCATTAAGTCCCTCGGCACCACCACTACGCCAATGCTTACATACAATGACACCACTGCATGCGTCCTCCACCAATTGATCTCAAACTGCACCAACACACTGGCACACCTCAAGAAAGACCAGGCAAGATCTAGCACCACGTTGCACCGTATTAGCAAAGTTACGCATGTAGGCATATGCGTGACCTTGTGAACGTCATTAATGTAGTCCTTGCGCCAACGGGTCTTCACTTTGGACATTCACAAAAGTGACGTACCGGTGGTGCAAGGCCCTTCATAAATGAGGTCTAGTATATCTGCTCCATCAGAGATGGACATGGCAGTGCTATTTTGACATTTTCAATATGTGATTTTCATATGTGATTAACTTACATTGAGAATAGTTGTGATTGTGGACACGTATAAGGACAACAAGATGCACACATCAGACAGTGGCACAGGGACATTTCTAGCTGCAATCACCACCATGACCCATTACTGACATCTGTGCACTTATTGTGACTTACCCATTGTCTGCTCTTCACTTTCTCGGGCTGCACTGTTCTGTCCAGATATTCCGGTTACGATTTCCTCTGGGATGACAGCTGCCACCCGCTCCTCCAGGTCATCAAGGGCCTCCTGGTCTGCTGGGCTGCATCCTCCAGTTTGTGAGACAGCCTTACGGTTTGCCGCAAGCTTTTCTTTGGTCCTGCGTTGCAGTCATGACAGCGTTTTTTGCAGCCCATGACAGTCCTCTTGGATTGTCCTACGCTGTTTATCTTTTGTACAATTCTCTGCCATATCGCCTCTTTTTTTGCAAGAGGCAGCTTTGAACTGACAAAGAGTTGGTGCTGGTAGTTGGTGACCTCAGTCACCAGTATCTCATTTTCCTTACGACTGAAATTTGAGTTCCGTTTCCTCTTTGCCCTAGTCTCAGCCTGTGCATCTGGGCTTCTGCTACGGCTGTTTGCCATAGGGTCCTGGCTAATGGGGTTGCCTTCCTGGTCCATTGGTAACTCCTCTGTGGTCCACAAATGTATTTTTGGAGAATTGCGTGGATTCCCGGGTGCCTTTTGCCGCTTCACGCAGTGTGAAATGTCGCAGGGAGGTCGGGATAGTGTTGCGTGTCGCAAAACAGTCTTATGTGACTTTTTCTGCAGTTGCGTCATACTGACTTGCAGCAGTTTTGCGGCACCTACGTCAGTTCTTCTGACGCAGGCTGCTGCGTTGCGCCACGGTCCGTCACGTTGTAGTTTTGCCGCATCCTAGGCAAATTGCGTTGTCGCAGCGGCGACGCAATATTTTTGACGCATCGCTGCGTTGCGGCAGCGATGCGTCACTTCTTGTAAATCTGCCCCTTGGTATCTATGATACAGAGCAGACTGGCTTAACGTGAGGCAATGTGTAAAGTATATATGCAGAACCAAAACACATTCAAAACCATAACCAATACAAATGAGAAAAATAGAGTACATTTTCATAAACAAAATGGCACCAAACAACAAAAATACAATATTGTGAACCGAAGAAATGAATGTTAAAAGTATTAGATAAAAATTATGTCAAAAAGAGCAAATCGCCAATGGTAGGTGTAATTTGAGGCTGACCGCGAAGGAGCACAAGTTGGATACATCAAGCAGATTGGGCCCGCTGAAGCCTGGAAGTTGAAACATTCGATAAAGGTTTTAAATCCCAATTAAGAAAGGGACTTTGTCACTTTTGTGACTGAGAAATCTTATCTCCGCCAGACATGACTAAAACAGTAGCAGCCTCTGTGGAACCGGAGGCCGGATACTCAAAGCGGGTTGGTCCTTCTGAAGCTCTGGAACTTTTTAGGTTTTTGGTTGAAAACGCTTTTAAATTCCACCGCAAAAAGGGACTTTGTTGTTTTCTCAGAGGTGCAGGGACCTTTGAGCGGCGCAAAGCTGGAATTCAATACCAACGCTGTGGATCTGCCTGTTGGATACTTTTTGTGGCAGGTTCACCTAAAGCTAAAGTTTTCAAAAGTTTTCAATCTTTCATTCTTTTTTTGCACCCAAACAACCACAGCAGTACACGTCTAAGGCCTCCACAACCTTCGGTAAAGCATTAACAATGAAATATAAATGTAGAGACTCTCAGGGTGTCAGGCAGAGGCCAACAGCTAAGTAGACTGGTCAGCTGGGCACTTTAGGGAAAAGGCCTCTTGCAGCTTGTCGTTTCCTTTAACCATACCCAGCCCTGCCAAGTACCACGCATCAGGCGTTAAACTAACGCATTTCAGTGCGGTGGTCCGCATCACAGCACTGAAATGCATTATCACGCATTTATAGTGCCTCCTTAACAAGTCGAGCCTAGCACTATAATTACACCACACACTGACAGACAGAGCTCTTAGCAGGCAGCAGCGCGTCCCTGCGCTGCTTGCGGCAGGCTTGGTGGCTGGCTTAGCTGGCTACACTGTAAAACATTCACCCGTTACGTGACCCCAGAGCTGCAGCACATTTTGTTCACTCAGGAAGTCTTCGTAAGTTGAGTAAGTTATACCCAAATCAATACTGTCGAGCATAGCTGCCAAGGTTTCAGATTGCTATGTGTGACATTTTCATAATTTCAGAGTAATTATGAGTGACATTTCAAGGACTGAGAGTGACACTTTCTCTCGAGCAAATTCAAGCAATGAAGAATAGGGAAACATAAAAATATTTGAAATTACACCCATTTGAGCAACGAGAAATTCTAAGATCTTACAACTGCTGAAAAGCACCAGAAAATGAAGGGCACTAACTTAGGGCCCTTGCAAACTGATCTTACTGTTAAACAAATGTATAATCATGACACAGACTGGCAGACAGTGACTACAATCAATGCAGAGGAGCTGTAACTTTACTTATAGTACAGGCTGATTGATGGCACGCTGCGCTCCTCCAAAACAGAAAAAGCAATGAAAATAAAGTTATTCATTCATATAAGGATTATACCCACAATTGTATATCATATCATATAATGCATAATAGGATGTGTGTCTTTCATTTTGCAATCCAATTAATGTAGTATTATTGGAGAATGCTTGCTTGACATATTTAGCTAAAGGTGACTGCGTCTATTATATTATGTAAAAGTATACATGATAATGTGTCCAATTATAAACTGATTCCTGTCTAAGTAAATCAGTGCTATTCTCATCGTTGTTACTCTGCTCTCTGGCTCTTTCCTGACCCATCAGTGGCGTAACTAAACTTGCAAAGTGCATGGAGGGGCCCCCCTATGCTCTGGACCCAGTCTTGTGCTCTCGGACCCTCCTGTGCACAGTGCCAGAGGGGGCCCCCTTGAGATAGCGGGCCCTCCGCACAGTGGGGGCTATTGTTGCACCAGTGCTTGGGCTGCTTGGGCTGCCACATTTATGCCACATTTATGGCTGGCACTAGCTAGTGGTTTTTCAGGGACTCCTGAGCACTCTCTAACCAACAGGTTAGAAGTTCCTGGGCGCAACCCTGTCCACTTTTTCTGTAGTTCGTGTTTGCCTTACTGCAAACAGACCCAAATGCCATGTGCCAGGCAATGCCAAGATGGCCAAAAGTATTCAGCCACAGTAAACTTTGTCTCTGGGGGCTAAGGTGTGTATGGGATTGTCATTGAGAAATCACCAGTGTCCTCCTATATCTAACACTAATATCCGGTTTGAGCCAGGCCCTGAACCACCACCAAAACAGGAGATAGAAGTTTAATAAACTATAGAATGGTCCCTCAGTGATCAAATACACAATAATTGTTATTTGGTCCTGTTTGATCACTTTCAAGAGTGCAAAACTTGTACATATGCCTCAGACATGCTAGGAAGGATTTCAACAGGATGGCAGCAGCCCCCACCCTGAAGTTTCTGCTGAGCTCAGATGGGCCATGTCTGACCATTCAGTTCGACCTGTCAATCAAAGTGACCTATTGTGTTGTTTCTGGGAGGAATTTCCTATCTCATTAATGGATGAGCACAGGTTGACCAGCCTGCAAAGACTAATGTTAATTAGCCTCCTGAAGGCTCAGGCAGATTAAAATCCAACTTCACAATTGAATAGGATATTTAAGAACTATTAGACATAGTAGTTAAAATATTTTTCTAGCTGGTCCCAATCCCAAGATACCAGAATTAATATTTTAATGTGTACTCAGGTTTTCTACATAGGACTGCTAGGGCCTGATACAGTGAAAATAGCTTTTGGGGCCTTGTCATTTTTTTCCCGCATGTCAGACTAAAGTACGATGAAACCTACCTGTGGCTTCAAAGGGAGGTCTTTGTCAAAAAGTTTTTTTTTTACAGTTAGCACCGCAGGGTTTAAAATGCTGCAGTCAGGCTACAGGCTATATATATATATATGTCGTTATTCCATTGACGAATGACACACCGGCACCAAGGACCACACTATTCCACAACTTCGTGCAGAATTAGTTTTATTGTCAATAGGGCATCTCCCAAAGATGCAATTTAAGGTGCAGATACAAAAACAAAAAACTTCTTGCGGCTATATATACACATATATATATGTATATATATATTTTTCCACAAGCGGCGCAATGAAAGCCACAGAAGGATGCACTCGCGGGTCAATTCCTCATGTTTTCTTTATTGTGCGAACCCCCCCACCCCCGCACCGACAGGCGCGTTTCGGCGTACAACGCCTTTCTCAATGTCGGTGTCCTCAAGCCAGGAAATGACTTAAGTGCAAACCCATTGGTGCATGTGATACTGAGATAAAATAGAAACAAAAAACAATTGACGGCTCAAACTCATGGCGGCCATCTTGGAACGTGCAAAAATTAATAATCAGTGATTAATGATGAAAAACGTAAATAATTACATTGTATAGGGGATAGAAATGCACATTAATTATGTTTTTCCAATTAAAGAGAAATATACAGCTATTTCAATAAAAAGTGCATAAAAATTTCAATTCTCAAGAGAATCTCACAAACCCCTCATAATTGCGCCTTGAATGGGCTAAATTCATAAACAATATACAATTCATGATGGTTGAGCTGATATTAGGATTTGAAGTTCATTAATCCCACAATATCTATGATCATTTAACTACATATTGACTTTAAACAAGCTACGCATTTCATTCAGTCATTCTGCATGTATTGCTTAAATGGCAAAGCGCTG
The DNA here is from genome assembly GCA_963921515.1 of Calotriton arnoldi. Lineage (NCBI taxonomy): Eukaryota > Metazoa > Chordata > Amphibia > Caudata > Salamandridae > Calotriton > Calotriton arnoldi. The sequence continues at coordinate 593,190 of CAWUFW010005554.1, read as the reverse complement.
GTTTAAACTAGATCAATCAGGAAAATTCCTACATGTCATGTATATGATCTATGGGTGTAATACGTGGGAGAAAGAAAATCTCTAAAGATCTAGGACAGTGATGGACACAATCTTACAGAATAAAAGGTATTGCCTAAGATGTTATTTCATATGTGCAACAATACAGCATAGGTGTCATGGTTTCGGGGGTTCCCTGCCTTCCAACTTTCCGCAGCGTGTTTGCCTTTCGCGCATGCGGAGTCAGATTCCTCACTTCCGGGTGGCAGACGGGTTGCAGTCTAGCTTCCGAGATCGGAAGCCGCCACTACGTCACTCAGCGCTTCCGGGGGAAACCGCATAAACCACAGCGGTTCCCGCCGGTCCAGCGCTTTTGATTAATGCCTACACCTTGCTGCGGATGCCTGCTTCAGAACCGGACCTTGCAACAGGTATTTTCCGAGGCCGTGCTGGAGCGCTGTTTGTAATTCCTGATTCGCCGCGCTGAGCGCTATTAGTGATCCTTGACACGCCGCGCTGGAGCGCTATTGTGATTCCTGACTCGCCGCGCTGGAGCGCTGTTTGTTGTTTACCTTAAACCAAGCTGTACATTCTATTTCTGATTTCTTTACCTTATCGCGCAGGAGCGCTTGCTGGTTTTCCTTTTGTTTCTCCACTGGAGCGCTAGACTGTTGCTTGCCTATCTGCACCATAGCGCTTGCTAGACTTCCTTCTTCACCGCGCAGGTGCGCTTGTCATTTACCTTTTTCTATTACTTTGGAGCACTGCTAAGACGGTGCTACTCACCTTGTGGAGCTATTTGTGTTTCCCTGAACTGCAGCACAGGAGTGCTACATCTGGCTTCTGTTGCCATAAATAACTACTCCACGCCAGGTGCTTCCTTTTCACCAGGTAAAGTCTGATCCGTATGTGTGTAAAAGGCAAACCTAGAGAGGGTATTATTTATGCGGTTATAAAACAGGTCTCCCATGTCTTTCTTTCACCAGCCAGAGTTGATGGTCCTTCCCCAACCTGAGGGTGGTTCTCTTCTGATCTGTTGGACGCCATCCCCGTTACCTTTAGCTTCCTTCCCCGGTCCCATCCTCATCCCGGTTGGTGTACCCTCCGTGACAGGGGTAAGGTGGGTACGGGGACGATAGCTCATGTCGTCTCTGTGAGAATACTTCGCAAGCAACAGGTAAGCCTTGTGGGGTACTTGACAGAATCAAAAGCCCAAGTGTTTTATCTCACCCGGACGACATGAGTAATCCCGAGATCTCCTTGCAGGACATAGCGGCCATGCTTACGAGTATGCAGGCAGAAAACCTCAGCCTACGCCATGATATGACGGCCTTACAGGGTCTGGTGGCGGCTGGGGCATCAGGTCCCTGGGGTCCTTCTCCCTCTTCCAAGGCTAGGCAGGAAGGGATACTACGACCTCCCTTGTTTACCTTTGGGGGCCCTTCCTCCGCTTCCAACCAGGATCATGCCATACAGGTGATAGCACCCCATTCAGTACAGCTGGCACCACCCGAACGCTTTTATGGTGACAGTACCAAGTACAGCGTCTTTCTCCACCAGTGTCAGCTACACTTCATGGCCAGAGCAACTGCTTTCCCAGACGACGCATCCAAGGTCGCCTTCATACTATCCTACATGGGGGGCGATGCCGCCCTGTGGTCCATATCCTTGGTGGAAAATGACGACCCCATGCTGTACAACCTAACCATGTTCAAAGAGACAATGCGACGGATGTTCGCCAGACACACCTTCGTACAAGCCGCAGATAATGAGCTGCTGAATTTAAAACAAGGGAACACCGACCTGCTCCATTACATCACGACATTCAGCAGACTCGTCATCGAGGCCCATTGGCCCGAATCCAAGAAGGTGTCCGTATTCTACAGGGGTCTGCGGGATGAGCTGAAGGATCTGATCTCACAGATTTCCGACCCCCGGAGGATATAGGACCGTTCATCGATCTGGTGGTCAAAATGAACTTCAGAGTACAGGAGCGAAAAACCGAAAAGGCCAAAGGAGGCGACAACCGGTTATTATCCTTCAAGGATAGAACCAAGGATGAACCCGCTCCGACCTGTGATGTACCCGAACCTATGCAAATAGGTGGCATACGGGGTCCTCTTACTAGCGAGGAAAGAGAGAAGCGAAGGAAACAGAACCAGTGTTTATACTGTGGTAAGATCGGACACTTCGTCAGGGAATGCCCAGTAAAGCCTACAAGAGTACGAGGAAGGAGACCCTTCGCGTTACCCGTATCCAAAGGTGATAAGCCGGGAAACGGAGAAACCCAGTAGACAGTGGGGTCCGGCTACTGGGTTCGTCGGCCTGCAAAACAGCGACCCCTGCCTTTTCCCGTGGCATCCGTCATCTGGGTGTTGACGTGGTACTGCGAGCACGATCAGGCCAGACATGGCAGGTGACGGCTCTTCTCGATTCTGGAGCCACTGGCAATTTCATCGACACCCAGTACTCGAAGGACCTGGGTATAACCATTATACCCAAGGCAAAACCAGAGGCGGTTAAGGCAGTGGATGGTACGGACCTTACCTCCGGTCTCATCCGGTATCAAACAGAGGACATGGTGATGACATTTGTAAACAACCACACGGAAACCATCTGCTTTGACGTCATCGATGCACCCCAGTTCAGAGTAATATTGGGTCTTCCATGGCTAATGAACCACAACCCACGGATCGATTGGGTATCCAGGATCATTACTCTAGAATCAGAGTATTGTAACACTTTCTGTTACACTCAAGACAAGTCCTTCAGTGACCGGATAATACAGGCCCACTCTCTACCTTTGATGGGAATGGGTGCGGTAACCCAGGACAACGTACCAGAGGCATACCTTGACTTAGCGGCTGTGTTCGACAAGAAGGGTGCCAGTATCCTTCCTCCTCATCGCTCGTTCGACTGCAGGATAGACCTCATTCCGGGTTCCACGCTACCTTGTAGTCGGATATATTCCCTCACCGAAAAAGAGAACGAGCATCTACGCTCCTACTTGGACGAATACTTGCAGAATGGGTTCATACGCCATTCCAGGTCTCCGGTGTCCTCTCCTCTTTTTTTTGTGGCCAAGAAGGAGGGAGATCTAAGGACCTGTATTGACTTCAGAGCTATGAACGCCATTACCGTGAAAAACAGGTATCCCCTGCCGTTGATTTCTAACTTACTGGACCAAGTAAAAACGCCTCCATATACACCAAGTTAGACCTGCGGGGGCATATCATCTCGTCCGAGTCCGGAAGGGTGATGAATGGAAGACCGCATTCCGGACTAGGTTCGGTCTCTTCGAGTATCAGGTCATGCCTTTCGGACTCTGCAACGCCCCCGCAGCGTTCCAGTACTTCATCGATGCGGTGCTCAGGGACTATATTGACGTCTTCTGTATAGTGTATATCGATGATATACTGATATATTCACATACTATTACAGAACATGTCCAGCACGTACGTACCATCCTCCAGCAGCTGGAACGACATCACTTATATGTAAAACTAGAGAAAAGCGTGTTCCACACCACAGCGGTCGAATTCCTGGGACATATCATTACTCCTGCCGGGATCCAAATGGATGACAAAAAGGTGGAGGCCATACTACAATGGCCATCTCCCACCACCGTGAAAGGAGTCCAGAGGTTCTTGGGGTTTTCCAACTATTATCGCCGCTTCATCACAGGCTTTTCCAGGATTGTTACCCCCATCACTCGATTGCTACGTAAGGGTGTCATCTATTCCTGGGACTCGGAAGCCGAACACGCCTTCCAAGAACTAAAGAGGAGGTTCACCACAGCTCCCATTCTGATACACCCCGATTCAGAGCTGCCGTTCATAGTGGAAGCCGATGCCTCGCAAGAAGCTCTCGGGGGTGTGTTGTCACAAAGAAACGTCGGAACGGGTCTCCTTCATCCCGTGGCGTTCTATTCCAGGAAGCTACAACCAGCCGAACGCAATTATACCGTCTCAGACCGAGAGCTCCTGGCCATCAAAACTGCGTTCGAAGAATGGCGTCATTATCTGAAGGACGCCAAGCATTCCGTGACTATCTACACTGATCACAGGAATCTGCAGTTCCTTCGCTCAGCCCGTGCCCTTACATCCCGGCAACTGCGCTGGACTCTATTTTTTAATGAGTTCGACTTTACCATCACGTACCGACCTGGTAGGGAGAACGCCAAGGCCGACGCACTTTCTCGTTTGGAGGAAACCGACGAATCCATGTCCACCCCTGAGCCGGTATCTATACTTCCTGAGCACCATTTTCAGGGGGCGGTTCTGTCCTCTGAGTTCCTTACCCAGTTACAGAAGGATACAGACCAGACTGACCCAGCGGCCTTAGCAGAAAACCAAAAAGGAATAACCACACAGAACGGGTTCCTGTACAAAGATGACAAGTATTACCTGCCATTGGTGTCTCGCCAACAGCAAGCATTGTACATGTGTCATGATCACGTCCTGTCCAACCACCCAGGATGCCACAAGACCACAGAACTACTGCAACAACACTTCTGGTGGCCTACTTTGGAAGCAGACGCCAGGGCCTATATAGCTCGCTGTGCGGTGTGTGCCCAAGGAAAAAACATGTCAGTACCCTCAACAGGGCTGTTGCATCCCATTCCGGTTCCTCCCTATCCGTGGCACACCGTTTCCATGGATTTCGTGGTAGAATTACCAACCACAGAAGCTGGTTACACCACTGTTCTTACCATCGTTGACCATCTTTCGAAAATGGCTCATTTCGTACCACTGAAGAAATTGCCTTCGGCAGCGGAGCTGGCACTAGTGTTCCTGCAAAACGTGGTTCGGCTACATGGCATTCCATCTGCAGTGATAACAGACCGGGGTTCGCAATTTGTGTCCCGTTTTTGGAACGAAGTGTGCAGGACCATAGACATGGACGTACGCTTATCCTCCGCATATCACCCCCAGACCGACGGCCAAGCAGAAAGAACTAACCATACCATGGAGCAGTACCTCCGCTGCTTACTACTGGCGGTGGACAGAGAATGGGCCGAAGTGCTGTGGATGGTGGAATATGCATATAACAACAACAAACACGCCGCCATCGGTATGTCTCCATTCTTTTGTCTCCAGGGAAGACATCCACGTACAACAGCATGGGAAGAACCCCGGCACAGTCCTCTACCCACGGTTCGAGTCTATCATACCAAGCTTCGCGACCTCTGGCAACAAGCTCGGTTCGAACTGGCCAAAGCCAAAGAAACCTATAAGCAACACGCCGACGACCACCGGAGGAGGGAACCTGATTACAAAAAAGGGGACAGGGTATGGCTCTCCATCCGTAACCTCAACGTACACGGGCCTAAAAAACTATTGCCTCGCTTTTTGGGTCCCTACGTTATTGAGAAAGTGATCAACTCTGTGGCTATGAGACTCTCATTACCTCCCCAAATGAGGATACATCCTGTCTTCCATGTGTCCCTTCTCCGTGCTGTTCACCCTGAGTGTACTGTCTCTTCTCCTCCTTCTCCTGTTCTTAGAGACGATCACCTGGAATATGAGGTCCGAGCTATTCTGGGTTCCCGTCGCACCCGGGGGAGGCTCTTTTATCTGGTTGACTGGAAAGGGTATGGTCCGGAGGAGCGATCTTGGGAGCCCCTGTCCCACGTACGTCACGCTTCCCGATTGGTTCGTGCCTTCCACTTTGGTCACCCCCTTAGCCCTCGTCCTGCCACCTCTGTCTGAACTTTTTGGTTGGGTGTGGGTTCTGTTTTAGGAGGGGGTACTGTCATGGTTCCGGGGGTTCCCTGCCTTCCAACTTTCCGCAGCGTGTTTGCCTTTCGCGCATGCGGATTCAGATTCCTCACTTCCGTGTGGCAGGCGGGTTGCAGTCTAGCTTCCGAGATCGGAAGCCGCCACTACGTCACTCAGCGCTTCCGGGGGAAACCGCATAAACCACAGCGGTTCCCGCCGGTCCAGCGCTTTTGATTAATGCCTACACCTTGCTGCTGATGCCTGCTTCAGAACCGGACCTTGCGACAGGTATTTTCCGAGGTCGTGCTGGAGCGCTGTTAGTAATTCCTTGATTCGCCGCGCTGAGCGCTATTAGTGATTCTTGACACGCCGCGCTGGAGCGCTATTGTGATCCCTGACTCGCCGCGCTGGAGCGCTGTTTGTTGTTTACCCTTAGACACCAAGCTGGTACATTCTATTTCTGATTTCTTTACCTTATCGCGCAGGAGCGCTTGCTGGTTTTCCTTTTGTTTCTCCACTGGAGCGCTAGACTGTTGCTTGCCTATCTGCACCATAGCGCTTGCTAGACTTCCTTCTTCACCGCGCAGGTGCGCTTGTCATTTACCTTTTCTCATTACTTTGGAGCACTGCTAAGACGGTGCTACTCACCTTGTGGAGCTATTTGTGTTTCCCTGAACTGCAGCACAGGAGTGCTACATCTGGCTTCTGTTGCCATAAATAACTACTCCACGCCAGGTGCTTCCTTTCACCAGGTAAAGTCTGATCCGTATGTGTGTGTAAAAGGCAAACCTAGAGAGGGTATTATTTATGTAGTTATAAAACAGGTCTCCCTTGTCTTTCTTTCACCAGCCAGAGTTGATGGTCCTTCCCCAACCTGAGGGTGGTTCTCTTCTGATCTGTTGGACGCCATCCCCGTTACCTTTAGCTTCCTTCCCCGGTCCCATCCTCATCCCGGTTGGTGTACACTCCGTGACAGGGGTAAGGTGGGTAAGGGGACGATAGCTCATGTCGTCTCTGTGAGAATACTTCGCAAGCCACAGGTAAGCCTTGTGGGGTACTTGACAATAGGAGAACAGTAGGAATCCTAGTCTAAGTGGACCCACATCTCTTCATCTACGTTCAGGCCATCAGGAATCATGGTTTGAAGTTTGATGATATACTTTGATTCCAAGACCCTCAGTTTCCTAATTCTATCCCCGCCCCTTTCATTCTTCTGTACTTGATCTAAACAAAAGAAGCTGAGTAAATCTCTGTTGCTCTGGTGGGCTTCCTCAAAATGGCGGGCGATGGGATAATTAGTATCTTTATGGCTAATCGCCCGCATATGCTCCAGAATTCGCTTTTTGGCGGGGTGTATCGTGCTACCAATGTACCGCTTATTGCAAGGACAAGTCAAGCAGTAGACGGTATATTCCGAATTACAGTTAAGTAGCAAGTTTATTTTCCATAGGCTTTTGGGGTCATTATTCATAATCCTGTAGCTGGAGACTTTTTTGCTATATTTGCACGCCTTGCAGCGCATGCAGGTGAAGAAGCTTGTAACCACATCTTTTCTGGGACGGGTAGATTGGAAATGGCTGTGCACAAGATGATCACCCACAGATTTCCCTCTTCTGTAGGTGATCATAGGTCTAGGTGGGAGGTTTCTACGCACTATCTGGTCAGTTTGGAGAATTCTTTCTCTTAAAGATCTGCATAATCTGAGCAGATCTGCTGTTAAACTGTGTAATCATCCTCACCGGTTCTGTAGTTTTACCCACTAGGCCTCTCCTCTTGGTATTTTTAGTCATCAATAGTTGTGTCCTTGGTATCTGATTAACTTTTGCTTCTACTGTACGGAGGCCATTAGTGGAATAACCCCTAGCAGTGAAGCGTTCAAGAGCCCCTACCTTTGCTAGATGATATTCAGCATCTATGGTGCAATTGCGTTTAATACGCAATAGTTCCCCATACGGTATGTTGGAAATAAGGCTCTTGGGATGGTGACTTCCCGCATGGAGAGTAGAATTACCTGAAGTAGGTTTCCTATACAGTCTGGTAAGGAGTCTGCTATTCTCAATATATACATCCAGATCCAAGTAGCAGACTGTCTCACTGCTGATGGTGGCAGTAAAAAATAGATTTAACTCGTTGTCATTCAGCGAATTGACATACTCCTCAGCCGAGGACCGGTCGCCTCGCCAAATGACAAACAGGTCATCTATATATCTTGCCCACAGTATAATACTGTCAACCCATCGTTCGTTCATTCCTGCCCAGGCCACGTGCTTCTCCCACCAGCCGACGAATAGATTCGCGTAGCTGGGGGCGAAGCACTTGCCCATCGCAGTCCCCCGTTGTTGTCTATACAACTGTCCTGCGAAGATAAAAATGTTATTCTCTAAGCAGAATTGTGTCATGTCTATGAGCATCTGTTTGTGCTGCTGGAATTTAAGTGGCCTTTTACCTAAAAACCACTTAATTGCACGCAGGCCCTGAGTGTGATGGATACACGTGTATAAACTTGTGATGTCTAAGGTAATTAACATCATGTCGTCCTCAATTGTTATCCCTTCAATCAGTCTTAAAAAGTCTTGTGAATCTTGTACATAAGAGGCAAGGTCCCTCACCAATGGTGCTAAAAACAGATCGATATAGATGGACAGTTTTCTAGGAGACTTTGCATGGATGCCACAATTGGTCTTCCTGGGGGATTCACAAGGTCTTTATGGACTTTCGGTAGATGGTAAAATGTGGGAAGGACGGGGTTCTCGCAGTTAAGGAAGAGATATTCATCATGGGTGATCATTCCTTCGGTTTCCCATTGTAGGAGAAGTTGGTGGAGAATACGGATACAGTCAATGTATTCTGATTGTGATATAGGGATGTAGCATTCTCGGTCGTCAAGTTGTCTCTTTGCTTCCCTATAATATAGTTCCTTGTCTAGAATGACAAAGTTACCTCCTTTGTCGGAGGGTTTGAAGATTACATTTTCATCCTTTTTCAGTTCTTGTAATGATATATATATATATAATATATATACACACACATACATATCTATACATATTCAATTTGCTTATACCAGATTAGCATATTCAATTATTTATAACTCACCAGTATATCAGTCGCGGCTAGCATGACTCGCGGGTGGGGGGGAGCGGGGGGCAGGGGAGGGGGTCGTGCGGGGGGGGGTAGTTTGAAATATAAAATTTTTTTAAAAACTTACCTTAGACGGTCAGGTCCTACATTGCGTCGTCCTCGCAGGAAGCAGCCGCAGGCAGCATCCCTCCCCTAAGCCAATCACAACGCTGCAATGGCAGCATTGTGATTGGCTGGGACGCCGACCGCACTGGCGTCTATGGGGAGGTCGTTTTCTCCATGCAGGCTGCATGTCAGTCAGTGCCCACAACATTGGGCTAGCCACTCCTCCCCTGGACTCCAGCAGACTCGCCCACCCGCCCGCCCGCCCCCAACCAAACTCTTCTTCTGCTTTCTCGCAGTGCGAGAAGCAGAAACATAAAATGGATGCTCCTCCGCCCACAGGGAGGAGTCGCCCCTGCAGTATATAGTGTGAACATTTTCACCGAGCACCTGCAATTTAAATGCAACCTGTGGACTACAGAACATATGGTGCCATTCACATGTTTGGCTTTTAGAACATGGCTTCAGGCCTATCGTGTGTTGCCTGACTGCAGCATCCAAAGACCTGCTGTAACACTAGTCAAAAGTCTAATTTATTATGTCTAAAACCCCGCTGTAATAAGTCGCACTTAGGTACACCTTGGAGACCGATGGGTGGTTGACATTTAAAAGTAGACCATGTTGTAATATTAAGTTAACGTGCTCCTCCAGGTTGTAACCACTAAAAACTAATTAAACTGTCAGGGCTATAGTAGGATAATTGAAAATGTGTTTTTACAAATTTGATACCCGTCACTCTAATTTTGGTTAGGAAACATAAAGAAATAAGAATTCAATTATAAGGTAACTTATTTATGTAATGTACAACTTATTGAGCGTTTTTTGCCAATTAAGTAAAACATCACTAGGAGAAATTATCATTTTCCCTGGCAGAAGCTCCAGGAGAGTAATTACAATTACTCCAGGCCTTGGAGTAGCAGGGACATGTTGTTTGAGCTGTTTAAGAGGTATTGTATACAGCTGGGTCTGGTGGCTCAGTGGATTAATGCGCCCACTGCAGGGCCTGTGTTTAACCTCATGGTCACAGGCTCAAACCCCAGTGGGTCCACTCAGCCATTCATCCATCTGAGGTCGATAAAATGAGTAACAATAAACATCTGTTTTTCAGTGCCAAGATACCTATGGGTGAACATGCGCTTTACAAATACATATGTTATGTACAGGATTTGGCTATTTATGATGTTTTTCCACCAAGTCTGGTGCGGAGGTTCAACAGCCATGTTTACGTCAACAGAAAGCTAAATCTAATATGGCGGGCGGAGTTATGGCTTTGCTTCCTCCAGCCATTGTGTTTGGAATATAACTCCATTGATGGAGGAATAAAAATGTGAATAAAAATGTGACAGTCAAGAGAACGGTCAACCTGCCATACTCTAAATTGAACAGATATACCTCCATGGCTACAGACGGTTTGTGGTGGTCCATATGCATCCACCATAAATCGGGCCAATAGTTTCTCACTTGTAAAAAGAGTAAATGCTAACTGGTGGACACTGGGCATTTAAGGAGAAAATGCTATGGAAAGGTTGAGCACACCCAAACATTTTTAAGTCTGTGGCTATTGACAAAGGCTTTCCTGGCCCATTTCCTCCATGAAAACAGTCAAAGAATTACTCCTGTCAAGAGCAGAAATAAATACGGGGTGGTTATGGGCAGGAAACACCATGAGGATGATGCAAAGACACAAGGAGGTTATAGGTATAATATAAACGTATACGACTAAACTGAAAGGAAATAAAAAAACGAAGGGCTTGATTCCCAAAGCAATTTGCATGTATCACAGTTGCAGCTACAGCTATAAAAATATGGTGGGGCGCTACGACGCCAAACTCACCATATACTGCTCCCCTGGATACGCACCTCTCTCCCCGATCAGCGTCCACGAGCAGGAAAGGGAAGGGCTTCATTCCTGCTTAGTGGACACCAATACAACCAATCCTGGAGCTGCACACATGCTAATAGCTGCTGCAGGGTTGGTAGAAGCAGGCTAACCCAGTGCTCATTTTGAGGGTGGGGGCCTGTGTCAGCATTCCTAGGGCTGTTTCACAGCCAGGGGATTGCTGGGTTTACAGTGCGCATGACAGGCTGGCTGTAGCAATAGAGCCGGCCAACCCGACATGCACAGACCAGGGGCAGCTGTAATCCTGCAATTGTAGGATTCAACCCCGCCCCCTGCCCTCGCACTGCTACGTTTAAGTGAAATGGCATATGCATGCCATTTTACTTATTCGTGTGTGCCTGCTGCACTCAACTGGAGGAGCCTCCCCTGATGTGTCATTTCAACTTAAACACACAATTTGTCTATTTTATGACTGTAAAGCCAAGTACTGGTTGCAAATTGTGTATTTTTGTGACCAGTAAGGATATTTACAAACTGACCTTTGCAATAATAGGTGGGCTTGAAAAATTCTGAGTCATAGTGGGTCACAATCTGACCTACCTCATGAATATTAATGAGGTAGGGTACAAATAGCAATTCACTATTATTGGAGGCCAGCAGCAGGTGGTGAACTTCTGGGTTCAGCACATCACCAAGTCTGTGATTGCTTTTAAATAAAGCAAACTTTTTTGTTTTATATGGAGCCCATTTTCTTTTTTTTTCAGAGTTGGCAGTGGTCCTGTGGTTCACTACAAACTCCCCGACAAACTTCACAGAGGAGATGGGGTACCCTGGGGAATCTTTCCCTTTTGCCAATGGGTTACAACCTCGTTTGAGGTCTCTGCAACTTTTCAATGTTTTGCAACTGGATTTCAGTTGCCAAACATTGATACATAGCATACTGATTCAGTATTTGGAAGCGACGGCTACAACATGCCCATTACAGATTACAAATAGGTATCCATTCACAATCCCTTTTTAGGAGTCGGAAAACATTTCTTTATCCTAAAATGGGATTAGTACATCTGAAAAAGCATTTTACAATCACAAACACTAAGGAGCGTTTGTGACCATAAAAAAGCCTAACACACCTTTCCCTTAGTTTTACACTTGTAAAAATATACTCAGCCACAGAATTTTCTATGATTTGAAACCTCAAGGGTGGGCATTGAGCATTCAAGGCAGGGAAGCCCTGGAAAGTTTGTGCACACCTTCAAATGTTTGTGACCACTCACAAACGTATTGTGGCATATTTCATCCCTGGAAACAGCCACATATTTACCTTTGTCAAGGGCAGGATTTTCTCTGTGGTGTTGGGCTGGGAACACCACCAAAGCTGGCAGGAATCTGATAGAAGGAAGTTCTTCGTGGGGAAAATACATGTAAATCTGCATATGCTGAAATTCATAAAAAGAATTCCAGATGTACTCCTGGGAAAGCAACAGCAGTCAAAACTTCCCAGAAGTACTCCTGGAAATCTTTTCCCAAAAAATTCCAAACAGCTTAATGTAACCCTACAGATATAGACTTCCAATATTTTTGTGAACAAGCTCACAAATGCTCAACAGCATCCTCTTGGTTTGAGCAGCTGAAGGTCAGCCACCCAAAATCCAAAACCGCCTGATCCCATGGCCACTTGGGCTATCTCACGTTTACACTTGAAATAGAAACATGTTATTTTTTATGGAAACGAAATAGAAGAAAGCAAGAAAATGTGATGCAGTGCATCAATCGATAACCAAGGCCCAGTGGTTGTTTTTACATATTTACTACGGGGACAGTTTGAGACAGCGTCCCCCTGAAAAAGTTGTGTAAGGATAACGGGACCAATCAAATTGTAATATTTCAGTCTGGAGGAACAGCAGTTAGTGGTAACATCCCAGGCGTTATGAAAAGTCCCAGGCCTTGCCAAAGTAGCTGTAAAGCTATATATTTCTAAGGGCCCTCTACAATAATACTGGCTGAATCATCCCTTGATGGGGATGGAATGGGTGGGGAGAGGTATTTCCAGGACATGTCTGGGAGCTGAAATCACGCCGATGTTTAACTAAGAGAGAGACTCGCCTTGAATTACCTCATAGACGTAATGGCCAAAATATTTTGATATATGTTACTTGAGCAGACTAACAATCATTGCGTTTTTTATCATCTGCAGACTGGTGTTCGAAGAGGACCAGATACAGCTGAGAAAACATTTCAGCTGCATTTTATGTAAGCCAGTAAGATAGCTCAGCCTGTTGAGCACTCACTGTTGATATTTGCATGTGGGGGCCAAGAAAAAAGGGGGGTCCCAAAACCAAATTTCCCTAAGCATTTTCCATAGAGTTTTTTTTAACAACTCTACCGCAAGAGATGGTGGACAGTAATACACCAAATTTGGCAGGAAGCTAGAGCTTGGTCCAGAAAGCATACTTTTTGTGATTTGGTGTAAACCCGTAATATTTGAGCTATTAAGGATCAAAAATGTTTGTATATTTGGATTGTTGAGCATGAGAGACTTTCATGATAGTCCCTCAAACCTAATTGAAAAAAGAGAGTGTTCTGATTGGCGAGGGAGCTTTTTTTTCTCCTTTGGGCCTCCTTGATCCCATGAGAGTAAGGCTCCCACGGGAGCGAGCACTCTGATTGGCTGCCTGTAACATGAGGTAAAATGTTGCAGGCTGCCATCACAAGACTCAGGGACTTAGGGCCATATATAAGAATTTACGGAATAGCGATTACCAAAAAGCCAATCCTTGCAAATCTTAATTTGTTAATTGCTAATCAGTATGTAAGTAATGAATTGCTAAAAAAATAGTGATTAGTTATTTTGTCGATTCTGTAATCAGGAAATCGCATTTAGCGATTTGCTAAATAGCTAATAAAGTCACAAATATTGAGGGTTGCATTTGTCATACAGTGATGACATCAGAAGCAAGAAGTAGGCCTCTATTTAAAACTGAAGAGTGTTGGTGCTGGAGCTCCCTAGGTGAATCTATTTGGAATCCAAGTGTGTGTTTACCTTCCAACCTTTTTGAAGCCAAAATGTCACATAGAGACAGTGACGGGGGCGTGGCTAGCCAGCCAAGATGGCTGGCGAGTCTCTGCGCAATTGCCTCATTATTCATCATTAATCCTGCATCAGCAGCCGCATCTGCATCTGCATCCGAAACCTGCTTCATCTGTCTCCCGGAGTGACTCCTCACCGGTTCCTTGTACCGCTGACTCTCTAGTCCCCCTGGTGTGGAATTGGAGGCGAGGTCGAGATGGGACATGGTTCGCTGTGAAGGCGTGTGGCCTGGGATGGCGGCAGCAGCGCCGCTTGCACGCAGATAAGAGACCGTACCATTGGACGATTTTGCTTGCCCTGAACTGACCCCCCCCGCTATGCACTGGAAACCCCTGCCAGGACCCCTGTCCGGGCCTCCATTTGGGCTGACCGAGCGGGGTGATGCTGCTGGCCTGATCGGCTCCGGAGCTGCTTGGGGCCCCCCCAGGACAGAGCTGGAGCATTGCTGAGTCCCAGACGTGGCGGAACAACTGCGGGGGAGAGGAGGCGGGAGCACTGACACAGTCATCACCGAGTGACTCTTCCCACCCCCCCCCACCCGGCTGCGAATCATTTCGGGAACCTGGAGGCTGTGTCGGGCCTAGGTTCCGCAACGCAGAGGAGAGTCGGGGACTGGTGTGACATGCCACGCGCTGTGGTGGATTCCCCTCTGGCAATCCCTTGCGGTAGTGCCCGTGTAGCAACGCCCTGGCCTGCACATCGGCAGGGTCACTGCTGTTAACTGGTGAGTGGGCGGGGGCACAGGGGTGGTGTCGGGCCCAGGCCCCCTGTCCACGAGTACATGATCTAGGGCCTTCGGCACCCGCGTCTTGCTCCAAGCCCGTGGGGTCCCACCCTGGTTGAGCCCAAGCAGGCCATTGCAGCTGGGCATGCCGAGTATGGCGAAGCTGCTTTTCTACCGGCCGCACGGCCTCCCCCACTGCGTGAGGCCTTGACTGTGCAAAATAGAGCTATGTGGTGTCTGACGTGGAACACGCCTGCCATAACCTGGCTTTCTCTCCCCTTGCTGCTTTCGCTGCTGTCCTGCAGCTGTTCACAAGCCACTACCCTTGACCTACCCCAGGACCGTATTTGCCTTTCCGTGCCTGAACGTGCAGACCCGCATGTGGGCTGCCAGCAATCAGCACATGTACGCAAATTTATACCCTAATCACATTGCATTTCCCTTTGACCACTGGAAAGCAGACAAAGTGACTGGGATCTCCTCTGGGCATAACACCTGCTGATGCCCATAAATGGGTTGAACCTACAGACTCTGTGACTCGTTAGCCTTGTCATGCTGCCCCATGTTGACATCCTGCCCTGATTACGCTACTACTCGGGGTGCGTGGACCCCCCCTCCACCCCACCCACAACACTATTGGCGCTATTAGTCATTTCCAACCTTGCCAGCGAGCCAGTGGCGGTAGTGGTGGAGTGTTTTCATTACTGGCTTAACAGCAAAGGGAATTACGAGACTGCTATAATATTGCACTGCTAACTAGCGGAGCATTGTAGTTCCTCCACAAAATACTGCCTAGCATCGACCCCTGTGATGCCTAACGCCCAACTGGCCATGGGTCGCCTTTGCTCAGCCACCCCACCCGCGCCGGCCAACACTGAGTTGTCTATGAAGTGGCCGCATGAGACGCACTTGGGGGCTTAATCTCCTCTCGCCAACATTAGGCGACAAACTGGATAGAGTACTGCAGGCCGTGGAGAAGATTGCTGCGACACTCTAACTGATGCGCACATCGCTGGAAAGAAGGATTGATAAAGTCACAGCAGACTTCAATCCCCTACATGTCGACCACTGGAAACTCACGGATAAAGTGCGAAATGCCAAACTCACACTGACTGAACTCCAGCCAATAGCTCGTGACCATTCTGCCCTACTACAGTCCCTGGTACCGGGTTCACACCTTGGAGCACAGGGTAGAAGATGCTGAGGGCCGCTCCCGCAGAAACAATATATGGGTGGTGAAGCTACTGGAAGGGAGGAGGGCCAGGACGCTGTAGCTTACAATGAAAATTGGATCCGTGAACTCCTATCTGATGGTACGCTCACACTCTTCTTCTCAGTTGAAAGGGCTCATCGGGTTCCGACACAAAGGCTGCCACCCGGCGCTAATCCTAGACCTTTTCTGTATCGCCTGCTGAACTATAGGGATCGCAACATCATTCTACGCATATCATGAAAGCTACAGTAGATCAAGGTGAACAATGCCTCAATAATGATCTTCCCAGACTACACAGTGGAGCTCCAAAAACAAAGGAATTCCTTTCAAGTGGTCAAGAAGTGTCTACGTGAGCTGGATATAAACAATTTCTTGTTGTTCCCTGCCTGCCTTCAAGTGGCACTAGATGGACTACTTACTTCTTTGATTCTCCTGAAGAAGCCTGGGACTGGGTGGAGGTGAATGGTCTCGTTGCCTCGCACCCACCCCCCTCTGCTGAATCGAAAGAAGCACAATCCACCAGGAAAATGCGCCGACGTGGCAGGGGTAAGCCTCTTCCCCCAAGGCCGTCCCGAATCTGTAACAAGTGAAGGCGGAGCAAAGACAAGCCCTACATATGGCATCCACAATGTGGGAGCATGCCTCCAGTGTTGATCATGACGTTGGCTCCACAAAATCCCTCAGCAATGACGGCTCCTCTAACACTTGGCCGTCAAGAGCAGAAACATCAACTTCGCCAACTATCACTCCACAAACAGCAGATGATATTATTTGAATCTCGGACACTAAATACAATTGCAGCACCAGTTGCCCTACAGGGAACTAATGTCCTCCTGCACTATTTCATGCAAGTAAATATTATTCATGCTTGTGCTCCGAGTGATTGGGGTCAAGTTGCTGCACAGGTCCTATTGAATTGTCACATGGGCGGGAGTTGGGTTTCTAAAGTGTTGTAACTCATCCTAAACGAGTGCTACTTGCTGACATTCAACAACCTACACACTAGGGGTGATGCGCTGCTGATTTGAGACACCCCTACGCCCCCTCGAGTCAACCAACACATTCAGTAGTTGAAATTATGCCCTGTTGCCCTCACATTCCCGGCCCCCCTGTCTGCCATCGCTCATTGATGCCTTCACATGGGACGGGACCCATTGTTCGGGTGTTGGAGAAGTGTAAACGTGACACTGTTGCGATACCATCATGACCCACATTAACATAGCCACCTGGAATGTGCGGGGCATGCACACACCCTCACGCCGCTACACAGTGTACTCATACCTTAAGCGTAGATCCACTCACATAGCACTGTTACAGGAGATGCACATGACACTCGCTGAGTCTGATCATCTTCGTCGACGATGGCGGGCCAGGTATTTGCCATTGATTACTCCTCTTACGCTAGGGGGTGCTGGTGTGGGTGAGACCGGGGACTCCATTTGTGGCGGAAGATGTGGCAATGGGCACAGACGGTAGATACTTATTCATATAGGGTCGCAAAGAAGACAAGCAGTTTCTCTTAGGAGCAACATATGCCCCCAACACGGACCAAACTTTATACCTACACAAATTATCTGGCATACTATCTAACTGGAGTGGGATCCTGTGGCTTTTAGGTGGGGATTTTAACTCCATTCTCGACACTACCCTGGACCGGTCCTTCCCTCCCTTGCCACGCACGGTTGCCACGTCTAACGTCCATGCATTGAATGACTGGCTGCAGTACTGGGCCCTCACGGACATATGTCGTAGTCGCAACCCTGTCATAAGAGTCCACTCTTTTTATTCTTCACCACATAACTACATGTACGGATCGACCACATAGTGAGGTCAACTGCACTCCGTCCTATGATACAACAAACCAACTATCTGGGTCGCACACAATCGGACCACAACCCCCAATTCCTAACATTGGCATGGCAAATGGAAGTCCCGGCCATATCCATGTGGTGCCTCCAGGTGACAGCACTCGAGGACCCCCCGTTTAGGGAGTCCTGTGGCACCACCACGGTGGAATACTTTGACCTTAACACCGGCTCAGCCACCGATAAGCTGATTGAATGGAACACCTTTAAGGTTACCATCACAGGGCACAGCTTATGTTTATGTTTATTTGAGTTTTATATAGCGCTGGCTAGACCCGGAGGTATCAGAGCGCTTTACATAAGGTTCCACAAAATTACAAAATTACATCAGTTACAAGTTACATCAGTTACTAGAAAACATTTCAAGAGCGTAGAAGACTAAATAAATAGAGCTTAGAAGGGTAAG
Organism: Calotriton arnoldi; assembly: GCA_963921515.1. Classification (NCBI taxonomy): domain Eukaryota; kingdom Metazoa; phylum Chordata; class Amphibia; order Caudata; family Salamandridae; genus Calotriton; species Calotriton arnoldi. The sequence continues at coordinate 575,157 of CAWUFW010005554.1, read as the reverse complement.
GGGGTGGAGGTAAAGGGGTAGGAGGGAGATAAGATGGGGGTAGGATGGAGAGACGAAGGAGAGTCTGCCCAAAGTCCGGCTGGGTAGGTGACGGCCGAGGGGAAGTCCACAGCCCATCTCCTCTATAGCTATCAGGTAGCTCCACCGGGCATCAGCCAAACAGCTAGGTCTCAACGGGAAAACAATTAGGGAGCAAAGAGGAGGGATAAATGGAGCGTAAAGGAGAAAGTGGGTGGAGTAAAGGGGTAGGAGGGAGAATATGACGGAGAGACGAAGTAAGGTCTGCCCAAAGTCCGGCTGGGTAGGTCATAAGGTTACACAATGAGGATCGGAGTTACTGGCTAACATGTTACATTAGTTAAAAGCAATCAAAACTTAGTAACCAAAGAAAAAGGGCAGAGTTACAGAAAATTTGTCATGGGAGGGGGAGGGGAAGGGAGAAACAGGGAGACGGGGAGAAACTGTGCCCAATGTCCGGCTGGGTAGGTGGCGGCCGAGGTGATGAACCAGGGCCGATCTCCTCAATAGCTGAACCAAGCAGCTCCACCGGGCGTCGGACATAATGCTCGGACTCCGCTGTCAGGGTAGTGAACTGGTGTACTCAGAGAGTGTCAGAGTAGCGCGGGGGGTTGGAGGGTGCAAAACCATGGAACAGAAACACAAGGAACGAGGCGAAGAGGTGGGAGGGGACAGATTCCAAGGTCAGAGCTCCTCGTGGTGAAAGTCTCCCCTGGCGGCCATCTTAAGGTCAGGCAAGGAGTTAAAACCCCTGTAGGTCCCCACATCCGGGTCCTTTTCACGGATTGCTGAGACCATTCCTGGGGCCCTGCTATTACTGCTTTCCCCCCTCAGGGTGCCTCTGGGGTGCCCCCGCACCATACCTGAAAAAGGGAGGGACGGCTGCCATTTTGGAGTCAGGCGGGGCGCCACAGGGTCTCCTACCCTCTCAGTCTGCCTTCAGTTCTTGGGGCCCCCTTGCACCAGTACCATAGCTCCAGAGTCTCCGTGCACCGGGGGGGGTCCTTTTAGTCCCGGTCTGCTCCTTGAAGTGTTTGCTGCGCTCGGGTTTGGCCAGTTCTTCTTGTGTCCCCGGGCTCCGATCCGTCCGTCTGGTTTCTAGTCTTCTATCTGCCGCGATCCCCCCCTTCCGATAATAGACTGTCCCTCAGAGCTTCTTCTCTGCCGGTGTTCAGCCCTTGCTCCGGTCCGCAGCCTAAATCCGGCGATTGCGGAGGGACGGCGCCATCTTGATTTGCGCCTCCTCCTCTTTTCACCCCAGCTTAGGTATCACATAGAAAATTCGCAGGCAGCTGGATGCCACCATCGCCAAAATCAAGCGTAGACTTTTACATCTTGAAACACAGTCGGTTACACAGCCAGAATATGCGCGTCAACTGGACAAAACGTACAGCGAACCCACCACACTACTTGAACACCTGCGTTATTTTAACTACACTGCACACTCTGCATGCACTCATGCGGCATCGGATTCCGCGGGATGACTACTGGCATAGTTGATATGCAAGGACCAGCCCCGGCATCCCATTCTATCGCTGCGCGCTCAAGAGGGGCACCTTCTGCACACACAACATGAAATACACACTGAATTGACACGCCACTATGTCTCACTCAATAAATCCACTGTCAGGCCCAACCCAGAATACTTTAAAGAATTGTTATCAACAATACACTTACCTCCTATCTCTCCCGTTCAGCGTGAGGAGCTAGAAGAGCCAATCACGCTCATTGAAATTTGCAAGACCATCAAAAACCTGGTGTGGGGTAAGACCCCCGGACAGGATGGCCTACCAGATGAATACAATAAAACATACGCCTTGGTTTTGGCTCCTCACCTTCACACCTTATACGCTGACGTTTTCATGGTTTCCACCCTTCCCGAGTCACTACGTGAGGCACTCCTAATCTCTCTACCTAAACCAGATAAGGATCCTGCTGTCCTGGGCTCTTATTGCCCCTTAGCCTTACTCAACACGGACTATAAAATATTAGCCAAGATTCTTGACGATCGATTTGCACCGCCAGTTTCATCACTGGTACACTCGGATCAAAACGGTTTGTCCCAGCTCGTAACACCTCACTGAAAATGCGGCGCTTCTTCCATGTTTTCACTTACCGCACACCTCTCTGGCCTTATTCAGGGTGTCTTGTGCTTGACTTGTAAAAAGTCTTAGATTCTCTGGAATGGAATTTTCTTTTTGCTACTTTGCCTCGCTACGGTATAGAGTCCCGGTTTACTCGTCTGGTTCGGCTGCTCTATATTGCGCCGACAGCCAGAGTGAAGACGGGTTTCTACTTATCGGACCCAATCCCGGTGTGGCACGGTACCCGCCAGGGATGCCCACTGTCCCCTCTTCTTTTTTCCCTAGCTATAGAACCGCTTGCAGCCGCTAGTCACCAGAGAGTTAAACAAGGCCAACCTCAAACCAGTACCCATCACAGAGAAAACCCCATCGAACACCAAAGTGCCACCTTTCTCTACTCATTAGGAGAAACCCTAAGCCATTTTTTGCTTAGATATGCCAATTTCACCCACCTAGGAGACTTTAATCTCCACTTAGAATGCAGAAATGAGCCGGGAGTGGACAATTTCCTTGAAATAACAGAATCCCTTGGACTACACCAATTGGTGGATGTCCCGACGCACCAGGCAGGCCATACATTGGATGGTGTCTGCTCCAATTTCACCTCGTTATCAGTAGATACCCCTATCCCACAGATATGGTCAGACCACGATTTCATCCCCCTTGCTATTACGAGTCCACTCGTGAATTGTCCTGCCAAGCAAATCACCCCCTTACTACCAAGGCGCAAGTGGGAGCAATTAGCCATCAATCCGAAGTTGCCCACTGATGGAGCAAGGTTTCATAAATGAAACTTGCTTGTATTCAATCCTCCTCACAGTATTAATTTATTAAACTTGTATTGTTAATACTAACCTTTGCATTCACGACACGACAGAAAAGGAAGTTTGCCTATGTGTTTTACTAATGAATAACGCTTGTTTGTAATTCAAAATGGCCGCTATGCGCGGGAAAGCTCAATGCGCATGTCGCAACCATATCACATGGTGTGACGTCTTTCTTTGCTTGGTGGGAAACGTCTGTTTCTGCGCAGTGTGCATTAAAATGGCTGTTTAATGTTTTCACATGCTTCAGCTTGCTCTTATGTCATTACTAAATTGTCGTTTCCTAACGCTACTAACGCGGGTTAGGATATATAATTAAATGGGAATAGAATAGAAAAAGTGGGCATACAGTGAAACCTTTTATTTGTGATTTTAATATTTTCTTTTATTAGTTCGTAAACTTGGGCCTGGGTTGGTGACCTGAAACTCGAGAGGCAAATGGTTCTGCGCATGTGTCCTGTGTGCCTGCCAAATGAAGTCAATCTGGACGTCGTCCAAGGCCGCGACCGATGGCCGAAGATGCTGTATTTTGGCTTTCCTGTTGCATATTGACACATTGTCTATGAAAATTGGTTTACATTTGTCATGAGACGGGTGGGAAATAAAGCGAATGTATTAATTTAAAGGGGTGGGAATGTAAAGACAATAGGCTTTACAATTTAGGCCAAATTGATATGGTGCGAGAATCCACCCCCTGTCCCTATCCAATCAGAAGTAGTGGCCCCATATTTTAGTAACATTAAGGGGAGGTACATGGGCGTAGAAGGGTATAATAGAATATAGCATTAGTTAATTAGTCATGAGCATGCGTTCATGAAGAACAGGCGTCCATGCTGCCAGAGCGCTCTTAGCTCCAGACTGCCAAGCTGATCGGTTGCTGACTGAATCCCTGTCCAGAGAGAGGTCCTGAGGAGGGGGCGGCAGAGTCCATTAGAAGGAAGGCACGGGAGAATCGAGGAGAAGTCGAATATCAGAGAGGGGAACGACGTAGGCGTCGTTGTAGAGAGGTCACCGGTCCTGTCCTGATCCTGGAGGAGGTCTTTTGCTCTTCATCCTTCCTGGGTCCTATTCTTTCAACTCCTTGGCTAAGGGGTTTGGTTCTCGCACTTAGGTAAATATAATGCAACCTTTAGTTGCGCTGCTGTCTCTATCTTCTCTTTTTCTCTAAACACCGTCATTGATTAGCAATAATCATTTCTATGCTTAATCTTGGGTATTGCGATTAAGTATCATGTGGCTCTGTATTTTACTCTGCTAAATCTTTAGATAAACATTTTAAAACTTCCTGACTCAGTGATTATTTCAGGATTTGTACTATAATGAATGTCACTCATTTTAAATTTCCCAATTAGCAAAGGATTCATTGGTAAGTCATTACTCTTCAATCAGGAGGTAATTGGTAGCAGGGATTTGATAGAGAGTAACAACTGATAAAACCCAGCGTAAGTATTAGCGTAGTATGAATGTATGGGCCCAAGTGAGTATCTAGTGTATGAATGCTGTTTGCTAATATCGCGCTGGATCAGTTTTCTGGTAATCAGAGGATGGTTACTCTTTGTTAATTGGGTAATGAGAATTTTTATTTGTATTTTTATGAACTAACATCCGTGTTCAAAGTTTTGTTTTATGTTGTCCAGAATACCCCGGGGTAAAAGGAATAGCGGATGGTAAGTGGAAGCCATACTGCAGTGAGGTTATCTGTCAGGCAGAAATAGTACTGAAAAGTTAAGCAGGACTTTCAGTACTCGTTAGGGACTCTATGCGTGTGAGTAATAGCAAAAGAGTACGCTGGTAAAAATTTGATGTTATATCACCTAGAAAGGGTAACATTGGAGAAGTAACAGGTACTTCTGGAGCTTGTGTGAAGAGTAAACGGAAGGGTTTTACTCGTAGTGTATGTTTAGTAAACGGAAAGGTTTTACTAAGTGTGAGAGAAAACTATCTTTTCTATTTTAGAGAAACTGGCACAATAGCGAATGTTTTATGTTGTTACTGAAATTTAATTAAGATTTATAGAGAAAATAAGTTTGCGTACATTTTTGTAAAGAGAGGGTCAGTTGCCGGAGAGGGAGCTGACGTCACAAAACGCCGCGCTGAGATTGGTTGAATCAGCGGGAGTGGAAAAACCCTTGTAGAGGAGGGGTCAGTAGTCAGGAGTAGTACTGACGTCACAGGTGCCGCGCTGGGATTGGTTAAACCAGCAAGGACAGAAAAGAGCAGATTGTAAAGGAGGGGTTGACAGATAAACGTCACCAAAAGGCCGCGCAAGGATTGGCTCGGAAATAAAAGATAGCAGACATTTGATTGGTCAAAATTATAGAAGCGAAATTCTTAGTGGATAAAGATTGCATGTTAAAACGCGATCCGACTTTAACAGGAATTCGTCAGGATAGGAGATATTTAGGCTTTGCAGAATATAATTTTATACATCGGTACTTACCTAAGATGTACGGAGAAAGGAGAAAAATATCATTTTTACAAAAGATTAAGAATTATTTTAAAAAGGACAAACCAATCAAAACTAGAGAAGGAATTATTATTCCACCAGCTAAAACGCCCGCTTCATTTATGATGATGGAGAGAGGTTATCATACTTGTGTATGGATGGAGAATTGGATAGAATATACCAAAAATGATGGAATACTAGCATTTCCCGAGAATGGCACGTTCAATGGGCGAATTCTACAAAACTTAAGATTGAGGATGAATGACTTAGAACCCAGACCTAGATTAACTCAGTACGAAGCTCTAGAAGAATGGGAAACCGAGGCATTTGAGCGGGACCGTTCTAGAAGTAATAGGAGTTATCCAGGATTTTTCCCCAGATATCTACGTGAGTCTAGGGACGGTCAGATGAAACAATGGAGAAGGGCAATGATTACTGAAGGATTATATCCATTGTTCTCAGCAGAGGAGAAATTAGGAAGTAAGTGCACAGAAAAGACAAAACATTTAATGAGAAATGAGGAGTCTGAAGACGAATTCATGGAGGAAATGTTAAGAAATCCCCCACCATATCAGGAAGGGACAAGTGGATGCACCCCAAGTGCACCACCAAAAACTCTATTAGTGCCATAGGTAATGCATGAATTCACCCCGAGTAGAATACTTCATGACAAAGAAAAGGAAGCTCTAGAGAAGACCAGAGCAGAATTAATACAGAAAATAACCCAGATAAAAGTACATCCTGATTCGTTGACCATACCTGTAACAATTGGTCCAGTAGTTCCATTATATGGTACTCAGGGAAGTTGTCCTCCACCGATACTTACACCTACTGCTGGGAATAATCCAAAACCTGAAGCTCCAGTTATAATTGAGGATCAATTTAGTGACTGTGAATCCACAATATCACTCATGGACTTGCCTATTCGAGGGTCTGTAAATAGCACTCCCAGAAAAGATGTACCTGGATGTTCAAAGGATGTAAGTTTAATAACTTCATCGGGAGCAAAAGTGCTACCATAGTAACACCTGAAGATCTAGAAAGATGGGTGCAAGGGTCAGTTAAACAGTGCACACCTCCGAAAATAATGGACATTCATAAATTGAAAGTCGAATTAGAAGAAATAATAGCAGGAAATGTAGGACTAGAACGCTTAAATACCTATGATGAAGAAGAATTATTGTTCCTGTGTAGGAGTATCACCAGAAATGTAAGGATATTCCATGAAAAATTATCCAATTTAGCACTACAGATGGGAATAGAAATAGGGAGATCAAAGGTATTACAGAAACCCTATAGAGCAGAATTTTCAGACAAAGATTTAGAAAATATGAATGCCTCTGGAAGAAGATTACAAATAAGAGAATTAATGTTAGTTTTGCAAAAATGGGGAGACCTAGATAAATGGAAAACTAGGTGGGCCAAGAAAAAGGAAGAAGCACGAACAAGTAGAACAGCATCAGAATATGTGATGAAAGAAACAGGGAAAGCAGACCAGATGTATCCAATGCGAGAAGTTGCGGGAGGAGGATATGTACATGTCCCATGGAGCAGACAGGATATTTTGTCATTTACGAATGATTTTCCAAAATTGAGAGAAAAACCAATTGAATGGTACAAGCAGGTTGACAGGTTTGTGAAGGTGTCAAAGGTATTGTTGAAGGATTTGGATGGTTTGTTTGACATAGTGGTACCTGCCGATTTGTGGACAGATTGTAAAATTACAGTTGATTGGCCTTGTGATGAATATCCTAGAGATCCGAAAACAGGTGCCCCGTCAAATGATGTGATGAAAAAGTATCAGCAAGTGATAACTTACCTGAAAGGGAAAATACCACCGAAAGAAACAGATTGGGTAAAGATAGATCGAACTACCCAAGAAGCTAATGAATCAGTACATTCCTACTATGAGCGTCTATTGCAGGTATTTAAACAGTATAGTGGATTTGAGGACATTGGAGACAAGAACATGAGTCAGTTTGTGTATCGATTTGTTTATGGTCTAAAGCCAGAAATTTGTCAGATGATTAAGCAGCATATGCTGTGTTGGCAAGGAAGCCGATTGACGAGATTTTGAAGTATGCGAAATATTGTGGAGATGATATTGAGGATAGACATAAGAAATTGCAGGAAAAAGTGATGTGGGCACAGGTGAAAATGGCTGAGAAACAGGGAATCAATTTGGAAAATCCGAGTGAAAATCAAGGAAAAGATTCTGGAACGAATGGTGATACTGGGAATGGTGGAAAATTTAGAGGACGAATGAGTAGAGAAGAAGCTAAAAGAAATTTCCTTGTCATGGATGCGGAAAATTGGGGCATTGGAAGGATAAATGTAAAAAGATTCGGAATAATAATGGCCCAAATCAAAATTTAAATCCACAGATGCAGAATGACTCACAGCAGGGTGTAAATCCTCAGAGTCAGTTGCCACCTGCACCTATTCAGGGTAATGTAAGCAGAGCAAAGCATGGTACAGACATCGGATATCCAGGAGGAAGTGGTAAGAATGATTATATGACATCACAATTTCTTTTGCAGGACGATTTCTGTAAATTCAGTCCATGACGGTGCCTAGGAGAGGGGAAGAAGGAGTGCATACTTGGCGCATCCTTACAGGTAGATCAGTCAGGTCCATATGTTGAAGGGAATGTGAAAGGTAATAATATTACTTTCCTTTTGGACACTGGTGCTACCAGGTCTACTGTGAGAACAGCACACATTCCAGACCTTCCTCTCTCTGGTGAAAATATCCAAGTAGTGGGGGTAGCTAATCAGCGGATTAGAACACCTCTTACCGAACCAATGGAAGTTAAAATTGGAAACTTCAGAGAAATGCATCAATTTGTAGTGTGTGATTCTAGTCCAGTAAACTTATTAGGTAGGGATTTGTTGTGCAAGATGAATTGTACCATTTTCTGCACACCGGATGGTGTGGCAGTTCAGACACCAGATGAAGATCATGTATATAAAATTATGATTGCAAAACAAGGTACAGAAGTAGACGAGATGTTTTCGTTAATAACAAAAGATGAGTTGCCAGAAGAATTAAAAGGTACAGTAAACCCCATAGTATGGGATTTCACCGGAAAAGAAGTAGGACTTATGGCTAAAATAGATCCAGTTAAAATTACTGTAAAGGAAGGTGCAATTTTCCCAAATACCAGACAGTACAAAATGAGTACAGAAGTAAAAGCAGGAGTCATTGAAGAAATAAATCGAATATTAGAACAAAATATCTTAAAAGAAGTAATGAGTAGCCCATGTAATTCACCTATAATGGGGTTAAAGAAACCTAGTGGAAAATATAGGATTGTTCAGGACCTGAGAAAAATAAATAAGATTGTGGGACCATGTTGTCCCATAGTGCCAAATCCTGCAGTAATTCTATACCAGATTCCGTGGAGTGCAGGATGGTTCACAGTAATTGATTTGTGTCAAGCATTCTTTTCAATACCATTACATCCAGACAGCCAGTATCTTTTCTCATTTAAATTTGAGAACAAGGTCTATGTGTGGAATCGTGTTCCTCAGGGGTACACAGAAAGTCCTTCTATTTTCAACCAGATACTGAAAAAGTGCCTTGAAAAACTAGTGATGCCAGGAAGCTCAGTCTTAGTCCAATATATCGACGACTTATTGGTGGCATCGAACACCAGAGAGGACTGTGCTGTTGATTCCATAGCATTGTTAAATCTTTTGGCAGAAGAAGGACATAAAGTCTCACCTGAAAAATTGCAATTCTGTACAACAGCTGTTAAATATCTGGGACACCAAATTGAGAGGGGAAAAGAAGAGTAACAGCTGAAAGAGTAGCTTTAATAAAGAAAATGCAAATGCCTGTAACACAAAGACAAGTGAGAATGTTCCTAGGAATAGTAGGTTACTGTCGACAATGGATACCAGGATTTTCCATGTTGGCTAAGCCCTTAATTAACATGACAAAAAACGAAAGCAAAGGACCCTGTTGAGTGGGAGGATGAAAGTGTAAAAGCTTTTGTAAAATTGAGAAATGTCCTATGTTCAGCACCTGCCTTAGGCATGCCTGATTATAAAAGAGAATTTGCATTGTTCTGTCATGAGAGAGAAAATTGTGCACTTTCTGTCCTAACTCAAAGACATGGGCTAGAAAGACGTCCTATAGCATATTTTTCTGCTACATTGGACCCAGTAGCAGCCGCGTTGCCAGGCTGCTTAAAAGCAGTAGCGGCTACTTGTTTGAGCATTGAACAAAGTGAGTCAATTGTGATGGGACACCCTGTAAAAGTGTATGTTTCACATGCAGTTGTCATTTTGTTGACAAGAACCCGAACTCAACATCTTACTCCTAGTCGGCTGACTAAATATGAAAGAATAATAATGGGAGCTGAAAATGTGATCATGGTAAGGTGTACCATAATAAATCCAGCAACCTTACTACCAGACCCATATCATGAGAGAATTAAAGATGATGAAGACGATGAACATGATTGTATACAAATTACAGAATTATGCACAAAACCACGCCCAGATATAGAGGAACAGCCTCTTAAAAAGCCAGACAGGCAGCTATTTGTTGATGGTTCATGTCAAAGACATGAAGATGGTAAACTAACTGCTGCCTATGCGGTATGTGAATTAACTGGAATAGTTGAAGCATCTTATTTACCAGGAGTCAAATCTGCACAAGTAGCTGAATTGATTGCGTTGATAAACGCATGCAAAATTGGGAGGAATCAGAGAGTGACCATATTTACAGATAGCCAATATGGTTACGGGGTTGTGCACGATTTTGGCCAACTATGGATGCAGAGGGATTTCATGACTTCTTCAGGATCCCCCATTAAAAATGGACAAATTGTAAGGGAATTGCTAGAAGCAATACATCACCAAAAGAATTGGGTGTGGTGAAATGTGCCGCACACCAGTCAGGAGATGACTGGGTGGTAGTCGGCAACAGATATGCAGATCTGGTGGCTCAACATTGTGCCAAAACCAGAATGTCAGTCAATAAGAGGGTGGAAAGAATGGGAATCAGCTGCCAACTCATGCTGTATATGCCACCTGAAACTTGGAATGACGTCAAGAAATTGCAAGATGAGGTTGGTGAAAGTGAGAAGAATTTGTGGATCAAAGTGGGTTGTTCCCAAAGAGGAGATGATGAAGTGTGGATCAGTGCTGATGGCAGACCAGTCATGCCAGACTGTTTACTCTCACAAATGGCTAGAATGCATCATGGAGACACACACATAGGAAGAGATGCAATGATTAGGCTGTTCAGACAAAATTGGTACAATCCCAAATTCAGGGCTGTTGCAGAGAGTCTTTGCCAGAGATGTCTAACTTGCCAGATGCATAATCCGGGGAGGAAGACAGTAATTGGATTTGGAAAAATTGGAAAGGCAGAGGGTCCATTTATGAGACTTCAGTTTGATTTCATACAGTTACCACCATGTAGAGGGCTGAAATATGTACTAGTCATAGTGTGCCTGTTTTCAAAGTGGGTGGAGGCTTACCCTACTAGGAGAAATGACAGCATTACAGTTGCAAAACTGTTGCTACGAGAGCTCATTCCTAGGTTTGGTTTTCCAGTAACTTTGGAATCAGATAGAGGAAAACATTTTAACAGCGAAGTGATCAAACTAATCTGTGAAGCATTCCAAATCCAACAGAAACTGCACTGTGCATATCGTCCAGAAGCTTCTGGAGTGGTTGAACAATTGAATGGCACTATAAAGTCAAGATTGGGAAAATGTGTGCATCCACATCATTAGAGTGGCCAGATGCATTGCCACTCGTTTTAATGGGACTCAGAAGTATACCTGACAGAACCACAGGATTGAGCCCACATGAAATAATGATGGGAAGAGCAATGAGACAAACACATGTTCCCACAAACAAACTGGTGAATATATCTGATGATATGGTTCTGGACTATTGCAAAGGATTGGCTGACCTAGTGCGTTCTGTCTCTCATCAGGTTGGAGAAGACGCAGTTTCCAGGCAGCCCGAGCAAGAACATGATCGGAATCCTGGTGACTGGGTGGTAGTGAAGAATCACACCAGAGAAACGTGTCTATCACCTAGATGGGGCAGACCGTGTCAAGCCATACTGACAACGAATACAGCAGTGAAGTGTGCCGGATTTCCTAATTGGATTCATGTAAGTCACACCAAGAGAGTACCAGATCCCGAGGAAGAGAATCCTCAGAAACCGCCAATCACTGAAGAAGCTGAAGGTTGCCCAGCTGAAGGATCTCAGGTTCGCGATTCCAGAGAAGCTGAAGAAGAACAACCGAGCACAAGTCAGGATTGGATACCCGTGGTAGAGGTTCCTGAAATATACCACAGAACAAGAAGTCAAGCGAAATTGGAAGAAATTGAAGAAGATCAGATAGGTGAAGAAGAAGCAGTTCAGGAACAAGAAGAAAAGACACTAAGAAATCCTGAACAAGGTCAGATAGGGAAAGGAAACTGGACTCAAAACAGTGAAGACCTAATAGACTTTGAACAGGGACAGACAGGTCTAGAAGAATCCGGTCAGGCTGCAGAAGTTCACAGTGCAATAAGCCCTGATCAGAACAAGTTAGATCAAGAAGAGTACACAGAAGAAGAAAACCTTGAAAAACATGAACTTGAAGAAATAAATAAAGAACAAGGTCAGTTAATGGAAACTCACAGTGTAGCTGTTACAGAGAAACCAATTAGAGCTGAAAAGGAGCAAACAAGAAACACAGTAATTGAAGAACACAAAACAGTGCTAAGCAGTGAAATTAACGAGATCTCTAAAGACGAAAACAAAGAAACAGTGCCAACAAAGAAAACAAGAAAAGGAGATCATTGGCCGAGTGTCATTAAAAGAGTAAAGTACCACATAACAACCAGAAGTGATGATCCAGATCAAGTACCTGAAGTATCAAGACAAACCGATCAAGAGAAAAAGACAGAGAAAAGAAGAAGTAAAAGACTGAAACTTGTGAATAACAAATTCAAGGGTCCTGACTGGACTTATATCATTCTTGAAGATTTTGAAAGCTCAGAGTCAAGTGACAGTGGTGGCGAAGGAACAAGTGCAGAATTGACGTACGAAGAAGAAACAAGACCACCCTGACTAAGCAAAAGAATAAGCTAAAGAAAAGAAGAAAAGATAAGAAGAGCAATCTTCCTTGTCGAAAAATGCCTGACGATAGAGTTGCTGGGAGACCAAAACAGAGATGTTGTAGAAGATGCTGTGCATTATGCATATGTAGTCTAGTAATGGTGCTTATAGTATGGTTAGTCCTGATTGTAGCAGTTCCTTACCTTATGATAATAGATAAAAAGATTAATAATGAAACTAAAGGGAGGACAGCAAACATGAAGGGCAATAGAGTAGAACTAATGGCAGAAGAGTGAACCAGAAATTCATCATGAAATAACTGACAACGACACTAGTCTAAACGTTTTCGCAAAGTTATTGTTTCAATATGTAGACACAATGGAAGTTAGTAATTGTTATGTCTGTATGAAGTTACCTGAATCAGTAGCAGAAGGATTAACATACCATCACTTACCACTGACATATGGTATATCATGTAGTGTTTTGTCTAGTTTATTTTATAGAACAGGGAGACTTTAGTATTATTATTCAAACTTAGATGTGATATTTTCTGAGGTTCCGATTCGCAAGAGTATGAACCCAGTGCTTAGTAGTCAAGACGCACAGTTTATGGGAGAATTTTTCTTATAAATGAAAGCAATAGACATAACACATGCACATAGACACAATCTAACATGTTCATTACTTGAAGAAGAGAAGATATTTTTGAATTTAGTAGAAGATAGAAGACAAGATTTTCAAAAGAAAGCTTCTGAGCATAAGGCTCATTTGCCACCTTGGGCGGAGAAAGAAGGGAGTTACACACCTGGCAAGGCTCAAGCTGCTATGGCTCTGGATTTTGTAAAGACAGGAAAAATTTGTCTTCATAGGTTAAAGACTGATTATAACAATGTTTTCATCGGTACCAGTGAATGTGAACACAATTTTTTAATTCTTGGAGGTTGGGGACTCAAAGGAGGAACAGATTCAGTTTTTCCTGGAATCTATTATGTGTGTGGGAATAAGGCTTACTTTAGGCTTCCTGCACGGTGGTATGGAAGTTGTTATTTTGGAATAGTATTTCCAAAGATATACCACGTAAAAAGAAACACTGAGAGCAATGAAAACAATAACGAATTAATACGTAGTAAAAGAGCTAGTTTTTCTGAAATTGTAGGTGATATATTTGGTGCATTGATACCTTCAGTGGGAATAATTCTGAACTCAAGGAAAATATGTAAATTGTCTACAGTAGTTGATCGTTTATCAACAGATACTGCAGGAGGGTTTCTAATGATTAATGCAGAAATGGTTGCGATTAGATCTATGGTGATGCAAAATCGACTTGCTCTTGATATTATATTGGCAAAGAGGGCGGAGTCTGTAAATTATTGAAGACGAAACATTGTTGCACTTATATTCCTGATAAGAGTGCAGAAATTGGAACGTACATACAGAATATAACTAAACTTGAGAAAGAACTTAAACCACTGGAAGTTGATAGTGTATGGGAAAGATTGACAAATAGTATCTCGTCAATTGGAACCTGGTTTGCTAATATAGGGAAAGGACTTATAGGTCAAATATTAGTACCCTTAGCAGGGATAGCAATAATAATTTTGGCAATAACAATATGGTGCAAATGCTGTAAAAAGAATGGAACATATAAGGTGACAGGAAGAGGAAAGAAACGAAAGGTAGATGAAATCGAACTTGAAGAGTGGAGAAGTGAATTATACAAGAAATTTAAAGGAGATTGTAAAAATAGAAAGTGTAAAGATGAGAATGAAGTAATTTGCTAGAAGTTGGCATCTGATTGAGGGTAGTGTTTTGATGGTTCAGAAACGCCATCAGAGAGGGATTGATGGAGCAAGGTTTCATAAATGAAACTTGCTTGTATTCAATCCTCCTCACAGTATTAATTTATTAAACTTGTATTGTTAATACTAACCTTTGCATTCACGACACGACAGAAAAGGAAGCTTGCCTATGTGTTTTACTAATGAATAACGCTTGTTTGTAATCCAAAATGGCCGCTATGCGCGGGAAAGCTCAATGCGCATGTCGCAACCATATCACATGGTGTGACGTCTTTCTTTGCTTGGTGGGAAACTTCTGCTTCTGCGCAGTGTGCATTAAAATGGCTGTTTAATGTTTTCACATGCTTCAGCTTGCTCTTATGTCATTACTAAATTGTCGTTTCCTAACGCTACTAACGCGGGTTAGGATATATAATTAAATGGGAATAGAATAGAAAAAGTGGGCATACAGTGAAACCTTTTATTTGTGATTTTAATATTTTCTTCTTGCACTTTTATTAGTTCGTAAACTTGGGCCTGGGTTGGTGACCTGAAACTCGAGAGGCAAATGGTTCTGCGCATGTGTCCTGTGTGCCTGCCAAATGAAGTCAATCTGGACGTCGTCCAAGGCCGCGACCCGATGGCCGAAGATGCTGTATTTTGGCTTTCCTGTTGCATATTGACACATTGTCTATGAAAATTGGTTTACATTTGTCATGAGACGGGTGGGAAATAAAGCGAATGTATTAATTTGAAGGGGTGGGAATGTAAAGACAATAGGCTTTACAATTTAGGCCAAATTGATATGGTGCGAGAATCCACCCCTGTCCCTATCCAATCAGAAGTAGTGGCCCCATATTTTAGTAACATTAAGGGGAGGTACATGGGCGTAGAAGGGTATAATAGAATATAGCATTAGTTAATTAGTCATGAGCATGCGTTCACGAAGAACAGGCGTCCATGCTGCCAGAGCGCTCTTAGCTCCAGACTGCCAAGCTGATTGGTTGCTGACTGAATCCCTGTCCAGAGAGAGGTCCTGAGGAGGGGGCGGCAGAGTCCATTAGAAGGAAGGCACGGGAGAATCGAGGAGAAGTCGAGTATCAGAGAGGGGAACGACGTAGGCGTCGTTGTAGAGAGGTCACCGGTCCTGTCCTGATCCTGGAGGAGGTCTTTTGCTCTTCATCCTTCCTGGGTCCTATTCTTTCAACTCCTTGGCTAAGGGGTTTGGTTCTCGCACTTAGGTAAATATAATGCAACCTTTAGTTGCGCTGCTGTCTCTATCTTCTCTTTTTCTCTAAACATCGTCATTGATTAGCAATAATCATTTCTATGCTTAATCTTGGGTATTGCGATTAAGTATCATGTGGCTCTGTATTTTACTCTGCTAAATCTTTAGATAAACATTTTAAAACTTCCTGACTCAGTGATTATTTCAGGATTATGTACTATAATGAATGTCACTCATTTTAAATTTCCCAATTAGCAAAGGATTCATTGGTAAATCATTACTCTTCAATCAGGAGGTAATTGGTAGCAGGGATTTGATAGAGAGTAACAACTGATAAAACCCAGCGTAAGTATTAGCGTAGTATGAATGTATGGGCCCAAGTGAGTATCTAGTGTATGAATGCTGTTTGCTAATATCGCGCTGGATCACCACCACTGCCCAGGCTCGTGTCCCTGTCTTAACTGGTAAAACCTCAGAAGACTCGCGACTCTTCCACACCTGGATGACCGCAACAAGCAATGAGTTAATCCCACTAGAACTACCCAATAAGAAAGCGAAAACCAAAACTCATAAAGCCCCCTGGTTTAGGCCCGCCTTAGCTTAACTACATCTCCAATGTAAGCAATTGGAGCGCAAGTGGAGAAGAGTGTATGATGCAGCAGATCAAAAAGCATTCAAAACAAGCAGGAGGCAATACCATACACATATCAAATTAGCGAAAAAAGAGTATTACTCCAACAAAATACTTGAGGCCAACCAAGACCAAAAAACCATATTCTCAATTATAAAGTCCTTCACCGACCCCAAAGCATTGCATAAAGAAATTCCTCCCTCTCAGAGTTTATGCGACCAGATCTCGATCTTTTTTGAAGAAAAAATCCAGAATATCCAAAAGGATTTTGTAACGTCCCCCGCACAAAACCGTGACTTGGACTTGGAGCCCAACCCAACCAGTACTGGTCACTCACTCCAAACCTTCGAACCAGTCTCGCTTGAGCAGACACGGGCTGCAATTGCAGCCTGTAAATCAGGCTCTCCCTTGGATGCATGCCCCCCCACGATTCTTCACCAAATTATAGACATTGTTAACCCGGTAATCAACCAGATAGTCAATTCCTCATTACTCTCAGGCACAGTTCCAGACGAATGGAAGCTAGCCATAGTAAAACCACTGAAAAAAAAGCAAAACATAGACTCATCCAACCTCTCCAATCTCCGCCCTATATCACTCCTCCCGATACTGGGCAAAATCACGGAAAGACTAGTCCACAAAGAACTAACTAAGTTCCTTGAAACCGCCATGATCCTTCACCCTGGGCAATCAGGCTTCCGCCCCAAGCATTCCACAGAATCTGCACTCCTGGAAATATCGGACACTCTAAAAACTATAGCGGACAAAGGCAGGAAGGCAGTTCTGCTCGACCTACCTGTCGCATTTGATAACATCTCACTTGTATTCTCCTCGCAAGGCTCAAATCCAGTGGCATCTCTAATACTGTACTAGCATGGATTGAGTCCTTTCTCACCAATAGCAGGCAAGCAGTGTCCCTCGGAACGTTCCTCTCTACTGAACACCCCATTGCAACTGGAGTACCACAGGGCTCATCCCTCAGCCCGCTGTTGTTCAACATATACATGACCCCTCTCAACTCCTTGATATCTTCTTTTGAGACTGAAGTAACGTCCTACACAGACGATACACAATTGATTCTATCCCTAGACAAAGACTCCACCAACGCTGAACTCAATTTCAAACTATGTCTAGCTGAGGTCATCCAGTGGATGAAGGACAACCACCTCAGGTGTAATACAGACAAAACCGAGATCCTACTGATAGGAAAAGACAATCCCTTCCAGCCAAGTGTTGGTGGCCGGATGGTGCGACACCACCTCCCACTACTGTTAAGGTAGCCAAAAACCTAGAAGTGCAATTCGACACCTCTCTCTCCTTCCGACTACATGCATTGACAGTTGCAGGGACTTGCTTTAATCTTATCAAGTCATTAAAAAAATTCTTTGACTTCATCCCCCTTACTGCAAGGAAGACAGTTGCGGTGGCACTGATCCTCTCACGCCTGGACTACTGCAACAGCCTCCTGGCAGGAGCAAATGAACAAACACTAAAAAGACTCCAAGTGGTACAACACGGTGCAGCCCGCTTAGTCCTGAAATCACCACGGAGGTCCTCTGCATCAGCAGCACTTAAAACCCTCCATTGGCTTCCACTGCAATAAAAGAATCCTATTTAAGATACTCTTAATCACTTTCAGAGCATCACTAAACTTAGGCTCAAAGTACCTCTCAGCCAGATTCACCCTATACACCATGATCAGGACTCTCAGATCCTCATCATCAAACCTCCTCAAACCCCCCTGCTTTAGGTACAAAACCAAGGGAGGAAAAACAGTAGCCGCAATAGGAACTAAAGCCTGGAACCTCTTGCCAACACACCTGAGGCTGTTGAAAACAGAGATACAGTTTAGGAAGGCACTGAAAACTTGGATCTTCGAATCCTCAGACTAATTCTTCCTATCCCTCATATAGGTTCCCAGCGGCTCCATCTCAACCTTCCTCCGACTAGCGCCAGGATGCTCCTTTCGGAGTGACAGCCCGCGCTCTATAAATGCAACAATCAAATCAAATCAAATCAAACCTCACTTGAAATGCATACTCCTAAATTGCAGATCGGCCTGGAAACATGCAGCTGACATTGCAGACCTTATCCTTACCCATGACCCTGACCTACTCCTTCTAACTGAAACATGGCTAAAGAACGACTCTGCACCAATCCTTGACATTCTAATCCCTCTAGGCTATGACATCATAAGAGCAGATAGACCGAAAAGATCTGGGGGTGGCATAGCCTGCATATACCGCATCAATCTCACGGCGACTCAGTCACAATCTATCGACCTTACCATGTGCGAATACCTAGGCATAAACATTGCGAGTAACAACAGCCCCCTATGTAAATTACATTTGATCTACCACCCTCCTGGAAACAATCTCGCATTCACTGAACAAATCATGGAAATCATCTCTTTCAACGAGGGGCAACACTGCCCCCAAATCTTCCTTGGTGACTTCAATCTTCATTGGAACGACCATAATGACCCCACAGTGAATAGCCTAAAAACCTTCTTAACTGACCTCAAACTTGTCCAATTCTGCAATAGCCCAACGCACATTCTGGGCGCAACAGTGGATCTGGTCATTGCCAGGTCAAACTCCATCATACTCAAATCGATCGTCCCTTGTGACTGGACGGACCACCACTGCATCTCCTTCCTCATCACTGAACCAACGAAGACACATAAACTCCAACTTAAGAAACCCAAACAATAGTAAAGAAACACGCGCAACATTAACCGCAACGACCTGACATCCCTCACCAACAATTTACTATCGCCACCAGCAGACCTGACAGATGTCCACGACCTCACAACCCACTACAACAAGTCGATGACTAGCATTCTTGACACAGTGGCACCTTTCAACTAAAAAGACCCTCCTTTAAAGACTTTAAACCTTGGTACAATGGGAGCCTAAATGATCAACGACGCAACCTAAGACTAGTGGAACGGGCCTGGAGATCCGCACCGTCCCTAGAGCACCTTAAACAACTAAGATCAAGGAGGAGTAATTACAACAAACACATCAGAATTTCAAAAGCTAATTTCTTCAAAGATCATCTAAACAATGCTAGAACTCGACCAAGAAAACTATTCGAAATTATCAAACTTCAGTCCGCTCAACATTCCACCGACTCCTCAGTAGGCCCCAACCTGCAACCTAATTGCAACACATTTTCCGCCCACTTCTTGGAAAAATCCAAAATGATAGAAATAGAGCTCCTTACAGCAAATGAACAACTCACATTGTCGCCCCCTCCCAACCCCCAGACGCCGCAATCTGCACAAACACCTATCCAACATGAATTTACCCTCAAAAACAATGCGTCCTGGAACACTTTCAAAAACCTTGACGAAAATGACATCCTCAAGTTAGTAACAACACTCAAACCATCAAATCACTTCTGCGATCCGCTTCCAGCCAACATGTTCAGCGAGATCAAAACTGCTCTTATACCCATCTGGACAAAGATAGTGAATGCATCTCTAGCGCGAGGAACCCTACCAAGCTGCCTAAAAGAAGGTCAGGTAACCCCCATTCTAAAAAAACCAACAGCTGACCACACAATTCCAGATAACTACCGTCCAATATCCACTATTGCTTTCCTAGCAAAACTACTGGAGAAGTGCGCCCATTCCCAACTATGCAACCATATAGCCCCATTCCACCTCATCGACCAGTTCCAATCAGGCTTCCGGCAGAACCACAGCACGGAAACTGCCCTGACTCACATCGTCGATGACACACTCAGAATACTAGATCAAAATGAATCCTGCCTCCTAATCCTCCTAGACCTATCATCAGCCATCGATACGGTCAAACATAACAGTCTCCTGGACCTACTTGAACACAGAATGGGTTTATCAGGAGCTGCCCTAAAGTGGTTCGCCTCCTTCTTAGACAACCAAACTCAAAGAATTAAGATTAACAAATCACTGTCCACGACCACGCCAGTCACACTGGGAGTCCCTCAAGGTTCCACCTTATCTCCTACCCTCTTCTATCTATTCATGGAGCCCTTAACTAAAATTCTGAAACTCTCCAATATCCATTACCACATGTATGCGGATGATACCCAACTATACCTAAAAATATCAACATCCGCCTACTCAACACAACTTTACAAAAACCCCACATCTGGCTGACAAAAAACCCCTTCAAACTCAATGCGCTCAAAACAGACCTTCTCTTAATCTCCCCACCACAAGGACAAGGTGACATAGTAAACTGGATGAAACACTTAACAGCCTTCAACTGCAAACCTCACGTTATCGATTCCACAAGATCACTGGGTATAATACTTGACAAGAATCTCAACATGAGGGATCACATCAGCACAGCCACCAGAGGAGCCAAATTTCATATGAGCATTCTCAGAAAACTAAAACCCTTCCTCAATGACAACAACCTGAAAATAGCAGTTCAAGCTCTAGTTATACCCAGAATAGACTATGGGAATACAACCCTATGTGGCTTGCCGAGATCCAGTCTGGCTCCTTTAAGAGCCTCACTCAACGCGGCTGCAAGACTTGTCACTGGCTCCAAAAAGAACCACATCACCCCTGATCTAAAGGAACTGAATTGGCTCCCCTATGAGGCAAGAGCACAGCTAAAGATTGCATGCATGACACACAAAGCCCTACACTTTAACACACCAAAGTATCTAGCCAATATACTGGAATTATCAGGCAACAGCAAAACTTTGAGAAGCACCAGCACCCTGCTATTGAAACCGCAAAAATTTAGGAAAAAGAAAACCTACTCATGCACCTTCTCTGGCCTAGCACCTAGGATCTGGAACGCCCTGCCCCGGCTATCAGAATGAACCCCTCCACCACCTACTTCAAAAAAGAAGTCAAACTACTTCTAATGAATAAAACTCTCTCCTGATCCCAGCCCTGTGGCGAGTTGATACCAACCAGAAGCTGCTCACCTACCAGGATTCGTGATGAACTCTAAGCGAGAATGACTAACAAACTCCTGACCTTCAACGAGAACCTACAACATATACGATCTCATGTTAGCTACTCATTTCTATGTGAATAGCGCTCAATTTTTCTTTTGATGTAACTTTTGTAAAGTGCTCTGATACCCTCAACGGGTCGCAGTCCGCGCTATTTAAAACTTTATAAATAAATAAAAATAAATTTGAGCATGGGGTGCGGACTGGGGCATTCCCCTAGGTGATGACACTCAACATCATATCTCTCTATGCAGATGAACTCCTTCTACATCTTTGAGACCTGTGGTTGGACCCCTTTACACTAGCTCACATGCTCATCAATTTTTCTGCCCTCTCGGGCCTGAAGGTAAATTGGGTGAAATTATGTTTGTTCCCATTCACACCAATATGTCCCGACCCTGCCCCTACACTCAGCGCTGTCCCCATAATATGGCAACCTAATACATTCCGATACTTAGGAATTAGGATTTATCATCAACCAGCTGACCTGCTGGAGGGCAACCTTACAAGAGCGGCGACGGCTATTAGATCCCAGATGGTTTTCTGGTGCACGCTAGTCCTATCGGTTATGGGTCGGATAGCTCTACTTAAAATGGTGGTCCTACCGAGACTCTTATACTATTTCACTAACTTGCTTTACTATGTCGCACCCCCCTTCTTTTGCGTATTTGAAAGCAACATGAGGGAATTTATCTGGAGTTGTTCCCATTGTTGAGTAGCGTTCTCTAAGCTATATTGTCCACAGATCAGGGAGGGCTAGCAGTCCCAAATATGGAGCAATACTATCTCGCTTCCCAGCTTCAGTGGGTGGCCAGATGGATGGCGGGACTCCAGCTCTCTGACACAGCCACAAACTCACCGCCCTGGTCACTCCAGTCGCTGTTCCGACTGTTTCACCTCTGCACGTGGGGTAGGCCAAAGTACTCCCTATTACTTGGAGTCGCACACTGTTGCTACTGCAGAAGTTTATACCTTACACATACGACAACCCCATTTGCACCGGCACTATCCATATAAGCACACCCGAGGTCCAACAGTTACCACATCCTGCTATCTTATGATACACTGGTGGAGGAAGACAGCCTACACCCGGGTCAATTTTTATTGTATGCTTCATTAATTGCAGCTTTGGGACGCCGATGGGGAGACATGACAGGTGACCGTCAGGCTAACCTCCTTATCCAATACCTACATGTAATGGGAACGGGCAGGCACTTCACCAGATGGTTCGCTGCCTCACTGCGTCATCACATGGCGGTGTCGCTCTCCCCCCTAAGACAGCCCTGGGAGATGGACCTGACCCGCCCCTGCGCAGACATGGAATTGGCCGCAATCTTGAAAAGTCCTAATAGGATTTTACTCAGAATGCCTGTTTTCACCTAATTCAATATTACATCACACAAAGAGCATATCTCACCACATCTAAAGTTAAATGTTACTTCCACCGCACTGATGCAACATGCCCTAGAGGCCACACTCTAGAGGTGGACCTTCTCCACATGATGTGGTCCTGCTCGATCCTCGCCCATACTGGCGGTCAGTCACAGCCACCCTAGCCTCTTATACTGGATGCACTATGACTCACACCTGGGAGGAATGCATATTAAACCTATTCCCTAGAAGTAAGCGGCAGAGGGTGTCCACGTTTCTTTGACTTGGGTTTACTGGTGGCTAAACGCTTAATCACGAGGAGGTGGAAGCCTCCTGAACCTCCTCCTCCACTACCCTGGAGATGTTCGCTATTGGTGTGGGCTAAGGCTGAAAGTATTAACCTGCATAGAGAGGAAACTGCCTCCATAAAATCCCCATTGCAGCTAACTGGGATACTATAATGAAGGACTTCCAGAGTGGCAGCAGAGAGGGACGAGGAGACCTGGTAGAACCCCCTTACATGACTTAGGTGAGCTGGGTTACATCCAGAACCAAGTGCAGACCTCGTTGATTCCTCAAGGCAAAGGAAATAATTGGCTTCCAGTGTGCATGACACCGTGCATGACACCTTTTCATCCACGGACTCAGTGGGCCAGTGCCGTTACAGTAGGGCTAAGTTATTCCTGTTATTTTAATTTGCCCCATTACCTTTTCCTCCCGCCTCCAAAAATGCAAAGGGTTAAGTAGGAATGACAAGTTACTGTTACTACAAATGGGCTGCCCTCTGCAATCTGCCCACAAGAGGATGCTCCTCACTGTCAACCAGCGGTGCACTCCACCAGTCAATCTTCCATACACTACCCCCTACTTTGAAACTCAACACTGATACAGTTAAGTGTATAAAATTGTTCAAAAGTGCTGGGGAGCTTATGTGGTGGCATGAAAAGTGGGAGTATGTTGTTCTTGATGGGGACAATGCTGCCAGCGCAATTGGTGATCCAGGCATTGAAGTTCTTCACTCCCTGTTTAAGGTTGGTGGAGGTAGCGGGGTTGGAGGTGTTAAGGGTGTCCGTCCATCTCTGGTGGGGGGGCACTGGTTGTCTTGGGGGTGGCAGTGCAGGGGCTTGAGTTGCTGAAGTGGATGATGGAGTGATGAATGGTCCATGTGAATTCTGTGACGTGGCTGTATTTGACATGTATCATGTGGTGTGTGTAGGGTGGTGGACAATCTGGGCAAATCCGAGGCTGCACAAATTGTCAAGGAGGTGTGTGGTGATGTTGTCATTGGGGGTCATCGATGTGAAAATTTAGGTCACAGAGGATGATGCAGTCCTTGGAGTCTAAGGCTAGGGGCGCAATGAAGTCTGCGATGGTGTTGCAGAAGCTGGAGCGCGGGCCTAGGGGTCAGTATGCGAGGTTGCCTCTGATGGTTGTCTTGTCGTCCATGATTATGGTGGTGTTGTCAATGGTAGTAGTGGTGCACTGTATGGTCTGTTTGTGGATGATGGCTGTTTCTCATCCTAACTTTTTGGTGTTGTCCTAGTGAGTGATTTTATATCCGACGGTGTTTGCTGTGGCAATATCTGGGACAAATGTGGGGTTGAGTCAGGTCTCGGCGAGGAAGACGATGTACAGTGGGAGAGTGGCGATAAGGTACTATAATTCGGTGGAATTCTTGCATAGTGAGCATGCGTTGAGAAGGACGCATGCCAGTTGGTGTTTTTGTTCAGGTGGTGTCTGTGGTGTTTTCAGAGTGGGGCTGGTCGGTGGGCTGGTGTGTGTGCTGTAGCAAGTAAAGTGGCAGTGGGGGCAGGTGAAAGGTCATACCGTGGAGTGTGGATCGGCGCAGTGGCAGTGTTTGTTGCTGCGTCTGGGGTCGAGAGTGTAGCGCTTAGTGATGGTGTATCTTCAGGGGGCATGAAGGTCAGGGGTTGTGGCACTGGGAAAGGTCCAGGCTCAACCAGGCTTTCCATTGTTGTGCCAGAGGGGCGTCCACTGCTCGTTCGCACTGTGGCCTGCATTAAATATGTCCTGGGGTGGGCAGGGCTTTTGTTGGCAGAAAAAATGGTGAGTGGGATAACACCAGAGGGAAAACCGTGCAGCGGCTCTGTCACTGGTTCAGTCTGGAACAAGCAGGAACTGGAGGCCACAGACAAGTGGCAGGCTTGGTGTCCAGGTGCCTATTTAATAATCATTAATTTATTAATTCAAAAACATTACCTTTACAACATAGTATATACAATAGTTGTAGTCCATGTACTTTCAAAGTGCATTATGGGAGATGTAAAACATAAACAAATAGAATGGAAAAAATTAATAGTAAATTTTACAGATATAGTCAAAATTCAACGAAGTATGCATTACTTAATTATTCTCAATCTATTTCTAAATAGAAATGCCTCCTCAAGAAAGTGACCATTTAGGAGGGTATTGTCCAGAAGATTTACACATGTCTGTAGATGACCCCAATGATAGTGTCAGATAGGCCAGTTCAACCCATGCTGCAAATGTAAGTCCTGCTGCTGTGGAGCAGAGACACAGCTGAAGAAGGGAGTGAGTACATCACACTAGCCGTTGCGCAGGAACCTGTGGTGAGACCACAACAACTATGGGGAAGACATTGACTTGGCACTCGTCATCTTGCAAACACTCAATCACAGTCCCCTGTCACACAAATATGTTAAGTGGTGAAAACCCACAAATCTTGGGAGGGCTAGAAACCTCAGTGGTCAAGGTTCAGCGCCTGCAACAGAATTAAATAAAAATGATCAACCAAAAACTAGTAGCCCTGGATAAAACACATCCCTACTGGGTTAATAAGTATCTCAAATACCCTAGCTGCCAATCAGATGGTGATAAATGACAATTTTGCTAATCTAACTGATGCAATCAAGACCTTATATTAAGAATTACATCATGAAAACATACAGAAAAGATGTAGGGAGCACCATACATCATCCCATATTGATGGGTTTACTTGTGCCATCAATCGCCTAGCGCAAACCACAACCACCTTATCATGCCACACTTTTAGCTTACAGGTGGAAATATGGCACTACAGCACGGATGTGGGAAGAGAACTCACACAGGTCACTAATTTTGTAGAAACAATGCAAACAATAAATATTGTACGTGTCACACAGGTTGGAGTGGGAGAAAGTGAGGCCTAATCTAGTGCGAACAGCATCTCAGCTACAGACTGTGTAAATCTGCATCCAAGCTGGAGTTGCAGAGGTGCTGGTAAAATTGTTGGTCTAAAGACATCTGCTCGCAGCAAATGCAAGCCTTAATAACAACGCTAATATGCATACATTGAAAAACAGTTGCATGTTATTTTGTTTTATCTACACAACCATCTTAAAAGAGAAGCATCTCAGATATACTTTATTTCACCAGAAAATAAAGGTATATTTAGTTATACAACTTACAATGCCTCTTTCCAATTGGTTATGTAATATTGAATGATTTTACATAGTGACCATGAAAAATAATGATTGGTTAAATTTGCATGTCTTAACAGCCCTTCTGCAGCTTGGGTTTCCTCATGTGTGGGAGGTGGTGGGATTAGTTCTTCTTCCTCATCAGAGTCAGATTCTGACACTATTACACTCAATCCATTTTTTATTGAAATATTGTGCAGAATAGCACGTTGCTACAATTTTGCAACTTGTCTCAGGAGAATATTGTAGTACTCCACCACTCTTATGCAGACATCCAAAGCAATGTTTTAGTAGTCCAAAAGTACGTTGAATGATGCCTCTGGTTCTACGGTGTGCCACATTATAATGATGTTCATTGGGAGTATTGGCAGACAGATAAGGTGTCATTAACCATGGCTGTTAGGCATACGCACTATCACCTACAATCAAACACCGTGGGTGCTCCCTGGAAACTGGGCAATAATGTCTGGTATTACATTTTTTACATAACACACCAATTGGATGTTAGGGAGTGAGCATTTTTCCGATTCTTAAATAGATACTCAATGTCAGATGGTGGGCATATAGGCACATCTGTACCATCTATACATCCAATAACATGAGAAAAATTGGCAATTATATAAAATTCTAATTTGGTGGTGTGCAATTCTTGTGCATTTCTGGAAAATATATACATAGATCTGAATGCGCATTAACATTGCATCTAGAAAATGCGTGACAAAAACGAGAAAGAGCACTCTGGGACACACCACCAGCTGCTGCCACCACACTTTGGTAGCTACCAGAGGCTAAGAGACGCAAATTATATAACACCTGAATATGGGTGGGGACGGAATTACTGCACAAGGGATTTCTCTCAAGCTGAGGCTTTAAATCAGCTGTGAGCTCAAGGATAACAGTGCTATATAGCCTGTAATTTGAATATATTGCTTCCTCAGTTTGGTCAAATTATGTAGTCCTCAGTCTGAAGATCCTCTCCTGCCTCCTCCTCCTTCTCTGCCAGCCTGAATATGCATTTTTCTTGCTATCATATACAAAGCAGCCATTTTCGAAAACTGCAGATGCATTCTGGGCCAGCTTTTTTATAGTTTGCACACATTTACCACCTGGTTTGAGTTTTAATAATTTGCATGTGCAAAATTGTATTTTTGCTACTAAACACTATTTGCGAATGCGATGAACATAAGAATAGTGATTTGCTATTAGGAGTTAGTAAAATGCCAATTCTTAATTCATTGTCATCACTAAATTGTCGCCTGCTAATGCTTTTCTTACATACAAAACTAGTGTTTTTGCAACTGGTAAACAGTTTGCGAGTAATTATCAAGTTGGCAAAAATTTTGTACATACGGCCTTTAGTCCCCTGTCCTGAGATTATTAAATAAAAAAACATTAAGGGGCAGGGTCGGGATACCGTGCCCCCTAACTCTTCTTGGGGAGGGGTCCCAAAGGGAGCCCCGGAGCTAAAATAAAAAAATGAAACATTAAAAAGCAGTGATCCTCCCACAACGTATTAAAAAAACAAAAAACGCCAGCCTGTTTAATGTTAAACAAAATGACCTCTTGGGTGGGTCAGGGCATGGGAGTCTTTATTATAATATATATGGGGAGGGGGCGTAAGTGGGGCACTCCTACCTGAGCCACTCAGGGCTCCCATCCCCCAAATACACAAGGGGAGGGGGCATGTGCCCCCCTGAGGCTCTATTGGGCCCCCGATCACCAGGTGAATACCAGATAGAGGGGAGGGGGGCTTATGGCCTCCCACCTTGTGCCACTAATGGGCCAAGGGGACCCCATCCCTCAGTGCCGAATTGGCCAAAAAAGAGGAGGGGGTGCACGGCCCCCTACCCGAACCTCTGTTGGGCCCTGGGGACCCCATCCTCCAGGGCAATTGTCTAATAAAGGGTAGGGCGTGCACCTCCCTCCCATACTGGTATCTGGGGCCCCAAGCCCCGAGGTGTGATACTACACAGTGTCATGGGGGGCCCACCCCTGAGACACTGTGATTCCGTGCTCAGGAGAGTGCGGGCATACCCTGCCCGTACTCTCCCAGGCGTGGAACTCCACTTTGTAGTAAAGAGATTCTGCTCCCACCTTGGTGGGAGCAAAGGAAAGGTGTTGGATCCTGCCAGCACCCAGTATGGTGCTGGCTAGGAAGCCAGCTGGAGCCATGGGGGCCCTGGTGCTCCCCCGTGGCCACTAACTTTGTGTTTTCTCCGTGCCACGGGTGTATAGCAAGGCATCCACCTTAGGTAACGGGTATGGGGTTCCCAGGGCCATAAAGGTTCTGGGAGAGGGGTCTTGACCCACCTTCATTTAATTAAAAAAATGCCCCAGCGGACAGAGTCCCCGGGGCCCTCAGTGGCTCAGGAAGGCGGGCATTGCATCCCCTTCCCTTAATAAAAAACATATGGCCCCTGAGGATGGGGCCCTAGGGGCCTGCAAAGTCTCAGGAAGTAGGCTGGACATCCCCCTCCCCTTAAGAAAAAAATGTGGCTCTAGAGGATGAGTTTCCCGGACTTTCAAAGGTTTAGGGAATGAGCCGTGCGCCCGCTCCCCTTATAAAAAAATAATATGTGGGTGTCCTTGGTGGGAACTGGGACACCCAAAATACATTTTTAAAAAGTGCATAATAAATGAGCTGCAGGACACGCTCATCTATTATTCACTGTTCCTAGGAAGGAGTGCTCCATAATACCCTAGGGCATTATAATATACAACATCTTAATGTTTGTGGTGCCCTTAGAAGAGACGAGGCACCACCAAGCATTTTTAATGTTGTTGGGGGCTGCAGTAAGTGAAGCAGCCCCACAGCAACATTAACCCCTTTTTTTGGCTATTTGGGGTAGTTTGTGCTTAGACCTCCATTACCTTTTGTCCACATAAGCTATCCACACCCAATTTGCTTCCTTTTTTTTCAACATCCTGGAGAGTCTAAAGGCATCCAGAATTTGAGGATTTTTCTGGAAGGGACTGAGAATTTTTTTTAGGGAAAAATAGAAACAAAAGTGCAGCAGAAGAAAGCGTCTGTGTTTTTTTCCTGCAAATGGCATCAACAAAGGGTTTGTGGTGCTAAAATCACCATATTCCCAGCTTTCAGGAACAGGCAGACTTGAATCAGAAAAACTAATTTTTTAACACAGTTTTGGCATCTTATAGGGAGATAGCCCATTTTTCCTATTTTTGTGCATTTAACCCCCTTCCAGTTTGTGCTGGAAATGGGTGTGAAACCCATGGTGGATTTTAGAAAGCCATACATTTCTCAAAACTAGACACAAATCTGAATTCAGTAAGGGGTAGTTTGTGTAGATCCTTCAAGGTTTTTCTATAAAAAGTAACAGTTGAACTAAAAGAATATTGAAATTGAGTTGAAAAAAACCAGCCATTTGTTTCTATGTTTTCATCTGTAACTTCTTCTCACTAAGGCAGACTTTTTAAAGCAATATACCATTATGTCCGCGGGACCCTTCTAGTTGTGGGGATATGAAGGGGTTGCAGGTTCTCTAAGAACCAGAGGTATCCAGAGCCAACAACCAAGCTGCACCTTACAATGGTTTTTCATTGTGTACCGACTATACAGCAACTCATATGGTAAATTGTAAAGAATGGAAAAAGGTATGAAGGTGAACTCTATATTTCTGAAATGTACACCAGATACTGATGTTAAGGAGCAGTGGTTGTTTGTACATCTCTGACTTTTACGGTACCCATACTGACATGTGTTTCAAAGGGCATTTTTTAAAATGTCTTATGTGTTACACACTTCCTTACTATTGAAAGGCACAAATGTAGAGATATTTGAGGCCTCACTTTTTTGACGCTCCGGTGGCACAATGTGCAGCAGCATATTTACAAGGCCACGCAAAGCCACTTTATGTGGCTTTTCATGGCCTTGTAAATCTGTGCCCATTTCATGCAGAACACTGCGTGAAAGAGGCGTCCCATGGGTGTTGCTGTGGGTGTCTCCACGCAACACCCATGGAATCTGAAGCATTTCCAGATTTACGAGGAATCGAAAACCTGGGAATGCATCAGATTCTAATGCCACCCCAGGCATGGCGTTAGGGAGGTGCAACCAATGAGGAGATATGTTTTCATTTCGCCTAGGTTTTCCTCTTTCTATGTGTACTGCACAGCCATCTGAAGTGGAAAGAACTATCCGCCTCAGCTGAGCAGGTAACACCCTGTGTATTGGCTGAAGGTTTAGACAAGCTTGTAAGGATTAAAGGTTCCCATATTGTGCTGAACCCTACCTCCTAAACCTCTTCTTTGTTCTCCTTTCAAAATGACTGAAACTGCGAGTAGCAGTGGAAGCTCGGAAGGAGACGGATTTGCTAACGCTCTTAACATTACAGAAAACTGCAGACAGGGAGTAACTCTGAGATTGTTAGAACATGGCGTACCTGAACAGGTGGCCATGTTACTTTCGTGATTGAGGCACACGAGGTGTTCGGATCAAAGGTTTTCTAGTCCTGGGTAAAATTCCCACCTGCAGATCCACAGACACATTTATTCCATGAATACATTGAAGTGGATCCACCGGAAGAATACATCCCGTGCGAGGACATTGAAGTCCCGTTAACTTAACAGCAACATAAAAACTGGTTTAAAGGCTCCCTCAAACACACAACCTCGGTCGTAAGACTCGGTCTGCTCAGCATTGGAGGAGCGACATGGCCGGACTTACACTCCACATCCTGAAATAGACACACTCCAAGTAGGGGAAGTGCGTACACTTTACAAAGAAGTAGTCAGGCTATACAGGCATATTGTCCAGTTTGTCATGCAAACACTCACAGTACAACCCGCGAGAGCTGCTCCACATGGTACAGTTCAGACTCAACACACACCAATAATTAGTCCACAGACACTAAAAGCAATAATGGGTGTGTTTCCATCAAAAAGCGATCAAGAACCATTCTGGATTGCTATAAAAATAGCACAGTTGGAAGCAGTATTTCCCCAAACGGGTCCGCAGGAAAAACACAGAATGTTAACAATTTGCTTGCCAATGGGAATGGTTCCCTCACTTGAGGATTGTACCACATGGGGAACAATCTTTGCTGCAGGATACATTAGAATACACGGTACCCCGAACATATCAGTTATTCCTGAAGTATTGAAACAGATACAGAATGAGTACGGGGCAGGACCTGCCCTGGACTTTGGGATGAAACTGATGGGTAACTTTGACCAAGTCTTAGCCATTATGCTGAGCAACATTAAGGGGGAAACAGCTGCTGTGGCTATACGCCAACGCTTAAGGGAAACAGCTCCTGCAAATCAGGAGCGTGCATTACCAAACATTATCGAAGGAACCTATGCTTCACTAAGTAGAGATAGTTTGGGAGCCAAACCAGGGAAACCACATGTGGTGAATAGTTCTGATAAGGGTAACTCAAAGCAAGCACCCACTTCTTTTAAAATGAAATGGGATAATAACAATCAATCCAAAAATAATAATAATGATAACAAAGGAAACACTTCACTAGCAACGGGTGGGTCTCTGCAACGGGAGTCCTCTGAAAAGAGGTACAACCTTAGGAATCCTGATAACATTAGGATACCAGACAGGTATCAGGATACTGATACAGGTTCCTTTCATTCCTTTCAGGGTTCATCAAAAAGCTCGGAGAGACAAGGACGGTCAAAACAAAAAATTGAAGATCGACCAAAGGGAAAAAGGGAAACACATCGCACTTCAGATTTCATTATCAAACAGAAAGAGCAACACAAAGTAAAACCTCAATTCAAAAAGAAGAAAGTAGCTGGCCTAAAAATGAGAAATGCCCAGGTTACTGAGGACTCAGCTTCTGAATGGGAAATGGGCTCTGACGATGCTAGACAGCGCGGCAGAACAGAAGTAACAATAGCTTGCCAGAACCTGAAGGAATTTCTGGTGACAGCAGTATTGAATGAATACATCACGGTGGAAACACCTGATACAAGAGTGAGTGTCCCACACCGTCTACACGAAATTAATCTCCAAATAGAGGGGGACATCTCAACAAAAATTAAAGGTCTCTTTTGGGAAAATTTGACATTTGGATATGACATCCTGTTAGCAGAAAAAGATTGGCCGCCTGAATTTATAATGTATTGCCCAAAAGGTGAAAGCGTCATTATGCCTGCCTTTTCCTACCTCTTTCCTGTTTCCTTAAAACACTTATACGCGCGGGAGTGGGCGCAAGCGCTAGCTCCGGCATTATACCGCAACCATGTAGGGTGGGACCTGGAGTCCAAACACCACGAGATCCCATTAAAAACTACTCCAACTCGACAGAGACAGTGCCCTATTAAAAATGAAGCGAAGAAACAGGTTAAAGAAATCTTAGACCAACTAGAATACCAACGTTTGATTGAAACTTGCACCTCGCCAATGAACAACCCTTTGTTTCACGTAAGGAAACCTGACAACACATATCGTTTGGTTTTAGATTACAGTCATTTGAAAACATGCACAAAAACATTTGTAGTTCAGAACGCACATAGTGCCGCATTAATGAATAACATTGTGCAGAATAAATATAAAACAACACTAGATATCTTGAATGGATTCTTCTGCCAAAATATAGCTCCTGAAAGCAGATATTTGACAGGATTCTCTGCCCTTGGCACTCAGCGTCAATTTTGTCGCGTGCCCCAGGGCTATAAGAACAGCCTTGGGTTATTTTTGGCAAGAGTGTCAGAGTTATTACAAACCTGCGATGAGGAGGCAGTGTCTTACGTAGATGATATTTATATGACAGATGATGAATTACTTGAACACTTGTGTAGGGTGAACAACATATTTGTTGGTTTCGCCAATTTGGGCACCAAATTTAACTTAAAAAAATCAAAAATTGCCCATCTCAGCATCCTATTTTTGGTATATGAGCTGTCAAGTGAAGGCAAAAGCCTGGCCGCTATCTTTTTAGAAAAGTGCGCACTAATCCAGCCTCCAAAGACTCTGAAGGGTTTACAATCCATTTTAGGATTTCTACATTTCGGCAGAACATACATTCAAGACTATGCAGAAAGAGTAAAACCTTTCTACGACCTAATCAGACCAGATTTCACAGCAAACAAGTGGACTCAAAAACATACAGACACTTTACGTTCAGTTCAAGCTGACATGATAGCTTCAAAACACTTGCAGACACGAGTAAACGTCCGCAACCTGGTAATACGGGTCGTCCCCGGGTTATCAGGGTATACTTACATCACGTTCAATGAAGGGGAGACAGTTCCAATCGCATACAAATCTCATTTGTACACGAATGCTGAAAATCGATTTGCAGCAACAGAAAAAATACTGATGGCAGTACAGACTGCTTTAGGGAGAGAAAGAGCACTAGCACAGGGGAAACGCATCATCGTTGTAACCCCGATACCGACTTTAGAAGCGATAACAAAAGCCAGCATTCCAAACGCAAAGGCACTGCATCCACGATGGATACAATGGGCTAATTCTCTCACTGCAACAGATGTAGAAAATAGATACCATCCTACACTGAGAACACAAGCATTTCTGCAGTACGAACAAGAATACCCTCTCCCGAATTAAATCTTGCCTCTAGATCAGTATGAAAATAATATTTACACTGACAGTTCTGCTCAACCTGCCATTGAAAGTAAACAGCAATATAGCGCTGCGTGTGCTATAGTGAAAGATCGTATGCGGGATGGTAAGTTCCATCCCAGAAATATGACTACTCAATCTCTGGGAGATTGTACAGTGCAGCTGGCAGAACTGAGAGCCCTGATACTAGCACTACAGTATACGGATTGGGAATTCCCCACACTGATTGTGTGCGATTCATTTTACTGTGTGCAATCTTACAATGAATATCCTCACTACTGGGGCCAGAATGGGTTTAAAGACGCCAAGGGTGGCACGATAAAACATAAATTGTTATGGGAACTAGTGGCAAAGCTGAACACATGCCTGCCACGGGCTCAAGTTATTCACACCTTGAGTCATCAGCGTGTTGGCATACAGGTTGAAGGGAATTCACTGGCTGATGAAGCCGTCAAGGCGACAGTGCGAACATCTTCCATTGCCGCAATCACTTGTTCACACACGAGAATAGACGGAGATATACTAGTAGCTATCAATGCCACAAAGAACGGCTCTCGGGACTGCCAAAAGGCTTTCCACTCAAGTACTCCTACAAGTTAGATGCGCATAACACACCGTATTCTCAAATTCCAGGAGTGGGGATAGAGTAATACCAAACAAAGACCGCAGATTAGGTTTAATACTAGCTTCCGATGAGGGTCTGGGCTCAGCACACGCAGGAGTCACTGCAACAATTTCATTATTGAAGCAGCGTTACTGGTGGTCGGGGCTGACAAAACAAACAAAGGACTATGTCCAGAAGTGCAATAGTTGCCAGCAGATGAAGGGTTCCACCGTTCAGAGGCCACCACAAACAACACTACTGATTTCAGACAGACCTCTAGCATTTGTCTATTTGGACCACTGCAGCCCCTTAAATTCAGAACGAGATTACAAGTACATCTTGGTGGAAGTGGATTCATGGTCTAGATTCCTATGGGTTTGGCCCCAGTGCTCGGCTGATGCTCGAACTGTTATAAAGGATTGCGAGTCTTCATCGGGACATACGCAATTGGCACGTTACCTTCCGACCATGGTCCTGCGTTTAGCTCTAGAGCTTACAAGGAAGCCATGGAAAGTATGGGCGTGGCCTTGTGGTACTCCTCCCCCTACCATCCCGAAGGATATTTGGTGGGGGAGAGGAAAAACCGGGACCTAAAGCAATACTTAACAGCTAGGGTATTAGATGCGGGTGGTAGTTGGGTCAATCACCTATACGGGGTCCAGAGGGCACTCAATAATATGAAAAGAAAATCCTTGGGCGGCTGTACCCATTATGAAATCCTGTTTGGGACACGAATGTGGGTACCTGATCTCGATTGTGCCAGCACAGTGGCGGATGCAAAACCAGTTGAACTGAATGACGGTTTGGCTGTTTTACAGGAACTCAATGAATTCCGGGCATTACACAGCAACGTGCAAGTCAAACGCACTGCCACTGGGGAAGTGAAAACCAGTTCCGGCAAGACCTGCCTGGGTCCCAAAGATTGGGGACCTGGTCAGGGAAAAGATCGTGGACAGAAGAGAGTTTGGGCCATCTTACAGATCACCTGTACCTGTCCTGGCGGTAGTGGGAACAAGAACAGTACTTCTTCCGCCTCTTGCCGGCAAAAAAGAAAAAAGATTTGTC
The DNA here is from genome assembly GCA_963921515.1 of Calotriton arnoldi. Taxonomy (NCBI): domain Eukaryota; kingdom Metazoa; phylum Chordata; class Amphibia; order Caudata; family Salamandridae; genus Calotriton; species Calotriton arnoldi. Next base: position 540,065 of record CAWUFW010005554.1, on the reverse strand, counting down.
TCCATTGATCTGATCAAACCGCATCATGTGGCTGATTCTCAACAGTAGGCCGCGTGGGGTCCTGAGTAGCCGCAGATCTCCTCTTGCTTCTGTACAGGAAGTTCAGATGGAAAGACTAAGAACCTTTCAAGACTCCACTACACAATGTGAAGGAGTAACGAATAATGGAGTACACATCACATCAGTTGAAATCAAAATACATCAAGAAGAAACAACAATGCAAGTTGCAATTCGCCCCCAACAATGATGTCTACTTTAATGTGCCTTCAAACGACACATCTGCCAGTTCTACAAAACCTGCAGAGCTACCAAAGACAGATCGAACTGCGTCTGGCTACTTCATCAACTTCGATGATTTTTCTTCAGATCCTAGTGAACCTGATCAAACGCCACCCATTTCAAAGAAAGAGAAACTTCTACAATTCTATCTTTTGCTCAAAAAGGCTTACTTAGTGTCACCTTGGTTGCATATTTGGTTTGCAATAGGGGTAGTATACCTGTTAATTTGGATTGACACAGTGACTGTCTTTTTTCTGCTTCTGAACGGACATTATCTCCCAGAACGCTCTGCAGTACAATCTGTGAACTTGGTCCTGAATCCACATACATCATCACACTGTGAACAAAGAGACTTGTCCCTGGTGAACATTACAGCAATTCCAATACCTGATGGTATAGTGTGGGATAAAGTTTCATATGATGTATTTGGTCCCACTGAACATTTAAAAATTCCACATTTGTTTAAAATTTCTTAAAATGATTTCATTACCCCAGTACACTCTCTGATGATTGGGACATTGAGACTGTAAATACTATGCTCACAGATTTAGAACAGTCTGCTGCATTTTCTTACAGGGAATTGTATGAAGATACAACTGACTACGATACCATGTTTTGTTACCAGCATTATGGTCATCATTCTTTGCATAGAGCAAGTGTTCCACGCACTGCTAATGTGTACCATCAATGGGAACATTGCCCAACACCACCAAAGGGTAGTTCTGCCACATTCGCACAGAAATTCGCATACTTTTCAGGGTTCAATACATCAGACCCAGAATCGTTTTACTACAAACTTGCACAGACTAATGCAACTGCGAAGAAAATTATGCTAACAAACACAAAGTTGATATATTCAGCACCTTTTATCTCCCAACTGTCTTACAGGGTTTCGACTACTGGAGAGACGCCATAGACACAAAATCTATCTGGGAGACAAGAGAGTGGCAGGTTCAGGGAACTGAGGCTCTATTTAGAGCTTGCCTCTTACCATTACGGATGATTTTCCTGAACAGAACAGTGCAACAGACTACCTGTTACGGGTTTGCAAAAATCAAAGACCTGAAGACACCGAGCATCCCTTCACCCACACCTATTAAGGGTATTTCAAATAACACACTAACAAGTGAAGGGACACATGGTACAAATACGTACAATTCATCATCTCTCGTTTGGAAGGGTTGGTTGGTTTGGCCTGCATACACGAATATGTGTAACTCAAGATTCAAGGGTACCACCGAAGGGTTTAGTATCCATAGGCCTGACCCGTGCTATGTACACACAGACGATTCAGGGGTAGTGACTTCCTATAGTGTCGGGAAGTTGTGCCTAGAATGGCTAAAGACCTCAACACTATCATAGGGTGAAACAACACTTGTCCCTTCTGTCAGACAACATGGATATTAAGGATTTCTTGTTAGGTCCCAAGAAACCACGTAGTAAACGCTTTTTGTATGCCATCTATAATGAGGTATGGAAAGTCTCCCAACAGGAAGCTGCTGAGAGACTTCGTGAAATCGATAGAATTAACCTAGAAAAGGCCTTAGCTGTGGTAGACAACGCCATCACCACACTCTCGTCTCGTATTTATTCATTGGGCAACATTTTGTCCTCAGCTATCGGCATAATGGAACAAGATTTGTCTATTCTACAACATGGACAATCTCAGCTGCGCGCTATTATGCTTTTAAGCTGGACGCTTCAATCATTGCCTTCTGGCCACGTTCCATGGCGATACATTAAAGACACAAATCTGTTCTTGGCCTATAATCTGAACGAAAGACAATCGACCATGGCACGCAGAGATGCGAAGTACACCATGCTGCTCATTGAAAAACTAGAGAAGTTACCTTTTACTGTAGCAGAGTCACCGTCTACAGAATGGTTAATCCATGGCTATATCACACTGCCAATCACGACATTCCAATTCCAATACTGCCTGAAGTATTACCCAGCAGGCAGGTATGAAGCGTTGGGCGAAGGGTACATACGAGAAACCTGGGAGTTGCCATACACATATAGGTGCAGTAATAAGGACAAGGAGGTTTTCTTGAGTGGTTCGAACTGCGAAAAGGCCTTAAGTGGGTCTTTAGTGTGTAAAGAAGTGTTGCTTCATGGGGTGTGTAATGCATCAATAGCGAAATTGTCCTGCTACCTGAAGGGTTCCCCAGCTGCTGTAATTCATCCAGTTTTTGAGTTACTATCCAATGGGAGTTACTTGATGCTGAATGACCAAGGCTGTTGTGGTATGACGCCCGGCATTGCTTATCTAGTGACCGTCAACTCCAGGGCTTTTTGTTGTAAGCAAGTATTGTTTCCCTCAGCTCGCACAGTTAGGGAGGCACCACTGTGGCCTTCACTGAATGTTTCTAACATAGTGTTTGATTCTCTGAGCATACTGAAAGCTATGCTGTTTCTGCAAAATGTGGCCTTAACTTCAGCCCGAGAGATCTTTGATCTCCAAGTTGCAGAGATACAGGCCCTGGTCTGTACAAACTTCCCGCTCCATTTCGGAGAAATAGTCCATTGTATCTTTAACATGTCTGATACAAGGGGGGTAGTACACTTATTTAAGAGCATTGGATCAGGTCTGTTAACCACCTTTCAAACCATTTTCGGAGTGATTCCTTCATTCATACACTCCGTACTTGGAAGCATTTTTGGAGGGCTTCCTTTGGTCCTGCTTTCAGTGGCAGGCATCCTGATTTTAGTCCTATTGCTTCGCAATGGATGTCAACATCACTCGAAACATGGAGAGAACACTACTGGAGCGACGTTGTCGTGAGCGATTGGTGTTCTTCCTGGGTATACTTCGGCTTCGAGAGCAGAGTGAGCATTGGTTCCTGTCTTTCAGACCGGCCTGGCTTGACTGCATTCTGCCAGTATTCCGCTGCCTCTTTTGCGGATTCGGACACGTGTTGGACCTCTGCCTGACACTTCCATTGGTTGCGCCGCCGGACATAGACATGCTCCTGGCGCCTTTACGGGCCCATGTGCACAGTTATCCACAGCGTATTCCCATGCTGATGATGGCATTCCTAGAGCCTCCACGGGATGCTTCAGCTCCTGTTGGAATGGAGATCGGCTCCACTACGGATGTGCAGGCATCAGTCTCAGGCACACAGGCATCTAATTGTTCCCCTACGGCTGCCGTGGGAACCAGTGATGACCACCTCTGCTCACTTGATATCATACTGGAGGTACTAGAAGGACTCAGCGATACCAAAGGGGATGATGGACGGAGCGTTTGAGCAAATCAAACACTCACCCCCAGTCAACTGATCTGGGTTTAATCCATCATCATTCTTTAGCTCACTCCACCACCCCAGTTCAGACATGGCCATATGCAAATCAGTCTGACCCTGTGCCTCATGGGAACAGTCCAGCCCGAACTGCCAAGCCATGTCTTCCCTGGACCGGAAACAAGCATCCTGGGACCGGTTTCGGGTTCATAACCCTCATCAGCCAGGCTATCTTGAATCCAGTGGCAAAGTGAGCAAGGGACTCACGTCTGAGCATACCCTGCCAACTTAGGGCGAACAAAGCGATACCAAAGGGGATGATGGACGGAGCGTTTGAGCAAATCAAACACTCACCCCCAGTCAACTGATCTGGGTTTAATCCATCATCATTATTATTTAGCTCACTCCACCACCCCAGTTCAGACATGGCCATATGCAAATCAGTCTGACCCTGTGCCTCATGGGAACAGTCCAGCCCGAACTGCCAAGCCATGTCTTCCTGGACCGGAAACAAGCATCCTGGGACCGGTTTCGGGTTCATAACCCTCATCAGCCAGGCTATCTTGAATCCAGTGGCAAAGTGAGCAAGGGACCCACGTCTGGGCATACCCTGCCAACTTAGAGGCGAACAAATCGATACCAAAGGGGATGATGGACGGAGCGTTTGAGCAAATCAAACACTCACCCCCAGTCAACTGATCTGGGTTTAATCCATCATCATTCTTTAGCTCACTCCACCACCCCAGTTCAGACATGGCCATATGCAAATCAGTCTGACCCTGTGCCTCATGGGAACAGTCCAGCCCGAACTGCCAAGCCATGTCTTCCCTGGACCGGAAACAAGCATCCTGGGACCGGTTTCGGGTTCAATGATGGATTAAACCCAGATCCTTGTGACTGGGGGTGAATGTTTGCATTGTCCAGCATTCCGTCCATCAATTGTTTCTTTTGCATATGTCGCCCTACGTGGGAAGGGTATGCCCAGACGTGGGTCCCGTGCTCACTACACCACTGGATTCAAGCTAGCCTGGCTGATGAAGGGTGATGCCCTGAAACCGGTCCCAGGATGCTTGTTTCCGGTCCAGGGAGGACCTGGCTTGGCAGTTCGGGCTGGACTGTTCCCATAAGGAACAGGGTCAAGACTGATTTGAATATGGCTGGGTCCAAACTGGGGTGGTGTGGTGAGCAAAAGAATGATGGATTAAACCCAGATCCTTGTGACTGGGGGTGAATGTTTGCATTGTCCAGCATTCCGTCCATCAATTGTTTCTTTTGCATATGTCGCCCTAAGTGGGAAGGGTATGCCCAGACGTGGGTCCCGTGCTCACTACACCACTGGATTCAAGCTAGCCTAGCTGATGAAGGGTGATGCCCTGAAACCGGTCCCAGGATGCTTGTTTCCGGTCCAGGGAGGACCTGGCTTGGCAGTTCGGGCTGGACTGTTCCCATAAGGAACAGGGTCAAGACTGATTTGAATATGGCTGGGTCCAAACTGGGGTGGTGTGGTGAGCAAAAGAATGATGGATTAAACCCAGATCCTTGTGACTGGGGGTGAATGTTTGCATTGTCCAGCATTCCGTCCATCAATTGTTTCTTTTGCATATGTCGCCCTAAGTGGGAAGGGTATGCCCAGACGTGGGTCCCATGCTCACTACACCACTGGATTCAAGCTAGCCTGGCTGATGAAGTTTGATGCCCTGAAACCGGTCCCGGGATGCTTGTTTCCGGTCCAGGGAGGACCTGGCTTGGCAGTTCGGGCTGGACTGTTCCCATAAGGAACAGGGTCAAGACTGATTTGAATATGGCTGGGTCCAAACTGGGGTGGTGTGGTGAGCAAAAGAATGATGGATTAAACCCAGATCCTTGTGACAGGGGGTGAATGTTTACATTGTCCAGCATTCCGTCCATCAATTGTTTCTTCTGGTACTAGAAGGACTGCCTCCTGCGGATGACATGTTCAGTGATGTTGAGTCTTCAGCACAGGATTCTTAAACAATCTGGCCTCTCCTGTGCTAGGAACCGTTTGGACAATTTTTAAACATGTACAAAATTGAAGGTCGAACTGACTTTGTTTTTCTTCTCTGCTCTATCTGAACATAGTGGCTTTCAAGGTGCTCAGAAAAACAATGCAAACATATAGGGGACCTTTTATGAACGCTTTTCTAGGGAAGAATGCTTTCGATATAGACTTTGCTTTTATGAATATTTTTAAGACCTTTTTAAATGCCTTTTTTAGTATGTTTTTTATACATTGTTTTATGCTTTTTTTTTTATAGCATTTTCTATCATTACCTAGCTGACCTTGTTGATCTTTTGATGAGGAGTGGGTGTCATGTCCTTTAGGATAGTCCCATCATGTACATACCAAATTACATACATTTTGTTCCATCCACACGACATAACAGTTCTACACAGGTGACCTTTTACCTAGTAGCTTACTTCTGTCTCGCCAACATCAGGCTCTCTGTACCCTATCTTAATCCCTGTACCTGACGTACATAAACATGTCCCCAGGCACAGCAGATTTATTCTGTATAAGGGTCACCACTTTTTTCATCCATGGCCAACAGCCAGCTGTGCACGATCATGTTTGTTTAGAAAAGGATTAGCAGAGGATTAGCGAATGTTTTCAAAACACATCGATTCTAGAAGAAACCCTGGAGTGACCACTTTAGTATAAAAGACCCTCACTCCCCCTTACAGAACAGAGGAGAAGTCCTTCCAGGCTGGACCGAGACTCTGCAGGATGATCCTTCGACAGGCAGAGACCTGACATCCCTTTTGGGGTGCTATCCTCGACGCAGAGACGGGGTCCTTCATTCAGAACCATCAGGTGAGGGGTTCGTACTTCCCCGGGGGGTTCTTGGCTCCATTAGGATCTATCCTGACATTTACATACACATGCTTCACCTACATATCTAGGCTAGGTACATTTAGGTAGGCTATGCATCGTAGGAGTACGCCAATGCTATTGTTTTATATAATCTGTTTACATTCATCTTACTAGCACTATGGTAGAAATGTATTTACTATTTACGATATTGGTGCTAGCGATCACATTTGTCTGCTCCTGTCTATTGATTGTCGCAGCGAATATGTTTCACACTAGACTGACGCTTGACCAATAAATAATTACTGAAACCGTTCTAATCGTCATTCTATGTGTATTCTGAGAAAAGTAAGCACAAGTGACTGAGCGAAAGATACTGTATTGTTTTCCACGATACCTGAGGAATAAGGGTTGTCATGTTCAGTGGTTGCCAGAAACTACCTACACCGCTGTAGAACACAGGAGGGTGGTAGTGGCACTGTAGAGCTAGCTGGTCTAACGGCTGACTCATCCTGTGGGGTGTGTCCAGAGTCTGTCTGCACACCAAGCCCTCAGTTTAGGTCATCCAAAACGCGCAGGTCCTGGGAGGTCCTAGGAACTACACTACATATTTACCATATATGGAACGCCCACTGGACACAAATTAGTGCAAAGGAGCGCAAAGCACTACTTTGTGTTAACTTTAGGCAATTCTGTGCTAATGGTACGTAATTTACAAATCAATATTTAGCACTGGTTTGCATGAATTTTGGCGACTTTGTACCGGCACAAAGTATTGATAAATCTGGTCCTTTGTTTCCAGCAACATTTCTTTCTCATGCCGGAACAGGTGTAGTCACTCCTGCAAAAAGTCATTTTAGAAAGGGAGGGACACTGTGAAATAAACGTTAAGCACCAAACTTCACCAAAAGGAACTTGAGACTCTGATGGGACTTCATAATTGTCCTCCCTTGACGCTTTTCCAAAAAGCCTCACTGAGAATCAGAGAATTAGAAACTGGAAATATCCCAACACCTCATACAGACAAAGATTACAGAGAGAGGGTGAGAAAGTAGGGAGGTTCCTTGTTTGGCTAGTAAAAAAAGAAGAGACCAAATACATATATTACTTAGGTTACCGACCTAAGAGTAAAGTTATTTATGCACAGAAGGTAATTAATTTGACATTTGGTACATAGTATAAGCAACTATGCATGCAGCTATCGGACTTGATCCCTGATGATATCCAGATTGAGCTTGAAGGCAAAGTCCTCCCAAGCTATCAAGGAAACATAGAGGCTCCTTTAGCAATTAGATTGGGTTGAATTGCACTGGGTTTGTGATAGGCATTGGGAGAAGGCAGATTTCATTTAATATGATGTTCAAGGATATAGTGGTGGATGGGCTCCTCAAAGAGTTATGTGAAGCAGAGGAGGGGAGAGAATTACGTTGGTCTCATTAGAAACAGAAAAGGTCCTTGATGCATTTTTGAGGAACTGTATCTTCTGCATCCTTCAAAATATTAATTTTGGCCCTATTTTGCACCTCTCTGAGGGAGGGGAGCTGGCAAGCCACAGAGGTCTATGAGAGTCATCACTGCTAGCAGTACAATGCCACCTTCGCTGAGTACAATTATCAGCCACGCTTGCATTTGGTGGAAAGAGACAGAAGATGGATCAGAGTAATGCTCTCAACCATTATCCTCAATTGTAAATCAGACTGCTGTACTCTACCATAATGTACACTACCATAGTATAGCTAGCTGATAGCTACCCAGGAGACTCATAGCTAGTAGCTGAGACAAGCCTCATTACAGTACCAACCCACATATCCCTGCACTTTCTTTCCCTGCTGCTAATGAAGATCGCATAGTTCTAGTAAAGAACTAGAGTGTTCACCTAGCTCACAGAATGAGCCTGCAGTGTAAGACATGCTGCTGGAGAAGACAGCTTCAAAATCATTCACCATCATGCTCAGAAGACTATGTACATGAAATGGCTCTCATCTCTGCTGCTACAAGTTCCTGAAATAAATGAATTCACAAAAACATTCCTGGCCATGAGTTTATATTATATTTTTTAAGTGTTCACAGTCTGTGTAAATTATGTAGTATGTTAAAGTTTGACTGTATTTCAAAATACTCCCCTCATTGTTATATCTAATTTACAATTTTACATATTTTAAAATATTTTTAATTAATTACCTTTGAATGTAGTCATTTACCAGGTGTAAGGACAGATTGTTTTTATTGATAGTAAATATATCTTTTTTAATGTGCTTTAACATTTCCTCATATTTAATTCACAACAAAGGTGATTTAGAAGGCAGTGCACTTTCATGCAGGGAGATGCGTCTTCTGGCAAAAGAACTGGGAGGATTATAAAGAAAAGTGAAAAGCAAACAGCAACTCACCCAGAGGGTCTCACTGCCCTAGGAAACATATATCCCTTCATTTAAGCATGACTTTATTTTTAATTTATTTGGTTATGGTTTCAGGAACAAATCCATACATTTAAAAACATATGATACAATTCAAACAATTAGTCTGAGATCGAGTAATTAATCAAAAAACAGTTCTCAATTTTAAAGATAAAATAATTTCAGCCGTATCTCGTTAATCTCCAGCCCAAGCAATATATGAGGCCATTGGGAGGAAAATACTAGCTAGATCAGTCCCAGAGCACAAATTAATGGCCCCTGTGACAGTGTACAGCATCAATATATTTTTCAAGTTACATGTGTTGATGATTGTAGCATTAGATTTATTCATTGAGCTCGGGTGTCCCAATAGGCTGCACATCCTATTGGTTTTACAGCATCCTCAATATGGACGAGCCATTTTAGCAAAGAGTGATGTTAAATAACCATTCACTGCAAAATATGTCTACAGACTAACCGAGTAGAGGACAGGTTTTCGATGGTTTGCAGACTCAATGCTGTGAAGTCCCAGTTTAACTAGTAAGGCGTCCTTCGGGGTGCCAGGGCCAAGATGAAGCATAGTTCTTAGAAAGCGACTTTGTATCTCATTTTCCTTTTGAAGCCCCATAATTCGCCACCGTACACTGCAGAAGGAACCACTTTCATTTTATAAAGTTCTAGGATTGACTGTAATGAAGTTCAGTCAATGTTGTTCTAGCATCGTTGGACGGCTCCCATATTCTGGCTCCTAATAGACACCTTTTTTCAGTGTGCTTGGCCAACAAAAATGTATGGTCAAAGTGTATATCTAGATAATCCTAAGTGTTCACCTGCTCCAGTTAAGGTCCACTAACTTGGAAGGTTTTCTTCAAGTTTTTTGTTTTGATTCATGACTATAAATTTTAATTTATTTACTTTGACGGTAAGTTTTTGGGAGTTACATTAACATTTCAAGCCTCCTAATAGGCACTACATTGCCATCTCTATTCATTCTGAAAGCACAGCATCATCTACGAATACAAATATTGGTGTTTTTCGTTGGTATGTCCAGGTTCAAATCAAGGTGGAGCCTTCCCACATCGCTTATGTACAAGTTAAGCAGTGTAGGCACCAAAACACAACCTCGATGAACGCCTACTTGGATTGGAAAGTCAGATGTGCTTTCCTCTATTGTTCTATATCTGACTCTGGTTCTGGTCTTGTAGCGAAGCTGTTGCCCATCTATCAGCAGGTTTTCAGGTATACTTTGTTCCCTTAAGGTACTCAATAGGAGAGTTATTTTTACAGAGTTGAATGCTGTCTTTATGTCTATAAATGTCAAAATCAAGACTGATTTCTTTAACTTCATGTATTTAATACATGTGAAGTAGAGCCTCATTGCCTGGTCAATAGTGCCCACTTCTTTTCTAAAGCTGGCCTGGAGACCAGTTAGGGTCTGGTCCCTTTCCACCCAATCTTAGTTACAACTGAGATGTAGCTTACCGTAAAGTTTTCCTGCCAACGGGGAAATTAAACAATAATTCCAGGGTCTGATCTGGAATCTTTTTGAAAGTGGGAACTATAGTGACTGTTCTCAGTGTGGAGCTGCATTAAAAAACAGTTTTACGAGAGGGGCCAATAAGGATGTTTTAGTTCAAAAGACATCTGATTGTATTCTATCAAGGTCTGAAGCTTTACATGGTTTTTGACTGCACTCACCTCTCCTTTCCTCAGTAAATTGCAGCTTTTCATTCAGGCCTAATTAATGTGGTGTTTCTGGCCCTTCTTCAGGTCCTATCTCCACTATATTGCCATTTCTATATAGTGCTGAAAAATGTGACCATTTAGCGGACCAGCCCCCATATCCAAGTTTGTTGGGGTCCACTGCAGCTCTATCTGACTAATCCCCAAAATTCCGTGAGTCTTTTTTACTTAGTGCACTTTTAACAAGTTCCCAGGCTTTACATTTTAAATTTTCTGTTTTTGAGTTTGACTAATAGTTTACATTCTTTCCATAAGTGTTTTAAAGTATTATCCCCTGCCTGATTCTAATGTTTATGTTTTTGCTGTATCAGTCCTCATAGTACCTTTCTAGGTTAACCATAGTTGCTTTTGTATATTTTGTGTATATGGCTTCTTTTGATGATGTCAGCGGGAGAAATTTTACTATATTCACGCAAGTTTGAATAGCATTGTTTTGGGGTTTTCATCTTGATTCACGATTTCTTGATATTTACATCTGACAGCCTTGTCTAATGTGTTGTTTTTGTGTCAAGAATGTTTGGTTGCCATCTGATGGTTCTCCAGATAGGTTTCAGAGCAAAATTGGCAGTTGATCCTCCATATTAGACGGAGGATATCTAAAGCCTTGTACTGCAAGTTTTGCAATTAATGGGTCATAATAGCTTTCAATTCTCATTTGAACATTCATGTCAATATTAGAGATGCCAAGACTCAATGCTGAATAATATATCTACAATTAAATTAGTTTAATGTTTGACTCTGGATCTATTTTTTGCTGCTACATCAGATATATTTCTCTCTGTGAGAGTTCCAGTCCACAAGCCACCATCATTGTGGCAAGTGAAAGCCCATCTCTTGCACAAGCTCTGGTACACCTCATACACTCTGCTTCACAGGAAATGCTGATTCATAATTGTTTGCGGTTTTATATTAAAGTTTCCGCAGACTAAGATAATTTTAATTTTGCTTTTGCTACCAACCTTTTGTGAGATCACTCTAGTCTTGATTATTGCAGATTCTAGATCCTTCAGTATTGGAACCTACTGTTACATTTGCTTGGGGATGGTAGATTTTGAAGATTTCAGTTATCGAGCTTTCGCTTCTTAGAGTGACGCGCTGCAAGTTCTTATCGACATTTTGACTGGCCTGTACACTTACTGCAGGATTTATGGAAATCCATATAGTTAATCCTTCTTTGGTCTGCCCTTCCTGCACTTAAAATCTAGTATGCAGTATGATATATAACTATCCATTGTGGTTTCTTCAATTGCTCATGTTTCCTGAAAGCAGCATATATCAAAAGTCTTTATGATGACACCCCAGTCCTTATCTTTTGTTTTATATGGGCAGTATTCTAGCTTAATGTGAACTTTACTTCACTAGGTCGTTTGGCCTATAAAATTCTTACTTCTTAGAAGAGAATTCATGGGGGGAGAGGGGTGAATGGTGGTTAATTCCTATGGTAATTCCTACTGAAAAAACCCAAGGCTGACCCAAGAGACCTCAAGAACTTCCGGCCCATCTCTCATCTCCCCTTCCCAGCCAAGGTCATCGAGAAAATCGTCAACAGACAGCTAACCCAATACCTCGAAGAAAACAGAATCCTGGACCCTTCCCAGTCAGGGTTCCGCAGCAACCACAGCACCGAGACCGCCCTCATCGCCGCCACCGATGACATCAGGACCCTGCTGGACAACGGCGAGACCGCAGCACTCATCCTCCTAGACCTCTCCGCCGCCTTCGACACCGTCTGCCACCGCACATTACGCGCACGCCTCCACGCCGCAGGGATCCGAGACAAGGCTCTGGAATGGACCACCTCCTTCCTCTCCGGCAGAACCCAGAGCGTCCGCCTCCCCCATTCCGGTCCGAAGCCTCCGAGATCATCTGCGGCGTACCCCAGGGATCCTCCCTCAGCCCGACACTGTTCAACATTTACATGGCCCCGCTCGCACACGTCGCCCGACAGCACGACCTCAACATAATCTCCTACGCTGACGACACTCAACTGATCCTCTCCCTCACCAAGGACCCCATCACCGCCAAAGCCAACCTCCACGAAGGAATGAAGGCTGTCGCCGACTGGATGAAGACCAGCCGTCTGAAGCTGAACTCGGACAAGACGGAGGTCCTCATCCTCGGCTCCAACCCTTCAGCCTGGGACCACTCCTGGTGGCCGGCGGCACTGGGAGCAGCCCCGACACCCACCGACCACGCACGCAACCTGGGAATCATCCTCGACTCAACGCTCTCAATGACCAAGCAGGTCAACGCCGTCTCCTCCTCCTGCTTCAACACCCTCCGCATGCTCCGCAAGATCTACAGATGGATCCCGACAGATACAAGAAAGACATTCACCCAGGCCCTCGTCAGCAGCAGACTTGACTACGGAAACGCCCTCTACGCGGGAGCCCCGACCAAGCTCATCAAACGACTACAACGCATCCAAAACGCCTCGGCACGACTGATCCTCGACGTACCACGCCACGGCCACATCACCCCCCACCTGAGGGACCTGCACTGGCTCCCCGTCAGCAAGAGGATATCCTTCAAGCTCCTCATCCACGCACACAAGGCACTCCACAAGACCGACCCAGCCTACCTCAACAGACGGCTCTCCTTCTACATCCCCAACCGCCAGCTACGCTCCGCCGACCTCTCACTCGCCACCGTCCCGCGCATCCGAAGAACAACCACCGGCGGGAGATCCTTCTCCCACCTCGCCGCCAAGACATGGAACACCCTCCCACTGAGCCTACGACAGACCCAAGACCTGCTGACCTTCAGGAGGATGCTCAAGACCTGGATGTTCGATCAGTAGCGGCCCCCCCGCGCCTTGAGACCCTCGCGGGTATGTAGTGCGCTTTACAAATGACTGATTGATTGATGGTTGGTGGTTCTGCAATCATGATAGAGGTGATGCTAGCCAGCCCCAGTCCTCCCTGTTTTGTCTGTGCTGGGTATTTGCATTGTTGCTCTTATTGACTCGAACCAGGATTTCTTTCTCCCCAATCCATTGATGGAGTTTAAACTTCAGATTTAATAGGTCATCTCAAGCTGTATATTTTGCTCTATTGCCACCACCTGGGTATTAGATAATTCCTGCTTGAGTTTTTCTTTCTCTGATTGTTCCAAGATCATGGGGTAGGGTTCTTCTATGCGCTGAGTCAATTGGATTTTGATACCCCAATTAGACAACATCTGTTTATTAGCTAGTATTGCTTTTATCATATCATGAGGAGAAGATGGGGAACCAGGTTCGACTACTGAAGGCGCTTCACATTCTGTGAATCTGGGCCTAATCACTTAATATCCATGTGAATCTGACCTCTGTGTATGGTAATCCAGTGCTCATGTAAAGTGCTCTAATGACCTTGGGCCAAGTATGCGCTATATAAAACTGCAACATAAATAAATAAATGGGTGGACCATAGGTCTCTGTTGACTGTCTCTCTTCTTCCAAACCTTTTTCCATGAATTTTGCTGTTAATATATCCTTTGAAGATGCACATTCCAGGCCATGCAGGCATTTAAATACTTGCAATATACGCCCCCTATTAAGGATGTCATGGTGCCCCCTAGATGAATAAAAGTGTGCATTGACTCCCTGTGCTACCAGCTAGCACAAATAATTTATCATCATCTTGTTCAAACAGATCCTTTTTAGCCTAATTATCGCCCTGATCCATCTCTTTTGGCAAGCCAGATTTTGAATTGACAGGGGATATTAGCACCTATGCCTGCTCATTATGTAGCTATAGGGTACCCCCTTCGTTTATGTTGCTTTATTTGATATGAACAGCCCATCTCCCATTTTAAATAATCCATATTGTTTCTGGTCCATTGTTGTCTGATATGGCCAGGTTGGAAATCACCTGATTCTGGACTTAAAGATGTTCTTGGAGTTTTCTTTTTCTCGTAAGGTGCCTCTCCTTGCAGTGAGATTCCTAGGTGTAGTATTACTTCATTGGCAAGATGTAATGTACATCCTGTGTCCCCTTGGTTAATCCCGTGGATGCAGGTGGCTCATTCTTGTGATAGTGCACACATTCATTCTAAGCTTGTTTCCAGAACCTGAAGTTTTCCTTCTGTGTCACACATCCTTTTAGCAGGCATAGATCTAAGTCCAGTTAGAATTCTCTGAATAGGGGTGTGCAACTGACACATCTTGTTGTATAACAGCCCAGGGTTGTTGTTGACAAAACCACTGCAGTCCTTTTCCACTATACCCTGCAGGGACAGAGATTTTCGGTGATACATGTTCTTCTTCACCTGCCTACGTGGTTTCCTAAATTTTGAGATTTTTTGAAAGCATGATTTTTTCCTTGGCTTCAGGCCATATGTGAAGTAAAATGCTTCTTCATCATTGATTTCCGGAGGAACGAGTGCACACACTGTAAAACCCTTCGGTTTTTTGTTTTGAAAATGGTTTTAACGTGCGGGCAGTGGGCAGTACCAAAACCAGCCCCCACATGCACCAACATTTGATCGCTCTTGGTGTCAGTTGGAGCGGTTGTGGTCCTTTGGGATTTCTCTTTGCTCCTCTTGCACTCTGCTGGTATTGTTTGGATTACTTTTCGAACCTCTCCTAGATTAGACTGAATGGCCGTGCTGGCTTTAACAACAGGATTTTCCAATTAATCTGTCCCAGCCTCCTTCATTGGTCCCATTCTCTTATAGACCCCTGTCCCCCCAAAATCATACATCTAGCTCCTAAAATGTTCGAGGAACAACTCACGCAAATTCTAAATAAAGTGCTTAACACAGGACGCATTCCCACTGATTGGAAGATGGTATCTATTCTCCCTATACTGAAAAAAAGTATCCTGGACCCCTTGGAACCTAGTAGCTATAGACCCATCTCCAGGCTTCCGTTCCCAGCCAAAATACTCGAAAAGGCACTGAACACTGAGTTGATGGCCTGTACTGATAATAATAATCTGCTGGACCCTTCACAATACGGTTTCAGAAAGGCGCATAGCACCGAAACTGCTTTGCTTGCCGCCTCCGAAGAGATCAGATGGGCCTTGGATAAAGGTGATCAAGCCGTCCTGATATTACTTGATCTCTCAGCGGCACACTATATTGATTAACCAACTAAGGGACATGGGAATTAGAGGAGTTGCCCTGGCCCTACTACAAGATTCTTAACCAACAGAAGAAACCAGGTTGCATTGGGCAACTGTACATCTGAGCTATTTAGTTTGCCATGTGGGGTGCCGCAGGGCTCTTCACTAAGCCCCACCCTTTTTAACCTGTACATTGCTCCCCTGGTTAAATTGATAAAGTCCTTGGGGTTTTCGGTAGTATCTTACGCCGATGACACACAAATAGTGGTGTCTATCCCCAAAGACTCCAAAGAGGCGGGCCATAGGTTCAGCTCTTGTATGATGCAAGTTGATCATTGGATGAAAACTAATTGCCTAAAGCTAAACTCTGGCAAAACAGAGGTGCTACTTTTCGGAAATGATAGATCTGTCTGGTCTCCTAGCTGGTGGCCACAGAATATGGGACCCCTGC
This sequence comes from Calotriton arnoldi, assembly GCA_963921515.1. Classification (NCBI taxonomy): domain Eukaryota; kingdom Metazoa; phylum Chordata; class Amphibia; order Caudata; family Salamandridae; genus Calotriton; species Calotriton arnoldi. Next base: position 524,076 of record CAWUFW010005554.1, on the reverse strand, counting down.
CTACACCAGCTCAAAAAGGAAGAAACTTGGGAGTCATTTTTGATGATAAGTTCCACTTTGATCATCAAGTAAAAGCTCTATCCTCCTCAGTATTTTATACACTAAAACTGATAAAGAAAATCAGACCTTTTATCCCAAATGAACTTCAAAGATTGGTTGTCACCTCCCTTCTCCTGACAAAGCTGGACTATGGAAATGCGCTGTTTATTGGTATCCGCAAGAAGTCTCTACAGAAGCTACAAACATTACAAAACGTGGCAGCCAGACTTCTTGCTGGAATTCCCAGACATATGTCAGCGGCTCAAACTTTGATTAACCTACACTGGCTACCTATAGCAAAACATCTAGAGTTTAAAACACTATGCATAACTTTTAAGGCCTTGCATAACTCTGGACCCAGCTATTTTCGTAGTAAGTTAGCCTGGTACTCGCCAAGCAGAAAGCTCAGATCCTCGGAAGCGAGGCTACTATCCACCCCTAGAGCAAAGCTCATGGCCTGGGGTGGCCGAAGTTTCTTGCTGTAGGCAGCTACACTTTGGAACGCACTACCTCTACCCATTAAACGGTGTTCTGACTTTCCGGAAGCAAGTTAAAACCTGGCTGTTCTCTCATCGATAATTAGTAATTACCTCCGTCCAGGCCTCGCATCTCCTCTCTGCTTCAGCGCCAAGACGCCCCCGGGCATTCGAGTGCTATATAAACCCTATAATCAAATCAAATCATAATACAGGATATGTGAATTGCTATTTCTTATAAAACCGTAATTGGGACATCCATCTTTAGTGACCAGGAAGTCAATGCCCCAGTAATTGCATCCAGAGTTCTGCACATTGACTTCATGAGAGGGAGCGCAGGGAGGACTAGTAGTGTTTCACTTAGTGTAGATAGTATTTATTCTTCCCTCTTTAGGATTAATATTAGTAGTAATGTTGATAGTGCTATCCCTGATGCTGTTGGTAAGAGCAGGTCAGGCGGGCGGAACACAAGTATCCCTCATGGCCATTTCCTCCTCTTCATTCATTTTAAATATGAGATCTTACTGGAAATATCTTCTTGCGCCTTTAAAATACTCCCATGCATTTACATGAAAGATTAAAAAAAAAAACTGTCTACGAAAATGTCACTATATGAAACCTAAGATGGTATTTATCATGAATCTCAGAAAATCCAGTACTCTGCAAAGTAAAACCAACCCGAGGCAGGGAAGGCGTAGACTCCTGTGCTAAAGAGCCCGATGGAGAGTGAGCACTGGGCAGATCGGGCCTGTGGCGGCTGGGGCACACCGGTAGTGTGGGACTGGGACCTCACACTCAGGGCAGGACTGGGAACCAAAGGCAGCCATGGCAAGTTGTTTCAGATTAACCCCCCGGGCTGAGCATAGCAAATGTTTGCAGCGAGCGACCCCATCCACTGTATGGGGGAGTTAGAAGGAGTTCTTCAAAGATTTATTTTAAATGGCAAAACACTTTTTTTCTGTATTTTCAAATACCATACATTTTAAAACATAGTAAACGATGCTCCATGTTACCCGGTCATGATGGGAACAACGATAAGAGCACAGACTTCGTTAAGGGTAACACTGCTGCCTCAGTGTCTCAAGTCTATTCTCTACTCGTCACTTCTTTGCTCTCTCATTCCCACTCTTTGCTGTATCTCTCATTATCGTTTATTTACGCTTTTGCTGCTTTACTCTCTCGCGGTAACTCTCTTTGCACCCTATTTCATGCTTCCTCTCAATGTCATCCTTTTGATGTCTTCTGTGCCTGCATTGTTTTTTACATTCTTTATTGAATCCCACATTGCTAGTGCCCATGAAGTTTAATTGTTTCTGCACCTTATATGAGCTGAGTTCAGTATTCTACGACTGAGTAAAATGAAGGAAGCATAATGTATATCTAGCCCAGCATGCAATACCTGATTGGAGCCACTGCTCTACCCTGAGAATGTGTGAGTTGTGGTCAAGGCGAGGACTGAGAATGAAAGGCAAGGAAGAGTAAACGAGGTGCACTCGAAGGAGATTGCTTACCTCTGTAACAAAGGTTTATAGCTGTAGATAGTTCAGACGAGACGTTTTCTACCTGGTGTTGTGTGCTGCTTTGAAGGTCCATGCATGCTCGTGTAAGCATCTGGTTTTGTCTGTCTGGACATAACGGCATGCTACAAGTGTTGTTTTTATATTAACCCTACAAGTAACAAATTCATGTTGGTGAATAGTTGTTAATATGGATTAAGAGGAGTTAAGCTGCCCCATCTCATCGAATTACATGTCTGGGAATTAAAGGTGTGGCATCCAAACCCAGCAAGTATGTGTCTCAGCTAGGATAGTCCATTCTTTATTTCTACCATAAGACCCTATGTTCGTGCCAGCATTGGGTGCAGCAGTTCCAGACTCCCCTCAATGCAGTCCCAACGCATTGATACAGACTTCAGGCACTATCCGCTTACCTGCAGAAGAAGATGCCAGTCCTGGAATGGGTGGGTAGCATATTTTGCATTGTTTCCCCTTCCTTGTGGGGCTATGTGTAGAGTTGTGTGTGAGGCACTACTAGGCAGGGATCCACCACACCTCAGCAGCCTTTCCCCCCAGGCCAGTCCTATGGGGAGAGGCCAGCACTGCTCGTCACTGCGAGAAGCAGGAGCCAGATACCAATTATCACTCTTCCTATCAGGCTTTAAAATAAGCTGTAAAACAAATGATTTCCAACGTGCGTGCAAGCGGTCACTGATTAATGACTGACAAATACACACTTTAAAACCTTTTTTTTGCAATTTGTTTAAAAGTTCGGGCAGTGGGTAGAAGCCGACCCCACACCAGCATCAAAACCAGCCCCCACATGTATCAAAACCCCTCCAGCCCCAGCCTTCCTGCCTCTCGGGGAAATGAGTGGCCGATGTGGCCAGTCCAGATCAGAACAGTGCTTCCGGCCCTTCTAATCAAAGTCAGAAGGAAGTTCCGTTGCCTAGCGACATAGTGTTGTAGGTTCCTGCTTTCGATAGTTGGCACGCTGCCTGTGGAATCCTCCGTGTTTGTTTCGTTTTTCCAGTTCCCTTATGACTCCTGTGCTTCCACTTGAGGAATTATTGCTCTGACCCTTGTTTGCTCCTCAGCAGTCTGTGTCGCTTCTCCTGTGGGTTGGGGTATATCGTGGTTACTTGGTGCTCGTCACTGCCACTATATTGGAGAAGCGGAAACTGCCTCCGCTGGTTGCCCACTTTCCAAAGATTCCCTTCTGTTGAGACATGGATGTGCAAATAAAATACATGATGTACTTCCAAAGACTATCCAGCTGCCTAAGTCTCTTGTCTCCTCCCTACCTCCTCTATTCGCTTTGGGTTCAGTTGCAGGAACCAGAAACACTTACCTTCTGCTCTTAGAATACACTTGTATGGATTTTTGGGGCCTTCATCTGAGATCACCAGGTACTTGCTTGGTTCATGACATTATTTAGCAATAGAGAAGATGGATAGTCAGAGGAAAGAGATATGGAAAGGGAATATTTGACCCAGGGTGGTATCTCTCTCATGAACTATTTTTAGAACTTTAAAAATATATTATCCCATTAATAACTAAAACCCATACTTCCCCTCACCTTTTTGAAAGAACATGTTTCATATTAACCCCTCAATTCCCATTGACTTCAGTCTGCCACTTAGGAAAAACTTTAATTTCAACAGGTCCTATGATGATGATGAAGATTCGGGATTTATAAACGGCAGAGCTACTCCGTAGAGTGTCCCGGCGCTGAGGCTTCTAGGGAAAGCTTTGGGAAAAGTGCCATGTTTTTAACCTCCAGAAACATGGTGACTAGTTGTGCCTCACGTTTGCCAAGAAACAGACTGTTAGCTCTCTAGTTGTTTATCAGACGTCTGTGGTGAAGCTGAAGTAGAACATGGGGAAATCAACTGACAAACTGACGCTGTTAGGAGTACATGTTTTACTCAACATGTGAGACTTTTTCCTCTCATAGATAAGGAAGATTGTTGGGAGGTTAACATCACCTAAAGGAACGTTATCTTTCCAATGTTGTTAACTGTGTGATGCAATTCTGTTCTTAGAAAGTTTGGGACTGCAGGGATTTTAGGTTTGGCAGTTGCAACTGATGTGGAGAGCTGGCAGGCACTATTCTTATACCTGCCAAATGAACTCACCTTGTAACTGCAAATCGTCTGCTCTGCATTGCATCTTTTCAGTGGCAATAAGTAGTTTTGCCTGCCCTGTAGCACCTAGGATTGCCACATGGCTGGTTTTTCTCCGGCATGACCAGTATTTTAATTTCCTTGCCGGTAAAAAAATCAGGAAAATCAAGTAAAGCCTGCATTTTTCCCCCTATCAGTACATACTTTAAACAGTAAATATGATACGAAAGCACTTTAAAATGTGTACTACAGTTGCCTTAATGATCACTGGCTTAAAGTACACAAAGAGAGAAAGACCATGTTAAAAATGAATATAGAATAATTTAAAAATAAGTTTTATTTAAGTATCGTGTCAGAGCCTTTGCAGTACCTTAAAACGTAAATAAATGGCCAGGATTTTTTTCTGGAAAAGGCGGCAATCGTAGTGGCACCGCCAGCAGGTCCACTGATGCTGTTTGAAGCTCCAAGGCATAGCCTGCTTTCAATGTGCTGCGCCTTGGCCATCTGATTCATCCTGAGTCCCTCACTTATGCATTTGATAAACCAGGAGCCGAAGCAGCTGTGAGGGACTGAACTCCAGTCGCAGAAGGGGGGATCAGCTCCAGTCCCCCATTGATGCAAGTAAGCCAGGCATCAAGTAAGCACCAGGCAGACCATGACACTTCAGACACACTTTACGCTGACGCATGCACTCCCATGTTAATATGCATTGGCATTGACGTCAAGCAACAGCAAGAACACATTACCAGGGCATCTCCCAGTCTTAATTATCACAGCAGGACAAGTGTAGTGCCTTAGGTGTGTGAACTAAAATAAACGAAGAAGGAAACATCAGACATAGACAAGCAGGTGAGCAAGTTTCAAAGAACACATCATAACAAAATGTGTGTGCTGGTTGCATTTAGCAGCTTGTCTACAAAGATAGTGAGGAAGTACTGAGAACATATTTTAAGTAGCTATGGACCTGAGCTACAAAGCCCTCTGGCAACTGCAAACCCTGCGATTAAGAAAATCACTGAGTCTGAGAGTGCAAAGAGTTTCCTTTCGGTACATAAGCTCTTTAATGAGTAGTAACATTATTTCCAACTCATAAAATGACTTTTGCAATTCTTCTAGAATTGCAAATAGGAGGGGATGTGAAAGGGGTGTCCCCCACTATTCCAGATTAAGAAAGGAATGTATCAATGGTTTACAATCATAGCCGTGACTGCAAACCATTGATGAGTTACCGACTCCTTAGTTGGGGTGGTAACTGATTCACAAAGGGGAAGAGGTCCCCTTATGACCCTCCCTCTTTGGGAATCGTGTTAGCACCTCAGGGAGAGAAGGCAATGATCCAGGTGCTGCTGCCTGCCCCCCCTGAAGTTTTTCAAAAGACAAAGCATTTTCTAAAAGCAGCACCAATTCATTTAAGGAACATGGAGTGCTTTTTTTTTTTAAGTGTTCCATTTTGGCTACTTTCCCTGTGATTTCAGCTAGTCACAGTGATCATAATGAATATTAATTAGGCAGGTCATTCTGTGATCCCATGCAATTCAGTATTTTGTGAACTGACCTATTAATATACAGATTGGTTCGCAATATAGTATTCCATCCACAAAAAGTCAGTGCGCAAATTGCAATCACTTATTGTGAATGGAATAATAGTACATCAGTATCATGCGTGCATTAGCATTAAGGTATTTCTAGATTTTGACAGGAAAAAAGGAAGGTTTTTTTTGGACAGCAACTCATTTACCCACTGCGTGCCATTTGGTGACATGTCAAAGAAACTATTAGTATTGTTACCTCACTGGCAGTGCCAGGGTCTCCTAAACTGAGAAAAATGGAAAGAGGTATTTTAAACACATATGATACTAAACAAAGGGACGTTTTCACCTCTCAAAAGAAAAAGTCCTGTTTAACAATTAACTCGGATCCAGAAGGATGTAGCGTATTAAAGCATCTGCCAGTTCAAATAGTGAAGATTCGTACCGGGAAAGAAAGTTGTAGGTCAGTACACGCCATCATCAAAACATTAGACAATAGATTTGATCCCGGTAGAGATGTTGTTATGGAGAGGCACCCCTTTTTACAAATTGTCCAACAACCAGGGAAACCACTGGACATATTTGTAGCAGCTTTAAAGACCCTAGCGGCAACCTGTAACTACAAAGACTTGAAGGATGAAGTTATGAGACCAATTCATAGAGGAGATAAACAATAAGGAGCTCCAAAAGCATCTACTGTCAACTGAAGATCTGGATCCAGAAGCTGCATTTGAGATTGCACAAGAGATTAAACATTAAGAAATGTGCACGAGAGAAATTCCAATGTCGGGACAAAGCACTGATTTAGAAGAAGTGGACAACATGTCCAAGATTGAGATGGAGATAAACTTACACAAGAAAAGAGTTAGTCACAGGGTTTCCAAAAAGGGAAAACAAGTAACAAAAAAGTGAAACAGAGCAGGCATGGAAACTCAACATGGCACCCTTGATAGCTAGAACAAGGAGATATGGATATGTGAGAGCCTCCCACTGACCATAGAGGGTAGCGGAACTCTGTTTAAGAAGATATACCTTCCAAGACACCTCTACAATTTGTAGAATTATCCTTGTGACATACCACCCACCGTTTTCAATATTCTTCAAGTGGCTATTGTGAAATTCTTATGGGAAGGGGGACAACTGCGTATCGCTTATTGGAAATGTGTCTTGACACATACTTACAAATACACATGTTATGTTACACCGTACTAGGGACGCCTAGGGATAGCAGACATCCACCTGTATTACTGGGCCAGCCAGATCATACCAATTAACGATTGGCTCTACACTGACCGGGACAACCCCGCTATAGCACTACAGCTTCGGGCTCTTGAGCGACATGGAACACTGGACTTACACGATGGCCCCTACACCCATGCAGCCCTGCCTCCAGCAACCCGAACAACACTGATGTGCTGGCATCAAGCACTAAGATGAAATATGTGGCACGGAGTACCAGCAGCTGAAACACCACTATGGGCAGGGACCTGGTTAAAACACAGTTAAGCTGGAGGGCTTCAAACCAGGGGACACCATAGGAATATCAAAGCTGGGGGATGGCTAGGAGAGTAGCTCTATATGCACATTCCAGTACCTGGCCGACACATACTTGAGCAAGACCTCTGACCTCCTGGTCAGAGACCTGCTCTCTCCCCCTGCTACCCTGTGCACTGCTTTGTACAGGTAGGTGTTCGAGGCCCTTCTCCACCCGCAGGCTCCTGCCTGCGCCTCATCCCTGGTGGTCCAGTGGGAGAGCCTTGCTCTTCTGCTGGTTCCACTACTGTCTGTGCTGTATTGTGCCCGTTTTTCTGTCTTTGGCTTTGTTTTCTGTCTTTATTATTGTGCCTGTTTTCCTGTCTTTTGCCTCTGTATTTTTTGTTGCCTTGTCTCTCTCTGTTTGTCCTGCTATTTTCTGCCCATTTTCCTTTTCCCGCCGCTGCTGACCCGTGGCCCCTCCCCCGTGCTGCTTCCCGCCTCCCAGCTGCACTTCCCTCCCCCTTCCCTATTTAATGGCGGCGAAGCGCAGCTGCGCGCAGCGGGCACGCCGCTGGCGCACCAAAGGCAAGCCCGTCTGCGCCCGTCCACTACCTGACCGCGACCAGTGCCAGGGACCCTGGTTCTCCGGCCCCCCACCGCTACGACTCTGCTGCCCACCTCGCACTCAACCCCAGAAGGAACAACAACTGCCAGCTGTCCACACCCAACACCACCCACGGCCAGTTCTCCTGCCGCCACTGCCGCCGAACCTTCACCACCCTCCGCACCATCACGGCCGCCGCCCCCACGCCGGACGCCAACACCACCAAAGCCCTGAAGTGCATCCTCCTCAACGTGCACTCCCTGCACAGACATGCCGTAGAGATCTGGGACCTCCTCGACACCCTCTCGCCGGACGTCGCCTTCTTCACGGAAACCTGGACCAACGCCTCCTCCGCCCCCGACATCGCCACCGCCATTCCTGATGGCTACAAGATCCAGAGGAAGGACTGCCCCAACTGGCCAGGAGGAGGACTCGCCATCGCACACAAGAGCTCCCTCCGACTCTCCACCTCCACCACGAGCGACCCCTCCGCCACCACCGAACACCTTCACTTCAAGATCCAGTCCAGCCCTAGAACCACTCTTCGCAGCACCCTCGCCTACAGACCCCCTGGATCACGCACTTCGTTCGCCAATACTATTGCTGACCTCGTCGCACCCCACGCCATCGCCTCCATGGACTACATACTCATCGGAGACCTGAACTTTCACCTCGACAACCTCAGCGACCCCAACTCCACCAGCCTCCTGGACAACCTCGTCAACATCGGACTGAAACAGCTCGTCACCACCCCTACCCACAAGGCAGGACACACCCTCGACCCCATCTGTGCAGGTGGGAACAACATCCGTTTCAGCCACACCACGCAGCCCCCCTGGAAGGATCACCACTGCGTACACTTCTCTTTCAACACCGCCACTGCTCTCAAACCCACTCCTCGCCCTCTGCGAAGGAACTGGAGCAAGGTCACTGAGGAGCACCTCAACTCCACCCTCAGCCACGACCCCCCGCCTCGACTGACACCAACTCTGCAGCCAAGGAACTACACCACTGGATCACCAACTGCGCAGACAAGCTCGCACCCCTCCGCACCACCGACAGACAACGCCCCCTGAAGGCCACCTGGTTCACCACCGACCTCCAAGAAGCCAGACGCTCCTGCAGACGTCTCGCAAAATGATGGAGAAACAGCAAAACCACGGAAGACCTGACCACCTACAAGAACGCCATGACAGACTGCCACCAACGCCACCAACGCATAAGATCCACAAAGAAGACCTTAATTCAGAACCAAATCTCCAGCAACTCAAAGGAACTCTTCAACATAATCTAGCAATTCACCAAGTCCCACAGGAAAGCCACAGACGTCACTCCCTCCCAAGACCTCTGCAACAAGCTGAGCTCCTACTTCCACCTGAAAATCAAAGCCCTCTTCGACAACTTCAGCGAACAGACTCCAGAAACCACCCTTCCCTCCAGCAACGACAGCCGGCCCACCAGCACCACCTGGACCCCGTTCACCACAGAAGATACCACTACTACCATGAAGAGCACCCACTCAGGAGCCCCCACGGACCCCTGCCCTCCGCCCCTCATACACGGACTTGTGGGTCTGCGATCCTGGCGGGGGTTAGATTGCCGAAGCTCCGGCATCTCCGGTAGTTCACAAGCATCAGCTAAGGTGAGGACCATTCGGACCTCCTCCTTCCATATAAATTGTAGGCAAAAAAGGGTGTCCCCACTTGTACCGAATCTCCTGGGCTCGAAGAAAATCAGTTAATGGCTTTAGGGTACTGCGGTGATGCAGTGCGGTCGGGGATAAGTCCTGGTAGAGCCAAACCTTGAAGCCCTCTAATTCAATGGCTCTCAGGTCTCTGGTGACAAATGCAAAAACAACAATTGATGGACAGAATGCAGAACAATGTCATACATTCACCCCAGTACAGAGATCTGGGCCTAAATCCATCGTTTTTTTGCTCACCATGCCATTCCAGTTTGAACCCAGCCATATGCAAATCAGTCTTGACCCTGTGCCTCATGGGAACAGTCCAGCCCGAACTGCCAAGCCAGGTCCTCCCTGGACTGGAAACAAGCATCCCAGGACCGGTTTCAGGGTTTCACCCCTCTTCAGCCAGGATAGCTTGATTCCAGTGGCATGGAGAGCACGGGACCCACGTCTGGGCATACCCGTCCCACTCAGGGTGACAAATGCAAAAACAACAATTGATGGACAGAATGCAGAACAATGTCATACATTCACCCCAGTACAGAGATCTGGGCCTAAATCCATCGTTTTTTTGCTCACCATGCCATTCCAGTTTGAACCCAGCCATATGCAAATCAGTCTTGACCCTGTGCCTCATGGGAACAGTCCAGCCCGAAATGCCAAGCCAGGTCCTTCCTGGACTGGAAACAAGCATCCTAGGACCGGTTTCAGGGTTTCACCCCTCTTCAGCCAGGATAGCTTGATTCCAGTGGCATGGAGAGCACGGGACCCACGTCTGGGCATACCCGTCCCACTCGGGTGACAAATGCAAAAACAACAATTGATGGACAGAATGCAGAACAATGTCATACATTCACCCCAGTACAGAGATCTGGGCCTAAATCCATCGTTTTTGCTCACCATGCCATTCCAGTTTGAACCCAGCCATATGCAAATCAGTCTTGACCCTGTGCCTCATGGGAACAGTCCAGCCCGAACTGCCAAGCCAGGTCCTCCCTGGACTGGAAACAAGCATCCTAGGACCGGTTTCAGGGTTTCACCCCTCTTCAGCCAGGATAGCTTGATTCCAGTGGCATGGAGAGCACGGGACCCACGTCTGGGCATACCCGTCCCACTCGGGGTGACAAATGCAAAAACAACAATTGATGGACAGAATGCAGAACAATGTCATACATTCACCCCAGTACAGAGATCTGGGCCTAAATCCATCGTTTTTTGCTCACCATGCCATTCCAGTTTGAACCCAGCCATATGCAAATCAGTCTTGACCCTGTGCCTCATGGGAACAGTCCAGCCCGAACTGCCAAGCCAGGTCCTCCCTGGACTGGAAACAAGCATCCTAGGACCGGTTTCAGGGTTTCACCCCTCTTCAGCCAGGATAGCTTGATTCCAGTGGCATGGAGAGCACGGGACCCACGTCTGGGCATACCCGTCCCACTCGGGGTGACAAATGCAAAAACAACAATTGATGGACAGAATGCAGAACAATGTCATACATTCACCCCAGTACAGAGATCTGGGCCTAAATCCATCGTTTTTTGCTCACCATGCCATTCCAGTTTGAACCCAGCCATATGCAAATCAGTCTTGACCCTGTGCCTCATGGGAACAGTCCAGCCCGAACTGCCAAGCCAGGTCCTCCCTGGACTGGAAACAAGCATCCTAGGACCGGCTTCAGGGTTTCACCCCTCTTCAGCCAGGATAGCTTGATTCCAGTGGCATGGAGAGCACGGGACCCACGTCTGGGCAAACCCGTCCCACTGAGGGTGACAAATGCAAAAAGAACAATTGATGGACAGAATGCAGAACTGCCAAGCCAGGTCCTCCCTGGACTGGAAACAAGCATCCTAGGACCGGTTTTGGGGTTTCACCCCTCATCAGCCAGGATAGCTTGACTCCAGTGGCATGGAGAGCACGGGACCCACATCTGGGCATACCAGCCCCACTCGGGGTGACAAATGCAAAAAGAACAATTGATGGACAGAATGCAGAACAATGTCAGACATTCACCCCAGTACAGAGATCTGGGCCTAAATCCATCGTTTTTTTGCTCACCATGCCATTCCAGTTTGAACCCAGCCATATGCAAATCAGTCTTGACCCTGTGCCTCATGGGAACAGTCCAGCCCGAACTGCCAAGCCAGGTCCTCCCTGGACTGGAAACAAGCATCCTAGGACCGGTTTCAGGGTTTCACCCCTCTTCAGCCAGGATAGCTTGATTCCAGTGGCATGGAGAGCACGGGACCCTGAAACCGGTCCTAGGATGCTTGTTTCCGGTCCAGGGAGGACCTGGCTTGGCAGTTCGGGCTGGACTGTTCCCACAAGGAACAGGGTCAAGACTGATTTGCATATGGCTGGGTCCAAACTGGGGTGGTGTGGTGAGCAAAAGAATGATGGATTTAACCCAGATCCTTGTGACTGGGGGTGAATGTTTGCATTGTCCAGCATTCCGTCCATCAATTGTTTCTTTTTCTCAGGTCTCTGGTTGCAGACATTATAGCTTCCTTTATAATAATGCAGACACATGAGTATATCCTGGGGTTGGCCTGGCGCCCCCGCCGGTCTCCCGGTTCGATGTGTACGATCCAAGACAACCTCCTGGTCTTGTAATGAGGGCATCACATGCTTAAAGAGTCGGATCACAAACCCCTCTAAGTCGTTCGGGATGGCCCGGGCTGGCACTCCTTTAATACGTATGTTGGAGCGTCGGGACCGATTTTCTAAATCTTCAATCTGGTAGCGCAGTTCCGAGTTCTGGTCCCTTAACTCCAGGAGCTCCCAGCGATGGTCCTCCAATTCCTCTTCACGGGCGTCCTGGTTCTGCTCCACCGACTCTAATCGTTGATCGAGGATGGCAACATCTTGCCTGATTCCCTTAATGTCCGAGGCAATATCGCGTTTGAGCTCCGTGAAATCCTCACGCAAGGGTGCCAAACAGGCGCTCCATGAATGCTTGTGTGAGTGGGGACTCCTCGCCACTTCCATCCTCACCACTGGCCTTATCCGAGGGCCCCCGTGGTCCTCAGCCTCTCACACAGTGTCCACCATTTTCGTGTTTGATCGGGCAAACATGTCCTTTACAGAGGGGTCTTTCTTCGATTGACGGTGGGTAGACATTCTAGCAGGAGCGTGGATCCCCCGCTGTGTGTCACTTGACTTACCCTCACTGAGGGCCACCCCTTACAGCAGCTGCTGGGTGACTTGGCTTGGTTCAAAATGGCCCTCGGGTCCACAGCCCCCTCCAGGTAGAGAAGGCAGTCCGCAAAGTTAAGGCTCATTCTGAGTGAGGCAGGCCAGTCCACTACCAGTGAGCCGCAGAAGGCCGTGATCCATGGCCCTCGCCTCAAATTCTGTTGGTGCGGCCCCGGGGAGATGGGCTGAGGCAAGTCTCTAAACGCACCTCTAAACGTGTAGGAGAGGGAGGGGGGCCCCAGATACACTACCAGGGCCCGCCGTCACCCATCCCGTCGCAGCTGACAGGTCCACGCGAATCAGGCCTCAGTATGCCCTCTTTGGCCACCCCGGCAAAGGCAGCAACCGGGCACCGGGAGTCCCGCAGCTCCCTCGCTGCACATGCACAGCCAGAAGGTCTCGCTTAGACTGGCGTCCCCCACTCAGCTGCAGACCCCAGTGGAGGAGGGGGGGCGCGAGGTCGCACCTTAGCAGGGTGAGGATAGTCGGCCCACACCAATGGGTCGCAGAAGGCCGCCAGCTGGCGCCCTCGCCTCTGACCCCAGTCCCGAAGTCTAGGAGGTACCAGCACAGGGCCTCGCGACCGCCAGTAGATTGGGGAGGAAGCGGCTCACGCGAGCTGTTGCGGTGGCAGTGTTCAAGGCCCCCCAGGCACCTCAAATCTGGGCTCTAGTCATGGGCCGGGGGGAGACGCGGTGTAAGATGCGGTCTCACTCCTGCGTCACAGCGATCAGTGGGCCGCTCCCTCGCAACCCCGCCCCAATGTCTCCACTCACCATGGTCGTCGCCACTCCAGAGAGGCCAACAGTCCGTCACCGCATGGCTAGGGCACTCCTCTCAGCTCCGCAGGGCCAGGCGCAGCTCCTCCCGCTCCGAGCCGATCTCACTCTGGCCGCCAGTTGCACGTCTACCGCCGCTCCTTCGCCGCCGCCGGTCCTCTTATTCGCTCCTGCCGGGGGTCCGTGGGCGCATGGTCTCTCTTGTCGGTTCTGGACACCCACGTCCTTCGCTGTGTCGAAGCTGGGCCTAAAAATCCAATGAAGCTCCAAGGTGTACGTCCTACACTGCCGCCATGTTGGACACGCCCCCCATTTTTTATTATTTCCAGTAATTTTCCTGCATTCAAGCTGGGTAACTAGGTGCTGTGAATTTTATATGCTTCAAATGTTTTGTTATCCTATTTCAGTTGCTGCAGAGACCTTTTTCACAAATAGTTCTTAATCATTTGTTATGGGATCAGCCTAAGTTTCTACAAGGGGAAACCGTCAGTCAACATTTGTTAGTCTGTTGTCACTTAAGTAATGTCACTTCCCTATTTATTTTTATTTTTATTTCTCACCATGACTCTTAGGGCCTAGGGTTGTTTCAACAAACCCAACTTTAACACAGCTCACTGCAGCTTCTTGTTAAATCTGTTTGTGTTTATTTATTCGGTGAAGTTTAGATGTGTGCTGGACCTGACTACAAGTGTTCCTTTGGGAGCATCACTGTGATGCCCAAAGTCCTATAATGAAATACACAAAGAACTAGATGTAAAAAAGTGAAAGCCTCTTACCGTTTTGCCTTTACTCGAGAGCAAAGTGCAGTAGAAGTGTGTGCATCAAATAGTCTAGAAAATGCTGGCTAGGCTTATAGGCCCTGCCTAACAACCTCCAAAGGGAAGGGAGCTGGGCAACATACCAAGGTCAGGGGGGTCAACACTGCTGGTCGTGTAATCCTGCCTTTACCAAGCACAATCACCAATCATACTTACATTTGAAGAAGAGACAACATGTAGCAAGATAAAGCAGTGATGTTTACAAGAGCACAAAAAAACTCTTGGAGAGAGATCATAATATGGCATGGTGACAAGTGCAAAGGCACGTGTCTCTGTTTGCAAGTGTAAAACATATAGAAAAGGAAGCCAGGACAGTACATGGCATGATTTGTTATCTATCCACCACAGGTAAATGCAGAACTGTCATGTCTTTGTAAATAGATGCTCTTCAGTCAAAGCAAATAGATACTGGCTGTGCAGAGGAAAGGAGAAGAATGCATGGCATAAATTCTGCTGGAATCTGGAACAAAATTACTGCTGGATTTAATACCACTTAACAACTATTTAATATTTTTTGAAGGTCCTGCACATTTCCTCATGTGCCACTCGTTTTTTAATGCCCATCTTGGGAGAATTGCAAGGACTACCAAGAACTTCCCGAAAAATTCCCTGTTCCATTATTTTTTCAGTGTCGGGCTTCATTTCTTCTTCTGCTTCTTCTGAAAGTTTGTACTGTTAATTCTAGGGAAAATAATAGCATTTGGTTTCACATTCATTGTGACAGACTTTTCACTTTTAATCAATCCTTTCTCCTGACCAGTGAAGTCCCATTACCTCATCTTTGTCAGTATATCTTACATCCAAAGACAAATCATCCTTAGTAAAGACTGCAAACATCTTAACTTTGGAATCATGTCATTTAATTTTTAACACAGAGTCTTCATCTTGTGATTCTATTGCAACATCGTCCAGTGTACAATACATCATACAGTTCATCTTGTAAAGCAAGTTCCTGCCTAACAAATTGTCAGGACTCAAATCACACAATATGAGCTGATGATTATTCTCCATTGATTCTATTTTAGCAGGAAAATCTGCTGAAACCTGGTTAATATTCTATTTATTACTGATACCTAAAACTTGGACTTCTCTTCTCAAGAGGGATAGGTTGGAATTTCCACAGAACAAATTATAAACCGGGAAGCCACCCTATTATTAATGAAACAGGGTAGCCATTGACTTCCCTATTATAATATGGGCCACTTTGGTCTACCTTCAGGACTTCTCCAAGTAAACACCCTTCTTCCCCCCTCAGGCACCATCATTGGGAAGTGAGGAAAATCAGCTCTGTTGGTACCCTGAATTATATGCCACTTTGTTTTTGATATTTTGCTGAAACACTAGGGCTATGGGCATATTCATGTATAATTATCCCTGACGTTGCATATTCTGCAAAGGAGGTGGTTGGGCTGGGGCTAATGACTGTGTTTGCACCTGATTCACATTCTGCTGCAACTGGGGAATAAAATCATTCAGGATTCGATCTGAATTTTGTCTACATTCCTGCTTCCAGTGGCTGAGTTTACAGCAGAAATGGCAAGCAATGCTCTTCTTTAGCATTTAAATATTTGCATTAATTCTTGAATTAATCATATCCCCTCATCCACCTCTATTATCTAATTTTCCATTTTCACACAACATCACATTCATTCCGGCATTGTCAGACGGCACAAATCGCAAATGACAAGCCTTCAACTGACTCCTGATATTCCTCTGAAACAGTTTTTTCTGGGCAGCCATCGGCATCTCATTGATTGTTTTCTGTTTGGCATCAAACCAATCACTACTATACTTACCATATTTTAGGATTTCATCTATATCCATAGAGTCATATATATGAAAAAGTGGCACAGCGTAGCGCGGCAAGTCACCTTGCTGCGCTGCATCACTGGGAAAGGGCAGGAATGTGCAGTATTTAATGCATTCCTGTCCTTTCCCCTGCGCTGGCGCACAATGGACTGCCTAGCACCAATGCAAGCACCCTTGTACCATGGTGCAAAGGTGCCTGCGTTGCATGCAGGATTGTTTTTGTGCACGAAGGGGCACCTTCCTGCACAAAAAGAATCCTGAGAGGCTTTTCCCTCTTTCTATGTGTGTTGCAGAATGCAGCACGCATAGAAAGACAAAAAAAGAGGCAAAATAAACATATTTCTCCTCATTACGCCTCTCCTGGGGAGGCAAATCTTTTTGGCACATTTCCAGGTTTACAAGTACTTGTAAATCTGGGAATGCATCAAAATCATTGGCTGTTGCATGGTCATTGGCTGTTGCATGGTAACACCCATGCAACACCCATAGAAACACCTCCCTTGCGCAGAGTAATGCAGTGTTGCAATTTGTGCTGTGTTACATTACTTGAGATTTATGAAGCCATGCGGGACAACGCAAGGTGGTCTTGCGTGCCTTCATATATCTCATTTTGCATTTGCGTCGCTCTTGCACCAGGCAAAGTGGTACACTTCCCCCAATATGGTTAGATTAGAGTGGGAATAGTAAATGTCACCCCTTTATTGTCCAAAGCCTTCCAACAAAATGGCTAGATTGGAGTGCGACTAGTAAATGGTGCCCCTTTAGTGTCCAACATCTTCTCCCAATATGGTTATATGTGTGTGGGAATAGTAAATGTCACCTGATTAGTGTCCAAAACCTTCTTCCAATATGGTTATAATGGAGTGAGAATAGTAAATGTCACTCCTTTAGCGTCCAACACCTTCCCCCAATATAGTTAGTGGAGTGGGAATAGTAAATGTATGTAGTAGAAATAGTTTGTTGTTTTATTAGTATTGTTGGTGTTTAGAAGCATGATAAAAAATAATTGTATGTTTGTAGGCAATAATATCATTAAATACTTTTTGTATAGAATAAAGACATGTAACATGTTTCTCATTTTATTTATTTTCAAAGTTTATTTATTGTATAATTGTACATTTTTAAACATATATTTCAACTTGAAAATAAACATATATGTAAACTTAAGTAAATAAAAAAGTAATTATTTTTATTATTAAAAAGGAAATAATATACAATTACTATTGTATGCTGTAAATATTCCACTTTTATTTTTATTTTTTCAGTTTTGTAACATTTTTACATTGTTTTATATACATATTTCAACACTATTTTAGTATGTTTTTTCAGTATATATTAAATAATTTTATAATATTTTACACTATCATTTAATTTATACTTTACAATTTCTTAACTTTTTTATACATTTATTCAACATTTTTACATTATTTTCCATTCATTTCTACGGGGAGATAGTCTTTTTTAGTTTCATTTAGCAGTGTTTTGGGTTTTCATACACTATTTTAGTAATGTATCATAATGTTATGTTAAATTGTGTTATGTTACTTATATTTTGATGGTTAAGTGTGATTTATATGTGTTTTTGGAAATGTAATGTGTTTTGCCAGTGGATTTTCTAATTTACTTTACAGGTTTTTGTTTACAAATGAGTCCTATGGGGATTGGGAGTTTCCTTTTTTTTTTAAAGGAAGTCAATTTTGTTTTATATTAAACCAATGGTTTTTAGTATGATTTCCTTGTTTTCGGGTTTTCTGCAGTGTTTAAAGCACTTTTTCAGGATTTTATGGTTCCTACATACTTTGGATTGCTTTGAGGGATCTCTATTGGATTTGTTTCTGAATTTATTGGGGCTTTTTGGACAATATTTTTCCTTTTTATGGTGGATTATTATTTTTGACTATGTGGATACAGAGGAAGATCTGCAGCTACAGAACAGTAGGTTTTACTTATTTCATTTCCTTAGGGTGGGAAATGTGATATTTTATTGTTTGTGTAAATACTATGTGATTGTTATTTGGAATTGTGTGGTTTATGTGTTGCAATTAATTCATGTGATAGATTGAGTTTTTTTTAGTTTCTTGTTTGGTGACGGTTCCATTTGTTATTGAAATAATTTCTATAATGTTATTATCTCAGTCTTCATTAACATTGGAATTTTATAAAAAGTTTGACCGATGTAATAAAGTATTATATTTATTATTTATAAAAAAGTTGATTTGTTACGTTGGTTTAGATTTTATGATAATTTTGTAGGACTTTGGTAGGTTAACATTTATTTTATAATATGATTTTGGCTATCATTTCTAAGTAATGTACTCCTTTGTTATTTATGAAGAGTTTGACTTCAAATTGCAGCATTTTCTTAATTTTTTTTTACTTTGATTGCTAAGTTTAGGGGACATTTAGCAAACATATTGCTTCATTCGTGGTTGTTGGTAGCTTTCCCTTTTTTTGTAATGCTTCTATGAATTTATGAAGTGTAGGTTGGGTTCTGGAAGGCATTGTGCCATCCTTCCACTTCGCTGTTTGTTTTGGCTTCCATTGCCAAGGTGCTGTCATAGACATTCTACCATGATATTTGGAATTTGGGTTGGCATCTGTGTCCAGAGCAAATCAGTCTGCCAACCCAAAGTTCTTTGAAATAGTCCATTAGTGAGCCTAGTTTGTCTTCATTTTGTTGGTCAAAAGAGCTTTCTATTAGTAAATTGTAGTGGTTGGCTACCTCTATGACAGGGACATAGGTTTGTACTATCATTTCAAATGAAAATTGGCTTTTTGTAGAATATTCTACAGTAAGGGCCTGATTACGAGTTTGAGTGTCTGACCGCCCGACCGCCATTGGGGCGGTCGGGAGTACGCCACCAAGCCAGTAGCATCCCGACCGCCGTATTGCAAGTTAACCGCTGGGCTGGTGGTGTTTTGTCGGTGGTGCCATGGCGGTGGCATGCTTCAGCTCATAGAGAGCCTGTAGCATATGCTCCCGCCTTGGTTGCGCCGCTTGCGTGTCGGTGCACTGTGAACCATGCACCATGTTATGCATGGCACACAGTGCAAGCATGATAGTGCAAGCAGAGGGGGGCACAACATGTGCCTTCATGCACCCCCCCATGGGCTAAAACGCCCTTGGTCACTGTTGGGGGGCCTTTTGCCTGCCTTTCCGCCGACCTTTTCATGACAGACTCACTGCCTTGAAAAGCTTGTTGGAAAGGCAGGTCGTAATCTGCACAGTGGTGCCGGCATCGGCACTGTGGCCGTAGACCACCGCTTTTCCCACCTCCACCCCGTCCAGATCCAGGAACCTGGCGGTGGCAGTGGTCATGTGTTGGGCTGGTGGCGGTCCGACCGCCAAACTCGTAATTGGGTGATCCAACCGCAGCAACCACCGCAGGTATGGCGGTCCCAAGACTCGTAATAAGGCCCTTAGTTCACATTATCGGAGGAGTCTCCATATGCTTTGATTGAAATAATAGGAACAGCCTTGTATGGCTGTGAGGAGGTACATCTTTAAAATGGTTTGAATCATGGCTTGCTCAAAGTCTATGATTATTTTTTGGGGGTAGTATTTATTTGTTTTATGTTTAATGTGGTTTAAGAGGTTGTAGTAAGTGTTGCTTTGTTTATTTAGTAGTAGGGTATATGTAGCAGGGATATTTGTACTTTGATATTCACCATCTATGGTGTAAATATCTGAGTGAATGGTTGGGATGCATTTTGAAGGTCCCATCTATATCATCCACATTTGACATTGGCTACATTTTAGTAAGTTATTTGCTGTAGAGAATATTAGGATTTGCTTCTCATTATTTAGGTTGCCATGTGAAAGGAAAGGTTCTTCATTATGTGTCATTGTTAAATGCTCAGGTATTTGTATGTCTTGGTATCTTCTGGGGCAGGAGCAGTATCGCTGGTGCCTTTTTTAGTTTGTGCAATTTAATGTTTTAAAGTGGGTATAGGTGGTAGTTGGCCTGTGTTGTGTTCAGGGACTTTAGGCAGTATATCTTTAAGGAATTTGGTTGTGGGTTCCTGGGAGCTAGTGCTGGCCTCTATAGCCAGCAATATCTCCCTTACTTCTATTTCCGTCAGATTTTGGGTGTGGTTGTGCTCTCTTACATGAATTACTACATCATTTTTTTATAGTTGCCTTCCCATAGCATGCAATACAATAATATTTGGTACATTTCCAATATATATATTCTGTTGATGCACTTTCCTGGCTATAGATCTAGCCCATGTAATTTAGTAACTGCTTTCCTTTCTGCGAAGTTATGTACTTTGCTTCCTCTGTCATTGTATTGTGTCATAGTCTCTGAAAGTAGTGTAATAGTATAAATATATACAATATTTTAAAGTTTGCACGTTTGTTATTTACATGTAAAATTATGCATCTATTTCTATTTTATATACTTACATGAATATTCTGTTTAGATGTTTCACTTGGTTTTGCAGTTTTTCCGAAAGCGGTGTTCTAATGTGGAGCAGGTGCTTTCTTTTCTGTTGGATGGAAAAAAAACATTAGTTTCATTTTAGATGTTAATTTGTTGGTAGTTTGCAGAGGTTGAGGTCGCTAGGTTTAGTTTTACTTGCTATGTTTTATTAACAAGTAAGTTTTAATTTAAATTTAAGTTTTACTTACTTGGTTAGGTAGTTGGTGAGATGTATATAATTCCCCTTTAATGGCCTGGTTGCAGAATCTAGCAGAGAGTGCTCATCTTGCAGTCTCATCATTTTTTTAAGTATTTAGTTGTTTAAATTAGTGTGCCTTTTATATTTGTGATTTGTTTATCTGATTTAATTGGTCAAAGTTGTTTATACTTTTATTTTATTGGTTGGTTTATTTTTAGTTTGAATTCCTTTAAGCAGTTATGTTCTTCTATGATAAACGATAATTTAGTTTTTTTAATGTATGAGATACAGTTTGATAGGTTTGAATATAAATGTGTGTGTGTGTATATATATATATATATATCCTGCAAACTCGTCCCAAAGTTCCTGTTCATGGAAAAGACGAAGCGTACCCAAAAGATGCAGTGCTTACAACTTTATTGTGTGCCCAGCACCGCCGCCATTACGCGTTTCGATCCTCATGGGACCTTGATCACATGACACGTTACCAGGTACTATTCCCACATTTAAAGTGACAGTGCATGACTCATTATCATAGACATGGAAAAAATCTTTTACAATGTTTCGCTGGTTTCTCTGCAAGAGAGTCTAATGTGCAAATAACGCTAGTAATACAAATCAAAGAGTACATATTATTTAAATACACCCTGGACCATGGACATGTTTTCCTAATAGATTGCCCCTTGATCCGTTCTCATTTTGAGAGATGTTATATGTGCATATGATACTAATCAATGAGTTACTCTAATAAATACATAAATAGCGTAAATGAATGTTTAAAAACTACTTAAAGGTTACGGTTCGTAAACAATTTCCTACATCTCAATAGACAAAGCAATTTAAAGCCTCTCAATATCAATGTCAATTGTTGCACAATTGCTATACCATGCGAACCAACATTGACATAAAGCCCAAGTGGGCAATGATTCTTATCAACCAAGTCATAGATAAAATTACTAGTGTGAAAATAGTGTCACATAGAAAGTGATGATAAAACCCGAATGTGCAAAATTAGTGCAAATTAAAACAATCCATTTAAAAAAACATTATATATATACATATACACATTAGGAAATTACAGCAGCATGGACATATCTAGACTTTCTACTTCATAGCCAAAGAGATACAATTTTACAAATGTGTGTAAAAGTCCTCACTAAAGTTTAAACCATTAGGTGTCTTTGTATCCATTTCTAAAATGTATTTTGTTTCCAGCTTTCTCAAAAGGCCTTCCCGATCCCCACCTTTCCTTAATGGTGGAATTGAGTCGACCACAAAATATCGCAACTCACTAGATTTCTTGGCATGCAATTCATCAAAGTGTCTAGCAACTGGGTAGGACAAATCCCCATTATTGATTGCCCGTATGTGCTGGAGTATCCTCTTGTGGACCTGCAGCCTCGTGCTTCCCACGTACCGCAGTCCACAAGGACACTCCAGCACATACACCGCATATTCTGTCCTGCAGGTAAGTTTTTTGTCAATCTTTATGGGCCTGTTCTTAAACGGTATGGTGTACTCAGTCTTGCTAGTTCCATGTTTGCATGCTTTGCAGACTGCACATTTAATAAAGCCTTTACTGACCGTCAGCCAAGATGTATTATGTGTTATTTCAGGGCTACTAGTAACTAATGAATCGCTCATAGAGCGTGCTTTTCTAAATGTTAAGTTGGGTGATCTGGTTATTCTATCACCCAACACAGGATCATTTTTTACTAGACACCAGTTTTTATTGACAGTTTTTCGAATTGTCTGATGTTGGTTGCTGTACGTAAATATGAGTCTTGAGGGCTGTACTGTCTCAGAAGGCTCATCACTACGTACTTTGCTTATCAATGCCCTTGATCTGCCCTGCTCATTGGCTTTGGCCATGGCTGTATCTACTGCACTGGACATGTAACCTCGTGAGATGAATCTCATACGGCATTCAGACTGTGCTCTCAAGCAGTCTTCATCAGAACTACAGATTCTTCTAATACGGAGCATCTCCCCAAAGGGGATGCTGCGGATTAGATGTGCTGGATGGTGACTCGATGCATGAAGCAGCGAGTTACCTGCCGTGTCCTTCCTGTGCAGTCTAGTGTGCAGTTGTGTATTCTTTATCAGGATTTCAACATCCAAAAAGCAAATTGACTCACGACTCACCTGGCCAGTAAATCTCAAGTTTAAATCATTGTCATTGATTCGCTCAATAAATTGTTGGGCCCCAATCTCCGAGCCCTTCCAAATAATGAGCAAATCATCTATGTATCTGTACCAACGTATTATATGGTTATTCATGACATCTTCATAAGTGGACCTGAGGACCTGTTCCTCCCACAGCCCCATATGCAAACAAGCATAACTGGGGGAGAAACAGGCCCCCATAGCCACACCTCTAACCTGCTGGTATACTTGCTTC
Organism: Calotriton arnoldi; assembly: GCA_963921515.1. NCBI lineage: Eukaryota > Metazoa > Chordata > Amphibia > Caudata > Salamandridae > Calotriton > Calotriton arnoldi. The sequence continues at coordinate 501,021 of CAWUFW010005554.1, read as the reverse complement.
TGAAACAAGAAAAGTTGTTCTCCAGACACATAGATATAATGGCCATAAGCATTCTATTATGTTCATAATAGCAAATTGGTCGTGAGTTTAGGAAATATTCTACAGCTTTTAATCCATCTCTGTGGTGGATGCTCGTATAAAGTGACGAGACATCTAAAGAAATGAGCAAAAATCATCATGCCATACAACATCAGTCAATTTCCGTAGTACGTCACCTGTATCAAGTACAAAGGATGGTAATGACCTCACATGTTCCTGTAGGAAAAAAATCGACATACTTGCTGGCATTCTCCATAATGCTATTACATGCCGATATTATAGGCCTGCCCGGTGGTATTAATTTGTCCTTGTGTATTTTCGGTATAAAATATGCAACCGGCATTACAGGATAATCATTTTTGAGAAAGCGGAATTCGTCCATTGATAGGAAACCTGTACTCTTCCATGCCAACAATTTAGAATAGAACGAGTTCCAAGAGGATTTAACCGTTGCCATGTCACTCTGTCTGTAACAGTCTTTGTCGTTAAGTTGATTTAAGGCCTCAGTCATATACATATCGCGAGGCCAAAGTACGACGTTGCCGCCTTTATCAGATTGTCTGACTATTACATTGTTGTTGAGCCTCAATTTTTCATTAATTTGGAATAGGCATCATCCTGGACGGTGTAGCATTTTTTGATTGCACCCAGTTTTTTGTAAAGGATTTTCAATTCTTGTGACACCTTTTCGTGAAATACATCGATGTTGTCCCTCAACATTACAGGGCAAAATGTAGATTTTGGTTTAAATGGGGTCAAAACACCAATGTCTCGTCTATTTGATAAATGGCTATGAGTTGTCATTACATAGTCACCTTCTTGTTGCAGCGCTTCAAGATCTCGTAAAAGCCCTACATCACCAACAGTTAAATTTGGAGCGCTTGTATCCATGTTCAATGACCCCTTCCATTGGTTTCTTTTATCAGGGCCTTGCATGAGATGAAATTTTTGTAGTTTTAACTTCCGCACAAATTTGTACATATCTATACGACTTTGTGCGTAATTAAAATTGCTCCTAGGACTGTATGATAAACCTAAAGAAAGTATAGTATTTTCACTCTCAGTTAAAACGATGTCTGTGAGATTGATGACAGTTTGGGCATCACACTTATGCATACCAATACTTATTTCCGATTCCATTGTTTCCTTGTCTTTCTGTTGTTTTGCTTTTTGCCTGCGCTTTTTGCAGCATAGTCGTCTTTCCCATCTTTTTCTGTTGTTTGTGAGTTGCCTTTTGCATCTTGTACACGTGGACGAAGTGTTTATCGCCTGTCCTGGCGCAGGCAATCCACCTCCTGCGCCATGGAAAACTTCTGAAACCCCGACCTTTGAGCTTTTGTGCATTCACTTTCTGAGCCGCTATCAATTGCCGAGCTCAAATCCGATATTGACGTCTCAGAGGGCAATTCATTAGATACTGTATTTGTAGCTGATTCTGAGGGAGTCGCCTTTGCATGCATTGTCACATTATCATATTTTATATATACACACACACATACATATAATATTGTTTGGTTGTATTTTAAGGGTTTTAAAGTAATGGTAATATATTTTTTGGGTTGTATTGTTATGATTTTAGGTATATCATTTATTGGGGTGAATGGTAAAGATTATGTTGATGCATTATATTTATATTTGGTTTAACCGTGTGTATAAAATGTCTTAGGTTTAGTTCCAATAATTTGTGTAAGTAAAAAGTGGTAATTATTTTAGTGAGAATATTGTAGTCGATATTGTGTGAATCGTTGTTTTTGACCTAATATATGTTTATTTAAAGGTAATGATATTTTTGTTTCTGATATTTCTGTTTTCAATATAGGAAAAAATTGATATTATTAATAATGATATTTGTGTACTTGATATTTATGGTTTTGCTAGTTAACTATAGGAAGTCAATAGTTTTGTTATTGATATTTAATTTCCGATATTTTTTGTGTTTGATTTTGTATGCATCGATATTATGTCAGTGGTACGATTTTTCATTTGAATGATGTCAACCTCGCATTCATCAGCCAATTCCTAGAGCTTATCATGTGCCTCGTTTACCCATCTTGATGCTTCTTTGATTAAGTATCTCATTTCATCCACGTTGTATGACAATAATCTATTTTTGTCAACTGTTCCCTGTAAATGTTCCCCAAATTAATTTTTAAAAGCCCAACAATAGTATCTCTCTTCTTAGAAGATGCAACAGGACCTTCAGCAGGCAAGTCATTTGAACATGGAGAGACAACAGAAATATCTCTGCTGGTACTTAGCAAAACTGTCAATGTATTCTCAGATGCACTCACAACGATAAGCGTAGTCAGTCCTTTTTGGCTGTACACTCGTACCATCTCCCGCTGTACCTGTATCAGGTACTATAGAATTCTGTCCCTGTCTCTGGATTCCATCAGTATATGTAGGCAGTCTGGAATTCAAAAAGATCATTTAAAAAGTTAGCCTCCTCATCTGAATTTGGCTTTCTAATTTTCTTTTCTCTCTCTCCCTCATCTACTTTCATTTTTTTTCCTGTAGTGCCTTTAACTATTGCAGGTAAAACCTTCCATCCCTCCATAATATCTTTCCTTCAGCATTTCTCTTCTCGATCCCACTTGCCTTTCAACCATTGTCTAAATGAACCTATCACCTGCTTCTTAATTTTCTTTCTCTCCATCTCTGTAGCTATCTGTACCCATTTGTTCAATGCTTCAAACTGTGCAGGTCTAGGTAATTGCTTTTTATCATTTATAGTTTGTCTCAAGAAATCTAGCTTTCTAATGTTAAAGGTACCCTCCAAAGGAAACTGCAAGTCCTTCTAGGAAGAGGTATATGCCTGCCATTTAGAAATTGCACGTACATGTGTAAAAAACAATGTCTGTCATCATTTTATGTGTAGCAGGTAATTCCAGTTCCCCCGTAGCAGGTACACTGGAGGCTTTGGCTTCTTCAACACAGCACCGATTTTTTTCACTCAAAAGAATCTGAAAACCACACAAAACAAACTAACGAACAACAACTAGCGAACAACAACTAATCCCAGCATAGTTGTGCCAAAGGTCAACTAATCACAGTTTGGTTTGACAGCAACCAACAAATAACAGCTTGACTCTGTGTTGATGTCTCACCAATCCCAGTGTGACTCCTTGGCTGACTAACCAATCACAGTACAACTTCTACATGAACGAGGAAACAGTTGCTCAGCCTTACTCAAAAGACACACACTAAATAAACTAAATTAACCCATGTCTGCTCAAACTAACTAGGAAGAAAAATCAATGATTAGAATAAGACAGATCTTGCAAATAGCCATAGTAAGACTAGCACCTTTGCAAGACTACCATCCCGTGGCAATCCACCTCTGACCAATGTATTGACTCTTGTGCACCGAGGAGTAAAAACACCGACCTAGATTAAACATGAAAACTCCTAGAAAGGAAACTCGTTAATTCAGGGAACCTATCTGGGTGCATGTGGCGCCTTGCAAAACTCACCAACCAACCAATAGCCAAAACCCTTTTGATGCAAACCACAAATAAGATTAGTACATCAAAAACAATGTCAATGGAAATAAACGAATGCTATTTTACGTGACTACATGCTGCAGAAACAAGCATTCAGATGTGCAGGGGAGGACAAGCGGGACATCTATTTTCGGCAAGATGGTGGCTTTGCCTAAATTGAGGCCTAGTTGACAAGAGTCAGGAAAATGCACTTCTACACATCATAAATATTTGTTTTAAAAAAAACAGTATTATCTCATTGCATACATGTGTAATTGAGTGTTAAACTGTATTCTGCACATTGTTAATGATGCACAAAAATATGAAGGTACAAAAAATCCTTTACACCCACACCTCGTCTTATACACTTTGGAATTCATCAAGACTTAGCTAAGTTTCGTGTATAGACTTGAAAGATATGGCCATAAATATATTGAAATGGTAAGGCCTTGTTGGTGAGATTCACTCACCCACTTTGGGGCACATTTATGAGGGCCTTCTGTCATGCTTGCACCACGCAACGTAGTACATGCACAACGCAAAGCCCCAAGTCCTCTATATGAAGCCACTCAAAGCCAAGCTGTGTTGCCTTACTCTGTGCAAGGAAGGATTTCCATGGGCATTGCGGTGGGTGTTCCCAAGCAACTCCCATGTTTTTGATGCATTCCAGATTTACAAGGACTTGTAAACCTGGGAGTGCCTCAAAATCTTACGCCTTCCCAGGTGATGGGTAACCAGGATAAATCTGTTTATTTCTCCTCGTTTTTTCCTCTTCTATGTGTGCTGCAGTCTGCAGCTCACATAGAAAGAGGAAACCACATCTCTGGACTGTTTTTGTGCAGAAAGGTGCCCCTTCTTGCACAAAAAAAACCTGCCTGTAACTCAGGCACCCTTACACCATAGTGCAAGGGGGCCTGCTTTGGCGCTGGCTGAAGAAAAGCCGCCAGCGCAGGGTGAAAGGACATGAATGCACTACATTGCATAAATAAGGTGCATTCCTGCCATTTCCCTGTGACGCAGGGCAGCGCAGCAAGGTAACTTGCTGTGTTGTCCTGTGCCACCATTCTAATATGCCCCTTTGTGTAAAGCAAATATTTGGCTGATATTTGAAAGAAATGTACATGCTCCTTGAATTATGCATCCTTTACTGCAAAACGAGTACAGCTTGTGGCTGAAATAATTACTAAAGAACATCTGTTTCTCTGTATAATTTTATTTGAGAATTCCACTTACTGTTCTGTTTGTTAAATGAAGTGTGTGTGAAATAGTTAATTCTTATTTGTTAACTCTTAGATGTCCATAATGTGAGTTTTTTTTACTGATAAGATGATGCACTGGAAGAGTTTTTATAGCAATTGATGGGTTCGGTTTGAAGACAGGTTTTTCTCTTTTAATAATCAGATGCATGTCGACCGTCTGTTGAGCTGACATCTGAGATTTCCTGATTAAATGTAACTGTAAAACAAATGTTATTTTTCCTATTCTTTGAGAGGTATTAAACTTAACCTACCATTCTATTCTGCATGCTATTTACTAGGTTTGGGTCGTTGAGTGTGAAAGCTTTTTCAGTATCAAGGCATGTTTTAATGTTATTGTTAAATTATGAGCTTTAAAATGTCATCATTTTTTGTGGTTTGGCTCCAATACTCTTTTATGTTTGGGAGTCAGCCTGTGAGGCCACTGGAGACCCTGGCCTCCACTCCCACCCGCTGCTCTCCTGACGGAGGACTGCCTGCCATAGTAAAAGATCTCTGCGTGCAGGTGTGGAATGTCACTGAAGATGCAGTAGAATGCTGAGAGGGTACAATGTTTTTTTCACACTCTCTGCATTGTTTTTCTGAAACAAACTCCTGAAGCTCCTTCATGGTAAATTGATTGGGACAGCCTGAGGTCCCACTGTCAGTATGCATGAAACTGATTATTTTTTTAATTTGACAGCTGGACATGCACTTCACAGAAGCATCATGTGCATGCTTGGCCTGCCCAGCCTTGTCCATTACTCTCTCAGGCAGTTGGTGGCAAATAAATTACAAAAGAATCTTTCCTTACAACACAACAATTAACCTCTTCTACTTCACCACTCGCTTTTTGCCGCTTTCTTTCTCCGCCTATTCCTACAAGTCTTTGTACTGTGCATCCCCCATCTCTTGCTATATCAGTTCGCTCTACTTCACCCATGTCTACCTCACCAATATCTCAATAAACCTTTCTGAACACCACCGTTCTCTCATCTCACACACACATCAAATCCCTCTCTACCATTGCCTATGCTTATCTCTACATCTCCACCCATCTCTACCCCTCTTTGCCTCCACTCGCTATCCAACCCTTCCCTGTCTCTGCACCTCACTGGTTTGTTTGTATCTCTCCTCCATCTACTTAGCCTCTCTCCACCACATCTATCTACCTCACACTTTTACCTCTTTCTCTCAAAATACCTCAGTTCTCTTTACCTCACCACATTATACCTCAATTTGTTCTGTTTTCTCTCTTTGCCTCACATCTCTCACAATCTCATCCCTATATACCCAGGCATCTCCCTCTCTCTCGCAACCTAAACTCTCAGTTTACTTCACCATTTGTTTGCTTTCTCACCTCTTGTCTCTCTTTCTACCCAGGTTAACTCTACCTCACAATAATCACCATTTTACTTCTTTCTCAATATCGCTCTCTACCTCAAACGTTTTTCAATCATTATCTTCTCTCTCTTTTATCTCTACAGCCCCTACCCCTCTCTCTACCTCACTTCTCCCTATAATCTGTCTATACTTCTCTCACTACCTCACATTTCTGTCTATCTGTACATCTCACTGCCTCTACATCTCTACCCCACCTCTCTTTCTGTCTTATCTTTCTTCTTACCTCACCCCATTTGTATCTCACCCTGCTACCCAGGGGCCGCTCTTCCGCTAAGGTGGAGGAGCATCGCCCCACCACTCTCAGAGCAGGAGAAAGGAAAAATAAAATGATAATAACCCTGTTATTAGCATTTTATTTTTCACTATGGGGCTAGGTTAGGGTGGGGCTGGGGCCACAGGTGGCACACTCTAAGTGCGGATGACTGTTTGGCCGGCCGTCTTGGGCCGGCCAAACAGTCATGCGCACTTTGCATGTTCCCCACCAGGCTGCATTAAACAGCCGGGTGAGGGACATGCCCAGGCTCCCATTCCCCGTCTGAGCGCCGAACCAAAGCGCTCAGCGTTGTGATTGGCTTAGGGGAGGGAGCCTGTGTGCTTCCTGCTTCTTCCGAAGCTGAGGAGAAGGCAGTGTGAGAAGGGACTAAAGCTGAGTAGAGACGGCAGCCGGCAAAGCGTGAGTGATTTTTTAAAATTATTTTGTTTTGTCCCGGCCCGCCACCCCATTCCCTGCCAGCTGCCACTGCTGCTACCACTTGCTACATCTGCTTCTCCTTACTCTCCCTTCCTACCTAAATCTTCCTCTTTATACCTCTCTTTTTTATTTAAGTTTACCTCACCTCTTTTTCCCTACTTTACATCTGCCCTACCCTCACCTATCTCTCACAACCTCATATTTAGCTTTACCTTCCATCTCTCTCAACTTCACCTTTCTCACTATACCATTCTTTTTAACTCCTTGTTCTTCTTCTGTTACCCTCTTCCTCCCATTTCTGTTACTCAGCGGAGTCAGGGTCATTGTCTTGAAAGGGTACTCATAGAAAGAGAAGAGGAGAGGAGGGAACAAGTCTGGGGATGCAAATTCAGTAGAATATTATCAGATTTCACTGATGGAATGGTAAAAATCCTGAGAGCAGTCTTTAGTTTTCACTGTTGCAGTGGCATTGCCAGTGGTGACAGGGGTGGGGAGTAACTTGTGATAACGAATATCCAAAAATTAAAGGTACAATTTTAAGAGCAGTGTGCATATGTATTTTTTAACATTATGCACTAGTCTGCTAAATATACTCCAACACTGAATTTTACAGAAAATATTGTGGATGTAAGACAAAAAGAAATTGATCCTAGCTGAAAATGAAATGCCTTTATCAATGCAAGTTCAAGCTTTCTTTTTGGTATTGTTTGGCTTGATGATGCTGGGCAACTTGAGCTTCAAATTGTTTTGTTTAGCCCCGTTTCTGAAAGTTAAAGGTTTAATTCAAACATTGTTTAGCATCAATAGGGCTTAACTCATCTGTAAATCTGCAATAAAGTCAAAGTTGGGCCAAAAAATGTCTTTGGTGGGGCCCTGAAACTCTTTAGGATGTCACTGTGTGCCCCTCCACTGGAGCTCCATGAGAGAAATATTTATGTGGATTTCGTTAAAAACACATGCATTGCAGTGCTGATTTCATTTGGCATATATATTGTATGTCATTACATACAGACACAGTGCTTAATGCATTGACATCTTGGTGTCAGCTACCATTTCTGAGGGGCATGCTATAAGAGATTAAATTGGTTGCTTATTGATGCCTCAATAGCAGTGTCGGTAGATATTTTACCAGAAATTCTGCAGAGGCACAAGACAATGGCACCATTGAGATAAAGAGAAGAAAAGTGTAGGGCTACTACGTGAAAGGGGAACAGGGGACCTGTTGATATGCTGGTGACCCGCTCCCACATGTCCCTATTGGCAGCTGTGGGATTTGCTGTGGTGATTAGCTCAATGCTTCACCACAAATCTGACAATTATTCACAGTTAATACTTTATTATGTGGTACTATGCAGAGTGATACAGTGTGGTCTGCTCCGCGGGTAGCTGACATGATTTCGTGTTTTTATTTTATCAACATCTGTAATCAACCTTTGTGATAAATTGGATTGTTGGTTTAGTGGGGTGTTAAGTGCCTGGTTGGCGCTTACCTTTGGACTTAGAAGAAATTTCAACAAAAACTGTCTGAGAAGGTAGAAGGTCAGTGGGGAAAGGTTGCAGGAGGTGTCCGAGGAGAAGGCGTCATCGCTGGGGAGATGCTGGATGAACTCATGGTGAAGATTTCAATGTTCGAACGTAGTCTCTTTTTTGGAAGTTGAAACTCTCTAGTGGGACGTGCTGGAGGCTTTGGACAATGAGGGCTCCACTGATGTAAAGCCCCTAAGGTCCAACTCCATTTTAAGTAGGCCCGATTCCATCTTAGGTCAGTTAGGTAAGCCACAATTTTCTCAATTTTAGACAATGGGAATTGCCATCTTTCCCTATTTATGCAGAATCATTGTCATGTCTGCCATGTGACACAGATGCCGTCTGACCTTATCTTTCTAAGAACTGTGACACTGTCAAGTCATTTGGCTAATGACATAGATATAACACCTGATGCGACGTCAGTCTGGGACAAGTGTCTACTTATCACCATGTCAGGCTTAAATAAGAACAAAAAGAGATATAGCCAAAATAATGTAGTCAGAATTGACGTCCTCTCACCTTAAATGTTCGTAAGGAAACATTTGGGATGCATACTTTGATGTACATAATTTATGTCAGACATTCCTAAACTTATGTCAGACATTCCAATCTCTGATAAGATTTAGTATATAAGGATTCCCACTTGACCACTTGTCAGGAGAGGTAATTCGCCCAGATTATCACATAATATTCTGCCATAGGATGGTCTCACCTACTGCCAGTGCACTTCAAAGATGCTACATCTGCCCTGATGCTGATCAAGGTGAGTCCCAGAGGAAGGTCCGTACCACAGAGCGACTGTCCTTTGCAGGGAACACTGCCTTCATGCCTCTACTGATGACAACAGCTCTTGCTGTCAACAAGGTATGCAGTGCGTTTCTTCTCCCTAAAAAACTCTATACCGCAAGTTGCTCTACTTTCCATGCTCTCTCATTGTAGCGCGTAGAAGTAGGTTTTAGGGTGTTAGGTTTTAGGTGACATTTTAACCATGTTAGAAATTTTCATTTTATTCTTGTTGCTCACAATGTGCCTTCTTGCTGCTTTTGTGATATCCTGTGTAGTTATTTTAGATGTACTGAAAAACAGAATTGTTCTGTTGTCATAAATGCTTTTAGTTAAAAGTATCTATTCTTCTTACTGCAGTGTGTGATATTGTGAATAACAAAATCGGTTTGTTTCTATTACCACGGTGCCCTTGATCCAGTTTCAGGGATTGTTAGTAACCTAAAAGCAATAGCTGTACTTCAACAATGTGTTGGGTAGGGTTCTGTAGGACTACAGTATCCTGTCTTTCACATTCAGCGTTGGTGCACTGAACCGAGTACATCTGTGTCACGTGTGAGTGAGAAAGAAAACCTTGTAGAACTACACCAAAGTCGTAGTTTGCACAACACCATGAGGCAAGATATCCCTTCTGCGAAGGACTGCTGAAAAGGATCTGCTATTGCAAAGAAGGCTGGCCTGCAAAGCACCTTGGGTTGACACGAACAGGTTGGTCCCGGTCTCCTCTCGGTTCTCAGAGCAGTTTTTAGTCAAAAACACAAGCAACCTAGGATCCATTCCACCCTAGTTATGGGCTCATCAGCCAGGTACAGGTTGGTTCCAGTGATACAGTTGGGCTGCTTGTGTTCTGGTTCAGGGAGGACCTGGTATGGCAGTTTGGGCCGCACTATTGCCATTGGAGCAGGGTCAAGACTGTTTTGCATATAGCTGGGTTCAAACTGGGGTTGCATGGTGTGCAAAATAACAATGGACTGCGATGCAGCCCAAGTAATTACCAGTGGCTGAGATTAATGCAAGCATTCCATCCATCACTTTTTGTATACCTTAGTGTTTCGCCCTATGTGGGACGTGTATGTCCAGACATGGGTCCCGCGCACACTGTGTCACTGGAACCAAGTTGTACCCAGCTGATTATCCCATAAATAGGGCAAAACTGGTCCTGGGTTGTTTGTGCTCCAGTTAAGGGAGGACCTGACTTGGCAGTTCGGGCTGGACTGCTCCCACTGGAGCAGGGTCAAAGCTGATTTGCATATTTCTGGGTCCAAACTGAAGCAGCATGGTGTGCTAGTTTTGTAAACTTTCTAAAAGTGGCATTTTCCAAATTGGAACTTAAAATCTAACTTTACCAATAAAGAGGATTTTAAATTACAGTTTCTCAGACACCAAACATGAAATTTCTACCTGTTCCCAATCAAAGTTAGCACTTAATAAATGTAATGAGGGAACCCAGTGCCATCCTATGGGAGAGGTAAGTCTCCCAGGAATGAAAAATTAATTTGTGAGTTTTTTTATTACTAGGATACGTAAAACATAAAAGTACATGTCCAACCTTTTAATTGCAATGCACCCTTCCCTTTGGGCTACCTAGGTCCTAACTTAGGGGTGACTTATATGTAATAAAAGGGGAGTTCAGGGCTTTGAAAGGGGGTTAATTTGTCAAGTCAAAGTTGCAGTTTAAAACTGCATTCAGGCTGCAATGGCAGAACTTGGGCATGATTTAGGGGGCGACTTAACTGGGTGTCACAATAAGTGATGCAGGCCCACTAGTAGCATTTAATTGGCAGTCCCTGGGTATATGGTATACCACTTTACTAAGGACTTATAAGTAAATTAAATATGCCAATCAGGTATAAGCCAAATTTACCATGTTTTAGGGAGTGAGCTCAAGCACTTTAACACTGGTTAGGAGTGGTAAAGTGCACGCAGTCCTAAGGCTAGCAAAAACGAATTTAAAAAAAATAGGAGGGGTGAAGGTAAAATGTTTGGGGGTGATCCTGCAGAGAGGGCCAATTCTTCTAACATTATGGACTGAGTTAGAGTTTAGTGTCGTACTCCATCGCCGTGGTGACAGGGAACCCTCTCCGTCAAACTCACGGTCCACCCGCATGATTTAGAGGTTGGTGGACCAACAGTATTTCAACGCTGCAGGCTGGCGGGAGAAGACAGTAGGCTAATAGTTGACTGCTGCATGGCTTGCAGCAACACATGACAGCAATCTTTTATATTTTATTATTCACATGTTATTATTAGTCATAAGATTAACATGCAATTTAAAGCACATTATTTCAAAGAAACAATGAAAAAATGAAACACAAACTGATTCATACAAAACAAATCGCACAATAGTGTGATTTTACAATGAAGCACACTATAGTATATTTGGAACATATTCAGAAGTTCTTTGTGGTGCACTGTAGCATCAGTGCTTATTCTTTTCATGTTCATGGCTTTCTCATGCCTCTGAGATGGCAAATGCCTTTTTTAAAGTTTGCTGTTGCTGTAGTCTTCTTGGTAATTGAAGATACTTTGTCTGAAGAATCAAGGTTTTTCTTCCTCTATCTCTGTTTTTTTGTTGATTTTCTTGACATTTTAATAGAGGCCTGCACATGTATATAAAATGTTTCTTATGGGAACAGTGCCAAGATAATTCTTGCTATGGTCCCTTCTCCTGAAGTCCTTGGGAGAGATGTTACATTTTCTATATTGTATCCATTGCTGTTTTAATGTTACTGCAGTTCCATTGACAGTAGAGGGTGCTTGCTGGTATTTTATGTATATTTTGGGGCTTCCAGTTTTTGGGATACAAAGTTTTGGTATCCCTTGTTTTGTATAGGCTCAGTATCATTCACAGTCTCTTCATAGAAATCCGCTCAGCATTTGAGAGTGACTCTTCATTTTTGAGGGACTTCAGTATTTACTTTTTCAGAGTTGGACTTTTCGTTATTTAGCTATTTGTTGCATTTGTCAGGGTTTTTATGAGGGATTGAGGCATTTACATTCATATTTTGTGTTTTTACTTGACTGCAATGTTAGAGGTCTGTGGAAGAAAGGCTCAAGTTTTTGTCTGAATACTAGTGAAGGACACTTTCTTGGCCGTGTATTACTTTTTGGGCCAATCATCTTGTGGAGGGGCTAAGTATGAGTTTTTTTTTTTAATCTCTGCTGGAGTTGGCATAGCTTTTAGAAAGGCACAGCACCTAAGCCCTCTTGGAGATAAAGATGGACTGTTTCAGGAGGTAGTTTGGGAGATGTTCTGTATTTTCTTGTGGCACCGGTCTGGGTTGTCATAGCGATGGTATGATTATGGGGGCATAAAGGGATAGTTTGGTGAAATTTGTAAGTAGGATTCTTTAAGGGGCATTCATATATTTCTTTTGTATGTTGTGCTGTCTGGACATTTCTTTACACAGTGGTGATATCTATTTTTTTTAATGTCTGTATTTGTAGGACATCATTCATTTGAGTTAGTTTTCATGTGATTTGTGTGTTTCCTGATGTTGTTATAAATAAAAATTAATGTTACTGTGGAAGCAGAATCTCAAACCCCAATGTTAATGCATCCCAAAATTTAGATCACCCCAAAATGTACGTTCAGCAGTTCTTCTCTGGCACCCTTGATCTTGTGATAAAGATCAACCTCCTCAACATCAGGCCCAACAATAGTTTAGCAGAGTAATACATAAGTAACTGGGACCACTCAATAACTGAGTTTTAGATCGGAAAAGAAGGTAGAGGGTTTTATATATTTTTTAAATTAAGCAGTACAGAGCGAGCTATGCAAAATATATGCCATGAAGGCTCAAGTACAGAATAGATAGTCAAGAATTCAGATTTATTCTAAATCCTAATGAGCATCAAAAATCATTTAGGGAACAGGCAGTATCCATAGTTAATAGATGTTCAGGAAAATCTCTATAATAAATTGGACAGAGTCTCAGGAGGAAAAGAAAAGTCCTCTGGCTCACCCCCAAAACCAGGTGTATTAAATACACATTTTATGAATTAGTAATAGGCAGAAACTGCAAATTCAGCATGGCATGACTAGTGATAACACATATCGGACAAATCAGCAGGGGCGGCTCCTCCATTAAACGGAGAAACGTTGCCCCACTTAAGAGCCCCCAAAGCCCCAGAGTTGAAAAATGAAATGACAATGCATTGCCATTTTATTTTTCATCATCCCGTCCTGAACCGAGCGTCAGGACGGGGCGGGGCCAGCTGAGTGACAGCAGGGAGGAGTGGTGGGCAGAGGGCTGCCTTTGCACTTATTCAAAGTGTGAATGTCTTTTTGGCCGGGTGTCTTGCGGTGGCCTGCCAGACATGCGCACTTTAAACCACTCAACCCAGCTGTCTTAAGACAGCTAGGCTGAGAGCAAGTACAGGCATCCAGTACCCTCAGGAGCGCCAAGAGAGGCCTATCCCTCCAATCAGGGCACTGCTCGCATGCATGTGAGCAGGCCAGGATTGGTTGAGGGAGTTTCCTGGGCCTGCACTGCAGTCCCAGCAGAAGAGGTCGCAGTGAGGAGTCCGTTGTCCGTCAGGATCAGGTAAGTGTTTTTTTTTATTTCTTTTTTTAGTTTCTTTACTCGCCCCCCCTCCCTCAGTAGATGCAGGCCGCCACTGCAAATCAGAAGTTAAAGCATCAAAATAATGCACATAACACTAACCAACTCTTAAGAAAGGCTCCAGCAGCTTCTGTGCTTCTGGTGTCTGGAGATGCCAAACACAATATGAAACATTTTTAAAACAATAACCCATAAGCTAGCATACTCCACCAGGCTTTATTGCTGCCCCAAAGGAACGCTATCTCACGGTTGACCAAGAGAAAAGCCATTGAAACGAAGCGGCGCAAGGAGCGCGGTATATCTCTGGTATACCCTAAAAGGGCGAGGAGGGGCTTAGAGTAAAGCACCATATCAGTCATAGCAGAGACATATGTAAAGACAGAGGTCCAGTAAGCGTGTATCGCTGGATAGGTCTATGTTAAATGTAAAAAATCCGCCCCTGAGGCATGCATTTAGTACACAGGTCAGGTCTAGTAAGATCAAACTTATCAATGTCGGAGGGTGAGAGATGGATATGGTGAATGAATTGAAAATGTAACAATTTGTGCTTGTGGTTGGTCGAGATGCTTTGTATCTGTGAGCAACAGTATGACCATATCTTATCTGTGCGAAGGGTTCCCAGTTCTTCCGCCTGCATCCCCCGCACCCTTGTAGTGGTGTCAGGTTTGAGGGTGGTGCACATATGGTATAGTTGTGAGACCAAACACAATATGAAACAGTTGCCATTCGCATCGGACACTATGAACATCAAAGGAGGGAAATCTTCGAGGGACAATGGGTAAGAGGGAAGCAGGGACGGTAATGTATTGTGGAGTCTCCGAATAATAAAGGGGTCCATAAAGGGTGTGTCATGCAAGCGGGGGTCTGCGGTTGGCTGTATGAACAAATCTCCCATAGTAAGTAGGTGGACCAGCTAAATCAATTAATCAAATTGTAAAGGGGTGTAGATGGAGGAGCCAGGGATAGTGCTATAATGAAAGGAAAGGGGGAGTGAGTGTTAAGATGTGGTACTTCACCCACACCAGATCATAAGGCATCCAGTGAATTCTCAAAATAAGGACAAAAAAACAAACCGAATGCGAAGAGTGTGGTGTTCACCATGAGGGCGCGGTAACAACAAGGCTGGCGTCAACCCAATGAGAAACCTAATCATGAAGTAGTAGAAGCTAATAAACCACAGTTGTACAAGAACAGTACACACAGAAAATATAATATATGCAAAGGTGGTGATAATACTGAGAACAAGTTGAAGAGGTCAAGGTGGGACAGCGCACCAACAAAACTAGAGCAGTCATTGCAGCCCAGGTTGATCTGGTGTGGAGGATCGTGAAGGGGTAATTGAGCCAGAATGCTCTGGGGGGGTGTCAAAGACACGAGATTTTCCATTATGTTCCGCTCACAAGCGAGCTGGATAGAGCATTTTATAATGGAGGCCCTGCTTCCGAAGAATATTCTTGACATCACTAAATTTATGACGAGCCTCCTGCTCCATAGGAGTGAAGTCGGGATAGAGTGAGATGCTGGCGCCCTGATATTGGTGTGGGCCCCTCTCCCGAGCCCTATGAGAAAGCCGGGTGTAGCACCCTCAGAGATAAGGGGACCAAGAGACCGATGCGCATGTTCCACAGCAAAGGTATGAGAGATGTTGGAGCGGTCAAAGAGATCAGTGAGGAGCTTCTCCACAAATGTGTCAGGCCTCACCATGTTGGTGGTTTCCGCAATGCCGGAAATGCAGATGTCATTTCTCCGGGACCTAGCTTCCAGGTCTAATTCTTGAGTGCCGGATTATTCTGAGACGTGCCGGTGCTAAGGAAGCTGCAGGAAGAGGCAGCTTCATTTCCTGATGTGCCGGTGTTCCAGGAAGCTGCAGGAATACGCCGCTTCATGTCCCGATGGTCTAAAGTCAAGTAAGACCGTTTCCTTGATCGGTGGAGCAGGAAATATATTAACAGACTGCAATATTGGGGAGTGATTGGTCCGGCGAAGAGTGCTCCGACACGGGAGTGAACCACACAGTGGATTGTAGGAGAAAGCGGAGCTGGGTGGATTCATCCGAGGTCGCGGCCATCTTGATGAGGCTCCCCGAAGAAAGTTGAGGTCGCGAGCCGGCAACATAGGGGCCGGGTGTTGAGGAGGGTCCCGGGAGGTCAGAGCGGTGCCTGGCAGCCGTGCAGCAAGAAGCGGGAGATCGCCGTTTATCCAGGCGCAGCAAACGGCCCAGAAATCTCGGACCGCTGTGGGGGCACGAGGATCAGGTAACAGCACAGGCTGGGAAGACGGACCGATCCGGGCCCCGGGAGTCCAGAAGGCCTTGTGTTGGGGCAGAAGAGAGCAGGAATCGGCAGTTGCAGCATACAAAACACAGTGGGCCCAAAAGACATAGAGGCGGGCCCGGAGTCAGTGCAACACAGGAAGAGGCACTGAAAGTTTAAAACCCCCGAAGGAAGGAGGGGAGCTTGGATAACAGGAGCTCTGCTCACGAGCTCGAAGGATCCCGGCTTACACCATTGGAGGATAGCTGGGGAGTACCGGAACCAGTAACTGTGAGTAGTGGGGGTGCCCCCCCTCCCCTACCTTCCTCTACCGTCCTCTGTTTGGCTGGTGCAGCAAGTGAAATAGTGAAGGAGACGAGGGGCTCCTTGTTAAGAGACCTACAAGAGGCAATTTCGTAGAGTGAGGACTGAGATTCATTGGGGGCCGACAGTAAAGTATAGATTGGGACGCCAGTGAATCCTGTTGGTTCCATCGCTGCTGTTGGGGACTACCTGTCTCAGGATCCTTCCCTGGAGGGGAGGAGTATTGCCGCCGAAAAAGCGCTAAAAAGCGCGAGTCACCTCCGCGGCGCGGGACGCCAGTGAATCCTGTTGGTTCCATCGCTGCTGTTGGGGACTACCTGTCCCAGGATCCTTCCCTGGAGGGGAGGAGTATCGTCGCCGAAAACGCGCTAAAAAGCGCGAGTCACCCCTCGGCGCGGGACGCCAGTGAATCCTGTTGGTTCCATCGCTGCTGTTGGGGACTACCTGTCCCAGGATCCTTCCCTGGAGAGGAGGAGTATCGGCGCCGAAAACGCGCTAAAAAGCGCGAGTCACCTCCGCGGCCCGTCCTTGCCCGTCATCGCCAGGCAGAGGCAGGGCTGGGCCACCTTTCTTTTAATTACGATCAAGGACCCTGATACAGGTATCGTTGTCCCTTATCTGTGTTTCCAAACATTACCTGGCTGGCAGTAAAGGCGCCTGATGGATAATGTGTGTTTGACCCGTCACACTTTAAACGTGCCCATGTGAGAGTTATCGGACTTATGACTTAAGACTCTGTCCTATTTGTCTGGATTTTGCACTGCACTTACACTTTATTCTATTTTATTGTTGGATTGGTTTTAATGATTTTGTCAATTAGTTTATACTGCAAATGGCACCTTTCTGAGGACTTTAATCAAGGCTCCGAGGAGTCCCTGAGTTGTGGCTTACACATTGTATTTTGCACATTGTTTTAAGTGTTTGGTTAATTATTTTTAGATTGTATTTTATCTGGGCTGGTGTATCTTTTAAAAAAAGTGTGTTTTTAGGCCGTTGGAAAATGAGTAAGCATAAAGCAAGTACGGGAAGAAATGGGGTCGGCACTTTAGATGCCTTCATTCTGAGAGCTGAATCTGCCCTCATCCACGAAATACAACTGACAGAACGCAGGTTATCCCTTGACCCACATTCCCCGTTAGGGAGATTCTCCCTAACCCCTATACTCCCGATCCTTTGACGGCTTTGAATCATGATGCCCCCAGTTAGGTTGAGTCCGCCATCATCTGTAGTCCCAGTCATATTGATAAACCCGGATCCCTGCTCCTCTAAGGAGAATGAACCTATCCCTGTGCAACCCAAGGCGACTACTAGAGGGCAAAAAGCAAAGCTTAAATTAGATTGTAATAATGAATCTCACTCTACGAAAAGAAAGGTCCAAGGGCGCACAAAAAAAAATACTGCACAGAAAATTTTAGAAGGGCCGGTATCAGTTGTCCCCCCCACAAGTGGTGCTAACGTGAGTAATTCTACCCCTATGATTCAGATTGTGCCAGGAAAATCATTTGCTAGCACTGTGGAGGGGAATTTTTGGAGCAGGTTAGAAACTATGTTATCTACCTTATTAGATCCGATGTTCCAAAAAATAAGTGCGATAGAAGCTAGGCTGGCCAAATTTGAGGGGCCTATTGGCTGTAACCCCCAGCCGGGTTGTTAGCTAGCTCATCCACAAACATAGTTGATACAGCCGCGAGGGGTATAAATATTGTGGGGGAAGGTGCAGGGGTGGGTCTACTGCAAGGATTGTTGTGAATGGAGAGGCACATGACAGAAATAGACTTATTGGGAGTAAGCCCAGCAGCCTAGACACCCCGGTTACCACGTGGCAGCACCCTAGCAGAGGAGAATTATGTTTGGAAAGGGGGTTAGAGGGGAGGGACCTTCAGTCTTTGAGTCTCCCGACTATAGATCTTCCACCAGAATCTACCCCTTATGTAGTGGTGCTGGGGAATGTACCTCCTCTCCCCAACGGGGTCGAGGAAAATTTTGTGCAGTTGAAAAATAAATTAAATCACTGGCTTACACACACTACCACCTGGGGCCACCGAGTATCCAAAAATATCCTTATGGCACGTAGGGTCAACTGGATAGGGAGTTCCCGGAAATCGGATACTGGAGACTGTGTCATTATAAACTTTGACAACCCCTTTACTGCTGGGCGTATCTTATCCAGGGAAATCAGCCATACCCCGCTAATTGGTTCGGTTGTTAAGGTTTTACCCTGGGTTATTTCTACAAGCCAGCCCTTAATAGGGAACTGCCTAAAAATGGTTATAGGGCTTTACAACGAAGAGGATGGTTAAATAAACCTGTTTTCAGGCAACAACCTCCCGCCCTTGCACACTTGACCTCTGAGTTGGATGGGCAGTCCAGTAACACTCATGCATTGGCATTAGATAACAGATTCGCAGCTCTTTCTGGATTGGATAACTGCGATTGACTGAGGGCCCCTGTTTTTCCTGGAACTCAGTCGGTTGCATTTTCTCAGTCCTTAGGGGAGGTAGCTGCGAGTCACATAGTTGCGAGGTGTAACAACTTTTTATCCTGGAACATCGCAGGACTGGCTAATAAGTTTCTAGACCCCGGTGGGTATGTTTCATGAAGAATTACACTGTAATTAGTCTCCAGGAGACAGGGTCGGTGGATTGCGATCTTTTTCTAGAAGGTTATAAGGCATTTTTGTCCCGGCCATTCCTTCGGCGAGTGGAAGACCAAGGGGTGGTCTAGTCACTTACATTTCTGTAGCCGTTGATTGTAAGTTACAGGTGATCCCAACCACACACCCGGGAATTCTGGCATTGTCAGTAACTAGGGGGACATTAGATGGGGAATTCTTAACTTTTACAACTCGGTGGCTTGTTCAAACGAGGTGTGTAACATCACTAGTTTGGGAGCCCTCATAAAACAACTTATGGGTCGTGGATTTTATAATTTTTTGGTGTCTGGTGATTTTAATATACACCCTTGTGGTAACCCTTCAACATCCTGTATTTCGGAGCTTGGGTGCCCCCTTATGAGGGGCTTTCATTTTGACCACAATCTCCAAGGAGAATTGTTGAACAATATGTTAAACGAATTAGATCTGGTGGTCACGATGTATTTAACTGACCCTTATACCAAGTTCCCTGTACCAACGTTTAAAGGAGGGGGAAGAGGATCATTTATTGACTTTATTTTAATCTCTTCATCGCTGTTATCTGTTTTTAATGGTTTTAATATTGCACTTAGTGAATTTAGTGACCATAATCCTTTAATTGTTCAATTGTCGGGCCCGTTATTGATAAAAACTGGGGAGGCTTCGAACGGGGGCATTCTGAAACCAACGGATGGAAAGCGAAGATTAAAATGGTCTCAGGTGTCTCCTGTTAGTTTTTATAATAAGGTGAAAACATCCTGTGCCAATGAGTTATCACTATGTACTTCTGAGAGGTCCTCTCCCGAAGAGATCCTTTGTGCCTATGAGACAATAGCGCAAACAGTTGGTGAACTGTTAAGTGCTCCAGCCAGAGGCACTGTCTTCTCTGGCCCCAGATGGTTTGACTCGGATTGCTCTAAATCAGCCAAGCGACTGAGGGCGGCTCTGGCAGCCAAACCAAGAATTAAAACTGAGGTTTGTGCTTGTCGCAGGGAATATAAGTTAGCCCTGGCCACTCGTAAGGGAGCACTCAAGGAAGACGCCTGGAAGGAGCTGATTGATTCTAGTATTTTGAGGAACAGCTCGAGGTTTTGGAGTGTCGTGAATGGGCCCCTGTTTGTTAAGGATGGGGGGGAGGGTCTCGAGGCTCATATCTTAGAGGAAGAATGGGTACTTCACTTTAAAACCATGTTTGATTGTCCGTCCGAGCCTACTCGTAGTGTACTCCAGAACAGGTTGGATGCTCCGATATGCTTCAATAGGAGTGAGATTTTGGAAGGAATCCGAGGGTTAACTATCAATAAAGCCCCAGGTCCAGATGGGATCCCCGGATTTATTTAAGTCAGACCCCTTGTTTTGGGCCCCGATTTTAGAGTCACTATTTAATGCGGCAGCTAAGAAGGGGTGCCCTCAGTCTTGGGCTTCCTCAACTATATTCCCAGTTTTTAAAAAGGGTGACAGAAATAGTACTCACTGCTACAGACCAATTTCGCTTATTGACTCAGTGGTCAAAGTGGTTGGTCGTGTCATTTTACAGAGATTAACAACCTGGGCAGATGAGAATGGGATTCTGTCGGACGTCCAGTATGGTTTTCGGCCAGGGCGTTCTACAGTTGCACAGTGTCTTAATTTATTCATGATATTGAATAAATACACTGTTGCGCACCCGGAACTATCCACCTTGCCTTCATGGACTTGTCATCTGCTTTTGACTGTGTAAATCGAGTCAAACTATGGCAGTCCATGAGGGCAATGGGGGTAGAAAGTAGTATTGTTAATTTTCTTGAGGACCTGCATCTATCAACTAAAGCTAACGTCAGGTTCGCACAAAATTTGCAGGTATCCAGGGACTTTGAGATCAGGAAGGGGGTCCGGCAGGGTTGTATCTTGGCGCCTTTTTTATTTAACTTTTATATTAATGAATTAGAGAGCGAGCTGAGGGCAACTGGAGCAGATTTTCCTTTTGTAGGACGGCGGGGCATTCCCGTTTTGCTCTACGCGGATGACGCCGTCCTAATATCCAGAACTGAATTGGGCCTACAATCCCTTTTAACTGCATTCTCTAAATTCATGACAGACCGGGACTTGACCATTAATAACTCAAAGTCCTACGTCATGAAGGTAGGGAAAAATATGAAGAGGAACTTTTTGTTTAGAACTGGTAACGACAAGATCCCACGCACGAATGTTTTCTCTTATTTAGGGGTCTTATTTGATGATCAACTCAGGTGGGACCCCTTAATTAAAAGAAAAAAAGGGGAACTGGCGCGGGTCAATGCTGCAATTTTTAACTTTGCCTCTAAAGTGGGAAAGAAACCGACAGGAGCTATGCTTCAAGTGTACCAAGCAAAAAGCTTAGCTATAGCAACTTATGGCAGTGAGATCTGGGGATACACAATAGTGGAACCCCTCCAGGTCGTGGAAAATGGGTTTCTAAAAAGGTTATTATGTGTCCCGCAAGGAACCTCAAATTTGGTGGTACATGAGGAATTGGGGGTCTCCTACCTAAGTGACACCATTGCCTTGCGTCCTTTGATTTTTTGGCTAACGTGTTGGTTAAATGAAGATTTAACCCTCACTCACTTGATCTTAAGAGAATGCCTGTCCCTAGATAATGTGGCTCGTATCCCCTGGCTTAATTATATTAAAAGAGGATTTGAATGGATTGGGCGGGGAGTTTTATTCTTTAAACCAGACGTTATTGTTAGAAAGGACGTGGAAATAACTAAGGCAGCTTTTTTGAGCAGAAGGCAAGCTGATCGGGAAGCAGAAGAGGCTCGGAAACCTAGTGTTCGGGCATATTTATTACTTAAATCGACACCATTGACTGAACCATACCTCATGGGGTCTCTGACGACACATGAAAAATTTCTTTTAACTAGGTTCCGGATGAATCTCTTCCATCTCCTGTTAGCAAGACCCAAGGGGGCTTCCAGAGGTCAAGTGCTAGCTTCCTGTGGCTGCGACGGAAAGTCTCCTCAGGACCTGCTGCACTTTATGTTTTTTGTAAACTATATGAAGTCCCCAGGAGGCATTTTTTAGTCCCTATTTTAAAGAAATTGAATTTTAATCAGGTTAGACCAGCACTAATGTATTTACAATTATTGAAGGATGAATGTATTATTTTTATTGCAGGGTTTTTAAAGGCATCTATGAATTCCAGGCATTTTATGGACACGTAGAGTCTATTAATCCAGACATGCTTTTAGATGATTTTTTGTGTGGTAGCGGAGTTTGATATGTTTTAATTTGTTGTTCATATGTACTGTATCTATGTAACTTTTATGGTTTTTTAAACAAAAACCGAATAAAGTTTATTGAACTGAACTGAGTGCCACTTGCTTCAGGATACGTTCCATCTTGTCCAAACGTTTCTGCGCTGTAGTGATGTTGTCCTTCTGTCCCAATATCCGCTCCTCGGCAATGTCTATCCTCGTCCCCTGGTGGCCAGGTGCTCCCCCAACCTGTCTAAATGGCCAGCAAGTGAGTGAAAATGGTTGAGTTCTGACATAATGGCAGTCATGTCATTAGTAGCGACATTGTCTGGTTCGCGGTCTACAGTTTCATCTGTGTCGGAGTGAGATCCATCACCCCTGGCAGGCCTCATCTGATTGAAAGCTAGCCTACGTTGTTTGGGATCTGTTCGACCCATTGATGGAGGATGGTGGGCCTCAACGGCAGAGGGGAACAGCACCACACCCCAATGAGGGAAACAGCGCAAGGAGTTGTGTGCACAGCCAGTCTCCAAGCAGGGCAGACGGGCTATCCACAGAAGAGGGAACAGGAACATCAAGAGCCCTGTAGATGGGATGTTAGAATATCAGCAGGAGCAAGAAAAACATAAAAATCTCCTGACGTATAAGTTGCAAGGGAGGAGAGGAGATCCATACAATGATCTGTGAACCAACCACACAGTGGATGTCTCACCGAACTACATAGATGAAAACCTTATCAGCCAGAGCAGAGTGATGAGGCATACACAAATGTCACCATTTCCACAATCTACCTGTATCAGGGCCAGAGTAGTGTTAGGTTGGCAATGACTGCTCTGTGTCATAAAATACAGGGAGAGTGTAGGGAGTGCAGACAAGGTAAATGGTGGGCCCACGCCACTAGCGCCAGGGGTGGCAGAGACAGCAGGCCTAAGATCGTAGGTTCCAATACAGGGTCAGCTAGCAACAGTAGGCGGGCAGGAACACTGTGGCAGCTCCAGTGGCCTTCCACGGATGCGTGAGTACTCACCACACCACTCAGCAGCAGGAGTGGGGGGCCAGCACCGGGCACATCAGGGAAACCACTAGGTCTGCCCTTCTTCAAGTCGGCCCTCGCTTTCGCCGGTAACCAGTCCAGCAAGTCGGGGGTCCGCGCACACCACCCCCGCACCCCCAGCAGGCAAGGCAGGCCCATGGCACATCAGGCCCCAGCCGGGAAGCCCCGCGGGAGTGCAGCTGTGACCACAGCAGGCGCCGAAGGTGGGCCGCAATTAGCACACACCTCTCCCAGGCCGCCGATCCCTCATGGGCCCAGCATACATGGCAGCATCCAACACCCGTAACTGACAAAGCAAGGCCTGGGCAGGTCTAGAGGGAGGTACGCGGCACGGACGAGACCGGGCGGTCTCAGCCTCAGGCTCATCTGTGGTCCCTGTCTCCGGTGTCAGGAAAGGCAGTCGGAGCGCAGCAGCACAGCCTCTACCGCGGCACCAGCCCTCAGATACTATGGTAGGGCATAGTTTCAATGCAAGAGGCAATGATGGCAGTGATTATGTGGGATTAAGAGCCACCGCCGCCGGAGCCTTGCAAAACTGCAGCCATCTTGGTGGCAATCGTGGCCACGTCCCCCTGGCAAGTGAACTAAAGCTGGAAGGAACAGGTGTTCTGTTCATTCAGAAAATGAATAAGGAATAAAGATGCCTTTAAATCTTTTTATCTTGACAGATTTGCTGTCTGTTCAAGGACAGAGGTCAAATGTCAGTTTTTCTTTTTACTAATTGCTTCTTATCTTATTCTTGAGGTTTTTGTCAAGTGAGCTGCCTGACAATCATTGTGAAACAAAAGGATGTAAGATGTCAGTTTTTTTTCTAACACAACATTTAAACAGCTTGTAAATGAATAGTACAATTATTTCAAAATATATCAGGAATTATGAAATAACTTTTTTGTAATTTATAAGTGTGATGCAAACAAAGATTTAAGTAGGAGCAAAACAAATCAGAACACTTTACTTGGTGATGTGCAAATGACAAATATTTGCAGAAACTCGATTTCCAAACATTGTACACTATGTAGTTTTATCAGTAAAACCGCATCCGTTTCAAATGTTGTGCCCATTTCAATGAAAAATCTGCTGATTGAAAATAAGTGTGCTACCACTTCATGCATCAGTTATGTATTTATTAAAAGTGATAGTTTTTAAACATGAGTTGAGAAACATTCCTGTCCCTGCCCTGATGACAAAGCAGTTACTGAACTAACAGGCAAGTCAACGGTCATATGTATCCTATATGCGGCTAGACTTGTATTATATATGGAGCAAACGTTTGGTCTATTAAATCAAAAGTGTTTTTTGTACAGCAGATATGCTGAACTCGTGTATTTGAAAATACTCTCATATGTGATAAAGAAGAAAATGGTGGCTCAGTGAATTAAAATATTTGCCCAGGATCACATAATTTGAAACCAGTTTATGGTTCAAGAGCATTATAATTAGGTCAAGTAGATTATTTGGTATTAAGTGCCCAGTCTTTATCAACCTGATAAGTCACCCTGTTAATATTATCAAACATTCGCCTTTCCCCTTACAGTGTTGATAGCAGGTATGTCAAGATTATTAATAGATATATGGCTTACATTCAATCAGGTTCCAGTCAATCAAACATTTGCCTTTACCCTTACAGTGTTGGTAGCAAGCACGTCAGGATTATTGGCAGATATATGACTCACATTCAGTCAGGTCATAGTCATGGCCAGGCTCCGTATTTGGCCACAGTTTGCAGCAATCTTAGGAGATCAGTTGCAATTTTCCCTCCAATGGCTCTACCTCCCCTCTATCAAGGTCACTGGCAACCATCTTAAATCATCCTACATATTCTAATGTATTTCTAGATTAAGTAGGATTTCCCCACCAGATTTCAGCTTCAGGCAATATCTGCAACATCGTGCGGTAGGCTTTGGATCTGTTTTTTCTTCTTTAGCCCTTCGGGTTCCTCATCTCCAGTGTCGTTGTCCTCTTCCACCCATTTTCTTTGGATTAGTACCTTCACCATTTTTAAGCGCACTGTGACTCTCTTCAAGGAACTCAACAAGATTTTGTCAGGTTTCCAACTGAAAGGCAAGTTCAAAGGGCAAGGCCCATCTATATTTTATTGCACATTCGTTTAACTATTTAGGTGCCAGCTCCATAGCTTTCAGCCTCAACAATGGACAAATACTGTATGGTAACTTAGTGTAAATGTCTTCCTTTCAGCCTTTGCTGAGGATATCTCTGAATAAGCCTACAAGTTGCATTTTGACGTCTCCTACTTTGGTCTTTTCTGGGAAATTTTTAACTTTTGTGTTCTGCCCACCAGAGCGATTATTTAGGTCTTCACATTTCAATTTAAGGGGTAAGATATCACGCTTCCAGGAAGGCCAGTTTAGGAATAAATATTTCAATTGGTTTAAACAATACATTAAACTTGCCTACATTTAAAAGGCCAATGAGCTACTGTAGGGATAAAAGAATTAACAAGACCTAAACTCACTCAAATGAGTAGCAACTCGATGAACCCTACTCCTCAACCCTAGCCATCAGCAATGCAATCAGATAAGATGACATACATATGCAATCACAGTGTCCTGAGATTTAACTACTTAATATGTGTTCCACTTCTACTGTTCCCAGTTGTTTAGAATTTTGCCATTAGTTGCAAATAATCTGAAGAACTCTGAGAAATGTAAGATAGCCATTGAAGAGTTCCTCAAGGTTTTGCTTGGTCTCCTATTGTATTTAACATCTACACGGCCCCCTTTGCAGATATTATAGGTTTCTACATGTTTGCTTATGACACCCAGCTCTAACTGGGGCTAGAGGACAACTCTAGTAACTTTCTCAAGTTATTGTATATTCATTGGTGGATGTAAAATAACTGCCCATACCTTAATGAGGAAAAAAATGAAATATTGCTCTCTGGTTTAGTGAGCCCTTTTATCCCTGTAGCTATGAAGGATGAACAGGCTCTAATAACGTTGTGAATCAAGCATGCAGCCTGAGGCTGATCATCAATAATGATCGCTCATTCTTGCTGCAGATAAATGCGGTATGCAAAAATGCATTCTTCCACCTCCATCAGCTGAAGTCATCTCGCTTTTGCTAGGTTATTCAAATGTGGCACAACTAAATCACATTAATAAACACACTTATAAATGTCATATCAAAAAGTGTTTTAAGTGCAATTGCATTATTTCAGCATATATGAGTAGAACTCAATATAAAAATCATTAGTAGCCAACATTTTGTATTAGACAAATCTTTAACAACCTCCCCCTCTGATTATTCTTATAACCAATAAAAATACATTAATACATCTTTATTAGTCATTCTTCAGCTAGTAGACGTGATCATCATCTGCAGTTACTTTAGAGAATTCTCCTCTGCCATTTTCATCAGGTTGTAGACATGCTCCGTAGGACTTTCCATCTCCTTATCCATTGATGGTTTCCTTTTCATCAACTTATTTTCACTTTACCTTTGTATCTACTAATCAGACATTCAGAATATTTCAGCAAAAGAAACAGGATTGCAGAAATCATTATAATTTTAATATGGGTTAATATTGCCTTAAAAGCATTTTCACCTAAATTACTTTGCCATTCGCCAACCTTACCAAAACTCTTCCCAATGTTACTGAACCATGAACCTGTTGTTTGCGATAAGCCAGGTTCTTCAAAAGGTTTAATTTTAATCTCATGTGAAAGATTAGTCCGATATGTAATAAAAGAATCAATAACTCTACTATTGTTGGGTATGGAAGTACAACATCTCTGAGTTTTTATCACCTCTTTTGCCAAGAGAATTTCTAATGCTAATTGATTTTGCATAACCATAGCTCTATCATTTAGACATTTACCTACTTAAATGACCCAGCTGTATCTACTGAAAGCCTAGCTATAAGCATAGACAAATGTCTAATTTTCACATCATTCATTGCAACACCTATAGAAGGAATTATAGCACCTAATATATCAAAAATGACCTTTCTGAAACTACATCTCACTCTTCTCAAGCTAGGGGCCTAATTATGATGGTGGTTGGACGAGCATCCGCCCGCCATCGTTTCGGGCAGGTGTCCGACTGACTATATGTCGGCAGTTCCACCTGCCCGATTACAATGCAACCGATGTGCAGGCAGTCAGAAAACTGCTCTTTTCCATTGCAGCTTGTACTGCAGCCCTAATAAAGGGCCGCAGCACAAACGGCAGTGGAAAAGGGCAGTTCTCAAAATCCATGCACCGTATGGCACGCACCACGTGGTGCCTGGCCCACGGTGCATGGATGTTTGGGGGGGGGGCACCACAAGTGCCTCCAAGTCCAAATAGTGGAGGCCCACAGGGGATGGGGGCCCTGCTAGCAGCCCCCAAAGTCCCTTTCCGTCTCCCTTTAGATGGCTGTTGGACCGTCATGTAAAGGCAGAGGGAAAAGGACATCGTAATCCCTGCGGTTGTGCCTCAGTATGTACAGCCCCCATTGTAGGATTGCAGTTGGACCGACACTCCTCTGTGGTCTGACCGACCGCATCATAATGTGGCGGTCGGACCGCTATGCTGTAAGTCGGTGGGACCACCACCGATGCCTGTTGGTGGCGGTCCCACCAGCATCCTAATCGGGGCCTAGGTTCACTATCTAATTCATTCATATGACAAACTCTAGGAAATATGAAAGCTAAATAACATGAAACAAGCGAATTTTTCAGCAGTTTGAAATAAGCAGTCTTCCCACACACATAATAAATTCACCTCAAAATAGGTTCTCCACCTTCCACTTCCACTTACTGCATAAGATCTATCATACATTTTCTCCTACAAATTCAGCCTTTCCTCCCTTCAAAGGACTAGCCCTTACCATACACAACTCATCTCTTGTCTCCTGTTCCATTCTCAATCTAGGATGCAAACCAGACAACCTGAATTCCTCTTCTTCTTTTATCTGCTCTAATGCAACCTGCTTTTCCTAGTTTCTCACAATCTATGCTCCTCTCTTATTGTATTCTGTAATAAAATTAAGCTCCTCACTACTCACAATACACACATAATCTTTATCAGTATCAGTATCATACTTGTTTTGTGCAATCACTCTCAAAAATGTATATTTAATTTCTCTATTGTCTTCTCTAATAGGCAGATTCTCTAAAGACAGTAAAATTAGTGAAATAAGGAGAAAGAAATTCGTCATTATTGAAAATCACTATGTATACAGTGCACGAGAGTGAGTAGGAGATGGGAAGCTGTACAAATGTCGAACCCTCTCTAGCTGAAGTAAGAAGGTAGGCACACACACAACACCCACTAACTTTAATTATATCTATATATTCTTTAATCAATTTAGTAAACACCTAATCCTTAAATCAATTAACCAAATTTTCTTTATGCACTGGGACATCATGTTTTCATTAATTCTTTAAGTAGTAGTAGTAGTAGTAGTTCTATCTTTATTCGGTTAAAAAAGATAAGCTTAAAAGGTACATAAAATCAGTTCTAGCAATCAATACATTACAGCAATTTTTAAAATGTTCAACAAAGAATGAAAAAGAATACCATAAAATATACAAACGTATAATAAAGTGCATAACCACAGTGCAATGAGTATTAATGCACAGACATTCTACATGGGCGAAAAATAAATCTTTCCAGCCTAAATTACAAATCAATTGTCATCAGAATATAAGATCTTCAAATATTCCAAAAAAACAAGAGACCTAGGGTCTAAAAGACCACTATCCAAATTAAGGCCAGGCCTCCCGTAATTTGACAACGCTGCTTATAAAATACCCTGCATTCAAACAGGTTTGAAAGTCCCTAAGCATAACAAGAAACTACATAGCAGGCCTCATTTGATTACATTTTAAAACCTTTAAAATGAGTATTAACATTTTCTTCCTTGGGAAAGTATAAAAAGGACAGAACAAAACAAAATGCACAATGGTCTGGGCCTGAATTTTGTCACACTTGCAAGGCTCAAGGGTACCCTGGGCGACCCAGCCCTTAGGAAAAACGAATGAATTGCAAGAAAAGGTTCATTCTAAACCTATTTAAAAGCTGGCTATGATACACACTGTGTAAGGGCAAGATGGGATATGCCACAACTTTTTATACTTTGTAATAGTATATCATGAGAGATGGTGTCGAAAGCGGCTGATAAATCCAACAGGATCAGTACCGCATTCTTCCCAGAGTCGAGAGTTAAGTTTAAAGTATCTGCGACTTCTAATAGTGTAGATTCAGTTGAATGTTTAGGACGAAAACCTGATTGGTGGGGGTGCAGGAGCATGGCCTCTTATAAAAAGTTTGTTATCTGTTTAGTAACCAGTTTTTCAGCAACTTTACCAAGGTTGGGAAGTAGCGAGATAGGAAGAAGGTTTGAGAGGATGGAGGGATCTGTGACCTGTTTTTTCTGAAGTGGTTTGACTGCTGCGAGCTTCCAGTCTGCAGGGACTTCTGCTGTAGCCAGTGAAGCATTTATTATTTTATTAATTACTGGAATGACAATGTCCGCAATGGCATGGAGGACAGCAGGTGGGATGGCGTCAAAAGGGGAACTGTATTTGCAAGCCAGAATTGTTTGATGAGACTGATCAAAGCTAATACTATGAATGCTTGAAGAGAGGGTCCTGTGTGGGAGGAGTCCAACTCTAGATCTGGGGGAGCTGTCGGCATGGTATTGAACTGGATTTTTTAAATCTTTTCTTCGAAAAAGGAAGAGATCTGATTGCATGGGGTCTAAGAAGGAGAGATGTCTTTGTCTAGAGCATTTGGACGTAAGAAGGAATTGGCAGTTTTGAAAATGGATTTTTGATCTTGTTGAGCGTCTGTTATTTGCTTAGAGAAATAGTCCTTTTTTGCTGATTCGATTTGCAAGTGGTAGGTTTTGAGGGCTGCTCTAAATTGGACTAGATCTTCTGTTTTGTAGACTCTTCTCTACTTCCGCTCTAGCTGTTTACAGTGGAAAAGGTAATCTGCCAATGCCTGGGTGTACCAAGCGGCTGAGGCCTTGGGAGTGAGTTTCTTTTTTATTTGCGCTAGGGGGGGCTCATTTGTCACTGACCTTGGTGATCCAAGACTCAAAACATCATACGTCTTCAGTGGTGTTACCTGATAGCATGGGTATGGAAGCTAATGCACTTTTAGTCAAATTGGGGTTGGACATCAGCTTGGTCCATTTGCGCATTTTTATCGGGATGGATGTCAGGGAGGTGGTGAAAGGGCTAGTTCTAGGCAGTGTAATACTGAACAGGATTAGCATATGATCTGACCATGCTTGAGGAGTGGGAGTTTTTACTGTAAAGGTAGGAAGATTAGAGCATATCCCATCCAGGATATGTCCTGCGCGGTGTGTGGGTAGTAGTACCAACTGATTGAGCCTAAGAGTCTCCAAAGTATCTTAGAAGTTCCCTTCTCCAAGTTTGAATCTACTCGAGGTGGAGGTTAAAATCTCCCAAAAGGGTAAAATTGGAGTACCGAAGTATTAAAGGGCCTAATGTGTCCCCTAGAGAGTCTAAAAAGTCAGAGATAGGGCCAGGGAGGCAATATATGAGCCATCCTGCTATGGAAAAAGATCCATTAAGCTTAAAACAGAAACCGAGGCTTTCGGTCCCTTTCAACTGAAGAAGGTCAAATGTTACACATTGGAATGAGTCTCGATAAATAATCACAAGCCCGCCTCCCCCCATGTATACAGATGGTGTATCCTGGGGGTTGGGCCTGAGCAATGTCTGGGTTGCACCAATTTTTGAGCCATGATTCTGTAATAAAAAGAAAGTCGAGGTGGGAATCAGTACATGCCCAAGATAGACATCTTGGGCATGTTTACATAAGGAACGGGCATTAATAAGCCTCCCGCTTACAAGATTTACTGATGGGCATTGTTAGGAGGGTTTGGTGGTTTAATAATGGGTCTAAGCGGGGCGTGGTTTGGCGCCGGCCAAGATGGCGGCGTAACCATCTCGCTCCGTCCGGGCCCCCGTTCCAGCCCGCGATATCCGTCCTTCTATCTTGTAGCCGGACAGCGGAGTAGGCTTGTGCTGAGCGCCCGATGGCGTGCTGAGACGGCAGAGGTGTCTCTGGCCCCGGACGGAGCCGCGATCTGTGTGCGGTGGTGAGGGGCCTGCCTGACAGCCAGCACGGAGCTCCGGACGGCGAGGGGGCGGAGTCGCGTTGGGAGCGCTGCCGGCTCCTAGCGTGTGAGGCCTGGGATCCTGGCCACGCGAGGCTCGTTGGCCTGGGGCCCTGAACTGCTTGGACATTGTGTGCTGGTGAGAGGCACCCCGGGGGCTGTATTGACTTGGGGCCACCGGCGGTGAGCTCCCCAGGACTAGTCTTCGATCTGGGTGAGCCCACCGGTGGTCTCTGTATTACGCTGGTGCACACGGGTGAGGAACTGTGGGGCGGGGCCTCTGTGCCGAATGGATGATGTGGTCGCCTCTGCGGGCCCCCCCGGCCATATCCACTGAGGGCGCTGGACTCGAGAGCTGTAACGTGAGGCGAGGCTGGGTCTGGCGCTCTATGGGCCTACCGTGAGGGGCCTACAATCGTCTTTACGCCCTGGGGGCGTCTTCAGGGGCCACGCGTGGCTGGGACTGCTGGTGATCTAGACCTAACGGAGCGATGTCCTCATTGTGTGCCCAGCGGCGCCCGCAGAATTACGTCACACCGCATACAGAGGTGAGGAGGAGCTGAGGGGGCGACCCGTGGGGATCTTTCTTGGCTGCATGAAGGCTCCTGCAGGACTCCTCGCGCGGCGGTGCAGCCAGCGGCTGGGTGGATCGGCTGGGCTGCTGAAGCTGTCGGGTGGCCCAGTCCAGCGCGTGGTCGGCCTATATGGAGTGGGGAGCAGCGTCTCCCAGTGCATGTCCACTTGCTCAGTTTCAGTATTGATCGTGTTGGAGGGGCCCTTGTATGCTGCGTGCACGGGGTGTGACACGCACCGGAGCGGGTGACAAGTGGAGAGCCGGTGCATGAAGTGTTCGCCCACGGCCCTCGGCATCCGGCGATCAGTCCCGGGGTGGCCCGCAGCTGGCTTGTGGAGGGGTGAGGAGGCCTTGTGCCCCCTCACAAAGAGACTTTGGTCATGACGAAACCGAAGGGGGCTCCAGCTGCCGTGCAGACGAATAAACTTGACAAGTATGCTGTACCGCGCCAACTGGCGTCTGAGGAAGGGGCGACTGGGGAGAAAGCGGCCGGAGAGGAGCCGTCCCTGGGTTCTATCATGTCGGCAATCCAAGCTTTGTGAACGACCTTGGAGACCAAAATCGATAAAGTCACTATTGAAATGAACTTGATGAGGACGGATATGAGGAAAACCACGGAGAGGGTCACGGCGACCGAGGAGAATGTGGGGGAACTCCAGTCTGCGACGCGCTAGCTAGAGGAGCGTGTGAAGAAACGTACGCATCAACACAAACTGATAGCCCAGCGGCTGGACGATCAAGAAGGGAGAGCTCGTCGCAACAATATTAGGGTGGTGGGGGTTCCTGAAGGGGCGGAAGGCCCCAGCATGGATCTTTTTATTGAGGACCTTATTTTGAACCACCTTAAGCCTAAGAGACTGTCTACCCTCTTTACCGTGGAGAGAGTGCACAGGGCCCCGATCCCCAAGCCGAAGCCGGGGGCTCCTCCTCGGACAATCATTGTGCGTGTTCTCAACTTTAGAGATCGGGATGCCATCTTGCAGGCAGCTAGGACGAGTGGAGACCTCCCCTTCGAGAATTCGACAGTGCGGTTCTTCCCGGATTTCACGTTGAGAGTACAGCAGGAGAGGCGTACGTTCGACGGGGTGAAACGAGCCCTGCGAGAGAAGGGGGTGAAGTACATGATGCTCTTCCCGGTCAAGCTCAAGGTCCTGGATAATGATAAGACCCTGTTCTTCACATCGCCTGCGGAGGTTCAACAATGGCTGGATGGGGGCTCCCATCGGTCGCACCAACGTCGCACTGAGGGGGACTGGCGCGGAAGTTGCTTTCGTGCTCTTGAGTCTCCGTCTCGATGCAGAGAAGGAGGAAGGTCGGCATCCAGATCCAGAAGTTCCCGGTCTGGAAGCCCTGAGAGTGAAGCACATTCTCCCGGGAAGTGAGGGACAGGACTCATGGTGGTGAACTGCTGTTTAAACTTGGTGGAGTTTGAGGTACTGTCCTGATGGTCTGATATCTTTGCTCCTGTTCCAGCGCAGCAGACATTCGGGGGCACGTCCTGGGGAGTCATTATTTGGACGCATTGGGGCGAACTGCTGTTTAAATTTGGTGGAGCTTAAGGAACTATCTTGATGGTTAATATCTTTACTCCTGTTCCAGCACACTAGACATTTGGGGGCACGTCCTGAGGGGACAGTGCTTTGTATGTTCTGGCTTCATAATGGGTGGAGGGGCGGATTTGGGGGCACTGGAAGGGGCGTTACTGTGTGGTGGCGCCAGACAGCCCTATCTTACTTTCTTGTTTACTGGGGCGACAGGCGCTCTGCTATTTGGAATGTGGGTAGTTTTACACCTACGAGGCAGGGTTGCAGGGTGGGGGGTTGTTATAATGGGTTTGTGCGTTCTTAGCACGGTTCTTTGTTGGGTTTTTGCTTCAGAAATGATGCGTCACTGCTGGTGTCAGATGACATCCTTAGATGAGCTTGGTCCTGCCGCGCGTAAGGGGGAGTCTCTATTGGGTGGGGGGGAGGGCTGGCGTAGGCTCAACGCATGGCCACACGACCTAACAAAAAGCTGACATTCCTCTCCTGGAATGTGAACGGCTTGGGGGACAAAATAAAGCGCACTATGGTCCTACAGTATTTGCATCGACACTCCCCAGACATTGTCCTACTCCAGGAGACGCACCTCAAGGGGAACAAATACCTGGCCCTTAAGAGATTTGGTTACACACTACGGGTCCACGCTGGTTTCACGTCCGGATCCAGGGACATAGCCATACAAAAATGCAATTCCTCTGGTGATACAGCGCACATGGTGCGACCACTTGGGTCGCTACACGGCCCTGTCAGGAATTTGGGAGGGGCAGGTGGTAAACATTTGTTCGGTATACATTCCCCCGCGATTGCACGACATAACATTTCTGGATCTCAGTCAGCTTCTCCTGGATTTCCCGCCTGGTCTGTTGCTACTGGGAGGTGACATGAATGACACCCTTGCACCGGACCTAGATAGGGAGACTCTCCCCTCTGGAACCAAGGGACCTAGACCATTGTTTTCATTCGCGAGGGCTCTGGGTCTATTGGACCTTTGGAGATGTCACAACAGTGGCGGCTCCTCCATAGGGGCGTCCCCCCACTGCTTTCTCACAGCGCGAGAAGCAGAAACATAAAATGGTAAAACTACCATTTTATGTTTCTGCTTCTCGCACTGTGAGAAAGCAGAAGTGCCTGGAGTGCCTGGTTGTGGGCGGGCGGGTGGGCGGCCCCGCTCAAGGGCAGGGGGGGAGTGGCTTGCCCAATGTTGTGGGCCCTGACTGCTTTGGTCGGCCTGGGGCCGACCAAAGCAGTCATGCGCACTCTCCCTTTTCTCTATGTAGGCTGCATGCAGCCTACATAGAGAAAAGGGCCTCCGATTAGGCTCCCGGCTGGGGCGCTCTCTGCTGCGCCGCACCAATCACAATGCTGCCACCACTGCAGCGTTGTGATTGACGGAGGGGAGGGAGGCTGCCTGTGGGTGGCAGCTTCCTGTCCGAGGAGAGCTGCGGCAGCAGGAAAACGCGGGACCCGGGGGAAGGTAAGTTTTATTTTATTTTTTTAAACCCCTCCCGCCTCCCGCCTACCCCCACCACACCCAACCCCCCCACGAGATCCCCCCCACCCACCCGTCATGCCGCCCGCGACTGAGTATAGAGCAACATTCTGTCTGACGTGTTGACTCATAAACCACAAGGATAATGCACTTCCAGACTTTGCCAAAGACGCCTCTCTGTGAAACACAGGGATTCTGCAGATTTGTCTTCTAAACACCGTGAATTAGTGACCGCTCTATCCTCCAGAGATCATGTATGCAAATGCAGCGACCACTGGTTATGTCTTTTCATTTGGATTCACATCCTGCGCAGGGGTGTTCGGACTGGAGATTCAATTTTTCCCTCAACAGTTCTCAGCCGTAACCATCTAAAAGTGTTGATTTTAGTGAGTGAAACTGGAGGTCTGGCTGTGAGTGTGTAAAGTGGGTTGACTCTGAACGCTTGAGTCTCGCACATGAATATGAGGGGGTGCGCGTCGGTAGAGGCCAGTCCCAGAAAGCACGGAGGATCGAGTGAGGTCCGGGTCTGGCAGCTGCTAGTGAGCGGCCCCGGTGTGACACGCTGTGTCCTGGTGCAGTTTGCAGCACCGTGAATGACACACTCAGCAGCGCCCGCACTTCGTCTGCTTTGCCTTCAGAGCAGCTGCCCTGCACCAGGGCAAGAAGGAGGCCTGGTATCTTTCATTTTAGCTGCACATAAATACCTCACTGTGAGGCACCCCAGCACTCCTTTTATTCCAGTGTCGGTCCTGGCTGGGAGCTAGCTGGAGCTAACAACTTTGTGGTGATGTGGTGATGGCACATGTCCATCCACTCTGTGATGTCATCCAGAATGTTGGGAGACTCTCTGCCCTGAGTGTTCTGTCAGTGGCAGTTGTTGTCTGTGCCTTTACTGCATCAGCTGGGACGGCTCTCTGTACTCTCTCAATAAACTACTTGACTGAAATCTACTACTGCGTACTGCCATCTCTTCACTGGCGACAGAGGATGGGATCCTGCCTATTGACATCCTTACTATCAACTGCCATCTGTCTCTGAATCCAAGGTAGCCTCTATGTGTGCCCCAGCAGCCCAACTGTAAGTATTTTTTTTTCTTACTATCCCCAAGGCACATCGGTACAAAGAGCCGTGCCCCTTCCATTTGCTTGGGCATCACCATTGTATCTCAAGACAGGTATATGAAGTTTTGGTCTACCAAAAGTTTACTACCCCCCGACATACGTACAGTAGCCTTTGAAGGCAGTAGAATTGATTTACTAGGCTACTTTTGGGGTAAAATCAGTGTCTTTGGGGTAGTTATCAATGGTAAAGTGTATGTGCCTAAACGTGGGATCAATGTTCTTGGTCTTATCCATCAAGCTGAGTTTGGCCTCACTATCAAACCTGGCCTACCCAACCCAGTTTTTATTGATCATCAATTCAACTCTACTCCCACAAAAGACATTAGCTCTCTGTCCACCTCTCAACTGACCACCGATTGGGAACACAACTACAGTAAAATTTTTGAAGACCGTCTGGGCAAGATCACAAACTTCCAACATTTTATCAAAATCAAAGAAAATGCTGTCCCCATCAAGCATAAACTGCGCAATGTTCCTTTAAGCATTAGAGGCGATCTTTCAAGCATTTGCAGTCATTATGTGATCAAGGCATAATCGAAAAAGTCGAATCCACTCTTTGGCTTTCACCCATTGTCTTAGCCAAGAAGAGGTCTGGGGACCTGAGGATGTGTGTCGACTTGAGGAGCCTTAACGACGCCATCTGGGTTGATGGATTTCCCCTTCCGCGCATTGAAGATCTCATCGCCAAAGTGGGTTCCTCCTCATGGTACACCAAACTCGATCTTAAGGCTGCCTACCATCAAGTCGAACTACATCCTCAGTCCCGACATCTCACAGCTTTTGTCACTCCAGATGGTGTATTTCAATTCTGTCGCCTACCCTTTGGCCTTGCCTCGGCTGCTGCCGTATTCCAAAGATTGATGACCGAGATGTTCCACCACAATCCCCATGTTGTTGTCTTTCAAGACGATATTCTCATCTTCACCAAAACTGAAGCCGAGCACGATTCTGCCATTGATCAAGTGTTCAACGTTCTAGCACAAAGAGGTGTCACCTTACAAAAAGCAAGTGTACCTTTAAGGTGAAGGAGATCGAGTACTTAGGCCATGTAATTTCCGAAAATGGCATCAAACCCAGACCTGGTCTTATAAAAAGCATAGTTGATGCACCTCCTCCTCAAAACAAGGAACAGCTCATGTCCTTTCTTGGCCTCTGTGAGTTCTATTCGAAGTTTATGAAAGACTTTGCAAACACCACAGAGTGTTTCAGAGCGCTGCTAAAGAAAGGAGCAACCTATATATGGTCCGAGGAGTGCCAAAAGGTTTCCAGTCCATTAAGGACCATATAATTGAAGCCCCCGCTCTGCAAGCATTCGTAGAAGGAAAGCAAACAATTATCACAGTTGATGCCTCTGAGTATGGCCTGGGAGCTGTTCTCTCGCAATATGTTGATGGAAAAGAACACACAGTAGGATTTGCATCCAGAACTCTCCGTCCTGTTGAACGAAAATATTCCTTCATTGAAAAGGAATTGTTAGCCTGTGTCTGGAGCATTGAAAAGTTCAAATCATATGTATGGGGCAGATCCTTCATCCTCAAGACTGACCATCGTCCCCTGGTTGACATCCTCTCGGGTAAAAATGTCAAACGTACCACCTCTCGTTTGGCACGATTATCCACAAAACTTCTAGAATATACTTTCACAGTGGAATATATTCCTGGGGGAAAGAACTGCAGAGCGGACTGCCTATCAAGACTCCCCATCTCTGACATGGATGCACAAGACTGGGAAACCGAAGTTGAAGAATGCTTTGTGGCACTTATTAGTCAAGAAAATCTGTCTTTTGCAGAAGAAGACTGGATCATGCAGATTGATAAAGATTCAGTTCTCAAGGAGGTGGCATCTTTGATTAAGAAAGGCTGGCCAAAAGAAAGGTGTCTTTCACCCGATCTTCAGATGTTCTGGAAAATTAAGGACGAACTCTCAGTGGAAAGTGGAAAAGTAGTCAGAGGCGACAAACTTATTCCTCCCTCTTTTTATCGTGAAAAGATCATTCTAGCGGCACATTCTGGTCATCTTGGAGCAACTATCACAAAAAGGAAAGTCAGGACTGATTTCTGGTGGCCCAGAATGGATATCCAGATCGATGACTTGGTAAAGCAATGCTCACGCTGCAAGGTCAGCGACAAAGTCTTAGTACTCGAAGGTACAGTGGAAGCCCCTGTACCCCCTCCTGGCAGAGCTTGGCAAAAACTCGGCATGGATTTTCTTGGACCATTCCATGTTCTCCCTTCCGACTCTAAGTACTTTTTAGTCCTCATCGACCATCTGTCCAGGTGGGTGGAAGTTGAACCTATTTCTACACCCAATTCCAAAAGTGTCATCAACTGTTTGACTGCCATTTTCCTCAGAGAGGGTTATCCTGAGGAAATTCTCACCGATAACGGCGTCCAATTTGTTTCACATGAAATGACCTCTTTCCTGCACTCCTGTGGCATCAAGCACACCAGGAGTCCACTCTACCATCCACAAAGTAATGGCAAAGCGGAAAGGTTCAACAGGGTTGTAGTGGAGTGTGTGCAAGCAGCCTTTAGGTCTCAATCCTGTATTTTCCAAGCTGTGAAGGACCTTGTCTGGTCTTATCGCACTTCACCTCATGTCGCTACCAATTTTTCTCCCTTCGAACTTATGAGGGGCAGAAAAGAACCCTCCCAAGTGTATCCCTTTTGGATGGTCAACTCTTTCCATCTTGGTTGTGACATGAGGTGCATGTGGGAATCAGCCAAGAAGACGTCAACTGAAGTTTGTTCAAAATCTCAACAATCCTCCACCACGAAAGAAACCCACAGGCTCCGTTTTGGGGACTGGGTCAGAGTCAAAAATCCTGTTTCAGTAAGAAAAGGTTTTTCGAAATTTTGGACTCACAACAAATTGTAGATTTGCGTAAGAACGCAGTTAAGTTGTCTAATGGAAACTGGTGGAGCACTTCTCGTGTTGCCAAAGATCCTTCTATCCCTTCCGAAATTGTCAAGGTCAAACAGAATGTTCCAAGGGGGATGGTGTTAGGAAAAGCGCCAGAGCCAGTATTAGACCACGAAGATTACAAGACTATGTTTAAGCTTCATTGCTTGTTCCCCATTTCATTTCCTTCCTTTTTGTACCCCTACCTCCTCTTCCGTTCACAAGAGTCATTTTATCAAAAGGGGGGAGGTGTGGTGATGTGGTGATGGCACATGTCCATCCACTCTGTGATGTCATCCAGAATGTTGGGAGACTCTCTGCCCTGAGTGTTCTGTCAGTGGCAGTTGTTGTCTGTGCCTTTACAGCATCAGCTGGGACGGCTCTCTGTACTCCCTCAATAAACTACTTGACTGAAATCTACTACTGCGTACTGCCATCTCTTCAAACTTGTACTACCGAAGAACTCTTTTAAAACCTCAGAGAAACAAAACCTTGAGAAAACACAGTTGGTTCTAACTTATACCTTGAAGATTGCATGTCGCTTCTCGATACCGGTTACTAACTCACTCAGATTCATTAACTGTCAGAGATATTACTGCGATTGTACCCCGGAACTTGCTGGGTATACAAAGATCTCAGCAGCAGCCTGCAAGATATTTTTTTTTAAATCAGTCTGTTTGTGAACAATTTAGAAACCCCAAAAACATTTACTATCACAACTGTCCTTGTTGTCAATTTCTTTGGGGGCAAAGTTTTTTTTTTTTTTTTTTAAAGGACCTATTACCAAAGGAATTTTGGAGTATATAAATCAGTACAAGGCTGTTACATGAGAAAAACAACACATTACCACTTTGAGGCTACGGAGAGTACGGACAACCAAACCCCTAATCAGGCGTTATTCCTTTGTGCACCAAAGAAAAGACCCAACTGGTTACCTGTCCTGCGTAATGACTTCACCTCGCAAAGATATTCAGAACATACATGCTCCCTCTGGAAATAAATGCCTGTTAGTGTCCGGCTGCCTGACAATATAATAACGAATAATAATATTTTGATGTTACTATTGATTCTGAGTTTTGCTTTGCATTACCTTGACATGCTGATTTACTAGTGAGTTTTGTTGTACAGTACTTACTATGATTGTGATTCTTACAAAAACAGAATGGAGCCTGAAACAGTACATCCTGATACTGTGATGAGCTGCTCTGTGGTGGTGTGATGTGTCTTATGATGTTACAAGTTGCCTTGAGCTCTGATGTTGTAATGGGTTGCAGTGAGCTATGATGCGATGCAGTGGTGTGCCTTGAGTTGTGATATTGTATTGAGCTGTGATGTGTTCATATGTTTTGCTGGGTGCTATGTTCTGTCTTGTTGTGCTACATGGTGTCTAGTGATTTTTTTATAGATTTGAGAATTGCCAAACATTTCTTCTTGCAACCTCGAAATTTCTAGCAGAAAACTATAACTAGTGTGAAGCTTAAGAAGCGGTAAAGCTGAGCTTTCGAATGTAAATCAGGACTTTGTGACTCTGTTGTGTATAAGTGTATGTCTAATATGTAAACTCACTGATCACAGATGTCACTGCCTTATTGATGTCCCTGCATTGGCCACTAGCCAGACACAGGATCCAGTTTAAGACCTGCTGTATCCGCATTAAGGTCCTGAATGGCATGGCTCCTTGCTTTGTGAACAGGAGAGTCAAGAAATACATCCCTAATCAGATTGGTAAAGAAAAGTAAAGGAGGCTGTAGCTTCTCGGTACAAGTTCCTGTCCTATGGAACTCTCCCCCAGATCACTTACGCCACGTAGGTAATTTTATTCGGTTTAGGAAACACTTAAAAACAGTGCTTTTCAAATAAGCTCGCTCGCTCGATTATTACATTAGGGTACAACATTTCTCGCTCCACCACTTTCAAAATCCACCAGCCGCCACTGCTGAGCTGGTAAGAATAGATTCGGCCTTGGGATTCAAATTCGTGATTAGCAGCTCACCACGTATTTCAGCAGTGAGTGTTTTACGCACTGAAATATCCTGAGGGCAACAAGGGGTGGTCCAGACAGCACTTGGACGTGCATGGACTACTTGTTTGATAGTCCTAGAAGATGGAGAAAATTTCACCCAAGCAGGTGGGATGTCAGACATTTGAAGGTATTAGCATGACAGATGTGCAGTGGGACTCATTCAGACCCTGCTATTTCCGTTCTCACTGTGCAGGTTTCATGACTTTCCAGAACTTTTCTGTAGCATTAGTTACGATCTCAGGCTTGAGTGTCAGTTGCTCCATAGACTGGATCCAAGGCCCTTCAAGGTTCTTTCTCCTTTTTCTGTTTCGACGTGCAGTGGCCGTTGATGCATGCATTTGGGTATGTGGTTTCTGGATGGCATGCTATGAATGGCCAGATTGTGAAGGTACAGAGAGCCTCCATCACACAAGGCACTGTGCATGTAGTACATTATTTTGAACTGGGTTTTGTGATATACCTGGAATGAGCACAGTGTATTCAAGGCAATGGGAACAGTATCACACATCTTTACATTTGGGGCAGAGTGTGGAGTTACTTGAAGATGCGTGCGCCTGTAAACAAGCATTTGCAATGCAATAGGTCTCGCATTTGCGAGAGTTTAAGCTATTAGCATTGCAAATGACAATGC
This sequence comes from Calotriton arnoldi, assembly GCA_963921515.1. Classification (NCBI taxonomy): domain Eukaryota; kingdom Metazoa; phylum Chordata; class Amphibia; order Caudata; family Salamandridae; genus Calotriton; species Calotriton arnoldi. The sequence goes on along the minus strand of CAWUFW010005554.1, from coordinate 459,441 downwards.
CTGTTATTTATGTTTTAAAAACCAAAACATAATTAAAAGGCATTATCATTTACAATGCCAATAGCTCAAGCTCACGTAAATGCGAGACCTATTGCATTGCAAATGCTTGTTATACTTTTTGCTTCTAAATCCCTGGACATAGTCTTTTTTGATCTCTGAGCCCATGGATCCTCTCCATTACTATCCATAAAGCTCGGTACTGCCCAGCGGCAAACTGGAACATACCAGAATCAGGCTGTAAGAGGGTTTCTGGACTCCTATGAGGAAAACCTGGCCTCAGAGTAATAGTCTGCCGATAGGAAATCAGAGCATTATCCCCTCGCCCTAACTTTCTCATCACAATCTAAACAGAGTGAGGATTTACCCTGCAGACCGCCACGCTACCAGATAACAGAGTAAAGGCTGGCAATTACCACAAAACAACACGACCATGCTGGCAGAACACCAAAGGTGGGAGGAGGAAACTCCATCCCCAGGCCCAGAAAGGGTTAGTCCCAAAGGCCAAACAAAATATGGCAGGAAGAAACCAGAAAAACCTCAGCTACCGTCAGAAGTGACATCACACAGGAAACCACGGTCCCTAGATGGGCCCGTCTGGAGGTCGGGGAATTTAGGTCCAGAAATCTAAGGGAGTAGAGAAAGAATCTTCGAAAAGCACCGCCCGCTGAGTTGGCCATGGAGCAACACGCATGGCAACTAAGGATGCCCGTACCGATAGGCAACAAGAGTTGAACTATCCTAGGAGTACTCCTGAAACCCTTTGATAATCCCAGGACAGTCAGAAATCTACACGCCTACGAGTGTTACTTTCAGATTTATTACTGACATGCCTGTCATTGGTCAACAACACAAAGCAAGGTCTCTAATAAACATAACATATCATAACATTACATACCCTAGCAGGCGTATTTGAGGAGGTCAACTTCGGCTCGAGTGGTACCATGGTGAGACTGACACATAAAGGAGGTATATTAACACCCAGCTCTTTGCTTCTCCTATATTATTTAGAATAGTATATTATCCAAAAAAGATAAAGAAACTATATCTCTGTTCAAAGTTATGTATAGAAAAATTCAGTTTTAGTAGTGATACATTTTATATGACAAGGGGGACAACTTAACATGTGCAGAAAACATCAGCACATGCTATTGTGTTTAGTGTTCCTTTACAGCGGATACAAACCTGCAGACAGAATCCAGACAAACAAATCTGTTTGTTTTGGATGCAAACACTAAACTCCAGTGTGAAGAACAAAGATGTGAAATGATTTAAGATTTTAGGGAACAACTAAATTTAGACGAATTTCATGCACGTTTGCTTTTTAGCGCAACGTCAGTTGCCAAGGCAACATGATACAATTATTTATTGTCATGGCAATTCACTACAGATTTGTATGTAGATTGATACAATATCTATATTTGCCTGTGTTTTCAGTTTTGTTTCCGAAACACTAAGGAGGACTCTCTGACCTGTATGCATCCTGTTATTAATACCCAGCATGCAACGGCAGACACGAGGGTCGCATCCGAGCTCAATTCCCAGGGATGTCTGCAGTTTCCCTGACTCGAGATCTGAAAGAATGGTGAATCGCAAATGCATACTGTCTGATAATGCACGTGCAAATTTGCAAATCAAAATCTGGAAATGTATTTTTCTTTTAGAACCAATGTATGGTAAGATTATCAGCTGCCTCCTAGCCACTAAGGACACAATGCTCCTGTCCTGGGCCTTTTTTCTTTGCAATCATTGTTTTAAGGTATGTTAGCTCAATTGAAATGAACTAGAACTACAACTCCCAGAATGCACCAGGTTGGTCAAATGAAACCCAGGACGGGGCATTGAGTGTATGACTTGGAGTCAGCTGGTATCCTTAATATATATGGAAGCAGTGAGCCCAGTCGACCATTTCAGTAAATAATATGAGCGTTGACATAATAACAAAGAAAAACTAACAACGCTCCTGAGTCGCCAACATGGCCACTGAATGAATGAATACCATTATTCATACAGTGGCACAGAAATCTTATAAGTCCTGAATGGGTGCAGGTTTAACATCATGCATTTGATCACTGACTGCAAGGATAAGCTTAATGGACAGGTATATGTCATGTTTTGGGAGTAGTGTGACAGTAGCAGATGGGGCATGACAGTTTAATGTAGATTAGTTTTACATCAACTATGCACCCACATTCCTACACATTGCCTGTAATGCATGGCGAGTCATCCAGTCATACATACCACAGCCACATAGTACATAATATCATGCCTGTGTGATTGTGAGGCTAAACATGCCAACTGAAACAGTGATCAGCACTGGTTACGTCTTCTAGAAAGTGTCATATGTATGAAACAAGAAATACAGCGTCCCATGAGAAGCATGTACAGTATTGTGTCCTGCTACATCTCATTGCATATCTGACCCGTTTACAACTGCATCGAATGTGATCCCATTGGCTGTGAAGACTTTCATTAATTTAACCATATGGCGAGGGCAACACAGGCTTATCTTGGTAGTAGGGTGATCTATATTTCCAAACAGGGGACAGTGACAACTGGGTCACACTTCCTGGAACATAAATGTCCACATTGAAGAGGAACCGGTAGGTTCCTCAGATAGGGGACCATCAACCTACCTTCGGGGTAAATTTAAATCCGTATTTGTAAAGCGCAAACTACTCACCCTTACGGGTCTCAAGGCGCTGGGGGCCGTCGTGGAAATTAAGTGAGCTATTGCCCAGAGTCACATGGTGCTGAGCTGAGCTGCCGCCGGAGCCGGGAATCGAACTGTGAGCCCTGTGCTCCGAAGTCAGCTGCCCTGGCCGCTGCACCACACCTTTCCACTCCTCAGTCCAGCTACCAACCCTCGTGGCAAGGTAGTGGCCAGAGAACTAAAATACTCCCCGTTTTTAATCAAACCTCTAAGTGATACAAAGTACTTAAACCCGGCCCTTCCTAGGATAGATCCGATCATCCCTACATTGACTCATCTATCCTTCCATCCTGCTATCCTTTCATCCATCTACCATCCTTTTATCTTTCCATCCTTCATTCATCCTCCCATTATTCTAACAAAACATTGAGATTCCCTTCATCCAACTTGTCCTCACAATAATCCATCCTTTCACAGTTTCCATGTTTCATTCATCCGTCCGTCCATCATTCCAGCAAACATTTTCTTAACACATAGATCTATCCATACTTTCACTCTTCTATCCGTTCATCCCTTCACTCTTTATCCTTTCAATCATCAGTCCTTGCATTCATCCTTCCTTTTCTCTTTCACCCACTCTTCCTTGATTTGATTTAACGTCTTGTATAGCGCAATGAAATGAAATGAAATGAAATACCAGCATTTGTAAAGTGCCAGCTACCTCCGGAGAGGTGTCCCGGCGCTGGGGGCCCTCGGGAAGATTAAGCGAGCTATTGCCCAGAGTCACATGGTGCTGGGTTAACCTGCCGCCGGCACCGGGGATCGAACCGTGAACCCCGTGGTTCGGAGTCAGGCACCCTGGCCGCTGCGCCACACCTCTTCCACAATCAAATGCCCTGAGGCGTCTTGGCGCTGAGTCACAAGGTAGGAAATAAACAACAGCCATTAACTCCTAAAGACCCAAGTCTTTAAGGACTTACGAAAACTCATAAGAGAGGGAGCAGTTTTTATTTGAAGGGGAAGCATATTCCAATTCTGAGTGGTACAAACTACAAAGCTCCTACCTCCTCAAGAGGAAAGTTTATAAGATGGCACCACCAAATTTCTGGATGAGCTGGAACAAAGTGTTCTCTCTGGGATATACCTTCTGAGTTTCTCTCTCAGATACGCCAGACCAAATCCCTGAAGCGCTTTGTATGTGATACATAGAGATTTGAACACTGTCCACTTTTGAATAGGGAGCCAATGTAGGGCCAGAGAGGCAGACTGGAATCTCAGAATTTTCATTAGCATCCTAGCTGCTGAATTCTGGAGAATCTGAAGTTTGTTCAGGGTAACGTTTGGCAAATTTTGATATAGTCCATTACAATAGTCCATTCTGGACAATACAAAGGCCAGAACAACTGTCTTCAGCAAATTAGGTGGAAGAAACTGTGCAATCTTCCTGATAACATGGGGCAAATAAAAAGAGTTGGAAATCACCTTATTTACTTGACCCTTGTAAGTGAGGCCACCAAGATGGGTTCCAGAAAGAGATATTATTTCCAAAAAGGATAACTTCTGTTTTTGAGGAGTTCAACTTAAGAGAGTTGTTATCCATCCAGATGCCATACAGTTACAGAAGGTATTGTTCAACTCTGGGCCTTTGCTGGAAAGTGAAACCACGATCTGGATGTCGTCTGCAAATGATACTAGCGACAACCCGAACATTTTTACAAGAGCCGCCAAAGGAGTAACATAGATGTTAAAGAGGGCTGGGCTTAACAATGAGCGCTGGGGAACACCTCATTGTACAGAGAAGGGTTGGGAGGAAAATTCCTCCAGGGTCACCGTTTGCATTCGATCTTTCAAAAAAGATCTAAATAGGGACAGAACCACACCAACTATCCCCAGACATTCTAACGGTCAATCAGAAGGTCATGGTTGACTGTGAAAAGGCTGCAGTCAAGTTAATTAGGATAAGGGCTGCATTGCCTCCTCTATCTACTGCAGCCCTAATCATCTTGGTGGGCAAAGTAAGGGCTGATTGTGTAGAATATCCTTTATGGAACCCAAATTGGGAGTTGTCCAACATATGATTATTATCCAAGAATTTTGATAATTAAGAGTTCATTTCCTTCTCAAATAACTTAGCTGGAAATGGAAGCCTAGAAATAGGTCTATAGCTTTTAGGGTCCAAAATGTTCAGGTTGGATTTCTTGAGCAATGACAGAATAGATGTAGATTTCCACACCTTAGGAAAAGGGCCTGTCCTAAACATTGCATTAAAAATAGTTGTTAATTTTGAGGCTGCCAAATCAGGAACAAGTTGCATAATCTTGGGAGCGCAGGAATCCATGGAGAACCTTACTTGGTGGTAAGAACTGTCAGTTTAACTGGTCCTATGAGAGAGATTTAAATTCCTTAAAACAACTATTAATTTTTTTTCTTGCGTGAATGTCCTTGAAGGTCTGATGTGTAAAAATATTAGAAGAAAATCTGTTGAAAGTAACCTCTACTTTATTCTGAAAGAACACAGGTAAGGAGTCGCAAAAGTCCCGATTGCAACCTTCCATGTTCTTAATGACAGGAGAGGAGAGTCTTGTGACAGCTTGGAATAAGATTTAGTGGAGCAGCAAGCTAAATCTATAGTTTTAATATGAAAGTCAGATTTTTCCTTAGTGATGAGTTTTTTATATTCTGCAAAAAAAGTTTTCTATTTTTCTTTTTCTATTAGATCATCATCATAACTTTATTTCGATCACAAGGATCTTAAAAAGTACATGGAAAAGACAGTTAAAAATATCATAAAGGCATAAAAGCCATAAAAAGATACATCTCGTCCATATATACAATTAAAATGCAATAAAAATTATCATACAATACATTTTGAGCGTTTGATCCATAAAGCTAACAGAAATTTTGCTAGAACAAAAACTATTACACTACAGGTGTCTGTAGAAAGAATTCTCAGCACATCGATATAGTGGCCAGGACCGATAAGCCTACACAAAGGGATTATCCACTTTCTCCTCAAGTTCTGGGGCAGAAAAATATCAAGTGGACTAGGGATTCAGGGCTACCTTTACAAGCTGGACATTTATCATATGACGAATCATTAGTTTGTCACTTATTACAGAACAATTTAGTTGGAAGGGTCTTATATCTGAATTGGAGGAATAGTTTGTATGCAAGGGGTGGAACAATGTCATCGATTGTTTCCTCAAACAGTGGGAGAGGTTTAAAATTCATAAACACCCGGGTAAAAGAATCCACAGAATTTGTCACCTCTTTCACCAGGATAGACTCCCAATAGAGGGTTTTGACCCTACTCTTCGGAATTGAACACAACTCCTCCGGTCTTGACCACTAGACCTCCATCCCAAATTTCCTCAACAGATCTCTCAGAGTACTAAACAAGGGAACTGTGATTACCTTGGGCAGTGTCAAAAGGTCTCTAATCACCACTCAGTAGGGAGCAAGCTCCTCTATTTACCATAGGCGATGCCAGAACATTAAATGTTTATAGTCCAGCTTGTGGGCCAATTTTCTTTGAGCCAGATCCAGGAAAACTGTGGTCAGGGGAGTGTTGGCTGGTAGATTAAAAAGGGATCTTATAAAGCAATGTTCGGTGACTGTAAGACAATCAGTATTCCCACTACCCCATTGCTCTGCTCCATATAAAACTGCTCCTAAGGCTTTCATGTTGTATATTTCTAATGCTGGAGCCACTTTCCTAGACACCGTATTTTTGTGGATCTTACTTATGTGTGCAGTCTGCTGGATTAGGGACAACTGTGTTTTCTCTATATAGGGTATTCAGCATAGGTCTGGAGTTAAACGGATCCCCAAATAGTTAAAGACAGAGACGAGTTCTATTGTACAGTCCCCTACATGCATACTTCTCTTAGAAGGCTTAGAAATCCCCTTAGCAAATATATATTTTGTTTTGATCTCATTGAGTTCCAGGCCACGCTTATCACAGAAAAGTTTTAAATCATTTAGTAACTGTTGGAGCCCTTGTGGGGACTTTGATATTAATGGTGTGCGGACACTCTTCTCTCCCCAACTTTTGGGGCATCGCACCCATCCCTATCAAGGAAGCCTACTACCCCATTGATAAAGAGCGAGAACAGGGTGGGGGGTAAAACGCATCCCTGTCATACTCCACGGTTTATCATAAAGGACTCAGTTAATTGACCATCCTCCTCCCACCTAACTTGGGCTTTATTTGCTGAATGCAGACAAATTAAAATATCTAGCAAATTTTGAGGGAGTCCCAGCTCTGCCACCACCCTCCAGAGTTTAGCTCGAGTGACCTGGCCAAAGGCGGTGCACAGATCCACAAAGGCTACATATAGCTTCCCCCCTTTGATGACAACTTCTCTCCAATAAATGCAGAGAAAGAGGACGACCTGGTCCAGGGTACTGATATTGGGATGAAAGCCAGCCTGAAAGTCAGACAGGATATTTGTCTCTAGGATCCAATCCTGAATACAGGCCAGTAGCTGCTTGCAGAACATTTTCTGCAAAGAGTCAATTAGGATGATAGGTCTATAACTGGCCGGGTTTGCCCTATCTCCTGTTTTATAAATTGGTATAATCTCAGCTAGGTTCCAGGAAGTAGGGATTTCCATACCTGAAAGAATAGCATTGGTTAGCAAATTAATATATGGGGGGCAAACTTCTATGTCCTCTCTGTACAGGTCATTGGGGATTCGATCTGGTCCAGGAGCTCCTGCTGGAATACAGGAGCTAATGGCTACTTGGGTTTCCTCAAGGTAGATTTCTAGGGCTTCCACAGCGCCAGGTGGAACTTTCTCTCTCATACGTACTAGCTCCTCCTCCTCCATGTTCCCTACCGCATATAGACTCCCACAGTGGGATACCCATTCTTCTGGCTGGACTGAGAACTCCATAACAGACTTGGGTCCATTCAGACAGTGGGCAACTTTCCTCTATTATATCATAGCTTTTCCTCCAAATCAGTTCTTGTCTATGGCATACCTGCTTGGCAGCATGAAGTGTTTCACCAAACCAGGGGTCTGAGGGCTTGCTTCTCCATGAAGTTTTACATTTAGCTGGAGCTAATTTATCTACTGCTGTTGTCAGCCAAGCTGAATAATTGGACACCATTGAATCGACATCGTCCGTCACTTTGTGTTGCGAATTTGCCAATACAGTTTGAGTTCCTCTGCTTTCACTCTGTGCCAAGCCCGGGAGAGGATTGGTTTCCCTACTACCTTAGTTGGAACATTTCTATTACGCAGAGTGATCTCCCAGCTAACTACCCTAAGGCCAGACCATGCTACTGGAAATATTGATGGGTTTAAGATGTCTGTGCAATTTGAAAATATACAGTAGAAGGTATGGCCCGCTACATGCATAGGGCCAGCCGAACATTGTTCCAGGCCAGATCCTGATAAGATATCAGTGAGTGTTTCTGTATCAAGATCCCTCAGATTTTATAAATGGAAATTAAAATCACCCAATAGTGTAAAATCAGATTTGAATAAGGATGACTCCAAAAGGGGACCAATAGCCTCTGAGAAATGGGCTCTAGGTCCCAGTGGCCTGTATAACAAAACTCCATTGAATGCTTGGGTTTTGGTTAGCTCCAAGCTAAATATAAGGCCCTGAAACTCAGTATGAGAGGCAGGGTAAAAGATACAGATGAAGCCATTGCGGTACATAACCGCAACCCCCCCTTTTCCTTTGTTGTGCTCTATATCCTGCCTATGGATAGCATAACCAGGTGGGACCGCTGTGGTCATGTCATGGCCCAAAGACTGGTCCGCCCAAGTTTCAGCCACAAAGATGAGATTTAGATGATGGGTGTACACATATTCGTCGAGTTCCAAACAATGTTTGACTAATGACCTGGTGTTAATTAATGCACATTTCACTTTAGAGCTGACGTTCCAGCACCAGGCACTTGTGCCATTCACGTTGACTTTCTCCTTTCCTTCCTTCTTTTCATATTTCCTTCCTTCCACCTCTCCTTATTTTCACTCTTTCTTCCTTTTCCACTTTCCCCTTTATAGATTCTGCCATAATTCTTTCTTTTTTGGCATTATTTTCTCTTACTTGCCTTTGTTTTTCTGTCCTTATTTCCATCATTTCTTTCACCTTTACTCTACTTAGGTTACATAACAACACTTGAACCGACCTCTCAGTCATGCCCTGCTATCCCCTAAGATCGTTTTTGTCTGCAACCATTGAGATGGTGAGACTTCATGGGGTTACCCACACTTAAGCTGCTAAAGCAGGGGGGTTCATGACACCACTGCCTCGTGGATCTCATCGGTCCCTGTGTGCTTGTGATGTGCCCAGGACGCTTGATCACTTGAGCATGCAAAGGGTGTAAAATATGGAAGGTCACCCACTGTTCTGGGACAGAATAGGGGTAGACATATGAGACAGCAGTGCAGGACGCCAGCACAATGACTAGCTTGAAGCCATCTGATGGCTGGCCCACCATCTGTGGATTTGTAACAATGGGGGAATGATCACGCCCACAGGTTTGCACTGTCCACTGTAGAGATGCTGAAGTAAACTGCATGGAATGTAATCCTAATGATGACATTGTAGTTGCCACAGCATGGTGGCAATGCACAAATGGTACAGTATGGTCTAGTCCTGTTTCCTCTCCATAACACAAGTCACCACTCTACATTAGCAGAGGGTCAGAAATATGACGGCACCCATGAATCATTGGGTCCTCTTAGGTGATGCCAAGTGGGTAGCACCAGGCACTTGTGCATTGGTATTAATCCCTGGAAAGGCAGCAGCAGGTTCTACAGTTCCTGTATTTCTGCCCACGACCAAATGAGCATTGGAAACATCACCCTCTCATCTTTTCTTCCATCTTCATCACGCTCTACTGGCCCTTATACGGTTCAGGGCACACAAACACAATTAAACTGGCTCATCAATATGGTTGGAACTGCTTGGATAATGACTGCTAAAACAGCTATGATGTCTTGAGCACAACCCCACTTCCTTATCTTGAGCAACACAGATAATATGTATCTATTTTCTTTTACTGCATTGTCAGCGATTCTTGAAGATGAAAGACATTTAGGATATATTAAACCTATAAAATATAGCTAGATCATTAACACAAAACAACTTATAAAATAATAAAGACCCTTGGGATCATTTAGAGTATAGCAGTGGAGAAGTCTCTCCACAAACCAACTGGACTCATGCCACAATAATCCTGAAGTTCCTTTGCCTTATTTAGAGGTGGTGGAACAGCCACGTTTCTGTGGGTGGAGTGCCTGCTGGCCCAGTGTTGTAATTATTTGGTCAGTGGCAGGAGTGGCCCGTGCAGGTAAGAGCGGTGGGGCGGAAGGGGGGGACTCGACAGACGATGAGGGAAAATAAATTATTTATTTAATTTTTTCTCCTCGTTGTCTGCCGAGTCCCCCACTACCGCCCTACTGCTCTTACCTGCACGGCCGCTCCTGGTCAGTGGCTCATCTCCTTCGTGGCTGGGGATTTGTGTACATTAGAAGCTGCTAAAAACCAATGAAAAAACATGGCAGTACCAGGCAGGAAAAATATTGAATCTCACCCCACACAAGATGAAAAATTCCTCGATATCAGGCCCCCTGGTTTTTTGTTTCTCAGAAGCAATCCTCCAGTTTGGTGCACTTTTAAAAAGAAAATTGACAAGCTACTCTGTCAATTTTTACCAAAAGTGCACCTGAATGTTCGCAGGAGCGCTTTCTGTGAAAAATCCATATTAGAATAGTGATTTTATTTGTAAATATAGGAAGTAATCTGGTGCCCGCTGGGTAGAGGCAGGGGCCCTTGCCCACTGCAGTGGGATGGTGGACCACCATCCGGGGTGTACATGACGGCCCCAAGTCCATAATTGACTTTTAAGGGCTATAATATCATCACAATACTATATTTATCATTGAACAAACAATGAAACAGAAAAGAAAAGCTGCCTGCCATTCTAAGTGACCTTTGAAACTTCAGCATCTAAGGAGTTAATGTGCTCCGTTTTGTCTACTGGTGGAAGGTTGGACAGCTCACCAATTACAGGAAACTGAGAATGGAATTCTTCAAAAAGTGTTGCTATTTCGGAGGCCACAGAAAAAACATACTGAATACATCATGTAACATATTCAAAACACCCAATGCTACAGCATTGTTTCCAATGTTCTGAATTAACAAATGTTAGTGATCTGAATGCACAACGCTACACGTTTCATTAATTTATTTCTAATACACATTGTGAAAATATTACAAAACAAGATCAATTTATAAAGAATATTCATTTAATAGTCCTAAAAGTAGTTTGAAAAAAGACATACAACACATTATTTTCATTCACAGTTGCAAGAGACATTTGCATCATAAATGATTGACTGAAGAGGGAACCATGTTCACAATTCCAGGATACTATTTTCAAAACACTGTCTGAGGTTTCTGGAGAGCTGACTTGAGTTGCACATTAATTTAGAAGATAGGGAGCTCTTTAGCGTGCTTTGAGTTGAACATTGCACAATGACTATTGCTCATGAAAACAGACAGAGCAGGCAAATATAGGGTGACTCCTCCTTCCAGGTTTTTACGGACATTGGACCATAATCTTAAAGGCACATTCAACCATATATATAAGTTTACAATATAATTTACATCAATGAAAGGGATTCCTGGCAGGTGTAAGCCTTTTTAATGATACGGAAAACGTTGCAACAAGTTCATAGATTACCGTACACATAAATACCACACAAGGGGTTTGAGGGCGTTCCTGGGCATTCCAAGTCATGGTTAGACTTGGAAGTTTGTGAACACCCGCAAACAAGTATGTATATTTGTGGGCACTCACAAACTACTACTATTCCCCTTTCCCAACAGGAAAGGGTCATACATTTACTGAAACCAAGTTCTGGCATAAACATTGTTTCAAGATTGGGAAGGAAAACTAATTTAGTGAGTGTGGGGAAGGGGATTCTCCATGGGGAAAATATTTCCCCATTGAGACAAAAAATCCACAAAGAAAACAAGCATTGGCATAGCCAATAGGTCTCGCCTATGGGGGAGGTACTGGCTTTGGCAATCGGGTGGAGGTCTGTAGCGGGGGGGGGGGGAGTGGATAAAGGGATGTTTAAAAAACACTTTATGAAATGGCCAGCGCTGGATGCTTCATAGTGCTTTTTCCCCTGCTGTTGGAAGGGGGTGATTAAACACAGACGGGGCGAGTTAATGGGGAGAAGAAAGAGGGTCGGGAGCGCGGGTGGGAGGGGCAGAAAAATCAGAGATGCGGTGGGTGGGAGTTAGTAGTATAAGCGGATACCATTCATCACCATTCATGTCCTTAAAAGTGACAGGTCCCCCCTCCCCTCGCTGTGTCCTTAAAAGTGACACGTGTCCCCAAAAGTGACATGGGTGTGTGTCCTTAAAAGTGCCAGCTGCGTGTCCTTAAAAGTGACAGGCCTCAAGCCCCTGGAAATACAAGGGTGTGGCACAGGGTTTGTGTCAGAGTGTGAGCATCGAGAGATGCCCATCTGGTCCAAGGGGCGGTCCTAGGGCAGGACTGTTTTTGGAGACAACAGCGAACCAGAGTCCTATGACGCCTCTATGTCATTGTTGTGGTGTAGAGGGTACGCCCCCTTTTAGGATCTGTTTAGGATACATATAAGGCGTCCTTAAGAGCCTTGTACAGCAAGCAGCCGCCTGAATACGAGAAGGTTCCCATAGCCAAAATGAAGAGATACAGCCCTCTTGTGAAAAGACCCATGTTGGGTGACTCCCAAATCCCTACCAATAGATATTACCGCAGCTTAACACCCCTGGTAATGGACGAGAATGCTCAACAAGAAGCACCTAAGGATATGGGCTGCGACATTACTGGTTTTGGTAATGGCCTTTGTCGGGGGGTGCAAAAACTCAGTCTCAAGGAGTGTGTATGCAGGCTGTCTCCGGTTAAGGACGCCAACAGCGAGAGTGAGGGCTCGGGTAGTGGCAGCTTGTTTGCTGGCCTCAGTTTCGTGGACATGGAGGAAGATGAAGAGGCTGTAGCACCTCCTAACACACCCGTCTATGAAGACATGGCCCTTCAGGAGGATACGGCTGCTGCGGAGGTTGTGCTGCAACAGCCGGGTACAAACGTCGAAGATGTTGGGGCATCGCAGGACATAAGCGACTCTCAAGATTTCAGAGCCGCCGCAGAGGGCGGTGAAAATGCAGAGGTTAGTAAAAAATGTTATGCGCGGCAGTTACAAAAGGAGGTATTTTATTTCTTCAGCTATTGGCATGTCAATCTTTCTTCTTTTTGACCCTTAGAGAGTAACACCAGCAGGATGCACCTACTTCATAATGCACTATGGTAAAGAGGATGTAGAACCTCCTAACTACCCTGTCTATGAAGACATGGACCTTCAGGAGGATACGGCTGCTGAGGAGGTTGTGCTGCAACAGCCTGGTACAAGCGTCGAAGATGATGGGTCATCGCAGGACATTAGCGACTCTCAGGATTTCAGAGCCGCCGCAGAGGGCGGCGAAAATACGGAGGTTAGTAGGAAAATGTTATGCCCAGGCATCTATATAATAATGTATTTTATTTCTTCAACTAATGGCCTGTCAATCTTTCTTCTTTTGAACCCTAGAGAGAAGCCCTAAAAAGAACGGCTGGAGACTGGCGACCTGCAAAAGCGAGCAATGTAATCTTTAATTGTCTGTGGTGTTCAAAACAGGCTGAAAGCTCCACGTGCCAAAACCGTGAGGGCTGCGACAAGTGTGTATGCGGTTCTAAGAGCGGCGCGTGTGAAAAAGATGAAGATGTAGGATTGTCCTTCTTTGAACGGCGTGAAGTTAAGGGTTTCGCAGCGACGGTGGTACTAAACTGTGTCAAACGTGACTATTACAGTCTTTGTCATGGACACCAAATGAACGATCCACAGCAGGCGGCTCACGAATGTTTGTGCGAATCATACAGAGCAAGAACAATACGCTATATTTGTGGTTTGTTAGACCCGTACAAGGTGTATAAACTGCTAAGGGTGGTGTACGGGCTGCACCCTGAAAAGAAAGTTGTACACCCCGATATGTTGAGGATCTTGACATCGGCACTCAATGAGATCCGATATGCCTATGACCCGAGCGTAAAACTACCTGATATGCAGGAGATGTGCACGACTCTTGATAGAAAGCTGATACAAAGACTCGTAGACAGACGTATGTGTAACATGTATAAAAAAAATAGTCTTCGGGGGGCTTTGGCCCCCCGAAGACTATTTAACTAAGTTCTTATGTAACGTTACAGGATAGCGTGTATTTAGAACAAACAAGTGGAATGTTACACCACAAGGTGGCTATGTGTTAATACATGCTTATGACACTTGCTGTGAAAATGTAAAGTATCTTTTGCTTAGGTCTTGCTAATATTGTGTTTTTTTTTTTTTAATAAAACGCCCTTACACAAAACAAGCGTCTTTCATTTCATTTGTTGTAACGGATGCTATCATGTCGGGGGATAGGTTAAGAAAACTTTATTATGATACAAGCGGGGTTGGCAGCTTTGGAAGTGTCGAAGCCCTATACAGAAGGGCTGCAGATGAAAATGAACCCGTAAGCAGAGACCTGGTCACGACATGGCTATCAGGAGAGGAGGCGTATTCACTCCATAAACAGGCCAGAAGACGTTTTAAGAGACGTCCTACAATCGTTAATGCACAAATAGATTATCAATGGCAAGCTGACATAATCAGCCTTCAAGATATAGCAAAACATAACAACGGCTTTTGTTATATATTAACCGTCATAGACGTGTTGTCCAAGTACGCCTACGCAGAACCGCTAAGCGATAAAAGAGGTGTTAGTGTCACAACCGCTTTTAAAGCCATCTTCGAGAAGGGCCGTATTCCTCAAAAACTACAAACAGACGCCGGTAAAGAATTCTTAAACAAGACATTTCAGAAATTATTAAACAACCACGGGGTTCAACATTTTGTAACACACACGGAGGTGAAAGCAGCAGTTGTAGAATGGTTTAACAGAACTTTAAAGTCTAAGATGTGGCGGTATTTTACGGCCAACAACACCTACAGATACGTGGATGTTCTAAAGGATTTTTTAGATGTGTATAATGCCAGTTATCACCGGACCATCAAAACATCCCCTGTAGAGGTGACTCCTAGTAATTCTTTATCTGTTTGGAGAACAGTGTACGGGCATAATTTTGCTACAAAGGTGAAGAAACCTATTTTTAAAAAAGGTGATCACGTGAGGATTTCAAAATTGAAAGGTGTCTTTACGAAGGGCTACCGCCAGACTTTTAGCGACGAAATATTTATAGTGGAAAATGTGGAGCTTAAAGAAGGGCTGTATATTTACAGGTTAAAGGACTACGATGGGGAAGATGTGTCGGGGTCTTTTACAAGGAAGAGTTACAAATGGTACCTGATGATCCGAACCGTGTGTATAGGGTTGAAAAGGTTCTGAAAAGGAAAGGTAGAGGGGTTAACAGCCAGGCATATGTCAAATGGAGGGGCTGGCCGGAGAAATTTAACAGTTGGGTGTTGGCCAGCTCCCTGAAGGGTGTGTGAGCTAAGGAACGTCTAAAAGCCGCTGATAAGATGGAGACAACTCCCTTTTATATTACCTTACCATCCAACGCTTCTAAGGGCATGTTCCCCGACAACCAGATTTCTAATTATACCGTGAAACTGGCTAAGCCTGTGGACCTGAAAGGGGATTGGGAGGTGGCCCTAACAGAAATCCAATACCCTAGAACATGGAATACATTTACACAGGCCGAGGCCAAGTTTTACATAAAGCGTGAGCAGGATCCAGTGAGCATGCACGAGAGCATTCCATACGGTTACTACCCAACCGTTTTAAGTGTTGTCGACGCCGTCAACAAAGCCATAGCCAGCATCGAAACATATCCGAATACTCATCTGTCGTTAGATAACGTCAGAAGGAAGGTATTTCTTAAAGCACCAAGCCGCACCACGACGTTTAACTGCTCCGGTAAATTAAGAAGGGTTTTAGGCACAGTGCTGCATGCGAAAATTCCGATGGAGCAAGATCACACGTGTCCCGATATTAACGGTGGGTTCTATACGCTCTATGTGTATAGCGATATTGTAGAGGCCCAGAGGATCGGGGATAGTTACTCGCCGCTGTTAAGATGGGTCCATGTACAGGGCGAAAATAATACGATGGTTAATATTCAATTTAACAAACCCGACTACGTCGCAGTTTCTAAAAACCATTTTGATACTATTTCAATTATGATCTACGATGATCAGTCTGAGCCGGTGGCCTTTAAATACGGGAAAGTTATTGTTAAGCTTCATTTAAGACCGAGACACGACAGCGGTTATTAAGCAGGCATCATGGTGGTCGTAAAAACATATGGGGACCCGTCTATGTACAGGGACTATTACAGAAACCAAGCCGGTTATGGAGGTCCTCCGTACTTTCAAGGGTCGCCTGTTATGTATGGGGCTGGTTTAGGGGGTTTCTTCAGGAGTCTGTTTAGAAGAGCTATGCCGTTCTTGAGAAGAGGCTATGAAATTGCAAAACCGCATGTTAACGCGGCTGCTACGAACATTGCCCATGATGTTGTTGGGTCTGTTACTACGGCGGTTGCAGAGCGCATGAACAAGCAGCCGCAAGAAGGAGCGGGGATGGTGTACAAGCCGCGCGCGAGTGTTAAAAGGAAGCGCCGTGCTTCAAGACGCAGGGGTCCACCGGTCCCCTATAAAAAAAGGAGGAGTTCTTCAAAACACCCTCAGAAAAGAAGAGCTCCAAGACGGAAGAGAGCTGCGAAGAAGAGAAACGGCTCTAAACTCAATATTTTTTAAAGCATCGTAAACTAAACCATGGCCTTCGTACATTGTGCATCTGGTGAGTGCACCAAATCCGAGTTAGACTTGTTTACTCTAAAACCCACGCAGACAAGCATCGAAAACAGCTTCTTCATGGAGGTATCGCCTTTAGCCGCATTGACACCGCTGGCCCCTATAGAGTTTTTTGTGTCAGGGTCCACGGATATGTATTTGGATCTCAACAACACGCTGCTGCATCTCATATGTAAAATCGTAAAAGCGGATGGGTCCGACATAGCAGCAGACGCTACAGTGGCAACGATCGCTTATCCCCTAGCGACCATGTTTAATCAGGTGGACATCACCCTGGGTGATCGACTCATCACACAGAACGATAACATGTACGCCTACAGAGCCTACCTCGAGAGCATTCTAAATTACAGTAGCGATGCTCTTGACACGCAGCTTTCAGCGGGTCTCTTCTACAAGGATACATACGGACAGTTTGAAACCACGGCTCTGGACGGTGCCAATCATGGTTTTGTAAAAAGAGCAAGGTTTGCAGCAGGCAGTCGCAACTTTGACCTCCTGGGACGCATACATTCAGACCTCTTCTTCCAAGCTAAACTGCTCATCAATGGTATTGATCTTAAGATCAAGCTCACTCGCAACAAGGACTCATTCTGTCTCATCAGCGGGGATGCGGACCAGTACAAGCTGGACATACTGTCCACGAGCCTGTTTGTAAAGAGAGTGAAAGTGTCCCCGAGCGTCAGATTAGCGCACGCCGACGCTTTGCAAATATCAAACGCCAAGTACGCTGTGGAAAGAGTAGCTCTGAAGGTGTTCAGCATCCCAGCAGGTACCCGATTAACCCAGCAGCAAAATTTATTTCTGGGGCAACTACCCAAACTCATCATCATCGGTTTTGTGGACAATACAGCTTTTAGCGGCACCTATGCCTTAAACCCCTTCAATTTTAGACACTACAACATCAACTACGTGGCGCTGGTCCACGAGGGCACTGTGATTCCTGCAAAACCCTACACCCCCAGTTTTATAAGCTCCAACTACATCAGGGACTATCAGGGGTTGGTTTCAATAACAGGGAAGCATCTAAGGGACTGCGGTGTAGCCGTGTCAAGAGAAGGCTATGGGACCGGATACACGCTGTTCGCATTCGACCTGACCCCCGACATGGAAGACGGCGATCACTACAACCTTGTCAAAAACGGAAATCTAAAAGCTGAAATACGATTCAGTAATCCGCTACCGGCGAATGTGAACATGGTCGTATTCTCGGTATCCGACAGCATCATTCAGATCAACCACGCAAGACAGATTTTGTTTGACTATCTTTAAAACATTTTGTGAAATGGACACTGTGCAGATACGGTCGTTCTTAAGCAGGCATAAAGACGCTAGGAAATACTTTTTAGGTGTTTTCCCTAGCGATGGGTTACCACCTGAAATAGGGTTAGAAAGACCCTGCACCCTAGTCTTTAACACCGATCCTCATGACAAGAGCGGAGCACACTGGGTGGCCTTGTTTATAGACACTGACAAGGTTATACTGTTTGACAGTGCCGCTGAATTCCCCGCACACCGTATCTATACGACGCCTATATTCAAGTTTGTGAAAAAAGCCGCTGCGAGGTTGGAGTATAACAAGCTGAGGGTCCAGGATTCCATAGCCATCACATGTGGGGAGCATTGTATTTATTTTATCAGTAAAATGTCTGAGGGTATGTCGTTTAGAAATTTCTTAAATCTCTATTCGCGTGACCTTGTTAACAATGACAGTATAGTTGTGAAATATGTAAAAGAAAACACAATGGTCTCGGTCAGACCTGTGAAACCCGAATATGTCGCTTGTCAAAATTGTAAGTCCGTGGGACATGTGTATGTTTAATGATGAACGTCTAAAATAAAGACATTATTCTTTTAAAAAACATGCATTCAGACTATGTATTTCTATGCTACCATATACAACATAATTAAAACATTTTAAAAGACAACAGAGGCAGGTTGAAAAGTTATAAAAAGTGTTTATTACAAACCCTATGTAGGGGTGTATTACATCGACAGCCAATGCTCAAGAAACATAAGAAGAAAAATCAGACGTTGCTATACGCGTAATAGACACATTTTATTACAAAAAATAAAAAAAAACATAAAAAGTCTGTAGAAACATTAGGGTGTAAGCCAGGTGCTTGGTTTGAACAATGCCTTTTTTCGCGGTACAACCACCGGTGCAGGGGTAGTCCAGGACGGGGATAGCCGTGGAGCGTCAGAGCTTGTTGGCGATGGGTGTACGGGGGCCTTCAAATTTTCAAGCAGGCGCCGGTGCTCGTTATTACCCACGAGCGTGGAAGGGATGTTGAGTTCAGCAGCGGCTCGCAGAAACTGATCCCAGCCGCGCGGTGCGTTAGGATTTTGGGGTGCGTGAGACCTTTGACTAGATTGTATATGTGTGACCCTGCAACCGGCTGTCCCTTGTAGAGAAATTCACCGCGTTCATTCCAAGATGTTAGGTCTTTAGAAGTTGCAGGTTTACTCATCAGCATTTGCGCGGCCCCCCTGTGTCTTTGACTTATATTTTTTAAGAGATCAGCAACAAAGGCATCTGAGGGTGATGCAAGGTCCTGCGATGGTTGCAGGGGTTGAGGGGTATTCGGAGGGGCTGCTGGTTGTTCAGAATCCGGGGCGTATAGAGTCAGCTTATTTTTCTCGGTATTCCATTGGTTGTAGTAACTTAAAAAGTTTTTAAGGGTGCTGGTGTAAAGGTTAGCCTTGTCGTAGGGGTTTAGATCGGTCCGGTTCAAAATGTCTTTAATTTCAGCATCCAGACGCAGAGTCTCATTTCGGCGTATATCCCAGGCGTTGTCCGCTGAAGAGCCCATCTGGTCCATTTGCTGTCTAGGAACCAAATACATCTTTGTGGCATGCTCCATCACTGTCCCGAGAGGAGGCTTGTAATTATGGGTATAGCTATGCCCAGCAAAGAACCTATAAAACCTCCAGACTGTTTCACCAGTTTCTTCTTGGTAATGAGTGATGCCCTTTTATTACTGAGCTTCTTGATAAGAGCCCTCTTCTTCTTCAGAACCTGTAACTGACTCCTTGATATAGGGACGTTGCCTTTTAGGGTATTTAGGGCAATTTCTGAAATGGCGGACACTAAGTCGTCAGAAGCAGCGCACAGGATGGCCTTTCTATGCTGGGGACTGGCTGTAACAAGCATTTTCAGGAGCGCTAAATTGCGGCGTAGGCGGGCCGACATGGTCAACACCTTGTATTATAAGGCCTGGCCTGTAAATGTCTCTAAAAGTCATCAGCGCTGCTTTTTATAGGCACGGGCCTTGGGCTTAGGGGTGTAAGCAACTGGTAGATCGGGGGTAAATATATCAGCCCTCAGTCTATAGTCTTCTAGAGTTTCATTTTTTAAGTCGACCAAAAGGTAGCCGTGGGGTTTTGCTGTAGCATCGTTAAAGGCCTCCAAGAAGAAGTGTGTGTTTCCTGGGTACATCTGTTTAGCTATGACTGATATTTGTTGTTTGTCACAGGGGTTTTTAAATAAAACAAGGTATGAAGCGTTGAGAGCTATAGACCTGCTGTTCTTGCCCTTGTAAAACAAGTTCTGCACAATGTAGCATATGCTTAGATTGCGGTGATGTGAATATTGAGTAAAAGCTCTCTCTAACTCCGGATGATCACCACCTTCACGCATAAGGTCATCGACAATTATCATGTTTACAAGGGACGGTGGCAGTAACTCATCATCGTTGAGATTATCTGGTATGCCTTCTATAAATCTGATATGGGGGAAACTACGGGACAGGTCGGTATAAAGAGCTTGCCAGCATGAATAAAGCCATACAATGTTATTAGGGGTTTGGGATAAAACATCGGCAGCATTTTCTAAGAGCTTTTTTATAAAGTAGCTCTTACCACAGTTTGAGGGCCCCGCTAACACGCAGGATAATGGATGCTGTAATCTGGTGTCCATGGTGTGGGGGCTGCATCTCTAATGCGGCTAATAACCATACGGCAGTGTTTTATAGTCATCAGTCAGGACCCTTTTATCAAAAACAACGCGTAATGTTTTATGTAAGGGTTGGGTTGTAATTTCCCACTTCTTTTTGGATCTGACTATGCACGGTTGGTTCACAACTATGGTTTTAGCATTTTCACAATTGTCGGAGGACGCGTATTCGTGCACCAGATTCTTCAGACTGTCAAAATTGATTTTTAGGGTGTTGCTGACATTTAATGTTATGCCTTTGACCTTCATACACACTTTGTTCTTGTTTGTGCGGTAGGAGTAGGTCTTAGGCCCGGATGAAGCGTATTCTATTACATGCTCATCCTTATCGAGTTCGCTGGTCAAATTACCCAGATAATCCCCAAGAGGAGGGTCTTCATCCCCGGGTTTACTCAGAAAAATCACAGAGTCGGTATCATGATAGAAGCAGCGGTCCTGGAGTTTATCCATAACCTTGTAAAGCTCTAGACGGGCGTGGGTGGTCGTGAAGCACGCTATGAAGATGTTGATGTTGTTACACGTTGTGTGGTATGCTTTTGTGTATTTCCAACACACTGCAGCGGTCTCGTCATCGATAAACCCGCAGCTGGACACCTCGTAACATGGGGCAAATAGGTACTTAAACAGCTCATCAGGATCTGTTATTAAGGTCGTATTTGACAGGTTTGTACGCTGTGCGAATTTTCCCCATAAGGAGTTGAGGCAGAGTTTGGCTAACTGTCGACGGGCCGGGTTGACCTCTATCAAATGGGGGCGTAAATGGATACCTTCGTGAGCGTAGTAGTCATCGATGTATTTCTGCTTTGCATCCTGACTAGTACATCACTCGGGATACCCTGAGGCCTCCTGTTTGTCTCTGAGAAACAGATTAATGTATGGGGCAAAGAGTCGTGTGTGGTCCTCTTAAAATGCCACACCTCATGTATCCTCCCGAGCCTGTAACCTTTCTCTAAGGCCGCTTCTACCTCGATGCTGCACCAGGTCCCTGTGAGCATCCTTTGTTCTTCGGTGTGTCTACAACTGTCAACCTCTTTAAACACAGCACATGTTTGACAGAGGGGGAACATCAGTTTACCATCGACTCTGTATGGTAACACCGGAAAGTAATGCTGTCTTGGAGGATAGATTTCACATTTGACTAGCCCAAAGTATTCGGATATGGGCTTAAAATCTCTATATATGATGGTGGGGTGCCCTAAGGGGTATACCTTAATTTTGTTCACAAATGGGTACAGACTGGTGAAATCATAGTAGTGTATTTTCTCACCCTCACCCACGGCCCTGTACAGTTGTATGGCATTTGTACGACCTCCGAATAAGGCATCGCGGGGTTCCAGGGGTTCTGGTAAATCACGACTCTGAAGGAAAGAGCAGAGCACTGTGTCGGTTGTTAGCATCTCTAACCACTCATGCTCCCAAAGAACCCTCATAGCAAAGCCACATTTTTCAACATACTGTGCCTTCAACAGAGTACGTCTGTGTAAGTGATCAAATTTGACACCCAGCATTCTGTTAAACTCATGGGGTTTGTAACACTGGGGGCAGCCGTGGTAAAAGCAGCCATTGTATTCAAAGGCCGTCGGCACTCCCTTAATTACAGCGTACCCATCCAGGTAGTAGGGACCCAAGCGGTATTCACCACCCTGTAAGGCGTGTTGAATATGTATGTCTTCCTTTTCAGAGACGTACATGAGCCAATGGATCGAGGGTGTTGAATATCGTTTCTGTTTGCCGTTATAGAGGTCTGGCGGCACTAGAGCGATACTTTTTGGTCTTAAAAACATATGTTTGTAGATGGACATACACATGGAGGCCAATGTGATGTTTTGAAAAGGGTCTATGTATTCGACCGCCTTTGTCATTTCAGGCGTTTTGGGTTTCAAGCTCCTGACTTTCTTAGTCATTTCCACCACAACATCTCTGAAGAGGTTGCACGCTTGTCGCAGGATCATTACATCAGCCTGACAATAAGCTTTCAACTCTGTTTGAAAATGAAACTCCTTTTCACGGTTTTCAGAGTACCATTCTAGAAAGCTCTCCTTCTCGGATGGCATCATATATTCAACCCCGTAACTGTCAGGAGGTGGCATGGGGCCCACATAATTCTGGTTCGCCCAGGTGTTAAAAAAGTGTGGAAAATAACCTTTACAACCGGGGAATCCAAAGGCTTTTGGAAGCTTGCTCAATTTCATAGGTAGGAAATTCAGGGTGTCTATAAACCTTATTTGTAACCGAGCGGCTGTTAACAACATCAGCTTGGAACCCTGAGTGATGAGTTCTACTTGTACCTTTTCACGAATCATATTTTGTAAAATAAAGAATGAGTCGTATGCTTTTGAGTTATGGGCCAACATGGTATACCCTTTGAATTTGGTTTGAATGAAAGTGTTAAGGAAATCACCAACGCACGTTCTGCCTTCAAACTCCCAGCTGTCGTCGGAAGTTAGATGGTGTGCGTAAATATAGTTAGGTTGGTGTACTCCCGTCTCTTGTGTGCACTCTATATCAAACACTATGTAGGCTTCAGTTTTGGTCTGGGGTCTGCCTTTAACCATGTAGCACCGATGGTTGGTACCCGCCTCAAAAGACGTATGGCACCGTGGGCATTTCATGCCTTTGCATTTGTGATCATCTGCCACATACCGACCACACTCAAAGCAATCCATTTTAGGGCTGCATTTAACAGCTTTCTTATGGATGCTCAAACAGTCTTGAGAGCGACAAAACATCTTACAGGTGCGACACTTCACCTTCAGGGAGACGTCTATGACGCAACCATCCCTCCGGCACATCTTACAATGCATTTCACACTGATGACGTTCCTTACTGTTGTATATGTGGTCGCAATGTGTGCACACGTACTTGACTCCCAGAAAACTTTTAAGGATCAAGATACCGTAAAAGTGATTTTCGTGGTGAAGGATATATACGGTCTTGTTTCTCACACGGTCCCCTGTTGTAAAGTACTTCCAAGAACCGTTGTGATAAAGAATTTTCACCGTCACTGAGAAATAGCTCTCAAAAAGACCTATGTCGCCAAAGCCGACCATGCGGTCTGGAGGTATTTCAAGAACCTCATGGGCTTCAGCCGCTCTAGACATGATGGCTGCGTCGGTGGTGTTGCGCCCCATCAGCAGCCCTACGATGCTGGCCGCCAGACAGATGTTGGTTGTGTCGTTGTTAAAGTCGAGCAGCCAACGTTGTTTCTTACCAATTATCTGACTGTATAGCACACTCTTTAAAGGTCTTGAAACACCCCCCTCACGGCCCCGTACAATGAGGGCTATGACTCGGAAAGTGCCATAGGCGACTAGTTCAGCCTTGCTCTGTAAAAGCCTCGAAAGGTTTTCTAAAAATTCCACGGCGTCAAACACATCTCGGGCCCTCCGTTTGGTGAACAAAGAACTGTCAAAACCCTGCCCCTGGAAGCGTAGTTGGAAAAAATCATTAGGACCCACATCGCGTAACAACCTTTCTATGAGCGTTTGCACCGCCTGATGTATAGCTAAAACACCATGATCTGAGGACCTTATCTGGTGGAGGTTGGTAAACCTAAACTCCTCGTAGTGCTCGGTGGCATTAAATCTCTCTACATCACGCCTGTAGCTTCTAATGCTCTCTAAATAGACGACCTCTGAATCCTCATCTTGAGGGATTTGACTTGATGGGGAGCTTGCTGCTGTATCATTTTGGGGGTTCTGGTTTAGTAAGGGCTCTGGGGGTCTTTTAAGCAACAGTGTAGCACATATTCGGGCTTTCTTTAGTTTACTTATTAAAAGCCTGCGCTGCTTGGCGCTATTAGCCCACTTTTGTTTTTTATGGGACCAGGCTTTTCTAGGCAACCACCCCCATCCTATCTGAACAGCATGGGCTGTGCCTATATGCGATGTACTCATGGATGTCTCTGCTACAGGCCCACCCCTCGACCCCTCTATGTGTTCCGGTTGGCGACGTGTTGGCGCTCTACCACCAACACCCTTCAACTGTCCGCCCCTCGGACTGTTCTCTCCTGAACCTGTGTACTGGGGGGTGGCTGGTACCGTTGTATGTGGTTCAGGCAGCGCTTGTGAAATGGTAGGACTCTGTTAGCGGGGCTCTATGTGCTTTTTATGCTGGAGTAAACGTAAGAAGCGTAGGGACTTTGTCAGTACTGTTTGGACCTTACCGCTATATTTTGATGTGTGTGTTTTTTTATTAGAATCGGGGGCATGGGGTTTCTTTAGGGGATAGCGCTGTCCTAGTCACGCCTGTATACGCCATATGTCTGATCCCGCTTCCTGACACGTATTGAGGATCACCCTTTTACACATGTCAACCCTTTGCAGTATCTTCTGCTGTGCCTCCACCATGGCCCTGTCGCCGCTACCCCCCAACCCCAATTTTAAGGTTGCGGTTTTCGCTTGGCGTTTTAGCTTTCTGACCGCCATTTGTATATCCTTTACATGCGCATCTAGTAACGGTTTTGGGTTTACAGAGTCATATTGTGGAGGGGTAGGTATGAATACTGTGTTTGGTTGTATAACAGCCTTTAACACCCCAGGGGCCTCTAGCAGTCCTTCATCCCCAACACCAATCTGTAACTGAGGGCCTGGGGGGATCATAGAAACAGGATCCCAGTGCGAACACCCCGGGGCGTTTGGGAAAGGGGCCTCACTAAATGCCACATCCGTACTATGAATTGACCAGTCGTCCCAGCCCGTACTGTCAGTGTTGTATGTTGTCGGGGGTGTTGCGGGGCTTACACTGGACGCGGGGCTGGTTGGGTCATACGCTAGGGGACACAGGGTCCGGGGAGTGTAAATGAATGTCGAAATAATCGAGGGTCCTAACGGCTAAGGTATTGTCGGGGCAGGGGATGGGTGAATGTGTAACAGGGGTCTGCAAAACCCCCTTGTATGTGCTAGAAGGCCCCTCGGGCGCTGCTTCTGAGGGTCTATCAAGTTTGTCTACCATACTTGCCAAAGTATTGAGACAGCTTTTGCTGTTGGTATACGAGTCTCCTAAGGGTTGCCCTTTTTCAGACACGTTGCCCCTAAACCCATCAGTAACGACTATAGAAGGTTTTGATGGTTGTTCTATGGGGCATTCCTCTACCGACGTCGCTAGTTTATTTGAAACTATAGAGGGCTTCAGAGGATGGGTAGGGTCCTGGGGTGTAGCAGGTTTGATTAAGGGTCCTTCCAATGTTTCTACTTGTAACGCCTGTACCCCTTGCTTATTCTTAAGATATTTTCTTGAAAGCTTGTTGACTTTAGGGGTTTGAGGCTGTAACAGAGCTTCCACACAAGGCGTCACAGCCGGGGGGCCCATAGAGAACGCTGGGGTAGATGGCTGATTTCCCTGCTTAGCAGAAATTTTTAATGCAGGATCTAAAGGAGTAGTTAGGGGCTCAGGGACCACCTGTTTCTTGCTGAGGTCTAAAGGGGCTGCTTGGGATTCCAGGACCAAAGACTTCTTCTTGAGGTTTAAAGGCCATGTCTGGGGTTCTGAGTCCGGTTGCTTCTTCTTAAGTGCGGGTTTGTTTGAGATTAGATTCCCTTTTGAGGCCTTGAGAGGGTTCAGATACACATCAGATACGTCGGTTCTCTGTTGTATGTTGGTGTAGTATGTGTAGATCTTATTCTGGCGTACACGCCTACTCACTCCTTTTGCCGCAGGCCCGGTGTTCAGGTGTCTTTGTGATGTCCCTCAGCGGTTTTGTAGACGTCTTAGCCTTATACGTATCTTCGCCGTGGCTCTTTTGATCGGCTCCTAGAATGTAACATAAAAATATATGTTAGAAGCAATAAGGAACCTGTATAAGATCTTTACAATACCCCCAGTAGTAGGTGTCTTTTCACAGATCGTTTCTTTGTCACAGGCCCTTCTTTAGATGTTGAAGATTTCCTTTTCACAGGTCTTTCTTTTGGTCGCGGCGCCGGCTCTTGCACAATTACTGCTTCCGGGTGTGACTCCGAGGACCCTGTAAAGAAAAAAATAATCAGATTTGCAGTATACAACAGGCCTTAGCAGACCCCTCTGAGGATCGTTCCTATAGTTCACAACTGTGGCTTTTGGGACTAGACACTCCCCAAGGCTTAGACCGTTTAAAGAATCAGCGCCTTTTTGATTTACCTGTAAGAACAGTGCTATCCTGTACACTCGGCGATGCATCTTGAGCCCCCTTGTGACATTCTAGACCATCAAGAATCCTTTGTAGTTCGGGATCCAGACCTATAAAATCACACATACATGAGAACCCCATTAGAAACACAGAGCTTCTAAGATATATGTGTACAAAACTACTCAGAACTATACACCTCAAAACACATGTACCTGTCTGTAGGGCTAGCATTTCAGAGTCTGATAGGATTAATTCCGGCATGTCCTGAGTCTGGGTTAAATTTAAAAAAAACGTCTGCTTTAAAACTACACTTCATAAACATGATATTACAATTTCATACATTCACCTTAGAAAGCGCCAATACACATCACAGAGAGACACGCATCCTTACACAGAGTCTACGTAAAACAGTATCGCGGAATAAACCGGTTAAAAACACCGGTAATGGGTGTACAAACTGTAGGCATGACATGTCCGACCCCCAGCTAAACATCCTGGTTAAAGTTTGGGAAAACATAAAAATCTAAATTGAAAACAAAACTCAGCCATTTATTTATTTTATTTTGCCCTGGAAGCAGAGGCAACAATAATATGGGTATCTGATACCTTTATAATAAATAAGTCCTTAAAGCTATGGGCGGCCATTTGCGTTTAAAAAAAAAATATATATATATATATATCACTGAAAAAACCATAGGTTTTAGGGACAGTTATAGTTAGTTGGACATTGCACTCGTACAAAACCCGTGAAATTCCCCCGTTATAGTTAGTCCAGCTAACTATAACTCGCAATGCACTGCTGATGACGTCACATATTACATCACTCATGACATGGTCAGTGACATCACTGATGACATCACTGATGACATCTCAAATGACATCACTGATGACATCACTGATGACATCATCAAGTGACTGTGTGTTTCTGTAAAGTTTATATATTTTTAATATATATAGGAAAAGACGTATTGAAGAATGAGTGGGTGTGTAAGTGTCTGTATGGATGATTTAGTAGGTGCGTGACTGACTCTATAAGTGAGTGATTTAACGTATCTTACTGAATGCATGGGTTAGTGACTAAACTGGGTGAATGTCTGTATCCGTCTGTCTGTTGCTGTGTAAGTGGCTGCATGTGTTTGTGAATAGCTACATGAGTGTCTATATGAGTTATTGAATGCTTGTCTGAGTATCTGTATGGGTGCCTGAGTGTTTGTGTGGGAGGGGTGTGTGCAACTCTGTGCATAGATGTGTGAGTGGGTGATTCACTGGGTGGATGGTTTCAAGAGTGCAACTGTGATAGACTGTATGGGTGGGTAAGTGTGTGTAAGAGTGTGTTAGTGAGTGAATGTATGTCCCAGTGGTACATGTGTGAGTAACTACATATGTGAAAGGCAGTATATATGTGTGTTGGAGTATATAAATAGCTATAAGCGAGAGTGAGTGATTGTGATAGTGGCTGTATGGATGAGTGTGTGCTTGTATCAGTGATTGTATAAGAGCGTAAGAATGTGCTACTATTTGTATGAGTAAGTGAGCTGGTGTGTGTATAACTGTATAGGTGAGTAAATGGTAGTGTGTTTAATTATTTGCATGACTGACTAGGTGTGTGAGTACCTCTATGGATGAGTGGCGGTGTTTGAGTGTCTATATAGGAGTATGAGTGCATATGATAGTCCTGTACTGAGTGACCATAAGTATGAGTGACTGTACGGGTGAGTGAGTGGATGTATGCGTAGACCTAAGAATCAGTGAGTGGGTATGTAGTTATTGGTGTTGGAGTGTCTATGGTTTTGCGAATGGCAGTCTGTAATTTAGAGTGGGTGTATCAAAGGTTATATTAGGGTGTGAGGAGGTGCATCAGATTATCACGTGGATGATGTCATCAGTGATGTCATTTGAGATGTCATCAGTGATGTCATCAGTGATGTCACTGACCATGTCATGAGTGATGTAATATGTGACGTCATCAGCAGTGCATTGCGGGGCGCGAGTTATAGTTAGCTGGACTAACTATAACGGGGAATTTCACAGGTTTTGTACGAGTGCAATGTCCAACTAACTATAACTGTCCCTAAAACCTATGGTTTTTTCAGTGAATTTCAAAGGTTTTTTAAATGCTAATTTGTAACTATAACGTCCCTGAAACCTATGGTTTTTTCAGTGAATTTCAAAGGTTTTTAAATGCTAATTTGTAACTATAACATGTCTGAAACCTACAGTTTTTTCAGTGAATTTCAAAGGTTTTGTAAATGACAATTTTTAAATGTATTAATTGTTATATAAATTTTTTTCATACTGATTTCCAAATTTTTAGAAACAATTTTTTTTACATATTTTATTTTTTAAATTACATTGTAATTACATTATACATTACATTACAAAAAATACTTTATCAGAATGAATTACTTTAGTTTAATTACTTTGCACATAAGCAATAGACTTTTAAGTACAGTAGTTACAGTTGTTGCAATGGGCAACACATTTTCAAACACAATGCAACATTCAGCTCAATGTGAATTTCTAGTTAAATGCAATTAGTTACTTTATGGATTACTTTTCTAACCACATTACTGGATCCTAGATTCAGTCCTGGGACATCTCCTGTAAACAGTTGAGTAAAAGCGTTTTGGTTACAGTCGTGATTTTTAAGGAATATTATTGTACTTTAAAAGTTCACACTTAGAAACTTTTTCTCATAGAATCACCAATGTTATCCTATGGAAGGAAATTCACTTAGAAGTTAAAAACTGTTATCGTTACTTTTTCTTACTCAGTGTTGGATCCTGGATCCAGCACTGGTGCATCTCCTGTAAACAGTTGAAAGAATGCGTTTAAGTCATACAGGCGATTTTTAGGAATATTTGTAGTTTGTGAAAATCGACACTTTGAAACTTTTCTGCTGAAAACCAGACAATGGATTCCTATGGAAGGAAATTCAAGTTACTGGTAAGTACGGTTAAAATTACTTTTCAGGATCAGTACTGGGCTGAAAGATGCAGCACTGAGGTCTCTCCTGATAACAGGTGAGTAAATCGGAATTCGTATTTCGGCTGATTTTAGAGGAATATTTTAAAGTTCCAAAACTCCACACTTAGAAGAATTTCCAAGTGAAACCAGTCAATGTTAGCCTATGGAAGGAAATTCAAGTTACTGGTAAGTACGGTTAAAATTACTTTTCAGGACCAGTACTGGGCTGAAAGATGCAGCACTGAGGTCTCTCCTGATAACAGGTGAGTAAATCAGAATTCGGATTTCGGCTGATTTTAGAGGAATATTTGTATGTTTCAAAATCAACACTTAGAAACTTTTTCAGCAAAAAGCAGGCAATGATATCCTATGGAAGGAAATTCAAGTTACTGGTAAGTACGGTTAAAATTACTTTTCAGGATCAGTACTGGGCTGAAAGATGCAGCACTGAGGTCTCTCCTGATTACAGGTGAGTAAATCGGAATTCGTATTTCGGCTGATTTTAGAGGAATATTTTAAAGTTCCAAAACTCCACACTTAGAAGAATTTCCAAGTGAAACCAGTCAATGTTAGCCTATGAAGGAAATTCAAGTTACCGGTAAGTACGGTTAAAATTACTTTTGAGGATCAGTACTGGGCTGAAAGATGCAGCACTGAGGTCTCTCCTGATAACAGGTGAGTAAATCAGAATTCGGATTTCGGCTGATTTTAGAGGAATATTTGTATGTTTCAAAAATCAACACTTAGAAACTTTTTCAGCAAAAAGCAGGCAATGATATCCTATGGAAGGAAATTCAAGTTACTGGTAAGTACGGTTAAAATTACTTTTGAGGATCAGTACTGGGCTGAAAGATGCAGCACTGAGGTCTCTCCTGATAACAGGTGAGTAAATCGGAATTCGTATTTCGGCTGATTTTAGAGGAATATTTTAAAGTTCCAAAACTCCACACTTAGAAGAATTTCCAAGTGAAACCAGTCAATGTTAGCCTATGAAGGAAATTCAAGTTACCGGTAAGTACGGTTAAAATTACTTTTCAGGATCAGTACTGGGCTGAAAGATGCAGCACTGAGGTCTCTCCTGATAACAGGTGAGTAAATCGGAATTCGTATTTCGGCTGATTTTAGAGGAATATTTTAAAGTTCCAAAACTCCACACTTAGAAGAATTTCCAAGTGAAACCAGTCAATGTTAGCCTATGGAAGGAAATTCAAGTTACTGGTAAGTACGGTTAAAATTACTTTTCAGGACCAGTACTGGGCTGAAAGATGCAGCACTGAGGTCTCTCCTGATAACAGGTGAGTAAATCAGAATTCGGATTTCGGCTGATTTTAGAGGAATATTTGTATGTTTCAAAAATCAACACTTAGAAACTTTTTCAGCAAAAAGCAGGCAATGATATCCTATGGAAGGAAATTCAAGTTACTGGTAAGTACGGTTAAAATTACTTTTGAGGATCAGTACTGGGCTGAAAGATGCAGCACTGAGGTCTCTCCTGATAACAGGTGAGTAAATCGGAATTCGTATTTCGGCTGATTTTAGAGGAATATTTTAAAGTTCCAAAACTCCACACTTAGAAGAATTTCCAAGTGAAACCAGTCAATGTTAGCCTATGAAGGAAATTCAAGTTACCGGTAAGTACGGTTAAAATTACTTTTCAGGATCAGTACTGGGCTGAAAGATGCAGCACTGAGGTCTCTCCTGATAACAGGTGAGTAAATCGGAATTCGTATTTCGGCTGATTTTAGAGGAATATTTTAAAGTTCCAAAACTCCACACTTAGAAGAATTTCCAAGTGAAACCAGTCAATGTTAGCCTATGAAGGAAATTCAAGTTACCGGTAAGTACGGTTAAAATTACTTTTCAGGACCAGTACTGGGCTGAAAGATGCAGCACTGAGGTCTCTCCTGATAACAGGTGAGTAAATCGGAATTCGTATTTCGGCTGATTTTAGAGGAATATTTTAAAGTTCCAAAACTCCACACTTCGAAGAATTTCCAAGTGAAACCAGTCAATGTTAGCCTATGAAGGAAATTCAAGTTACCGGTAAGTACGGTTAAAATTACTTTTCAGGACCAGTACTGGGCTGAAAGATGCAGCACTGAGGTCTCTCCTGATAACAGGTGAGTAAATCAGAATTCGGATTTCGGCTGATTTTAGAGGAATATTTGTATGTTTAAAAAATCAACACTTAGAAACTTTTTCAGCAAAAAGCAGGCAATGATATCCTATGGAAGGAAATTCAAGTTACTGGTAAGTACGGTTAAAATTACTTTTGAGGATCAGTACTGGGCTGAAAGATGCAGCACTGAGGTCTCTCCTGATAACAGGTGAGTAAATCGGAATTCGTATTTCGGCTGATTTTAGAGGAATATTTTAAAGTTCCAAAACTCCACACTTAGAAGAATTTCCAAGTGAAACCAGTCAATGTTAGCCTATGGAAGGAAATTCAAGTTACTGGTAAGTACGGTTAAAATTACTTTTCAGGATTAGTACTGGGCTGAAAGATGCAGCACTGAGGTCTCTCCTGATAACAGGTGAGTAAATCAGAATTCGTATTTCGGCTGATTTTAGAGGAATATTTGCACAATGGTGAAGGGAGGGGCGGGGCCTGAGGTGACATCTGTGCAAACGCGCCCCGTGGCGCGTTTTAAGTTGGGGGATTAAGTCCCCTTGAATCATGAGGGTCCCTACGGGCCAACTAGCCCACCAGGAACCTCCAGTATGCGCCAGGGGCTGCGTTGCAGAGACATTTACAGAGGCCACACCCCTTTTACACCTCTCTGCAACGCAGCTCTGTGGCGCTTTCTGGACGTACCTGTTGGGCTAGTTGGCCCCCAGGGACCCTCAGGATTGAAGAGGATTTAATTCCCCATCTTAAAACGCGCCACGGGGCCTGTTTGCACACATGTCACCTGAAGCCCCGCCCCTCCCTTCACCACTGTGCAAACGCGCCCCGTGGCGCGTTTTAAGTCGGGGGATTAACTCCCTTGAATCCTGAGGGTCCCTGGGGTGCAACTAGCCCACCATATACCTCCAAAAGCGCCATAGAGCTGCGTTGCAGAGAGGTGTAAAGGGCAGCCCCTGGCGCATACTGGAGGTTCCTGGTGGGCTAGTTGGCCCCAGGGACCCCCAGTATTCAAGGGGAATCGTTCCCCTCTGCAAACGCGCCAGGGCGCGTTTGCAGAGTGGTGAAGGAAGGGGGCGGGGCCTACGGGCCCGATCGTTTTTTCCCCCTGAAGGGGGCTGTGTAGCCCCCTTCCTTTTTCCTATTTTTAGGCCCTGGGGACCCCATCCCCCAGGGCCTTTCCCCTTTTTTATTAAAATAAAAAAAAAAAACGGGAAGAGGCCGCGTGGCCCCCTTCCCTGGGCCTGTATTGGCCCGGGGACCCCATCCCCCGGGGCATGGCCTCTTTTTTTATTTGGAGGGGGCTGCGTGGCCCCCTCCTCAGGCCATTTAAGGCCCCGGGGACCCCATCCCCGGGCCGGCCTTGCACTTTTTTTTTTTTTTAAATTTTTGTTACTTTGGGGAGGGGGCTGCGTGGCCCCCTCCGTGGCCTCTTATGGCCCCGGGGACACCATCCCCCAGGCTGGCCCTCTCGTTGGGGACTGTGGGGGGTCCCCAAACCCCCCACAGTCCCGCCGGCTCCCCGTGTCCTACGGGAGCCGGCATTGCTTTTACACATGGGGAGCTGCTAAGATGCAGCTCCCCATGTGGAAAAGCAATGTGCTTTGGATATTGGAAGAGAGGCAGGTTTCCTGCTCTCTCTTCCAATATCCAAAGCAAGTTTGCAATGACAGGACGGGAGCCGCGAGGCTCCGTCCTGTCATTACAAACAGCAGTGTCCCGGGGTAGGCACCCCGGGACACTGCAGGAGCCGGCCCTGGGGGTGGTGGTCCCCAGGGCCATCAAGGGCTCCAGGAGGGGCGCGCGGCCCCCTCCCTACATTTTGAAAGCCCCGGGAGGTGGTGGTCCCCGGGGCTCTGGAGGTCAAAACGGACCCCCATTTTAATTTTCTTAGTGCCCCGGGGAGGTGGTGGTCCCCGGGGCTGCGGGAGGGCTCAGAGCCCTCCCGCACCATTATACATAAAGCCCCGGGGGTGGTGGTACCCGGGGCTTGGGGGCCCTCAGAGGCCCCCACACATAAAATTAACCCCCCAGCATGCCCCGGGACTTGGCCCACCCGAGGGCCAATTAGCATCGAGCGCGGAGACCGCGCTTCGATTTTTCCGGCAGGTTTCGCGCTCCCTGAGCGCATCCTGCCGATTTAAAAAAAAAAAAATTTTTGCCCAGGGGTCCTTGTGGGACCCCTGAGCAGACCTAGGGGGTCAGGGTGTTTCTACCCTGCCCCCTTTGTGCGCTTTGCGCACTTGTTTCTGTCCCTCGGTTCTACCGAGGGACAAAATGGCTGCCAACACTTCCTGGTTTGGAGTGTTGACAGCCAATTAACATAAAGCTCGTGCTCGGGAGGATCCGCGGCCCTAGATATCACTATCTTTTTACTTTTGATTTTCTCAGCAACTACTGAACGGATTTACACCATTTAACAAAAAGGGTTCTTTCTGAACCAAGAACTACCTCTTTGCCAAATTTGGTGTAATTCCGTTCAGCAGTTCAGGCTGTAGCCGTGTCTAAAGTTTCCTATGGAAAATTGCATGGGGAAAACGCGTTTTGGGACCCACCTTTTTCTCGGCCCCCGCTTGACGAATCCCCGAGACTTTCAGGGTAGGAGCGGACCGGAGCGGGCCATAAAGTTTGAAAATTTTGCGAAGATACGTCAACCGGCAAGAGAGTTATTTCAAATAGAATGTCGCGGATTTCCTATGGATAATAGGTTGTAACTATAACTATCTACTGGCGACCGCCAGTAGATAATATATATATATATATATATATATGCACACGCAATCCGCCACAGAATCCAACTCATAGAAAGGACGGTACGGACCCAAATTCAGTGCAAAAGGTTTATTTTCTTTGACCACGCACTGCTGCCATGACGCGTTTCGGCCTCTGAAAGGCCTTGATCACATGACGCCATGAGGAGTGATCATACATTTTTAAAGTGACAGTGCAATAACCATGTGACCACGGGCTCATAATAGACATGGAAGAAACATCTGGTTGCGAATGCAATGTAACATTAAATAAAGCATATATTGTTCATATTAATGTGCAAATTCTGCAATTAAATACATTTTTAAATAAATGCATATTAAAAATCATATACACTTTAAAACAAATTTTTGGGAAAGAGTATAGTTGCAAATGCAATGTAACCCTCAGCAAGGCCTATATTGTTAAAATTTATGTGCAAAACTCCGCAATTTAATACGTTTAAAAAAAAATCCATATTAAAAATCATACACACTTTAAAAACACTTTAAAAGAAAACGTAGTTGTTTCACCTAGACCAATCACAAAAAATGCCCTCGGCTAGGTGACAGTGCCATATGGTGTTTATGCATAATATGATTGACTAATACATTAAAGATTCATACTTTTGTTCATGTCATATTGTTGAAAAACACAGAATTCAATTACCAGTTAAGAATCTTAATAAAAATACATATGTATATATACAGCTTCAAAAATCATTGCTGAGCCAAACATATTACGGAGACCATAGGCCAAGAAGTACTAATGCCTATGTCCCGTATATATATATATATATGTTTATTTATTTATTTAGTTATTTTTTGCATGAAATGTTTCTAACATTGTATCCAGATATATGATACAATAAGTATCATCATCAGGACTACTGGCTTTGGCAGTGGTTGGTAGCTGCATAAGGTAGGACTATTGGCTATGTCACTGATTGTTAGTTGCATAAGATAAATAAGCAGCACCTAAGGCATGTATATAATATTGAAAAAAGCTTCCCTTTAAAGCCCCTGGTGACACCACGGCAATGCTGCTGCTTAAAGCACCTGTTGTACAACGTTAGGAGGAACTTCCTTGGGGGAATCCCTACCGGGAGCTTTCCCTCCGCGTTTGACGAAGGAAGGCCCGCCCCTCCGTGACGTCATCACGGGGAGGAGTCCCCGTGATGACATCACGGCTGGGAGGGCCTTCCTTCGTCAAACGCGGAGGGGAAGCTCCTGGCAGCCATGATGCTGCCGCCATCGCAACCCTCGTGGGGGACCCGGAAAACGGCGCCTCCAACCTCCCCAGAGCAGCGCCGGTGGTAAGCGGGCTCCGGGGTCTTATTTTTTTTAAACAGGGCCTCGCGCCCCACCTCTGCCCCAAGGGCCCAGCACCGCTGTAGTACAAACAACCCGGAGCACCGCATGGAGCTCAGCGGGCTCCGGGGGTTTCATTTTTTTTTTAAAGTGGGGCCTCGCGCCATGGAGCTCATTGGGCTCCGGGGCCTTTATTTTAAAAAACAAGGCCTCGAGCCCCCACACGGAGCCCTAGGCCTCAGGACCCCCAACCCTACCACCCAACAACCCCGGAGCACCGCATGGCGCACAGCGGGCTCCGGGGCCTTTATTTTAAAAACTGGACCTCGCGCCCCACAAGGAGCCCAAGGCCTCAGGACCCCCACCCCTACCGCACAACACCCCGGAGCCCCCGCATGGAGCTCAGCGGGCTCCGGGGCCTTTAATTTTAAAAAGCGGGGCTTTGAACCCCACACGGAGCCCTAGGCCTCAGGACCCCCACCCCTACCGCACAACACCCCGGAGCCCCCGCATGGAGCTCAGCGGGCTCCGGGGCCTTTAATTTAAAAAAACGGGGCTTCGAACCCCACATGGAGCCCTAGGCCTCAGGACCCTCACCCCCGCCAGCACACGATCCCCGGAGCAGCGCCCATGACATGCGGGCTCGGGGCCTTTAATTTAAAAAAACGGGGTCTCGCGCCCCGTACACCCAGGCGTCATCGAAGCCCCCACCCCCAACACCACCAACAACCCCAGGAGCTCCGCATGGAGCACCGCGGTCTCCGGGGTTTCATTTTTAGAAACGGGGCCTAACGCCCCGCGCACCCAGGAGCCATCGGTACCCCCCACCCCTACCGCCCAACAACCCGGAGCCCCGCACGGAGTACAGAGGGCTCCGGGGCCTTTAATTGTTTAAAAACGGGGCCTCAAGCCCCAGCGCACATCGGCGCCACCGGAACCACTCGACCCAGCCTCACAAGCACCCCGGAGCGCCGCATGGCGCACAGCGGGCTCCGGGGCCTTTAATTGTTTAAAAACGGGGCCTCAAACCCCTGCGCACATCGGCGCCACCGGAACCACTCGAACCAGCCTCACAAACACCCCGGAGCGCCGCATGGAGCACAGCGGGCTCCGGGGCCTTTAATTGTTTAAAAACGGGGCCTCAAGCCCCTGCGCACATCGGCGCCACCGGAACCCCCCACCCCAGCCTCACAAACACCCCGGAGCGCCGCATGGAGCACAGCGGGCTCCGGGGCCTTTAATTTTAAAAAACGGGGCCTCGCGACCCACGCACACGGGCGCCCCCAGAGACCTCACGGCCCACCGAGGGCTCTGTGCTTCAGCAGTGCATGGCCCTAACACATCCCCATAGCAGCGCCTACCATAAATGGGCTCGGGGAAATTTTTTTTTAAATCCCACGGTCGACATCCACACCACAGCCCCAGCCCTCAACAGCACACCAACCATTAGGGGCCAGGACCACATCGTGGACTTGCGGCATTTTTTGGGCCTAACGCATAACGGCCCTGGACAACTATCAACAGACACTTCACCATCAGCTCCACAAGGATGGACCCATGGGTGAGTACTTAAATAGTTTTTATTTCATGTTAAATTGTTTGGGGGTTAATTTTGCGATCTCTGGGGAATCTAAACCACTAGGTAACATTGTAAAAATACTTCTAGACATTGTTAAACCTTAAAATTACACCCACATTTTACATCCCTCATTATTCACATTAAACAGCCTGCCCCAAACCCCCCTTACACATTAATTAAAGCAACATGAACACTCTCATACATGGGTTAAGCTCCCTTTAAAAATGCAACTCTGTTCATTTAAATACAGATACCCACATATTAAATAAACCCTTACACCCTTAATCCTGTAACACATCCCCCCTATATTACGTACCTCCATTAATGTGTAGCAGGCAGCGTCAATCTGGGAGAAGCTGCTCTGGTCCATTGTTGGCTTTAAACTTCGGTCGCTCCTAATGGGTTTTGAATGGCTGATTGTGTCGGCGCTCTAAAGTATGCTTTTATACCTGGCAGGGCATGTTAATTGGAAGGAGGACCCTTTATGGAGGGGAGTGTTTAGAATCTTGTAGTGCGTGTCATTATTGGTAATAGAACATTGTAGTGAGGGTCATTATTGGGACCGTTTTCTGACCAGTGCATTGTTTTGTTAGATGTCTCTTTGGCCTTTGACATCTGATAATTAAACCTAGGGCCTGTTGTGGGATGATCTCCGGTTGAAGTTTTAGGGTCCTGGCATGCTAATTGGAAGGGCACCATCCTTTGTTTAGAATGTTTTCCGGCCACTGCCTTGTTTTGTTATGTGCCATTTTGCTCCCTTGACCGCTGATAATTAATCCTACGGCCTGTTTTGGGGAAGAACGACTTCGAAAGTTTTAGGGACATGCTGCATGAGCATTTGAGGTTCATTATTGAACACGTTTCTGACCACTGCATTGTTTTTGTTAGGCACGCAATTCACATTTGTTAATTAAGCCAACAGGCCGGTTCGACTAATCACCTATGTTTGGGACTCCGCTCCTGGGAAGGATGGACTGGTGTTTTATAAACAACCCCTGTACTATACAATTTAAGACGCGTGGGAAGCTTTGGGACTGGATGATTAGTTTTTCCTGTTCTCAACGGCGCTCTGTCGGGGTAACTGGCCTTTTGTTCTTGTGTTTTCACGTTGTGAATTGTGACTTTTGTTCTTGTGCTTTTACGTCGTGACTTGTGAGCCTAATGGTTAGTTTTCTGCCCCCAGCTGCGGCTGGGACGCATTTCAAACTGCAGCATCTGATTCTAAAGAAAGACCCTTTTAAAAAAACCTCTGCACCGTAAACCCTTGTGTTAGACAGCCATGCGGGCCCCGGTTTGGTGGGGGCTTGGGGATGCCTGCTCAGACACCAACTGCCAGCACCACAGCCCTCGTTTTTAAACAGACCCAGACATTTCTCTCTTACATGAACACACTTTTTTTTACACGCACCCCTAAACAAGCTGCTAACCCTACACGGGCTTCAACATGTGCTCGGCGCTCACACTCTGACACAAACCCTGTGCCACACCCTTGTATTTCCAGGGGCTTGAGGCCTGTCACTTTTAAGGACACGCAGCTGGCACTTTTAAGGACACACACACATGTCACTTTTGGGGACACACGTGTCACTTTTAAGGACACAGCGAGGGGAGGGGGGACCTGTCACTTTTAAGGACATGAAGGGTGATGAATGGTATCCGCTTATACTACTGGAGTTGAAGAACAAACATGGATGGGAAGGCATGTGGGGAGAAGAAACAGGGATGGGAGGATGGGTGGGGCGGTGGGAGGGGGAAGGAAACAGGGACAGGGTGGGGGGAGGTAAAAAGAATGCTATGACGAGGCCGGCGTAAACCGTATCATATCCTTTTTTTCATAAGAAATAGTACCTGAATCACCGTGCAAGCAGCGGGCGGCCAGTGAGGGATACTAATCAAACATAATTAATCTGTGCTTGGTCCTTGAGCCATGGAAAGAAAGGAAGTGAAACATGACAAGTGCTGCCCAATTAGATGGCAGCAAAGAAGAGAGACAATGATTCCAACTAATGGTTAGCAATGGGAGGATTCCAAGCTCATTACTGAACACAGAAGTCTCTCAAGCGAGGGTGCACTGGCAAGCGTATTCTCACACAGGCGAGACCTAAAAATGTGCATTTGCAGGAATCCATTCCCTCTGTATGAAGTTAATAAAAATAAAAAAAAGTGATTTTCAAAGGAATCCATAATGAAAGCAGCATCAGCCACAGCTTTCCGTGTTCATTCTA
This sequence comes from Calotriton arnoldi, assembly GCA_963921515.1. NCBI lineage: Eukaryota > Metazoa > Chordata > Amphibia > Caudata > Salamandridae > Calotriton > Calotriton arnoldi. Next base: position 419,914 of record CAWUFW010005554.1, on the reverse strand, counting down.
ATTTAGTTCAGGAATTCCAAACAGTAGGAAATCTACACTCGTATGTAAATATAAATATCTGAGTGTAGCTTTCCTACTTCTTTTGTAAACAGATCCCACTGTTTCTGTGTTTTTAATGTTTGTATGTTCCCCTAATGCATTCTGAGTGTTATAGACTAGGTTTGTTTCCATTTAAGTAATTAGACTAACACATCTGAAAACAATAATGAAGATGTGAATCTTGCACCTTTGGATTTTTATCCTACAGGTAGATCAAGTTGTGAGTGAGCAAAGTGTGCATTAGAAGGGCTCTCTTATTCGGTTCATTGCAATCACAGTGACAGTCATCTGCTGTGGTGGACAGGAAGCTGCTGGATGTCGACATGCATTTGAGGACACTGCTCAGTCCGTCCATATGCAGCACAGCAATGTAACTGCTTTAATTGTTCTCTGTTTTCTCTTTATTTCTTCTGTTTCAGATTTGCTTAACAGCATGTTTCAAAATTCCTCCCTTGGGATGCCAGTTGATTAAAAAATAGATGAAATCTGTCCATATGATTGTTCCTTTTGTTAGTCCAAATCGTGTTCGCAAACATATACTTTTTAATAGTAAAAAATAGATGTTTGTGAACACTAAATACATTAGCCAAAACATTGAAAAAGAAATTAAAAAACAGGTCAGAATCGTGTCTCTGAGATGAGGCATTGTGCACTGATAAGAGGCGTAGAGCACGATTAGACACTGTGACGGAATTTGAAAGCAACATTGTGATGGTTCTTTGCAGATTACCCATGAATGTGGCCTTACTTATTTCAATAAGGTATGCACTATCTCTGTGAAAAAGCACATTTTTGGAAACATAGTGGCATATTTACAAGATAATGGCGCAGCGTGGCACTGAAAGCTATCTTGCTGTGCCGAGCTGCGTTATTAGGAAAGTGCAGGGATGCATCATATTTACAACAATACGACGCATCCCTGTGCTTTCCTCTACGTTGGCGCACAATAGGCTGCCTAACGCCAATGCAGGCACCCTTGCACCATGGTGCAAGGGTGCCTGCGTTGCAGGGATGATTGGTTTTGTGCAGTAAGGGACACCTTCCTGCACGAAAAGAATCACTGATGGCAAAAGAAGAAAAAACCGAATAGAAATAAAGGTATTTCTCCTAGTTGCGCCACTTTTAAGCCTCCCCTGGGAAGGCGTTAGAATCTGAAGCATTCCCAGGTTTACGAAACCTTGTAAAATCTGGGAATGCATCAGAATCCGTGGGTGTTGCATGGGAACACCCACAGCAACACCCATGGAATGCCCATTTCATGCAGAGTAATGCGTGAAAGGGAGGTATATTTACAAGGCCATGATAAGCCATGAAGGGTGGCTTTGCGTGGCCTTGTAAATATGGCTCAGCATTGCGCGGCACCAGAGCGTCAAAAAAAGTGACGCTCTGGTGGCGCAGGGGCCTAGTAAATATGCCCCATAGTCCACAAAGTGCAGTAGTTAGCCTTCATTTTACAACAAAGATACCTACTTTGAGTAAATCCAAGGTCATGCAAAATGATTACATTAGGATGTCATTAGTTTCATAACTGTCCTGATCCAAAAACAAACATGACTCCATTTTGTTCCATGAAATGAGACTACTGTACCCTAACATCATTAACTCCAAGAAGGCTCTCCAAGTTATGCTACCAGCGTAGTATAATATATCCAGGTATCACCCAAGATCCAACACGCCAAAAGCACTGGCAAAAGGCATCTTTGCAGTTCCTTGCTCAATTCCAAACGATTACAAGGTATTTCACAAAATAAATGAAAACATCACACAGTAACTTATTCTACACGAAAAGTGGAGGACACATGTTCATTCACAGACCATCCCCAAACATGCCCACATGAGTACTAGTCTTGAGGGTTCAAAGGGCATACCTGCACTGTAAAGGGACACTCTTTGAGAGCAAACAGAACCTTCAAAGACACATCCGCCATGCATTAGACAACCTCACAACAACAAACGTAAAAGTGGGTCAAGAGTGATTTATAGCAAGGGTTAAAACCTGTTGAATATTATCTCATTAAAAAAGCAGTTGCCAAATCGTACCCCAAAATAAAATGTGGAAGGAACTGGTGTGTTTAACATAACTAGACAAAACTGTAATTTTAAAGAGCACATGGCTCCTTCAAACTAAAGGAAAATATTTATGTTTTATTGATAGAGCATTCTTGATGACAAACAAAACGCACAACCGAAAGGACAATTAGATAAATTATAATAAGAAGATGAAGAAACCTATGAGCACTACTCCATACATCCATTATAGTATGAAGATTGTGGTGGTCATTTGGAGTTGGCTAGAGCCTTATCCCTGGTGGGGGATACTGCTTTGAACAATTCCATGTGGTCTGGTGTTCCCGCACCCACTAGATGTGATAACACTGGACCAGATGTTACCAGGCAAAAACAATAGCTATCAAGGGCAGAACCAGAGAGCAGAGGCTCAGCAAAGCCCCCAGCTTGCATGCAGCCCCAGAGTGTGCCCTAAATTCGCACAACCTTCCAGCCTCCCAATCCCCGCACAGCAACCTGCTGTCCATGGAATTAGAGAACACTTATAGTTTTAGACCTAATAATTCTAGGTCCACGATGTTCTTCCCCATTCTGGGGGGAAAGCTCAGGAGTTTTGGAAACTCATGGGGCGATAGCAGCTAGGATTGTTACTTCCAACTCTGGTGTCTCCCCATGCAGATTTCAAACAAATCATAAAGGGTCTCTCCATGGGTGAAGCTATTGATATCAACCAAATGCAAAAACCTCACGGATAAACAACAACTGTTAGGTCACCTTGCTGTCCAATGATTTTCCCAATGGACAAAGACAAGGATGAGGGAGACAACTTCAAGACAGACATTGCATCTGCATGACATACATCTTAGATGCACTGTGACAGGTGCCCGTTTTAGGCAAATATGTGCTGCTTGTTTCTTCTGCTGTATGAATCTGTAGTATAAGTTGTCTCTTATTCCGCAGCTCACCTGATACAAAAATTAGAACTCAAAGATCAGCTACTAGAAGACACCTTTTAGCAAACATGCAAGGAACTAATCAATTTTGGTATATTAGATACTTTGAATTAAGTTGTGTGCCACGAAATTGAAGAGCACAAAGCCAGGTTGTACACTTACATTTTTCAGAGTATGTATAACATGAAATACATATATTTTTATGAGAAGATAATGCAAACTTATCAGACATTTACAGTATGACACCTGGTCAGTTATTTCCCATAGATCCAATAAATGTTTCACATTATTATCTACATATATTTATAGACATGGTAAACTTTGTCTGCAGAAAATATTCCCCACCAACGGGAGAAACAGCCACTTATTGTGGCACAAAGAATATCAAGGAAGAGGAGCACCACATATTCATCCTTTAATACAAATAAAGTATATGCTTTAATTTGCACTTCATCCTGCATAATCCATTTTTAAATCTACTAAAACATATGGCACCTGTGGAATCTAAAAAGAAACAGAAAATGCACATTAATGTATGTCTGAGTGGGTCTGTGAGTGGGGGCATGAGTCTCAGTGGGTCTGTGAGTCGGTGCATGAGTGTCTGCGTAGGTCTGTGAGTGGGTGTGTGTCTCTGAGTAGGTCTGTGAGTGGGTGCATTAGTGTCTGAGTGTGTCTGCCAGTGGGTGCATGAGTCTCTGAGTGGGTTTCTGAGTATGTGCATGAGTCTCTGAGTGGGTCTGTGAGTGAATGTGTGAGTGTCTGAGTGGGTGCATGACTGTCTAAGTGGGTCTGTGAGTGCATGAGTCTCTGAGTGGGTCTGTGAGTGCGTGCATGAGTGTCTGAGTGGGTCTGTAAGTGGGTGCCTCAAGCTCTGATTGGCTCTGTGAGTGGGTACATGGGTGTCTGAGTAGGTCTGTGAGTGGGTGCATGAGTCTCTGAGTGGGTCTGTGAGTGGGTGTGTGAGTATCTGAGTGGGTGTGAGTGGGTGTGTGAGTCTGAGTCGTTCTGTGAGTGGATGCGGGAGGGTCTGATTTAAATCTGTGAGTGGGTGTGTGAGTCTCTCAGTTGGTCTCTGAGTGGATGTGTGAGTGTCTGAGTGGGTCTGTGAGTGGGTACGTGAGTCTGTTAGAGGGTCTGTGAGTGGCTGCATGAGTGTCTGAGTGGGTCTGTGAGTCAGTATGAGTCTCTGACTGTGTCTGTTAGTGGGTGCATGAGTCTCTTTGAAGTCTATAGTGGATGAATGAGTCTCTAAGTGGATGAGTGAGTGGGTGCATGAGTATCTGAGTGGGTCAGTGAGTGGTTGAATGAGTGTCTGAGTGGGTCTGTCAGTGAGTGTCTGATGTGGTCAGTCAGTGACTCTGAGTGGGTCTGTGCGTGGGTGCATAAGTCTCTGAGTGGGTCTGTGAATGGAAACATGAGTGTCTGAGTGGGTCTGTGAGTGAGTGGATGAGTATCTGAGTGGGTCTGTGAGAGTGTGCGACTCTGAGTGGGTCTGTGAATGGGTGCATAAGTGTCTGAGTAGATCTGTGAGTGGGTGCCTGAGTGTCTCAGTGGGTCTGTGAGTGAATGCATGATTGTGTGAGTGGGTGTGTAAGTGAGTTTTTGAGTGGGTCTGTGAGTGTGTGTGTGAGTCAGTGGATCTGTGAGTGAGTGAGTGAATGAGTGCGTGTGTCTGCCAGTGGGTACGTGAGTCTCTGAGTGAGTGTGTGAGTGGGTCTGTGAGTGGGTGGATGAGTGGGTATGTCAGTGGGTGTGCGGTAAAAAAGTAGGGGGGCACACAGGAGCAGGTCCTTCTTCCAGCTCCCCATGACGGTTCTCCTGTCCAGCTTGCCTGCAGTTCGCTACCCTCTGTTGCCTTCAGTTTTGTGCCTCCTCTGCTCATTTTCTGCTTGTTTTTATGCCTCTTTGCTCCACGCTGCTGTGTTCTATTTTTAATCTTTCTGCCCCTTATTTTGACTCTTTTTGCTCACTCCTGACCTTTAGTCTGCCTCTTACTACTCGTTTCCGACTTCTATTTTGCCTCTTGCTGCTCATTTTTTACCTCTATTTTGCTTCTTTCTGCTCATTCGTCCCGTTATTTTGCCTCTTTCTGCTCGTTCCTGACCTTTATTTGGCCTTTTTCTGCTCATTGCTAAGCCCGGGTGGGTAACTATGCTCCGCCAGCGTAGTTTACATAGTTTTGCCTACTCCGCGTTCTGTTACGAACGCGGAGTTCAGGCAAAACTACGACTCCATGACGGAGCGTAGTTAGCCGGCCCCTCCACCCTCCCAAAGTAATTAAAAAGGCACTTACCTGCCGTGGCTGCCTCCTCCTCGCCATGGCTGCTCTCCTGTCTCCTCCTCGCCGTCCTTCTTCAGTGATAACCCCTACGTTGTATGTCTTGCGAATGCGCACGCGAAGTTCCAAGGAGTTGTTTTCCAACTCCGTGGAACTTTGCGTAGAGACACTACACCTGCTCCGCCCAGGGTTACTCAGTGCTGACCTTTATTTTGCCTCTTTCTGCTTGTTCCTCACCTTTATTTTGCCTCTTGGTGCTGGTTTCTGACCTCGATTTTGCCTCTTTCGGCTCGTTTCTCACCTTTATTTTGCCTCCTGCTCGTTTCTGACCTTTATTCTGCCTTTTCTGCTCGTTTCTCACCTCTATTTTGCATCTTTCTGCTCGTTGCTGACCTTTATTTGGCTCTTTCTATTAATTTCTCACCTTTATTTTGCCTCTTTCTGCCGTTTATGACCTTTATTCTGCCTGTTCCTGCTCCCTTCTGACCTTTATTCTGCCTCTTTCTGCTCCTTTCTCACCTTTATTTTGCCTCTTTCAGCTTGTTGCTGATCATTTTTTTGCCTCTTTCTGCTCGTTTCTCCCCTTTATTTTGCATCTTTCTGCTTGTTGCTGACCTTTATTTTTCCTCTTTCTGCTCGTCACTCACCTTAATTTTGCCTCTTTCTGCTCGTTGCTGACCTTTATTCTACCTGCTTCTGCTAGTTTCTGAACTTTATTCTGCCTTTTTCTGCTTGTTTCTCACCTTTATTCTGCCTCTTTCTGCTCATTTCTGACCTTTATTTTGCCTCTTTCTGCTCCCTCCGTGCAGGAGAAATCGTTTTATCTCTTTCCCTGCCCGCATGTCTCCGGGCAGGGAAAGACATGAAACCTACACTTCCAGCGGGCAGGAGTCCTTTGACAGCTCCTGCCAGATGGAACCAGAATGTTTGCTTTTGCTTGGCGGGAGCTGTTAAAGTTTCAGCCATGCAAAAGCAAACAGCTATGTCCCAAGGGTGGGCATCCCGGGATACAGCAGGAGTCAACCCTGGGGGATGGCAGTCCCCAGGGCCATGTATGGCTCCAGGAGGGGGGCTGTGCAGTCCCCCTCCTTCTGTTTGCTTGGGCCACCCTGGGGTGGTCCCCAAGGGGCGGGCCGCCCGCTCTATATTTAACTTAGCCCTGGGGAGGTGATGGTCCCCAGGGCTTGGGGGGAGGGTAAGCGCGTCCCCCTAGTCAATTTATTCATAGCCCTGGGGGAGCTGGTGGTCTCCTGGGCTTGGGGAGGTCCACGAGGCCCCCCATTTCTTTGTATTTAGCCCTGGGGAGGTGGTGGCCCCTGGGGCTCAGGGGGGTCCACGCGGCCCACCCAGTCAATTTATTTATAGCCTCAGGGAGGTGGTGGTCCCAGGGAGGTCTGAGCTGCCCCCCACATTATTAAAATGAATTCCCAGGAGTTAGTGGTCCCCGGGGCATAATTAAGCCAAAAAGGGGGGCCCTGTGTGCCCCCTCCTTAAAAAAAAAAAAAAGTCAGCATGCCTGGGACCCGGCCAACCAAGCGGCTATAATATAAACATACGCAGGAGACCACGCTTGTTTTTATAAAAAACATTTTGCCTCGGATTCGCAGCTCCGTCGTGTTCCTGTGGCCCTGTCACGGTCACATGGGGACTCCAAGACTACAGTTATTGGGTCAGGGCCCGAGTCCCAAGATGGCTGCTAACACTAACTGGTTAAAGTGTTGGCAGCCAATCAGATTTCAGCACGGGGACTGTCGGATCCTTGGAGGATCCGCGTCACCATGTATACAATGTTTTTTTATATCACCAAAACTACTGAATGGATTTACACCAAATAACAAAAAGGGTTCTTTCTGCTAAATTTGGTGTAATTCCGTTGAGCGGTTTGGGCTGTAGTCGCGTGTAAAAATCTCTAAGGAAATTAACATTGGAAAAACCCTTTTTTTGACTGCCCCTTTTTCTCTGTAACATCAAACACACTTGACGGATCGCCCTGAAACGTTCAATGCACAACAAGAATCACAGGTGCACTTTTTGGGAAAATGTATTGAAGATTCGTCAAAGGGTACCAAAGACATAGGCAAGTCAATAAACGCTTTCCTATGGAAACATGGTCCTAACTATAACTACCTGGTGACCGGCAGTAGGTAATAAATACATATCATGTGGCGCGTCATGTGATCAAGCTCGCGTGAGTCGAGCAAAACGCGTCATGGCGGGCACTATGCCTGAACAGATTTGGAGTAAACTCTTGTAATAAATTATGGCACTGCAAACTCACAGCATTGGAGCTTCTTGAATTCTTTTGGAGGTATCAAAGAGGTCTGTGCCTGGTGGACCTGTCGAGCGATTGTCAGGCCAGGATTTGAAGTGTGATATATGTATGTGTATATATACATATATATATATATTCCAACACAGTGCCGCGTAAAGTCGATCCCCTCCTTTCGACACCGGTGCCTGCTGCGACAGCGGCAGCCGCTATTATTTGATCCACATAGCAATTTGAGAAATCCCAAAATCAGCAAAGCGGCACACCAAAGGACAACACAATTACTTTATTGTGTCTACAAACGACACGTTTCGGCGAAGCCTTTGTCAAGTTACTGACCTGCGCCCTACTCCCCATAGAAATACAGGTCGCGGTTAATAGACAGCGAAAAAATACTTTGTTATAATGCATATTAATGCAATGCGATTAGATAAATTCATGGCAAATCAAGTTAAATAAATGTAAAACATATATGAATTAAAGCTCAGAATTTACAATACTGGGACATTATAAGTGGAAAAGTTTTTCCTTTGTGGTCAAAATGCATCATAAAACGTAATACTGTAAAACATATAGTTTCGCGGTCATATCTTATTTAAATGAATTTTAAATCCAACAATTCCTGGAGATGGCATGATAAGCAATGAAATACAAGCATACAATATAAATAGGTAATGTACCGTGTCTATTGCTAATGGTGACCTACTACATAACACCATAAGTCAAGTCTAAATAAATTTCATATGACCGCACAATGATAGATGCATGTAGACTATGCGATAAATATCATGGGTAATGTACCTTAATGTCCTGCAATCCTGTCTATATAAGCAACCGCAATCTAATGAAATTCAGAGCAAGGGAATATCAGGCTAGCAGTGTTTAGTGACACAGTGTGATAAAGAGAAGTGAATAAAAAGTGAATAAATAATGAGTATGTACATGTTCAATAGAAATAATAGGAGACTATAGGATCAAAACAACTCCCCTCGACAGCCGTCATGAGTGGAGTCATCTAATCAAGTGTAATATCGGAACCTCTGCCATCATGGATTCCCAACCAATAAGTTAAAGATCTTCCCTGCACTGAAAACAGTGCCAAGGAGAGACTCTCCACTGTATGCTCCAAGTCTTCCTGATTCATTGACTAAAAAGTGTAAGTGATTAAAAAAGCTAGGCTGATCAACTCATTCTAGGGAAGAACCAACAGAAGAATACTTTCCTGTAGTGTTTCATTTGTATCCAATGTGTGTAGCTAATTCCTCTCCACTATTGAGCCCATTAGGAAATTTTGTATTAAGCTCAATAATGAGCCTAGATTCTGTAATTCGTAACAGTTTTTCTCTATCTCCGCCACGAGGATGAGGTACAATCCTATCAATCCCATAGAATATTAATAGATTGGGATTGCTCTGGTGTTTCATCTGAAAATGACTGGCCACTGGATAATTAAAATCTGCGTGTGTTATGGCTCTCATGTGCTGTAGGACCCTGGTTTTGAGCTGCAGTTTTGTGCTGCCTGTATATCTCAGACCGCACGGGCATTCCAGGATGTAGACTACGTAGTCACTCATACAGGTTATGAATTTAGTGATCTCCCTAGTTTTACCTGGGTAAATATTGTAATTATCCCTACTACGACTGTGTTTGCATGCCTTGCAGGAATTGCACTTGTGGAAACCTTTCGTAGTTCCCAACCATGTACTGCTGGTAGGTACCGGTTGGTAACTGTGTACAAGATGGTCCCTTAATGATTTAGATTTGCGATAGGTTATGAGTGGAGCTTTCCCTATGCTTTTCCCTATAATGGGATCTGTTTCCAGTAGGCCCCAATGTCGTTTCAACATACGTTGTAAGAGGCCTGATCTCATATTATAGGTAGTGATCATTCTGGGGATGTAAATCTCATTGGTTTTACTTTCTTTGGAGATAAATAAGGCATCGTTGTGTGTGATTTTCTGGACTTTCCGTGCTGCTGTGGATATGATATTATTATTATAACCTCTTTGCTTAAATCGTCCTTCCATGATCTTTTGCTCCTGCCTGAACCCATCTTCAGTACTGCAGATTCTGCGTGCTCTTAATAACTCCCCATAGGGGATGCTATTAAGTAGGGGTGTAGGATGGTTACTGTTGGCATGAAGGAGCGTGTTCCCAGCAGTCTCTTTGCGAAATAAATTGGTTACCATCTGCCCGTTGACAATTCTGATGGCTACATCTAGGAACTCACAGTATGTTGTACTTATGTTGTGGGTGAAAGAAAGATTTAACTGGTTGTTACCCAGTTCAGAGATAAATTCCTGTGCCATCTCCAAGGAACCATCCCAAATCAAGAACAGGTCATCAATGTACCTGATCCAAATTGGGATGTGTTCAGTATATTTTTCATAGGTTTCCACCCATACCACCTGTTCCTCCCACCAACCCAGGAAAAGATTAGCTAGGCTGGGGGCGAAACAAGTGCCCATGGCTGTACCCGTCTGCTGTCTGAAGAGTGTCTTGTCATAAATAAAAATATTTTGTGTGAGACATTGCATCATCATGTTTTCTAACATTTCAGTATGGTTCCACAAAGAAATATGTCTGTCTTTAAGGAAATACATGCAAGCATCTACACCTTGTCTTTGGTCAATTGAAGTATACAGTGAGCACACATCTAAGGCTATCATATGATAGGAATCCTCCCATCTTATGTCATGGATACGGCGTAAGAAATCACTGCTATCTCGACAATATGATCTGAGTCTAAGTACATATGGTGACAAGAATAAGTCCAAGAATATTGAAGTATTTTCAAAGACTCCCCCATTTGAAGAAACTATAGGTCTTCCTGGTGGTCTAGTGGAGTGCTTATGAATCTTAGGTAAAAGATAAAAACAAGGAACACATGGTTTGTCAATTTTCAAGAAGAGGTACTCATCTCTATCCAAAAGACCTTGTTCCCACCATTCTTTTAAGTAGTTATGATAAAGTACAATGGATGTTTTGTATATTTCCCAGCTGACTTCTTCATAACAACTACGATCTTGCAGCTGTCGCAATGCTTCATCAATATATTGTTCAAAATTCATAATCACAACGTTCCCACCCTTATCAGATGGTTTCACAATTATTTTGGGGTCATTGGTTAAATTTCTCAGGGCTATTCTCTGTGATTTGGTCAAATTGTCATAAGTAAACGAGGCTCGTTGATTCTTCATTTTATTGATTTCCTGGATCATGATGGAATTAAATGCCTCTATGTTGTCATGAGGAACATTAGGATTGAATATGGAACGTGGTCTAAAGCCACTATGACATGTGGCATCTGGTCGAAAACCCAGTTCAATTAACATTTTTCCTTTGTTTTTATTGGATAAATCTGTGATATTTTCTTCTAGTTGATGTAAATCCAAAATAAAATCGACATCTTCAATTCGGAAATCCATGGCATCCTCCGCCAATTGACAACCAGATCTTATTTTCTTTTGTTCTGATCCCATTTTGTATATTTTCATAAGTTTTAATTTCCTTATATAGAGAAAAAGGTCAATCCGGATGGTAGTCACGTTAATATCTTCTGTGGGGCAAAAAGATAGCCCTAATTGCAGAAGTGATTCCTCCTCCTTAGTTAGTATACTGGAGGACAGGTTTACAACGGACTTGCTTTGATTATACTGTTTACTTTGAATGTCCCAGGTATGAGCTGTTCTGCCACCTCTTCTATTCTTCAATCTTCGTCTGGTTCTGTTCCTCTGCCTTTTCCTCTTTTGGGACCTTTGCCTCTTCCTCTGCCCTTGCCCCGCGTCGTTTGTAGACACAATAAAGTAATTGTGTTGTCCTTTGGTGTGCCGCTTTGCTGATTTTGGGATTTCTCAAATTGCTATGTGGATCAAATATATATATATATATATATATATTATCTACTGGCGGTCGCCAGTAGATAGTTATAGTTAAAACCTATTATCCATAGGAAATCCGCGACATTCTATTTGAAATAACGTTGGCGCCGGTTGACGAATCTTCGCGAAAGTTTCCAACTTGTTGGGGCGCTCCGGTCCGCTCCTATCCTGAAAGTCTCGGGGTGATACGTCAAGCGGGGACCGAGAAAAAGGGGGTCCCAAAACGCGTTTTCCCCATTCATTTTTCCATAGGAACCTTTAGTCGCAGCTACAGCCCGAACTGCTGAACGGAATTACACCAAATTTGGCAAAGAGGTAGCCCTTGGTTCAGTGTCGTGCCTTTTGCTTAAATGGTGTAAATCCGTTCAGTAGTTCCTGAGAAAATCAAAAGTAAAGTCACATATATATCTGGGCGGAGCCTAACCACACATGTCATCGTGAGATCTGATTGGCTGTCAGCACTTCATCCTGGAATTGCTGGCAGCCATCTTGGGACCAATATAAATGATAGTACCTCATTGAAATGCATTGTAGTGAATAGAAGATTTTGAGGGTCACCAAAAGGAGAACTATAAAGGGTGATAACAGGCTTTAGTTACATTAGAATTTATTTGTTGATGGTACCATACTAATTTTAGGAATTGTGGTGTATTCTAAGGTGATTTTACCATGTGAAAAACCTTCTGCTGGGATATCATGAATCATGTTTGAGAGATCACTATTTTCTCATGCTTGTCCCATGGAGGTTTGGAAGGTGCTCCAGAAGCTAAAATGAGAGCATATTTTCTGTAAATTCACATTATCTTTCTCACTCATGTGAGAATGAAGTCTGACATTCTCAGTAAAACATGTACATCCAACAAGGGCAGAGACTGTCAGTTGATTCCTTTGTGTTCTACTGCAGCTTCCCAGAGTGTTCTAAAGAACAACTAGAGTGCTAACAGCCTTACTTATGACAAAAGTATGGCACACCTGAAGCCATCTTGATTGGAATAAACTGGTAACACTTAAACAATTTAATTTAAAAAGGAACAAAATGATGGGCTTCATTTTGTCATAGAAATTATGGTTAGTGCTGTAGAAAGAAAAATTAGGACATGTTTCAAGTGTGATCTCAAATATCTTCCTGTTATATTTCAACAGGAGCAGCCTGCCAGTTGATGCCTTTGTGTTCTACTGCAGCTTCCCAGAGTGTTCTAAAGAACAACTAGAGTGCTAACAGCCTTACTTATGACAAAAGTATGGCACACCTGAAGCCATCTTGATTGGAATAAACTGGTAACACTTAAAACATTTAATTTAAAAGGAACAAAATGAGGGGGTTCATTTTGTCATAGAAATTATGGTTAGTGCTGTAGAAAGAAAAATTAGGACATATTTCAAGTGTGATCTCAAATATCTTCCTGTTATATTTCAACAGGAGCAGCCTGCCAGTTGATGCCTTTGTGTTCTACTGCAGCTTCCCAGAGTGTTCTAAAGAACAACTAGAGCGCTAACAGCCTTACTTATGACAAAAGTATGGCACACCTGAAGCCATCTTGATTGGAATAAACCGGTAACACTTAAAACATCTAATTTAAAAAGGAACAAAATGAGGGGTTCTTTTTGAAATAGAAATTATGGTTAGTGCTGCAGAAAGAAAAATTAGGGCATGTTTTAAGTGAGATCTCATATCCTCTTCTATTTCATTAGAAAATTCTGGCATGCAGACTGAAACAATCACTTTCAATACCAGCAGCAGACTACCAGTTAACTCCCTGTTGAGCAGTAGCTTTACTCCAGTGATCTAATGAGCAACTAGAGTGCTAACATTCTGAATTTATGGCAGATGTGAGACACATCTGAATGCCTTCTTGATGGAATCAAAGTAAAAACTGAAAGCATTTCCTACTGAGAAGACTGCAGTAAATGAAGAAATTAGGAAACTTCATAACAAAGAAGTCTTCCAAGATGGCCACCAGTGAAAAAAGAGCCCAAATGTAGCACAAATATTACCCAGATGTAGCCCACATATAGCCCAATGACAAAAGTGTGCAAAACACTTTTTATTTTGAGATTTTTGCAGTTTTATGTAGTGCAGACTGGTCAGGTATTGGAGCATTGCATCTTAAAACATGACCCCCTACACTACAAAAACACCACTGCACTACCTTAAACCCTAAAACACTACCCCCAGCACGACCCCCTACACTACACAAGCACCACTGCACTATCCTAAACCCTAAAACACTACCCCCAGCACGACCCCTACACTACCCAAACACCACTGCACTAACCTAAATCCTAAAACACTACCACCAGCACGACCCCTACACTACCCAGACACCACTGCACTACCCTAAAACATGACCCCCTACACTACACAAACACCACTGCACTACCCTAAACCCTAAAACACTACCCCCAGCACGACCCCCTACACTACACAAGCACCACTGCACTACCCTAAACCCTAAAACACTACCCCCAGCACGACCCCCTACACTGCCCGAACACCACTGCACTGCCCTAAACCCTGAAACACCACCCCCAGCATGACCCCCTACACTGCCCGAACGCCACTGCACTGCCCTAAAGCCTGAAACACTACCCCCAGCAAGACCCCCTACACTGCCCGAACACCACTGCACTGCCCTAAACCCTGAAACATCACCCCCAGCAAGACCCCTACACTGCCCGAACACCACTGACCTAAACCCTGAAACACCAACCCCAGCACGACCCCCTACACTGCCCGAACACCACTGCACTGCCCTAAACCCTGAAACACTACCCCCAGCATGACCCCCTACACTGCCCGAACACCACTGCACTGCCCTAAACCTTGAAACACCAGCCCCTGCACGACCCCCTACACTACCCGAACACCACTGCACTACCCTAAACCCTGAAACATCACCCCCAGCACGACCCCTACACTGCCCGAGCACCACTGCACTGCCCTAAACCCTGAAACACCAGCCCCAGCACGACCGCCTACACTGCCCGAACACCACTGCACTGCCCTAAACCCTGAAACACCAGCCCCAGCACGACCCCCTACACTGCCCGAACACCACTGCACTGCCCTAAACCGTGAAACACCAGCCTCAGCACGACCCCCTACACTGCCTGAACACCACTGCACTGCCCTGAACCCTGAAACACCAGCCCCAGCACAACACCCTACACTGCCCGAACACCACTGCACTGCCCTAAACCCTGAAACACCACCCCGTGCATGACCCCTACACTGCCCGAACACCACTGCACTGCCCTAAACCCTGAAACACCACCCCCAGCGTGACCCCCTACACTGCCCGAACACCACTGCACTGCCCTAAACCCTGAACCACCACCCCTGCACAACCCCTACACTGCTCGAACACTACTGCACTGCCCTAAACCCAGAAACACCATCCCCAGCACGACCCCCTATACTGCACGAACACCACTGCACTGCCCTAAACCCTGAAACACTACCCCCAGCAAGACCCCCTACACTGCCCGAACACCACTGCACTGCCCTAAACCCTGAAACATCACCCCCAGCAAGACCCCTACACTGCCCGAACACCACTGCCCTAAACCCTGAAACATCACCCCCAGCAAGATCCCCTACACTGCCCGAACACCACTGCACTACCCTGAAACACCAACCCCTGCACGACCCCTACACTGCCCGAACACCACTGTACTGCCCTAAACCCTGAAACCCCACCCCCAGCATGACCCCCTACACTGCCAGAACACCACTGCACTGCCCTAAACCCTGAAACACCACCCCCTGCACAACATCCTACACTGCCCGAACACTACTGCACTGCCCTAAACCCTGAAACACCACCCCCAGCACGACCCCCTACACTGCACGAACACCACTGCACCGCCCTAAACCCTGAAACACTACCCCCAGCAAGACCCCTACACTGCCCAAACACCACTGCCCTAAACCCTGAAACACCACCCCCAGCAAGACCCCCTACACTGCCCGAACACCACTGCACTGCCCTAAATCCTGAAACACCACCCCCAGCAAGACCCCCTACACTGCCCGAACACCACTGCACTGCTCTAAACCCTGAAACACCACCCCCAGCACGACCCCTACACTGCCCGAACACCACTGCTCTGCCCAAAACCCTGAAACACCAGCCCCAGCACGACCCCCTACACTGCCCGAACACCACTGCACTGCCCTAAACCCTGAAACACCAGCCCCATCACGACCCCCTACACTGCCGAACACCACTGCACTGCCCTAAACCCTGAAACACCAGCCCCAGCACAACCCCGTACACTTCCCGAACACCACTGCACTGCCCTAAACCCTGAAACACCAGCCCCAGCACGACCGCCTACACTGCCCGAAAACTACTGCACTGCCCTAAACCCTGAAACACCACCCCCAGCAAGACTACCTACACTGGCCGAACACCACTGCACTGCCCTAAACCCTGAAACACCACCCCCTGCACGACCACCTACACTGCCCAAACACTACTGCACTGCCCTAAACCCTGAAACACCACCCCTCAGCACGACACCCTACACTGCCCGAACACCACTGCACTGCCATAAACCCTGAAACCCCACCCCAGCACGACCCCCTACACTGCACGAACACCACTGCACTAAACCCTGAAACACCACCCCTGCACGACCCCCTACACTGCCGGAACACCACTGCACTGCCCTAAACCCTGAAACACCACCCCCAGCATGACCCCCTACACTGCCCTAACACCACTGCACTGCCATAAACCCTGAAACATCACCCCCAGCACAACCCCCTACACTGCCTGAGCACCATTGCTCTGCCCTAAACACTGAAACACTAGCCCCAGCACGACTCCCTACACTGCCCGAACACCACTGCACTGCCCTAAGCCCTGAAACACCACCCCCAGCACGACCCCCTGCACTGCCCGAACACCACTGCACTGCCCTAAACCCTGAAACACCAGCCCCAGCAAGACCCCCTACACTGCCCGAAAACCACTGCATTGCCCTAGGCTCTGAAACACCAGCCCCAGCAAGACCCCCTACACTGCCCGAACACCACTGCACTGCCCTAAACCCTGAAACACCAGCCCCAGCAGGACCCCTACACTGCCCGAACACCACTGCACTGCCCTAAACCCTGAAACACCAGCCCCAGCATGACCCCCTACACTGCCCGAACACCACTGCACTGCCCTAAACCCTGAAACACCAGCCCCAGCACGACCCCCTACACTGCCCGAACACCACTGCACTGCCCTAAACCCTGAAACACCAGCCCCAGCACCACCCCCTACAATTCCTGAACACCACTGTACTGCCCTAAACCCTGAAACACCACCCCCTGCACCGCCCCTACACTGCCCGAACACCAATGCACTGCCCTAAACCCTGAAACACCACCCCTGCACGACCCCCTACACTGCCCGAACACCACTGCACTGCCCTAAACCCTGAAACACCACCCCCTGCACCACCCCCTACACTGCCCGAACACCACTGCACTGCCCTAAACCCTGAAACACCACCCCTGCACCGCCCCCTACACTGCCCGAACACCACTGCACTGCCCTAAACCCTGAAACACCACCCCAGCATGACCCCCTTTACTGCTCGAACACCACTGCACTGCCATAAACCCTGAAACACCACCCCCAGCATGACCCCTACACTGCCCGAACACCACTGCCCTAAACCCTGAAACACCACCCCTGCACGACCCCCTACACTGCCCGAACACCACTGCACTGCCCTAAACCCTGAAACACCACCCCCTGCACGACCCCCTACACTGCCCGAACACCACTGCACTGCCCTAAACCCTGAAACACCACACCCAAGATGACCCCCTACACTGCCCGAACACCACTGCACTGCCCTAAACCCTAAAACACCACCCCCAGCACTACCCCCTACACTGCCCGAACACCACTGCACTGCCCTAAACCCTAGAACACTACCCCCAGCATGACGCCCTACACTACCCGAACACCACTGCACTACCCTAAACCCTAAAATACTCCCCCAGCACGACCCCCTACACTACCCGAACACGACTGCACTGCCCTAAACCCTAAAACACTCCCCCCAGCACGACCCCCTACACTGCCCAAACACTACTGCACTGCCCTAAACCCTGAAACACCACCCCTCAGCACGACACCCTACACTGCCTGAACACCACTGCACTGCCCTAAACCCTGAAACACCACCCCAGCAGGACCCCCTACACTGCCCGAACACCACTGCACTAAACCCTGAAACACCACCCCCTGCACAACCCCCTACACTGCCGGAACACCACTGCACTGCCCTAAACCCTGAAACACCACCCCCAGCACGACCCCCTTTACTGCTCGAACACCACTGCACTGCCCCAAACCCTGAAACACCACCCCCAGCATGACCCCCTACACTGCCCGAACACCACTGCCCTAAACCCTGAAACACCACCCCTGCACGACCCCCTACACTGCCCAAACACCACTGCACTGCCCTAAACCCTGAAACACCACCCCTGCACGACCCCTACACTGCCCAAACACCACTGCACTGCCCTAAACCCTGAAACACCACCCCCAGCACGACCCCCTACACTGTCCGAACACCACTGCACTGCCCTAAACCACCACCCCCAGCACGACCCCCTACACTGCCTGAACATCACTGCACTGCCCTAAACCCTAGAACACTACCCCCAGCATGACCCCCTACACTACCCGAACACCACTGCACTACCCTAAACCCTAAAATACTCCTCCCAGAATGACCCCTACACTACCCGAACATGACTGCACTGCCCTAAACCCTAAAACACTCCCCCAGCACGACCCCCTACACTATCCGAACACCACTGCACTGCCCTAAACCCTAAAACACTCCCCCAGCACGACACCCTACACTACCTAAACACCACTGCACTGCCCTAAACCCTAAAACACTACCCCCGCATGACCCCTACACTACCCAAATACCAATGCACTACCCTAATCCCTAAAACACTACCCCGCACAACCCCTACACTACCCAAAGACCACTGCACTACCCTAAACCCTAAAATACTACCCCCCGCACGACCCCTACACTACCCAAAGACCACTGCACTACCCTAAACCCTAAAACACTACCCCCAGCACGACCCTCTTCACTACCTAAACACAACTGCACAATTTGTTACAGGCGTTGCAACGCAGGCCTGTGGTGCTTACTGGAAGTACCTGGTGGGCTAGTTGGGCCCCAGGGACTCTCAGGATTCAAGGTGACCTAATCCCCCAACTCAAAAACGCGCCACGGGGCGCGTTTGCACAGTGGTGAAGGGAGGGGCGGGGCCTCAGGTGACATGTGCGCAAACACACCCTGTGGTGCGTTTTAAGTTGGGGAGTTAATTCCCTTTGAATCCTGGGGGCCAACTAGCCCACCAGGTACCTTCAGTAAGCACAACAGAGTTGCGTTGCAGAGAGGTGAAAAAAGGTGCGTGGCCTCGGAACGCCTCTCTGCAACTCAGCTCTGTGGTCCTAACTGTAGGTACCTGGGGGGCTAGTTGGGCCCCAGGGACCCTCAGGATTCAAGGGGACTTAATCCCACAACTTAAAACGTGCCACTGGCTCTGGTTAGTCAGAGTCAGTTACCACCAGTACCCGTCTGAAAAAGTTGTGGGCACAGGATGATTTTGCAACAAGGCCTCTTTCTGCTCCTCTGTTGGTTCTTTCTGCACATCTTTTGCATCTTTCTGTGCGTTTTTCTTCTTTCTTCACATGTCCTACCTCTGTTGGCATAGTTAGAAACTAGCATTTAAAAACCTTTGAAATTCACTTAAAAATCATAGGTTTCAGGCACGTTATAGTTAGAAATTAGCATTTAAAAAACCTTTGAAATTCACTGAAAAAACCATAGGTTTCAGGCACGTTATAGTTAGAAATTAGCATTTAAAAAACCTTTGAAATTCACTGAAAAAACCATAGGTTTCAGGCACGTTATAGTTAGAAATTAGCATTTAAAAAACCTTTGAAATTCACTGAAAAAACCATAGGTTTTAGGGACAGTTATAGTTAGTTGGACATTGCACTCGTACAAAACCCGTGAAATTCCCCTGTTATAGTTAGTTCAGCTAACTATAACTCGCGCCCATAATGCACTGCTGATGACGTCACATATTACATCACTCATGACATGGTCAGTGACATCACTGATGACATCACTGCTGACATCTCAAATGACATCACTGATGACATCATCCATGTGATAATTTCATGCATCTTCTCACACCCTAATATAACTTTTGATACACCCACTCTAAATTACAGACTGCCATTCTCAAAACCATAGACACTCCAACACCAAAAACTACATACACACTCACTGATTCTTAGGTCTACACACACATCCACTCACTCACCTGTACAGTCACTCATACTTACAGTCACTCAGTACAGGACTATCATATGCACTCATACACCTATATAAACACACACACCGCCACTCATCCATAGAGGTACTCACACACCTAGTCAGTCATGCAAAAAATTAATCACACACCCATTTACTCACCTATACAGTTATACACACACCAGCTCACTTACTCATACAAATACTAGCACATTCTTACGCTCTTATACAATAACTGATACAAGCACACACGCATCCATACAGCCACTCTCACAATAACACACTCTCACTTATAGCCATTTAAATACTCTAACACACATATATACTGCCTTTTACATATGTAGTTACTCGCACATGTACCACGGAGATATAGATTCACTCACTAACACACCCATACACACACTCACCCACCCAAGCAGTCCATCACAGATGCACTCTTGAAATCATGCACCCAGTGAATCACCCACTCACACATCTATGTATAGAGTCACACACACCCCACCCACACAAACAGTCAGGCAGCCATACAGATACTCAGAGAACCAATCAATAACCCATATAGACACTCATGTAGCTATTCGCAAATCCATGCATCCACTTACACACCAACAAACAGACGGATACAGACATTCACACAGTTTAGTCACTAACCCATGCATTCAGTAAGATACGTTTAATCACTCACTTGTAGTCAGTCACTCACGTACTAAATCATCCATTCAGACACTTATACACCCACTCATTCTTCAATACGCCTTTCCCTATATATATTAAACATATTTAAACTTTACAGAAACACAGTCACTGGATGATGTCATCAGTGATGTCATTTGAGATGTCATCAGTGATGTCATCAGTGATGTCACTGACCATGTCATGAGTGATGTAATATGTGACGTCATCAGCAGTGCATTGCGGGGCGCGAGTTATAGTTAGCTGAACTAACTATAACAGGGGAATTTCACGGGTTTTGTACGAGTGCAATGTCCAACTAACTATAACTGTCCCTAAAACCTATGGTTTTTCAGTGAATATATATATATATATAATATACATATATTTATGTGTGTGTGTATATATATATATATACATACATATATAAAATATACATATATGTAAGTGTGTGTGTGTATATATATATATATATATATATATATATATATATATATATTTCTAGGTTTAATACTCTAATACTCACCTGTAAAGTTTATACCATGCATATGCCTTTACCATGCATGCCTTTACAATGAAAATGTAAGTATATTACAGGTAAGTATAAACCACATATATATATATATATATATATATATATATATATGATCAAGCCCATTGTGGTGGGCGAAACACGTCATCTCATCATGTCAGAAATAAAGAAAATTTAGCAGAGCACAGATTTTGGAGTCTGTGTCCTGTGTTTGCGAGGAAGCGCATTGGGAATAAACTTTTAACATATATATATATATATATACACACACATATATACTCACCCACACCTGCTTCGTCATAAAAAAACAGGTACCGACACAGCGGGGATCATGAGTCTTGAATTTTATTGCAGAAGGCTCAGGCGTGTTTCGGCAGTTCTCACTACCTTGCTCACACAACATAGACGCCATTTTGTCTTACATTTTAAACTGCTGCGTGTTACATTCACAGAGGCATAGTCATAGTAGAAACACTCTGCTTTCCATTCAACATTTAGAGAAAAGTGCTCTCCGTACATATCACACAGGTGACCAAAAATACTGAATGAAAATATATACAAGTAGAACATATACAACTAATAGTGCATTGTAAAAATAAATATAAATACATGATCAAGTCTTGTAATCATCAATTTTGAAATTGATCGGTTCAACTCATTCTCTGTGACATTCTATTGACTTAATTCATTGGCTTAATTCATTCCAATGTGCTCAGCTCAAAATACACATTAAATACACAGTATCCTTTTCCCCAAGTGGGTACAGACAGAAGAATTAAATGTGATATATAGAACTCTCAAAAACAATCAACTATCTAAGCAGCTAAAGGGGAAAGACAGTTAATTATTATCATCAAATGGTACATCATAATTTGTGAAATTATATATATATATATATATATAGTTGTTGTCATACCATTAAAATCACCGTTTTGCAAAATTGGGAGTCCGCGGCATGCTGTTTCTTGGATGAGTGATCAGCGTTGTTTGGATTTATTGGGACTCGCCACCCCGCCGCGGAACGCCGTCGCTGGAAAGCTTGAGTAAGAGCCAACTTTTGCTGTGGGATATATATATATATATATATATATATATATATCAAGATGTTTCAGGGCACCACCACAGAAAAACACAGTGTCAAGGTCCATTGTTCTGATGGGTCCTTTTAAATTGTGTTCAACAGCATGCAGCAAAAAGTACATAAAGACAAAGCGGATGATTCCATATTGTTTATTCCAAAGTCCAATAAAGCAACAGCCGACACGTGTTTCATCGTGAGACGACTTTTTCAAGGCTTATGATATTAAGTTATAAGAATTCGTCAAAGGCGCAATATGCGATTCATTCTTTTAGTGGTAAAACCACAGTCAAGAATGTGTCTTTGGACGAACGTAAGTCTCAAGAGCAAGAAAAAGATCTCTTATCTCCGAGGTAGAGTCTAACAAAATATAAACCAGGACCTCGATGAGCCTCTATCACTTGGCACAAAACACACGTCTCCTATTTCAGAGATGATGTGCAGACCATAACAATCAGGACCTTGATACGTCACTAGTACGTTAAAGTCGCTGCAGGTCGTCCACCCCGATGCGCGGTAAAGGGTTTATACTTACCTATAAAATGCTTACATTTTCGTTGTAAAAGCATGCTCTTAAAAAACGCATACCTTGTAATAACGGCGTTGTAAAGGCATGCCTGGTAATGGCATGTATGGTTCCGTCATACAACCGAGAAGTTTAGTTGTAGTAAAACTTTGGGGCCCGGTTTGGACATACTCAGCTGAGAGTGGGTAATTGATAGCCCTGTCCAATAGGGGAAGCCTCGTGCATGGCTGTCAGAGTCTTGAGTGTGAGAACACAGACCTCATTCTTAATTAGAGGGCCACCACAGTACGAAGGGATGTAGGTAAAATGGTGTGTGGTTCTGAAAATATTTGAAATGGCGGCGTCCTGTAGGCCAGTTATGTAATACAGGAGGGCTGAGTCCGATCCAAGATTGCCGCCACCAGTGGAAAGGGGTCTCTCTCAGGTATTATGATGACCATATGCCCCAAACTGTAGAGCAACGGGGAAGTCTGGCCAGGATCCCATAAGTGAAGACAGTACCTGTTCGTCCTCCACCCTGCTCTGGTGCTGCTGAAAGCCATAAAGCCGTAGAGGGTACATTCATAGGCAGCAGGTCACAATGCTGCTTACTGGTCAGAGAGTGAAAAAGACCAGTAGCACCAGCACCCAGCACAGTCAAAGACCCCAGCAGCCAGGGCTTATGCCAAAGTGTATCTCAGCCCCACCCTCTAAAGCGAATTAAAAAAAAAACACTCATCAGTAAGATACAGCATAACAACAGCAGCAGATGGTGCTGTGTTGCAGATGAAGAGTACCTAGTCAAACATCTGATATACAGCCAGGATCCGACTTTGTACTACTTAGACATGCGTACATTACTTCATATAGAGGCTATTATAGAAAAAGAACTGCTACCAGGTACTGGTTTACAAATGGCAACACCTTTAACAGTGAAGTTGTTAACAATGTTGCATTTTATGCCACTAGCTCGTCTTAAAATACTATAAGCACGGCATATAGTTTAGGCCAATGAACATTCTCCAACATCCACAAATTAGTCAAGGATTTTCTGTTCATGAGCACATTATTGCCCCCAACAACAACATTGCATTGAATGCAGCGATGAACCGAAAGCTACAACCAGTGCTTAATTTGCAAAAAAATTAAAATAAAGATGTGCTAGGTCACAAAGATTCTTGTTGATGCTGCCGAATGTTCGAATAGCCAAGTACCAAGGCTGTCTACTCTTAAGTCCACCTCATGTCTCATTCAACACCAGGCGCAGCTCCTACGTAATGACGGACGAGCGTCGCCCCACTACTCAGAGCCAGCAGATGAAAAATATAATGGGAATAAAACAATTTTATTATCATTTTATTTTTCCCTGACTACTGAGCCGATGTGAGTCTAGGGCAGGGCGGGGCCAGGCCATGGCAGAGAGGAGGAGTGGTGGGCACTGTAAGTGCTCATGTCGGTTTGGCCAGCCATCTTAGGATGGCCAGACTGACATGTGCACTTCGATTTCTCCAACCCAGCTGTGTTGCACAGCCGGGTGGAGAAAGTGCCTGAGATAGAGTCAGACCAGCCCGCTCAGGCCAATCCCGGGGCTTCTCTCATGCTACGTATAGCATTAGAGCAGTGTCTGGATTGGGTGGGGTGCCTGTGCTGCGTGGCCCATGGAGAATAGCACTGAGGTGGCCGGCTGCGTCAGCAGCAGGTGAGTCTTTTTTTTCTTCAATATATTATTATTCCCCTAACACTCCAAACCCCAAACCCCCCCACCCCCCACCTGCAGCCTCACCACCCTAGACTTCCTGTCACTAGCTCTTGCAGGTTCTATTTCTTCCTGCTTTCTCCGTTTGTCACTGTTTTCCCGTCTTTGGCTTCCTGCTTCTTTCCTTCTTGTCTGCCTTTCTCTCTCTTGTTCTGGGTAAACGTCTAATGATGAAAAATAAGTGTCAGTCCCGAAAAATGAGTGCCTGTAGGCCCCTCCTGCAACCACCGAGTCAAATTAAACACTGGCTACACCACTGGGGATTCCGAGCACACTGAGAGTTAATAATTGTAACCATCTTCCCCTTGCATTGTGTTACCAAATGCCAATGAGCAGGCCCTACGGAGTAACAAAATACAGTGCACCATCAGTCTGCTCTTAGAATTTCAAACAGACATTTTCACACCCATTGCAGCACACCACTTCTAAAGATCAATGGGTGGTGCAATGATTCTCAGAAACATTTGAATGCCCTAAACAATCGAGACATAACACCCCAGTTGGATTTGGCTCCTTAATAAATACACTACATAGCTCCAGCCTCCCGAGCTGTTGTCAGTAGTTAATTGTGATTTAGTTGGCAACCTTATTGCAATATTTGTGAAATTGAATTAGTAGGTTATGGCATGATTGATAGCAAAGTAGTGTACGTTGAGTTCTTAACTACAAAGTTTAAGGTAACTGTCATTGCCATGGTGGTAGACCCTCTGTGAGCTCCACAAAGACATGCAAAAATGGAAAAAGAAAGAACAATTATCCTACTGAAAGGCCTATCCTATTGTCTAGCATGTAGAAGCATACCTCGTGTATCCCCAAGGAAAGGTATGCAACATTGTGACGATGTGCTGCATGTTCCACATCCTGGTGGTAAAGTGCAGGATATTAATGGAAGCGAACACAGACCGGCCCAATGATTAGCATGAAATAGTCATTTGGCATGTCCCACAGGAGGAAGTTGTTGCTTGTGCTCCACTAAGGGGTAACATCTTCATGCATTGTTTCTGGTTGGTATTTGCAAAATAGTATAATGATTTAATGATATGACAAAAGAAGAAATTTGTGGTGAAAAAATTGAACATGATTTGTTAGTGAGGCACTCTAAAAACGAATGCCCTCTTAGTTACTATTCTCGTGCAGCATCACCCCACATCTGTCCTAACCCCGTCAAAGAGTGTTCAGTAGTACTCTGCTGGACTAAGTGCATGCAGCTTTCCTTGCACTCCGCCTGGTCAGGGAAATTAGTTTCTAAAAGGAGTAAACAGTCGCAGCTCCTGGAGGGAGTGCTGCGGGGTGGTGGGAGAGGGGTAGTAAACTCCGGCATACGGCCGAACGGAGTTAAGTACATAAATAAATAAATAAAACGAATTACATTGCGCGCGCTGCAACGCTAAATGGCGATGCGGCGCGCGCAATGTAATTCGTTTTATTTATTTATTTATGTACTTAACTCCATTCGACCGTATGCCGGAGTTTACTACCCCCACCCTGCCCCTCCCCACCCCACCGCCCCGCAGCACTCCCTCCAGGAGCCGCGACTGAACAACATAATACCCAAGGGCCCCGGCAGTCGCGGCTCCTGGAGGGAGTGCTGCGGGCGGTGGGGCAGAGCGGGGGAGGGGCTGGTTGGGGGTAGTAAACTCCGGCATACATCCGAATGGAGTTAAGTACATAAATAAATAAATAAAACGAATTACATTGCGCGCGCCGCATCGCCATTTGGCATTGCAGCGCGCCGTATGCCGGAGTTTACTACCTCCCACCCCACCCTACCCCTCCCCCGCCCCGCCCCACAGCACTCCCTCCAGGAGCCGGGACTGGGCCCGGTGCCGTTACACCTCCTGCACTAAAGATGACTACATCCCTGCTTTATTTGTCATACAGTGGCCACGCCCTCGGCATGCAGCTACAACGGTTTGGCCCATTGCCCTTGCCAGCCCTGGCAATGACAGTACCAACACAACTACGAACCCTCACGCTCCTCACAAGTGTGACAATTCAGAATATTCCGGGCCCCCAAAGCTATACAATTGGCCTGGGTGGTAGGTATTAGTCATTTTAATCTATATTTAATTAATAAACAACTGTTGTTCTGCTTGTCTCTAAATTAGACAAACAGCGCCACCATGTGGCAGACTGACATAAGTGTGGTGGTTGTTAATTAAGTGCTAGTGCCGAGCACTGGAAACCATCGGCTCAAATTAAGCACTGAATATGTTGTAGGAGAGAACAGGTAGATCACCAGGGCCAAGAGCGCTCTCTGCTGGAAAACATTCAAGTGTAAGAGAACTGTTTCTTGTTACCTGCCAAGAGGTGGGAAATGGATAACAGGGATTTAGAAAATAAAAAGGAGGAATACATTTCTCACATACCGATCTGGAGTTAAAGTAGTGTTAGGTGGTTGAAAGGCAAAATACCATGTTTTATTCTTGAAGGGACGAGCCTAACAGGGGCAACAGGCATGTGTGCAGTCCTGCCCCGTGATAAAAAAACAAAACACATGAAAGATGCGGACGCCTTTGTCACTTGCTACATCTTCCTCCTTTCTGGGATACTACTGATGAAAATTGGTTGTGATTTCAAATTCATTCAGACATATTGGCAGAAACATGCCTTTTTCTAAATCCATTCACCCATTTGTAGGACACATTAGCTGGGCCTTGAATCCTCCAAATCATGCGCAGAGGTATTTGGCATGCATGACTAGGAAGCCATGGTTGGAATGTCTGTTGCAGAATAAATATGTAGCAAGAATACTAGTAATGACTCCAGTTACACCTGTAAATTACTATGACCTTCATACATAAAAGTATGGTTCTGCTGGAATTACTCTAAACATTATTTGTCGGCTTACAGGTAGTCTGCTTCAAAAACAGTCCTGACCTAAACATATTAATTGGTGCAGTTATATTGAAAAAACACAGACAGACTATGCAGGGATTTCACTTTTCAAGTTGTATATTTGTTTGGCAGTAGTTAAATTCACAACATACACAAAACTTCATCAAAACAAGGTGCTGCGTGCGCAGTGTGAAATATGATTGTGCAAACAGTGTGTGTGAAAAGCATAAGAACACAATGATGAATTTGATGATATTTTCATTCATCAGTCCACTCAAATGAAATGTACATTTGCCTTGGTGCCGGATTGATTTCAAGAGTCCAGGAGTACGACATCCAGCCCTTAGGGTGGTGCCGACTTTATATTGCGTTGATGTTTTGACCCCAAAGGTTCAGCGTGATCTTTTGTCATCAAACGGGGTCTTCCTCAGGACACCCTAGCGCCAGGAGTGTGTTCTAGGCAGACAATCGTCTTAAAAAGTTGCCAATGCTTCCACTAAAAATTTTCCAAATGGTTGCCAATATAGAGATTGCAGTGATTCCTTAGGGTTTAAACGAGTTAAATCCAATAACTTAAAAGCATATCCACAATGCCTCCAAAGATTGCTACCACGTGCTGCAATTGCCTGCTTCTCTGCCAGAAAAGAGCCTTGGTTTATACAAGACATACTTCTCCTTTACACACACACACACCTGAAGTTCAAGGTACGAGTCAAAGGCCCACTCTTGGAAGCTTTTACCATACATAGAGGGGTGCTTAGACAAAATATTGAGTTGTAAATATTGTGGGACATAAATATGATGAAACAATTGCTATTATAGTTCAAACACTGCAGCCCATCTGGTCTTCAATCTTCAAAAGGGTACCTCTACCTCACCTTTCCTTGCCAAACTGCATTGGCTCCCAGTCTGCAAAAGCATCACCTTTAAAGCACTCACTTTAGCACACTGTGCTCTACAAAATTCAGCCCCCATCTACCTGAACAAAAGAATCAAAAAGTGCCAGCCTAGCAGAAATCTGGGGTCTAGTAAGGCTCACTTGATATCCACCCCTCCCGTTTCAAAAGAACCAGACGTGGCAGTGCCTCTTTCCTAGTACAGACCGCCAAAATATGGAACCTTCTCCCACTACAGCTCAGAAGCATAGAAAATAAAACTGCCTTCCTCAAATCCCTTAAAGACCCATCTTTTCAGTCAGTAATGCCCTCTCCCCTCCTCCCAACGTTACTGAAGCTACAGCGCCAGAACACAATTTCTGAGTAGCTGTTGGGCTATTCAAATATCATCATTCACTCATTCAATAGAGTGGGACAATCATTGTCACGAATATATTTTTTGCTGCATATTTTCACGAATGTTGTTTTTAATATCGTTATCTTTAAAGTAGTTGTAAAAATATAATTTAACTAATTTAATATGTTTTCGTTAATACATACATTTTAGGTATTAGTATTGTATGTCTAACTGTTAAGTTTTTAAAATATAGTTTGTCAAAGTGTTTTAGTAAATAATTTTTAAATTAAAATAATATTTTATACTGTAGTGGTGGGTTAAGTTTGTATAGTAATATGGTGAGAAGATAAATAAATAAAAAATAATTTACATGTAATGGTAACTAGTTTCCTATTGTAAATAAATGGATTGATTTCTAATTATGTAAATTGTTTAATTGTTATTTTATTTAGTTTAATTTGGTAATTTTAATGTATATTTTTTATTTATTATGAGTAATAGTAAGTTACATTTCAGTAGTGGGTTTATAGGTTTGTAGGGTAAATGGGTCTGAAGCTAACTAAATTATAAATAATTTCAAGGTCAAGGAAAGCTTTATTTGATTGCCATATCAAACAATCCTAAAAGCACATAAAATAAGACAACAATTATTTCATGAATTAAGATACCAAAACGAATAAATAAAAAAAAATATATATATATATATATATATATATTATCTATAGATAATGTTAAATTTTTGAACGCTATGAAATTGATCATGTTTCAAGTTACAGATAAAAAATAATTAAATAAACATACGTTTCCTTTGACTCAAGACTCGTTTAAAAAAAGTTACAATCCTAAAAACACTGTGCTCATTGTCCAAAAGTTGTAATGCAAGGAGAGCCGGTCGACATTGCCGGAGCCCCAGCGACTTCAGAACCAGTAGTAAGCAGACTTTCCTCGCATCATAGTAAAATTTACAGAAAAGAACAACATGCATCGTAGACTGTGCTGAATGATTATAGCAAGGACACATATCAAGATCTTGAGCCCAATCGTTCATTTTAGGTAGGGTAATGAGTCTGTGAAAAACCCCCAGCCTGAATCTAGTCAATAAAAATCTATCAAAAACACGTGGCACAAAAGTTAAATAGGGTTGAATATTAAAAGTAGTTAAAATCAACTGATTATACATAACGGTCGGCTTTGTGATCTCTGAAGACACTCTAATAGTATCCAGTAGCCGAAGAGCCTCTTTTTTTAAGTCCTTCCCCGTTATATCAATGCTTCTTGGATTGGTAAAATATTCTATGTGACCTAGGTCTTGTAAGAAATTCCTGACATATCTCACCCATGGGATCTTTAGGGCCCCTTCCAATTTCAAGGTATCTGTAAGGATATCACGATTTAACTTTGTTTCTTCTCTAGTCCAGAGCCTGTGCCATAAAAGAACAGGCTCTAGTTTTATTAAATCAGAAATGAAGGGGAGACCCAACTCTGCGTGACAGATAAGCGATGATGTACTATTCGGGACAGATAAAATGTATCTTAAAAAGAATTTTCCGCCCGTTGAATTGGGAGCAAATCAGCGAAACCCCAGACCCCCACCCCATAAATCGCAGTGGAGACACACTTTGCTTTGTAGATTTTAATCAACTCTACTGGTGGTCTCCTACCCAGTTTTTTAGCAAAATTGGTGCAGGCGTTTATTGATCTTAATAGAGCTAGTTTTTTTGCTGAAACTGCTTGTGCCCAAGTATCGTTTTGGTCAAAGAGAATTCCGAGATACGAAAATCTCTTAGTGACCCCAACCTTCTGTCCTGTCACAAACATGTCCTTAGACCTCTTGATACCGTGGCCACAGCGCATGAAGAAAGTCTTTGAGGTAGTCACTCTTAATCTGTAGGCCTACTTGTGTGCGGGACATCAATACCGCGTCATCTGCGTATAAAAGAGCTGGTATCGAACGTCCAGCTACTTGAGGAAAATCTTGATTATCTTTCAGGAGTGCCTCGCCCAGACCATTAATATAAAGGTTGAAAAGAAAAGGGGCCAGGACACATCCTTGCCTGACCCCTCTCCTTATTGGAAACGGGGCCGAGCACTCACCGTTTAAGCCACAGCGTACACGAGCCTTCGCATCAGTATAAAAACACTTAAGAAAATAAATAATCTGAACATCAACCCCCATAACTTCTAGTGTTGACCAGAGTTTGCTGTGAATCACACAGTCAAAGGCTGCTGTGAGGTCCACAAACGCTAAGAACAACTTTTCCTGCTTCGCCCGAGTGTATTTCCCCACTAAAATTGATAAATTTAAACTCTGCTCTACCGTCCCCAAACCTGCACGAAAACCATATTGTAAGTCGGACATGACCGCATTGTTCTCTGCCCAATCCTGTAGACGTTCTAATAATATGCGTCCTACTATTTTTGTCATAGCATCCAATAAAGAGATAGGTCTATAACATCCTGGATCCTGCCGGTCCCCCTTTTTAAAAATTGGATCTATAGTGGATTCCACCCAGGTAGACAAAAAAGGTGTACGAGAACTAGCGGCAATTACCTGGATGATTATTGGCCCCCACAGTGAAGTGTTTGACTTATATAGATCTGCGGGTACCCCGTCTTGGCCGGGAGCCTTACCACCCTGACTTGCAGAGAGTGCCCGGTTCACTTCATCCAAGGTGAACTGCAAATCTAAGTGATGGAGCGATGGAACCAAAATGTGCTCCTCTTCAGTGTTGCTACCCATCACATCAAGATTGGCCTCACCATTATATAATTTGGAAAAGTGTTTAATCCATTGTTCTTCAGTAATGGCAATTTCAATAGACGGTCCTCCTTCATTGGTCAAAAAAGGCGCTTTAACCGCCTTCCAGAACGCCGAGCTATCTTTCTGTGTCGAGGCCTTGTGCAAGGCCTCCCAGGCCTCATTTTTCAAAGTAATTTTCCTGTTTCTAATGGCTCGCTTATAATCCATTCTAGCCTGCCTCACTCTGTCCAGGTTTCTGGGAGTCTCATGTAAAACATTTTTTAGCTTAGAATATGCTAAAGTACACCCAGAATCAAACCATCCACGTGATTGACCATTACTGCATTTTCGCATCAACAAAGATTCTCTTACTGTATTAGTTATCAACTGAAAAGAAGATAAAATAATGTCTGGGGTAGCTGTTTCACTCAGACGTATCTCAAAGGCGAGATTACATTTATCAACCACAGCCTTAGTTATCGCTTCTGAATCTACCATTGACCAGCGTAAAGAGTATCCATTTGTTCTCCCAATGGCTATATTTTCTAACATCTGGTCATCTTTATCTGGACTGGTATGTTCAGTGGATGTTAGTAAAGCAGAGAGACACAGGGGAAAATGATCACTCAGAGAGTTGTCACCGACGGCAAATGAGTGAAGGCTATGCGCATAACTGTTCGACATTAGAATATAATCTATTTTAGAGTATAAGCCCCTGCCATTGAAAGTCCAGGGCATAGGGGCAGGCAATGGGCATAGTTCATTCACAAAACCCGAATCAAAACTGTAGATTAATTCATTAAACAGCTCTCCCAGCACAGAGTGCCGAAAATGGGAATTACTTGTCTCTTCTTCATTTAAGAGACCACATGAGTTATCACCTGCATTGGGGCACAGTGCACAATTAAAATCCCCTGCCAGGATTAACATTGTATCTTTGGACTTATTATTGCAAACAGACTTCAAATCCCTAGTCATTTTTTTGACAGTGGCCGCAGATTTATCTGGAGGAATATTATTATAAAAGTTAGCTAAAGCAATACAATGTTTCCCATATACATGAATAACAATCATTTGATAATAGATTTCATTTACAGGCATCGTTATCTTTTTTACCTTTAGACTACTCGATATGTACGTACATACCCCACCCTTAGCCCTTCCGCTCATCTCATTTACGGCTGACGTGTGGTACGTCCTATACCCATTCAAATGATACACTTCATTAGACCATGTTTCCTGGAAACATAATATCTTAAATTTTAATATAAAATCCCACCACATAGGATTATTTAACTTGGAACGTATACCAGAAATATTCCACGAGACAATATTACAAAGTGCTGTATTAATAATAGGCACAGCTTTAGTTATAGCCACTTTACTGGATGGCACCCCGTCTATATTTTTGCTTGCATGTTCTATACCTAGATGTCTAGGGGTTCAATTGGGGCATCCAAGTTCGAGTTAGTTATGCCTGAACCTACTTCCCTCAGCTCCCTAGAAGCAGGAGAGGGCAAGCATTTGTCTCTCTCTATGTGAGCCAGGCCAGAGTTACTATTCTGTAGACTAACATGGTCGCCCCTTTCATCAAGCAGGCCAGAATTATGAGTGGGGTGTCCAGCAGTCCCTGGGGTCAGTCAGTCTATCTCTTCAAGTGGGTTCAAGATATCAAATCGGTAACTCACTGGAACCAAATATCTAGGCGGCCTTCTCCCTGTGTGATTCACCTCCACAGGTGAGTACCAACGAGGTCTGGGGGGTTGATAAAAAAAAGCCTAGTGGTAATATGTTTATGTCCTGAGCATTGACAAACCGATTACCTCCCCTATCCAGAATTGTCTGCACTAAAATGGGTGAGCTGAAAGTTAACACTACACAGTCTCCCCCTAGGGATTTTTCTGAATTGCCCACCCACCCTATTCTCCGGGCCATTTTGAATTCTGAAAAAAGAATATTATTTATACCAGTCTTTGTACTTAAAAAGTGCAACGACTTATTCCTTAGGGTAGACCAATGTTCAAAAGCATTATGTGGTAGAGATGGAACGTTTGCCAGGACAACTGTGTAAGGAGTTGCTTCTGGCGGCAGGTGTAGATTTCGTAATGAGTTGGTAAAATTTCCCTTATTGAATTTCTGATGCTCTTAAGTGTTTAAGCCTCTCCCTCCTTCCACATGTGTAGTATTCTTTATAGTACCCAGTGGGCCATCTGCTCTATTGACACATGGCATATTAAGGTCAACTCTACATTGTGAGTGACCTTGATGGCCTACTGGGTGGGGTCCTACTTTAGGGGGTGGATGCCCAGTCCGAGTAGGGGGATTAGCTATACTATAGATAGTGTTAGTTAGAGTAGTTAAATTAGTAGTTGAGTTTTGGGCCATCCCGTTAGTAAAGCTACTTCCAGCTTGATCGGCCCTCTTGTCCATCCCCCTGTTACGTATCATATCAGATCCTATGCTTTGACAGGTGGCCAATTGGACTGGCGGTTTACTACTAACATCCTCCTCCAGCTTAGTTAGCCTAGATTCTACCAAGGTTATTTTTTGTAATATTGGGTCCAATAATACTGACACCAAAGTCTCTAATCTGCCCCAGTAACCTTCCTCTTGTCCACAATCAGATATCCTCTCTATTACAGTATATGAAGCAGATGTGGAGGGCCCCTTGTCAAGATCTCTATCATTGGTGGAGGGTCTAGGCTTCCTCCCAGTTAATTTTGGGCCAATTTTAGTCTGTTTCTGAGGTCCTCGACCCTTCCTTTTTTTGGGTAGGGGTTCGTTGATAATTTCATGACTTAC
Organism: Calotriton arnoldi; assembly: GCA_963921515.1. Taxonomy (NCBI): domain Eukaryota; kingdom Metazoa; phylum Chordata; class Amphibia; order Caudata; family Salamandridae; genus Calotriton; species Calotriton arnoldi. Next base: position 385,964 of record CAWUFW010005554.1, on the reverse strand, counting down.
TATGGCTTTCCAACCTCTAGTGATTACATTAGGGCTATCGGATCTGCATTCTAGTTCAGAGGATATAGGAGAGGCTATTTCTGTCTCTGACTCTATATGTTGCATTGAACTAATTCGGGGAGAGGACATTTCATGACTACTTAGCGTAAGAGGCTCTGCAGAAGCGGGAGCAGATCTAGTCTGTGAGGGCAAGGGCTCTAAAGATAATCTGCGTTCCGTAAATTTAATCTCATGGATAAGTGCTGACTCCGCCCTCAATAAAAAAGCGTCAAGTGTCCCAGCGACACCTTGTCCTACACCTAATTTTCACTTACTCATAGTAAAAGTACAGAGACAATAACAGGGGAGAAAACAAATTAAAGATAGTACTTCACCACAAAGTTGTAAATTGTCCCGGAAGCAAAGTTTTTAGGGAGTTGGCCCAGCCCGGCCTCATTCGCTGCGGGAGCCCTGGCCTTGCTTTAAGCGCCTCCTGGCGCGTCTGGTGACCGGTGCGGCGAGCGCGCCGCTTAGGCTGCCGGGAAATGGAGTCCTCTCCGCTCGTAGCTCCTGTGTCAGGCGTGGACGGCAAAGGAAACCGAGTTCAAGCACTGATGGGCGCCCCGGTGAACAAAGCAGCAGCAGGTAAATACAAAGAGAGCTCCCGCGCTGCGGGAGCCCTGGCCTTGCTTTAAGCGCCTCCTGGCGCGTCTGGTGACCGGTGCGGTGAGCGAGCCGCTTAGGCTGCCAGGAAATGGAGTCCTCTCCGCTCATGGCTCCTGGGTCAGGCGGGACGGCAAAGGAAACCGAGTTCAAGCACTGATGGGCGCCCCGGTGAACAAAGCAGCAGCAGGTAAATACAAAGAGAGCTCCCGTGCTGCGGGAGCCCTGTCCTTGCTTTAAGCGCCTCCTGGCGCGTCTGGTGACCGGTGCGGCGAGCGCGCCGCTTAGGCTGCCGGGAAATGGAGTCCTCTCCGCTCGTGGCTCCTGGGTCAGGCGTGGACGGCAAAGGAAACCAAGTTCAAGCACTGATGGGCGCCCTGGTGAACAAAGCAGCAGCAGGTAAATACAAAGAGAGCTCCTGCGCTGCGGGAGCCCTGGCCTTGCTTTAAGCGCCTCCTGGCGCGTCTGGTGACCGGTGCGGAGAGCGCGCCGCTTAGGCTGCCGGGAAATGGAGTCCTCTCCGCTCGTGGCTCCTGGGTCAGGCGTGGACGGCAAAGGAAACCGAGTTCAAGCACTGATGGGCGCCCCGGTGAACAAAGCAGCAGCAGGCAAATACAAAGAGAGCTTCAATTTAATGGTAATTAGTTTTTATTGTTAAAATAATTATTTAACTGACTTAACTATGTAAATTGTTTAATTGTGATGGTATCTTTTTTAGTTTAATTTGATCATTTTAGTGTGTATTTTAATTTTATTATTAGTAACAGTAATCTATATTTAGCAGCGTGTTGTTGGGTTTGGGAAGTTAACTAAAATAAAATCTTTTTAAATTCAATATTAACTTATTTATGCTATTTAAATATTATTTGACCATTAATTTTGTAAATTACTTACTTTTTTAATTGTTGTTAAATTTTAGTAGTGTTATATTTCTTTTAATATATATTTTTATATATTTCTTGTGCATTTAGTTTTTTATAGTGTGTTATGTTTTGTGTAGGGAAATGAGGTGGGAATATATTAAAGGTCTACTATTTTTCATATTAATTGTTATTTATATTTAATCGATTAATTGATAATTATGCATAATTTTACTGGTGTACTTATGATAATTATTTGTTTTATTTGAATTCCTAATTAATTTAATGGTAAGTGTTTTGGATATATTGTTTGTGGAATGGTTTTGGTTGTTAAATGTTATTTATTTTTTTAAGTATTAAATTAAATTAAGTAGTTTGGTACTAGTTTTAAAAGTGTGTAATTTATTTTTAGGCAAGCCAATGTTATGATATGTAATTTCATTTTTTATTTTTTGTTATTTTATATTTTCTTTTTTTAAATATATTTCGAAAATAGAAGTATTTTTATGTTATATTAGCTATTGAAATATTTGTAGGACTTGTATTCCTATATGTAATCCCTTTGAAGTCCAACACTTTCTCTACCGTTGCTTATAGTGAGTGGGAATAGTAAATCTATTGCCTCCGAAAGCCACCACTTTCCCTACTGTTGCATAGACTTCAAGGGCAATAGTAAATGTAACATCAAACACACAAAAGGTGACGAGAGGATGCTTGCAATAACTCTAACCACTGATAATCGCTCAGGGTAACATTCCAACCCATCTTTCTTTTGCCCACCATGCCACTTCAGATTGGACCCAGCTAGATAAGACCCAGCTAGAGATTTTTGACCTTTGGTCTTGAAGTTTGCCACCAAAGGCCTATCTGGGTGTTGACATAATAATGGAAGACAGCCAATGCTGGAGTAAGTATGTGCTTCCCTTACTAGATAAATTACTAAATGACTTGTTATTTTGGTCCCACCACCCTCTGTCGCTGATAGGTTGGACAGCCATAAATAAGATGGTCCACCTCCTGAAACTCCAGTACAACCTCCAGAACTACCTGTACAAATTCCCTCAAGATATCTTTCCATGTCTTAACTCCTGCCTGCGAAAGCTTGTTTGAAATGGGGCATCTCCAGAATTGAAATGAGTAAATGCTTTAAGTTCTCATTTGATGGTGGTCTAGGTGCTGCTAACATTGTTTTGTGCTATATCGTTCCCAACCAAATGTTGTAAATGAAAGGGTCTTTGGCTCCAGCTTTTACCTCTATATGTAGCTGAGAGATGGGCAATGGGGACATCAACTAGACTTGCTATATGGTGGACTGGTCCCGCAGGACCTCCCTGTGCTATCATTGTGCGACTCAGGTTATGGCAGGAAGCTCTCCAAACCATGGTTTGGCAGGGTACACTCAGGAAAGAGACCGCATTGAGAACAGGCACCATGTTGAGTAAGGTACTTAGCCTACAGGGATTTAACAGTTGGGATAATATTGGGCTCTCCAAATTAAGAGATATTAATTTGCACAACACACTAGGCTCCTTCATTAATTTGATATGCAAAAACACCAATTCGTCAGATACTTACAACTCCGCCACAACTTAACGCCCCTGGGAGACAGATGTTGACTCATTCACATATGAAGAATAGCAAGCTGCACTCATGGCCCTAAAAGAAGCTACAATTGAAACCCAGTTCCGCATGATTCAGTTTAAATATATGCATAGAACCTACCTCTCACTTGAGAAACGTTCACACTATGGGTAGGACTCCTCCTCAGAATATGGGCGACTTCATGCACGTGATCTGGCTATGTCGGAAGCTTCGACCCCTCTAGTTTGGAGTGGGGAAAACCTTAGGGGAGGGTGCTTGGATGGCAAATAGGGCTCAACACGAAACTGGCATTACTTAATACCCTGTGTGGGTTAGAAGCCAATAGATATGCATTAGCCTTCATACACATATGCTTCTTTACTCCAAAGAGAGACATCATGAAGAAATGGTGGACTTCAGTCTATCTGATTTAGAAAGCTAGGCGTGGGGATAGATCTCTGCATGGCCCTAGAAATCCAATTTTAGAACTAGGAGCAGCCCAAGAAATATCATGAAATATAGGGCGAGTGGATCTGTCTTGGCGTATCATTCCGTGAGGGGAGCAGACAGATATGCTTAAGATATCCTCTGTCTCAGTTATCCTTCTTACTTTATGTCCATGTGTAACTGACACTTGCCGAGGGTGCTGTGTTTATGTAAAATGTCAATAAAATCGGGTTATTAAAAAAAAATAAAGCAAGACTACGTGCAATACTTTGCAATAAGCTTCTAAGATGCCATGTAATTATGAAAATGTGCTTTCCTTCGCATGTGTCTACAGGGACTATAATGAAGGACAGAAAATAAATGCTAAATTGTCAGGCTGAGAGCAGGAAGTGTTGTGGATGCCAAAATAACACATAAGGACCACCTTTTTGTCTCAAGTGCAAACCAGACACAAATGAAGGGAAAACGTGAGATATGGAACAAAAAATGCTTGCGTCTACAACAGTCCAAAGGAATAAGGAAGGCTGCACAAAACTGTGGCATTATTTGAAAAGATGCATTAAGGACAAAGTAATGATAGCCAAAGAAGACAGCAGGGGCACAGCGGGCAGCACCCATTGACCTGGAATGTACTGCCATCCAAGATATTATGTAGTAAACTCACCACTGCATGAATGGATACTTAATCACTTGTTACGCAGACGATTTCCTGAGCTGTCACTCTAAGCAGACCCAAGTGTCAGCCACTCTCAGGCACCCGCAGCAGTCACAGGCAGGCAGAAACTTGAATGATGTATAAAATCAACTTATACATTATTTCACAATTTGTTTAAAATAATAACTCGTTAAGGTCTTGGGCATTCCCGCTAATCATAGTATAATGATTTGGCTACAATTAAATTATTTCCTTTCATTTATTTAAAACGTCTGCAATCTATCCTGGAAATGAAACTCAATAAACTACAAGAAAACCGATTTGTGGAACAACCAATTAACACGCTGCACTCATTACTTTGAAAAGCAATACAATAAGTAAACCAGAGACTCATTGGGGCCTACTCACAAAGGTAAATTTACACATGTATTTTTACTCAGTGGAAATTTACTTTTACGTCTAGGAGTAATTTTACTACTTTTTGCCATTTCTGAATGAAAAGTTACTCCTATGTGTAGACTTACTTATCTTCACCCGATCAGTCTAGTGGGTGGAGTATGCATAAATGTAATTTACGACGGTAAAGTTAGTACTAGTAACTTTACAACAGTATTTTATGTCCACCTAACTGGTGGGTGGGAGACCGCCACCTGACCTCCGATTGGACGGGACTAGGATAATTACATACACGATTACCAAATTACACACACTTGACACCTATTCTTTTCCAACAATATAAATATAGCCCATATCGTAGGCTCAAGCTTTTTTTGTCACAATTCGCTCCTTGCACTCTAGTGCCCACCACCAGGGGGCCGAATTGTGGGACTTTCCAGTGTTTTAATAAGTTTCCGAACCCTCCCCTCCATTTATATACTGACTTCCAGCCATTTGGATGCCATTTGGAAATTGCCATTGATTCAAAATCCATGCCGGGTGTTTGTGGAGGCTAGTCTGCTCATGCTTGAAACTCCATTACCTATAATCCCCTGCTGACTGCTTCGTCTCCAAACCTGCAGGCCAAGGCGGAATTCAGCACACCTGTGGCTGGCTGCTGCTGCTAGCCTGCTCACACCGGATGCATGTGATTACTGTGAGCTTTTTTAAGCCCCAGCTCCCTTCAGTCCAGGTTTGGTCATTGTAGCTGTGTTCCTGTGAGACCGACCCTTCTTTCCTGAGCTTTTGCTATTCTTATTATTCCTGAGCTATAGTTATTCCTTGTTCCTGTTCCTGACCTGTAGCTATTTTCTTGTTCCTGAATTAGCACTGCCTGCAGTGTTACCTTGATTTTTTGTTCCTGACCTGTAGCTATATCCTTGTTCCTTAACTAGCACTGTCTACAGTGCTGTCTTGATTCCTGAACTATAGCTATTTCTTTGTTCCTGTACTAGCTCTTCCTGCAGTGCTACCTTGATACAATGATTCCTGAGCTATAGCAATTCCTTGTTCCTGAACTAGCACTGCCTTCAGTGCTACCTTGACTCCTTGATTCCTGAGCTGTAGATATTTCTTGTTCCTGAACTAGAACTGTCTACAGTGCTACTTTGATTCCTTTATTCCTGGGGCTTAGCTATTCCTTGTTTCTAGAACTAGCACTGCCTTCAGTGCTACCCTGTCTCCTTGATTCCCGAACCAGCACTTTTCCAGTGCACCTTTGAAGCCCTCCTTCTGTATTTACATTTTTTTCCAGTCCCTGCTTCTAGTTTGCTGTCTTCCTATTCCTGCTGTCTTGCTTCTAGCTTACTTGTATGCTTGTTATTTGCCTTCTGCCAAGTGTGCCTTTTGTTTTCCCTTCTTTCCTGTTAAGCATTCCTCCCCGTTCCTGTTTGATTACCAGGATGCGTGGGCTCGGCTGACAACCTAGGTGGTGTTTCTTGTCCACTGTATTATCTTTGAGATACTTTTATAATATCACCATAGGTATCAGATCCACAGACCCTGCCTTTGCATGTATATCCAATATAGGGGTATTCGGAGTCGGTATCTGTAACAGCATTGTGGGTGAGGAACTTACTGAGTTTCAGTCCTTCTGTATGGCGCACCCAAGTGCTGTACCCCACATTCCCTTCATTGTTAATATTGATATATGTGTGTGTGTGTGTGTATATATATGTATGTGTCTGTGTCTATATGTATGTGTGTGTGTATATATATGTCTTGCACGTCCGTCCTGGGTGTTAGTTAGTTTGAATCAGCGGGGGATTCTCTGCTAAGGCGAGCATCACCCCACTGCTCAAAAGGAAAAAATAAATGATAATAACGTAGGGTTATTATCATTTAATTTTTCCTATTGCAGACAGTGGCGGGTGGGGCTGGCCAAAGCAGGGGGAGGAGTAGTTTGCACACTCCCTAAGTGCTCATGAATGTTTGGCTGGCACTCTTGGGTCGGCCAAACAGTCATGCGCACTTTGCATGTTCCCCACCAGGCTGCATTACACAGCCTGGTGAGGAACATGCACAGGCTCCCTGTCTCCGTCTGAGAGCCGAACCACGGTGCTCAGACCAATCACAATGCTGCTTCCTGCTGCAGGCTGGGACTGGAGACAGGTAGAAGGAAGATGAAGAGGGCAGAGGAGAGGCGGCAGCTGGCCGTTACAGATAAGTCATTTTTATTCATTTTTTTTTCATCCCCCTCCCCCCGCCACCCCACCAACCCCGTCCAGCAGCCGCTACTGGTCAGAAAGCCACATTGCCTCTTGAGTGCCTGTCTTTTCTGAGCCTTAACTATCTTATTACCATGTACAGAGCTTCCCCTTTGGATTCCCTTTCTCCTTTGATTTCTGTGTGATCTTGGGCAGCTTTGTACCCAATATTCTGTCTACTTTGCCTTCCCTGTCACCAGTCCTTGCCAGAGTCCCTGACACATGCCAGTGTTCAGGACTGAGTCCTGACATTTTCTGTGCTTTTCAAACCCGGCTGCCACTATATTTTTCTGGAAAAATGCGGACCCCATTTTTGAATAGGAAGATAACTTCATTGATAAGGAAACAGTCCTTCCAGGTAAATTTGTGGTAAAACTCTGCAAACAACTACATGGGCTGCCCCCATTCACCCTTAGTGGAATACAGAAGGCAGCCTTATGCAAGGAGGTGAAAGGCTTTGTCAATACATTAGGGGAGGAAGAATGCACCATCATGGATATTAATGAAAGGAGGCAGGTGAAGAAGTTCTCCAGGATTCACTTGGCACAAGCTTACCCTGAAGAGGCACCTGGATCTTGTCTCCATCTCACCCCCTCTGAAATGTGTCCTCTCCACAATGCACCCCCACCCACTATACAAGCTAACTTTTTTCAGACACTAATGTATTTCCAGGTAAGACTGTAAACCCCTTTCTCTCACTAAAAATAAGCCTACAGTCGCTCATCCACATTGTCCTTCCTTTATACCTACATTGTTAGGCACAGGCATACCCCCTCAAAAATGCCATCTAACACGCACCCTATAAACACCTTGATGTTTTGAGTACATTTCTTTTATTTGTGCTCTTCTCAGCCACACTTTCGGGTTGTTAGGTTGTTTTGAGTGGGACAGGAGCAAGTTCAACAGGATAACACACAGGGCACCTCTCTCAAAGCAACCCAACTACACATACAGTTATGTCCTTATGCTACCAATCTCACTAAAACACTATAGGGGGTTTCTATCACTCTTCTTGTTAAACTCTATAACTATATTTTACAATGTTTTTTTACTGACATAACTATATGTCATTAAAAATACACTGTATTTTTAATAACATAATTTTAGTCCCACCACTAACCTTTTTCAATGACATAGTTTTAGTGCCAGTGCTAACTTAAACAGTTGGAAAACAAGAATAGAAAGTTAAAAAAGCCAGGTCTTCAACAGCTTTCTAAACTTCCCAATTGAGTGGCATAAACAATGCTTCGTGGGGAGGGAGTACCATAGTTTAGGACCCAAAAAAGCAAAGGAGTGCCCTCCCTGCCTCCCCAATTTTAATCAAGGAATCAAGATAGTGCTTGCTAGAATGTAGTGCACAACTCGGGGAATATGGATGCACCAGCAACCTTAGATATATGGGAACAGAATAAGTCATGGATTTGTGCATATAGCATAGCACCTTTAACTGGATGCATTTAGCAATAGGGAGCCAGTGCAATTGTCGAGGGTGGAGGGAAACCAATGCAGATTTTGGAATGTGATATAGAAGGAGGGTTGCTGCATTCTGAACAATTTGGCACCTCTTTGTTAAAGATTTAGTAGTACCAAAGTAGAGAGCATTACCACAATCTTTGATCACCTGACTAGGATTCGGACAAGGCCCCAGTTCATCTGAACAGCAGTGGGGACCCCATAAATGGGGTTAATTGCCAACCAGTAAAACTTCGGTCTTCTCTACATTTAGTTTTACGCAGTTGTTCATCATCCAGCTAGCGACCTTTGCAAGGCAAGGAACAAGATGAGGTGTTCCAAGGCCATCCTCAACAGAAAGTGACACAATGATTTCTGTGTCATGCAGATAAGAGAAAAGTGCCAGACCATGCACTTCAACTATGTCTGCCAGAGAGCTGACATATATATTAAACAAAGTAGGGCTCAAAGAGGGGCCCTGTGGAACTCCATACATTAACATGTGAAGTGAAGATTCATGAGATTTAGAGACAACTTAAAAAGAGCGATCGTGCAAAAAAGATTGAAACCAGGAATGAGCCAAATCCTGGATGTCAACATTAGTGAACCTATGAAGGAGCACATGAAAGGAAACAGTATTATATATGGAGCTCAAGTCCAAAAGGATAAGTGCGACAGTTCCCCTTGTGTCCACCTGCAGTCTGAGTCTGAGGTGCACAGTTACACCTAGCATACTATGTTCGTTCCAGAACCCTGATTGCAAAGAATGAAGTGAGTTGTTAATCTCCAAATATGATGACAGTGGCGATTGATATGCTTTTCAAAGATCTTTATTCAAATTGGCAGCAGTGAGATCGGGGGATATTGGTCCAATCTGTCCAAATTCGGTTTCTTTTGCCTGGCATTGTAAGGGAAGCACTCCTAAATATCTGTTAAGCCTTGCCTTAATTTGCAGAAGAGGAATCTTTGTGGGTCTCAAACATGGTATTTAAACCATCAAAATATCTTGTATGACTCAGGGTGGCTTACTCCTATAAATGTCTCTCTCGGCTCTAAGCTTCTGTCGAACAACAACATCAATTAGATCAGTGGGCATCCTGTCATCAGCAATTAGGCCCTCTACCATCTGTCAATCAGGTAAGAATGGGCCTGTCTGATCTTTACTTCTAGATCTCCTCATTATTCGTTCACTAACTTATTATTTTACTTTTTATTTTTGATAAAAAGTTAATTGTAGATCATCGTTGACAAGATGAGTGACAGCAGCTAAATCCGTTAGCTCCCGGACCCCTAAGTAGGAAACCTGCAGCATCCTGGGCTCTAAGCAGGCCTGACCATGTTTGATGAGCAGAGAGGTCCCTCATGATTAGGGGGACAACCTGGTTGCAGTAGCGACTGCCCCATATAAAGATCTGGGGTGCTTGGTTGGAGCAGCTTGTGTATAGTGGCGCCTGAACCGAACTATGAAGGAGGTGATCAGCCATGCAACCTGGAGTCAGGGTGCCTGGTGGGTGAGAGAAGTGCCGGTGCTGCACGACGCCTGATGCCTGCTGAATGAGTGCATGGAGAGCCACTGGATATCTGGGAGGATGGAGGTGGATGGGTTGCAGCCCGGCGGAAGCAGAGAGCCGGGAGAGGAGAGACCTCTCTGACTGCGGGCCCTGCTGCCTGAGCAGCTGCGGGCTGGTGGCGCCCTACCATCAGCGGCCCAGAGGGATGGCTGCTGGCTGAAGAGATCCTGGCAGTAGTAGAGCGTGCCGGGGACTTACTGCAGGTGGGCTTATCTCCCAGCGAGACTGCAACATCAGTGAAGCTGGCTGGAACAGAGATTGGCAAGGAGGTAGTTGCACAGGGAATCTGCTTGTGTGGCTATAAAGGACTATCGAGAGGGGTCCTCAAACGACAGAGGTAGGGGACAATGGGGGTGACTCGAAGGGCGGCGACTGCTACAAGTAAAAGCTTGGGAACCCCTGGCCCTCCCAAACTCCCCAGACCCACTACAGGCAGGTTGCATGAGCCTTGGAAGCAGCGGTGGCTCCCCTGCAATGGCAGAGGAGCGTTGCCCCAATTGCTCAGAGCCAGCAGCTGCAAAATAAAACAACATTTTACTATTGTTTTATTTTTCAGCTGCTGGCTCTGAGCCAGTGCGTGTAGGGAGGGGCGGTGCCTGGCTATGGGAGGGGGAGGAGGAGTGTTGTGCACTTCTAAGTGCGCATGTCTGTTTGGCCGGGCGTCCTAGGCCGGCCAAACAGACATGCGCACTTAGGTTTCTCTAACCCGGCTGTATTCTACAGCCGGATTAGAGAAAGGCATAGACTCCCTGTGTCTAAGTGGAGCGTAAACCCAGCATGCTCAGGCCAATTCCCACACTGCTCTCATAGTATAGTATGAAAGCAACGTCTGTATTGGATAGGGAGCTGTTGTCCCAGGGACTGCCTGGAGCAGCAGAATGGAGGAGCACCGAACCGCGAGGCGCCCACAAGAACAGGTACGTTTAAAAAAAATGTTTTAATTCAATCCCCCCACTCCCCATTCGACGTTCCTGCTGCCCTGTCTCCCCGCGACTCCATAGTGGCAATAACCATGATTGCTTGGAAGATATGGCAGCCTGGGGAGGGGTGCAGGGGGCCCACCTGGGACTGGCCAGCAGCTGAGCAGTGGATCTTGGGCCTCATGCACACCCTCTTTCGGACTCTGGGCGTCACTAGTAGTGCAACCTGCCTACCCTCGGGGATGGAACACACAATAAACAAAAATGGACCAGTTTACTGCCATGGGGACAGGTCGAGCAGGTGGGGCCCCATCGGAATCTGAGAGCAAACTGACAATGCAAGACACCAAACGGGCGTGACAGCTTTTCAGGAGGTGGTCCAGACTCTTGTGGTAAAAATTGGCTCGCTAACGGAGACTGATGGAAAGTTGGCAGAGATGGTCGAAGACCCTGATGGTTGCTCGCGACACTGCAATCTCTTTTTTGTGGGATTCCCCAAGGGAGTTGAGGGGAAGACCCCAGAACAGTTTTGGAAAAATGGCTGAGAACAGTGATTGACCCCTCTGCCCTATCTCGGTTTTTGTAGAGGAAAGAGCTCATAAAAATGTAGCTCCCAGGCCCCCACCGGACAAACAGCCACAAACATTGATTGCAAACGTCCTCAACTATAGAGGCTGGGTGGGTAACAATTCTACATGCAGTTCGAGAAACCGGAGATTCGATCTTTGATAATAAGGCTATCTGCATATTCCTGGACCACACACAGCAGGACCAACACGTTAGACAGTCCTTTACAGCTGTCAAACAAAAGTTGAAAGCTTTCAATAGGAGATATATGCTCCTGCTCTTTGTAGCTAAAGGTACTACATGAGGGCAAATCGTACTTCTTCACAACTCCTGAAGAGGCCTGGGAATGGGTAGAAGTACACAGTGGAAGCTGCCCCTAAGTCTTGATGAGCGGAGACTCCCGTCCATGGACCTCTAGGAGATGGTGGAAGAAGATGAGCTCCAACAGCGGCTGAAGGAGGGATCACAGGTCCTGGAAGGCTGCCTTTGACGGATGGGGAATGTGTGCAAGCACATGCAAAAGTGCAGGAGGTGGCCAATAACGCTAGATTAAAGCTCACATAGTTCTATTATTTGCACCAAATCTATCTTACACCATGGCGCCTACATAAAATGTCTCCCGCAAAATCCGAAAACTGCCCCTACTACAATTGCACGCCAGCGTCATTCGTTTATATGACTTGGGAATGTGCAGAACTGCGATGGTTCTGGAAGGGAGTTTTGGACAAACTCCCCGCAGTGACAGGCTTATGGTTGATTCTTACAGTTCATCACTGCATGCTTGGTTTGGTGGCTTCACAGAAGCAAAGTGCAAAAATGTGTAATAGGTTTGCATTATTGAGCATGCTCCTGGCTAAAAGAAAGATTGCCAAACATTGGCTTGCAAGGGCACCTCCCTCCCTTGTGAAATGGCGGGCAGATATGGAGGAATGGGTTGTTGCTGGGGAAAGACGATTGCACGTGGTGCGTAGAGATGAGAACACAGAACAAGACCGGGTGATTGAGGCACCAGAACCCTTGGGGTTTTAGTCTGTAAGGGCTGAGGAAGGATCCTGGGAGTGGGGACACTCCACAGTAAACTGCAACTCGGGAGGCAGTGTCTGCAGGTGAGGAGAGGTAGAATGAGAGGGCTGGAGTCAACTCATATACATGTGTGTGTCCTATTGTACCTCTGTTGAGGTAGTGTAGTTGGACTGCAGCAAGGTGTGAGGGCATTGGGAGAGAGAGCATTTCCTGTATCACCTGCAACAAAGAAATGTGAGTTTTATAATGTGGTTCTAGGTTAAAGGTATTGTATCATATGTACATATATGTAAAGGTAGAATAAGTCAAGTGTATCTAATGTACTCATAATGATTAATGAGTGAGCACATTTGAGGTGCCTACCTTAAATCCACACACAGCCACAGTGCGAGATATTCTAAATTACCAAGGAGCGACATGTCATGAAACTCTCCAGCAAACAACCAACGTGTAAGAGGTGACTTATGGAAGATGTAGCTCTCATGTGTGCTTCCTAGACAGGCTGCATACACTTCTGTAAAGCAGCCATTGGCAGACACCTTGCATGGCGATGGAGTGCCAGCGGTTTCCGCCGTGGAAAAAGTGTGCCGTGTGGAGAGGTGGCTGAAGTAAAACATGGCACATACCACATTAGGGAAGTAGGCAAAGGCATAACATACCCTTGCCATAATTTGCCTTTCCTCCAGTGATTGTGACATGGCAATAAACTGGTGCACTCTTCTGTTGATGCATCTCAGTACCTGATGCAAGCATTGAGACTGGCTTTCCTGTGAAATGGCAACATTGTCAGAGGAGACACCCAAGAAAGATCCGGTGGCCATAAAATGGAGTGCATCCAGAATTTTGACATAAGCAGGGATAGTCTGAGAGTGGGCAGTAGGTGAATCAAGCAATGTTATGTGGTCAGCCTCCATGTGATTAGTTGGTGTTATATGTTTCGTGTGTAGATTGTGATGTTTGTCGAGGTGCTAACAATTGAAGAACACAGATCCCAGTGATATTTTCAAAGTACTTATTTTGTTGTTCAAGCACGACGACACCAGTCATGCCAATGACAGGATTCCTCCAACAGCCATTTGTCACAGAATCATAATCATATCACTGACGCTTCTGGCACATTCCACATGCGTATATAAATTCTACGTAAATACTAACTTGCGTATTGGCTAACACACAGTGCTACAATGAACCTAAAACAAATCACAATTTAACACATCCCCCCTTTTTAAATAATATCACCTGAAGAAGTCAAAACATGTCAAATCTCTACATCGCTAGTATAATGCAAACTTGTTAAAAGACTTAGCTTTCCTGGTAACTCTAGATGACCATCTTCCTCCAACTGGTCCACCTTTGATAGGATCTCAGATTACAGATACCCTGTGCATTTCAGACTCAGTTGAAACATTTACTCCTCATTGTGATCATATCTGCCAATCTCAGGTACACTCTCACTATGACTTACATTGATACCCACTTCTTGTTGACATTTCTACAGAATGTGATAATTGCAATATAGGATTATTTTCATCAATCTTACCACTTTCAATGTTTCTCATTTTTGCAACTCTGTTTTTATTCCACAACATCTGTCAAATACTTTTTTGGCACACTTACTCACTTTCACAATAAGTTTAGGAGGGTAAAACTTTGATTTTCCTTTCTGAACTATTCCAGGGTGATGCATTCTTTCCCAGTGGCGGCTAGTAGGGAACGGTGGTGGGGGCAGGGGTAGGTGAGGGGTATCTGCAGGCCGCCAACTATCCGTTGCCTCTTCTCCATCACAGGAAGCACCGGCCTCCCAGGCTCCCTAAGCCAATGACAATGCTGCAATGCAGCATTGTGATTGGTTCCCCTAAGCCAATGACAACGCTGCAATGCAGTGTTGTGATTGGTCTGAGCGCAGTGGTTCGGCGCTCAGATGGGGACAGGGAGCCTGTGCATGTTCCTCACCAAGCTGCGTAATGCAGCCTGGTGGGGAACATGCAAAGTGCGCATGACTGTTTGGCCAGCCAAAGACAGCCGGCAAAACAGTCATGGGCACTTTGAGTGTGCTCACCACTCCTCCCCCTGCTCTGGCCAGCGCCCCCCCTTACCGCCCCTAGGAACAGAAAAATGAAATGAAAATACTGTTCTGTTATTATCATTTTATGTTTCCTCTGCACTGCACTTAAAGCAGTGGGGCGATGCTCCTCCGACTTAGCGGAGGAGCCGCCGCTGTTCTTACCCAGTTTTCTACTTCAAAATTGACAATTTTGGCATGCTTCTCTTTATTACATTTTTCTTCACTCTTCCTCTTCACACACTTCACACTTTTCTTCACAGCACCCATGTCAGTTATCGTCTCTCTTACATTTTCTGCCACATAAGCTAGAAATAAATTATTTAATGTCTCCTATAATCTCAATAGCTTGAACGGACTTATACCTGTGGTGGAATGTGGAGTGACGTTTCATGTCCATATCCTGTCCTTGAATGTTTCTTTTAAACTTTAGTGAGATGAAATAGTTAACTGTAAGGTAGCTTTCATCATTTTGTTAATTCTTTCTACTAATCAACTACTTTGTGGACTATAGATAGCCACTGTGAAATGCTTTATACTACATCCCAAAAGATATGTGTGCATGTAATTGGATGTAAATTGTACTCCATTATCTCATGCTAGGGTATGAGGATACACTATAATGGTGAATGTTTTTTCAAAAACGTTTATGACATTTGCAGTGTTGGATTCTTTCATGAATTCATAATATACCCATTTAGATAGGTAATCAATTAAGGTAATCATAAACCAGTTATGCTCTGCTAAACTATTCACCAGGACAACAAAATCTATCTCCAGTTTTTCCCTTGCATGGAAATTTATAAGATACCAATGGTTGAGCATTTGTGCATATATGTTTGTCTGCATTGCTACAAACAACACAATTACCAATGCCATATTCTACAGAAGTATCCAAAACAGTCCACAAATAATGCTTTCATAAGCAATTTCATCATACCCATAACTCATTGGTGTCCTTTGTGTGGAACAGTAATTAGTCTGTTTCTTAATTCATTAGGAGGAATTACACATCCTCCTTTAAGGACAAATTATCCTTCAATACTGAGTTCATCCTGTACTTTAGGATATCATTGCAATTCTCCTATCAGACAATGCTCTGAGGGCCACCCTTTAATAATTAAATTGTTGACTTCACCAACTATTTTGTCAGCATATATGGAAGACATCTATTCCACACAACTGATAGCATTCAAACAACAACAAACCAATCACATTCTCATTTTCTTTGACATTATTATTATCAATTTTACATTCTCCAGGAAACCTTGATGAGAAATCTGCTCTAGCGTTGTTTTTTGCCTAGTACGGACCGAACTTCAAAATCAAATTTGTACATATGTAACAATAAAAGTATCAATCTTGGTGAAGACATTCCCATACAATTTCCCATCATGTAAGCATGTATATTAGTGGCTGTGATCAGTACAAAGTATAAATGCCTGCCCCCACACATAGGTGCGAATATATTCTGGTGCCCAAACACATGCAAGTGCCTCCCTCTGTATTGTGCTGTAGTTTTACTCAGATTGCATCAATGATTTGGATGCAAAAGCTATTGTGTGTTCCTTGCCTTTTGCTGCTTGTGTGAGCACTTCACTTACACCTTGTGAGCTGGTATACACTGTTATCGTGCATGTACACCTTCTACGTATGACTGTATAGCTGGCGCATTTATTATTATGCTTTTAGTTTTCTCAAATCCTTGTATTGCGTTATCTGACAATACACACTGTACCCCTTTGCAAAATAATTTCTTTAAAGGTTCTTTGATTACTGAAAAACCTTCTACAAACCATGAACAATACTTGCAGAGTCCCAAAAATTATCTTACTTGATCGTCACTTTCAGGTTGAGGTGCATCTTTAAAAGCTTTGCTAAATCTTCTTTTGGTCTGACACCCGCAGCTGATAATAAGTGACCTAGATATTCTATACTTTCTAGTAAAAACATGCATTTTTCTTTCTTTACTGTCGTGGCTGTGTTTTCTAATTTAATAACTTCCTGTTCCAATACATGGCTATGCTCTTTAATAGTGCAACCAAAAAAGAGAATGTTGTGCTGAAATGCATGTACCCCATTAACACTCCTGAACAAGTTATACATTAATTTCTGAAAAAAGAAGACGCAGATGCCAGACCTAAAGGCATCCATAGATAATAGAATGCACCAAAAGGAGTAATAATGATGGTAAATGACTTAAAGTCTTCAGACAATGGAACTTGATGGTATGCAGAATGTAAATTGATTGTCAAAAAATTCTTTGTCTATCCAATTTGTGCAAAAATTTCAAGAATCCTTGGTAAAGAATAGCAATTCCCTAATATATTCCCATTTAGTGACCTAAGGTTTGCACATGATCTCATAACCCCATTTTCTTTTTGGATATCACTACTGGGACCAGCTATTCCGAAGAATTTACAAGCTCAATCACTTTGTCAACTATAAGTTGATCCAATTGTAGACATAAATGCTCTCTAACACTTAGCAGTAAATGTTATAGAAGGTGGTAGCTGGGTAGATATGGCACACACAACCCGTGTCAACAGTAACAATAATCAGTACAGTCAATATATCAATAGAAATAAAAGGTTGGGTATTCCATGGTGAGGGAAAGCCACCAAACTTTCTTCAAAGAGGGCTAGGTCCATACAGAGAAACTTGATCCCTGAGTACTCCGTCACAAAAAAGTACCACTCTTGTATAAAAGGTCTTCTTGTGTACTTTATTCATAAACCACAATCATCATATCCTTTGATGTAAAATTCATTATAAGCTAGCCAACACATGTTTTGTCACAGGATAATTATATTCCAACTGACTTCATCAGGGCTCGAGAGAGTAACAAACATAAGAGTATTAAGATCCAACCATTATTTCAAAGTTTATAAGGACAGTCTCCACCAAATTACCGGTGACCACAAAGGTAGTGCAAGGTAGTGTGCATATTGAGAGAGGAACTGAAAGTTCTGCATATTAAAAGTAACTGAGTGGTAAATCCATTCTTAGAGTGAAAACAGGAAATCAAATATTAATGGAAAAATTAGATAAAATTCCCAAATGTGTTACAGCACAAATAGTGTTTACTAATGTGACATACCAGAGCTGTTGACACCCAAAAAACTAGTCTTTAGTTAGAAAGAAATCATAAAAATAAAAAAACGTTAACGTTTAATAGAAACTGAAATAGTGGTGGCAAAGCAGAGGAATGGCACTTAACCGAAATAAGTGCTCACCTGACATCTATATTACTATTCCAGTCACTAACATCTAAGTTAAGTAGCAACATGTTCTTTATGCACTGAAAGATAACAACAAAAACTTGCAGTGAGTAATTCCTCTCACTGCAATCAACATAATCATACACTGGCTAAACCCTTGTCATGGTAAACAGAATCATATGATCATGCATGGTTTCACGAAAAATATAACCAACCCCTCATCACCAAGTGGAACCAGTGCAAAACTCACCTTACATATTCAAAACAACTGATCAGTCCATAAATATATTTGATATGGTAAGGCAGGAAAAAGAAGGAATCAAACATTTTAAATCTCCAAAACAGATAGTAGTTTCTTCAGATACTATTCTGTATACTCATAGTGTGACGAGTTCCGAAATATGTAAAATAACATTGAACGGGAAAGTATTATTCAACCCATGGCATTGAAAATAATGATTATTACCCGTAATTACAGGTTAGACAGATTATTTGATTCAGAAAGTAACACTCCTAACAGAAATAATTAAGAATCTGTTATTGTGACTGAACATCAAAATGTATTGCATGAAGTTCAGATAAGGAAACAATGCCTGTAACCAAGCAAATGTAAAACATCGAGCGGGGTAATCCTCCACATCCTGTGAGTGACTATAAATATATTAGTCCTACCGAGCGGGTGAATATTCTTTCCACTTGAGTAGAAATAAGGAGTCAAATTATAAAGATCTACTGATGCAAAACTTACCTAGTTGGAGAGTACTCTGTGGCTATGTAACTCAAATTAACTTTCATGGCATTATGAATCGGCACCATATTGGAGTTGCTTACCGACCAAACCTAAGAAAGAGCTCTAGTCTATGTCCACAAGCAGCCATCTTGAAAGTTCACATTCCTAGGTCACCTAGACCAGTTTGAGAATACAAACGAACAAACTAATCGCTGAAAACATCAAGAATCAAAAGAACAAATCACTGTCATTAGCGTTAACATTAGAAATCAGCGCCATGTTAAATAAAATACAAATATTGGTAAGGGTGTCTATCTGCGTCCCAAGTTAGCATGGCAGCACCCTGGAAATCTGCATTCCTATGTAACCGTGGGCAGAGAACTCCGCTCCGCTGGCGGAACTTGCGGATTTGTGCATACTCCGCATTCCGCTGAGAACGCGAAGTTTATGCAAAACTCCGACTCCGCAGCTGAGCGGAGTTCAGCCCCGGGCTCTACCCGCCTCCACCCCCCCCTCAATAAATATTTTTTAAAGAAAAATAAAAATTAAGGTAAAAAACACAATTACCTTTATCGCGGCTTCTCCGGGCTGCCCTCCTCGCCGTGGCCTCTCCTGGAGAATCCCCTACGTCAGACGTGCGTCATGGTAGGACTGTGCATGCGTGTGCAGTCCTACCCGTGACGTACGTCTGATGTAGGGGTTTCGGTTTCCAGAAGAGACCACGGCGAGGAGGAGGAGGGCAGCCCGGAGACGCCGCGATAAAGGTAAGTGTGTTGTTTACCTTAATTTTTATTTTTATTTAAAAAAAAAATAATTATTGAGGGGGGTGGAGGGAGGCGCGGAGCAACTACGCCAGCTTATTCCTGTGTTGAGTATACCAGTATTAAAATGCAAATGTACTTTAACAATCACAGGGTCAAATGAACCAATCCTAGACTATAACCGTTCATAACAGTTGCTATTACTAGCAAGAGTCAACAAAAGGTAGATCATTACCTATGTTGCATACTTTCTACAGTCAGTCAGACCCAGCATAGAGTTACTAGAGTATGATTATCCGGTATCAAACTGTACTGCTATCATGAAAATAAAAAGAAGACTTCACAATTATGACACTACAGTCAATGTATGTCGACGAGGGCAACCAACTTAGGTTAGTCATGTTATGAGGCAAATTAAGCAAAAAAACAAAGCAGTACATGTCTCACTTTATCACAAATTGGTGTGGCTGATTGTTTCAATATAGTACAGTGTTGAAAGCCTTTAACAGAATCCAACTTGTCTTTGAACACCTCTATGGCTGTACAACATTTTTTTCAATGCCTCTTTCTTCCAACGCTACTGAAGTGATGGGGCACGTACTACCTGGTCGTAACACATATCAAATGTGCCCGATCCTTCCAAAAATTAAGCATAGTAGCCTTTCTTAGCCATTTACTTTTGTATGAATTTGCCTTTCTTTGTATTACACTGTCCACCAAAAGTACCCCGACATGTCTTTTCTACTTTCCCCAAATTGAACCGGATTAATATCTGGAGGTATTAACTCTACTACTTACCATTTTTACAAAAACTGTTGATCAGATATTATAGTAATAGGTGAACCTGAATCAACAGTAAACTGTCAAATAACATCACCAATGTCAATTTCATACAAGGGATCTCCTTTGCCATTAGTATTTACATTTCACAATTCTGTAACTAACTAAGTTAAATTACT
Source organism: Calotriton arnoldi (assembly GCA_963921515.1). Classification (NCBI taxonomy): domain Eukaryota; kingdom Metazoa; phylum Chordata; class Amphibia; order Caudata; family Salamandridae; genus Calotriton; species Calotriton arnoldi. The sequence goes on along the minus strand of CAWUFW010005554.1, from coordinate 365,871 downwards.
TTGCTGAAAACATTTGTGGAGCATATTTTCCTGTATTGTGGTAATGTGAATACTTTTCTGAATACTTTTACATACTTTTGCAAAATGTTCAGTCCTGCCACACTGATTGCATTTCCTATTGAAAATGTACAATTGTTAAAGTATGCAGAATGGACCCTTGAACCACACAAAAAATCTGTTTATTTTAATGTCCCATTTTTCCATTCTCCTATACTCATTTCCTGTGTGCATGGCTGGGATCCATGAATATATCGTGGTCAATTATGTAGTCAGTCATTTGTTTCCTCATATAAAATGTGTGTCTTTCACTATTATACTTGGATCCTCACTAAAATGAAGAGTGAATCTTTGAATGGCTTCAGTGTAATCGTCTCTTTACCCAAACCATGAACTTTCTATGCTTACTTCCGGTAAATGGTAAAAAATTATTTGACCCTCATATCCAAGACAACTATATAATTGAGCTACTCTTCATCAGTCGATACTACATAGCGTTCTAATGGTCTATTCCACAGTTTCAATTTAATTGTGGGAAAACCTGGCGATTATGGAAAAGCTGCTGGCGTCGTTGCCCTCTGAATAGTGATTTGCACACACAGTTTCAAAGCCAGAAATGCTGAATGTAATCGTGTGAGAACCTGAAAGTGAAAACTGTTGGTAGAAACAGAGCGACAGCTTAACAGAATGCAGCTCGTGCACTCAGTTGAGTATTCGATCGCAGCTCATGCAGTTCCTTAAAAACAACTAAAGGTAATTTATAAATATTTACTAATGTCTCCAGTTGTCATGGATTTTTATTTAACATAGGAAATATGCTTCCACTGTGATGTGGCAAAGTTTGGGTGTGCTTTTGCTGAAAGTATTCTTTACGAATTACCAAGGGATGTAGGTTGTGTCGCTCGTATCCATTAGCGATGTTCGTCGAGGCGCTCAAAATAAAAAAAACACAGCTGGCAGTGATATTTCTGAAGCACTGATTTTCTCGTGCAAGCACCTCGACGCCAGCCGTGCTAGTGATAGCACTCCTCTTACGGCCTTTTCATAAATCATATTCATGCCGCTTAGGCCTCTGATACATTCCACATCGGTATACAACATTCTACACAGCTATTAACTAGCATATGGGCTAACAAACATTGCGCTACATTGACTCTAAAATAGATCACATTATAACTCACATGTAGATGGGTGGTGGAATCCAGAGCTATCACTCCTTGCATTACCAGCCGTCATTATGAAATAAACGTTTTTCCTGTCATTTCTAATTTTCCCTATAGTTATTTGTTTTAGCCATTATTTTTTGTGGGAGTTTATTGGAATACCAGTAGTTGGCCATGTGTGGTGTTGACTTACTCCAAACTTGAGCTGGAGTAAATGTACTACTATTAGGGGAGTTTTTTCATCTGTAGTAGTTTTAGAAATGCAGTTTGTAAATAGCCATGGTCTTATTCTTTCATGGATGTTATGCAATGCAGATTTGTAGAGTTGTTACCGTCAAAGTGTGAAATCCCGGTATTGTATAGAATGCCTAGGTAATGTATGGAATGCCTGATGGTTTTCGGCAAACTATGAAATATAAGTTTTTGGGGAAAATGTTACATACTTTTCCTAGGCATTCTATACAATTCCTAGGCATTATACAGAATGACCAGTACCATTCACGCAAAGTGTTAAAAGGCCACAAGATGAGATTCCTAGGCATTCGTCAAAGTGTGAAATCCCGGTATTGTATAGAATGCCTAGGGAATGTATAGAATGCCTGATGGTTTAGAGGCAAACTATGAAATATAAGTTTTTGGGGAAAATGTTACATACTTTTCCTAGGCATTGTATACAATTCCTAGGCATTATACAGAATGACCAGTATCATTTACGCAAAGTGTTAAAAGGGCACAAGATGAGAAGCCTTTATTAATTAATACGCATTTGAAAGTGAAAGAACAAAACTATTCTGTACATTACCTAGCCATTCTATAGAATGCCGGATTTCACACATTGTCGGGCGGGAATAAAATGGCGGGATTAGGCGTATTATATACTTGGCCGGCAGACAATCCGGCAAAGTCTACAATGCCTAGGCAATGTATAAAATATCAATCATTTCATACTTTGTCGTTCCATTCTCAGGCACTCTATACATTACCTAGCCATTCTATAGAATGCCGGAATTCACACTTTGCCGGGCGGGAATAAAATGGCGGGATTAGGGGTATTATATACTTTGCCGGCAGACAATCCGGCAAAGTATACAATGCCTAGGCAATGTATAAAATATCAATCATTTCATACTTTGATGTTCGATTTTCAGGCCTTTTCAGGCATTCTATACATTACCTAGGCATTCTATACAATGCGGGATTTCACACTTTGACGGTAACAGAGTGAACTAACATTCGGGAGGGTATCCTGGCACTGAGCAGCACTGAGCAGGTGTGAGTCCAGCCAAACCTAGGGCCTGGTGGGAATCCTCAAAAAGCCAGGTCTTCAGCCTCTTGCGGAATTCAAGAAGTGAGGAGGAGTATCTAATATGTAGCAGCAGGTCGTTCAACGCTTTAGGAGTGATGTAGGAGAAAGTTCGCTGACAGATATGGTTTTCCGTATGCGTGGGATGTGTGCAAGAAGGGATCAAGACAAGGGGAAGTATAGTATCTAAAAGGTTTGTGGAAGCAGGTGCGATTGTTGAGGTGTGCTGGGCGAATATACGACGTTACCCTGCAGCCAAACACTCCGCATACCATTACAACGAAATTTCCACAACGCAAAGGCCATGGCCCCGCAACCTTTTATAATGAAGCAAACACTACGAAAAGTGTATGCAAACAATTAAAAGTACATTTAACACGCAGTTTTTTACAACGCATGCTAGAGCAATGAAAAATCAATGCTGAAATCAGTTTTTTTTATTTAGTCACTTACCTACTGGCACGGGATGCCAGGGAAAACAGGGGTTTTGGGTGGGTAATTAATTTAATTAATACTCGAGTACTTTTTAAAAATATAACTTATGTATCTATTTTTTTAAATGTTACATCTGTACTGGGACGGGATAGCAGGAAAACAGGGGTTTTGGGTGGGTAAGTAATTTAAAATTACTTTTAAAATTAATACTCGAGTATTAATTTCAAACTATTATTTAAAAAAAATATTTTATCAATTTGTAACAACCAATCTGGGACGGGATGGCAGTAATACAGGTTTTTTGGGGAGAGTGTTAAGTATTTTAAAAGTGAAGGTATTTAAATTAATACTCGAGTATTAATTTAAAACTGTACATTTCTTAATTATTTCTTAAATTTTGAAGATCTAATCTTGGACGGGATAGCAGGCAAACAGGGTTTTTGAGTGGGTCATTCATGAATAAATAATAGAAATGCAAAAAATACTCGAGTATTAATTTCCCACATTAATTTTCATATACAAATAAATAGCATAATACGAGGTACTAATGCACATGGTCGGGATGCCATTTAAAATTTTAAATTGACAGATTAATTCCATTTCAAAAAGAATTACCCAAATAAATACTATATTAATTATTAAAATATATATTTAAATTTCCCAATATATATATATATATATAAAGAAAACTTAAGACACATTAAAAAACATTTAAGTTAGCCCACGTATTTCATGTCATTATAAATATACGTATTTTAACAGATAGAATTAACATGCGAAAAACGAGTGTGAGGAAACAACGAAGAAAAAGAGAAAAACATGTCCTTCAACTATTTCTATTAATGTGACTGAAAGCTAACAATGACAAAATGGCTACCATTCACGTCAAGCTTATTTCAAATAAATCGTTTTTTTAAAACGAATGACAAAAATATATATTTAGTCAGCATATGCATCTAAATTTTTAGAGGTTACCGGAACATATTTTTAATTAAAAAACTGTTTCACTCATTCAAACATATAAAACAAGCCGGACACCATTTTGTTGTCATTTGTACACTCGCTACCATGGAGACAGGACGTGCTCTCTCGTCACGAAGCTAAAGAAAACAATTTCTTGTGTCACACTGTCATCTACTGTACAAAGTAAGTATCGTTTTAAAAATGAATAAACGATTATATAAAATAAACGTAATTTTAACATGTAGCCCAATAAAAAATCGTAATTTTAAAAGATTCTAAGAAAATGTTAATTACTAAAAATTTCAAAAGGAAAAAGAAATAGAGTTAATGCTTATATAATATAAGTAATGTTTTTGACATAATCCAATAATCTAAAACGAAATAATTTAAAGACACTTTGCTCCAATAATGAGTATTAGAATACAATAAACTGTAAATTCTCATGAAATAAAAAAAAGAAAATAAAGATAAAATGTCTTAGAAATATAAAACTTTAAATTACAAAATTCGTTACAATATAAAGCAAACAATTTTAATTTTTTTTAAACTATTTTGCAGAATCATTCACCATCTATTTGTACTCTACACAAAGTGCAACATCTTTGAAAGTTATTTTAACAGGTAAATACAGTTGAGTAATTTAAAAAAAAAATATAAGTGGCAGAATGTAAACAGTTTTTTTCTGCTATGTCGAAAAATTATAATATAGAAATACAAGATGTTATCAAAAAGTAAACATGATATGCCATTTTTAAAATAATACCGTCTTGTTAATAGATGTCACAGAATTTCTGACGTGCAAAAGCCGAAAAATCACTCCCGAAAAACAACAAAGAAACTTCTTTGAAGATATTAACAGGAGGTTAGTATCCAGAAACGGTGTTTGCAGTAGTGAAAGTGCTGGTCAGTGTTGGGGTGCCAAATAATTATTCTAACTCCAATGTGTGTTTACAGTAGGGAAAGTGCTGCTCTGTTTTGTAGTCCCAAAGAAGTATTCTAACTCTTCCTTCAAGCAATTAAATGCGTAATGTACATCTCACAAAAATAATATTATTTTATTTTTTAATAAACAGCAAGCCAAAAAAGATCCTGCATTCGCAAACACTGTCTTGAAGAAGTACAAATCAGCTTCAAGAAATTCATCATCCAAAAAGATAGAAAAAAAGCTGTTTAATTTTACAAAGGTGAGTTTTAGCAAATTTACCAAAAAAAGAATAATTTGCACACTGGAAAGTGCAGGTCAGTGTTTGTGTACCGGAAAAATAATATAAATACCAAATGTTTACACAGTACAGAAAGTGCTGGTCATTTTTGGTGTGTCAAATAACTATTTAAACACCAAACTGTGTTTGCAGTAGGGAATGTGCTGGTCAGTGTTTTGATGTCAAATTATTATTGTAACAGCAAAGGGTGTTTTCAGTAGGGAAAGTGCTGGTCAGTGTAGGGTTGCCAACTTAGGGGCCTATTAGGATGGCGGGCGGACTTTCGGCCGCCCGCCACCCTAGCGGTGCGGCGGTCCCGCACCGGCGATTAGGATGCCACCGCCACCGTGGCGGTGCCATCCTCCATTCCCAGCATTTTGGCGGGCGGTGCTCACAGCACCGCCCGCCACAATGCTGGGAATGCACTGTGTGCATTGTCATGCACAAGGTGACAGGCACCGCGCGGTGCCTGCCATCTTGTCCATGACAATGTAGGTGCACCTCAAACCCCCCCAACATCTTGGGGGCCCGCAACGGGCCCCCGAAAGTGGAATCCGCCTGGCTTTCCAAGGGCGGAGTCACCGCCATGGAAAGCCCTGCACCGCCGCCCATTGTAATATGGATGGCGGTGCCTGCAAGGCACCGCCACCACGTTATAGGCCTTTTCCGCCCGGTAGGCAATCGTGACGATTGCCTACCAGCGGAAAACTGGCGGACGGTCTTTCCGTCCGCCTGGGTCCCCACCGCCATCGTAATATGGCGGTGGGGAAATGTGGAGCGGGCGGTGGAAAATAGCGGGCGGATTGCCACCGCCATGCGGGCGGTGGCGATCCGCCCCCTATCCTAATGGGCCCCTAAGTATTCTAACTCCAAAGGGTGTTTTCAGTAGGAAAAGTGCTGGTCATTGTAGGGGTGCCAACTAATTATTCTAACACCAAAGGGAGTTTTCAGTAGGGAAAGTGCTGGTCAGTGTAGGGTTGCCAACTAAGTATTCTAACTCCAAAGGGTGTTTTCAGTAGGGAAAGTGCTGGTCATTGTAGGGGTGCCAACTAATTATTCTAACACCAAAGGGTGTTTTCAGTAGGGAAAGTGCTGGTCCGTCTAGGAGTGCCAACTAATTATTCTAACTCCAAAGGGTGTTTTCAGTAGGGAAAGTGCTGGTCAGTGTAGGGGTGCCAACTAATTATTCTAACTCCAAAGGGTGTTTTCACTAGGGAAAGTGCTGGTCAGTGTAGGGGTGCCAACTAATTATTCTAACACCAAAGGGTGTTTTCAGTAGGGAAAGTGCTGGTCATTGTAGGGGTGCCAAATAATTATTCTAACTCCAATGTATGTTTTCAGTAGGGAAAGTGCTGGTCAGTGTTGGGTTGCCAAATAACTATTCTTAAACCAGGGGCGGGGGGTTGCAGTAAGAAAAATGTAACAATTTTAATAAAACTAACCATATCATTTAATTCTACTTTTCTTTATCCAGCAATCCATTAATAAACCTGTCCAGTATCAACTAAATCCAAAAAGAGAACTTCAACACAGAAATTAAAATCCAAGCAAACCAAAAACACTTCCAGTTCAAATTTTAAAGGTGAGATTTACCAACATAAACTAAATTTACGGTCTCTTTCAATTTACAGGTAACAAGGAAGTTAAACAAGCAATGTGCATGATTTTTTGGAAATTTCTAAAAAATTAGTTTGCGTAAAAAAAGACTAAGACAATGCTTGATTTTTACAAACTATAAAACCAAATAAATACAAGCATACATAAGTAATATTTTTTCATGTCATTGAATACCAACCACATTGTCTCCACAGGTTAAACAAATAAAAAAATTCTTTAACTTTCATTTAACACTTTTTTTCAATTCTTTTTCAGACACAGAAGCAATGTCCGGTAGAAGAGAAGCCAAATATGTGACATCTGCCAAAGGAAATAGACTTCTTAATCATGGAGGCTACCTATATTGTAAGGATAGACTAACGGAACCCAGGAGTCATTGGAGGTGTGTACAATATTATTCATCACATTACAGAGGCAGAGCGGTTACTCTGGGAAACATTGTTGAGAAAACCACTGAACATAACCACTCTGCCTCTGCAATGGAGATTGAAATTAGGGAAAATATAAATCAGATGAAACAGCTTGCATCCACCTCCAATGACCCCTGTGGTTCTATTTTGAGGAGGTTTCTCAACATATTCCTATGCATGTTGCTAGTTCAATGCCTAGTATTCACAATCTTAGGAGAATTATCCAACGTCAAAAACAGGCAAATAACCCGCAACGCCTAACTCCCCAGACCTTTTCTGATATTATCATTCCACACGAACTAACACTAACTGTAACTAACGAAACTTTTCTCTTATATGACAACCAAAACCCTCAAAAATGTCTACTTATTTTTAGCACACCCCGCAACCTTTTTAAATTAGAAAATAGTGATATTTGGATGATGGATGGTACGTTTAAATCCACGCCCCACCCATTTTCACAAATATACACTATTCATGCCTATATTAACCAGACAGTAGTTCCCTTAGTCTACAGTTTACTTCCAGATAAACATTCCTCAACATATACTGAATTTTTATCAGTAATCAAAACAAAAACTCAAAACAAAAGTAATAATTGACTATGAATTATCAATGATTAACACCATTACCAAAACCTATCAGGAAACCCAAATCCAAGGATGTTTTTTCCACTTTTCTCAGGCCTATTGGCGCAAGGTTAAAAAAACATCCTTAGTTGAGGAGTACATAACTGACAGTAAACTTCAGTTTGAATTAAAAAAGCTCACTGCACTGTGTTTTGTTCCACCCGACTGTGTAGAAGAGTACTACACATCAATTTCAGAATCAGAATATTTTGTGACAAATGAGGATACATTGGGCCCCATTCTAAATTACTTCGAGGACACTTGGATTGGCCATCTAAGCAGATCAGGCCGTAGTAGGAACCCGAGGTTTCCTATCCAAATTTGGAACTGCTACACGACCTGCTTAGAGGGTGGAGCAAAAACCAATAATGCCATTGAGGGATGGCACAACTCCTTCAATAAATCAATTGGTAAATCTCACCCCAACTTTTATCATTTTTTGGAAATTTTGAGGAAGGAGCTAAGTTTCCAAGAAATGAGGATTGCACAGTCTTTGTCAGGAAGTCTGAATCCAGTACTTCTAAGAAAACAAAGGAAATGTCAGCAAGACTATTGGCACATATTCAACAATTTACGTTGATGGTGGCTTCTGACTACCTAGACAATATTGCGCACATCCTACACTACTAATCCTACCCTTAAACCTTTGCTCGCTATTTGCCTGTTTTTTTTTGTTTTTTTAAGAAAACAAAGCATGTTTCTAAATTTTCTTTTTCTTTTTTTTTTTTAAAGAAAGCATGCTCTTGTTTATGAATCCAGACTAATCCATATTACCACTTTTGTTTTTATTCTTCATTTAAAACTCCTTTTTTAAATAATCCAGAATTAATCCATGACCTTGAACTAAATCCATAATTAGAACCTGTTTGGATTTCCTTTTTGATAAGTACATTATTCTGCACACAATTTTTTTTAACCAATCCCAAAACTTCATTTCTGGCTTTAAAATACTTCTAAAAATAAAAAGATGATTTAAACTTTTTTTCATAACTATATTTTAAAGGTTTTTGTTGTCAAATATAAAACAAACATTTATAAAGCTGCATTGTGAACTTCTTTTTTTTAATGAAAGTACCCATAGGTCTTAATACAAAGCTGTAAAGCATTTTAAAACGAATAATCACATTAACATGACCTAAAGAGTACGTTTAATTGTCAATACTAGGCGTTTGAACAACAACATGCATAGAAATTTAAATTCGTTATCAAAACATTCTTTCCAATATAAATCATCTACGTAACTATTAACCTCCCTCCTCTATCCTTACTCTATAGTTAGCCTGCTTTTTTTACTTTAATTACTTTTCTTTTTGTCTTACCTTTGCGCAGTTCTGTATTCCTCCTGGACTTGCTTGGTACAGTCGCCGAATCAACAGAAGAATCCCACAATCCCTTGCTTCTTTGTCAACTACTAAAAAAAAAGATGTACATTTGCATTTTTTTTCAAAATCGTTTCCATTGTATTTCATTTACTTGAAATAAACATAAAATATATGTTACCAAATCATCCTTATTCTTAAAAATGTAAATATATTTTTAACTTTTAATTAACAATTATTTTTAAATGAACTCTTTTCACAAACTTCAATAAATATATTTTTTAAAACGAATACTCTTTTTTTGCATTCTTTAATTCGTTACTCTTTAACTCTCTTACTATCCAAATAAATAAATCCCCAAAAATTCTTTCTTACCTTTAAGCAGATCTCTCCTGCAGCCTTTCTCGTTGAAGTCGCTCTGTAAAGTAAAATAATAAACTTGTTAGCGCTTTCATCATATTCATGCATAAACATAAAAAAGGGACTAAGTGACGCTGACCACTGCCTCCGCATACCTTATAACGCGCTTCCAGATTGGTAGCAATCTTCACCAACCAAGGCAACAGTCAGCAATCTTGTTTTTATTTCTGTTGTTCCAAACTCGATGCCCTTCCCAGCAGGTCGTCCTCCTACGTGACCATGACGGTGTGGGTCTTCGATCTGGTTCCGTAGCCGTGTCCACAAAGGTGAGAGTCTGCTTGCTCATTCCGTAGTGCAATCGCGTTTATCCTGGACTCCTGTGCAACGTTTAAATGATGCATCATCCTCCAGTTCCTAATTTATATCTGCAAACCATTACAAATAATATTCGTTGTAATAGTATATTCGTTGTAATGGTTTGCGGGGTGAAAGTCTATGCGGGGTAAAAGTAATCGTAATAATTAACAATGCGTTTAAATGAGATGCGGGGTAAAAGTATTCGTCGTGAAGGATTCGTTGTAAAGGGTATTTACCGTGCTGGGCATGTGATATGTAGTTCCTTGAAAGTGTGGGTGAGGAGTTTGAATTGTGCTTGTTTGCATAAGGGGAACCAGTGGACCTCCTCCAGGTGTGGTGTGATGTGAGTGTGGTGTGGGAGGTTGAGAGTAATTCTGGCTGCCGAGTTCTTAATTGTCTGCAGTCTTCTAGTGTGTTTTTGTTAATCTAGCATGGAGGATACTCCCCTAGTCTAGCTGGCTTGTGATGAGGGCACGTGTGGCGGTTTTCTAGGTGCTGATTAGAAGCCATTTGAAATTCTTTCTCAGCATCTTCATGGGTATGGAAGCATGACGTGTTGACGGCGTTGACTTGGTAGGTAATGTCGAGTTTACTGTCGATGATGATACTGAGGTTCTTGGTGTATGTGGTGGGGGTGGTTGTCCGTCCTAACTCTGTTGGCCACAAGGTGGGGTCTCACAGTGAAGTGTTCTTCCCAAAGATCATGATTTCAACCTTGTTGGTGTTCAGCTTCAGGTAGTTGGTCTTCATCCAGTCGGCAATTTCTGTCATGCAGGCATTGAACTTGATCCTGGTACTGGGTGTCTTGTCTCTGAGGGGGAGAATGAGTTACAAGAAATCGGCGTAGGAGAGGACGTTGAGATCATGAGAGCGGATGATGCTGGCTTGAGGGATCATGTATGCATTGAAGCTCAGGCAGGGTCCTTGCAAAACTCAGCAAATGAGGTCACGGGCGTCCAAGGTGTATGGTACCAGTCGGACTGACTGAGTCCTTCCAGTCAGGAAGAAGCAGACCAATCGGAGTGTTTGTCCTTGGATTTCAACATCATGTAGGAGTTGGACGAGGATGGGATGAGAGACCATGTCAACGCTGCTTAGAGGTCCAGGAGGATGAGGGCTGCCGTGTCTCCTCCATCCAGAGTCATGCAGATGTCATCTGTGGTGGCAATGAGGGCAGTTTCCGTGCTGTGGTTGGGTCTTAAACCAGACTGAGGGGTGTCGAGGAGTTGGTAGTTGTTGAGGTATTTCGTGCATCATCTGTTGATGACTTTCTCTAAGACCTTGGCCGGGAATGGTAGCTTGTAGATCGGCCTGTGGTTGGCAAGTATCGAAGGGTCCACAGAGATTTTCTTTAGCAATGGGAGGACAGTTGCATGTTCGCAAGCATCTAGAAAGATCACAGAAGAAGTGGAGGCATTCAGAATGGGTCTGAGCATGGCGCTGATGGGTTTCAGTCCTATGGAGCAGGCAAGGTGAGGGCAAGGGTTTGATGGGGCCCCTGAATGGATGAACTTCATGGTGGCAGCTGTTTCTTCTGGGCTGATGATGGGCCACGAGGTTAGCGTTGGTTTTTTGGATAAGATTGAGAGGCATTTGGCGAGGTCTGTCAGGTCCAGTTGTGGGTTGAAGTTGCTGTAAATGAGGGTGATTTTGTTGCTGAAGAATTGAGAGAGATTGTTGCAGAGGTCCTGCGAGGGGTGATTGAGTTGGAGGCGGCCACCGATGAGGTGATATCCTTGACCATGGTGAAGATTTCATCACTTTTGTTAGTACTGGCATTGATGCGGCCCCCAAAGCGTGACATATGGTGCTCCGGATCATTTAGTGGTAGTGTCTCAGGGTAGATATCTATGTGCTTCTGTCTGAATTGTCCTGACTCATTCTCCAATTGCGCTCCAGTTGTTTGGAGTGGCATTTCATCAGTCTGCGTTCTTCTCTGTGTACCAAATGGCCTGGGGTCAAGCTCTTGCTGTATTGCTGTGTTTGAGGGGGGCAAGGGAGTCTACACAGGAGGTGATCCAATTGTTGAAATTCTTGATGGCTTTGGGGAGGCTGTTGCTGTGTTCAGGTCAATGGGTATTGAGAGCAATGTTCCAATCCTTGCTAGTGATGCTGTTCCAGTTTCGTAGGCTGGTCTGGTGGCGGTGTGTGTGCGAGGTGGACCTGATGGGGATGCTGAACTTGATGAGGGCGTTATAACCCTGCCCATTTAGGAGTAAGTATTTCCCATTGTCTGGCCGCCGCCTTGTTGTTTCCTACCATATTTACTACTAAAACATATGAGGACATGTGCACAGATCTCGACACACATGGCAGATATCTTCGCACAGAAAAGAAAGGAGGCTGGAGACCTCCGCACATATGTTTATTAATTGCATTTTGTAGTGAGTAGCACTACTGTAATATTACTAAACTACTGCAAAGTGCAGTTTAAAAAGAGGCCCCAAAAACTCAAAATCAATTTACGTCGAACCTTTAGCAATCACATGTGAAAGATGTATGGCGCTGGCTATAATCAGCTATTGGAGTAGAAGAATACATAGGATATACAAATGAAGAAAAACAGAATGCATATCAAATGTACAGACATTGAACTGTAGTTATAACATACACGCTGCCTGGACATAACAGTATACAATAATTTGGTGCTGATTTTTAGACTGCAATAAGGCTTGAAACCCTTATACTGACTTTGAGATTTTAAAGTTCAGTGACACTATTGAATCAACGCATTCCTTTCAGGCAAATTAAAGAAATTAAAGGATTGTAGGGTAGCTCCTATTTCCCTAATAGGCTCTGCGCATTGGAATAATATATCCTATAGGTTTGACATAGGACTAAGGTCAGTATGTCCCTATCGAGTATATTAAACTTAATTACTTGTCCCAGCTAGCTCAGAGGCCACTAGAAACTCCTTGACGACAAGAAGGGAGTAGTTTCTGGCAGCCGCAAAGCATGACCACTTTGTTTCCCTTTAGAATCAGAACGTGTCCCAGAGTCGTGGAAACAATAGATAACTATTTCACTCAGCTCAATCGTGCATGCTTAGTTTTCCTCAAAGTTACACAGAAAGAACAGACGGGCGTTTCAATAAAAATTTTATTGAACAGTCTTGTTTCTGGTGTAAGTAAAATGTGCTGTTACGATCACAAGACAGTATGCGAGATAAATAATGTACAGTGTGAGCAGTAGAAATAAATAATACTGCGATAGCATTATCTTTGTAGCATATATGCATTTACATAAATAACATAGACTAAAAATGCGAGTACTCATACGATGCGTTTCTAACCTAGTTCTACCCCAATGTACCTAACCTAGGTGTAGGGAGAGGTATGAAGTAGGTGTATGAAGTATTCCTTACTATGGTATACTAAGAGTATGTTAAGCCTAGTATGCCTAGTATGCCTAGTATGCCTAGTATGCCAAGAGTCCCTCTAGGTTCTAGTCAGCTTCATACCTGAAGAATGAGAGAGGTAGGAATCTCTTGCCAGACTCGAACTTCAACACCCCGCAAGGGAAGTCAGATCACTGGAAGCTGGACTCTCTGCGTGCAGGGATGACATCGTCTTCTCAGTGCGTCAGGCCGGGAAACGGGCTCCTCTGAAGTCGAGGTCTCCTCTGATTTACAGGGGCTAGGGAAGGTATATTTATACCTGAGAATTACCTCAGAATGTTAGCATTGACGTGAGTTGGACCGCGGAAGACGTCATGAATGAACCCCTAAGGAATAATGGTTCATGCATAATTTATGAGTCCTTGAAGAAATCAATAGTCCTGGGCTAGGGAAACTCCCGCAGCCTAAGGGTCTGTTCTTCACGAACTCGTTGTGACGTTAGGGTGGACGGATGTCGGAGACCATGCCTGTATTTGGAGTGCACGGTTTAATGCCTAAATAAGGGCTGGGCGAATTGTGCCTATATAAGGACATGATTCTGGAAAGCCCGTTTATGGACACCCTAAGAGGAATACAACACCCACTCCACTTTCGTGTGTACGATAATACTAAAATGCTAAACATTTAAAATGCTAAACATTAAATGGAGTACCGCATATTTAAAAATATTTCCTAAAAGCATTTAAAAAACATAGTAAAAAATGCACAAAGAGGTACTGTACATATTAAGCAATGCTTTTCATTTCAGGCATATATTTAAAATAAAATGCAATATGAATGAAATAAGCAGTAATATTTACATATGAGAAAATGATCGATAAGTTGTTCAAAAATCAAAGTCATTTCATGTCATGAAAATTAATGAACTGTTTTAGACACACAGGATGACTAAGTGTCCGTGGAAGTACTGCGAAGTCTGTACTATAAGGCTAGTTCTACTTTAAGCAGATTGAAGTGCCATTTTTAGGGCTAAAAATGGGAAAAAGTTCAATTTTGGTAGAGTTCCAAGTTTTTGAAGTATGAAGGCCAAATTGTTACTGCATCTCTGGAACACTGTATGCTGAATCAGAGTCAGTTTACGGGTCTGGTGTAAACATGAGATCATCTATTTCTATAGACAAAACATCATCCACTGTAGTTGGTGTCAGTTGGAACACCTCGTGTAGTAGATTAATTGCACAGAGATGGGAAGCATCGCTTTCAGCATAGGTTGCCGCAGCAATGTTCGCGTCCGTTGTTACCTGTGTGCCTGTAGATCTTTCTCGTACCTCAGCAGCAGCCGGAAGCGTCTGTGAGATCTCAATGAATGCTGACATCAGGATTGGTAGCCTCTGGGGACAACACAGAGCATGGGCCGTTATCGGGACCAGCAGAGTATCGACATCCATTGGCGTTGCTGATGGAAATGTTAGACAGGTGTCCAACACGCATTCTTCACCGCTTAGCAGGTATCGTAGAACAGGTAAGATGCAATCTTGCCAGATTGGTCTGAAGGACAGGAACCACGTGGTATTCAGGTCCCGTAGACGAGTCATGCCCAATAGCTGTACTATTCGCTCACGGCACTTTCGTTCAAGGAGAGCTTTCTCCATTTCGCTCGGAGTGATGTCTGCGAATAGGCTGGCCATAGCGCAATAGCAGGAAGAGAAATAGAATTCCGGCAACAAGTGCTAGAATTAATGGTATGCCACCAAACACCGAATGTGCAAAGTTCGGGATTATGCCGAGTATTGCCTGGAAAGGTGCTAACAGACCGGAGCAGATGCTCTTAAATACATGTACAATTCCGGTTGTATCAGACATATTGAAGATACGTCCTATCATTTCTACGAAATGTATAGGGCAGTTTGTACGTATTAAAGTCTGTATCTCAGTCGAAGTCCTTGCTACTTGTAGATCATAGGTTTCTTTGGCCGAGGTCAAAGGCACTGTTTGCTGTAAAAGCATGGCTTTCATTCTGCTCAAAGTATCAAATCTTATAAAAGAGACGTTCAGCGAAGGCCATAGAGGCGACTCTCTGACTGTGTCTATTGGGGCAAACAATACTTGCATACAGCAAGTGACCCTGGAGTTGACCGTTACTAGATATGGGATGCCTGGCAACATGCCGCAGCAACTCTGATCATTCAACATGAGGTAACTCCCATTAGAAAGTTGTCCAAACGTTGGATTAATCACAGCAGCTGGTGTACCCTGCTGATGGCAAGACAAATTTGCCACAGAACCATTACAAGCCCCATGTAAAGAGATGTCCTGACATATAAGTGAACCGCTCAGTGCATGTTTACAGTGTGTACCGCTCAAAAACACTTTACGATCCCCACTCCAACATCTATATGTATACGGTAAATCCCAAGATGTCTTAATGTATTCCTTACCCAACCTTTCATATTTGCCTGATTGCATTTGTCTGAGGCAAT
The DNA here is from genome assembly GCA_963921515.1 of Calotriton arnoldi. Taxonomy (NCBI): domain Eukaryota; kingdom Metazoa; phylum Chordata; class Amphibia; order Caudata; family Salamandridae; genus Calotriton; species Calotriton arnoldi. The sequence continues at coordinate 350,299 of CAWUFW010005554.1, read as the reverse complement.
ACTGAAACTGAAAAGTAGTCACAGGTAATGTTATTTTGCCATGAATAAGCCATTCTGTAGCTGGTTTTTCTGCCACTGTGAATGGTAACTTTTCCAGTTTTTCAATGCTCAGCACTGTATACCTTGCTCCTCTTTGTGCCAATTTGATCTGTTTATCAGTTAGATTGTATTGTGCAAACAGAGCTGACGTGTTGATAAAACGCCACGGCACATAGCCCGCTCGCAAAGATTGCAGCGTCCAGCTTAATAACACAATAGAACGCAATTGAGATTGGCCTTGTTGTAACATCGCCAAATCTTGTTCTAGTATGTCGATAGCAGAGGATACAATGCCATCCAATGAATATATTCTGGAGGACAAAGTTGTTAACCCATTGTCGACCACAGAGAGTGTTTTCTCTAAATTAATACGATCAAGTTCACGTATTCGTTCTGCGGCCTCCATCTCTGACACTTTCCATGCTTCATTATAGGCAGCATAAATGCCGGCATATTTGAAACGTTTTTGACGCGGTTTTCTTGGTCCAAGCAAGAATTCCCTAAGATCTGCGTCCTCTTTAAGTAAGGATAAGTGTTGTTTCACATCCTGTAGTGTAGACTTATGCAGCCAATCGAGGCATAATTTTCCTACACTGTATGTTGTCACTACCCCCGGATGCTGTCTTTGGACGTATCTTGGGTCTGGCCTATGAATAGTAAAGCCCTGAGTTTTATTCAGGAATCTTTCCTGACAGTTATTCGTGTCTATGGGCCAGATCAACCATTTTTTCCAATCAGGATTAGATCTGTTGAGTTGTAGTATATTGTCAACTGTCACCACTGCTTGTGTATCGTTATCACTTGCAGGCATTGGTACAGAAGGTGTTTTCACCTCTTTGATCTTGGCTAATCCAAGACAAGATGTTTGTTGGACGGTTTCATTCAAAAACATTATTTGTTCAGGGATGATACAGGCTCTAAATAAAGCTTCTATACCCTGTACTTGACAATCTTTAGTACCCCACACGGTTTTTGTGTCTATTGTGTCTTTCCATAAGTCGAAACCTTGTCTAGAAAGTTGGGTAATAAATGCTGCAGAGTAAATCTGTTTTGTATTAGTTAACATAATTTTTAGTCCTGTCTTGTTTACATTTCTAAAGTAAAATGTTTCTGGGTCAGATGTATTGTAACCTGAAAAATATGGAAACTTACTAGCAAATGTTTTTGAACTACCTTTTGGTGGTGTAGGACAATGTTCCCATTGGTTAAACATAAACACATTTCTTGGATATGCAGATTTATGCAAATAATGATGACCATAGTGGTTATAACAATACAGTTGTTCATAGTCTGATGAACCCTCTAAATATTCATTTTTAGAAAATGCAGCAGATTTTTCTAGGTCAAACATTATGTCATTAACAGTCTCAAAGTCCCAATCATCTGAATAGGTACTGGACGAAATGAGATCACTTAGTGAAATTTTAAACAAATGTGGAATGTCTAATTGTTCCGTCGGGCCAAAAATATCAAAATCTGTTTTGTCCCACACTATACCATCCCGTATAGGAACGGCTGTGATGTTCACTGATGACAAGTCTCTTGCTTCACGATGGGAAGAGTTATGAGGTTTCAAAAGTACGTTCACGTCTTTTCCTTCAGTGTTCACATGGATGTATCTGCCACTTATAAGCACGCTCACAGTTGTAACCAAAGCTAGCCAGAGCAGGAAAACAAAAAGTCCAGATATAATCCAGAGTTCAATCCATGGAGAAACCAAATAGTCTTTTTCATAAAGTGAAGAAAGTCTTGTACTTGCTGCTTGAGTTTGAATGATGCTGGCGTCGTTTCAGGTTCGCTTGGATCTTCTGAGAACGTATCAAAGTTAATGAAATAGCCAGAAGCAGTTCTATCAATTGTTGGAATTGCATCAGGATTTGTAGAAATCGTTGGAACCAGTTGATCACTTGCTACATTGGTGTAGACAGGCGTATTTGGACGAACTGTTACTTGGTTTTCAAGAGGGATGAGTTCCATAGCATTGTTGCTTAGTCCTTCATCTGTTACTGCTGAAGTCTCGATGGTTATCAGTCTTTCAGTCTGAACCTCTTGGATAGTAGCGAGAGGAGTGCGTCTGCTACTAGGTTGGAGTCCACGAGGCCTACTATTTAGTATTGGCCACATACTGTGGTTTGATGAGGTCGATGGACACAAATCTTTTCTCCTTTCTTCCAGCAAGGGGCGGCAGAAGTACTGTTCTTGTTCCTTGAACTGCTAGGACAGGTACTGGTTGTCTGTAAGAAGGTCCAAATTCCTTCTTGTCCGCGATTTTTTCTCTGACTAGATCCCCAACTTTTGGAATCCAGACAGGCCTTGCTGGGACCGCCTGTCGGAAGGACCCGTCTCACGGACCTTTGGGAACCACCCCCTTACCTGGGACAGCAGATGAAATCCCCAGGGATAGAGTCCGATCCGTAGACGAGCCGAATAAATTGTGGTCCGGGACTTCCTTCCCACAGGAACCAGGAAGCGAGTCAGTTTCCGGCGACCAATCAGGACGAGGACAGCCCGACAAAGAGGCGGAGCAGGAAGAGGCGGGGGAGGACGTCAGAGAGCCCGGAAGGCGGAAGGAGCAGGAGACGCGAGGAACCGGAGAGACAGAGTCGGAGAAGGCACGGGACGGAGGCGAGGAGACCGGGATAATCCCAAACGACGTCGAGGAGGAAGAGGAGTGGTCGGAGGAGTGGTGGAGTCCCCCCTTCAGGAAGGACGTGCACGCCGCCGTAACTCAGGAGAGTTACGGCAGGGACGGTGAGTGACATCGTATGCGAGTCGGGGACTCGTAGGGGAAAAGGAGTAGGGTGGGAGTACGAGGGAAGGAACGGGTCGGGTGAGAACGGGGAACATTCACTGGGCACTTGAGTGTGAAGGTTTGCGCACGGTCTTATGATCATTACGGTTTTTTCTACTTTCCACGTATTTGGCTACCTCCTCACCTCCCCTTCCCATAACACTGAGTCTTAGGGGTTAGAAAGGATGTCAAAGCATCGCAATGACTAGAGGACAGAAAGGGGCTTGGCGTCGATGCTCCCTGACACTTCCTGACCACGTCTTCTTGCACCGGGTGTGGTGACGGTCTCCAGCCTTTTATTGTATAAACAAAGAGCGAGGCAGACAGGGTGCTTACCGTCCTCTTTTGTTCTCTTTCCTCGAGCTTCCTGGAGGGACGGTGGACAGTGAGAGCAACCCCGGTCAGGATAACAGAGAAGATGCGCCGAGGGACGGCCAGCAGCCATTAAGAACTTACCCAGAGGATGTATTGCCCGCCATAGACTCTAAATAAATACCATCATTGAGAAACCACTTAAGCCTCCTAGATTCTGTTTCCGCCCGTCCCTCCCACAGGTGGTGTCAGAAGTGGGATCGGTGGAAATGGAGGCGGTTATAAAGAAGATGGCGGACAACCAGGAGCACCTGGGGAAAATCATGGAGAAGTTCCTGGCGGTTGCTGAGGAAGACCGAGAGAAACTCCATCGAACACTCACTGAGCAAAGCACCACACAGGAAACGGTGATAGGGAGGTTGGCGGAAACACTAGGTCAACCGAGGGCCCATACCGCTCTTCCCTCCGTTGTGATGCAGAAATATGTTGCCGGGGAAGATCCTGATTACTACTTCTCCAACTTTGAAAGAATGGCCAGAGCGGCGGCCTGGCCGCAGGACAAATGGGGACAGTACTTGGGGCCATTGCTGTCCGGGGATTTACAGGCGGCCTACCAAGCAGCCAACCCTTTAGGTCTCACCCCATACGACGACGTAAAAGGAGCATCTTGGAACGCCTGGGAATAGACCCCGAAACCTATAGGACCCGTCTACGACAGGTTCGCGAAGGACCCCAAGAGACCCCGAGAGCATTGTACTACAGAGTACGGGATCTGGCAGATCGTTGGCTACAACCCGCCAATGCCACCAAGGACGAAATAATGGAAAAAGTATACTTAGAGCAGTACTTGTCGTCCTTGCACCCACCCATACAAAAATGGGTTCGACAGCACACACAGCTTACCTTGGACAGAGCGGTGGAAATCGCCAGTGCCTTCAGTAGGGCACAGGAGAGCCAAAAGGGGAGAGAGGACGTCCCGTGGAGACACCACGACAGGGGAATGCCCACCCGGGCAGTCAGACCCCCTTTCCCCAGGAAATCGGAGACCGTCACAATCCTACCTGGACCCCTACCCGTCATCCCAAGGCCTTCAATCCCACAAGGTCCTCAGTGCTTTCATTGCGGGGTGTACGGTCATATCGCCAGAGTATGTCCCCAAAAAGAAGAACCGATGGAGGTGGGGCTGACTCGATCATATCTATGTAGGCTGGGAGACGGAGGGACCCTTCCTTATCATCGTCAGGTGGCTGTTAACGGAGAGCCCAGGGAGGCCCTAATAGACACAGGGTGTCTACGAAGCGTCATGCAACCACAAGCCGTCCCAGGAGGGGTACAAGACACCCGCGGAATAGTAAATATCCTCTGTGTACATGGGGACCAAAAACCATATCCTACCACCGAAGTGGCCGTGCAACATGACCCCACAGTTGAACCTGTAACGCTCAAAGTAGGTCTCATCCCCAAGTTGCCCGAACCCCTAGTCCTTGGGCAGGACTACCCGTATATAGAAGACCTACTCCAAAAGACCAAGACCCATGAGGATGAATGGAGAGAAACAGCGCCATTTGCTTTCCTCACAGATCAGGATTGGCCTCCGCCCAAGCAGAAGAAAAGCAAAGGACAAAAACGGAAAGACAAACGAGAATGGACACAAGTGTCTTTAACCAGAACCGCAGACGAATGCCCTTGGGAGCACGATCAACAGTTCCGTATAGCACAGAGAGAAGACCCTACATTGAGGGAAGCCTGGAGTAAGGCAGTTGATGTGGAGGACGACCAAAACGTAGGTCCTCAGTTCCTAAAGATAAGAGAGTTGTTGTATCGAAAAGGGGGAAAGACCAAAACCCCAGCTATTGGTACCAGGGGGTTCAGGGAAAAGGTCCTCTTTCTTGCCCACAGCCATCTCCTAGGGGGTCACTTTGGGGGGAGAAAACGGAGAAGACCATCCTTGCCCGTTTCTATTGGCCTGGTATTTACCACCAAGTGAGGAAGTACTGTCAAGAGTGTCCTACCTGCCAAAAAACAGTAGATACAAACCCCCACCAGTACCCTTAAGACCCCTTCCCGTTATCGAGGAACCCTTTTCCCGAGTGGGGATGGACCTCATCGGCCCCCTGTTGCCCTCTCGTAGCGGGTGTCGATACGTGCTAGTCATTGTTGACTATGCAACCCGATTCCCAGAAGCGATAGCTTTACGCCAACCCAATACAACCCAAATAGCAAAAGCTATGATCGCCTTCTTTTCGAGGGTAGGGTTCCCCAAAGAGATCATCACAGACCAGGGAACGCCTTTTGTCTCTCGAATAATGAAACAGGTATGCAAACACTTAAAGATAAAGCAGATCCGCACAGCTGCCTACCATCCCCAAACAGACGGCCTCGTAGAGAGGTACAATGCCACCCTTAAGACCACTCTGAAGAAATTACTAAACTTGGAATCACGTAAATGGGAGGATATGTTGCCTCTGGCCCTTTTTGCCATAAGATGCCAACAACAGAAGAGTACAGGGTATTCTCCTTTTGAGCTTTTATATGGGAGACAGCCCCGTACTTTGCTGGATATGACTAGAGAGGAATGGGAGGAGGAAGAGAACGGGGCCAAACCTCTCCCTGAATATGTCTGGAGTTTAAAGTCCCATCTAGCCCAGATCAGAAGCATCGTGAAGACCCATGTGGAACAAGCCCAGGAGTCCCAGAAGAAACAATATGACAAAAAACCGTAGAGAGGTCCCTGAGTGTGGGTGACATGGTCTTGTTGATGATGCCTAGCTCAGACCATAAATTAATAGGGCAGTGGCAGGGCCCCTTTAAAGTGATAAATAAGGTAACCCCTGTGACGTACCGCCTAGAACTAGATCCCCATAATAGGAATAAAACGCAGATATACCATGTGAATCTGCTCAAAAAATGGTATGGTTCTAGGCCTTCCTTGGTAGGAATAGCGGAAGGGTCAACCCCCTTATTTCATCAGTGTATCGACTGTGAATTGCTGCCAGACCTCAGACAAGACCTTTGTACACAGCTATCTCCATTACAGGAGGTGTTTTCCAGGAGCCCAGGGAAGACCACGCTGGTACAACACGAAATCCATACAACCCAGGGGAAAAAGGTACGGCTACGTCCTTATAGGCTGCCCGAGTCCCGAAGAGACGCCATAGAAAATGAGATACAGCAGATGTTACGCCTGGGGATCATTGAACCCTCACACAGTGAGTGGAGTTCTCCTATCGTCATAGTACCCAAGCCTGATGGATCAATCAGGTTCTGCATAGACTTTAGAGAGATCAATAAGATATCCCAATTCGATGCTTACCCCTTACCCAGGGTCGATGAGATGGTAGAGAAATTGGGCAAAGCCCAGTATATCAGCACCCTGGACCTCTGTAAAGGCTATTGGCAGGTGCCTCTCCGTGAAAAGGACAGAGAAAAACGGCTTTCTCTACTCCTGGGGGTTTATATCATTTCCTTGTCCTGCCATTTGGTTTGCACGGAGCCCCTGCCACCTTCCAGAGATTAATGAACCATATACTGAAGCCCTGCGAGGCCTTCGCAGCGGCATACATTGATGACATCATCATTTACAGTGACTCGTGGGAGCAGCATGTGACCCATTTCTGCAAGGTAATCCAAGCCCTAAAAGAGGGAGGTTTGACCATCAATCCCGCCAAAAGCCATTTGGCGGGGCGCTCAGTCAAATATCTGGGGTATCTGTTAGGTGAGGGATACATCAAACCGCAGGAAGAGAAAGTGGCTGCAATTTCACGACTAGCATTCCCTCACACAAAAAAAGACCTGCGGGCATTTCTCGGAATCCTAGGCTATTATAGGAGGTTCATCCCCTCTTTCTCACAGACAGCAGCCCCCTAACCGACCTCCTTAGAAAAGATAAGAAAACGGAAGCAGAACTCAAAAACCCCTCAACCCCGGTGCAACAGGCGTTCCATAGCTTAAAAGGGCCCTGATAACCCATCCTGTGCTTCTCAGTCCCGACTATACCAAACCGTTCATAATACAGACGGATGCCTCCGAATATGGTCTGGGAGCAGTCTTATCACAAAACGATTCATGGGGGCAGGAGAGACCAGTAATGTATATAAGCCGCAAACTCTACCCCAGAGAAAGGAACTATGCGGTAATCGAGAAAGAGGCCTTAGCCATCAAATGGGCGGTCGAGTCCCTCAAGTATTATCTGGATGGTCGTGAATTCATGTTGTTCACTGACCATGCACCCCTTAAATGGCTTGCTAGTAACAAGGGTCACAATGACCGGATTCTACGTTGGTTCTTGGCGTTACAACCATTCCGATTCACCATTGCACATCGCAAAGGAAGGGCACAAACCAATGCGGACTTCCTCTCTAGATACCCGCTTGAGCCTCTCCTTGTGAACAAGGATGTTAGGGAAAGGGGATGTCGGAAGGACCCGTCTCACGGACCTTTGGGAACCACCCCCTTACCTGGGACAGCAGATGAAATCCCCAGGGATAGAGTCCGATCCGTAGACGAGCCGAATAAATTGTGGTCCGGGCCTTCCTTCCCACAGGAACCAGGAAGCGAGTCAGTTTCCGGCGACCAATCAGGACGAGGACAGCCCGACAAAGAGGCGGAGCAGGAAGAGGCGGGGGAGGACGTCAGAGAGCCCGGAAGGCGGAAGGAGCAGGAGACGCGAGGAACCGGAGAGACAGAGTCGGAGAAGGCACGGGTCGGAGGCGAGGAGACCGGGATAATCCCAAACGACGTCGAGGAGGAAGAGGAGTGGTCGGAGGAGTGGTGGAGTCCCCCCTTCAGGAAGGACGTGCACGCCGCCGTAACTCAGGAGAGTTACGGCAGGGACGGTGAGTGACATCGTATTCGAGTCGGGGACTCGTAGGGGAAAAAGGAGTAGGGTGGGAGTACGAGGGAAGGAACGGGTCGGGTGAGAACGGGGAACATTCACTGGGCACTTGAGTGTGAAGGTTTGCGCACGGTCTTATGATCATTACGGTTTTTTCTACTTTCCACGTATTTGGCTACCTCCTCACCTCCCCTTCCCATAACACTGAGTCTTAGGGGTTAGAAAGGATGTCAAAGCATCGCAATGACTAGAGGACAGAAAGGGGCTTGGCGTCGATGCTCCCTGACACTTCCTGACCACGTCTTCTTGCACCGGGTGTGGTGACGGTCTCCAGCCTTTTATTGTATAAACAAAGAGCGAGGCAGACAGGGTGCTTACCGTCCTCTTTTGTTCTCTTTCCTCGAGCTTCCTGGAGGGACGGTGGACAGTGAGAGCAACCCCGGTCAGGATAACAGAGAAGATGCGCCGAGGGACGGCCAGCAGCCATTAAGAACTTACCCAGAGGATGTATTGCCCGCCATAGACTCTAAATAAATACCATCATTGAGAAACCACTTAAGCCTCCTAGATTCTGTTTCCGCCCGTCCCTCCCACACCGCCGTTTTTTCCCAGTGGTGGTTGGCTGCAGGAATACGTTGCTTTGTTTCGTTCTTAATTCATTGAGTTCCTGTAAAACAGCCAAACGATCTTTGATATCAAACGGTTTATTTTCCACCACTGTGCCTACGTGTTCAAGGTCTGGTAGCCACATTCGTGTCCCAAATAGGACCTCATATGGAGTGACCCCCCCCTAGAGAACTTCTTGGCAGGTTGTTCAATGAGCGTTGGACCCCATTAAGGTGTTTGACCCACCCATCACCCGAACCTAATACCCTAGCTGTTATAGACTGCTTTATGTCCCGGTTTTTCCTTTCCACAAACGAATTTCCCTCAGGATGGAATGGAGAGGAGTACCGCAATGCAACGCCCAGACTGGCCATGGCTTCTTTGTAAGCCCGAGAGCTAAACGCAGGAACCTGGTCAGAATGTAGCGTGCCTATTGCGTATGTGCCGATAAAGTCTCGCAAATCTTTTATAACAGTTCGAGCGTCAGCCGAGCACTGTGGCCATATCCATAGGAACCTAGAGCATGAATCCACTGCAACCATGATATATTTATAGTTACCGTCCCTTTGCAAGGGCCCGCAGTGGTCCAGGTAAACACAAGCTAATGGTTTGTCTGAAATTGACAGGGGTGTCTGCGCAGGACGTTTCACTGTTGAGACTTTCATCTGTTGGCAAATATCACATTCTAAAACATAGTTTTTAGTTTGTTTCCGAATGCCAGGCCACCAATATCTTTGCTTGAGTAAAGATACTGTCGCAGAAACACCTGCATGGGCAGAAGCTATCCCTTCGTGTGCTGCTAGGATTAGTCCTAATCTGCGTTCCTTGTTTGGAATTACCCTATCCCCCACTCCAGGGATTCGAGCAAAAGGAACGTTGTTCGCATCAATTACATAAGAGTACTTGAGTGGAAACTTTTTTGGTAACGCTGCACTGCTGCCCTTGCTTGAAGCATTGACAGCCAACATTATCTCACCGTCTATTTTCGTTTTTGAACGAGTGATCGCAGCTACGGAAGCCGTCTGAACAGCCCCCTTTGCGGCTTCGTCAGCCAATGAATTCCCTGCAACGTGAACGCCATCACGTTGATGACTCAGTGTGTGGATCACGTGAGCCTTTGGTAGTTCGTTTTTCAACTGAACTACTTGTTCCCAAAGCATTTTATGCTTTATTGTGCCACCTTTCGCATCTTTGAAACCATTTTCAAGCCAGTTTTGTATTTATTCATTATACGACTGAACACAGTAAAAGGAATCGCACACTATTAGTGTGGGGAATTCTCGATCTGTACTTTCAAGTGCCAGTTTGAATGCTTGTAGTTCAGCTCGCTGAGCTGTACAATCTCCTAGAGATTGAATTTTTGTGACCATGGGTCGGAAGATGCCATTTCGCATGCGACCTTTAACGATTGCACACGCTGCACTGTAAGCTTGCTTACTCCCTGTTGCGGGCTGTGCGGATCCGTCAGTGTAAATAATAAATTCGTACTGATCGAGAGGCAGAATCTCAGTGGGCAGAGGACATTCTTGTTCATATTGCAGGAATGCTTGAGTTTTTAAATCTGGATCAAAAACATATTCAACATCTGTTGCAGCAAGAGAATTAACCCATTGTATCCATCTTGGATGTAATGCTTTAGCATTTGGAATGTTTGCTTTTGTGACCGCTTCTAAAGCTGGTACTGGGGTTACGACAATAATGCGTTTCCCTTGGGCTAAGGCTCTTTCTTTTGCTACAGCGGTTTGAAACTGCTGTTAGAATTTTTTCAGTTGAACTGAAGCGCATTTCCGCTTGTGTGTACAAATGAGATTTGTATGCGATTGGTATTTTATTACCCTCATTGAAGGTTAAGTAGGTGAATCCGCATTGACCCGAAATTCTTCGGATCACCAAATTTCGTTGACTTACACGTGTTTGTAAGTGATTTGTTGCTAACATGCCTGTAGTGAACGCAAGATTTCTGTGTGTTCCTGTGTCCAGTTTTTGATTGAAAAATCAGGTTTGATTAATGCGTAGAGAGGTTTAACCCTTTCTGCGTAATTTAGAATGTATGTTCTTCCAACCCAGGATGGATTGTAAGTTTTTTAGCGTTTTTGGAGGTTGGAGCAGCGCACATTTCTCTAGAAAGTTAGCTGCCACGCTCTTGCCTTCACTTGAAAGCTCATATCCTAAAAATAGGACATTGAGATGGGCAATTCAGGCCTTTTTAAAGTTGAACTTGTAGCCCTCAGAGGGGAACCCAGTATAATGGTGCTCACCCTGTTCAAGTGTTTGTCCAGGTCATCGTCTGTCAGATAGATGTCATCGACATAGGACAATGCCTCGTTGTCATAAATTTGTAGTAACTCCGTTACCCTCGCTGAGAATAAACCTGGGCTGTTCTTGAACCCTTGTGGGAGTCGACAAAAGTGACGCTGGGTCCCCATTATGGAGAATGCTGTTAAGTACCTGCTTTCAGGTGCTATGTTTTGACAAAAGAAACCATTTGAGATGTCTAATGTTGTTTTATATTTTTTACGCACAATGTTATTCATTAATGCTGTGCTATGTGCATTTTGCACTGCAAAAGTTTTAGAACAAGTGTTTAGGTGTCTGTAATCCAAAACTAGACGATATGTATTGTCTGGTTTGGAGACAGGAAACAAAGGATTGTTCATTGAGGAGGTGCATGTTTCAATCACCCCTTGGTATTCAAGTTGATCTAAGATCTCCCTGACCTGTTTTTTAGCTTCTTGCTTTATTGGGTACTGCCTTTGTGCAGTTGGTTCATGTTTCAGATGTATTTTATGGTGAGGTGAGTCCTCATCCCATCCTACATGATTTTTATATAATGCTGGGGCCTGGGCCACTGCCCATTTCCTGGCATATGTATATCTTAGGTGCATTGGTATATGGTTGGAGAAGGCAGGCATAATAATGTTCTCGCCATGTGGTCACTCCCTGACAAATTGTGGTGGCCAGTCCTTTTCTGCTAGAAGTATGTCATAGCCCCTTGATAGTCTTTCCCAAAAAGTGCTTTCACCTGTCTAGGTTTGTCTCCCTCCATCCGGAGCGTTATTTCATATAACTTTTGTGGAGTACTAACCCTGGTGTCTACAGTCTCAACTGTAATGTACTCATTCAAGTCCACTATCTCCAGAAGTTCCTTCAGGTTCTGGCGAGCTATTGTGACTTCTGCTGCACTGTCCAGCATTGTCTGAGCCCATTCTCCGTTCTTGAGTTGTGTTCTCAGTATTCTCGGCATGTCTGATCTTCAGACCTGCTACTTTCTTTTGGAGAATTGAGGTTTTGCTTTAGTTTTTGGAGCGTGTTTCTCGTCTTTCGATTTCACGCGTTCTTCTCTATGTTCTGTTCGTCCTCTTCTTTCCGAAGTCTGTGATGAGATCTGAAAGGGACGAGAGGAACGTGTATCAGTATCTTGATACCTGTCAGGTTTTCTCAAATTATCCCTATTCCTGAGGTTATACCTCCTTTCAGAGGGCTCCTTTTGAGGAGACTTACCTCGGGATTGAGAACGTTTCTCGCTTGAATTTTGTTTATTAGTCTCCCACTTCTTTTTAGAAGATGTAGGAGTTTGTTTAATTGAGTCCTTCTCAGGACTTTCAGATAGCTTCGGCTTCACTGGTCTTCCACCCAAACTATCTCTGCCTAATTCTGCATAAGATTGTTCTATAATTCTGGGTAGCTCTGTTTGATGTTCTGTAACATCGAATTCCCTTAACTTTTGGTGGATAGCCACTGCTGCTGCCTCCCCTTTAATATTAGATAATATTATTGTTGAGACCTGGTCGAAATTTTTCAGTAATTTCATACCTAAATTTAGAGCAGGCTCTGCCCCGTATTCATTTTGAATTTGTTTCAGGACATCTGGTATTACCGCAATTGACGGAATGCCATGTGTTTTAGTATAGATGGCAGCAAAGACTGAGCCCCAAGTGGTGCAGTCTTCCAGTTGTGGTGTGATCCCCATCGGTAAACTGATTGCCAGTATTCTGTGTTTCTCATGCGGGCTAGTATTTGGAAATACTGCTTCGATTTGAGTAATTTTTTGAGCTATCCAAAATGGAATTTGCTCACGTTTTGTGGGCATTTTACCCATGACTGCGTACAGAGTCTGTGGTGTAATTTTTAGTGTATTCCCCTGGTGAGGAGTTTGATTTGGAAGTGTCAATGGTGGTTGGACTGTGAAAGTCCGCATGACATATTGGACCAATTGTCTGTACATTTTTATTAACTCTGTAAGTTGAGTAAGTAATTCCTCATCTGTCATTATGTCAAGTTCAGGATGAGGTGTGTAGCCGGCTAGAATCGGCCATGTTGCTCCTGGTCTACCTGGTGGACCAAGCCTGGTAATGTTTCTGTGATGTTTTAGGGCGCCTTTAAACCAGAGCTGATGCTCCTGGTATGTTAATGGAATTTCTATATCCTCGAAAGGAATGTATTCCTCTGGTGGATCATCTTCTTTGTAGAAGTGAAACATGTGTGTTACTGGATTGGATTCAGGAAATATTACCCATGAATAGAATACCTCTGTCTGAAAGGATTTGTGCGCCTCTATCACGAAAACTGCTCTACCTCCTCTTGGTGGTAGGCCATGTTTTATAAGTTGTAGAGTGATGGCTCTTCTTAAATTTGGAGTGATGTCTATAACACCCTCCTCGGTTTCATTTAAACCTGTAATGTTAAAAACTGCTGCTTGGGCTGGATCAGCCGCAGCTCCACCGTTTCCGGTTTCAGTCATTTTGTTTTTTGAAAAATGTAGAACAAGTTTCAAGGAGACAAAGATAAGGTGCACAATATTTTGGAACACTGTATCCTTCAACGTTGAGCAAACCAAACAGCTGATATATAGGGTACTGCCCTATGTAGCCGTGGTGGATACTTAACCCTGCCCACTCCAGACGTCTTTTGGAGTATATGGGTAGGGGTCTCTGAGAGAAAAAGCACGGCTGAGTTACTCAGTATCTAACGTTGAATTACCGCCTTACCAAACCGTTGGGCGCCATGTAGTGTAGCTCCTATTTCCCTAATAGGCTCTGCGCATTGGAATAATATATCCTATAGGTTTGACATAGGACTAAGATCAGTATGTCCCTATGGAGTATATTAAACTTAATTACTTGTGCCAGCTAGCTCAGAGGCCACTAGAAACTCCTTGACGACAAGAAGGGAGTAGTTTCTGGCAGCCGCAAAACATGACCACTTTGTTTCCCTTTAGAATCAGAACGTGTCCCAGAGTCGTGGAAACAATAGATAACTATTTCACTCAGCTCAATCGTGCATGCTTAGTTTTCCTCAAAGTTACATAGAAAGAACAGACGGGCGTTTCAATAAAAGATTTATTGAACAGTCTTGTTTCTGGTGTAAGTAAAATGTGCTGTTACGATCACAAGACAGTATGCAAGATAAATAATGTACAGTGTGAGCAGTAGAAATAAATAATACTGCGATAGCATTATCTTTGTAGCATATATGCATTTACATAAATAACATAGACTAAAAATGAGAGTACTCATACGATGCGTTTATAACCTAGTTCTACCCCAATGTACCTAACCTAACCTAGGTGTAGGGAGAGGTATGAAGTAGGTGAAGTATTCCTTACTATGGTATACTAAGAGTATGTTAAGCCTAGTATGCCAAGAGTCCCTCTAGGTTCTAGTCAGCTCCATACCTGAAGAATGAGAGAGGTAGGAATCTCTTGCCAGACTCGAACTCCAACATCCCGCAAGGGAAGTCAGATCACTGGAAGCTGGACTCTCTGCGTGCAGGGATGACAGCGTCTTCTCAGTGCGTCAGGCCGGGAAACGGGCTCCTCTGAAGTCGAGGTCTCCTCTGATTTACAGGGGCTAGGGAAGGTATATTTATACCTGAGAATTACCTCAGAATGTTAGCATTGACGTGAGTCGGACCGCGGAAGACGTCATGAATGAACCCCTAAGGAATAATGGTTCATGCATAATATATGAGTCCTTGAAGAAATCAATAGTCCTGGGCTAGGGAAACTCCCGCAGCCTAAGGGTCTGTTCTTCACGAACTCGTTGTGACGTTAGGGTGGACGGATGTCGGAGACCATGCCTGTATTTGGAGTGCACGGTTTAATGCCTAAATAAGGGCTGGGATTTTATGCCTATATAAGGGCAGGGCGAATTGTGCCTATATAAGGACATGATTCTGGAAAGCCCGTTTATGGACACCCTAAGAGGAATACAACAGGATATGCTCTCTGTTTTCCAGTAGAGGCTTGTATCAGGTGAAAGTGGTGGGGGGGCAATAACAAAATAAAAAAACAAAAACAAAAAAGAACTTACCGTTCGATGCTCTTCTGCTTTCGGGTGTGCACAGGCTGAGGCTCCCAGACTCCACTACGGCCAATCCAGACGCTGCTCTCATGCTGGTTACTCAGCATGAGAGAAGCGCTAGCATTGGCCTGAGCAGGCTAGTTTTCCGCTTCAACGGGGACTGGGAGCCTGTGCCTTCAGTTCTCCACCCAGCAGTGTTGCTCGGGTTGGAGAGAGGTCACATGTCGGTTTGGCCGTCCTCAGACAACCGGCCAAACCAACATGTGCACTGACAGGAGTGCCCACCACTCCTCCTCCATGCTTCCAGTGCTCTGGTAAGTATGGCTCTGCTCCCATGACAAAGTTCCCAGAAGAAAAATAAAATGATGATAAAACTTTTTTTTTTTATATATTTTTTTTATTGATTTCAAACTTTGAAAAGTCACAGACATTGATAATTATACATTACAGCCATTAATACAGCATGTTCATTATACAGGACATTGTACAGTTTGTCAGTCACTTGTTTCAAAAGATTGCTCCCTATTCTGTAGCAGTTTCATTTCTACAGTTGGGGAAACACACAGGTCTCCTAGATATATATTCCACTTGCCCCATTTTTTATCCCATTTCTTGGGGCATCCTCTAGATTTAAAAACCTCTTTTTCAGCGATCATGCACCTGTCTAGTTCGGTCGCCCATATCCTATACGATGGTCTTTCCGCCACGTCCACTTTTTTGCTATGTCACGTTTCTCTAAGGTATATCCTATAGTGGTCAGTTGTTGCTCCACTTCTGTAAGGTCAGTCGCCTCCCATATATTAAGGAGCCCGAGTGGTGGGGTAAGTGTTAGTGTCTTCCCTAATGTGTCCTGTATATGTCTTGTAGCCCCTTCCCATATGGGTCGTATGAGCGGACAGTACCAAATAGTGTGAAAAAAGGTTGCGTCTTGGTGACAGCCGCGCAAGCATAGCGTGTCTTGTCTTGATCCTATTTTCGCTAACGTGACCCCTATGAGATACGTTCTGTGTAGGATTTTAAGTTGGATCAAACGGAAACGGAGAGCGATAGCCGCCTCCCTCGGGGACATCAGGGCTGTCTGGCAGTCCTCATCTTCAATGGGCCCTAGATCAGCTTGCCATTTTTCTCGAAGCGTTTGGAATGGGTCTGGCATGTTATTACACAGTTTTCGGTATGTTAATGATGTAGCTTTATTTAAAATTGGTTCAGAAAGCAGCCGATCCTCCAGAGGGGACGACTCCGGTAAATTGCTCATATCTGGGAGTGCTGTGGTAAGGGCATGGCAGGTCTGTAGATATTGAAAGACCTCCCCTTGAGCTAGCTCATATTTCTCCCTCAGATCTCCAAACGTAAGGATTTTGCCCTTTTTCACTAGGTGACCTATTGTGGAAATTCCAATGGTATCCCACTTATCAAACCCAGGCTGATTACATAACAGTCCTAGTTTTTGGGTAGACCATAATGGTGTGGCCTGGGTCATTACATTTGTCCATCCTAGACGTCTAGTCGCCTGGTGCCAAATATCTACTGTATGGGCCGTTGGGCCGAGATATCTTCCTTTCCGGACTTTCATATACAGAGCCCCCAGGCACCCTTCTCTACCCATCTGGTATCTGTCTAGCATGTAAGTCGGGTCTATCGGGGAGCGATACATCCAGTGGTTCACAGCCACTAGTTGCGAGGCCCAGTAGTAAAGTCTTACATCAGGGAGGGCAATCCCCCCATCGTACCACCCCTTAGTCAGCTTATGCAAAGTGATGCGAGGCGGTCCGCCATTCCACAGTAGCGTCCTAACTTCACTTTCCACACTTCTAAAATAGGCGTCGGGAACCTTATTCGGACAATTTTGAAGGATATATAAAAAGCGCGGAAGAGCTCACATCTTAAATAGGGCAGCTCGGCCTAATAAGGAAAGTGGCAGGGATCTCCAGTGTTTGACGTCGTTGCGCAACCTGTCCAAGGGAGCTACTAAGTTTCGATTGTTAAAGAGTTGGGGATCTGGGGTTTTAAAGACCCCTAGGTAATGAAATCTGTCAAGGGCAATTTCCACTCTGCAGCCCGGGGGGAGTTTAGGAACCGGGCCCCGGAGGACTAATAGTACAGACTTGCTCCAATTAATTGCGTAGCCGGAGTATTTCCCAAAGTTCTTAAAGATATTTAAGATTCTATGTATCGACGTGTAAGGGGACGCAAGATATAGCAGGATATCGTCAGCATATAGCGATATCCTGTCATCATGCCCTTCCGCCCATTTCAGCCCTCTGAGCAATACATCACCTCTCACCCAGGATGCCAGTGGCTCCAGCATTAAGGAGAAAATCAGGGGGGGAGATAGAGGGCAGCCTTGTCTGGTGCCTCTCCTTAGCTGGAAAGTTCTGGACGTGTGATTATTAACCCGTACTTGGCCCCGCATTTCCGTATAAAGCAGTTTCACCCATCCCAAAAATTTCGGGCCAAATCCCAGGCGTCTCAGTACTTTAAAGAGATATGGCCATTCTATAGAGTCGAACGCCATTGAGGCGTCTAGGGATAACACCACTGCATCTTCCTCTATATATTTCTGTCGCCCTAGGACATTGTGAAGGCGACGGATATTCAACGCCGTATTCCTCCCCGGCATAAAGCCAGATTGGTCGGGATGGACCAGAGATGGAATTACAGAGACCAAGCGGGAGGCGAGAAGTTTCGCAAGGATTTTCGCTTTGACATTAATTAAAGAAATCGGCCTGTAAGAGCCGCAGTTCTCGGCGGGTTTCCCCGGCTTACGGATAACTACAATAGAAGCCAGACGTTGGTCTTCTGGCAGGACTCCTTTATCATAGCTTTCATCATACATGTTCCTTAAGTGCGGCGCGGCATGAGAAGCTACCATTTTGAGAAACTCAATAGGGATCCCATTGGGTCCCATTGCCTTCCCTGATTGAATACTATTAATTGCCTTCCGGATTTCGTCATCTGTAAGCTCCTCGTCTAGCGTATCCCTGTCACCCTCTGATAGTGTAGGCAAATGGATATCTGCTAGCAATTGATGAGAGTCTTCTGCCGTGTATGTTGTTGAAGAGGTATATACCTTCTCTAGGTGATCTGCAAACGCGTTTGGTATTTCTTGTGGGTCTGAGATCTGCTTTGTTCCATGGAGGGTCAGCCTAGGTACCCATCGCTCTCCTTGCTCCCTTTTCTCCAGCCAGGCAAGTAATTTCCCGGCTCTGTCCCCCATTTCATACAGCTTGTGTTGTGTATATAATAGCCTGGCCCTCATCTGTTCCCCAGCTAAGGTCCTATATTCTAACTGTTTGATAGTTAGTCGTTGTATGGCTGTTTCCGTGGGTGATCTAACACTTTCCGCCTCTAGCTGCTGGAGTTCACTCTCCAGTTGTAGGATTTGGTGTTGGTGTTTTTTAATAAAGCCCACTTTTAGCGCCAGTGCCTGCCCTTTCGGTACTGCCTTAAAGGCCTCCCATATAGTCTGTGCTAAGTCCACTGATCCGACATTTTTCTTAAAATAATTGTCGGTCTGCGTAGGTAGATTCGTTTTTATATCTGGGATTTTAAGCAACCATGGGTTAAGGACTATGATGTCCCATGGACGATGATTGTAGTATGTAAGTTCGACCCACACCAGGGAATGATCTGAGATGCCTCTCGGCAGGGCATGAGGGTTTCGAAAATGTCCGATATCTGCCGTGTATGTCAAAAAATAGTCTATGCGGGACATGCTCTTATGTGCGTTGGAATAGTAAGTGTATTGGGTCACGTCTGGCTGTAGAGAGCGCCATATATCAGTTAGGCCCTTGGCCTTCGTGAACTCGTCCATGCGTGTATTAGGTCGTGTCTGGGGGCCTCGTGGATGTCTGTCCCTTTGATTATCCATTGTCATATTGAAATCTCCCCCTAAAACAAGGGTGCCCACGGGGAGGTCTACTATAATTTTCCCCAGGTATATAAGTGCCTCCTAACCTAGCACCGGAGTGAGGTACACCGAGACCACATTAAGCGCTTTTCCTTCCCATCACGCCTCCAAAGCTGCATATCTTCCCTGGGGCTCCGCCCACGTACGTGTTGGCGTGAGTGCAAGGCTTTTTTAACTAGGATACCAGTTCCCCGAGATCCTGAGGAATAGCCCGCATGAACCAGGAGTTTGTATCCCCATCGTGTAAGGGCCTTACATTTATTGCCCACTAGGTGCGTCTCCTGTAACAAGACGAGATCGGGGGCTTATCTCTTAAGATAGTGCTGCACTATGCCTCGTTTAATTTTATCCCCCATCCCGTTTACATTCCATGTCAAAACAGAGAGTGATGTTTCTACCTTAGTCCCAGCCATAGTTGTAGTGGGTAGAGAAAACAGGAGTGTTGGGACTGACCCCGAGGACCAACCACTGTATCTTGCAGTCTCTTCAGAAAATGTATCCACATAGCCGAACAGTTGGGCGCACAATCATTAAAGAACAATGTGACTGTATTACCTATGTAGATAATGAGAATAGCTGTAGCTGGGTATGACTTTCCACACTTTGTGAATCGTGAACACATATATAACTTTACCCCGCTTCCCCCCTCCCGCAACTCCTGCAACCCCCCCTCCCTGCCCCCCTGCCAGTGGATTTCAAACTACCCACACCCCAACAAGGCAGAGTGCCTATTGCCCCACCCCAAATACTAATAGGTGCTTGGCTTACAGCCTGCCCCCCGCCATAAGCTGAAAATGCCATTATTTAACCAATGACCGGGGGGTAGAACCCGGCCCCCACTCGCAGCTTTACCTGCCCCTGTGTCACATGGCAATTCTCAGGTACAAGGCATAGACACCGAAGTTCTGTATGTAAAAACCCATAAAGGGGGGGAACCTCAAGGTGTCCCCCATGCATTACTTCACTACGTCAAAGTCACTTATCTGTGGCAAGTATGTCCATTTCAAAGCCGGGAGCGTCGTTGTTTCAGCTGCGTGACGTTGAGTCCGTCTCCGCCCGGGAGGGATCGCCGCGTTGTTCGGTACCATGTTCAAGTCTATTAGTTCGGAGGCCACCATTTCTCTCCTTGTGCGGTTTCTCAACTCGGCGCCAATCAAGATGATAAAACTTTTAATATCATTTTATTTTTCAAGTTTGTCTCTGCTGGCAGGGGGGTGACGCTCCTCCGCCATAACGGAGGACCCGCTGCTGCCGTTTCCACAGAACATAGAGTGAAAATAGAACAGTAATATGTAAGAATGTCATGCAGAAAAAGGTAAAATGCTTAAAAAATTAAATGTGCCAAAAATTAAAGGGGCTTTATTTATTTGCAGTGTCAGTATTGAACATCTTCCCACTGCTAATTTTATGCCTTCAGACAATTGGAAACAATTGGGAGTTTTAAATGCTGCAAAATTAATTTTGTGTCTGAGTCATATGTTGAATTAAGGCACATTACATTAATGCAATTCCTTTAAATGAATCTTATAGCCTGCTGCAACTACTTAAGAAAGCATGAAACCGGAAACATCAATCATCTATCTGCTGCCTCGTTTAAAATTGAAAACATATATGTTGCTAAGTAAAATTACTTTTGTTAATTGCATGGCTCGTGTGCCTGTCCTGCTTGCAATTTGCAAAATTGAATTATATAGCACTACACTTCTTCTCACCTTGGGAAATCCGGCAGTAGGATGATAACTGATCCCATAGTAGTCCTATACTTTGCCTCAAGTGACAAAAATGCGGAACATATGAGGAACCAAGAAGGTTGTCAGACTGCCGCCATTGGCCGCAGACCACGGGAAAGTCCGATATGAGACTGAATGTTCAGAGCGAGGAGCTAAAATCTCTAGGAGCCATGACCTGGGGCTGTGAGTCAAACTCAGGCTTAAAGTGAAAATATTGTGTACAATGAGGTATGCCGCCTGAAGAAACATCATATGGAAAATCCTTCTGCTCTCCAGATCCCCCTTTTTATCTTCTGCTAATTCTAGCAAACTTAGATTTAAATAACTTCAAAGGCTGTGGGACTAAAACTAATTTTATAAAATCCATGGTTGTGCACCAGTTCTAGATTGATTGCTTGAACAAATGTAATAATATTAAATAATCAGCGATGCGGATAGTTCGTCGTCGGTGTGGCCTGACATAAATTGGCCCCTCACTTAAACTATGATAGTGACTTACCCTCCTGACGTCATTATGTACTTTACAGTGTGTTAAAAGACATATTAGCACGTTATGCTTTTAAGTTCATAAAGTTATTTTTTCTGTCAGAACTAAGTAGACCCGAACTTCATCAGCTGTCTAGAAATGAAGCTACATAAAACTTTAGGAATCTCTATGTTGTTACCTTTGGAAAATGGCGAACTTACTTACATCTTTATCTATCTTATTTGTACAGTAACACTTAGGAATGTTATTTCTCATAAATATCAATAATAATAGGTTTCCTGAGATACATGCTTATGGATTCATTAAACCCTGAAAAACACACTGGTAACTAGTTTGTAATCTTTCTTTGAAGTGCAATGCATTTTTAATAAAGGGCTCATTTAAACTTATTCAGTTTGCAGTACAAAATCTGGAGTACATAAAATCAGGTTACATAAAAGTCATACCAAAAATTTGCAAAACAAGTTAGATCAAAAACAAAAAGGTATGATGTGAACATGTTGAAAAAGTTGTGCATATATTTTAAACGTATAAACCTAATGCCCTATCCATAACCAAAATAACATTTGAAAATGTTTGTCACATTAGATGGCAGCAGGAGGCACTCCATTGCGACGAGAAATGCACGCCTGAAAATACAAGAACTAATCAATGGAGAAAGACAACCACATAGATACAACCCAGTGCTGAGGAAGGAAGCATGGGAGAAGGCGAGAAAGAAAACAAATATGTGCAAAGTTGATACAGGGTGAAGGAGAAAAAAGACTGGAAGGGAAAAAAAGAAAGGTAAAGCAGGGACTTATACTGGGTGCTCCCTTGTGTCTGGACAAAGCTAAACCTCTCTGAAGAACTATAATGATAGTGAAACACGTGTCAAGGTTTGCTTTTATTCATTCCAGGTTGGCTTGTATAGTATTGTACCAATCCAAAGCTGTACTACTGTGCCTGGAGTGGTAAAAGGCTTTTGTCATTTTACAGCTCAGGATGGATGGCACTGTGCTAATACTATGCTTAAAAACTTTGCTATAAAAACAGACATTTGACGTGAGCAGATTCAGAGAGTCGCTGGTGTTGTAAGGTGCTTTATACAGGAGCTGCTCTCCACCTAAACTTGGAAACTGAAGCAAACTTCACAGATAATGAAGAAACAGCCCTCCCAGAACTAACCAGAGTTCGTTGCTTATATATATATATCACCATAGGTTACAGGGACGTTATAGTTATGCTCAGATTTCACTCGTAAAAAAAACAGTGTAATTCAGCAGTTATAGCTATGTGAGCTAACTATAACTTACTCCCCGCAATGCACTGCTTATGACCTCACATGTTACAACACTCATGACATGGTCAGTGACATCACTGATTATATCACTAATGACATCTGAAATTGCATTACTGATGACATCACTAATGTCATCATGCCATGAGTGTGTTTCGTAAAAGTTTCTGAGACTCAAAGATATATACTAAGCTACAGCGACTCCTGTCAAAAAAATAAAAGAAATGCTTTTTACCCTGCTGGGTCCGAGGGGGACCCCAGGACCAGAGCCTGATAGATATCCTGTCCAAGTTTTCCAAGCACCATTGGACATAATGCACTTTAATGTGGCAGACAGGATATCCGTCACATTTCCCATCCGCCGAACTCTAAATCAGGCCCTTAGGCACAATTGTGTAATAGTTCACGGTAGCACTTCTGCACTCACGCCTCAAAGCAAAGGGTAAGTGAGGGAAAGTGATTGCAAGCATCAAGTACCTGATTCACAGGTACATTACCTGCAGAGGGAGCTGCATTCAAATTTCTGAGAGTAGAAGAATAGAAGCATGCTTTGATACGGACATGTCGTTCACTGTAATAGAGTGATTCTTCCACTGCTGGTGGGCGTGGGTGGGCATTGCTGTCTCATTTTCTTTCTAGGAAATTTAACTCTCGCTCTCTCCCTGTCTCCCTCTCTCACTCGTCTCCTATTAAAACTTCCATCAGATGATGTACTGCTTGTAACCAGCGGCATCTGCAACAGGAAGTATAAATTTAAATCAAAATACTCCATCATCATAATTATTATTATTTTATTTGCATAAAATCTTTTTCCAGGATACCTTTCAAAGCTTCCATTAAAAGTTTCCAATCACAATGAGCGGAGGCGTAAACTACTCAACAGAACTGTCACAACAAGAAAAACGATCACCGGCAGCTTTCAAATACAGCAGAAATGCAGCAAAGAAGGAAGTGTTTAGAATGAAGAGCAGTTTAAGAGAATGGTGCTTGTGTGAATGTACTGACCAACCTAAGACACGCTACTTATTTTATAGGCCATTATTCTTCTAACAGTCCGCGATAGATGGTCATCTCTGCCACCGACCTTTTCTCTGCTCCACTCCAATTGCACATTCAGGTGTACACATTCTGTAAGAAACCCATAACAGTCCAATGGAACATTGTATAGAGAGCATTCTATTAATAGGGAAATACAAAGGTCAAGATAAGGTACTAAAGGAATACATATATAGACATGCATAGATAACCGATAAAAGGAACTACCACCCACTACATATGTCCCTCCTTTCGGAATCCTAAATAAAAATTAAAACAAAGCATTCAAATAGCATCAGCTATTTAGCTAACATTGGAATGTTGAGCACTCCATTGAAAACAATGGAGTGATCCGGGCTTTTAATGGCTGGTAGAAGCCGGAGCATCAACATTCCAATGTTTAACAAAGGCCTCACGCCGCCCGAGGGGATTTCAACCCCCTCAGGCTCTGGTAGGCCTTTGTTTTACAAATTAGAACATTCTGTCCTCTAGGGAGCAGAATGTTCTAATAGCGTTAGAGCCCTCTGTAGCGGGCTTCACAGGCCATTAAAAACCCGCTTCCTTGTTAATACAAATAGGAGGTATAGTCTCACAAACAGAAGGCACTGCTCTTAACACCCTCCTCTCGTTTCACCACTTAGTTTTTCATTGACAAGCCACCAACATGATCCCTTTTACTGTATGTGACTTTATGATACCACTTATCTCCTCTAGCAACAGCAATTCTGCTCATGTGCCACACATAGCTGTCTTCTAACTTCACAGTGTTTTTCATTTCACCATCCTCTTCATTTCACTAAAACACACTCTCCTTTTGACACTTTATTGTCACATTTTATGCACAGAGCAGTTTCACCTCTTCTGCCCCATGCTTGGCATCATAGTACTTTTTGTGTTTTACTTGGGATGTATCAATCCATCTCTTAAAATCACAAAGATCCCATTTAACTGTTCCACTCTTCCTAATTGTTCTCAGAGTAAAATGTCTGCCCTCTCACAACTGCAAACAAGCTTTCTCCTATAGACTCCTGTTTAGTGACATGATCTGCCCACACCATTCTTTTTACCTCAGACCACCACATTAAGCTAGCTGTATAGTGCCTTTAATTATATGATTTACCCTCTCAATTGCATCATTAACCCCTAAGTCACAGAGGGAAGTGAACTTGTGTTTAATTCAGGAGTGTTTCCAACATTTCCTCTGATCAAAATAGAACTACGTTATCAGTTAGAATGGATGCAGGCAAACCCCCTTTCAGAAATATCTCATCTAAAAATGTTAGCACACATATTGGGGCACATTTACTATTATTTAACACAATGCTGCATAACAAGGAAAGTTGCTATTCTGCGTTGCGTGAAAGGGAGAGACCAGAAATGCTCCATATTTACAAAGATACAGAGCATTTCTGCTCTCGCCTTGCGCTGGTGCCTTTAATTGTTAGCAATTTTGTTAATGGTTTTTTGTCCACATTAAAAGGGGCCCGGTAATAAAATCTGACTCTACTGAGTAGCAATTTATCAAGTGTGTTAAATACCACCTAATAATGAGGTTTTGGGGAATAATGTGGATTTTGGTGCTTACCACGCCAAACTCTTCATTTTCAGCATTTTCCCCACTAAATGTCTGCAGGTTTGACCTGCCCATATTTATCATGAACTCATAATTGCGATATGTGTAGCAACTTCAGTTACCAGACATACTACTATGAACTTTCCCCAGCTTGTCTTATTGGGTTGCACCTTCTAGACCACCACTGCTCACATCACTCACCACAGTCATTTCTGCTTCAGGGTCATAACCCTGTAGAGTTGAGACCTTGCAAACAGCATATTTAACATATTGAATTTCTTCAAAAGAAGCTTAGAAGCTTAGCATTCCTTTGACACACAAATTTTAATTTTCAATGAAAGGCACATGGTGTGTTTTTTTCTGAAAATGTGTTCAAAACTTGGAATAAAATTCAGCCATTCCTAAAGAATTTCCTGTGATCATCCTTCGATTATGTTGCAGGGGTCCTTTTGATAGCTTCCAGTAACGTTTCTGTTCAGCGAAGCTGCACTAACTGATCTTGGCATTCAACTACTTTTTTTCAAAAATTTCCATTACTTTACACAATCTGACATTATACTCTCTTTATTCTTTCCTATAACCAAGATGTCATCTTGGAAATACACAACATCTGGCGTATCACCAAACAATTCTTTTGTAAACCTTTGAAAAACAGCAGCAGCTGGAGACAATCTAAAAGGCATACAATGGAACTGAAAGCAACCACATGATGTAATGAACGCAGATAATGAACAAATGTCTGGGTGTAAAGTGATTTCATGATATGTCTAGGAAAGTACTAGTGTTGAAAACTATTTTGTATTCCTCGTCAAAGAAAACATCACATTCATTCCAAGAAAAGGAAATGTCTCCACTACATATTGCTGTTCAAACACCTGAGGTCAGCACAGAGCTTTATTTTTCCATTAGCACAACATACCATGATGAAGGGAGAAATTCATTTAGACAATTCCATAGGCTCTATAATGGCTCTATAATTTTTGCATTACCCAATTTCTTATGTTAAGCTTTTTTCTTCACCTCTAACTATGAAAGATATGCTCCTCACTTTATGAATCTTAGGCAAGGCATCAGATTGCAGTATGATCCTATGTGTAAAACCTT
The DNA here is from genome assembly GCA_963921515.1 of Calotriton arnoldi. Classification (NCBI taxonomy): domain Eukaryota; kingdom Metazoa; phylum Chordata; class Amphibia; order Caudata; family Salamandridae; genus Calotriton; species Calotriton arnoldi. The sequence continues at coordinate 324,297 of CAWUFW010005554.1, read as the reverse complement.
TTAATGTTCCAATTTTACATGCAAACACTTTTGTGAATTTTTCCAAAACCAACACCCTGGTGTCTTCACTATCACAAGTGACTAGAACTTGTTCTGTTCTATTCGATTCTCGAATTATATGCAATGCTCTCTGACCCTTTCACCCTACAATTGATGGGCCAACTACAGTAATACAAAATTTATATACAGACTTCCTATTTTTTCTATTTAAACAGAACAATCTATAACCAAACATTTCTATGCTATTGTGTCGCTTTCTGGATTCTTATCCAACAGTTCTAAATCGCTCCTAATTTTGTGCATAAAATCCTTCTCCCATAATATTTTTGAAATGATGCTATATGTTGACCACAAATCTGCGGCAACTTGCTGGGGTACACCTCCAAAAGTCATCCAACACAATGGCTTGTTGTGCTCCTTTCCCTTTTTTTTTTACATTTAAGACAACTTCCCATTTGGAATCCATGTGTTTGCTCTTCTAGACATTGTTACTCTCAAAATCTTGGATCGACTGATCGAGCCCGTCTAGCTGATGCCTAACATCACACGCAGTTCTGAGGCAAGGCGTTTTTCCCTGCAGCTCCCAGCTCTGGCCCTCCGGCACCCCCTGCAAATGGGTAACTGGGCTGTGGACTGCGGGCAACAGGAGCCCACAGCTCTGCAGAACCTGGCCCACCTCGCGTAGGGCAGCAATCAGAGAAGAGCATGGCCGGATAGGAGTCTGCTAGAGCTTGGTGGGAACAGGGTGCACAAGACGAGCAGAGATGAGGCGGGTAAGGCTAGGCCGGCGGCAACTCCCGCTTTGAGGCGGAAGCAGCCGGCATTAGGCCGGTGCAGCTTGCCTCTGCGAGAAACCTGCAACCCCCTCCCTAGATCCAATTGTTGCTCCGGTTCCTTTCTGGGCTTTTGCCCCGGCCGCCTGCACGCAGAACACTCTGGGGGCTTGGTGTTCGGTATTTGAAGTGACAAAGGAAGCAGCAAAGGCTATTCCTGGCCGCTTTTAGAAAGTTGTAGTGCAGCATACTGTCAGCTGCACAAATACATTTAAGTCTCTTTTGCTTTTACCCGGTGTGATCAGTACAAAAATAATTCCTTTTCAAGTTAGGTAACTAGATTGGCTCCAAGTTTTGCAACTTAGTTAAAGCATATTTGAAATACAATTTGGTTTTCACTTTAACCAGAAGAGCGCTAGAAAATCAGGGCAAGCAGTTGAGTAATTATACTGAGACATTTTGGCCAGCATGATAATAGGGAAAAGCGCCTTTACTGTTCTAGGCGACTTCAAAATTCATTTGGACAATTAAACTAATCCTTCGACAATGAGATGTCTAGCCGACTTGGATGCCCTACAACTCACACAACTGGTGCATCTGCCCACTCACGAAAAGGGACTTATTCTGGACCCCATTTTCTCAAATGACCCCAGACTGGAGCCATTGGCCCCCATACGGATACCATGGACAGACCACTTCTTCATCCCAATTCGGTTTCTAAAACCCCACATTGCAGAGCCCAAAACTGTAAGCCCTGTACTGGGACGTACATGGCCAAGGCAGGCTCCCGAAGCCTGGATCACAGACCTTGAGTCATCCGCCCCACCAGAAACTAAAGATTTAGAGGAAGCCCATAAAAATTGGCTAACCTGGATAAACGGATCCATAGATCGGAACTTCAGGAAGCCAGGTCCAATAAAGTCAAAAAACTCCAACAGATCGTCCTGGTTCAGCCCTGAGCTGGTCGCTCAAAAGAAAAGCTGTAAAAAGCTAGAACGAAACTGGAGAAAAACATATGACCCTGAGCTCAAAATAGCCTACAAATTAGCTATCCAGCGATTTCATAAGAATATCAGGAAAGCGCAAGCTGCCTTTTTCGAAGAAAAAATTGAGAAGTCCTCTAACTCTTCAAAGGAGCTGTTTAAAATTGTAAAGTCCCTCTCTACAATCGACTCAGGTGCAAATGTATCCCAATGCTCAAAAGAGAGATGTAATGGGTTAGCTACATTCTTCAAGAGCAAGGTGGAAAATATTTACAATTCACTCCACCCTAACATAAGCCAGACATCAGTAGACACCGAAGCCCCCAACATCTCTCCTGAACCTCCCAAGAGTGCAGAACAGTCAGTACCCTCCCCCCGTGTTCTACTCACCTTCCCCAAACTGAGTGAGGAACAGGCTGGCTCCCTGCTACAGAACATTAAATCAGGGTCCCCTCTAGACCCGGTGCCACCCCACTTTCTCGCCCAAGGGGGGAAATGTGTCCTAACTCAACTTTCCCACCTCATTTCCCTATCCCTGGAAAGGGGTATAGTGCCCAATTCGTTTTATTTATTTATATGTCTACTTACCTCTATAAGGCCGTATTCCGTACTTTACTACACCCCACCCTGCCCCTCCCCCGCCCCACGTCACCGCCCGGCAGCACTCCCACCATGGGCCGCTACTGTGGTCTTCCCTTGCGACACTGAATCACACAGAATTGTAGTACAAGATGTTTTATTCAGTTTGGCAAAGAAAGGGTTAGCCCAATGTGGTGACAAATATACACTATTCCAGGACAAAGTTGATGGTCTTGGAGGATCCATATCTGTTGATGGTGTGATACCTACTTATAATTTAGTTGCTACAATCCTGAAAGCTGCCCCTGCTCCAGACACCAAATGTAATTTATTATCCTTCAATGGTTTGTGCAAATATAGTAGCAAATTTGTGATAGACTTTACCAGTAAATTGGAACCTCATCTGAAATTGTTTTGCAAGGATCAAGAATATGTTTTGGGAGAATGAAGATGGTTAGCCTCCTCTCCGAACTCAACATGGCCCCTTTAGGACATTTGCTCAAGCAGCACAAGAGCTCAGTTTAAATTGGAACCTGTTATTCAGGTATGACAAATGCATTTCCCCATTAGACATCAGACATAGTTTAATCAAAAGTGCAAATTAAAGTTATGTGGGAATATCAACTCTCAAAGATTATTAAATACCGATAAATGGTGGCCATGTATGACAATGATACTGACAGCTTGATGAAACAGTGTGATGTATGTGGCTCCAGCAATAAAACATTCTACTTCCACCCAAACTATTACTCCTGTGTAATGGCCACAAAATGCATAGCAAAAGTTAGCCTTAGACATTGATGATCCTTTCCTTTGTTCAATGGCCTGAAACTGGATTTTCATTCGTAAAGAAAAAATACTTTCATCGTCATGGGAGTCTCCTCCCATTGCGGGTCTGGGAGCATTATTATCATATTACTGTCCCTCACCACCAGCTTTTGCCTGGCAGTGATAAATAGTAAAATATGGCTACATGTCCGCCCATCTAAATTAGGCTGGTTGACATGTAGCCAATTTTCCTACGGTACTTATTCACTCCTCAGGGCCATCAGAGAAGTTTCACCATGATGGTGATGCCCTAACTGATGGTCCACCCGAAATTAAATTGGGTGGGCGGACCACCATATTGGTGGGGAGGGTACTCTGTTGCCGCCGTGACAGAGTTCCCTTCCCGCCAACATATAAATTGGGCCCTGAGTCCTTTAAGTTTCAAAACGCCACAGGAGTACACTTCTCCCAGGGCCTCAGACTTTGGTCCCGGTGTGATTGTGCCAATGGAACCAAGCTATACCTGGTTGTTGAGCTCTAACAAGGGTGAAAGCAGTCCTAAGTTGCTTATGTTCTGGTTCAGAGAGGACCAGGCCTGGCAGTTCGGGCTGGATTGTTCCCATTGGAGCAAGGTCATGATTGATTTGTATATGGCTGGATCCAAACTGAGATGGCCTGGAGGGCACAAAACGATGGTTCGGGTTGTGGCCCTAGCAATTCATTTAAACAGTCCATCTATCACCTTGATTTTGATTGGCAGATGTCCGGCATTTTGGTCCCACAGAGGACACAGCTGAGGGTTATTCCACAAGGAGTCCATTCCTAACAGGAAACAGGAGTCTCCCCCAATTTAGCCAGTGTCTAATCCTGACCACCCATGCCCTACGTGCAGCACTCCAGAATGACAGTCTACACTCCTCAGAGACCAGTTCTCAACTAACTTAACTACTAAAATGTTCCACACTAACACACTGGCAAGTGCAATCAATCAAGACATAGCACGAGAAAGAGGAAGCCTACTTCACCTCATCAATGCACTCAGGGGCCTATTCACAAACTGCATTTTGTAGTACATAAAGAAGTACTATACTAATATCACTTACTTACTACAATTCACAAACCCATGAGTGGAAATCTCTGTCTCCACCTCTCCTACCTTTTCTATGGGGAGATCTTCATACATGTAAGTTTACTACTGAGCAGTAAATGTAGGAGGGTCCAGGGGTAGTAGTGGGAAAATGAGTAATATTTACTAGAAGATAGGAGGGGTTTAGGGAAAAAGTATGATGGGTTTTACGGTCGGACAAGCTACTATAAAGAGCCACCTTCAAAAGAGTAAGCACTTTGCTGTTCAGAAACTACACTTCTGAAGTTACTACAGCCGTAAAGGTGACAAAACAGTAGCAAACGTACGCCAGCCCAGACTAGGTTTACGTAAAGCCCCCCAGATGGAAACTCACAGGGCCTGAAACACACTTCCATAGAAAATAATGGAGGTAGGGACTTAAAATAACACCCCATACGAAATAATATTAAATAAATAACTAGTTTGACTTTTAAAATATATATAGATATTTCTTATTTAATGTTACAAAACTATATATAATTATTAAACAATTTAGGGGCCCATTACGATGGCGGGCGGAAGCACTACCGCCGTGCTGGCGGATGCAAAAACCACCAGTTACCGCCGGCACGCAGCAGTCCACACGCCCGCCCAATTACGATGCGAAAAGCAGGCCAAACACCGCCGGCAAGCCAGCAACACCGTCCGCCATCAAAGTGCGCCCGCACACGTAGCGGCGCAGCACAACTGACACACACCGTCCGACGAAACACGTCCCGCCCGGCGCATAAATTACGATGCCGCAAACAAACGGCTCCCACGGCAAAGAGACACCGCACGTGAAAGAGAGGCGGAAACACGGACGCAGAGCACGGACAACGAAGAAGCGGCACCCCGGGCATGAATCCAGCACTGCAGGCCCTTCCCATGCTTCTGCTGATGCACCACCAAGGACGCAACGTACCGCGGAGACGCAGGTAGACACACACACAACAAGTGCACGCAAACAGCGCACACAGTGCAAGGGCGGAAAAAGCGGACAACCCCCCACCAGCGCGTGCACACTACACATCCACCATCGCATCCACATATGACACACAGGCCAAATCCTAATATCGCGGAACACATGTGTACACACCACCTGGGACTAGGAACCAACCACCCCGTCACGGCCCCAAAGCGCCGATGACGCCGCCACACATGCGCACAACGCAGAGGCCAACCGCAGCGCCATGCATGCGTCGCACACAGACACAGGGACACAACCAAGCAGCACACACACCAGCCCCACACCGAACGCACATGACACGTGACAGGCCTGCCACAGACATGTCCCCAACGCCCAATTCACGGACAACACCCAACGCCACACAACCGACGCACACATGTCAGTGAAGTCACGCAACAGCAGGACACACCCCAGTGTAACAAACATGGCGAAGCACACAGCGGCGGCAACACCAACTAGGAGAAGCAGGGCCCCTTCGGGAAGAGGAACGCCAGTACCACACTGAAAAACCCATACCACCCTGCACATATGAACAAGACACATGAAACGGAACACCAAAGAGCCCAGTGACCGACAACAGGTGGCCCAAGAATTACATCCACACACAAGGCCCAACGCAGAGCGGAAAGGCAGCCTGCCGCCCACACAAGGGAGAGCAGACAGCACTGAATGACCTTCCATTCCAACACCGAAACCACAGCCCTACGACAGAAGCCGGTGAATACAGCCATTGTCCAAGAATAGACCAACACAGGCATGCCGAGGAGACCGACCACACGGCAGATAGCGCATATCACAGAAGCACACAACGGACGGGGAAGAAAGAAGAAAACACTCCCCCATGTCGGCCACATGCAAGTTAATTGGAAGGAGTCACACAGCACTGACCTTCAACTGTCTGAGAAGCATGTGGGAAGAGGGCCCGTGTCCTCCAAACAAGCCAACAGAACACAAGTCCTGTCTCCCTACGACTACACAGAGCTCACAGCAACCTCGGAGCGTGCACATTGCAGACTGCACACACAGCCGGAGCACGCCACCACAACGCACCGCTGCGAAATGGCAACCGCAACACACCTACCCAACTACGCCGAAGAGCTCAAGCTGTACCAAACCAGCACGATACATACATTGGGATGCGATCTCCTGTCCCTGCTGAACGTAAGTTACCGACTGACTTACCGCATCACATTGTTCAGCTGCGTCATGCCCGTCTTCTACTGTCGGAGGTGTCCCTACCAGCATCCCGTCGAGATATGCCTCTCCAACCCGGCATGTCTGAAGGCGGACCTGCTACCACTACTCCTCCCTCTGGACGCACACGACAGGGCCTGCTCTGCCTATGGGGGCATGGCGTATGTGGCCAACATCGCACGCGCACTGAAATGGAACCACTGTGCCTCCACACGACGGATCATCGAGAACAGCTACATCGAATGTCACCCAGCATGCCCCATCATGGTCCTCCAAGGGACAACCTACGAACAACACCTTGACAGCCACCATCCGCTTCATTGGCTGGCAAACATGTACACCACCAATGACATGGAAGCCCTGCTGGACGGCATCGCATACCTGACAACCTGTAAATACGTCGGACCACAACGCAGGTTCCCCGAGTGACCTATGAAGTCCAACCCCGCACCCATGCTCAGCTTCCGCACGGACTGGCCAGTCACCACCACAACAGCCATACCAAACGACCGGCAACTGTAACCACACCATCAACGACATCGCCATGACATCGGATATGACCGGGACATGCACACTGTTCCCCATCACATCCAGGAACACCGCATGCATCGTGGGAGGCAGTGGCATGGGCTCTGTGCATCGCACCCACATGGACGGAACTGCACGAACAACCAGGACACGACATGGATCCAGCGCCCATGGACACACACACCGCTCAGTGGACATGAATAGGTCGCCTGGAGTCTGTGGGTGCTGCACCCCTCCCACCCCCGCCCCGGGAATCCCATACCAGGACCTTTGCAAGGACGACAAGTGCATACAACAACAACACGACCCCAGTGACTGTGACATGTCCAGTAACCACCACAGTGCAACAACAAGTGGCACGCCGCTGCATGCACGCAAGCACATGCCCTGATGTCATCTCACATGCACGCGTGCATGAGGAACAACCGCAGCAAACCTGTCACATGGAACTGAGATGGACTGTGCCCATGATGCCGAGCGGTCTGGTAGGCTACATGTATACCGTCTGTGTCAAAGTCCGCAGCTCCGCAGCTATACGTAAATGTACATTAGCACAGCCTTGGCCAAGCAGATGTAACCCCACACCCTATCCCATTTGTAATCATGCTCAGTATATCCTCAATATGTATTCCGCTGCCAGTAGTGTCCACTATACTGCATCACAGAGGACAGAAGACTCAATATAATGTTTGAAACCAGAACTGTCTCCGCTGACTCATTTCACAAGTACGAATGAGAGAGGATGAGAGTATGTGAAGTACACGGCAGTCGTGACATGACCATGTAGTCCACTGGTATTGGATGTCAACGCAAATGAGTAGCACTACTGTGGAAGACACACATGTGTCGTGTGAAGTCGTATGGACGCAGTGCTCAGGTGGGTGGGTGCGACGGGTAGATGCGCACATGCCAAGTTGGAGCACGCCGTGTTGGGAGGGCTCATGAACAGTACACCACCGCTTCCCTGGGCATTGTGAGAGGACACCTGTCGGGGGGAGTGAACACGTGTGTGCACAGCAGCCGGGCACACGTACAAAGCGGTACCAGGCGCACCTCAGCCCACCCTCTGTGGACGAGCTGGATCCTGTTGTGCGCCCGCCATGCCCCCTTGACAAGGCACACACAGCCCCAGTCGACCAGGTGTAACCCCAACATAGTCAATCCGCACAGGCGATACAGGGCACGGGATGGCAGTGGAGCATGGTGTGTGAGAGGTCTCCTCGCGCTCCTCCTGGTCATATCACGCAGGCAATAGAACCTCAACGTCCAGCATGGCAAAAAGTCAAATGGAAGTGTAGGGGGACGCACCACAGCACGAGCAGCACTGACGTCACGGGAGGTGGCTCGCACCATCCCATCCATTGCCCATCATACCAACCACGCCACATGCCATTGCGACTAAGTGCAAGCGCGTGCGCCACCACCCCTGAGCCCTCCCCAGAGAGGCCAAAGAGTGAATGTGTGGGCCATCAGCCACAGACGGACGCGGCATGGCCGCAAGGGCAGCCACAGCCACTGGGTGTCGCAGGTGGCGGATCCGGAAGGCGAAGACTGTGATGCATAGTCCATGCAGGCCGGGTCTCCATTTGGGGCACCACGCAGGTGGACGGCGTCCCGCCACACATCATACCCTGAGACAGCCCACTCGTGCAACTGGACCCACACATACACTCCTTGCCCTCTCTGGTGCAAGCTTGGGGCTGCCTGTGCAAGCGCTAGCCTCGCAGGTGAGCATGCATATTGGGGGCGAGGGGAGGACATGAGGGCTGGGGCGAAGATGACTGTATCACTGTCAGTTAGTACAAGGGATGACCCAGATGTGGAAAGGAAGAGACGTGTCCCGTGTGTACTGCAACTAGTCGCCAATCCAACTACCCCCCATGTCCGGAATGTAAGCCCGCACCTAGGCCCGCCCATCCGCCACATCGAACATACCACCAGCACGACAACCTTCCCATTCGAAACACTGACTGGGGGTGGCGACCAGTGAACAATCATGTGTAGCCTACCCACGCGTACATGTGGGCCCTCCATGATCCATGTCACCTGCGGCAAAGACATGACATGCGCAATGAGGGAAGTGAGGAGAGCTGTCCGCCCCACGCGCAGAAGGTGCATCAGCTCCACAGACCCAGCAGCGAGTCCAGCAGGGGTCACATGTGCAGGGGCAGCTGTGCCTGGTGTGAAGGCACATGCATATAGACAGCACATCGACCAATGTGTAGTCTGCCCACATCCACAGTCCATCATCATGCGGACATAGGAATTGAACACAGGGCAACACATCTTAGCTGGTGCACCCACCGTGACCAACAATGCGCAATCATCGACGTACCCGCCCTGTGCATGGCCCCCCACCCAACGGAGGCACATCCAGTGCCACCATCCCACACACACAAGCCTTCCACGGAACATGCTGTGTCCAATGGTCAGTACAGAGTCAGCGCCCATCTGGTGGATCCTGAACAGGAGACACATGCACACACATGCCAGCTCCCACTATGTACGACTGCCACCTGGCACGTGCAATGTAACCTCTCACCTGTGACGTGTGACTGCAAGCACACAGCCGTCTTGGCATGGGGCTGTCAATGTGGACACCAGTCAATGTTTCGGGAGCTGTGATCCGTACAGTGCTGTACATAGGGTGCAGTGCTGACACCTACTACTGTCTCATATCCCCTCGTGCCACAGGTCCCACTTGTATTGGCCGCTCAGCCCGTGCCCACATCGTCGTCGTCGTGTGCCATACTCATCCAGCCTCGGAAGCAGTACCATGCTCAGCAGACACTCATGTTGCCGTGGCGTTGCCGCTTGACGAATATGCAGTCAGTCCCCATCAGCACGCCCCGCAAGTCATTGGGGCCTAGATCCCCATGTGCATGCACATGGCAGTGGTATGTCTCACTTGCCATTGCCATTGTTGGGAGACCTGTGTAAGTGTATTGTGGCCGTGCCGTCCCAGCTTGACAGCTGGGCTGTGGCTCATGTGCTTGCTCAGTCATGTCAGTGATGTGTATGCGAAATTGCTATGTGCCGTGTTGCTTTGACATGTGTCCTCTGCCATTTAACCCAGGCGGAGACCGAACATTGACCGCCCATACCAATTGCTGGCGGACATGGACGATACAGAGGTAATCAGGAAGTTTCGGCTGGACAGGCCAACTCTGCATCGACTGTGTGCCATGTTAGAGCCCCATCTCCGTCCCCGCAGGGTGTATCCGACTGCTGTCACCCCCACGGCTAAGGTGATGGCCGCCATGCATTTCTTCGCCACTGGGTCATTCCAGCACACAGTGGGCAGTGGAGGAGGGATGTCCCAGCCCATGTTCAGCAAGGTGCTGAGGGATGTACTGGCAGCCATGATGCTGTACCGGAACAGGTACATCAGATTCCCCAGGGCTCGTGAATTGGCGGCAGTGAAGGGTGCATTCTATGCCCTTGGCAGAATCCCACACGTCGTGGGAGCCATTGACTGCACTCATGTTGGCCTTGTTCCACCACAGGCCACTGAGCACCTGTACCGCAACAGGAAGCACACGCACTCCCTGAATGTGCAAGTGGTGTGCCTTGCGGACATGGTGATCACCCACGTGTGTGCAAAGTTTCCAGGCTCGGCCCATGACGCACACATAATGCGCAACAGCATCTTGCCACGACTGATGGCCAATCTGCAACAGGATCGTGGCTGTATTGTCGGTGAGTATGTGGAGTGGTGTAGCGTGCTGGTTGTGCGATGCTGTCCCCTGTCCAGTTGGCATAGCAACGGTTCTCTGTGTCCCTCACACCCAGGTGACTCTGCGTATCCGAATGGGGCATGGCTGCTCAGTCCATTGAGGAATCCTCGCACCCCAGCAGACGATCGATACAATGAGGCACATGGGAGGACCAGACGTGTGGTCGAGCGTACCTTTGGCCTCCTCAAGTCCAGGTTCAGGTGCCTGGACCGCACCGAGGGTGCACTGGCGTACCCCCACAGAAGGTGTGCCAGATAGTGGTGGCGTGCTGCATGCTGCACAATCTGGCCATTCGGAAGCAGATCCCCCTCATTGTGGATGACGGAGATCAACCAGGGCCCCAGCCCGCAGACCAGGACAGCTCGAGTGAGGTGGACAGCGGAGAGGAGGAAGCTGGGAATGTGCACCAGCAGCTCATCGCCCGCTACTTCACTTGACGGTGAGTGTCCATGTACGACGGATGATGTGTCTGTATCTATGCAGGTGTGTGTGTGCTGTGTCAGGGTGGCCGTATGTTCACTGCGTGCAGTGTGTCAACGCTCCATGGCCAGGGTAGTATGCCACTGTTGGTGGCTGTGGCATTGTGCCCTATTGCTCTGTGCGATGTGTGTACATTGCTTGTAGTTGTTGACATGTACTGTGTGATGGGTGTGTGACACACTCATTGAATGTGCTCCTGTTCTGTCTCCCACCCCTAGGTCCCTACAGGCCCTCCGGATTCCATTTCCATGCCACACATCAGGTGCCTTTCCGCCCAAGGTGGCCGTTGTATTCCGTACAATAAAGACACAGGGCACAAACAGCAGTTAGTGAAAAAGGTGCATTTATTACAAACTGTGACATGTGATTGTGTGTAAGGTGATGACAAAAGTGGTGCGTGCAGTGACAATGAGCTGTCGGTCATGGCTGCGTGATGATCAGGGTGTACCCACTGGTTCTATGTCCATAGTCCAACACACACATGCCATCCAGATGGCTGTGTGGAGTGGGATCGTAGAGCAAGTCAATGCAGTGGCTGGTCAAGGAAGGCTGGCGGAAGGCTGGCTGGCTGCCTCACTTGCGACTGGAGCGTGCGAAGTCCTCCCGGGAGATCTGTTTCCTCTTCGGACGGCCCCTTCCACGTTTGGGAGGGGGTGTGTGGTGGCGACCTGCTGGTGGTGGGTGAGGTGTGCTCACTGGCTGTGGACACAGGGGAAGTGGACACTGCTGCCCGAGCCTGCGCCCTAGCAGGTGGTGGCGGAGGTGGTGTTGCTGGCCTTGCCTGTGACCCCACCGCCACCACCAGCTGGCCCATGAGGTCCACGAGTTGGTCCATACGGGACACGAATTGGCCCATATGGGCGTCCATGGACCTCAGCACCCCCAGCACCTCCCGCGTGTCAGTAGCAGACCTGGCCCATTGTCCTTGGGCCTTTTCATAGGCCCCAAGGACTCTGGCCATTTGAGGCAGGGCATGGCTCCCAGGGGAGGCTGGCGTTTCCCTGACCCTGCTCCTCCTACCAGTCCTGCTGCCACCGGCCTGCCCACTAGCCACATTGCTCACCACGGTCCTCGCTGTGGCTCCCAGGGTGGATCCAGTCGGCCGGGCCACCACCTGCGCTGGGGCTGGTGCCAGCGAAGACGTGGTGGTGGTGGAGGCGGTGGTGGTCGGTGCGGCGATGGTGGCGGTTGCGGCAGTGGTAGTGGCCGCAATGACCGTGGGTGTGGCCGCAACGACAGTGGCAGCAGGGGACTGGGACTGTTCAGCATCCCTGGATGATGGGTTGGTGGGTAGGAGGGGTCCTGGGGAGCGGCTGGGCCCTGCCACGCCAGATGGGCCAGCTTGGTGGTCCGTGTCCGAAGAGGTGGACAGATCCTCCAGATCCGTGTGTCCTCGTTGGGGGCTTGTATGCTGGCTGTGCTGGCTGCTGTCTCCATCCCCAGCGTCCAGCAGTTCGTCACCTGTGGAGAGAATGAGATTTGTTATTGTGTTGCACCTGGCGAAGTATGTATTAGTCGTCTGACATTGGCAGTTCGTGCAATCTCGTACATGGGTTTCCCGGAGGCGAGTGTGTGGCTGTGGCATCTGTAGGTGTGTGTGCTAGGCAATGGGACTGTGTGCTGTGCACATGTGGCATGGGACGGATTGACCATGCCGATGGGTGTGTTGCTTTGCCCCTACTCATTGTGACTCTGGTGTATGCGGGCTCCTGGCCCATCCTGGGTCTGGTTTGTACTTTGCTTTTGGAGTTCAAATGGAACGCTTAGGAACGCATATGGCAACATGGGGGCCATGCCCCAGATTCGCATTTGGGATGGAATATGCTTTTGGGGTTCAAATGGAACGCTTAGGAACGCATATGGCAACATGGGGGCCATGCCCCAGATTCGCATTTGGGATGGAATATGCTTTTGGGGTTCAAATGGAACGCTTAGGAACGCATATGGCAACATGGGGGCCATGCCCCAGATTCGCATTTGGGATGGAATATGCTTTTGGGGTTCAAATGGAACGCTTAGGAACGCATATGGCAACATGGGGGCCATGCCCCAGATTCGCATTTGGGATGGAATATGCTTTTGGGGTTCAAATGGAACGCTTAGGAACGCATATGGCAACATGGGGGCCATGCCCCAGATTCGCATTTGGGAGGGTATATGCTTTTGGGGTACATGCTGTGAGCCATGGGTGCCGAACGTGACATGTGTTGTGGCAGCATGACAGTGCATGGTCTGAGGTGTGTGCATGCCTGACATGCCCTGCATATTTGCTGTCTGTTGTGGTTACTGGACATGGCATTGGACGCATCGTTATGAGTGAGTGATAGTTGTGTGCCAGCCAACGTATTGCAGTTGTCCCATCTCCTTGGTGTGCGTGCTGCCCTGTGCCATGTGCATCACTGCAGTGCTCGGGGGGGTGTGGCCCATGTTGTGTGTTGTTGCTCACAGTGTGTTGTGCGCTTAATTGACTTCTGGCACATGGTTGGTCATGGGCATGTGTCTTAGCGTGACTGCTGTATGTGTGGCAGCTGTGCGGATGACATGCCTTTCATGAGACTGGGGCTGACGGATGGGATGGATGGTATGTTGTATGTGCATGGTGTGTCTGTGTGTTTGATGGGTTCAGTGGTGTTCGTGTGCATTTCTGTTGTTCCGCTCTGTTGCGTCTAGTGTTGTTTGTCTTACATAGGCGTAGTTGTGGGGTGTGTGGTTGACAGGCAGTAGGGGCTACATGGACAGGACTTCAATGGTGTTTCGGTTGTGTGTGATGAGTTGCACAGTGGCTGCCGTGTGGGACTATATTCAGTGTGGCTTGTGCATGCAGACGTGGCTCCTTGGGTGTTGCTATGTCTGTGATGGGTCATGTGGGGTGTGAGTCTGCTGTTCATGTCCGTGTGCACATTGTTCACTTGTTCGTGACGGTGGGCGGTGCTGCGTGTTCGTGTGCTACGTGACATGTCCCATGTGTTGGTGGTGTTATGGTCCTCATGCCTCCAGTAATCCAGCCCTGTCCAGTTTCCCACCTGCAAGTTGTTCGTGCGTGCACTGTACTGGATGCCACATGGCTCTTAGCGGGGGTGCTCCATGTTGCAGGTCTGTGGGGGTGGGGGGTGTAGTGGGTCGTGGGGGTGGCTGTACACCCACTGACACCGATTGCTGTGGACCGTGATGTCTGCCATTCGGCTGTCGTTGTGCACTGTGGTGGCTGACACGTGGGTGTGGGGTGTGGGGATGCTCCTCCTTGCTGTGCTGTGGGACTGGGGCCTGGTGTGTGTTGTACTTGGGCTGTCCACCGTCCCACCCACTGCACTTTGTGTTCCTGCCACTTACCTGTTACTTGTCGGTTGGTGCAGCTGTGCCTGACACATGGGTGTGGGGAGTGCTCCACCTTGCTGGTCTGTGGGAGTGGGGGCCTGGTGGGTGTTGTACTTCAGCTGTCCCCCTCCGACCCACTGCACTTTGTGTTCCTGCCACTTACCTGTTACTTGTCAGTTGGTGCAGCTGTGCCTGACACATGGGTGTGGGGAGTGCTCCACCTTGCTGGTCTGTGGGAGTGGGGGCCTGGTGGGTGTTGTACTTCAGCTGTCCCCCCTCCGACCCACTGCACTTTGTGTTCCTGCCACTTACCTGTTACTTGTCAGTTGGTGCAGCTGTGCCTGACACATGGGTGTGGGGAGTGCTCCACCTTGCTGGTCTGTGGGAGTGGGGGCCTGGTGGGTGTTGTACTTCAGCTGTCCCCCTCCGACCCACTGCACTTTGTGTTCCTGCCACTTACCTGTTACTTGTCAGTTGGTGCAGCTGTGCCTGACACATGGGTGTGGGGAGTGCTCCACCTTGCTGGTCTGTGGGAGTGGGGGCCTGGTGGGTGTTGTACTTCAGCTGTCCCCCTCTGACCCACTGCACTTTGTGTTCCTGCCACTTACCTGTTACTTGTCAGTTGGTGCAGCTGTGGCGGACACATGGGTGTGGTGGGTGCTCGTTGTGGCGCTTCTGGCATATTTGTGGACCTGTTGGTGGTTACGTGGCTGGCTTAGTGTACACATGTCCCCACGCATCTTACAGTTGTTCGGTTTGGCCTGTGTGTGGTAGTGTCTGTTGCATGTGCGTGTGATGTGTTGTGTATTGTGTGCTGGACATGGGGGTGTTTGTCCCTGGGAGCTGTGGCATGGTGGTTGCGCATGTGTGTACATAGCGGTGTGCTGGTATACATTAGTTTGTACTTACCAGCCTCCACTCCCCCTGCTAATCCGGCGAGGATCTCCGGATGTATTACGACTCGCACCTTCTCCTCCCACGCTTTGAAGGTCTTGAAGAGCGCGGGATTCCCTCCGCCAGTGACGGCAGCCAGCTCTCTGTTTTTGCCCTCCTTCTTCTTGACCAGGCTCTTTACGTCATTCCAACGTTTGTTTATCTCGGTTCTGTTCCTGGGCAGGGTCCCGACTGCATTGACCTGGTCTACGATCCGGGTCCACATTCTGTTTCTGGTGGCTAGTGGTGTGTGCTGGACCATGTTCCCATAGATTTGTGGGTACACCTTGATGATCTCGTCGACCATGACCGTCAGCTCCATGGGCGTGAACTTGGGCATCCTTTGTGGTGCCATGGTGTTTGTGGTGGTGGTGCGGTGTGTGTTGTGTAATGTGCAGGGGGTTTGTGGTGCCGGTGTTTGGTGGTGGTGGTGGTGGTGGTGGTTGTGATGTGTGCGTTTCTGTGGTGTGCTGCTGTCCTTGCTGTGTCACTGTGTCCTCTCCTCTCTGGTTTGCAATGTAGCAAGGGGTTGTGGTCTGTGGGAGTGCTGCTTTTGTACTCACCTATGTGGGTGTGTCCTCATGGTCTGTTGTTTTCAGGTGTGTTGTGTCTGGGGTTCTGGCCTTTGTATTTTTTGTTTGTCCGGGGGGTGTTTTCGGGATGTGTACTGTGCTTGTGTATTTGTGCGTGCCTTGCTGTGTGGACTTGTTGGCCATGTTGTGTGCTATTGGTTTTGTGTGCGGATGGTTTCTGTGCAGGTACGTGGGCGCCATGGCTTCTGCCGTGTCGATTCTCATCGGCGTTGTTTGCGCTGGCGGGCGGTATTTTTGTTGTTTTTCCGCGCTCATGGCGGTGCGATCGTAATTTCACGTGCGGTGTGTCGGCCGTGTGGGCGGGCGGTTTTGTGTTGTCGTGCGTGTTTCCGTCCGTGGCGGGCGGTTTGACTCCGACTCGGACGATGGCGGGCGGTATTTTGTATGATTTTTCCGCCGATGGCGGTTTTCAGTTTGTGTACTCATAATGGCGTGGTCGGTGTTCAGGCGGTGTGTGCGGGCGGATTTTTGCCGCTTCCATGCCTGGCGGATTTTTTTACGCCGGGTATCGTAATGTGCCCCTTAGACTAAATTTAAAATTAAATTACACTTTAATACTTTTGTTAAACAATTCAAAATAATTTAAATTAATTCAACACTTAACTTTTAACAATATTTAACACGTAAAATAAAAATAAAAATGTTACTGTGGTTGAGAATCTTTTAAAATGTTTTTTAAAGAAATATTATTTATTGAGTAAATATGCTGTAGTATTTTATTTTATTAACTCTATGTAAATAATAAACATTTTAAATTATTTTACATTTATAGTACAATATTTGTAATAAAAAACAAATAATAAACGTAATAATTTTCCTTATACTTTCAGGTAGGGAAATATCCACCTGTTGCGTAAACTGAGTCTCTGGTTCAGGTCTACACGGTTTTCTTACCCACTCACGGGTGACGTGAGTAAACTAAGTTCAATGCACCAACGCTTCAATGTAAAAGACAGGCTTTTGTAGCCCCGCAGAACCTCACCTAATAAATAGCTGAAGTGGCGCCAATGGGGATCTATGGACATTGTGGTGATTAGGAAAAACCCTCTTTTGTTCTCTTCAATACCATGCACACCGGCTGCGCTAAGAAAAGACACTTTAACTAAAAAGTGTGTTTATTTCAACAGATGTACCCATGATACTCAGTACATCTAAATCAACCATGCAGAATACAATTAAAACAGCACAAAGAATATGCACATGTAAATTTACCCTTGTGAATACCGCATGTCACCAAACCAGCACACTCCATAGGCCTCAACCTCAACTTCTCAACATCAACCAAAAAGAGAACAACAAACCTTCATATTCTTCTAAGACTTCTCCATCAACAGCCTATAGATCATACAAATCTCTTGGCCTGTCAAGTCTCATGTCCAGTGGTGGCTGGCGAGTGGAAGGGTGGGCAAACAGGTGGTGGGTGGATGCATAAAATAAATAAGTTACTTACTGTGCTTGCTGCACAACACGTCCTCCTCGCTCCGGTCCTCTCCTCTCGTGACATCCAGGGCCCCAGCCAATTCCTTTAACCAATCTTGGTGCTGCTCTCATTCCTTTCACCAGCATGAGAGAAGCACCAGGATTAGAGGGAGTGGCCTCTCTCGGTGCTCCCAAGGAGGCCTGTGCTTGCTGTCAACCCAGCTGTCACAGCTGGGTTAAGAGGTTTAAAGTGCGCATGTCAGATTGGCCATCGCAAGACAGCCAGCCAAAGTGACATGTGCACTTTAAACTAGTGCACAGGCAGCCCACCACTCCTCCCTGCTGTGAGGACGGGGTGGGGCCTGCTCAGTGGCAGGCCCCACCCCGTCCACATATGAAAAATAAAATGGTAATGAATTAACTTTGTTACGAACTTATTTTTCGTCTCTAGGGCTTTTCTGGGGGGATTTTAGTGGTGCAACACTTCTCCGCTCTAATGAAGGAGCCGCTCCTGCTCATGTCAACAGTATTCTAAACACCGTCAACACATTTCTTGAATATCATGTGAACACCATTGTGACAGGCTATATAAAACAGCTGTTAAATATAGGTGCATTGAGATTAATAGCACAAACTGGGATAATTTGGTTATTGCAGCGTCCACAAAAGACTCAGAAGCCTATTGGGCTACTATAACCATCAGAACCCTAAGCAGTCCTGTTTCTCTAGTTAGCTGTCATATTTCTAGTGTAAAATGGGTGGCTAATTTTTCTCAGGTTTATTCCTCTGAAATCTCTGGTATACCTATTCAGGACCGTCTGCTCCCACATAAATAACAGTTGCAATAACAATGGGCCTGTGCACACGTTGAAAGTGTATGTAGATCAATCTCTCTGTCTCATAGATTCACATAGGTTGGTGTAACAGTGTTATCACGGTACATATTACAATACAAAGGACATTCAGGAGTATTGATTGTTCTTTTTTTATTTCCGAACGGTTGCCCAGCCAACACTTGTTTCGTCTGGGGATTACCCCAAGACTTCTTCAGGGCTTGTAGGCAAGGTGAAATTTCTGTGGAAGATCTCTCTGCCTTTTGTACTTCCGTCCGGGCTGGATTGGGAAATTAAGCGTTCTAAATTTGGTAGGTCCTGGTATGAGGACTACAGGGTGGAGCCGATTCAGGCTTCACTCCTATAAAGTGCCTTGATCGTACGGCGAGAGGCTCCAGTACAGGGCCCGAGTCGGGGTCCGGCGAGTGGAGCTGTGGCTTGAGGATTCGTGCAGTGAGTCCGCTGCTTGAAAAGACGACCG
This sequence comes from Calotriton arnoldi, assembly GCA_963921515.1. NCBI lineage: Eukaryota > Metazoa > Chordata > Amphibia > Caudata > Salamandridae > Calotriton > Calotriton arnoldi. The sequence goes on along the minus strand of CAWUFW010005554.1, from coordinate 305,606 downwards.
AGGAGTAGACCGGTCTACTCCGGCTCTACCCTGTAGTCCCTCCTACCAGGACCTACCAACTTTAGAAAAGCCCTGAAGAAGTCTTGGGGTAATCCCCAGACGAAACACGTGTTGGCTGGGCAACCGTTCGGAAATAAAAAAAGAAGAACAATCAGTACACCTGAATGTCCTTTGTATTGTAATATGTACCGTGATAACATTGTCACACCAACCTATGTGAATCTATGAGACAGAGAGATTGCTCTACATACACTTTCAACGTGCGCACAGGCCCATTGTTATTTTGTTGACCGTGTGTCTATTTTCAGGGGTTCAAGGTTAGCCCCCCCCGCCTGTGGCACCGTCAGATATTCAACTTAGTCACACACTAACGTACACCCGTAGTAGGCGCCATCGCATACCGCATACTCTTAAACCCTGTCCTTTGCAGTTAAATAATAGTTGCATTTATCCATCTCCTAACTGAGGTTATTGAGGCTATTAAGCAGAGCCCGAATGGGAAAGCACTCATACCAGACGGAATCCTAACAGATTTGGTTAAATGTAATTCTGATCTATTGGCGAGTTGTTGACCAACGTATTTAACAGCTTAGCTTACTTTCATCTAAGTAGATCTTGGTCCTTATCGGTCATTATTTCTATTTTCAAAAAAGATGACAGATCAGACCCAGATGATATCACCCAATCTCTTTTATCGATACCTCTGTCAAAATTCTAGGCAGGGTCATTTATAAAAAGATCTAGGATTGGGCTTCTAAAAACTCCATCCTAAACAGCTATCAATATGGCTTGAGGGAACATCTGGGGATCTCAGAACAATGTCTAAATCTGAAACTAATAATCGGCAAGTATACCATCGCAAAGCAATGTCCACTGTATCTTGCATTTGATTAACACAGCTTTTAACTGTGTTAATGGATCCAAGTTCTGGACGATCCTTTTGGGCATGGGGCTGGACAAGGCCCTCGTGCACTTCCTAACAGCCCTTGATGAGAATATGAGCAAATGAATTAGATTTGGGGTAAATGGAGACCTTACTAATGAATTTGCAATCTCCCACAGTGTCAGGCACGGTTGTGTCTTGGCCCCCCCTTTTATTCCTACTTTTCATCAAAAAGTTATGCCCATTTCTTTGTTGTATTTGCTCAGATGTCCCCAGGATCGGTGGAGCCCCTGTTCTGACTTTGATCTATGCTGATGATGTAGTCCTGATGGCCCGCACCTCCAAAGCCCTGCATCTTTTCGTTACTACTTTTTCCAAGTTTATGAACGATTTAGATTTACATACTAACATTTCAAAATCATTTTTCATGGCCTGTGGGCACGAAATACCTGTGTTCCCACTCTTGCAGTGGGTAACAAGGGTTTAGAAATGACCAACAGCTTTTCTTATTTGGGGATCACATTTGATTTCCCGGGCTCATGGACGCCTAACCTTTTGCATTGCCAGATAAAGCTCTCCTGAGAGGTGGGGTCCTTTTCAACATACCCCATACCGTAGGGGTGCCTCTTGAACACTGTTAGAACAAATATATAAAACACAGTGTATTCCCGTTGCAATCTATGGAGCAGGGATTTGGGGGATAGCAAGCTGTACTGCTATCCAGGTGGAAGAAAATCGTTTTTGCAGAAGGCTTCTGTCTGCCCCTTCGAGAACTCCATACTATATATGCCATGAGGAACTAGGACTTAGTTATATCACGGAGCACATTAAATTAAGTCTGATAATTTTATGGATTTCTTTATGGCAGAATCAGGAAGCGAGTTTGAACCAGCTTATCATTAAAGACTGTCTTACATGCGACAAGGGTCTCAGTATCCCCTGGTTCGCATATGTCAGGAAAACCCTTCACGAGCTAAAACCTAAGTCTAGCCAAAGGGCTGATAAAAAGTTGTTAAAAGACAAATGTTAAGAAAGAGTACGCTCAGAACGGATCACTGTGGATGAGAGAAATCATCCGTCCAGGTTTATTTGTACCTATAGTCTTTGCATGGACCTGAGCAATATTTAAATATAACACAAGGGCGTTGGGAAAGATCACTATTGTTTCAACTTAGGGCAGGAACAGTCATCTATTTACTTTCTTTCCCACTTGGATATTCCAAAGGAGCTTTAGCACGTCCCTGCCCACACAATGATATTTCCCCTCAGTCCCTGCTACACTTTTTCCTATTTTGTAAATTTTATGCGAAATATCCCAAACTATTTTTAATTCCGATGATAAAGAAGCATAACATTCGGCAGTGCAGAGTAGCTCTAAAATATTTTCAACAGTTGCCGAATGTCAATTGCTGTTACTATGTGCGGTGCTTTCTGAAGTTAGCTGTCCGTTTAAGAAGGTACAGAGGCAAACTTGTCTTTTTAGGCTGTACTGGTTTTAATATCAAGCTTTATATGCCATGAATTTAATATAGTTTTATCGTTGGTTTACTATATTTATATTCTACTGTATAGTATGGATTATGGTTTTAACTGTTTTATTGTACTTTTATGGGTGTTTTCAGCATCTGAAAAAAGTTTCATTGAATTGAATTGAACTGAATTGAAAAAGCAGCCTACGCCCAACTTCAAGGTCACTTCAATGCCAACCATGTCCTGCACGACATCCAGTCTGTATTTAGATCATACTGCAGCACTGAGACAGCTTCAGAACTGGCATTCAAGTAGTCATACTCTTGCATCTGGATGGTGGCAATGCCCTGCTCTATGGAATCCCACACTCCACAATGCCCCCCCTTAAAAGCATCCTACACGCTGAAGCACACCTCATTAAATGTGCAAACAAATAAGACATTGCTCCCAATCTGATGGAACTCCAATGGCTCCTCTTGCCTACTCGCACCATCTTCAAAATCAGCTGAATCACATGCAAAGCCATCATTACTAGCACCACTATCTGGCTGACAAGCTTACCATATCTAGTGACTCTGACAACATCCACAGCCAGGAAACCATCAGGCTAGAGACAAAGAAGTGCAAAAAAAACTAAAACAAACAAAGCAACAAGCCATCTCTATCTATGCACCTACAATTTGGAAAGACATCTTCATATCTATCGAAACTAACTCAACTCTGCTTCAATTTAGGAAATCTCTAAAGATACACCTCTTTAAAGAATACTACATTACATACAGTAAGAGTACACCTATGCACCGAGAAACAAGCTACCTCTCCAATCACTAGTCGTCTGTATCTTGGCTTTTGACAACCATCGACTGTATCTTTTCTTTTAAGCCTGAACAGCTTTTAACTACATTTTCACTGTGCAGATACTACATACATACATACACCCCTCAGGCAAGCATAAAACTATTACCTCATTTGTTCTTGCACCAGCCTTCATTTCTGGAGTAGCCATCCAGGTCTCCAAATATGTGGTCAGGCTACAAACGACCTCCTTCAGTCCGAATTCACCAATACACACTTCCACACATATGCGTAGGGAGAAAGCCCTGCATACTCTTTCTTTGAAAGTGGGCCAGAAGCTCTGGACCCAGCATACCACATTGAAGCATACAGGCACCAAATACAATATCGACACACACCTAAATATGCACCAATGATAATAAATGTACTCCATTCAGAAGTCACATATACATGTGTAACAGTCATAAAATAATGTATTTATTTTTTATTTTATTTATTTCGATTTTTATATAGCATGGACATGATCCAAGAGGATGTTAGTGTGCTTTATATACAAATATGGTGGTACTATCTTTACCAATGATTACGGGTGGGTATCTGTTCTTGGTTCCATGAAAGAGCAAAAGAACTGTTCAGGCTGTGTCATGCAGTTTCAAGAGCAGGTCATGTTTTGGCAGTTTTTGAAAAAAGTGAATATGAGTGATGCCTGATACTTTTAGGGATGACATTTTAGATCTTTGATGTAAAACCAAAGGAGGAGCAGGTGTATGTGGGGCCTTGGTTGAGTAAAGGTGTTTCCAGTTGGAGATTAATAGTGCTGCTCCATCTGCTTGAGATTATAAATGTGTTCAAATATTGTGGAAAGATTAGTTTGGGAGCTTTGAAACTGAAGCAAACAGATCTGAAGATACATTGGGCCTAGAGTAGGAGCAATTTGAGTTTAATAGATGATGGTATGATATGGTAAAATTTCCTTGGGTTTGTAATCAGTCTTGCCACTGCAGTTAAGATGCCAGGGAGGCCAGTGATGATGAAAATCCCAAATTCTGATCTTGAGATTACCAGTGACTGTACAACCGGTTTGAGATCTTATTTGGAGAGGAGTCTTTTGATCGATCTGATCCACCTTGCATTGAGCACTATTTATTTATTTATAAAGTTTTATACAGCGCGAACAAGATCCCGAGAGATATCAGAGCGCTTTACAAAGGACGGAAAGGAAGTCAACATCCAAATAATGACAACAAATATAGAAGCACACCCGGAGGTTATCGCCTTCCTTCTAACCACCTAACCGAGTATTTCACAGACAAAAGCGACACGGATAGTAGTACAATAACCAGGTATGAAGCAGAATAGTTAACAGTAATTTTATGTGGGTTCAATTTGAGATATTATATGGGATGTGATCTTAAATGCTGCACTTATTTGAGGTAAGATAACTGCCTACACAGGTTGACTGTAACAAAGTGGAAGCCACACAGTAGAATTTGCAGCAATATATATATGTTTAGTACTTTTTAGGAGCAGATAAAATGTCGCTTAACCAGTGGCTGCTGTCTGTCACCAACTACCACTTCTAACATTCTCAAACTGGGACATCACAGTACATAATGCATAGAATGTACAAAATGCTTAAGAAGATTATAACACATCTTCCCCTTACAAAGCAAATGAAACACAAAAAAACCTAATTATAATAAACAAATATCATAAAATATACTAAACAAAACATGTAATACCTTATAAATTCCTTAAACTTATTGAGCACACATCTAGAACGATTACTTCTTAAATGTGCATCATTTTCTCCCACATTTTCATGACATGAATCTCAATTATCTCTACTACTTTTATTCTGATTAATCGCATCCTCTAAAGAATTTTCGTCATCCAACTATACTTGACTAGAAACAGGGGAGTAAACAGGCATATCCAGAAACACATTCTCCTCATTGTTAGATCTCAACCCCGGAATACATGAACTCATTTCTTCCAACTCGTTTTCCTGACACTCACTAAATACATCTCCATGTTTTTCCAAATTGAAACTCTACTTCAGTTCCAAATCTTTTTATCCTCAACACTAACAGATCATCTAAACACTTCTGTGGCTTTAATAGGATCACACCATTAAGACAAGTCTTTTCTTGTGGTAACTGGCAATTTAATTTTTACTTGATATTGAGATGGTCTTCCTCTTTTCTTATTGACAATTTTTTTCATTTTCTCCGGATACTTAGATGCACGCTCCTTGATGATTTCATAATCAACCTTACTATTCACACCACCACGTTTTTAACTACTACGGTACCAGTTTAGATCCAGATTATCTTCCTCCTAATAACTCAAATGGAGAAAAATTGTTAACAGTGTTGGGTGTAACTCTGTACGTCACCAGCATTGACTACAAAGATTCCCTCCATGGTAAACCGCCCTTGATAGCAAGTTGGATAGACTCTGTAACTGCACAAATAAATCTCTCAAGGTGAGCATTAGATTGAGGATAATAGGAAGCCTCCCTCTTATGTTTAATACCACATCTGGCTAGGTAACCTTCAAAGTCTTTACTGACAAATTATGGGCCATTATGCAATATAATTTTCTCAGAAAGACCTTCTCTACAAAATGCGTCCTTTAGAAATTCAATCACAATGTTAGAATTCACCTTCTCTGTCACCCTGACTACAGACCATTAGGAGAACTAATACAATAGCATAAGCCTTTTTCTTGGGAATCACACAAGATGGTCCTAATATGTCTATACCTAGTTTCCTCCAAGGACCAGAAGCATACTCAACAGGATTACATTCCACCACACAAGATTTATTAGATTTGTCATTCTACATACAAGCATCACAATGGCGTACCCATGGATCTATTAATCTATCCATGCCAGACCACCAATAAAATGCTCTGATATGTCTTCTAGTGGAAGACATACCCAAATGTCCCTTTTGACCCATTTCGCAAACCATTTTTCTCAGTCCAAAAGGTGGAATAATTCTGTCTCTCCGCATTAAAATACCTTCTTGTGACATCATTCCTCCTTAATCTTAAACAAAGCACACAAATCACCCGCCAAAGTTTTCTTTTGTGGCCAACCTTTAATTAAAATGCTTGTGCTTTATTTAAATCATCATCCTCCTCCATTTTCCTTTCCCACATCTCTTTCGAAATGGTACATAAGTTCACATCTTTAGAACAACAACTATTCTAATATAGAAGCCACTGTGCATTCGTCATCTTCAATCTTTGGTAAAAGACTTGGATATGACAGTAACCTGGACATGCAATCAGCATGTAAGTTTCTTCTTCCCAGCACATACTCCACTACAAATTCATATGACTGAAGTTAAGCTGACAAGCTGGCCAATCTTGCAGTCAAATTCCGTCCTCCTCCAGGCAACAACATATTTACAAGTGGTTTGTGATCAACCGAAGCACAAGCCATGAGCCAGGGCCGGCCTTTCCTCAGACAGCGTCCCAGGCGAAAATATATTTGGTGCCTCTCCTGATCCTTCTCCCCCACCCTTTACCTATCTACCCCCTCCCACTGGTGATCCTGGTGGGGGGGGGGCTTTTGCTCTCACTGGTCTCACACCATGGATGACAACCTCCGACCAGGGAACAGCCTGTTAACACACATTTGCCACTTGACCCCTCACATTAATCACCTATTCAGTTGCAATAAGGGGGGTGACAGTCCATGGGATGGGGGTGAGGGAGAATAAAGGGGGAGTAGGAGAAAGTTAATTAGAGGGAGGATAACAAAAGTATACATCCTGTTAACTGGAGGTAATGGACTAAATGGTGGCCTGGAATTGAATTCAAAGCAGCTCGGGAAGTGTGGTATGGCCCTCTAACTGTAAGCGCCCCAGACCTGGGTCTAGCTTGCCCATGCCAAAGGTCAGCCCTGCATGTGTCCCAAAAAACCTGTCTATAGTGATGAGATCCCAAGCGCAAAGAAGCAATTCTCTCTCAATCACCGAATATTTTCTCTCAGATACACTCAACATTCTGGAAGCATACAATACCACCCAATCTTTACCTATGTTTCTATGAAGCAGGACTGAGAATAATATTCACTGGCCTAACGCCTTCCCAAAAATATCTGGATGGGAATTAGATGTTTGGGCTGCACTAATTAACGTGTGATCCCTACATAAAAATTCACTTCACATCCTAGAGCTACTCAGTGATAAACAGTTAGATGTGCTGTTCCTCAACAAAACCTGGCTATCTGAGAGCTCGGCCCCGGACATCGTAATGGCAATTCCTAAAGCCTTTACTATGCTACATAGTTTGAGGCCACTGAACTTCAGGGGGCAGAATTGCTCAGTTTCTGTCTCACATTGTTTACAAAAAAAACCTTAACTGGGATTTTAATCTACCGACCACCCGGTTATGCCACAGAATTCTTGGCATCCTTGGATGAGTGTTTATTCCAGTACTTTTTTAAATTCTCCAACTTTACCCTATTAGGAGATCTGCACCTTAATCTGAATAATATATCAGATACACACAGCCGGTTATTCCTTGATAATATGTCCTCTTGGATTATGAAACAATTAGTAAATCAGCCCACCCACTCGGCAGGTCATACCCTGGACCTTATTTTTTCTTACTGCAGGACCAAAGTCTCAGACATTCTTATGAATGACTAGTCAGACCCTGCCACAATTTATTTTGCATGGAAGGTGGAACAGGGATCGATTGGCAGAAGAGTCATTTCCTCTCTTCCCCATAGAAACTGGGCTAAAACACCGACTGAAACGATAACAACCACTTCAGGCAGCAGTATCCCGAGGGTGTGCGCGGATATTGAGGTGGATTCTAGGGCAGTTAATGATTGGCTTCTGCAGAAGGCAAATACTGTGGTGCTGATTAAGGAGAGTTCGGGTACAGCTAAAAGCAGATGTTCAATTGTTCCATGGTTCAATGATGAACTTAGGAACCACGGTAAGCTGTGTAAAAAACTGGAAATAAGCAGGAGGAAGGACTACCTCTTGGCAGACAAGGAACGATATAAAAGTGCACTGAAAGACTATAACCAAGCAATTGAGAGGTCTCAAGTCGACCTCTTTGCCAGACAGAAATTTGGAGTACTCTTGCTGCAGATCTAGAGACGTTTTTAAAATTGTGAGAAAATGTACTCATCCTGATGCACTTCAATTACCAGTAGAAGCTTCCCTAAAGCTGTGTTCAGACTTCTTTGATAACAAAACCAGGGGTATTGCGGAGGCACTTACAGAAACCGTTGGCCCCCTGAGACAGGTGGGAAGGAAGAGAAGCCTATTTTGCTGCAGGAATTGGAACAAGCATTAAGAGACTGTAAATACGGTCGCCCAATGACCCATGCCCACAGCATATTCTTGCGGCTAACTGAATAGCTATTAACACCACTCTCAATCTTCTCCTAAATATCTCCTTAAGCTCGGCCATAGTGCCTTGCTGTTGGAAATGGGCTAAACTAATACCCTTGCTAAAAAAAAGCCATCTGCTGACAAGTCTGTTTTGGCTAATTTCTGACCAATTTTGCTGTTGCCGGCTCTCTCTAAGATTTTGGAGAAATGGGGTGATCAGCAATTATCTGAATATCTTGAACAACACCAGTTACTATACCCTTCCCAATCTATTTTTATACCAAGTTTCAGTATGGAATACACTCTTGTAGAGGTTTTGGATACCATTAAGCTGGCAGTAGACCAGGGGAAGCATGTAGCATGGCTTCTTCTGGATCTATTGGCAGCTTTTGATACTGTGTCCCATCCCGCCCTACTTTAACGTTTGGGAAGCATTGGTGTTAAAGGGCCCGCATTGGCTTGGCTTCAATCATTTCTATCAGACCGTAGTCAAACAGTCTGGATGGCGGCCTATGCCTCCGAACCGAAGCCTCTATAGTTCGGCGTTCCCCAAGGCTCTGCTTTGAGCCCAACACTGTTTATTGTGTATATGATACCTCTTGCCATGCTGATCGAAGCCTTTGGTGTTTAGATGATGTCCTATGCTGACGACATACAGATCGTCCTCATATTAGATAGGAATGTTCCAGAGTCCTTAAATAACATCACGGCATGTCTCTCAGCCGTGTTCTAGTGGATGAGTCTGAGCAATCTGCAGTGCAACAATAGCAAAACAGAGATTCTGTTATTTGGCACACCTCCCCCTTTATTGGATGGCCATTGTTGGCCCAGTTATGTCCCGCCTCCACCAGCCCCTACTTCTGTAGTGTGGAACCTCCGGGTAAAACTTGACAACAGAACATCTTTCGGTGCACAGGTAGGTAGCGTGGTAGGTGTGTGTTACGACCTGTTAAAATCTTTGAAGAAATTTCTGTATTAGCTACCTATGTAGTACCAGATAATTATAATTCATGCCCTTGTCAAATCTCAAATAGACTATGCGAATGCCCTCTATTGGGGCTTACCAGCATACCAACTGAGAAGACTGCAGCTAGTTCAGAATGCAACAGCTTGGCTTCTTTTAAAAGTGCCTAACATAATTCATATTCAGAATCATCTTAAAGAGCTACACTGGCTTCCTATCAAGGACAGAGTTTGGTTTAAAGGGCTCATGCGGACTCACAGAGCCTTTCATCAGTCAGGGCTACGGTACCTGATGAAAAGGAATATGCCATACCATCTGACCCAACCTTTGTGCTCCTCTGATGCTATGCTGGCGATGGTTCCAAGAACGAAGAGGAAATAATGGGGTGGTTCCTCCTTTTTCTTCCTTGCGGACACCACCTGGAACTCACTTCTTTTTCAGCTTTCGATGATAAGGGATGAACGCACCTTCAGGCACCTTCTTAAGACCTAGCCATTTGAAAGTGCATTTAAGTAATTTCGTTTCAGCATTGATAGTCTGCTAGCCTGGTAGCGCCAGGACACTCTTTGAGTAGCTGTGTGCTCTATAAATTGCATTTTTGATTGATTGATTGATTGTAGCAGTACCGTGCCCAAACCACAAACACTTGCATCCACAGCAACAATACATTTGCCTACCACAAAACGTTTTAAAAATGGTGCCTCAGCTAACTAATTTTTATTCAGAATCCCAGGTAAACTGTGTTTTCTTCTTCAATGAGCAAAGTAAAGGCTCTACTTTAGAGAAATCATTTTCCACAAACTTAGTGCAAAATGCAGTTACACCAAGAAATTACATTCATTGTTCTTTACACATAGGAACAGATGCCTCCAAAACTGACTTAACTTTGATTCTGTTTAGATCAGATACCCTCCTTGGAAATTAGATGATCCAACCTGAGAACATTTAAATTTACATATTTTTTAAGTCAGATCATTTCTTTCTAGACTTTGCAGGAACTCACTAAGATTTGCATCATGGCCTTTCTCATCCCTACAAAATATTAGAATGTCGTCCTGGAATGCTACTGCTCCATGCATTCCTTCTAAAGATTTTTAATCAGCCTTTGAAATACTGAAGCAGCACTGGCCAGCCCAAAAAGCATATACAGCAATACTGGACCATAGCTTCTGGTGTTACAAAAGCTGTCAAATGCTTAGATTCATCATGTAATCATGATGACAAAGACTAGCTAAATCGAATGTGGAAAGAAACACTAGCTACAGACAAAGCAGAAACCAACTCATGTAGATTTGGTAATGGAGGTTTAGCCACCCTTATCATTATTCACACTTCTTAGAACCACACATAACCTAAGGTCACCAGAACTCTTTAGGGAAATCACAACAGGAGAAACCCATGAAGAATACTTTACAGGTTCAATAACCTTTGCAGTACATAAGTCATTCAAAATCTCCTTCAATTCTGCTCTATACATTAGGAGTACATTACAAACTTTATGTTGAATAGGGATATCATTTTCCTTCAATACTATTTTGTGTTGAAAACCCTTAAACTTCCCTAATATTTTGCTGAACACATTAGGAAACTTGAACTTAAGATCATTTGCATTCTGTTCATCAATATCCTTGTGTTTACAACAAATACAGGTGAAGAAGCATAGGGATCAAGATGCATATCCAACTCTTGTTGGTGAGGCCAACCTAGAATAGAATTACCTTTCACAGCAGCATATATTTTCCCACAGGCCCGCCTTCTAGAAAAATGCATGTCATCCCACAAATTTTCTATTAAATCAATTTTATGTGCTGTGTAACCTCCAGGACGAACATCTGATGGGTTTGACACTCTTTCACCCCACAGTTCTTGCATGGCAGACTTAGGGCCTTATTACAAGTACGGCGGTCGTGGGACCGCTGTACTCGTGGTGGCAGTCTGACTGCCACCACCCCGGCGGTCCGACCACCATATTACTATGGTGGTAGTGGGCCCGCCATAATACCACTGCCACTGCCAGGATCCCACGGCGGTGTGGAAACAGGGGGGAATCGTGGTGGTGCCGATGGCAGCCCGCCAAGCAGATTTAGACCTGATTTTCCACCAAGCATTTCATGGCAAGGGATCCCGCCATTAAATGCATGGCAAAAAGGCATGGAAAGGGTCCCCAAACAGAGCCCCGGGCAAATTTTCCCATGGGGATGCATGCGGGGGACACATGATGTGCCCCCCCAAAAGTGCACAGTCGTGCATGCAATGTGTGGCATGCACGACATGGTGCATGCCACACCATGCACAAACGTGCTGTAGGCTCTGTCACAGCGGCGGTCAGCTGTTCAGGCTCTCCTATGAGCCTAACATACCCACAAGCGTGATATCGCCGCCGCACCGCCCGCCCGCCCGCCCTGAATTCAACTTGGAATCCGTCTGGCGGGTTCATCAGAGGCTTGGCGGTCTTCCTGGGACCACTGAAGTGGCCGTCCTACAGGAAGACCGCCAAACTCCTAATCGGGCCCATACTTATTATAGTAAACCATGCGCAAGAATCAACAAGCATCATGCTAACTTCCCTCCCATCAATCTTTAAAATGCACTTAGGAAAACTTTGAAGTTTGCTGTCTGTTACACACAACACAATGTTGGGATCAGAACAATTATCACTTCCATCTTCGTTATTAATATAATAGACTTTACCTTTAGGAAAAGCATGGCAAACTCTTCCAAAATGACCCTTACGTTCACAATAATTGCACATTTTGTCAATTGCTGAACATCCTTCCCAATTCCCAATGTGACTGTTACTACCACATCTGAAACATACTACAGAATTTTTCCCTTCATGAACTTTGCTTTCGTTATACCTCTTGCTTAGAGATTTTTTATATTTCTGACTAACTTAACATCACTCTTTGTCACCTCTAATCGTTGCACAAATTTCTCAGACTTCAGGTTGCACAATATCTTTGGCAGTGCTTACAGTTGCACTGAGCATCATTTCTGCATCAACCCATAAACTTTCTTGAACTCACTTGCTCTTAGTTTTCCTCATTATCTGATCTGAAGACCTGAACATAAGTAATAGTTTCAAATTTTCATGAAGTTGCTAATGATCTTAATGCTCACACATACTCTTCGATCGACTCATCTTCCCCTTGAGCTCTTGAATAAAATTTGTACCTTTCCATTACTGTATAAATTTGTTTTTCTTTTTTTTCCATACCTTATTGTTAGTTGTTTATCTTTACTCCCTAAAACTATCACAAATCTGTAACACTGCAATATTCTACTGCTCCTGAACAATTTATAGAAAGATATGTAACGATGGGACACAGAACAAAACCGAACAAAAGTCTATTTGCACAAGACAGGTAAAAAAGGTGATCTGCAATTTATATGTGCTTTTAAGAATTCTGCAGGTGGACCAGAAAATTGGTCATATAGTTAAGTGGGAAAAGAACTTAAATCTAGAAAGACTGGATGACATATGGTCCACTATCTGTACAGAAGCTGCAAAAATAAAATTCTCCATATGTTCACAGTACAAAGAAAACTCCTATGAAGGCTTGATTAGATGGTACCTTACACCTTCAAGTTAAAGTTGCCATTTGGAAGCTCAGACTTGTACTGTTCAACAGGTACTTTGATACTTAAAAGTCCCCCTTTGTGTATGCTTACCTAACCATTTTGGAAGGACGTTCTAACTCTCATCATGGTGCTTACAGGTGTCTAACTGCCTTTAGATTCAAGGGTTTTGCTGCTGGGTGATGCGGTGTTGATAGTGTATAGGCCCTAATTACCACAATCGGCAAGGCTTACCTCTGCCCAAAAGTGGAAACTGCACCACTCTCTCCCAAACTCTTTGTAGTGGACAAAGCTTTGGAGCACATATACAATGGAAAATGTTTAGCTTTAGTGCATGGTAGGAGGAATGGATTAAAAAAACTATGTGGCTTCTTTTCAAAACCTATATCAAAAGGGAAAGTGGATATACCATGAGTACTTCCTTCATGTCTAATACTGTGAGAGTTTGCAGTATTTATAGAATGTCTTTGTCTTCTAAACACATTAATTAGATTCCTGCCATCTGAGCTGGTCTTAATGGACTCAATAATGTAATCCTTTTCTCCTGAACAGCTGATAATAACTGTGAGTCTCTTCTCTTCTGCGCTATAGCGAGGGCCTGTTCAAGTTATGGTATCTTTCTGTATTTGCCAAAAAAGGTTAGTTCATCTAAAATAAAAAGTTTATATTTGAGTTCAAAATTAGCATGTTGATGTTTGAGCAAAAACTGCTATATTTACTAAAAACGGAAAGCTGCGATTTGGGAATTAATTCATTATATTTCCATAAAGAGACCCACTAGTGTTCAGGAACAAAGTAAATCAATTTTCGCAATACATTTAAAGTTGACATTTGAGTGTAACTTCATGATGCAACAGAGGTAATAACTGCTGATGCAATAGAATAACTGCCGTTGGATTAGCTGACATCTGAAATAAGGCATTCTATTCTGTATGTTGAGAGCTATTTATGGCCCATTTTTATCACTATACTACAGCTTTCTGAGGCACGAGTCAGTAAAACTGGCATATTATAAAGATGTAAGCAAAATGTGATGCAAATATTCAAGCTTCAGTTACACTCTAAGATGTAGCTTTGTCTCGAATTAAGGCTTCACATCAACCTTTCAATAACATATCAATAACAATGAAGCACTCTAGAGGAGCAACTGGTTCTAAGACCTGGGGGGAGCAAAGAGGTCTCTTTCTTTTACTGGTCTATAGAAGAAACCGTAGACGGAGACTTCAAACTGGCAGAAGAATTGTGGAGATCTTCCATGCCAGACGATCATTGGGAGGATTTGTGGCAGATTTCTTTTCAAACTTTGTTTGCTACTGTAAAACCCGCCTGGCTTAGGAGGAAGCACTACTTCACCACCCATAGAGCCTATTTATCTCCGGCAAGACTCTCTAAAATAACTAATGGCCCCCCAGTCAGCTGTAAGAAGTGCGATCTAGTAAACGCCTCTGATGTACACATGTTTAAAGATTGCCCTGGGCTAACAGAGTTTTGGGAGAGAGTAGGGGCAACTCTAGCTGACATTGTGGGAACCCCAGTCCAGACTTCTCTCACTCTGATCATTTTTGGAATAACTAGTGAAGTTATAGGTCCTATTAGGGGTTTTCTATTTTATGCAATTTTGTTGGCCAGGAGAGAAATTTGTAGGAGATGGGTAGAGGCCACACCCCCCATGCACTCAGAATGGTTGTCCTCTCTATATAAGACCTCTAAGATAGATTTGGGTAGACTGCAGAATAGTAAGAGGAAAGCAGTATGGGACTGTTTGCTTAATTGGTCTCAGCGTTAGTCTTTTTGGGGTTAGTCTGATTTGGGGGGGGGTGGAGTCTAGGGTCTTAAATTGCTGGAGTTCAAACTATCTTCCGATCCTATGATTATGCCTCTCTGGAAACTCTCAGTCTGGGTCGGGCATCGCTCTTTCGCCCAGTTTCCATTGTGTGCAGGCCCGTACCAACAACAGTCTTCGGTTATAATCCACCAGAAGAGAGTGAGACCTTTTCCCCTTTTACAAAGGGGCCAGCGGCATTCTATGGGACTATGGCATACCAGTAGGCGGGCGCTGTCCCTGGTTTACAACTCGATTGCCTACGTCTCCTTGAAACCGAGAAATGGTATTGACATCCCACCTTATGTCGACTGTGGTCTGAGGCGAATGAAGAAAAAAACAAAAAAAACAATGAAGCACATTTTGCCCAACAGTAACAACAGAGAGTAGCAGATTTGCAAACTATGGAGGTTTTATTGAAACATTGGTAAAGTTACAAACACAAATCAATCAGTTTAGTCATAAATCATTAGTCACCTGCCAGCATAAAGGAATATAATACAACCAGGTCAAACAGCAAATGTGAAGATGAGTTATTTAAAGTTAGAGTATGCAAATCATTAATGGGTTTGGTTCCCAGAAGGGTATCTCCCTAATGCTAAACTAAGGTTTCAGGTAAAGTCGGGGAAAGTTCAAAAGTGCCAGGTGTCAGCAAATATAGCCTCTAAGGTTAAATCAAATAAAGGTTCCAATCAGGAAAAAAAGAAATGTGGTCACTCAAGAGATTAAATCAATGAGAAGAAATAGAAGAAGCATGAGTGGGAGAGTGACGTCTGCCTCCAAGGGTGGACAGAAGCAAGTCTAACTAAAGTCAGTAATAAACAAAGAAAGCATGGAATTCAACAAAACTGATACACTGCACGGTTCCCACAGAGAAGGAACCAATCAAAACTAAACATTTATGGAGCACTTAATATTGGCCCTCTTCTCATGACTCATACCATCAATGATTTCAGTTCCATGGCCTTCACAGATATCGTCCGAGGCAGGATTTCTTCTGCAGGCTATTCTCATGCACAAGTGCTGAGATTTACTGTCCTGCTCATTAAGAAGATGCTTTAGATGGCCTTCCCACAGAACTAAACAATAACAATACAATTTAACAAATAGATGGTTGAAATTGGCTCCTGGAACGAGAGAAAGATTATGTACAGAAAGCAGAACACAACATTTCATTTAATATGGAACCTTTCTAATCGGCCCTACAGTAACTATGGCTAACTTAACGTGACCACACTCTCTGACTATGGTTAACTGTTAATGTAAAAAAGAACACATTATGGTCAATCTAAATATAAAATTACATGGGAATATATCTAAGCCATGACTATACTTGTTATGCATTAGCATGTCATTAAATCTGCCAATGTCATTAAACGCAAATGAAAAATAGTGACACTGCGTTACCAATATCCCCGTCTGATGGCTCGCAGACCCATCACTCAAAACATTCACAATTTCACTTCACGGCAGTTTCAGATACCAGTTGTTGACTTCTGGTGCTTACATCTAGACTTCTCTAGTTCCTTTAATTTATCATAAACACAGCACTGCCTCTCCTCCAATTCTATTTCCTCTTGTTTTCTTTCCTTCCCCTTGTTCTCTGCTGACCTCTCTCCTCCTTTTTGTTCTGATCCGTTCTTTGTCTTCATCAGCTCGAATCCCTATACCATCAAGAACAAAAAAATCACACGAACTGCAATAATTAATATATATATAACATGTAAGAGCTCACCACCTTATCTGCTAAGCCTTTTACCAATAGCAGAAAATCCTTTTCCAATTGTTTACCAGGCACCTATCTCTTTCAACTCTTTTAAGTCTTTAGATAGACTTGTAATATTCTTCACATACTTGCTGATCTCCCTGCTCCTATCTGGCACATATGTGTAACATTGTTGGATGCGTAGCATTTTACAGCCTTCTTTCGCGAGCAAAATGTCTAAAGTAAGCCTATTTTGCAAAACCATTGCTACTAATTCTGTGTTACTGGATAAGAGCGCACCAGCTGTCGCAAGTCTGTCAACTAATGTAGACAGCTTCCTAATCTTTAAATCATTCAGAACTACTCCTACTGTTGGGATTATAGCCATCTATGTCACCTATTATTTGTGAAGCACAATACTTAGCTCTTACACGAAACCCAATTCCCTTGTCACCTAATTTATGTACATGATATACCTTGGGGAACACTAAACCTACATAAAAGCTCCCAGCCCAATTAACAGGAAGCTTAAATATGCATTCTTCCCACACACACATAATAAACTTCAGGAATGACAGGATGATTTCTAGCAAATACTGAGTTGTTCAACCTAAAACCTAAAATCTTTGGGGGCATTAGTGTCAATCCATCATCTGAGAACTCCAAACATTTTCCTTTCCTCTCGTCCAACATAATTTCTCTTGCTGTTCCCAATAAACTCAATTTTGGTTGCATTCTGGCTAATTCATACTTCTCTTTTACTTTCCCCACACACCCTTAGATTGATTATTTTCATTCTTAGCTTTTAGCACAAGTTCTTCCCTTCTGTCCTCCAGATCATTCATAGAGCATGCTTCAACCTTACTCAGTTTACAAGTTTACAAGTCAAATTCTGTCTGTGGGCTCGGGCAGTATCAAGCTTAACTGTTGACCTAAAGAAGCGCTACACAGTATTTATATATTTAGCATTAGAGTGAGGATTAAAATTTTTTTACATAGACAGACACCTTAAAAAAGACCAAATCATTTGAAAAGTGATATTCAAAATGACCCTAATGATACAAAAGACTCAAAATGATAGTACAGGACAGACCATCAGTAAGGTGAGTATGATGGTAGGTTATACCCTCAGCTCCAGATGTGGGCAAATTGGAGCAGACATAGCAATCCTTTGCATGCATTAAGCGGGAATATTCATGCACAAAATTGAAAAGGACGTTAGACAGAAATTTTCCCTCAGAACTATCTCTGTGTAGTAATTTCAGGTCAAATCTAGGCTGCTCCTCGGCACGAGTGATGTTAGGTTTAGCTTTAGGGATAAATTGCTCCGCAGGGAAACTTAGGCGTATTAATAAACAAATCATAAGAATAATACAAATGATTAATACTATGACTACTATTGCCGTACGTTGATTTAGTGAAAGGATCAACATGGTTTCTCGTGAATCAGAAATGAAAAATGCATGACTCAAAAATGACATAAAATGAACAATTCTACTAGTTGCTTCTACTTGTGCAAATTGGCAAAACTGTTGATTTATTCACAATGATTATCAAGTTAAGTTGTTTCAAAATCAATCCCTAGCCCTACATGAATCTTCCTTTAAAATGACACCCCTACTCTTCTACTGGAGCCTTGGCCCTAAGTGTCATCACAAAGTTCAGTCTAAAGGTTCAATCATCCAAAAATGTTAGTTGACTCTGACATGTAGTTCCTATAAACCTATATGGGATCTGCGCGTTTTGACAACATAGACTGTGGGGTTGGGGTCCAGACTGATTCCAGACACCCCCACCACGTATGTTCGCCTGTATACCAGCTAGCTCACAGTGCCACTAGAAACCCCTCTTACCAAGGAGAGAATAGTTCTTGGCAACTATCGAACATGACAACTCTGTCCCATCGGGGATCGTGGAAACAGTACAGTACTTTTCGCTCAGTCAATCGTGCTCATTTTGTCTCAGAGAGATACACAGAATAAACGGTGGGGGCGTTTTCAAAAAGCGCTTATTGAACTAGCGTCATTCTAGTGTAAAATAGGTGTGCTGAAACAACCATTTAGACAGAAACAGATATAAATGATTCTAAGCACCAACAGAGTAAAAGAATGGTAGATTTCTACTACAGTGCTTAAACGATAAATACAGGCAGGTATAAAAAATACATGACAATAAAATGCGTACTCCTACAATGGGCCCTAACTAGTACCTAAGTGTACCTAGCATGTATGTAAGTGTAAAGCCAAGAATCCCTCTAGGATAAAATCAACCCCATTACCTGAAGTGAGAGATTGTGGGACCTCGCCTAGGTCTCAAGATGGACACCCTGCGAGGGATGTCAGACCACTGCGAGCGGGAGTGTCTGCGTGCAGGAACCTCAGCGTCTCGCGTCAGTGTGTCCGCATGAAAGTCCTTTTTCTCCTCTCCCTGCCTCAGCAAAGATATGGTGTATATACCCAAAGTGGCACCCTCAGGGGTTCCACCTTGCTGTGTCATGTCGGACTTAGGATGACGGAGGGAATGACCCTTATACATAGTTATTATGCTGAGTTTCCAAGAATCCTCATACATAATGGATGAAGCTAATTTTCAGGGAAAACCCCACGTCCTGTAAGCAGTACCGTAACTAGGTAAAAGGTCAGTCCCAAGAACCGTTATGTAGTGTAATGGTAGGGGAGATTATAGGTGAAAGGTTAGGTTGCTACCTCAGCCTATATTGGGGTACCTATATGAAAAATAACACCCACTCCTCATCTGAATGGACGACATACTAAAAGTTTAATGTAATTCTAGGCATTTCTACGCAACGTTTTAAAAAAAAGTATTTAAAAAAAATTGCTAAAAATACTAAAATTGTTTTTGAAGCGGTAGAAGTCTCACAAAAATATTTTCGTATATATAGTTTGAACAACTATGAGTATCTGAAAGCCATGCAGTTCAGCAAAAAGTGTCTATTGTTTTAAAATTCCACATTTGGTTGTTTTGAAAAAGGCCAAATTTTTCCCAGCACACGATGAGCCAAATGTTTATGTGTCCTGGCTGGGAAACGCAACATCACTGTTGCTTGCAATCGCAGACGACGGTCCCTGCAACACCTCACAGATCAGGTCAATCAAGCACAGATGATCTTCTGTTCTATCCACAGCCGATGCTGGGGAAGCCTGTGTGACATCCAAGGCCTGAGTACTTGTTGAGGAGCTGGTATCCGTTCCAACAGGTGCTGAAGCATCCTGTGGTGGTTCTAAGAATGCAGACATGGGAATACGCTGAGGACATAGCAGTACATGGGCCGTTATCGGGTCCAGTAAAGCATCCACGTCCGGTGGCGCAACCAATGGAAGTGTTAGACAGAGATCCAACACGCATTTTTGTCCGCAGAATAGGCATCGGAGGACAGGCAGAACACAGTCGATCCAGACTGGTCTAAATGACAGGAACCAAGACTCGCTCAGTTCGCGGAGGTGAGGTGAGGTGATGTGTGCCCAGATGGAGTACCATGCGATCACGGTATCTGCGTTCCAAGAGCGTTTTTCCCATCTCCTTGGTGACTGGGACGTCCATTGCGTAGCAGAAAAATTATAATCAAGATTCCTGCTATTAGGAACAGGATCAGCGGAAGTCCTCCAAAAATGCTTCCGAATATGGAGTGTATGAAGTTTGGAATCACTCCGAAGACTGTCTGAAAGGTGCTTAACAGTCCAGAACCTATGGTCTTAAATAGGTGTACTATACCCATGGTATCAGACATGTTGAAGATACGTTGTACCATTTCTGTGAAATGGAAAGGGCAATTTGTTCATACTAGTGCCAGTATCTCAGCTGAGGACCTTGCGACCTGGAGTTCAAAAGTCTCTCGGGCAGAGGTTAAGGGCACGGTTTTCTGTAAATGCATGGCTTTCATTTGGCTCAGAGTATCAAACCGTATAAAGGAAACGTTCAATGAAGGTCATAATGGCGCCTCCCTGACTGTGTGGGTCGGTGGAAACAATACTTGCATACAAGTAACCCTGGAGTTAACAGTGACAAGATATGAAATGCCCGGAAGCATCCCACAACAACCTTGATCATTCAGCATCAAGTAACTCCCATTTCAGAGCAACCTGAACACCGGATTAATCACGGCAGCTGGGGACCCTTTCAAATGACAGGATAAGTTTGCAACTGAACCGTTACAGGCCCCGTGAAGCATGATATCCTGGCATATGAGGGATCCACTTAAAAAGTTCTCGCAGTTTGTACCGCTTAGAAACACTTCCATGTCCCCACTCCTGCATCAAAATCTGTATGGCAATTCCCAAGATTCCTTGATGAATTCCCTATCCATCGCTTCATATCTGCCTGTCTGTTGTTGTTCTAGGCAATACTGAAACTGGAAAGTTGTGACCGGTAATGTTATATGGCCATGGATTAACCATTCTGTGGATGGTGATTCTGCCACAGTGAAAGGTAATTGGCCCAGTTTTTCAATACGCAGCATTGTATATTTTGCTCCCCTTTGTGCCATTTGTGTCTGCTTCTTAGTTAGATTATAAGCAGAGAACTAGGACGTACTGTTGATAAATCGCCAAGGCATATAACCGGCGCAATGATTGCAGCGTCCAGTTTAATAACATAATAGAACGTAGCTGAGAGTGTCCGTGCTGTAGTATGGACAAATCCTGTTCTAGTATATCAATAGCAGAAGATACAATGTTGCCCAGTGTTAGATTTGGGGGTCTCTAGTTGGCATAGGTAGGTACCTGTGACAATTAGGGACCCTTGCGTCTAGTCAGGGTAAGGGGCTACACTCCTAAAATAACCCCTGCTCACCCCCTTGGTAGCTTGGCACGAGCAGGCAGGCTTATCTCAGAGGCAGTGTGTAAAGCATTTGTGAACACATACAGTAATACAGTGACAACACTACAGCTGGACACCACACAGGTTGTATTATAAAAATAAGTATTTTTATATAGACTTAACAAAAGACCAAACGACAAAAATCCACAATACTGTACTCAAAAATAGACTTTAAAAGGTTATAGAATAGTTCAGTTCTCTCAAGTGTAGTTGCGACACTTTACTCTCAATGTACCTTGAATGCGTAACGCAAAGAAAACAAAAGGGTCGCAGGGAAGGTGATGCGTCGGTTCCTTACACTCAGGGGAGTGGATGCGTCGGTTCCTTACTGCTGTGCAGGGGAGTTGATGCTCGCTTCCTTACTGTGTGGGGAGGTGATGCGTCGGTTTCTTACTGCTTTCCGGTGCGATGCGACAAGATGGCACCTCGATGCGATACTCTTCTCCGGTACGATGCGACAAAATGGCGTCTTGGTTGCGATGCGACAACGTTGGTGTGATGCGTGCACGCCCGATGGCCGTGCGGCGACTCGATGATCTTTGGAGCCGCGACAGGCCTCTGCGACGCGCTTCTCCGGTGATGCGACGATGTCCTCTGTGGCAGCGTCCGCTTCTCCGGCGATGCGCCGCGCTTTGGTGATGCGATGATGACAGCGGCGTCTCGCTTCCTCGGCGATGCGATGACAGCGGCTGCGGCGGCGACACGCTTCTCGTTGTTGCGTCGCGCTTCCAGCTCCCAGCGACACGCAGTCTCTCAGACGGCCCAGCACAACAGCAGGCACTTCATTTCCCAGCAAGGGAATTCAGGGGGGAGCTGGTTGGTGAAGTCTTGTATCCCTGAGACTTCAGGCAGGAGACAAGCTCTAGTTCAAGCCCTTGGAGATTCTTCTTCAAGTTGATAGAAAGCACACTCAGTCCTTTTCTCTTTTCTTTGGCAATGAAGCAACCACTGCAGGCCAACCCCCAAACACACAGCACAGGGATAGTCTCCTCCTTCAGCTTCCTGGTTCTTCTCCTCAGCAAAGGTTCGTCTTGATTCCCAGAAGTGATCTAAAATTCTTGGGTCTGGGTCCCAATATTTATACTACTTTTCTCTTTGTTCTCTGAAGGCAGAGAGGCCTTTGCCTAGTTCAAACCAGTTCTGGTCAGTCCTGGAGCACTTTGTTCACAAGACTCCTTCTTTCCTTTCACAGTGTAGGCCAGGGACATCAGACACACCACAGGAGGTGGAGCCAGCATTGTGGAGGAAAGGCACAGCACTATTCAGGTCCCAGGTGCAACTCCTCCCTCCTATCTGCATGCAGATCTCTCTATTCAGCCCTGTGCTGACTCACCCTGTCTCCTGGAAGCCCCCAGCCCGTCACTCACAAACCAGACATGGAATACACAACCTAGCAGAGGCAGGCTTGGATAGTTAGGCAAGAAAATACCTACTTTCTAAAAGTGGTATTTTCAAACACAGAATGTTAAAACCAACTTCACTAAAAGATGTATTTTATCATTCTGAGTTCAGGCATACTAAACTCGAATTTCTACCTAGTTCCCGGAGTCAGTTAGGATTATAAGATGTTATAATCTAACTGCCCATTCTGGCCTATGGGGAACAGGTAGCCTTGCAATAGTGAAAAACGAAAATGGCTGTAATTCACTATTAGGACATGCCACACACACCAGGGCTTGTCCTACCTTTTACCTACAATGCACCCTGCCCTTGGGCCTACCTTAGGGGTGACTAATATGTATAAAAGGGAAGGTTTAGGGACTGGCAAGTGGGTACACTTGCCCAGTCAACATGGCAGTACCAGACTGCACACAGGCTCTGCAATGGCAGGCCTGAGACACACTTTACAAGCTGCTCTGGTGGGTGGCACAACCAGTGCTGCAAGCCCACCAGCAGCATTTGATTTACAAGCCCTGGGCACACGCAGTGCACTGTACTAGGGTCTGACAGTAAGCCAAACAAGCCAATCATGGAGTCACTAATCCATACATCAATTTACCATAGAGAGCACTTGCACTGTGGCACTGAACAGCAGTGGCACAGTGCCCAAAAGCATCTAAAACCAGCAAAAACATAAGAGGCAACAGCAAAAATGGAAGGGAGACCCACGCCAATGGAGCCAGGTCTAACACGTGTCCCCTCCAGCTGAAATGTGGGAGAACTACCCTACCTCCGGGGAGTTCTCATCACTAAGGCGGAAAAATCTGGACAGACCATCAGCATTGGCGTGTTCTGTACCAGGGCGGTGTTCCACCGTGAAGTCCATCCCCTGTAGGGATATGGACCACCTCAACAGCTTTGGATTCTCACCCCTCATCTGCATCAGCCATCTGAGGGGCCTGTGGTCTGTCTGAACCCGGAAGTGAGTCCCAAACAAGTATGGTCTCAACTTCTTCAGTGCCCAGACCACAGCAAATGCCTCACGCTCAATTGCACTCCACCTCTGTTCCCGTGGAAGTAACCTCCTACTGATGAAGGCTACAGGTTGGTCTAGGCCCTCCTCATTAATCTGTGATAGAACAGCCCCCACACCATGCTCTGGAAGCGTCTGTTTGCACAATAAACTCTTTTGAGAAGTTGGGTGCCAGGAGCACGGGCGCCGTGCACATGGCAGTCTTCAGGGCATCAAAAGCTCTCTGACAGGTGTCAGTCCAAATCACTCTCTTGGGCTGCTTCCTGGAAGTCAGCTCTGTCAAGGGTGCAACAATGCTGCCATACCCCTTGACAAACCTCCTGTAATACCCAGTGAGTCCTAAAAAGGCTCTCACCTCTGTCTGGGTCTTGGGGGGTTCCCAAGTCAGGATGGTCTCAATCTTTGGCTGTAGGGGCGCCACCTGGCCGCTTCCTACCTGGTGCCCCAAGTACACCACGGAACCCTGCCCGATCTGGCACTTACTCGCCTTGATCGTGAGGCCTGCTCTCCGCAGCGCCATCAACACTTCCCAGAGGTGGCGCAGATGATCTTCCCAACTGGCGCTGAACACTGCAATGTCATCCAGGTAGGCGGCACTGAACTCTTCCAGTCCAGCCAACACCTGGTTGACCAACCTCTGAAAGGTGGCAGGGGCATTCTTCATCCCAAAGGGCATAACCCGGAATTGGTAGTGCCCATCTGGTGTGGAGAATGCTGACCTCTCTCTGGCCCCATCAGTCAAGGCGATCTGCCAGTACCCAGACGTTAAGTCAAACGTGCTGAGGTACCGGGCAGCCCCTAACCGATCAATGAGCTCATCAGCTCTGGGGATGGGGTGCGCGTCAGTCCTGGTGACTGAATTGAGCCCTCGGTAGTCCACACAGAACCGCAGTTCTGGTGGGACACCAGTGCGGCAGCCTTTGGGACCAAGACCACTGGGCTGGCCCAAAGACTGTTAGAGGACTCAATCACCCCCAACACAAGCATCTTGGAGACCTCCTCCTTGATGCAAGCTCTCACCCTGTCAGTCACCCTGTAAGTTTTGTGCTTGACAGGAGGACTGTCCCCAGTGTCTACATCATGGACGCACCAATCAGTGACACTGGGAATCAGGGAGAACAGGTCAGAAAACTGTCCCAGCAACTGGTGACAGTCATTCTGCTGCTCAGGGGTCAGGGTGGAAGAGAGGTTCACTCCATCCACTGACCCATCTTGCTCTGTTGCAGACAGGAGGTCAGGAAGAGGCTCAGTCTCCTCCTCCATTCCAGCATCTGTTGCTAGGAACATGCCCACTTCGGACCTCTCTAAGTGGGGCTTCAGGCGGTTGACATGCAGGACCCGCAAGGGGTTCCTGGGAGACCGTAAGTCCACCAAGTAGGTAACCGGACTCTTGCGCTCCACCACCTCAAATGGTCCGGTCCACTTATCCTGGAGCGCACAGGGCTCCACTGGGGCCATGACCCACACTTTCTGACCAGGCTGAAGCTCAACCAGAGTGGCATTCTGGTCGTACCACCGCTTCATCTCCTCCTGGCTGGCTTCCAGATTCGCCTCAGCGAGTTTTCTGAATCGCCTAGTTTGGTTCCTAAAGGCCAGCATGTAGCTATATACATCCTGGGGAGGTTTCCTGGGAGATTGCTCCCAGCCTTCTTTGACCAAACTCAAAGGTCCTCTCACTGGGTGTCCATAGAGAAGCTCAAAGGACTGAACCCTAGAGATTTCTGTGGCACCTCACGGTAAACAAAGAGAAGGCATGGTAAGAGGACGTCCCACTTACGCCTCATGGGTTCCTCAAGACCCATAATCATGCCTTTGAGGGTCCGGTTGAATCTCTCAACCAGCCCATTACCTTGGGGGTGGTAAGGAGTGCTGAACTTGTAGGTTACACCACACTCCTGCCACAGGGACTTCATATACTTGGAAATGAAGTTGGTACCTCGGTCTGACACCACCTCTCTGGGAAACCCCACGCGGGAGAAAATCCCCATCAGTGCACGTCCCACCACGGGGGCTGTCACTGTCCTGAGAGGGATGGCTTCCGGGTACCGGGTGGCATGGTCCACCAAGACCAGGATGAACCTGTTGCCCATGGCTGTCTTGGGATCCAGAGGCCCCACAATGTCAATGCCCACCCTTTCAAAGGGGGTGCTGACCACAGGGAATGGCTGGAGAGGAGCCTTGTGCTTCCTCCCACTCTTTCCACTTGCCTGGCAAGTCTGACAGGTCCTGCAATGAGTGTCTGAACTCTTGCACATTTGGAGCCAATAAAAATGGGTGACAAGCCTTTCAAAGGTCTTGTCCTGCCCCAAATGTCCTGCTAAAGGCACATCATGAGCCAGCCCCAGTAGGAAGGCTCTGAAGCGCTGGGGTACCACCAGCACACGGGCTGACCCAGGCTCAGCAACCTTAGGCTCACTATACAGGAGACCATTCTCCCAGTAGATCCAATGTGATCCAGACTGATCACCTGCTGCCTGGTTTGCAGCCTGCTGCCGCAAACCCACAAGAGAAGGGCACTTGTTCTGCTCCTCACAGAACTCTTCCCTGGAGGGACCTCCTTCCTGCTGCCAATGGGTCAGCTCAGGTAGGTCTCCCAGTTCAGCAATCTCTTCCCAGGTAGGCTCCAGGGCATCCCCTCAGGGTCCGCCTCCTCCTGGGCCGTGGGAATCTCAGGGCCGGTTTCCCACGCCCCTACCTCTTCTCTTTAAGGCAGGCACCTGGGCCATTTTCTCAGGCTCCAGGTCCTCTTGAACACCCTTACTGGCTGCCATAGACCGAGTGGTCACGCAGGCCCACTCAGGCAAACCCAACATCTCTAAATGAGCTCTCCGCTCCACCTTAGCCCAAGGGAGCTCTCCAAACCGTTACCTAACAGACATTCAACAGGCATGGCTGGCCTCACAGCTACTTGAAGAGTCCCTGAGACCCCCCACTCAAAGGGAACCTGTGCCACCTTGCAGTGGCTCTCTGTGTTGTCAGCGGCAACAACTGGGTAAAATGCATTTGGGACTACCTGCTCTTCAGACACCAACCGACAACTGACAGCTGTCACACTGGCTCCGGTGTCTCTAAGAGCTTCCACCCTCTTGCCATTGATGGTCACCCACTGCCTGTATTTTTTAGTGTTATCAGGCAGCTGGGTCCTGGGGACCACCTCACAGTCTCCTAAAGAGACAAGGGACATCTCTACGGAGTCCACCCATCTTGGGCACCCATCTCCTCCCCAGGGCTACACTAGCCAACTGCTTGGGTGGTGCACCAGTGGGTGCTGTCTTCCCATACAAGGGACATCTAGCATCATAAGAACAGTGGCCTACTAGACCACACTTAAAACAGGTCTTGGGCCCCTTGTGAACAGGCTTATCTGTTGGGGCCACTGCCTTCTTCTCAGGGGAGGCTGGGAACCTTTCCCTTGGTTCCCTTGGGGATTACTTTGGGGCCCTTTCTGGAACTCCCTCTGTTTACCCTTGTCCCCCACTCTTCTGCTGGGGACCCTGCCCACCTTTGGCGAAGTCTCCCACATGACCCTTCTGGACCCGGGTGCTCACCCAGCGGTCCGCCTCCTCAGCAAGCTTCCTAGGGTTAGTCAGCTTGCTATCAATAAGATGCTGGCGTAGCTCTGGAAAACAGTTATTTGACAAGTGCTCCCATGCAAGCAAATCATAGAGCGCCTCAAAATTATCCTTCACCCAACCATCCAATGCTCTGCAAAAGAAAGACACATATTCCACCCAAGTGGTAGACTCCAGTTTTCTGCAATTTCTAAACCTTTGTCTATATAGCTCTGGGGTCAAACCAAATCTGGACATTAGGGCTCCCTTCATGTGGGTATAGGACATCTGCTCCTCTGTAGGCAAATCCAACAAAGTGTCCCTCCCATCACTAACAAAGCGGCCCCACAACCCCGCTCCCCAATCCTTCTCAGGGACCCGGTGGGCCAACATTGCAGCTTCATAAGCCCTAAACCATTGACCAATATCCTCATTCTTGTGGAAATCTTTAACTACATCTTTGGGAATGTAGGCTCTTGCTTCTGCATGCACTGGCGGTGTGCTGCCACCAGAGGGAGGAACCTCTAACTTCTTGGCCTTGAGTTCCAATTCCCTCAATCCTCTCTCATGCTCAAAATGCATCCTCTTTTCCTCTAAGGCTAACTTCTTCATTTCTAACTCCATCCCAAGCTCTCTATGTCTTTCTGACCATCCATTTTGAGCCTAGCTAGCTCCAATTTATGCATCCTCTCCCTTGCTCTGTCCTCCAGCTCTCCTGGGGACAACCCTTTGGAAGAAACACTGCTGCCCGCCCCTGAAGGTACTTTCCCTCCAGTTGGGCCCACTGGCCCCTCAAGTTGCTCATTTAAATCCTCTGCCTCCACTACTGGCTCCTCAGGATGCTCACTGGCATTCCTAGATTCTACCCAGGCCCTCAGCGCCTTCTGGTATTCCTCTTTCCTGGTGAGGCCTTTCACAGAGATTTTAAATTTCTTGCACAAAACTTTGAGATAAGGCACAGTGTAGGTATCAATTCTCTCTTCTTCCAAAACAATGTCTACAGATACTATGGATGCTGACTTGCTCATGGTAGCAAAAGACTGCCAGTTCTCAAGAATCAAAAATAGAAAAGAAGTTCCAAGGAAAAATTCTCAAAAAGTATGTGGTTGCGTTATGGTCTGCACTCACTAGTAGTGTACACCAATCACTGTATATGAATCACAAATGCAAGTCCAAATCCTCACCGCTGACCACCAATGTTAGATTTGGGGGTCTCTAGTTGGCATAGGTAGGTACATGTGACAATTAGGGACCCTTGCGTCTAATCAGGGTAAGGGGCTACACTCCTAAAATAACCCCTGCTCACCCCCTTGGTAGCTTGGCACGAGCAGGCAGGCTTATCTCAGAGGCAGTGTGTAAAGCATTTGTGAACACATACAGTAATACAGTGACAACACTACAGATGGACACCACACAGGTTGTATTATAAAAATAAGTATTTTTATATAGACTTAACATAAGACCAAACGACAAAAATCCACAATACTGTACTCAAAAATAGACTTTAAAAGGTTATAGAATAGTTCAGTTCTCTCAAGTGTAGTTGCGACACTTTACTCTCAATGTACCTTGAATGCGTAACGCAAAGAAAACAAAAGGGTCGCAGGGAAGGTGCGTCGGTTCCTCCCCACACAGTAAGGAAGCGAGCATCAACTCCCCTGCACAGCAGTAAGGAACCGACGCATCCACTCCCCTGAGTGTAAGGAACCGACGCATCACCTTCCCTGCGACCCTTTTGTTTTCTTTGCGTTACGCATTCAAGGTACATTGAGAGTAAAGTGTTGCAACTACACTTGAGATAAGCCTGCCTGCTCGTGCCAAGCTACCAAGGGGGTGAGCAGGGGTTATTTTAGGAGTGTAGCCCCTTACCCTGACTAGACGCAAGGGTCCCTAATTGTCACAGGTACCTACCTATGCCAACTAGAGACCCCCAAATCTAACACCCAGTGAATAAATTCTGGATGTTAATGTAGTCATACCATTATTGACTACAGCTAACGCCTTTTCTAGGTTAATTCTATCTATTTCACGGAGTCTCTCTGGGGCTTCCTGTTGAGAGATTTTCCAGATTTCATTATTAACAGCGTGTAAGAAACGTTTCTGACGTGGCTTTCGGGGACCTAATAAAAAATCCCTTAAATCCACCTCATCTGAGAGTAAGGATAAGTGCTGTTTCACCTGGGACAGTGTCGATGTTTTTAGCCAATCGAGGCATAACTTCCCAACACTGTATGATGCCACCACCCCCGGGTGTCCTCTTTGTAAATAGCATTGGTCTGGCCTATGGATACTAAACCCTTCGGTTGTACCCTTGAATCTTGATTGACGTCTGTTTGTCTCTGTGGGCCAAACTAACCATCCCTTCCAATTGGGGTCTGATGAATTGTACTGTGTGATGTCATCTATTGTATCCCCTCCATGTGATGTAAAATTCATGTGTGATGGTGTGGGAATCCGAGGTGTGTTCAAATCCTTGTTCTTGGCTAGTCCAAGACATGAAGTCCGATGCACGGTTTCATTCAGAAATATTATTTGCTGTGGAATGTGGCACGCTTGAATATAGTGCTTCTGTTCCCTGTACCTGCCATTCCTTTGAACCCCAGACTGATTGTATGCCTATAGTGTCCTTCCATAAGTTGAAACCCTGTTCAGACAGTTGGGAAATAAAGGATACAGAATAAATCTGTTTGGTGTTAGTTAGCATATTTTTCTGTGTAGTTGTAGGTGCAACCTTATAGTAATATGAGCAGTAGCGGCCCGTGGTGGGAGTGCTGCCGGGCGGTGACGCGGGGCGGGGGAGGGACAGAGTGGGGGGTAGTAAACTATGGAATACGGCCGCACAGAGGTAAGTAAACAAACAAATAAAGAAAATGAATTTTGTTGCGCCCGCTGCATCGCCAAATGCGATGCAGCGCGCGCAACGAAATTCGTTTTCTTTATTTGTTTACTTACCTCTGTGCAGCCATATTCCGTAGTTTACTACCCCCCACCCTGCCCCTCCCCGCGTCACTGCCCGGCAGCACTCCCACTACGGGCCGCTACTGAATATGAGGTCGGGTCTGAAGTGTTAAACCCTGAAAAATAAGAAATTTCTGTGCAAACATTTTCGAACTACCTTTTGGTGGTGTTGGGCAATGTTCCCATTGGTGGTATATGAAAACATTACGTGGGATACTGGATTTATATAAAAGTGATGACCATAATGATGGCAACAGTACATAGTGTTATAGTCTGATGTGTCTTCTAACATTTCAATGCTTGAAAATGCAGCGGATTGTTCTAAATCAGACAACATATTATTTACAGTTTCAAAATCCCAATCGTCAGAAAATTTACTGGAGGTAATGATATCATTTAGAGACATTTTAAATACATGTGGTATTTTCAAAAGTTCAGTAGGACCAAATACATCATAATCAACCTTGTCCCAAACTATACCATCAGGATTTGGAACAGCTGTAATGTTCACGAAGGACAGGTCTCTTTGTTCACGATGAGATGACGTATGAGGTTTCAGGACCAAGTTCACGTTTGAAACCGCAGAGCGTTCTGGGAGAAAGTTTCCATTAATGAGTAAGCAAAAGACAGTCACTAGGCCAATCCAGAACAAAAAAAACCAGTATTCCAGTTATTATCCAGAGCTGGAGCCAAGGTGATACTAGGTTAGTCTTTTTCAGAAAAGTGTAGAAACCATGAAGTTGTTGCTTACGGGAAACTGGAGCTGGCGTTGTTTCAGGTTCACTGGGATCCAGAGAGAAGGTATCAAAATCGATGAAGTAGCCAGATACAGTTCGATCTTTCTTTGATAGCTCAGCAGGTTTTGTTGAACTGCAAGACGTCTCTTGTAGAGGCATATTGATGTAGGCTTTTGTGTTAGGTCGAATTGTTATTTGTCTTTCAGTTGTATTTTGATGTTCTGTTTCCAGAGGAACGAGTTCCATTTCATTGTTGGAATTGATGACTCTTCAAATGTTATGAGTCTTTCTGTCTGAACTTCCTGTATGTAAGCGAGAGGAGAGCCTCGGATACCCAGAAGACCACGAGGCCTACTATTCAGTATCGGCCACATAGTGTAGTTTGATCAGATCAATGGAGACTAATCTCTTTTCTATTTTGCCGGCAAGAGGCGGAAGAAGTACTGTTCTTGTTCCTTCGACAGCCAAGACAGGGACTGGCTTTCTGTATGATGGCCCAAATTCTTTTTTGTCCACAATCTTTTCTCTGACCAGATCCCCGACTTTAGGGATCCAGGCAGGTCTCGCCGTGACTGATTTGACTTCCCCAATGGCGGTGCGTTTTACTTGCACGTTGCTTTGTAGTACCCGGAATTCATTGAGATCCTGTAAAACAGCTAAACGTTTATTGATGTCAAATGGTTTTTCATCTGCCGCTGTGCTTTCACAATCGAGATCAGGTACCCACATTCTTGTCCCAAATAGGACCTCGTAAGGAGTGACACCTCCTAGGGAACTTCTTGGCATATTGATAAAGGCTCTTTGGACCCCATATAAGTGATTGACCCAACTACCACCCGAACCTAATACTCTTGCTGTTAAAGATTGCTTTAAATCTCAGTTTTTCCTCTCCATGACCGAATTTCCCTCAGGATGGTACGGAGAGAGGTACCGCAATGCAACACCCAAACTTCCCATGGCTTCCTTGTAAGCCCTTTAGCTAAATGCGGGGCCGCGGTCAGAATGTAATGTGCCAACTGCGTATGTCCCTATAAATACTCACAAATCTTTTATAACAGTTCAAGCGTCAGCCGAGCGCTGAGGCCATACCCATAGGAATCTAGAGCATGAATCCACTGCTACCAAGATGTACTTGAAAGCCCCATCCAATTGTAGGGGGCTGCAGTGGTCCAAATAGACACAAGCGAGCGGTCTGTCTGATATTAGTAATGGTGTCTGCGCTGGACGTGCTACGATGGAACCCTTCATCTGCTGGCAGATATTGCAATTTAGAACAAAATTCTTTGTCTGTTTAGTTAATCCTGGCCACCAATAGCGTTGTTTCAATAAAGAAACTGTCGCTGTAACTCCTGCGTGTGCAGAACCTAGACCCTCGTGTGCAGCTAGAATTAAACCTAATCTGTGATCCATGTTTGGTATTTCTCTATCCCCCACTCCTGGAATTTGAGCATATGGAATGTTATTTGCATCTAACTTGTAGGAGTACTTGATTGGAAAGCCTTTTGGCAAGGCTGTGCTGTTTTTGCGTGAAGCAATGACAGCTACCATTATCTATCCGTCTATTCTCGTTTTTGAACGAGTGGTTGCAGCTACGGCGGCAGTTCGTACTGCCCCCTTTGCGGCTTCATCGGCCAATGAATTCCATTCAATGTGAAGCCATCACGTTGATGACTCAGCGTGTGTATCACGTGAGCTCTTAGTAGTTCGTTTTTCAACTCAGCTACCCGTTCCCATAACATTTTATGCTTAATTGTGCCACCTTTTGAATCTTTCAACCCGTTTTGACCCCAGTAGTGTAGATATTCGTTGTATGACTGGACACAATAAAAAGAATCGCACACAATCAGTGTGGGGAATTCTCGATCCGTATTTATTAGTGCCAGTAACAGGGCTTTTAGTTCTGCCAGCTGTGCTGTGCAATCTCCTAGAGACTGTGTCTTCGTACTGCTAGGATGGAACTTGCCTTCCTGCATACGACCCTTCACAATCGCACATGTGGCGCTGTATTGCTGTTTACTTCCTACGGCCGGCTGAGCAGATCCTTCAGTGTAATAATACATTCATACTGATCTAGAGGCATTATTTCATTTGGGAGAGGACATTCTTGTTCATATTGCAGGAATGCTTGTGTTTTAAGTGTTGAATCAAATTTGTAATCTACATCTGTTGCAGTGAGAGAATTGACCCATTCTATCCATCTTGGATGTACAGCTTTAGCATTTGGAACACTTGCCTTTGTGACAGCCTCTAAGGCTGGTTCCGGAGTTACGACAATTTTTCGCTTCTCCTGAGCCAGTGCTTTCTCTCACTACAGCAGTCTGTACTGCTGTCAGAATTTTTTCTGTAGAAGCAAAACGCATTTCAGCGTTTGTGTACAAGTGTGATTTGTATGCTATGGGTACTGTTTCGCCTTCATTGAAGGTTAGGTAAGTATACCCAGATTGACCCGCTATAACACAGATCACCAAATTTGTGGTGTTTACACATGTGTGTGGATGTTTTGAAGCTATCATGTCAGCTTGTAGGGAACGAAGGATGTCCGTTTGTTCCTGTGTCCAATGCCTAACTGAAAAATCAGGTCTTATTAGGTCGTAAAAAGGTTTCACTTTTTCTGCGTAATCTAAAATGTAAGTTCTGCCAAAATTCAAGAATCCCAAAATGGATTGTAAGTTTTTCAGCGATTTAGGAGGTTGGAGAAGCGCACACTTTTCTAATAAGTTAGCTGCCAGGCTTTTCCCTTCACTTGAAAGTTCATATCCCAAAAATAGGACATTGAGGTGGGCTATTTTTGATTTTTTTTAATTGAATTTGTAGCCCTCAGAGGCGAACCCCAAAATTATGTTGCTCACCCTGGTCAAGTGATCCTTCAAATCATCATCCATCAGATAGATATCATCTGCATAGGACAATGCCTCTTGATTCAAATTCTGAAGTAACTCTGTTACCCTAGCAGAGAACGACCCAGGGCTATTCTTATACCCTTGGGGGAGTAGACAAAATTGACGCTGGGAACCGAGCGCTGAGAATGCTGTCAAATATCTGCTTTCAGGCGCTATATTTTGGCAGAAAAATCCATTTGAGATATCTAGTGTTGTTTTGTATTTTTTCCACACAATGTTATTCATTAATGCGGCACTATGTGGATTCTGTACTGCAAATGTTTTAGTGCATGTGTTCAGATGTCTTTAGTCTAAAACTAGACGGTATGAATTATCGGGTTTCATTACGGGAAACAAAGGATTATTCATGGAAGAGGTGCAAGTTTCAAATATATACTGGTATTCAAGTTGGTCTAAGATCTCCCTGACCTGTTTTTTTGCTTCTTGTTTTATTGGGTACTGTCTCTGTGAAGTTGGAGTAGTTTTTACTGGGATTGTATGGTGAGGTGACTCAGTATCCCACCCAACATGGTTGCGATATAATGCTGCAGCAAGTGCTACCGCCTACTCCTGCGCGTATGTGTGTTTTAAGTATATTGGAACGAGGTCGGAAAAAGCTGGTAAAATTACTGTTTCTCCCTTTGGGCAATCCATAACAATTTCAGGCGGCCAATCTTTTTCAGCTAAAAGGATGTCATAGTCGTAAGTCAGGTTCTCCCAAAAGAGACCTTTGATTTTTCTGGGTTTGTCCCTCTTCATTTGGAGTGTTATTTCATGTAACTTATGTGGGACACTTACCCTTGTATCAGGTGTCTCCATCGTGATATGTTCATTCAATTCCACTGTCACCAGAAATTCCGTCAGGTTCTGGCGAGCTATTGTTACTTCTGCTGCGCTGTCTAGCATCGTCAGAGCCCATTCCCCGTTCAGAAGTTGAGTCCTCAGAATTCTGGGCATGTCTAACTTTAAGACCTGCTACTTTCTTCTTTTTAAATTGAGGTTTTGGTTTTGGCTTCTCTTCTTTTTTGGAAGTATAGTCTGAAATGCGTTGCGTGTCTCTGGACTTTGTACGCTCTTCTTGTCTGTGTTCTGACCTTCCTTCCGTCTCTCTGTTTTTTAATGAACCCTGAAAGGAACAAGAGGAACGTGTATCAGTATCCTGATACCTGTCAGGTTTTTTAATGTTATCACGATTCCTAAGGTTGTATCTCCTTTCGGAGGGCTCCTGTTGAGGAGACCCACCCCTGGATTGTGATCTATTCTCTCTATTCTTTTGTTTTTATTGTTATTATCCTTTTTCTTCTTCGAAGTATCGGGTGCTTGCTTGGTGTTATCCTTTTCAGGACCACCCATGAGTTGAGGTTTTGTTGCTCTAACTCCCAAACTATCTCTACCTAATTCTGCATAGGTGTCTTCAATAATTTTAGGTAATTCACGTTCCTGCTGTAAAGGAGTGAAATCCCTCAGGTATTGGTGTATTGCCACTGCTGCTGCCTCCCCTTTTATGTTTGCTAATATAATAGCTGATACCTCTGCAAAATTACCTAACAATTTCATTCCTAAGTTCAGAGCAGGTTCTGCTCCATACTCATTCTGTATTTGTCTTAATACATCTGGTATTACTGCTAATGAAGTGATACCATGAGTTCTGGTATATATGGCAGCAAAAACTGTACCCCAAGAGGCACAAACCTCTATCAGGGGAGCTATCCCCATTGGCAAGCAGATTGTTAGTATTCTGTGTTTTTCTTGAGGGCTTGTGTGTGGAAATACTGCCTCTAACTGTGTGATTTTTTGAGCTATCCAGAATGGCATTTGCTCACGTCTAGTGGGCATTCTACCCATAACTGCGTGTAGCGTTTTGTGGTGTTATTTTAGTTGTAGATCCCTGAATTTGTCTTGCTTGTGTAGCCCTTGCTGGCTGAAGTGTGAGTGTTCTCATCACAAACTGTGTCAGGTTTCTGCAAAGTTTTATTATTTCTTTATGAAGTGGACGTAAGTCTGCTACTGGCACTGTGTCAATGTCTGGATGTGGTGTGTATGCAGCTAGGACTGGCCAAGTTGCTACATCTCTTCCGAGCTGACCGAGTCTCACTTTTTCTTTTGTGTGCAGGAGGGCGCCTTTAAACCAGTTTATGTGCTCTTGGTAGGTGAGCGGAACTTCAATGCCCTCATACGGACAGTATTCATTTGGTGTTTCATCTTCACTGTAAGAATGAAATGTATTTGATTGTGCATCTGCTTGTGGGAATTTAACCCATGAATAGAATACCTCTGTTCTGTATGATTTGTGTGCCTCAATCACGAATGTGACTGTCCTACCTCTAGCTGTGACTCCATAGTCTGCTAGTTTTAAAGTGAGGGCAGTTCTGACATTTTCTGAAATGTTTATTTCCCCTTCCTGTTCTTCCTCCCTAGCTGCAGCACGTTGTGCTGGCATATTGGCGTCTTCGTCAGCCATTATTTTGAAGAAGGAAAAAGATTTCAAGGAAACTGAGATAAGGTTTTATGCACAATAGGAACTGTTTGTCCTTCAAGCTTGATAAACCTACAGCCAATACATAGGATATGCCTACTCAGCTGTGGCGGATTGTTCTCTTCCCACTCCAGACGTCTCTGGGGAAATGTGAGTAGGGGTCTCTGAGAACCGCACGACTGAACTACTCAGATTTGACCGTTAAATAAGTACCAAACCAACGTTGGCGGCGCCATGTCGTGCAGTTCCTATAAACCTATATAGGATCTGCGCGTTAAGGCAACATAGACTGTGGGATTGGTGTCCAGACTGATTCCAGACAACCCCACTGAGTATGTTCGCCTGTATACCAGCTAGCTCACAGTGCCACTAGAAACCCCTCTTACCAAGGAGAGATAAGTTCTTGGCAACTATCGAACATGACAACTCTGTCCCATCAGGGATCGTGGAAACAGTACAGTACTTTTTGTCTCAGAAAGATACACAGAATAAAAGGTGGGGGCGTTTTCAATAAGCTTTTATTGAACCAGCGTCATTCTAGTGTAAAATAGGTGTGCTGAAACAACCATTTAGACAGAAACAGATATAAATGATTCTAAGCACCAACAGAGTAAAAGGATGGTAAATTTCTACAATAGTGCTAAAACGATAAATACAGGCAGGTATAAAAATACATGACAATAAAATGCATACTCCTACGATGCAACCCTAATAGATGTACCTAAGTGTACCTAGCAAATATGTAGTCAGGTGTAAAGCCAAGAATCCCTCTAGGATAAAGTCAACCCCATTACCTGAAGTGAGAGACTGTGGGACCTCATCTTGGTCTCGAGATGGACACCCCGTGAGGGATGTCAGACCACTGCGAGCTGGAGTGTCTGCGTGCAGGAACCTCAGCGTCTTGCGTCCGTGTGTCAGCATGGAAGTCCTTTTTCTCCTCTCCCTGCCTCAGCAAAGATATGGTGTATATATACCCAAAGTCAGGGGTTCTACCTTGCTGTGTCATGTCGGACTTAGGATGACATAAGGAATGAACCTTATACATAGTTATTATGCAGGAGATGGTAGTCCTACTGAGTTTCCAAGAATCCTCATACATAATGGATGAAGCTAATTTTCAGGGAAAACCCCACATCCTGTAAGCAGTACCATAACTAGGTAAAAGGTCAGTCCCAAGAACCGTTATGTAGTGTAATGGTAGGGAAAATATAGGTGAACGGTTAGGTTGCTACCTGAGCCTATATCAAACATAACAACTTCAGACCACTCAGAATCTAAAACTCAGCCAAATCCTAATTGTGGCAGCTTTAATCATGGATTTTTTCAAAAGCAGTTAGTCGATTCTTAGTCTCATGTGTTCTCGAGTCAGCTTCGCTTTCAGCAAAATATTTTCATCCAGGAGCTGAGTACCTTTGACAAGGAATGTGCACTCGTCTTTATTTCCTGACTACAGGCTGTTCAATGTCACTGTCACTTTGCTCCCTTGTCTGTGTCTTAATAGATGGTGACATGGATGTGTTCTTCAGACATGGAACTTCATGGTCTCTCACCCTTCCTTGGCCACTTTTCATTTCTTGGTCATATCTTATCAAACTGCTTGTCCCTTACCCAGGCTCAAAGTCTGTGCTTACAAAGATGTGGATGCACACACTTTAGCAAGACAGGATTTCAGTGTGCCATTTATCTGCTCCACTACATCTGAAGCCGCAAGTATCTGACTAAAGTGGAACCTCTGATCTACTTGCAAAGCTGCACACAAAAGTTTCATCATCTAATTTTTTAAGTGACTTCCACAGTCTGATTCCAGAGAAACCTGGATTCCAAAACAAGGGATCAATTCCTTCAACAATAATTTGGGCACAGTAAGACTATCATTCCTTCTAGTGGTGTATGCATCTACCACTCAGGAAAATAGACAAACCACCCCCAGATTAAAGTGGACCCTGTTACACACTGGCATCTCAACAAAATCAAATTGCATGCGATTGAAAGGACCACCTGATTTCCCTATGTGACTCATGAGAGCTACAGTTCTGCTCCCTCCATTTAACTGTTGTCATGTGGCACATCACTGATATAACTCTGCTGCCACCACACGGAACCGGGGATTAAAACAATGAATGAAAGAGGGACTAGTCATTGCATTGCAGCCTAGATGGGTGTCACTGTGAAAATGTTGGGCCATGGCGGGCAACCTGGATTCGGCAAAATAGGTCTGCCATCTACTGAAAACCAGATGTTATCCTCATTTTTTGAGCACCCTGCCCTGTTCCACCTCCCATGTTCACATTCCTGTGCCTCTTCCTCCAACCTATTTACCTCTTCCCACGTATCAGCACCAGAAGACCTAGGAGCGCAGTATCTGACTATTTCATCCATGTAACATTTGTCATTGGTTACTAAATCATTTCCACTCCTATGTTCTGCACACTTCACCACAGTCTCTTCAGCAGGCATCTGCAATGCCTCAAGTAGCTCCATGACATGTGACCATTCCTGACGAGAGAGGCAACAAGAGGTCACAAAACCCCTCTGTGACCACAACCGCCCGAAATCAAGAACCATGCCAAATCTGTACAATCAGTGTAAATAGTGACTATTAAATTGTCAGAGACACAGCATGGCCTGGTAAGAGCTATTAGTTCAGCCACCTGTGCAGAGTTTATATTGCACAAACAGGAGGCTTCCCCTACAATGTCTAAGGTGCAAACGGCATAGGGTGCCTTCAAAATCCCACTTTCATCTTCCAAGCAAGAGACAGCCACAAACAACATATAACCAAGCTCTTCTGAGGGACATTTTAAATGTTGAGTCTGGTCTTGGTACACAATTTGGTCACATCAAAGCACTCATGGTCTATCCCATCATCATTTTCATCTGTAACAGGCAAAGGTAAAAGTGTGGCATGGATGAGACAGGAGCACATCTGTGGAGTGATGGTCTCTGGAAAAAGGATAACCTTCTCATATCTTGTGAGACAGCTGCTGGTCAGGTGTTGGGTTCAAGTGCGGGTGAGTAGGATTTTAACAGAGTGCGGAACCATGACGATGCCCTCACATTGCTGAATGCTGACACCAACTGCAGCCACCGCCTCTAGGAAACCCAGAAACGTTGCAGCTACTGGGTCAAAAGTGGCTAAGAAGTAAGCAACAGGTCGTTTGGAGTTACCTGTGTTAGTACCAATAAGGAGCATCCTTCCGTCTCAGAACAATACAAAATAAAAGGCTTCTCTTAATCAGGTATTCCTAGAGCCAGGGCGTGACAAAGACTTTCACTCAGCTCAAGGAAGGCATCTCTATACTCGTTGTCCCATGATAGCAGATCAGACACATCCTTGTGTGTAAGCCTCTGTAGATGCTTTGCTACTAGGGAAAAGTTGAGAATCCACTGATGACAGTAGCCCCCCATTCCCAGAAACATCCTGATTGATCTCTGCATGTCGGGAGAGTTCATTTGCAATATAGCAGAGGTTCTCTCTTGAGAAACCTTTCTAGCTCCTTTCTCAATATGGTGTCCTAGATACAAGACTTATTTCTGACAATGCAACTTAGTTGGGGGGCACTTTATGTCCGTTTTTTGGCCAAAAGATTTAATAGGGCAATGTTATCTTGTCTGCATGACTCTTGCGCTGTCTCGCCGCCAATTGGTCGTTGATGTACTGTAGTAGAACTGAGTTTTACTGCAATTGCAGGGTCTTTAATTTCTTTTTCAGGTGCTGATTAATGATCGAGGGGCTTTCTGTATACCCTTGAGGAACTCAGCACCATGCCAGAACTTTATTTTAGAACCAGAACGCAAAGAGAAATGGACTGTCCTCATACAATGGGATGGAAAAGAATGCTTGACACAGGTCGATAACTTTGAACCTTTCAGCATCAGATAGCTGTAACAGTATTATGGCATGATTCGATACCACAGGACAACAAGATTATTAATAATTCGCAGGTCCTGCTTGACCTGCCATTTTTTATTTCGTTTCTGCATGCCCATGATCGGGGAGTTACACGGACTAGCTAAAATCTCCCTTAAGATGCCCTATTTTAACATGGATTCAATTACAAAGGTAATTCCAGCCACTTCCTCTGGAGAAAGGGTGTACTGGGGTGTTTGTGGAAATTCTGCATCTGATTTTAATGTTATCTATACAGGTTCAACATCTTTGATCAGGCCAGTATCTTTGCAAGTATAATCCCCAATTTCTTCTTTCACTGAGTTCTTTAAGTCAGGGATAAGTCTTCTTTTGTCTAAATGGAGAACAGCCCAATGGCTGACCTTTAGGTGCTCAATTTAAAGTCTGCATCCTCATAATATGTTTGGAGCTCAGTGTCCAATAATTCATGCAATTCAGTTTGCACAAAGATCCATACCCAATAGATTAACTGGGCTGGAATCACATTTCACAAACTGATGATCTTCTTCTAGGGGACCTATCTGAACAGGGACTTTCACCAAAAAGGATTCACTTTCTGCATATTTGACATACCACCAACTTGGACTCGTTTTCCCAAGAGGGGGAGGTCTGCAACTTCCACTCTCCTAACAGTAAAACGGGTATCTCCTGTGTCAATAAGAAATGACATGTGTGGCTATTCACCTCTCCATCCACATATGGGCCACACTGGTCTACCTCTTTTACTGCACCAGGCACACATTCTTCCTCCCCTCTACGGCACTATCATTGTGATTGATCAGACCCTGGATCTCTGAAACTATCGAAGACCGGGGACTGCTGAAGGCCGTCAGTATTTGCAAAAGGGTTCTGTTGAACTCGGAGGTTTG
Source organism: Calotriton arnoldi (assembly GCA_963921515.1). Lineage (NCBI taxonomy): Eukaryota > Metazoa > Chordata > Amphibia > Caudata > Salamandridae > Calotriton > Calotriton arnoldi. The sequence goes on along the minus strand of CAWUFW010005554.1, from coordinate 264,393 downwards.
GGTTTGCATTAAATCTCTGGCTATTCAGATTATGCTGCATTAACAGAATTTAGGGCATGTTAAGGTCCTGGGGGTCTTGGAATCGGCATGTGCGGAGCAGGCATGACATTCACATTGGGCATTTGACCATCAGGCTGCATTCAATTTGGATTAGACCTACACTCTCACTTTCAGTGGTCCAAATTGTTACAACAATGACACAGCGTTGTTTTTTTCAGCATGTCTATATCCATCCCCGAATTCGGATCATCAGGCATTCCTTGTCCTCTACCTTGTAGGATGCCATTCCAACTCTGCATCATCTGAGCACAACCTTGATATCCAACTGCCTGCATTCCACTACCAACACTAGAACCTTAACCAGGATTTACCATATACAGACCATTCCGAAATCCTTTCTGGGCTGCTTGGTTTTAGCCAACATGAATTTCTCTTTGATTTTCTTCTGCCTCGCTTTTAAATCAGCACTTCGATGCTTTGCGTATCACAGAATTTCATCTAAAGGTTTTGACTGCCAACAAATTACATTCTGCTGAATATGTGAGCTAATTTCGGGGTGCAAACCAAGTACAAACTGAGACACAAAATTACTGAGATTTCCTTGCTGAGGTTTTCAACACCACTATGCTGACAAAAGAGCAGCATCAGCCTTTCCTATTAACCATACACTGACACTTTGGACTCTTGACTGATTCTCAAGATTTTCAACCAATCATTACATTACGATCCAATACTACAAACCTTAACAGACAAGTTACAACATAGCATATCCCGGGCTCTTAGACTACCACGAGTCCAATACCCAAAACGTCAAGTCTTACAAATAAGCACATTTATCTTCTTGGCACAAATAATATACATAAGACAGCATCTCAAAACTCACCTGTACACAGAGCCCTCCTGGACTCAAAGTGGACACCACACTGCACAACCCCTAACTTATCATACCCACAAAAAACACAACGCTTAACAACATCCAATCAAAGACGCATAACCCTACTATACTGACACACCGAGGACACTGCAATCGCTACAGGAACGCCAGAACTCTGCCAATTTTCCAAACCATACCATGGCATCTAGGGGTCGTAGACTGGGCTGGTGCACATTCTAACTGTCTCTGGGGCAAATTCTTACTGTCTAAGCCTCAAAGAGAACCATTCTCTGCTATCATTGACGGAGGGCAAAAAAAGGTGTTTGCACTGTCAAAATGAGGTGCAATTCTTCTAGCTTCAGTTACACTCTAAGGGCCTGCTTATGTTTTTTTTTGTATTTACTAACTACAAGTTAATAGTAAGTTTACGACTGCAGAGGCTCCACTGCCGAGGTGGTGAACTCCGTACATAGAAACGTAGGCCTGGCCTCAAGCACTCATATTGAATGATCGCAAAGTGTGTAACCAATATGATGAGCAGAATTGAGCTGCACAGGAAGAGACATAAACATTGGAAAGAGTGGTTGCCTTAATACTGTACCTCTCACTAGTAAGACCTCATACGGAATGTTGTTTTCCAGTTTAGATGCCACTTCTGGGGAGTTTTATTCAGTTTTGGAAGCCTCATCTGACTTGTTGCTCAGTTCTGGAAGCCTCATTCTTGTACTGTGCTCTTGTTTTCAGTGTCTTTGTGGGGTTCACCTCTGGTGTAGTACGGGCAGTTCTACAAGTCACAGGAGATGGGATTGCGAGGAAGTGTTTATTAATGTGTGAGTGTGTGTAATTCAATAGGTGAGTGGGTTGTGAAGATAATCGATGGACAATGAGAGTGGTTGTATGACTATGGCTGGACAAAGGTGTGGGTGGTTAAAGTGTGAATGATTGTGTTTAAAGGACTGATGGGCGGGTATAGGGATGGCTAAAAGGAAGAATGTATAATTAACTGGATGGGTGAAGGAGAGGATGGGAAATGGGATGGGTGGTGAACAGGTGATGAGCAGTGGATTTGAATGGATGCTAAATGCATGGCTGACGGACGGGGAATGTTGGAAGGACTTCACTGTTCATGCATTGCAATGGAAAGATTTCTTTACAAGCATAAGGACATGAGAAGTAATGTTAGAAATTTGTGATGAATCCAGAAAATACTTTCTGCAGAGTAGCCAACTTCTTGAAATGTAGAGCCTGATGTATCATTGGGCATGTCCCAAATAGCAGGTGCACGTTGTGGACTGACTTTTTAGCGACCTGCCCAGCATTCAGTGACTGAAGTACAAATCACATCTCACAATGTATATTCATAGATGGTTGGACAACGTCCTGCCTCATGAATTTTAATGGGGCAAGTTGCATTTTGTACATGAGGCCCATAATGTCCAACAGTTAAAGAACCTCGATGCAAAATGTACTGATACAGTTCAGTAGGAGCTTTTAGGATCCTTCAAAACTTTTATACCTGAAGCTATTTTGACGCACATGCCACTTCTAATTTCCGCTTCATATATCTGAAGAGGATCCTTTTTATGAATTGTCTGTGCACAGATGAAAGATGTTCACAAAATGTATAAAGTGTTTGCACTTACTTTTACTGTGGTTGATACATCTTCTGGGTAAAATAAGAATACAAAAAACTTTATTTAGTTAATTAAAACCACAACAACACTTCCTAAAATTCATATTGTAATTTGAAATTCATATTGTAATTTGTACATTCTTGAGGACCAATGTAGTCCACCCAACGGTAGTAGCAGAACATTCTAAAATAATAAATAACTATACAAGTATGTTAAAATCTCACAATACATTAAAATCCCACAGTTCAGTACACTTTAAAATAACTGTAAGAGGCCCTTGTGTAAAATAATTAGGACTATGTGACATCCTCTTAAGTGATTAAAGTTAGTGTTAAACCACTTGCAGTTTGAGTTCACTGCAGAATAATAATGGCCGGATTTAGATTAAATGAATGATGATGGATTTCACTCCTCCTTTGCAGTTATCAGTTTGATTGTGTATTGCATACATTTGACTAGGGTGTATGGCATTTGCAAGTTATCCCTATTTAGGGCATACCGCACGGCCTCACTGGCCCTACTGCAACCGTCTTTTAAAAAGCTGGGTCTTAGCCATTTCATTCTTTCAGGTAAGAGAGGATGTGGCCTAACGCTAGAGTGGTCGACCTCGAAGCTGGGGAACCGGGCTCGAGTCTCGACAGGGAGGCTCAACATCCTGTGATTCTGGGCAAATCACTTAATCTCCCAGTGCCTAACAAAATGAATGTGTCCATCTGAAACGCAACTGGTGCTCATGTAAAGCACTCTAATACCTTCGGGTCGAGTTTGCACTATATAAAACTCCCCCCCTTTCCCCCAATAAAGGGTAAGGACATATGTATAGACTGTGTGTCAAAGACTCGTTCTTGTAGCCGCATAAGCAGCAAATAGTATTTGACGACTATACATAGTCCATGCTTACCTGAATTCTAGAATTGGAACCAGGAAAAGCCGCAAATGTAAAAAAAGAGTGTCTGACCTTTTTAGACGTACTGTATATCAAATATGCCTGGGTGGCATTATCTTTGTAAGAGTTGACGGTGTATGTGGAAATCTTCTTGCCTTTAAAGGTGGTCAAATCAGCTGGATGTGAAATTTCTTTCACTTGTTTCTTGAGAACTATTTTGAACTGTACCTCAGATGTTGGGAGGACCTAAAGGTTATCAGTCTGTAGAGTATGCAGTGCAAGTTTAAAATAATTTTTCCAGGGGGCATAGCTGGCAGAAGCTGAAGAGATAGGAGACCAGATTTCCGCCTTCAACGGAGGAGCAGTGGGTGATCACAAGTGGTGGCTAGTAACATGAAACTGTACCATAAATAGCAGTTGAGTCTGGTTAAATTGAAGTCTTATGTGGCAATGGCTTTTAGAATTGGGAAGCTGGAACATATACTTAAAGAGTTTAGAAAGTAGCCTATTAAGCCACATAGTGGCCATTTCTGGAAATGCCGGGAGACAATATACTAAAGATGGCAAGCACTGTGCACGTATAACCGTAAGTACAGGTTTTACAGAAGGGGCTTCAAGATTGTTATAAAGCTGTTTAATGGCGAACATAACCGAGGGTGCTTTAGAGTTTAAATGGTCATAGTGCTGTCAAGGCGAGCCTTCGCCATTGAACCAAACTCCTAAATAATGGTACTTTCTTTGTCTTGCTACAGACTAAGCCCTGATAGTCCACCAGGTTAACTTGCAATGCCTGTTGCTGAAGGCTAGTACAGTGCACTTTCTGGAGTTCAGGCCTAGATTGTCGGACACATTGTAGGAGTTTAGTGCATTGATGGCTTTTTGAAGTTGAGTTACAGTGTGATCTAAGATCGCTGTATCATCTGCATACTGTAGAGACTGAAGTTGTAGTGATTCCAATTTAGGTGGGCAAGTCTCTTGTACCTTGATAGCAGCTAGTTGATCTGAAATATAAAGATTAAAAAGCAATGGGACCTGCACAACCCTGTTTAAGTCCTCTGTTGGTTTTTTTCTTTTTCGAAATATGCCTGTTATTGGTCAATTTCACTTGCCCCCAGGTATTCCAGTATAGAGACTGTATGGCTCTCAAAAGCGGTGGCGGGATAGACCAGAGGATCGAGCGATTTACTTCATCAAAAGCCATACCATATTCCATAAAACAGGCAAACAAGCTGGTTACTTTTACCTCCTGAATGACCAGTGAGAGACAGAGAATGTTATATAACGTGCTGCTGGCTCCCCAAAAACCAGTTTGTGAGGGAGGGATTAAGTTAGTAGATTTGGACAAGAATTATAATTCTTTTAAAAGTATTTTAGTGTAGATTTTAGCTTCTACATCAAGCAGGGCGATCATCCTGTAATTTCCAGCGATGTTGGGATCACCTTTCTTATAGATCAGGTATAGGATGGATCTCTGCCATGAGGTAGGAATTGACTGGGTTTCAAAAGCATAAGCATCTTCCGGGTATCCTATTAAGGGAGTCCTCCCACCTTTATTTTGGATTGGTGTAACCAACAAGAAGAGCCTTTTCAGTACAGGCATCCATCCTTTCTGTATATCTGTAGGTGTTACCTCACATTCATTTTGAACTGACTGCTTAGGGGTACAATCTGTGACAGGCTTGTATTGGAAAACAAATACTGTGCAAAAGCTGGCAAAAGTGGCTCCGTTTCAAAACGAAACACAACAATTCACGCATCAGTAGAAGAAAGAGTAGCAAGACTTTGTTCTGTATGTGATATCCACTAGACTGTGTACAGCTGTGCCAAAGCAACATCAAGTGGAATTAGCTACCTCTTAAATGATAAATATGCTTCTCTGGGTTGCAAGTCAGAATACAGCATTCAGGAATATAGTCTGACATAAAGATGTGTCCCACATATTTTTTACAAAAATATCATCTCATTGGGTGTAGATTTTCTATTATTAATTCCATTGGGGCGATATTTGGGACACAATATTTACATCAGACAATATTGGACAATGATATTCTTTTAGCTCACCCAAAAAGATGATATACAAACAATATTATTCTTTAAGCACACCCAAAAGAAACCAAGCTATTTCTTGTCACTGCATGAATTATAGACCTCCCACTTGGAGGTAAGAATTTTCAAATGTAGATTGTACCGCAGCTATATGCTTCATAGCAATTGCCAGCCATTAATGAGTCTTTCAGTGGCATTAGCAGGGCCAGCTTTAGGGCAGTTGATTGGTGTGGACGCACCGGGCGCTGACCTGGAGGAGGGGCACTGACCTTAGGTGGGGGAGCTTTGTTTAGCAATAACTTATGATTTAAAAGCAGCTGATGGAGAGATCCTTGTGGTCCAGATTTCAGGCAACAATAAAAATGTCAAGATAACTCTTGTGATTAATGTTCCTGCTAGAGAGAGACATCTGAGTGTTGTCTAGTGGCAGTTTTGACTCGCCATAAAGTAGCGCAAAGGATTAATATGCCTGCTGCAAAGAAGAGATCTGTATTTAAAGGGGATAGCTGAGTGGATTAGTAAAGCCAGCATTAACCAGCGCTTTAAAAAAAAAAAAAAGAGATATATTTGTCGAGAGGGGCTGTGGGGAGATGAGGGGCACTTTTGCTGGGTGGCAGTGAGGGAATCTGAGGAGGAGGTGAGGGGGCGCTAAAAGATTGTCGCACCGGGCACCACCAGCGCTAAAGCCGGCACCTGGGCATTAGCTATAAATTGCCACACCTTTGTGACCCATCTTAATAACTGATTTGGCATCCATCGGTGTTCATTTAATTCTGTGCCAGGTGGCGAACTTGCGTCCCAGCTCTACGAACCAGACACCAGTCCGGAGTGGCATGCAGTGGCGACTGAGAACCAGATTTTAAATACAAAGATGGCTTTCACTGTTTACCTCCAATCCATGAAACTCGCTGTGCACCAGTACCACTGGGAATGGCTCCCCTGAGGGGCAGTGGAGGCTGTCCAAGCAGCAAACAGTACCCTCTGTGGCATTAGGAAAGGGCCAACATGTTTAGAAAACGTTTCTACCACCTTAACAGAAAACAAGTGTTGCAGCATGTGGGAGTCACCAGCCCCTGCACACTCATGCACGTTCAGTTTCATTCAGAAACTCAAACTATTGCTGCTTTCCCTGTTAAAAACAATGCAAAAATAATGATCGGAAATAGCATGAAGGTTATCTTAGAAAGTAGTGCCCCTCCGCATATTTGAGGGGATCGTGTTCCAGCGCACTTTTTGTTTTTTCAACTGAGAAGAGCAGCCCACAACGAAGAGGAAACAGTGGTTTCTCAGCCAAAAGTCTAACCACAAAGGATGCAGTTATATTTATTGGAGACTTCTTCCCCAAACTGATTCCAAAAGTACTGAAATCAAAGTTTGTACCAATGGTGTGAACCAAGGAGGACAAGCCTGTGGCCACTCCCCTTCCTACTCACCTTTGGCCGTTCCATCGTGAAAGAGGAGTGTTGCAAAGAGACACCACAAGGAGTCAATCAGTGTGATAGTTATCATGGTGGCAGACAAGATTGGGAATTGGGGAGACCCTATATAGAATGAATAAATGAGTCATCCTCACGACATTATACACTATGTCTTCGTTCAGTACCTTGACTTCTCCCAACTTTCAAGTAGCGTTCACAATGAGAAACGTGATTTTTCCCGAGAATGAACTAGGTTTGTTAGCCAAGCCTCGCGGTAACCGTGCTCGCCTGCTCTGCAACCAATCATTTCGCGTGGTGCGGTGCCAACAAAAACAGGAAACAACAAGGGCTCAGCAGCGCAAGATTTTATCATCAAGGTGAATGCGGCCACCCACCCTCAGGATCGTCCCTAGGCCTCCGCTAACAAGGCTCTGCCGAGCCGCCGTGCCCGGCCCAGCTTGAATGAGCGGCCTGTCTGGCCGCCCGGGTCATGATTTGTAAAGGAGGCCGCAGCAGCAGGAAATAAAATCGGAAACCCCGGCCCACCTACCGTGCGCTGTTTCTCTATGACTCGTTTATTCGACGGCGCTCGAGTGTAAATAAACTTGTTTACCGCCATCCTTCCCAATGTCCGCATTAATGAAGCCTTGTTTGTTTTACCACAATACCCGAGTGCTGAGGGGTGCAGAAGAGAACGGGCCGGAGGGCGGGGGAATGTGCGATAGTTTCCCGGCACCGCTGTCTCAGTTTCGACCCACAAGAGCAGAACTGTTGTTCTGTAAAAAATCACGATTTTGTTCTGTACTGTCCAATTTGATGCACAATGGGTTTCCCGTAAAGGGTGACCGTTGGCAGAGTCCTGCGCGCGCAGAGTTAGATGATGAGGCCCACCCAGCCTCTTAGCTCGTCCTGTTTTTGTCTGCCTTTCCCTCATCTCTCTTACTTTTAATCAGTAGGCATGTTATGGCCAGACTTTTAGTTGGGGCTCGTAAGTACTTGCCTAGAGGAGCCAACACACCAGCAGGCACCAGTCATTAACAAGCATTGGCAAACCCAATAGGTCTTCCCTATGCGAGAGCTGTTGCAATTGCCAATGTGTTTTAGCCATGTTATACACCAGCGTGACTGCTGTTCAGCATGGCTAAAGATTACTGGCGTAGAGGAGAGTGGCGTGGAGTTGCATAGAGTGGAGTAGACTGTCGTAGAGTGGAGTGACATCGAGAGTAGTGGAGTGACGTAGAGTGGAGTAGAGGGTTTGTTGAGTAAAAAAGGAATGCCATGAAGTGTCGTAGAGTGGAGTGTCATAGAGTATCCTGGAGTAGAGTCGAGTGTCGTGGAGTACAATGGAGTGAAGTCTCGTGGGGTGGTAGTGGAGTTGAGTGTCGTGGATTTGAGTGGAGTGGAGTGTTGTGGAGTACAGTGGAGTGTTGTGGAGTAGAGTGGTGTATAATGGAGTAGTGTGTTGTATAGTGTAGGGGAGTGGCGTTAAGGGATGTAGAGTGGAGTGGCATTCTGTGTTGCAGAGTGTCGTTGAGTGGAGTGGTATGGAGGGGAGTAGAGTGTTGTAGAGTGGAGTAGACTGGCGTAGAGTGGGGTTGCGTAGAATGGAGCGGAGTAGCGTAGAGTGGGGTTGCGTAGAATGGAGCAGAGTAGCGTGGAGTGGAGTAGCGTAGAGTGGAGCGCCGTGGAGTAGAGTGGAGTGAAATGGCGTACCGTAGAGTGGAGTAAAGTGTCATAGATGGGAGTGGCGTAGCATGAAGTGTCATAGAGTGGAGTAAAGTGGCGTGAAGTGTAGTAGAGTGGAGTGGCGTGGAGTGGCGTAGAGTAGCATAGAGTGTCATAGGGCATCATAGAGTGTTGTAGATTAGCGTGCTCGTAGAGTGGCATGGTAGAGTGATGTAGAGTGGCATGGAGGGTTATAGAGTGGAGTGGTGTCGGGAGAAGCAGAGGGGTCTAGAAGTAGCTTAGAGTCGCACAATGTAGAGTGGTGTAGAGTGTCGTAGAGTGTTGTGGAGTGGGACAGAGTGGAGTGGAGTAGAGTGGTGTAGAGTGAAGTACAGTGGCTTAGAGTGGAGTGGCATATAGTGGAGACAGTGTCGTAGAATGAAGTGGGTTAGAGTGTCCTAGAGGGGAGTGTCGTAGAATGAAGTGGTGTAGAGTGATGTGCCTTAGAGTGGAATAGAGTGGGGTAGAGCAATGTAGAGTGGAGTAGAGTGGAATACAGTGAGGTAGAGTGGAGTAGAGTGGCACAGTGTAAAGTAGAGTAGTGTAGAGAGGCATAGAGTGGCTTAGAGTGGAGTGGCGTAGAGAGGCGTAGAGTGGGAGGCATAGAGTGGTAAAGATTGGAGTAGAGTGGAGTATGCATGGTGTGGTAGTGCAGTGCCACTACAGTCAAAACATTTTCAATTGAAATTACCATTACATTTGAACAGACATACAGTTTTACTAATAAAACAATACCACGCACAAAAGATAATGTGTGGAAATGGCATCACCTAGTGTATTGGCTTATTTTTAATTAAAATATTTGTTTCCGCCACACAGAATAACAAAAAGTGTGCTTCAATTGTGCTTTCCTAATTATGATATATTCTGAAATATTTGCACAGCTCATTTACAGACATTTAAATTTTGTTGTGTGCAAGAAAAAAAGCATTTCCTTTCACACCCCCAGACTGTCAGCTATATTCTTTCACTTTGAAGTCAAAGAAAGAAAAGTAAACACCAACCTCTCTCAGAAGACAGAGCCTGACATTTGATCTCTGTCTTTGAATGCACAGCTAAAGACCTGTTTACTGAAAGCAAGCACTAATAGAAGAAAACACTAAACAGGGTATGCTCCACAAGAGGGATAAAGACATGCTGGACAGCATAAACAAATAAAGCCAGCAAATAGAAAGCAAGCAACTGTGAGTTACAAACAGGGCCATTGTAATTATGCAATTGTGCGGCAATTTTTGCATAATTATAGATTAGCCAAATTTCCCATGTAATCGATCATCAGCTGCAAATTCTGCAGAATTTAACAAAGAAAAATTTTGTTTCTAGCTCCAACGGTTAAAAAATGACTAAAAACGCAGCACCAGACGGCCGTTTGAATGGTTCTGGTTGCTCATTGCTATAAGTGGGTCTTAAAATGAAGTGCAACCAATGCCAAGACAGGTTTAAGAAGTGTAAAAATGGCAAAATAATGAAGCAATACTATCACAAAATGTGCAGCATTAAGCAGCATAATTTGCCTTTGCCTCTTGCTGCAAAATGTACTCAACCCTGACGCATAATTTGGCCGTTCCCTGGTGCATAATTCCAGTGGCCCTGGTTACAAACCACAAAGCCAATGGTAAGCAATGGGCAGGATGCATTCCCAGGGAAGCTTTCAGAATGTCCCCAAGGAGTCTTTGCAAACCAGCTATGCTGTCTGGTAGGCTTTGACCTAAAAAACACTATGCCAGCTCAGTGTCACCTCTACTTGACTGCAGACAGACGGGGAGCACCAATGCAGTTGAGCTGAGTGTAGGAGACTGGGATGGATTTATAAGCGATGAGGCTTGTTTTGCTTCGCAATTGTGTCTTTATTTCTGTTTTAGTTGCACGTGAAAACACATATATATACGGGAGTGCTACGGGTGGAGCCCCCAGTTTGAAGTCCAGGAAGAGGAACAAGGATGGCAGCTGGGAAGGCACTGGGTCCTGCAGCGGGGCGGTTTTCGCGACTGCCAGCGCGGGGTCCACGACTCCCAGCAAGAAATGCCTTGCCCAGGAGACTGGCGCCTACTGGTGACTGGGCACTGCTGACGCCTACGCCGAAGCGGTGAGGCTTGTTGGCTTACTCACCCATTTTTCCATTGGCCCCCTTCAACCCGGAGTGTATGCCTGGTTATTATTTTCATTGCTATGCTTCTAGACTTTGAGACTCTCGCCTCGGCCCTGGTCAAATTGTATCCTCTATTTAATACCTCCGGTATTCAATATTTGCCGGTTTCTCCTGAGGACAATTTTTTGAATCATCATGGGGCATTCTGGGATTGGTAGTCCTGTGATTTGAATTCCGGTTAGTGGTGGGCACTTATGCCGATATTTGACATTGCACACTTGTTGTACATTTATATTCCGGAGTGCGGCTACCATTTTTCCGCTGCCATGCCCCTTTTTTTAACTGTGATGGAATGCAGCATCTTTATACAGTTCAGGAGCTAACTCGAATTGCACAATGGAGGTCAGAGGGCGTGTCACGACGTTGCTGTGATCGGAGGCGGTATCTACTTTGGGGCTGAGACTGTCTCTTCGGAACAAGGGAATGACTTTTAGCAGTATGATGGTTTTGAATTTTAAACATGAATACATTGTATTTTACGAGTTCAGGTGTTACGAGAGGTTTTAGTTTGGCGGCACATTTAGCTGTTCAATAATATTCCCATTATAACGTTTCAGCACACAATGCCTGCAAATGCTATTTGATCTATGTCAGTCAGTATGAGGCAATTGTTGTAAGCTATTCAAATCATGCATTGTGCATTTTTATATTTCAACAAAGGCCTTACTAATATTGTGGACATAATTTTGCAGTACATATTCATAGGCTCTGTGAGCCATACATTGTGGAGTCACATTGGAGAGTATGTCTTCTATGTTAATCGTTTACTTACAGTGGGAGTGACTATATATAGAGTGCATGAAATGGTGACAACTAGATTGATAAAGGCTTTTGCCGAAACGCGTCTCTTTTTTTACCTCATGGGTTGAGGGTGTCCATAAAAGAATAAATTGATGCCGTACCCTGACAGCCTTGTGTCTGTGCCTGCTTCTATGGTTCATCCTGTGGGAGCTGGATGGTGTGTTCATATATATATACATATATATATATATATCAAAGGTTGTGTGGAGTCTTCTGGGAATGGTGAAGAGTTGGTCATCTTTCTTCCATGTTTTTCTTCCTAGGTCTTCAGAAGTGGAGGGACCAGGCAATCTCGGATAAGAGGAAAAGGTAGCAGTAAGTATTTTATGCAGGGAATACCCAATGACTGTCCTGTCACCATTCACCTCAGTGTTCAAATTAAATATAAGGAAACGTGTACCTAAAAGATAGCCAAGTGAATTAAGAAAAATGGTTCTTTAAATAAATGAGGAGGAGGTGAACAGATATGCTCTTTGTGTTCCTTTGGATGTTTGGACTGTCCCTTCCTTTTCTTTCTGTCTTTCCTATGGGTCGAGTATAGAAGCCAAGGAACTTAAGGCATCTATATTTGGTCCCGACAAAAATAACTAAAGTAAATGTTCCGCTTTGTTTTACATCTACCCCATTGCCTTCCCGGAGATGTAGTAACCAAATGCGGTCTTAGGCACTGTTTCCTATGTAAAAAACAGCAATATTAACTGGGTTCATATCTCTTATATAAAAAAAAAATCCTCCTGGGTGCAACCATTCCCTCACACTTCCTCCTCCCTCTTAGCGCAATCCCCAGCGTTTAGGTTCCCGGGTACTCACACTCTAAGCCACAACTCTCCAGAGTTGCAGCGGCTAAACAGAGCCCTCCGGGGCGTTCCACCACTCTTCAGTCCAGGCGTCATTTTCTTTGGCCTCAAGGGTGCCTCCATCGTGGCTCTCTTAACTAGTGTCTTCTTTTCTCGTCTCCTGGGTGGTCGGCTTTCTCCGTGGCTCTGCGGTGTCTTTCAGCGTGTCCTCCTCTTCTCGGGTTCCTAGGTTGTTCTCGATATCCCCGTTCCACCAATCAGAGAGAGTTTCCGTTCCCCTTACTTCCTTTTTCTCCGGCCATGAACTCTAGTATTAGTCTGTCTACGTTGTTGTCCCGCCTGCCTGTTTAAAGAGACATTGTTCCGTGATTGTTTGATTTACGGCAGGTCGGGCTGTTTTAACCCTTCTTTCTTTTCTCTTCCAGGTATCCGGATGTTGGGGAAGCTGACTGCAGGCATGGTTCGGCAGTACATGGGTAAGGGGGGGTCTCAATGATTAATCCTCTCACACCTCTCTTCCCTTACTTTCTTGATACCAAGAAACCTATCATGGTGATATCGGGACAGGTAGTCAGCATTGGTTTAATGGATTCCTTTTCTACGGAGGGTTTGAAACTGAAAAGGTTTTTTGGGCCAGAAACCATCCGAGTATGTCCTCATTATTACTTTTGTTATGCACCATCCATTCCAACGGGGCATGATCAGTGTAGAGGGTAAATTCCCGACCGTTCCCAATAATAATGTAGAGTATTGATGGCCCACTTAATGGCTAGAGCTTCCTTTTCAATGGCTGCATACTTTTTTCCCTAGGGAATAGTTTCCTGCTAATATAGGTTATGGGGCGCTCTTCTTCCTGTTCATCCTGTTGGGAAAGTATAGCCTCTAATCCTGCATCTAAGGCGTCCGTTTGGACTATAAAAGGTTTTTCATAGTTAGGACTGATTAAAACTGGTTCAGATAAGAGCGCCTTTTTGAGTGTTTCAAAGGCATCTATCACTGCTGTTGAAGGACAACACAATTCTACTTCTGTTTTGGAGTTTTTTTTAAGGAGGTCTGTCAAAGGGGCGGCTACTTGTAAGAAATATGGTATGAAGCACCTATATGAGCCTTAAGAGGCCACGGAAGGCTCGCAATTCCTTCTTAGTGCTGGGCAGGGGTATTTTGGATATGGCGGCCACCTTTTTTGCCTGGGGTTTGATGTGTCCTCCACCCAAAAAGTACCCTAGATATTTTCCAGCTTTGGCTGCCAACATGCTTTTCTTTTGGTTGACCTTTAAGACACAGGAGTCTAAGGTGAGCAGGACTGCTTGCAGATGGTCCATATGTTGATTCCAAGTTTTGATATATAAGACGATATCGTCGATATAGGCAGCAGAGTACTGGGTGTGGCGTTGAAGGTAGCGGGAGCGCCATGTAACCCAAAGGGGAATATTTAAAATGGAATAGGCCTCCAGGGGTGGAGACTGCAGTTTTTCCCCTATCTTGAGTTCTAATGGGTACTTGCCAATACCCTTCACAAAGTTCAAGGGTTCTGATATATTGGGCTTCTCCTAAGCTTTCTACCATCTTATTGACCCGGGGAAGGGGATAGGCATCAAATTGGGAAATTTTGTTTAGTACTCTAAAGTCGATGCAAAATCGAACAGATCCATCTGGTTTAGGCACAAGAACTATTGGGGAATTCCACTCACTGGTGCAGTGCTCCATAACCCACATCTGGAGCATCTGTTTTATTTCATTACTGATTATTTCTCTGTGTGCTCTGGTATACGGTAGGGTTTTAATCTTACAGTAACCATGGGAGGGGTGTGTATAGCATGTTCAACAGCGGTGGTTCTACCTGGGAGGAGAGAAAACACTTCAGACTGAGAGTGTAATTTCTGTATCAATTCTTGTCAGAAGGGGCCGGTTAAATCAGGGTCTAAGCTCTGTAGAAAAAAGGGCACAGCCTCGGAGGGTATTCCTGTTAACACTGGTAGTGGGCCCTCCGACTTCTTTAAGAGATTTATATGATATATCTGTGAGGCTTTCTTACTGGAATCAACCGCAATATGATAGGTAACAGGAGTTCCCTGTGCAAGAACTTTGTAAGGACCCTGCCACTGTTCCAATAATTTGTGATCAGATGAAGACATCATTATTAGAACATGGTCTCCTAAATTGAATGCTCTGTCTTTGGCTTTTTTATTGTATTGCCGCTTTTGTGATAATTGAGCCTTTTCAAGGTTGGTCATTCCAATGCTCCGAATTTGGCTCAAATGTGGTTTCAACTGGGATATGTAGTCTGGCAAGGGTTTGGCTCCATCTCCCTCCGTTTCCCACCCTTCTTGTGCCATATCTATTAAAGAACGGGGTTGGCTACCGTACAAGAGCTCAAAGGGAGAATAACCCGTACTCTTTTGGATTTTACTTCGTATGGCAAATAAGGCTAAAGGTAGCACATCTTCCCATCTAGTCTCGAGATGCAATACTTTTTGGGGAATATTTTTCAATGTAGCGTTATATCTCTCCATGACACCATCTGTTTGGGGGTGCTAGGCAGACGTGTGTATTTGTATGACCCCCAACAAGTGACACACTTGGAGATGAATGGTGTGCCTTGATCCATGAGGATTTCTTTTAGGAATCCTACCCGGGCAAAGACATCGATCATGGCTTTGGCTACACTCATGGTGTTGGGGTTACATAGGGAGATGGCTTGTGGAAACCAGGTTGCGTAATCAACTAGTACTAATACGTATCTACACCCACTTCTAAAAGGTAATAGTGGACCTATGATATCCATTCCCACCCTAGTGAAGGGGACCTCTATTATAGGTAAGGGCAGTAAAGGGACCCTAGTGGGTTTATATCCACTATTCTTTTGACAGATAGGACATTCTTTGCAGTATTTTTTGCACTCGCTGAAAGATACCAGGCCAATAAAATCTATCCAATATGGTACGTTCGGTTTTCTCTTTTCCAAAGTATCCCCCCAAAAAATGGCTATGAGCTAAGGATAAGACTTTATCCCGAAACGGCCCGGGTATTAACATCTGTGCAGGATGTTTAGGACCCCCTTTTCTATATAACAGCCCATTGTGTGTATAAAACTGGGGACATACTTTGGTGGGATCTTCTTGATCCGATATGGTACACAAAGCCTCCCGAAGGGTGGGATCTTTTCGCTGAGCTGATATGAAATTACGGTCAGTATCCCATATAAAGTCTTCAGGTTTTGTGGAAAAGATTTGTCGAGGGGCTTGTTTCTTTTCTTCTCGCCTCTGTTTTCGGCTTTTCCTTAGTTTGGGGGGGAGGCCATTCCTGACTATCTACCTGAGAGAAGGATGCCGTGCCCCACCATTCGTCACCCTCTTTCCATGTTTCTTGTACCAATGAGTTGAGATGGGGAAAATCACTACCCATAATTCGAGGCTTTGGTAGTCTTGGTATGAGACCTACTTTAAGGGGTGCTACCAGTAGATCCCAATGTTGGACGTGTACTTCTGCTACAGGGAATCTCTTGCTGTCCCCTTGAACACATGGTATGTTTACTGTTTCTTTGGTTTAGTTTTTTTTTTAACTGGGGAGAACTTGGGGTTGCATTACGCTATGTAAACACCCGGTGTCTACCAGAGCAGAAACAGGCACATTGTTAACTGATAATTCACAGTGATAGGGAGGTTTCTTTCCTGGAGCGTTGCCATACAAAAGGTGAGACATTCCTATTTCCTAAGGTTCCTCCTTTTGAGGACAAAACCTGGCGATGTCCAAACCCTCCACACTGAAAACATTGGGGACCGGGTGGAGTAGGTCTAATGATTGGACCCAGGATTATCGTTGTTAATTCTGGTCTCTTTTGAGGAGCTGGATGGGAAGGGCAGAGGGGTCCTGAAGGGTGATGTCTCCAACCAGTCTCTTCCTTCCCTTTGTGTGGTTCCTGTGCCCAACTGCATGCACTGGCTATTTCTACTGCTCTATACAAACATCAGCTGTGTATGTTGTCTCACCCACTTTTGTACTGGGGGTGAAGAGAGGTGAGGTATTGTTCAAGATAAATCTTTTCCATTATCCCATCTCTGGCGGCAGTATGAGATTTCATCCAGCGGTCAGTCACGTCTTTCACTCGAAAATACAATGCTCTAGGGGTCTCCTGAGCCCATTCAGTAATGTCTTGTAACTTTATAACTTCATCCTATAAGTTTCGTCATCAACTCCTAATCTTTCGAGAATGTACCTCTTAATGTCAGCATAAGGGGCAGTTCCTTGTGGATTTGAAGCCTGGTAGGCAGAATGTAATTCTCCTGTTAACAAAGGACCCCATTGATCGGCGAGCCAAGCAGCGATCTGTGCCATCCTCTCGAAATTATTGAAGAAGAAATCCGGGTCTTCTCCGTTAACATATTTTCATAGGACCACTGAGGGTAGTGCAGTATGCCCTCTTTGCTGACCCACAGTATCTGCCAATCTACAGAGGGCAGTCTCATTAGTAGTGGATTGGGTTGTCAGGGCTTTGTTAATGGATTCCCAATCCTCTGCTGCCTCGATGAGGAACTTTTCCATGACCCAGTCCAACTTCTCATGGCTTTCGCCCTTCCGGTTCACCACTGCCTCCATACTTCCTGATCCCACTTCTGACACCACTTGTAGGAGAATGGGACAGATGTATAAGCAAGGAGGCTTGGTTTGCTTTGCAATTGTGTCTTTATTTCTGTTTCATTTGCGCATGAAAACATACATATATATCAAAGGTTGTGTGGAGTCTTCTGGGAATGGTGAAGAGTTGGTCATCTTTCTTCCGTGTTTTTCTTCCTAGGTCTTCGGAAGTAGAGGGATCCCTGCAATCTCAGATAAGAGGAAAAGGCAGCGCTAAGTATTTTATGCAGGGGATATCCAATGAGTGTCCTGTCACCATTCACCTCAGTGTTCAAATTAAATATAAGGAAACGTGTGCCAAAAAGATAGCCAAGTGAATTAAGAAAAAGGGCTCTTTAAATAAATGAGGAGGAGGCGAACAGATATGCTCTCGGTGCCCCTTTGGATGCTTGGACTGTCTCTTCTTTTTCTTTCTGTCTTTCTTAGGGGTACTCTGCCTCTTTCTTGTCAGAGTATAGAAGCCAAGGAATTTAAGGCGTCTCTATTTGGTCCCAACAAAAATAACCAAAATAAGTGCCCCGCTTTGTTTTACATCTGCCCCAATGCCTTCTGGGAGATGTAGTAACCGAATGCGGCCATAGGCACTTTTTTCTGTGTAAAATACAGCAATATTAGCTCGGTTCACATTTCTCATTAATCCTCCCGAGAGCAACCATTCCCTCCCACTTCCTCTTCCCTCCTCCCTCTTAGTGCAATCCCCAGCATTTAGGCTCCTGGGTACTCACACGCTACGCAGCAACTCACCAGATTTGCGGCGGCTAGCGTCTTCCGGGGCAGTACACTTCTCCTCAGTCCAGGGGTCATCTTCCTCGGCCTCAAGGGGGCTTCCGTTGTGGTTCTCTTGCCTGACGTCTTCTTTTCTTGTCACCTGGGTAGTCAGCTTTCTCCAAGGCTCCTCGGCGTCTTTTGGCATGTCCTCTGCTTCTTGGAATCCTGGGTTGTTCTCGATCTTTCCGTTCCACCAATCAGAGAGAGTTTCCATTCCCCTTACTTCATTTTCTCCAGCCATGAACTCCAGGATTGGTCTGTGTCCATTGGGTCGCAAGGAACAGACGGAAACCATGAGACAGGAGGTAGTGTGAAAAAGGCCGCTTTATTGAAGACAGGTGCATCTACCATAAACATAACCTCGGCCTTGCCGTACAAAACTAAACCCAACTATACATTGCTTCATCTACTTACCCCCCACCCCTAATGTTTCCCCAGCATTCTCCTTTAATTGCAACTATTTAACAACCCCAAATCATTCCTTAACTGTTGAACCTTTAAACCCTGTAACCTCTTCGCTACTTCTCTAAAGATCTAATTAACTAACAGGCACATGCATCAAAAGAAAAACCGGTCGCAAACGGGCAGATTCTCAGAATCTGCCCCTTTGCGACCGGTATATTTGCATTTGGGATGCATCATCCCAAATGCAAAAATCGTAATTTAAGTAATCTCTAAATTGCGATTACTTAAATTGCGATTGCATTTAAGGAATCGCAAATTGAGATTCCTTAAATTCAATGCATTAAAGCAGTGGTTCCCAAACTTTTTCCACCTGCGGCTCCCTTGACCTATTGGCCGTTGACCGCGGCTCCCCATTATGTTACTTTTTTTGGTGGATGGGGGAATGTAAGCCCGGCCTCTGGAGTACTTCCATTTTATTCCCTGAAAATAATTGGCATGAAGCTGATGAAGGTATTATAATCATAGATGTAACCAAATAAAAGTATAACAGTTGTTTAATAAAAAAAAACTTTATTTGGTCAAGTCAGAAAGAATACTCTCCAGCACTGTGGTTTGCATGTAGAATATATTTTTTTAATTGTTTTTAAAAATTTGGCACTAGCATTGGGTGCTCTCCTACAAATCATTTTAGTTGTTAAGGAGCCACTTTTGATATATACGAATGCTGCTCAACTAATCCTATTAGCCATTCGTCCACAATAGTAAAGTTTTGGTGTTCTACATATATTTATCATTTCTCTCATATCACTTCTTGTGTTGATGTCAAGTATGTTAATTAGTTCTCACTTTCAATGTGTCTTACGATTTGAGAACTCTGCAACTGTTGATTTGGTATTGCAAAATGTGACAGACTAGATCTATAAACCCACCCAAGGGTTAAACTAGACAGAGTGACAAGGAGCGGTGGGTTTCTTTAGTGAAAGAATGAAGGCTACAGTTATGCAGTTTACATAAGCAGCAGCTCTTGAGATTTCGAATATACACAGGAAATGCACAAGTCTGCTGTTAAAGTAAAACCTAAACTACAGACTTTAGAGGTTGGGGAGAAATACGATTGATTTCAAAGTTTTTTGGAGAACAATAAAAAAGCATACACTTTTACCAACTTCCAGGTTTCAAGAATGGAGGTATAGATTGCTGGAGAATGACAAGTGGAAGTACAGAGGCATCTGTACGATGCTTAAGTCCCAATCTTTGTACGAGTTGGTGATAGTAAAACAAATCATACAAGCAACATTTAAAAATATAATGAAGCGAGACAGCTATCCCAAAACGGCGCTATCAGCTACTGATAGCTTTAGCAGTTTTAAACTCACCTGTGAGCCTGTGGTGGCTGCAAGCTTGAAGACAGTCTTTTCGACCAGGTCAGCAGCAGGTAGAGGCTGATCAGTTATTACATCAGAACCCAAGCAAGACAGCTTACAAGCTAAAACTAGAGACTTAATAGGATCTGCACCCTGTTTAGCTTCACCTTAAGTACAGCTTGAGAGGCAGGTACCACTGCCACACCCTCCTTGAATCTCCACTGGAGTGCCTTTTACCATGTCTATTTAATTCTATGTACGAGCCAGGTAGTTGGGAATTGTGTTACTGAGCGATCTTCATACAGAAGAAAAAGTGGGACTAGTAAGAAGACCCACTATATATGACCTGGGCTGCTCGTTGCAGGTCACACTTTCTTTAAAAAAGTTTGGGTTACTATATGAAGGAATAATTAGAAATGTGTGTGTCCTTAAAGTGCAGAAATGTGAGGAACTCTGACAAAGCAAAGGGCAAATATTTCTAGTTGCTGCAATTTTTGAAGGTTTCTAGGAAGCACTTGGAGGCCAAGTTTCAAGTGAATTCCGGCTGAGGATATTGTCACGCTTGAATCACTTTTAACCACAGACCAGGATGCAATCCAGCCTTGTAAATTAATTCTCAAATGCACACATAGCTTTCTTTTAGCTAATGATCTCATGAGTCATTCATGAAGAGGAGACGACTAAGAATAAGATATTTCCTCATCAATTTCATACGTTCGTAACTTCAATAAACTCACCTAATTGCTCAGTTACTTGTTATATGATTTAAACAGCCTTCCATTTGTGCAAGTGTTTATTTCCTCATCGCTCATAGTTTGTGTAAACTGCGTCAATATCTGACATACAGGAGCTGTTAATGTGCTATTTTACATGTCGCACTGCCATCTAGCGGTACAAGAGGGAGTTTCATCTACCTTTAACAAAACATATTTTAGATAGCGAGCTTACAAAATGCAAGTAATTGCACAAGCCAGATATTGACGTATTGGGTCGCGGCGCCCCTGGCTATTTTTGGGGGCGCACCAAGGCGCCGCGGCGCACAGATTGGGAACCACTGCATTAAAGTAAAAAAATTAGCGATTTCGCTAATAGAGTCGCAAATTACCATCAATTTGTACTTGATGGTAATTTGCAAAAACTTTGAAAAATGCACTAAAGTGCATTTTTCAAAGTTTCATTTACACACACACATGCCCTTGGGGCATGTGTGTGTGCAAGATGTACTCATATGCAGATTTCAGGGGTGCAACAGGGTGTCCTTTTGACACCCTTGCACCCTTGAAATTGCATGCAATTTGCGAGTACCTATTGGGTACTCGCAAATTGCGAATGCAATTCCCATTCATTCCTATGGGCCTCTAGGCCCATAGGAATGAATGGGAAGACATTCCTTAATTGCGACTCGCAATTTGCGAGTCGCAATTAAGGAATGTTTAGAAAATCGCTTTTTTTTAGCGATTTCTACATGCATAGGCTTTTGCGATTCCTTAATTGCGATTCCTTAATAATCGCAATTAAAGAATCGCAAAAGTCTACCTTGATGCATGTACCTGTAAGTATCTCCTATCTTACCCTTATTACCTGCTCCCGTAAAATTAACTTGTTCCCAACCCTAAAGTAAACTGTAAACCTGTACATAACTAGCTCCCAGACGCCACTCAGAAAAGTCCTCGGACTTTCTGACCCCCCCATTAGGACATCCTGGGGTACCTTCGAATATCTAGTAACTTGTCTAAAACTTCCTTAATTTGAATGAGGTGCAATTCTATACCGTAGCGTGACAAATGGACATCGTCCCCCCTGAAAAAAGTTATCGCCGTAAACTTCAATTCCGGGTGCTCCACCCTCCCAAAACCTGCTTCTTTACAAAAGGCTCTCATGTCCCTATTTATCTTCCTCCTGGCCTTGTCAATGGCGGCGGGTCTTTCGGCCCTCTTCCACTGCCTTCTAGGTATGAATTCCGTCCAGATTACATGGCAACCTGAACACCTCTGCTTAATCTCTAACAAATCCCTTTTCATTTGCTTAATTAACACCAAACCTTTGCAGACAACCAGGTCATTTTCTCCTAGGTATATAACTAAAACATCAGGACAAACATGGCGATGCAACAACAAATTTAAACTTTGAATAAGTTCGTGCCAACGCATGCCGCCCTTTCCGTGCCAACATATGTTAAACAGCGCTGGGTCCAATCCAAGGTTTACACCTTTCCCTTTCTGAATCTCATGTTTCTCTGCCCATTTCACGAAAGAGTGCCCAACTATCCAAATAGATAGTGCTGCCGACTCCGGCCCCGCTACTGCACCTGAAAAGACACATGCGTGAGACAAGACAAACTACATGGCAGCATTATCCCTGCCCCTCTTCTTGATATACCGCTTATAGCAGTCCGACGACCAGCGCCCCAGCCTTTTTAATTTCTCTGGCCCCCACCCCGATCGCGCAGCATCTGAAGTTACCCCTATTCTGAAAGAATGCGTGCCAAAATCCCCAGGAACCTCCCCAACTGTTGCAGAGCCCTTCTCATGACCCCCAGTAGCTGGGCCGCCCAGATCTTCTGCGGAAAACTTTGCCTGCCTCCCCCTCATACCTTCCCTTCAAAGTGTTCCCCTACTGCACCGGGCATATCCTCGGGTCCTTAACGTCCCTCAATACTACCCATTTTCCTACTCCTCTCTGGTCAGTCTTCGAGCGCTTGATAAGGATATGTACTGCCCTGTATCCCAAGTCTTGCACCACTACATCCTCCCAAATGAGCCCTGGGGAGCCGCTCACCCCCAACAGTTCTGATAATCTGAAAGCCCCAAAATACCACGACATCAATGCTGAAAATAAAAACAGCTTCCTCCTGGCAGTAGCATATTCCCGGAAGGGCAGCAGATATCCTGGCTAACAGCCCAATCGATAGCGGCCTCTTGACTCTCTGACCCTTACCCGCCTGCCTGGCCCAGCCCTCGAGCATGCGTTTTCCCAATTCCCCTGCCGATGGCGCATAGCCCCACCAAAGCTTGCCCATGAATGCGATCCCTGCCAACTTTGCCGCAATGGTCACCCTTGATAAGCCTTTTTCTATCATGGCCAATATGAACTGTATAACGTCTTCCTCCCTTGCCCTCGTGCTTCAAACAACTCAATATGAACACTCTCAACAACTTCAGAACCTGCTCATCCCTGGCTGACTGTCTGTTCACTACCTGCACCACTGACATGTTATCCACTCTGAAAATGACCTTCTTGTGCGCTAAGCTCCTCTCCCATATTGTAACGGCCACGACCAATGGGAACATCTCCAAGAAAGCGATACTCTTCCCTCCATTCTTCCACTGGTGGGGCCACTCCTCAGCACACCACCTGCCCTGCCAGTACAGTCCAAACCCACAGGCCCCTCCTGCGTCTGAAAATATCTGTACGTCCCAGACCCAATCCTTTGGGTCAGCTATCGGAATCCCGTTGAAATCCTCCAGAAATCTGCAACACATGCGTAGATCCTCTTTTTTCCCTGCTGGCAGTCTCATGTGATGATGGGGCAATGAAAGACCCGTCAGTGACCTGCCCAATCTCCTGCAGAAAGTTCTCCCTGACCTGACCACCCTGCAGGCAAAGTTCAAATGTCCTAGCAGCACTTGTACCATCTGTACTGTCACTTTTTCCCTAGCTAAAATGTCATCAATCAGCAATCTCATCTGCAGTTTTTTGTCAGTCGGCAGCCGCGCTTCCATGGCCACTGAATCCAATTCAATACCAAGAAATGACAACACCGTACTTGGACCTTGTTTATTCTCCAGCGCCAAAGGAACCCCTAGTAATCCCCATGAGCTCTTTAAAACTTGCCAGCTGTTGCGGACAGTCCGCAGAACCAGGCCGACCCACTAGGAAGAAGTCATCAAGATAGTGTGTCACTGTCTCTTTTACCGTTCTCCATGAGAACACCCATTGCAGGAACGAACTGAACTTCTCAAATAGAGCACATGATATTGAGCATCCCATGGGCAAGGCCTTATCCACAAAGACCTTCCCGTCCAGCCGAATACCCAGCAGCTGAAAGTCCTCAGGGTGTACTGGCAGGAGCCGGAATGCAGCCTTAATGTCGCATTTTGCCATCTCAGCACCTCTGCCAACCCTTACAACCAGTCCCCTGGCTACGTCCACTGACGAGTAAGACACAGATGTTAGCTCCTCAGCTATGAAATCATTCACTGACCCCCCTTTTGGGCAGGACAAATGCTGAATCAAGCGATATTGGCCCAGCTCTTTTTCGGGGACCACCCCCACCGGGGAAATGATCAAGTCCTTGATCGGACATTCCTCAAACGGGCCCTCCATGCGCCCTTCCGCAACTTCCTTCTTCAATTTGTCCCATACCACTGCCTCGTGTGCCACTACAGACTTCAAGTTTTCTGCCCAACGTGCTGACCGGGTTCCCTTGTAGCCCAACCTGAAACCGCCTCTAAACCCGTTGCTCAAAATTTGTGCGTCATGCTCTTCTGGGTAGTGTCTCAGCCAGGCCTCCAAACACTCCATATTAATGGGTGTATGAGCCTTTCCCCATATATCCCTGTGCTCCCCTTCCGCCTCAGCCCCCCCTGTTTTGGGCCTGCTGACTGTTGTAGCCCCGTGCTGCTGTGCGCTCTGTCCCCCTTGTTGGCCCTGTCCTGTGTATCCCGCTCCAAAACACTGCACCAGTGGGTGCTTTACTGAGCACTTAGAGCATTCGTGCCTAAATCTACCAAATTTCCTGGCGCAATTCCCCTTGCTGTAGTCCCAGCATGCCCCGGGCCTGCTGCCCGCGGGTTTGGCTGTGTAGCCCACCCCTCCCCCGGGTGGGGCGATTCTGAAAGGGCCGGTAAACTAAGGGAAGTACGCTGGCCGTATACGTCGTTTTTCCGAATTTCACTGCCCCCATGGTTTGCTGGTATAAGTCGGAGTCAATCTCCCCCCACTTTGTCTCTGGATCCCAAGCTAGCCTGGCCCTAAATTCCTCGTCGTATTGTGACCATGCATATCGACCATACGTTAAGTGTGCTCTCCTGACCACGCCCATGTATTTGAACAAAGACACGCACCTGTCGGGGTACTTCTCACAGTACACACTCGCAAATATCAAAAAGGCCGCCGTCCAGTTTTCTATGGTCATGGGTACCCTGGGACTTCTTGACAGCTCTAACTCCTCCTCTTTCGATACTGCTTTAGACCTCAATTCCCTGTGCAGGAGCTTCAACATGTCCACCTACTCTCCCTTCCATATTTTCTCCTTCGTGACCAGCATGAGGTGGGCCCCCAATGGCTTTGTCACCCCCATGTACGCCATTTTTGGGAGCTTGACCTCGCTACTCCCTTTCCCTGCCCGTCACCCGTTTCCCCCTCCCTGGCGCTGTCAGTGCCCTCTACCTCCTTCTGCCCGCCTGCGCCTACTTTCCCTGTTGCCTTACCTGACTCTTCTTTCCCCTCTTCCTTCTGCCCTTCTAGCCCCACTCCTTTGTTCAGCACATATCGCCCTTTCCACAATTTGACCCCCCCCTCAAGTTCCTCCCCGCTCGTGTCTGTCCCTGTGGACACTTTCCGCTTAGTCCCCCCTTGCCGAACATACTCTCCCCCTTTCTTACCTGGTGTCAAGGTCGGTGTCCGCACCAGATCCAGCCGCCTAACCAGTCGTGCCGTGGGTTGAGTTGCCTGAGCCGGGCGCACCACTCCTTTTCTTGTGCTCTGTAAAAGACTAGCCACATCGTACCTCCGCTCCCCCCGCCTTCCCCCTTGTGCCCTTTCCTCTTCTTCCTCCACTATTTCCCCATCCTCAATACTGTCCTCGTCATAGTCCAATTGTATGTCCTCCTATGTTCCCCTCCCCCACTCTAGTGACACTGTTCTGTGCGCCTCAATACTCTCTCGCATACTGCGGATAAGTTCCTCGATATCCAAAACTGAATGCTGCGGGGGCTCCTGTTGCCCGCCCGCGCCCTGTGCAGACCAATTCACAGCCGACCCAGAGGCTGCATCGACCCAACCGAGTTGTCGGCCTTCCCTGGCCCTCTCAGAAACCTCCTTATGCATGTTACCTCCGTCCCTCGTCGTATTCCAGCTGGCCGCCCTGCCTTCACTTCTGCCCGGTAACGTGGAGCCGCATGGGACTCACCCCAACTTGGTGCCTCTTGCACCTGTTGCCCCTGTAAAGAAAAGGCAAGGTCCGGTAAGCCGGGGTTAGTATCCCTATCTGTCCCTGCCTGCAAAGGTGTCGGACACCACCACCAATAACCCCCTGCACCGGGCCCTCTCCGCAAACTGTACTCCGCCTCTACCGCTTCCCAATGCTCCCCCCTCTCGGACCCTGCAAAACCTCCCTTCCCCACTCCCGCGGAATGCCCATCCCCTCTGCATGGGGCCCTCCTGGATGCTGTCCTCTTACGCGGGGCCCCTGTTCTCTAAAAACCTCGTCTATCCTTCTTGACTCCTCCTACCCCCTCCTCCCCCTCACTCTACTCCAGCAGTTACGCAAGGCGCCTACCTGCCAGACCCTGCCCCCACTTCCCCGCCTCTCCCCCCGGCCCCCCTGCCCAGGTCCCCTCTCTCCTCTACGGGTCTCTTCTGCCCCTCCTTTTTCCACCCCCCTTCCTCTGACCATCTGTCCCTCAAACCCCACAGGGCCCTCTCTAACCACCCCCCCCATCTCTAACGCTTTTGTCGCCCCTTCTCAGGACCCCTGGAACCCCTTCCAGCCCCCTCCACTTTCCATCCCCCCTTCGCCCTTCATGGCCCCCTCCCCCCTGCTTCCCCTCCCCCTCCCACCTCACTTGCCTGGTTCTGCCCCTCCCCTCCCCCTTCCTGTCCATGGCCCTGCTGGCACCCCCTCTGTACTGTACTGCCACCCTCCCAGAGCCTGGCTCTCCTTTGGGGGATTCCCCTGCTCCCCCCTCCATTTTTGGTGGCCGTGGGATCCCTACCTTCTGTGGCACCAGCAGCACTCCTGGCTGCCGGACCCTCATATGTCCTCCTCCCCCTCATGGCCCCTCCCTTCCCCTGCTCAAATTCCAGGGCCGGGCGCCGAGCGGTGCCCCGCCCTGTCCCTTCACCACCTTGCTTGCCTTGCTAACACGGCCCTGGCCCCTCGCACGTACCTTCGCCCTGTCTGCTCTCTGTGGCGGGGAACACGCCCAAACTGCCACGGCCACACCCCCGGCCGCCCGCCACGACGGTCGCACGGACTCTGGGGACTTCACAGGGTCCATGCGGCCGGCCTCAGCCAGCAGCCGCATGGCCTCTTGCACCTTCTCGTCTGCCTGCATAACTATTGCTGCCTTGTTTGCACTCCACCCTTTGCGCAGAAACCGCTTGTCCATTTCCCTTCCTTACGGACCGCTCGACAATGCCCACAAACGATCCGCCTCACTCGGGAAAAACCACAACTGTCCCTGCGCTGTTACGGCTGCCATGTCACCTTTCCCAAAATGGTGCCACGGCGCCTGAAATGGCCGGCTATAAAGGCCCCCCTTTCCCTACAGGACTGGCATGCGGAGGTGATGAAATGGGGCAGGGCGGAGGGAGCTGAACTACAAAGAGAGGAATATAGAGGCTTAAGGAAAATACCGATCTCGTTGAGTTGGAATACAATGCTGGAGGAATATGCTACGATAGATATTTTATCATACTAAGGCGTAATGTGACTATAGATTGGGGACTCCGCACATGATTACAGGACAAATGGGCTCCTTACGCTGTCCATGGTTGGTATTATGCAAATCAGCAGAGCTGTGTGGTTCGTCTAAGACAGACTAGGAAACCGAGATACGCACGAATTCAGATATGTAAATGTGCTAAAACTAATGTTAGATACTTTGGATTGAGCATGCGGGGGGGGGGGAGGGACGGTTGGGTAAGTTCTTGTTAGGTTAATATAAATGTAATGGGACCTGCCTGGTTTGTTTCACCATGATATGATTTGCTGGACTATTATGCAGACGAAACTGCTGGGATTATCTGTACTGGTGTACTGTCAGAGACTCATTTCACGATTTCAGAACTTTATGAGATGAAATACAGGAGCTCAAATAGAACTATGGCATTATTGAAGTGTAATGTTCTCGAAGGGTGGTAAACATTTGTGGCTATGCTATGTACTTATATGATCATGTACCGTTAAAAAAAAAAAAAGGCCCCCCTCCCGCCAGCCCAAGGGGAGCCCAACTCCAGCCCAATCGTGCCCGACTGCACCATCGCCCCAAAAACCCCGGGGGTGCGTGCCTCACTTGCGTTCGGCCGCCCCACCAAAGCTCCATTGTGGTCCTGCCTGCCTGTTTAAAGAGATATTGTTCCGTGATTGTTTGATTTACGGCAGGTCTGACTGTTTTAACCCTTTTTCTTTTCTCTTTCAGATATCCGGATGTTGGGGAAGCTGACTGCAGGTACAGCAAGGCAGTGTACGAGTAAGGGGGGGGGGGGTCCCAATGATCAATTCTCTCACACGAGTGGCGGAGCTGTAGGGATGGACGTTCCAGAGACCCGAGACCAGTGTGAACTTGAATCTTAATTCTAACCTTGCAAATAGGTAATCTATAGTCACACTCCTCTCTGTTTGTAATGTGTAGCCTTACACTATAGATCTGGAAACTGAGAAGCATAACATAACTGTGGTAACTTTTTCAGAAGTCCCATGGCAGACAGGGGTTACTGGGCTCAGACTGTGGCAATCAGAGCCTCTAGCCACTGGTATCCTGAAGCTTAACCTTAATACTGAACCTAGTATACACCCCTTTAGCAATTGGCCCATTATAGCAAAGCCAAGCAGTCCAAGGCTAACTTAGGGGAGGTATTGTGGGGTTAGAGACTTACAACTCAATACACCAATGAACAGAAGTTAATAGCTGAATGTCCAGCCAGTGTTTAGTGTTTTGAAAAAGAGAAAGTACGTTACTTAAAACACACACAATGTAGTACTGTACATAAATGGGTCAGAAGTAACAAATTGCAGAGGGCATTAATATTACCCTATATTAGGTAACTAAAGGTGGTAACCCAGGCTGTCCCCAAACTATTGTGCTCTATGTGCCATAATCCCCCTCCTTTTAGTATCTGAAGTCTCTTCGAAAACACATATTGGGGCTTTAGGAAGTTGTTTACAGGGTGAAAGGTCTTGTAGATGCCTCATGTCAGCTCTCCGCCATCTAGTCGCTTGAATCTTGCTCTTTTCTCCCCAAATTTGGGTACTGTTACAGCACGCAGTGCATTTTGTATTATTAGGCTATTGTTGTTTGGCATGTGTGACTCACGGCTCCTCTTGTTTAGAGAGCAGTGCCAGCACCAGTTGTAGAAGTGATGACTATGTCCCAGTGCTCACACCGTGGTCAACCTTGTAGGTTCGGAATCTTCATTAGGCTAGACACAAACCCACCACCCAAATATTTAGATGCTCAGCCCAGATAGGCAGCTGGCACGTGTTTTACCAGAAGACTTCCTCAAGGCTGCAAAATTATATTAATGATACTATTATATACATCTACAGTGAGCTAACTGTGTCCCTTTCCTTATAAACTATGCGCACCAAAAATATATTTTTTCCATAGTCTTATATTAGAGGCACTTAGGTATTCTTTATTCTAGCATGCATACACTTGATGCTTCACTGCATGCTAAATACGGCACAAGATTCCCTTTTAAACCCATCTTTAAATTGGGATTTCTCTATCCACCACTCACCAACTCCCTTTTTTCCATAAACATCTCTCTCTTGATCTATGAGCTGCTTGACCTATTTACACACTATGGTGAGATATTTTTTTGGAGACGGACACCACATTAACCTTATAATTGTGTCCCTTACCTAATGTACATGTATACAATAGTATCATTACTATAATTTTGCAACCTTGAGGAAGTCTTGGAATAAACACATGTTGGCTGCCTATCTCTAACGAAGAATGTATTTCCAATGAATCACCATATGTCTGTGCAGAGAATACAGCATCTATAACCCCACACTACAACTCTGGAATAAGAAGATTATTATATCTCAGCTATACTTCAAATACAGAATGCTTGTGTGTGCTTTGGTTGTTTTTGTGAGTACTGTTAGATTGTGACGAGGACCTATGCACGAATTCAGCCCGACTGCGATGGAACTCGAGCCGGATACACCAAGCAGGTTCATCCTGGTCCAAGATTTTACATTGTGTCTTAGTTTTATTTTTGCAGTTTTGTATGTAGCCCAAACTTGGCCCAAAGGCAGTAGAGCACTTTACATGATCACCAGATTCCATTACAAAAGGTAATATATATATTTTGTTTGTTAGGTACAGAAAGATTAAGTGATCTGCCCAGAATCACAGGATGTTTAGCCAACACCAGGGCTCAAACATGTTCTCCCCTCTCTGAAACTGAAGTCGAAATCATGCAGTAGGCAAGGTTGCAGACTATGTCCCAGGAAGCCCTCTAGAAGATGCCTAGTCGTTGGACAAGGTCCCATTGAAGCCATTAGTTTAGGCGGGGAGAGCTCTGAGCCAGAAAAGTTCAAATTTCAAGCCCTGAGGAATCCTCTTGTTGGCCAATATTTTCGCACCTTCGCTAGGTCAGGATTTCTGCATGTGCATATAGTCTTTTTTTTGGAGCTCTGAATCCTCCAGTGGGGACATGATGCAGGCTGTATCCAGGACGGACACATGAAGTTGGAAAGGCTTGCACAAAGGACCGCTGGACAGGTTTTTCAAGTGACAAAAATCTCCGAATGGGAACAACATGAAATCTATGCCTGCTGAGGTCACGCCTTGGTTGGATTGACTTGGGTGGTGTGTCATTGTCCGGAATTGAAGAACGATGCAGAGCGCGATAACTCTCATGGAGCCGTCATGGCCCAGAAATTGGCACAAGAACACATTCTGCACATAAGGCGGGGGTTTCCTGTTTCCATACATACACTGTGTTTAAGTTCATGTTTATTAATGGCCTTTCTGTTTTAATACAGCATGAAATGGGACTACATGTCCCAGGAATCAGGGCGGCATTACTCTCACGCAGTTGACTTGGGCGGGGCTCGAGTATATGAACGAGCCCATGCACGCTGGCTGACGTGTGTAATTAACGATTCCAATGGTGTTAGAACTCGTCCGGAAACAACTTGCACCGTGGATCTTTCATTGTTTGCTGACTCCCGCTAACTGCAGCCTTTGTGTCCAGGAATAGGAGTCCGGGGATCCATTTCTAGTGGCTGACTAACGCAGGTAGGGAGACTCCATTAGAACTCCCTAGAGACGTACTGTGTTTTGCTTGAAGAAGCACGATTCTCGCTCGTTTCTTTGGAATTTTGAAGTCCCGTTTGGTACTGAGCTCAACATATGCTTCAGTGGAGATCACAATAGAAGTAACGTTAGGCACACATTTGCAGGGCATATGTGCTACAGTCGTATGGTGCTTGCCTGAGCTACAAACTATTCACCATTGGTGGAATTCAGCATTGACTTTGTGTATTGCAGTCTGTAACCTTTTCCTTTTGTTGAGCTATTTTTGAGTAGGTTAATCTGCAGAAGTCTTTCATTTGGTGAAGTTAACCAGAGAGAATCTAGACTGATATGTTCTGCCAATTTCTGAGAATAGAGTTCTCGTTGGCAAAAAAGGAAACAAAGCCCTGCTTGCAGTATGTATGAAAGTTGCTGTTTAAATGATAGAAGTGTTTGTGTTGCTAGAGTGTATGTACTGGGATTTCTTTTGCTCTTTGGTTTACAGCTGAGGCATTCATGGTAACTCATTCCAGTTGTGGAGACATTTGAGACATGCACTTCGTTTAAAGTCTGGTCAAACACACATAGGAAATGACTGCAGTGTGCTACGTAATTATTGTATGCATCATTCCACTTCAAAACAATGTTTTCTGAGTAAGGAACAGTTCGAATAAAATGCACAATTTTTGTTTAAGGTCTCATTCCTCGCTGTTCCCATCCCATAGCCGTTCCCTCGCTTGACCGCCCCAATATTCTGTGCCTTTATGGTGAGCAGAATTAGGGATATCGAGAGGTGGACCCATATTTTACGTCACACTGATCCTGAAGAGTGTACTCCAATGATCGAGCCTTGACAGTCATGGTCCTCCAGAGGTCTGAAAGTTCACATTTTCTCCAAGTCCCACTGTTTCGGAGATTTCTGGAGAAGTCCAGCTGGACAGAGCAAAGGGACAACATTTTGGGTCAGACATTACTCCAGTAGAGGTCACCAGCAGGTCCAGTCCCAGTTACAACTGATCACGTGGGCACGTCAAGAAAAAGGCCCCTTGCAGCTTGCTGGAAGCCTACAGCCACACAGGAGGCCAGCCAACTGACCCTTCTTTGTCCTGGCTACACATAGGAGCAGGTCCAGCCATTCAGGTCTCATTACAGGTCTCAAACAGCAGGTGTAGTTCTTCTTCTGTTCTTTGACAGGCCCAGAAAATGTTCTGAGGAGCTGTGGGTGAGGTGTCAGCTTTGTAGGTTTGGCTAGCAAGATGGCACAGGCTTTCTGCTCCTGGGGGCACCTGTGCACCTGCCAGGGGTACAATGAGCACTTCCCTCTTCCTCCGCTACATCAAACTGGTTCTTGGAACAACTCCCCCTCCCACTAAGATGGTGCCTAGCTGGGTACCCCTTCATTAGATGTCCACTTACAGTAAACTATGAATGTGAGGCTTCTCTTCTGTCCCTTTCAAGTTAATGAAGTTCCTGAAACCTCCACAGCTGCCATTTCTCAGTTGATAAGCATAACACCCTCCACACCCAGCCCTTCGTGTGTCCAGACGTAAGCCATTGTCTCTACAATTTTCACACTTCATTAATGTCAAACACTGGCAGCGCAGCTGCTGTCAGTCTAATGCAAATTAGCCTCCAAGAGCTTCAGGTAGGAAAAAGGTAACTTTCTAAAAGTTACTCTTCCTAAATATTTATTAAAAATCTAACTTCACCACTGAATTGGATTTAAATATATGGACCAGGGAATGGCATGGAAAACTCCCTAGCTTCAAAGGGCACCCCTGTCTCCATCCCTTAACACTCCCCTGTCTGACACACTACAAAGGATCCCCGGAATGTCCTCATTGGAGCCCTGCAATTCAAATCTGCAGAAGTCATGCTCCTCTAAAGGAGTTAGCACATGGCGTATCACTTTGATCTCAGAACTTGGTTCTGGGTCTCAATTATTGTCACAAAAGATACCTCCAGTGCATGCACATAATTTTCATGTATGCTAATGTAGGCCAAGCAAGTCAATTCAACAAAAAGTGAGGGGTAGCGGAAGTGACATCACAGGTCACATGACACACCACCCCCGATTACATCACAGGAAGTGAACTTATATTACATTAGACCTGAACAACATCACATGAAGTGATATTATCCAACCTTTAACCTTGGTGACATTACAGAAAATTACACCACATGTTCTGTTGTCTCTGCAGTACGTTTTGCATTGTGCAGTGATCAGCACAATAACCCTTACAAACATTAAAGGGGGCTTCCAATGAATGATCTAAAAAACCCCACAGATGTTATCAAACAAAACATTATTATTGATTGCTTGTAGTTGATTAATATTAAGACTGGGTGGCGTTTTTTCTTATCTCTGTATGCCCCTTTACAGTGAAGCACAGAGAAATATTATTTGTAAAATCCTCCAAATAAATATGAATACATTCATTTTTTGTTTTGCATGGAAAAAATGGTTGAAACTGCACATGAGATCTGATGATGAGTCATTAATACCCAAATATGCTGTGCTGTCAGCTTTAACCTTTTTAAAATTACAAGTTGTAATGCCTTAGGGTAGAATATAACAGTATTACTGAAGACCCTCTTACCTCTGTCAGATTTCAAAGTAATATTGCAGATATTATTCTATTTTATTTTGAAAGTATCTCACAAGTCGACATTTTCAAAATTAAAAATGAAATGCACCTGAAAAATGAAAGTGAAAAATGAACAGAGGAAAGGGGCTGGAACAAAGGAATGAAAGCAAGGCTCACGTAGAGCCCTCTTTAATCTGTGTTCACAACAAGATCTGAGACAGGGGTCGCAAGGATAGTGCCAAAGGTTGCAAAAAAGAAGCGATGGGTCGCAGCTGTGACCTCTGATGACCCTTAAATAACGTCCATGAGGCAGGGGTTCAGAATGCTACAGCTTGGTATTGTGAATTTGAGGCAGGGGTGCATGCTGTTCAGAGTCATGCAGGGGACCCTTCTACCTCCCAATCATAACACAGTGGGGGAGATTAACCATGTTTTCACGTAGCACACTGCAGCAGCCGCAAATGCTGCGCTGCGTGAAAAGGAGAGAGGAGGAGAGTGCTCAATTTACTAAAATACGGCAATCTCCTCCCCTCTCCCTTGCGCCGGCGCTGAAAGCAGCTGCTGTGCGCCAAGGAGACACCTTTGTGCCAGGATGCATAGATGTCTCCGTAGGTGTAGCATAGGTTTTGTACTGGAAGGAAAACCTTCCAGTACAATATACTATGCTTAGACTAACTTGAAGCCTTTTCCCACTTTGTATGTGTGCTGTACAGTGCAGCACACATGCAAAGTCGGAAAAGGAAGGAGAAATGAAAGCATTTCTCCTTCCTTGCGCCTGCTTTGAAAGGGCGCACTTCTCTCAAGCTAAGCCCAGTTTACTTTGTTTAGTAAATTGGGTTTAGCGTGAAAAAAGTGGGAGGTTGCATGCTCCACCCATGGTACGCCCCCTTGGCACTAAATAATGAAAAGCAGCGCTTTGCGCTGCTTTGCATTACTTCCCTGCTATTTCCAGCGCTAAACAAGTTTAGCACTGTAAAGTAAATCGGGGAAAAAAAGTTTTGCGCCGATTTGCGTCACTTTTGTGACACAAAAACGGCATAAAATCTTAGTAAATCTCCCCAGTATTTATTATCCTTTTACGTAACATAAAGTGCATTTATAAAGCATTCATTCACCTTAAGATGTATCTTGATATTGAATAACAGATGTTTATACCCACTCCCAGTTTCCTACCACTGTCTTGCCCACCACTACAAACAAATACCCTTTGCATTAAAGATACTGGCACTCTGGACTGGAACCTGCTCCACAGCTTGTAACTGCTGGAACTTGTGACACAGTTTGTAGGGGTTGATATCATGGAACCCAAGGTTTCTACATTTTCCCAGAACATATGCTTTATTTTTTTTCTAAATAAATTTCACATTCATTATGTTTTCACCTCTCTGGCACTATAGCCACAAACCAAACAACAAAATTCAGAACAAAGTATACAGTGCTGAAGACAAGTAACAATATGATATTGTGGGAAATTACTATATTTTGCGTGGGGTGGCCTCATAGTTTTTCCCTATTTTGTTTTTGTAGGACTCTGTGCACTTAACCCTTGCTATCCAGTACTAAATAGCCTCTGCTCCCCCTTTTAAACATGGTCAAATTAGCATAACCCTAATTGGTGTGTTTAACTTGTCTATAAGTCCCTACTATATGGCATAAAATGTACCAAGGGCCTGGAGATTAAATGCCACTAGTGGACTGCAGCACCTATTGTGCCATCCACTGGAAAATCAGTCAGTGTATGTGCATTATAGTTGCTTGCTGAAAGAGCATCCATCCCATGTTAATACTGGGTGTAGTATTGTGGCAAGTAAGAGAGGAATGATCAGTACAGCACATGGAGGATTTATTTTGGAATTTTCAGGCCAACTCTCAAGGGCAATTTCCTGCATTGTAAGGGCGTCAGGAATTGTTCTTGTTTTTACGTCATTTTACACCATTCTGGTGCCAGACTGAAAGGGCTGAACTTGTTCTCAGGCAAGCTGGACTGACTGCCTGGTTGCATCCTGCTAGGCATCCATGAGGTGCTGAGGTTTTGGTGCTGGTAGAGGGTTCTGAAAAACTTTTGTTGCTGGGAATAGGGCTGTACTTGTGGTACAATGGCTTGTGCCCCAAAAAGCTGGTGCTATGCTAGCTCTCCATAAGTTCTCTGCTACAACGGACTCCCTGGAAAGTTCTACTGATCCTAAATGACACGATTGCTGCTGTGTGCTTTGTTTAAGTTTGCAATTTTAGAAGTTTTGGCTGGTGTGCCTACCCACCCTATAAATGAAACTAAAGTTGAGCTTTTTGACTTCTCCTTTGCTGTGTTGGTGCTTTGCTCTGACTTACCTACACAGCAAAATATATATGCATCGTTTTGTCCTTTATTTATGTTTTTGTTTATTTTAAACACTTGCCTTCTAACCTCTTAGTTGTAGTTCCCCATCATATTACCTATCAGTTGTACACTAGGAGCTCGGTGCCACTGTGTGGACTGTCGTCACTGCCCTGATTTGTCAGTTGTTGGTTGCCCATATGGGAACCTGGCAATAGTGTTGGCTGATGCCTTGCACTGCACAATGAACATGCATTGGCAAAGCTGACAGGTTTCACCAATGCGAAATTTATTGGCTTTGTCAATTGTTTTAGCCATGTTGTAAAGCAGGACGGTTGGTGTGCAGAATGGCCGAAAGTAAAAAAAAGTGGTGTGACGCAGTCAACGCTGGCTGAGTCATACCGCTTTATTTTTTACTTTCAACCATGCTGCACAGCAGCCACGCTGCTGTATAAGATGGCTAAAAAACATTGACAAAGCCAAATAGCTCTTGGTTTGCATTTAGCTTTGCAATTTTTTTTTGTGGCAGGACGGAAGAGACAAGCAATGTGGGATGGAGTGTGAGGGTTAGAGGGGGACAAGCAACAATGTAGAAAGATGTATCAGGTTAAGTAAAATAAAAAAATTTAAAAAAAGGAAACAAAAGTGCTATGACGCGGACAGCGCTGGACCATCCTAGTGCTTTTATTTTTGTTATGGCGGGTGTGGGCAGGACAACATGGACAGTGGGAAGGTCAAGCATCACAAGGGACAGAGGGAGGATGTCAGGAGGGGACTAGAAACAAACCAGCAGGAGGAGGAAGCAGCAAGACTGCAGGCAGGAGGAGGTGGGCTGGAGCAGGCAAGCAACACCATAGACAGAAATAGGAATTGGTGAAACATTCCATCTTGGGAGGGGTGTGGGCGGGATGGAGGAAGCAACACAATGCGGGGATGGGAGGGACGGGAGAAGGAACACAATGCAAGAAGGGGGTGGCAACGACAGGGAAGCAGCAACAATGCGGAAGAGGATGGGGCAGTGCTTAACTTGAGCCAGTGATTTCCAGTGCTAGGCACTGCCACTTAATTGTCGACACCGGCACTTTTAACAGTCTGCGCTGTTTGTCTAATTTACAGATCAACACAACAACAGCTGTTTATTAATTCAGTATACATTAAAATGACTAATACCTGCCGATGAGGGCCCTGGCACTAATTTATTTACAAATTAAGCACTGCGATGGGCCAAGCAATGACGAAGTCAAGCAACGATGATGGGGCAAGTAACTAAAAGAAATAAAATTACCTCAGAAAACACGAACAGTGGAAGGACACACAGTGGAGCAAGTGGAAGCAGTATTTGGGCCAACACATGAAGAGGAAGTGAAGTGGGTATGTGTTGACCTAAGAGAATTAAGGTAATGAGAGTGATGATGAAGCCAACCAATGGTAATTAATGGGTGCGCTCGCAAGCAACAGCGCATGGGCTGTACTAGGCAAGACCTAAAAATGAGGATGGCAATACAAATCTAACCCCACCTGTTACCCACTGACAACACTCTTATACACTCCTCACTGAACAGAGCATCTGCCTTTTTTTGCACGCATCTGCTCTGTGATTCCAATTGAAGACAAAGAAAACACATTTTTACCAGATTGGCTGCTGTACCAGTATTGTATTGTGAGTGTGATTTATGAGGGTAAATACAAGGCTCCAATGAGGAGGTTAGATTAAAAGTTTATTCCTGGTATCACTTTTAGTCCTACCATGTATGGTTACTAATTTATTTATTTATTTTCCATTCCTATGTAACACTCCTAGTAACTATGGTGTTAGGGGTCCTCACATATAGCTCTTTCAACATGCATGAAGAGAAACACATTCGCCTGAAGAGTACACAGACAATGGGAATTCAAGCAATTATCACAGCACCATTAACATATTTGCACTAAACACATCAAACTAAGTTTGAAGGGAATCAGTTAAGGAATAGGCAGAAGAGATGGGTTTTAGGTCGTTTTTGAAAGTAAGAAGGGTGTGCTACTTTGGTTTGGGAGTATGGTCTGTAACCTTTGATGGCAAACTCTGCACAAATAACAAATAAGCAGTGGAAGGATGCAAGCAATTAGGTGATGCTGAAGGGGAGGAAAAACACAAGAAGAGGAAAGAAAGCCCACCTAAGCTAATGAATAAAAAGGAAGAAAATGAGAGAGAGACAATAAAGCCAACCAATGGGAAGGAATAGGCAGGCTTTAAGCCATTGTAAGCTAACAATAGGTATTTTCTCAAACAGACAGCTTGCGTTGTCTGGTAGGCGAGACCTAAAAACTGTAAATAAAAATAATTTTGCTTTAACATTTGAAACATGACGTGACATCAGAGGGAGACTGGAGATGCAGTCTCTGGACGTATTGTAAAGTAAGGGTGCAAATTAAATGGTTCCATTTCCTTGTCAGAAGGAGCAGAATGGAATCTTTGCCATTTTGTGCATTTCATATATTGTATATTATTACCAATCTATAGAATGCGGATTTACTTTTGAATTTACATGTGTTGGACCTGGCCTTCTTTGAAGGGTCACCCCCAAACCTTTTGCCGTTTTCCCTCCTCATAGTTGCTGAATTCATTTTTGTTGGTCTTAGGATTCTCTGCACTTTACGACTGCTAACCAGTGGTAAAGTGCTTAAGCTCACTACCCTAAAACATGGTTACATTGGCTTACACCCAATTGGCATATTTAGTTTACTTGTACGTCCCTAGTAGAGTGCTATACTATATACCCAGGGCCTGTAAATTATATGCTACCAGTGGGCCTGCAGCACTTATTGTGCTACCCACTTAAGTAGAGCATTAAAACCTGTCCCAGGTCTGCCACAGCAGCCTGAGTGCAGTCTTAAACTGTCAGGTCGACTTGGCATTAAAAATCCCTTGCCAAACCTTAACCTTCCCTTTAATTACATTTGTCACCCCTAAAGTAGGCTCTAGGTAGCCCATAGGGCAGGGTGCTGTGTAAATAAAAGGTTGGACATGTACTTTTAAGTTTTACATGTCCAGGTAGTGAAAAACTCCTACATTTGTTTTTCAGTACTGTGAGCCTGTCCCTCCCCTAGGATAATATTGGGGATTTCCCATTTCTCTATTGATGGCTCCTTTAAAGATCCTGGAGAAGTTGGTAAATCACCAACTTTCGCCCTTTGTTGAGGCAAACAGTCTGCTGCATGACACTCAATCTGGCTTCCGTGCCGGATACAGCATGGAGACTGCCTTATTAGAAGTGTCAGAGATCGTTAGAGAAACTGTGGAAAGCGGTGCTTTGCCATGGTGGTTTTGTTAGACCTGTAGGCAGCGTTCAACAAGGTGGCACATTCCACCTTGCTGAATAGGTTATGCCTACTGGGCTTCCAAGGCACTGTTTTGTTCTGGATTCCATCCTTTCTTAAAGAGCGCTCCCAGAGGGTGTTCCTCAACCCTTTCTCCTCCTCTCCCAAACCTTTGATCTGTGGGGTGCCTCAGGGCTCCGCACTCAGTCCGCTGCTTTTCAACCTATATCTAGCTCCTCTGGCCACCCTTGTTGAATCCTAGGGAGTGAAGGTAGTCTGATATGCAGACGACACGCAATTGCTGTTCACGTTCCAAGAACACTCAGATGTGACCCTCCTCAAATTTAAAGACTGCATAAAAGGCAATGTCAAATGGACGGATGCTAATTTTTTAAAACTGAAAACAGACAAAATAGAGAGATTTTATTCTTTCATCGGTAGCCCCCCTGGTGGCCGGCCAAATTGAATCCACCCTCGGTACCAGGCTTTTTGGCCAGAAATCTAGGGATCCTGTTTGACTGATCTTTCCTTTGCCTGCCAGATCAGACAAATCTCTTCTACCTGCTTCTTGAAGCTCAGATTAGTCAGGAGGCTGATGCACCTGCTCCCGGATAAGACCCTTAAAACAGTAATCCCGCTCTGGTGACATCATGTTTGCATTATGCAAACAGTTTTTATATGGGTCTACTTGCTTTTGTTATCCATAAGCTCTAGATGATACAGAAAACAGCCACTAGGTTGATCTGGCGGGTCCCTTTCCACCATCATATTTTGTCACATCTGAAGCAGTAACATTGGCTTTCCATGGAAAAAAGGATCAAGTTCAAGGCTCTGACCCTGGCATTCAGAGCCCTTGCAGGCAAGGTCCCGCAATATCTGAGAAACAGATTAGAACGTTACCAACAGGAGAGATCGCTAAGATCAAAACATCTCCGACTTATGCGCATCCCTGGGTTTGCCAAGGTCCAACAGGGTGGCAGATCTTTCTCAGTTCTGACTGCAAAACTCTGGACCACCCTTCCAATCAAACTCCGCATGGCCAAGTCCGAACATTGTTTCAGGAAAGAATTAAAAACCTGGTTTTTTCATCAAAACTAGTTTATCTGTCCGGTCATGTTCTCAGTCTCTGCTTTGCGCGCTGGGATGCTTCTTCGGAGGCAGCCATGCGCTGTAACAAGTGACATTGATTTATTGATTGATTTGGGAATCCTTATTAGATTTGATAAGATGTCATTTCCAATTGTAAGCAGGTGGGTATATCATGTTTGGTGTCTTTGGAATTGAAATGAAAACCCCTATTTAATGGTAAATTCAGGTGTTTGATTATACTTTTGAAAATGCCACTTTTAGAAAGTTATACAAAAGGGGATGATGGACGGAACGTTTGAGCCAATCAAACACTCACCCCCAGTCAACTGATCTGGGTTTAATCCATCATCATTCTTTAGCTCACTCCACCACCCCAGTTCAGACATGGCCATATGCAAATCAGTCTGACCCTGTGCCTCACTTTTAGAAAGTTGGCATTTTTCTGCTTTTAGCCCATTTGTGCCTGTAGCCTGTTTTGGGTCACATGACTGGGCGTAACTGACAGACTTTGTGAATCCCTCCCAGACTGCCACACAATATAGAGATTAGGTGTGCCTTAATGGGCCATCTGCTGGCAGGATGAGGAGGTGGAGCTGAGCACAGCCCCACTTGCACCTGAATAAGAAGTGCTCAGCACTCACACAAAGGACCTAACACCTACATAGTGTCACTGCAGCCAGCTTGGAGCCAGGACAGGGGAATTCAGGAAATTCCATGCACTTCAAAGCCACTGCCTAAAAGATTCTCCCACCTTCCAGAAGGAGGGCACGAGGGTATAAAAAGGGGACGTCAGACACCAACTCTACAGTACACTTCTGGACTTGTGGACTCTACCAGGAAGAAGGACTGCCGTGCTGCTGTCTGAAAGAACTGACACTCTGCTGGACTGCTGTCCTACTTCTTTGCTGAACTGCTGCTCTGCTGTCCTCTTGCCTCGGAGAGGAGAACTGGGCCTGCAACTTCATCTTGAACCCAGGACAACAAGAGTGACTCCAGGGGCTAGTCTGCAGGCCTCCTGATCAGAGACTCAGGGATATAAAGGCTCACCTGAATCCTGCACCAGTACCTGGACCCAGCTGAAGCAAGTTACTGACTCCCAAGTGGTGTCTCTCAGGTCCTGGATCCTTGGTGTAGCCTCAGAGAGTTGTTACTGTTAGAGGCAATGTGTAAAGTATTTATGCAGCACCCAAAGTTAAGCCTGACTGCTTTTTATACCAAGCTACCCAGGGTCAAGCACAGATTAATTTAGTGACTTTTTGTGGTTCACCCTGCAAGAGATTGTGGCTTTTGCTTGACCAGGGCTCCAGTCAACCAACAACCCAATTTCTCACATTGGTGTTCAGTGGTGTGGATCAGGACTTGTATTTGTGCAGTGCCATACAGTGATTTGTGTAACACAAAATCCAAGTTAAATAATTTGAAACCAACTCGAGCCATTTTAAATTCTCATTAGTCTCCATTGCCTGTTTTTCCTTTTTCCTAAATTTAAGTAACCCTACCCTCCTCTGCTACAATAGAGATGAAGCTGATCAGCGTTGACAACCTCCCTATGCCTGAGCTACAAGGGCTCTGCAAGGAGAGCAGGCTAAATGTGGGCAGGAAGTCTTCCGAAGTGGACCTGCAGATAGCCCTCAGGCCTATGAAGAAGTTAAGAGGTTGCGGGCAGCAACAGTAGAGGATGAACCTGAGAAGGACATGTACTTAAATAAGGATGAGGAGCAGGACCCAGAGAGGGATTCTGAGCTAAAAGGAGAGCCCAGCTCCCCCACCCAGAGAGAAACCAGGATGCCCAAGATGGGGCAGGGAGCAGTATATCTTCCAGGGGCCTGTCACCAGAGGAGTTGGAGGACAGGAGGGAGAAGAGGAAGTTTAAGCTGGAGCTAGCCAAATTAAAACTAGAGGCTGAGAGAGAGATGGCTGAGGCTGAGAGGGCCTTGGCAAAGGGGAAGGCGGAGAGGGCATTAGCTGAGAAAAAGCTACTGTTGGAGCATGAAGGAGCTGGAACTAAAGGGCAGAGGATCAGACAAGATATGCCCCCATGAAAGCAATACTTTTTGCTAAATTTGGACTGACCCTTGAGAATTACCATCAGAGGTTCAGGGTCAGTCACAAACTCCCAAACCAGTCCTGGATAGACGTCTTAGATTATGTCAGCAAGGCACTGAAGGGCTGGGTGAGGGGCAGCAAAGTGGATGAATTTACTGGGCTGTACAACCTCATTTTGAGGGAGCGCATGCTCAATATTTGTTTTACAGAGCTGCACCAACATCTAGTGGATAGCTGGCTTACTGAACCCAGGAAGCTTGCTGAGGAGGTGGACCTCTGGTTCATCACCTGAGCGTCCAAAAATGTACCTTGGGGTGACCTCAAGAAAGGTGGTTCAGATTCCCCCCAGCAGAGTGAGGGGGAGGTCATCGGAGACACAGACAAGTTTCAGTCTTAAGGGGAAGGAAAGGGGTCCCATGCCCCTTCTGAGAAGAAGGCAGGAGGTTGTGGAGGATGATGGCCCAGGGGACCCCATTTGTAACCCACTGCTTTGATTGTTCCCAGCTAGGACACAAGCGGGGGGACTCTCTCTGTCCTAAGAAACCACCCACTGGTGGGACCTGTACAGGAATGGCCAATATGGCCTTAGGGGTAGGTAGTCCCCAAGGGCAGGAGATAGATCACGCCCAAATCTTCCTTAGTTGGAGGAGTTAACTCAGAGGGTAGACTGGTGATCCCTGAGGGTGGGAGTCATCGCTTCCACCAGGTCACGATGAATGGGGTCCCTGTCACTGCTCTGAGGGACACCGGGGCTAGCCAGACCATTGTAGTGGGATGGATGGTTTTCCAAGAACAGTACACTGGTCAGATGTGTAGGGTACCTCAGGCCCAGGGGCAGGACTTCCTCCGCCATGAAGTGGGGTGGGGAGGTGACCCAGAGAAGGGTCATAGTTAGTCCCCAGATGCCCATTGATGTATTCTGGGGAATGAGTTGCCGCCGGTGAGCACTACTGTGAGGCCTACCCCTCCCATAGGATAACATTGCAGATTCCTTATTTCATTTTATAAGCTGTCATTTCTAATTGGAGGTAGGTAACTATATCATGTTTGGTGTCTTTGGAATTGTAATGAAAAACCCTATTTAATGGTAAAGTCAGGCCTTTTATTACAATTTTGAAAATGCCACTTTTAGAAAGTTAAACAGGCAAAGCTGCCTACAAGGTATATATTCTCAAAACTGTGTTTTAAATAATTCCATGTATATTCAAACCTGTGACTACTTGTGTCCCCTCAAAATGCCTGGGGCCTGCCTTAAACCCTCGGAGGCCTGCCTGCTGTTTGAGCCCTATTCCACTTCTTGAACCCAGGACAACGAGAGTGACTCCAAGGGCTAGTTGGCTGGCCTCCTGGTTGGGGCCTGGGAAAGAAAAGGCTCCAACCATCTTGAATCCACACCTGGACCCAGCCTGAGTGAGTCCTAAACCCCCAAGTGGTGCCACTCCAGTCCTGGACTCTTGGTTGTTGTGCTAAAGGTGCCCCGTTGTTGTTGTTTTAAATGTGCGCAGAAATCCAAAACTGGGGAATAACTGCTCTGAGAACCAGGAGGAGATCAGGACCAACCTGCTTGTCTATTCGCCCAAGGTGCAGCGCCATTTGGCTGAGTTCGTCGCAGCTCCCGCTACGTTCCTCTCCGCAGCAGGAAATCCTGTCGGTGGTCCTTCGCCAAAGGGGTATCCGGCCTCGTGCAACTCTCGTTGGCACCAACCTCCAGCCTTGTCCTGCGGGAGATTTTCGACTTCCAAGAAAGAAACTAAGTCTGAATTAAGAAATATTCACTGCGACTTTGTACTGCGGCTCCCCGAAGACGACGCCTCCTCCTCCTCGGACACTGCCTGCAGCCTTGCCCCACTAAACTTCTACCTTCTTAGAGACTTTTTGCCGAAATTTCTTCTAAGTCCTAAGGTAAATGACTTTGACCTGGTCTCATGCAACTAGATGTCAGTGGTTGGCGCTTTGATCATTTTAGGCGCTATTTTTTACCTTAAACTTATTCAGAACTCCAGTTCTACTAATTAGATTTTTCTCATTTTGGTGACATATA
Organism: Calotriton arnoldi; assembly: GCA_963921515.1. Classification (NCBI taxonomy): domain Eukaryota; kingdom Metazoa; phylum Chordata; class Amphibia; order Caudata; family Salamandridae; genus Calotriton; species Calotriton arnoldi. Next base: position 220,312 of record CAWUFW010005554.1, on the reverse strand, counting down.
ATTTAATAAAATGTACTTTATTTTTCAAAATAGGTGTGGGATTTATTTCTTGTGCTGTGTTTTCCCTTTATTACTGTTTGTGTGCTGCATAAACACTTTAGCAAAAGACACACAATTGATGGACGGAATGCAGAGCAAATCCAAACATTCATCTCCAGTCAAGAGATCTGGGTTAAATCCATCATTCTTTTGCTTACTATGCCACCCCAGTTTAGACCTGGCCATATGCAAATCAGTCTTGACCCTGTGCCTCATGGGAACGGTCCAGCCCGAACTGCCAAGCCAGGTCCTCCCTGGACCGGAAACAAGCATCCTAGGACCGGTTTCGTGGTTTCACCCCTCATCAGCCAGGATAGCTTGAATAAAGTGGCACAGTGAGCCCGGGACCCACGTCTGGGCATACCCGGCGCACTTAAGGCGAGAAAGCAAAAAACACACAATTGATGGACGTAATGCAGAACAAATCCAAACATTCATCCCCAGTCAAGAGATCTGGGTTAAATCTATCATTCTTTTGCTCACTATGCCACCCCAGTTTAGACCTGGCCATATGCAAATCAGTCTTGACCCTGTGCCTCATGGGAACAGTCCAGCCCGAACTGCCAAGCCAGGTCCTCCGTGGACCGGAAACAAGCATCCTAGGACCGGTTTCGGGGTTTCACCCCTCATCAGCCAGGATAGCTTGAATCCAGTGGCACAGTGAGACCGGGACCCACGTCTGGGCATACCTAGCGCACTTAGGGCGAGAAAGCAAAAGACACACAATTGATGGACAGAATGCAGAACAAATCCAAACATTCATCCCCAGTCAAGAGATCTGGGTTAAATCCATCATTCTTTTGCTCACTATGCCCACGTCTGGCTGATGAAGGGTGACATACCCCGAAACCGGTCCCAGGATTCTTGTTTCCAGTCCAGGGAGGACCTGGCTTGGCAGTTCGGTCTGGACTGTTCCCATGAAGCACAGGGTCAAGACTGATTTGCATATGGCTGGGTCCAAACTGGGGTGGCGTAGTGGGCAAAAGAACGATGGATTTAACCCAAATCTCTTGACTGGGGAGAATGTTTGAATCATTCAGCATTCCGTCCATCATTTGTTGCAGTAACACTTTTCGCCCTAAGTGGGACGGGTATGCCCAGACGTGGGTCACTTGCTCACTGTGCCACTGGATTCAAGCTAGCCTGGCTGATGAAGAGTGACATACCCCGAAACCGGTCCCAGGATGCTTGTTTCCAGTCCAGGAAGGACCTGGCTTGGCAGTTCGGTCTGGACTGTTCCCATGAGGCGCAGGGTCATGACTGATTTGCATATGGCTGGGTCCAAACTGGGGTGGCGTAGTGGGCAAAAGAACAATGGATTTAACCCAGATATCTTGACTGGGGGAGAATGTTTGAATCAATCAGCATTCAGTCCATCATTTGTTGCAGTAACACTTTTCGCCCTAAGTGGGATGGGTATGCCCAGACGTGGGTCCCTTGGTCACTGTGCCACTGGATTCAAGCTAGCCTGGCTGATGAAGGGTGACATACCCCGAAACCGGTCCCAGGATGCTTGTTTCCGGTCCAGGGAGGACCTGGCTTGGCAGTTCGGTCTGGACTGTTCCCATGAGGCACAGGGTCAAGACTGATTTGCATATGGCTGGGTCCAAACTGGGGTGGCGTAGTGGGCAAAAGAACGATGGATTTAACCCAGATCTCTTGACTGGGGGAGAATGTTTGAATCATTCAGCATTCCGTCCATCATTTGTTGCAGTAACGCATAAACACTTTAGACATCGCCTCTAAGTTAAGCCTGACTGTTATTGTGCCAAGCTACCAGAAAGCTAAGCACAGGTTAATTTATTGAGTTTTGCGTTTCACCCTGGCAGGGATTGTTGCTGTTGCTTATACAGGGGTTACCCTCCACCCAACCAACAACCCAATTTCTCATAAAGATGAATCAAGCAAAAGGTTTGTAGAGACTGCATAGAATGTAATTTGTTTCTTGTTGAACTAAGTACAGACTACATTGAATGAATTAAGGGAAGTCCAGAAGGAGGTACCAGAGGATGAGAGATAGAAGTCAGAGAAAGCAGGATGGAAAAGAAATGATCAAGATGTTTCAGTATCTCTTGAATATAAATATGTACTTCCTGCTAGTATGCTGTGCTCAATATCCTGCTATTTGCATGGTCAGACTCCTGTAGGAATGAACTCAATGACCAGATTTTTTTTTAGAAAATTTGAATTAATAAAAAATTTAGAAATGTTGCAGAGGATATGTGTCAGAGGTGCATAATTTGTCAGAGAAATAATCAGGGGAAAAGGACTGTGGCGCTCATGGGTAATATAAGAAAATCAGAGGGCGTGTTTACAAGACTCCAAGCAGACGTCACTGAGATGACAGTTTACAATAGCCTTAATTATATTCTAGTGATTGTCTGCTTCTTCTCTAAATATGTTAAGACTTATCCTACCCGGAGATCAGACAACAATACAGGTGACAAGGTTTTGTTGAGGGAATTGATACTACGTTTTGACCTGCCGACCTCTATTGAAACAGATCGTGGGACTCATTTAAAAAATGAGATCCTAAAATTGATTTGCATAGCTCTCAAAATTGATCAAAGGTTGCATTGTAGTTATCATCCTCAATCATCTGGTATAGTGGAAAAGATTAATAGAACCATGGAAATCAAGCTGACTAAAGTGTGTGCATCCACTAGTTTGAAATGGCCAGATGCTCTAGCTCTTGTCCTAATGAGAATTAGATGTTCCCCAGACAAAAAGACTGGTCTCTCGCCTCATGAAGTGCTAATGGGCAGAAAAATGAGATTGGCTTACATACCATCACCATCACTTGTGTCAATAACTGATGACATCATATTAGATTACTGCAAAGGTCTGGCTGATGTGGCGAAATCTGTTTTTCATCAAGTGAATTTGGAAACAACACTGTCAAAAGCAAATCAGTGTCACGCCCTAAAACCGGGTGGTTGCAGTCCGGTGAAGAAACCCGTCCTTAAAAACTGCCTTGAAGAACATTGGATGGGTCCTTATCAGGATGTACTTGTGACTAACACTTCTGTGAAGTGTGCTGGAATTCCACAGTTGATCCACGTAGCTCACACAAGAAGAGTACAGGCGCTGGATGAAGAAGTGGTGACCACAACCACTGATTCAAACTCAAGTTCAAAGCTTGGATCGATAGGGAGGTGAATTAAGTTTTGAAACTGGTGAAGTTGCTGATGAAAGTGAAAGTGAAGATCCTGGTGAAGGTACCAGTGGACAGTTTCAATCTGATGATCACAGTAAAGAGCGGTTGCAAAGCCACAATGGCAGCAAGAAGAAACAGTCTCTGATCTATCCGGTAAAAAGCTTCAGTTGAGAATTTGAGTGGGAGAAAGCAGTTCACAATGAGTTGAGTTGCTGATTATGATCAAAGCTCAGTGAGTGAAGAAGAAACAGTAGTAGTTACAAATAAAAAGCAAGAATTTAAACACCTATGGCAGTGAAAAGAACCTACAAGAGAAAACACTGGGAAAATGAAAGAATCGATCAAAGAAGAACCAGAAGTAGTTGAAATCTATTCAGGAACAGTGAGAGTGAATTGCCTGTTGCTAAATGACTAGCAAGAAAACGAATTCCAAACAGAAAGTACGCTTCACCTGAATGGGCGTATTTTGTGTCTGTATCTGAAGGAGAAGAACCAGATACAGAGATATAGAGTCCAATAAACTGTTCCTTTTTAAAAAAGGATCTGGAAGAAGAAGAACCACCTTGAACTGTTGCAAATCTGAATGGTGCTGAAATTCAAATAGTTTTGAACATCGCAGAGGTATCCAGATAAAGAATTAAGCCAATGAACCGAAAAAGAGTTTCTTGAAGACTAATTTTTTAATCCTGAATTTGAATGGCATACAGCAAATGCTGTTAAATTGTTAGCATGGCCCTGTTGATATTAATATTGATAGCCTTAGTTGGTCTATTGCTGTACCTCCTTGCTCTGGTAGGTTAAATAAACTGCAGTACATGAATGAGTTGATAATACACTAAAAAATAGGGAAAGCTTGGATAGTGGATTTAGTGATAATACTTCTAACTTCTTGGCAGGGAGTGGCTGGATGTCATCCAGGACAGGTTCTAGTCTATACTGATCTTTTACTTCTAGAAACCCTAAGGTCAGTGGGCCAGGCCTAGACCTCCTCTGTATCTGGGCAAGTTTGTGCTCCCTATAACTCTCCATCAGGTCCTTCCTAGAAGTTATGGGGCAGGTTTCTTCTGCGTTGTTCCACAAGTTGCCCCTACCCATGGCCACACAAGTATTCCTAATGTAAGACAGCCATGGTAGTTGGCCCACACCCTGAAGACTCAGTACTTCACTCAGCTCATCCTTGTATGCAGCCAATTCCGGGGTGCTCCACAGACGTCACCTAGATACAGGGGGGGTTTACGTCTGGCCCACTGACCTTAGGGTTTCTAGAAGTAAAAGATCAGTATAGACTAGAACCTGTCCTGGATGACATCCAGCCGCTCCTTGCCAAGAAGTTATATTTGCAGTTCAGACATGTGGTGCTCCCGTTGCGTGCTTTCACAAACAAATGGGTGGGTTCATCTAATTTTGGTTGCCCAGCCGGCAACAATGCAGCGGAGACGGAATATCATGTGATATTTTTCTGTCAAGGATACAAGAGGGCAAGAGTCCGATGGTTTTTACAGCTATGTAGAAATATGGGGACCAGACACTGCACTGAGGTCTTTAGGATATTGAAATATGACACCCACATGCCTATTGTGTTCTCAATATCACGTTTTTAGGTCGAGCCTAGCGCAGCGCGCATGCGCTGCTCTATGGGGAGGCTTCTTGTAAGCACTCCCAACTTCCTAGAGACTTCTCTGTGTGATTTTGTTCACACCCACACATTTCATTGGCCATTGCGTGTGGCTTTCAAAAATGAAAGCATGCAAATGGCCAAAGGCGGGGGTATGTCCCGCCTTTTCTGTAAACGTTCACTCCCATGGCCTATGGGTCTCGGGAGCGAGCAGCGGCGCGCAGTGTGCCAGCTGCATTCCTGGATCAGGTTACTAATTAACCCAGCACGGTCGCTTTCACTTTCGCGACCGCGCTGCTTTTCAGTTCCATAAACAAATGTGGGGCTATCTTGGCGCCTTTATACTCTGGCGCTGCCTCTGTGCCTTATGTACTAACACAGGTACAGGAGAAATAATTTGTCAGCCTGTCCTTTCTGCTAATGCCGTGGATAAACAGCCACGGTCTCCTCCCTGGTGCGTGCTCACATTTAACCAACTTCTCCTAAGCGGTGAGTCATAGGAGACACATTTCCACTGGAGATATGAGGGAACGAGGGTCTTAGGAATGCGGGGGCTTTGGTACTCAGTTGTGTGCCTTAAATTCCAGCTTGCTTTTTTTGTATCCGAGCTCTTCGGAGACCGCTCAGGCGGGCCGTGGAAGTAGCACCCACCTCTCCGCATACAAGAATGGCTGTCTACCCTGCCTCCCGCAACTCTGCCTTGCTGCCAGTGCCCGCATCTACGATGCAAGACGGAAGGGAGGTAGGCGTCGTTGCTCCTCTGTTCCGAAGAAGTTCGATCCTGCCCTGCCGTAGCCCCATACAACAATTTCATGCACGTCTCAGCTCCGTTTTAAAGCCTAACCCACTGTCGCGTCCCCACTCTGATGTAAGACCGCATTTAACACGCTCGTTCCCACAAGCAAATCGGCATCTCCCATCAGTTCCTGATTTTGCACCACCGGTGTCCTACCGAGGGCGGCTGTTAACCAGTTGTCAGTGTGTTTATCAGCAGGAGGCAAAACGCAAGTTGATCGTCCTTAAGGAAATGACTCTCTGCCTTCCCTAACTTTAAAAATAGTTTTAAAGCAGTCTTCATGCTCTCCGAACGCAGTTGTCAGCAAGCATGCAGGCTGTGTTGTCTGTTGTGTAAGGGTTGGGCAGTTGAATCATTGGGCCTCGTTCATTTTTTTTCTTTTTAGGTCGAGCCTAGTACATTTGTGGTGCATGTTAGTTACCGGAAGGTGAAAGACACAGATGGGAGGAGGGAAGTTAGGCTGTATGTATTGCTGTATTATAGTCTAAATGCTTATAAAGGTCCCAAAAGCGAGACCTATTGGCTATGCCAATGCTTGTTTATTTTCTATGTGGTGTATACGTAGGGCTATCATGAAGATGAACCCATAGGTTTTGCCGGTCTACTGTTATATATTCTATAAACTGGGCCCTGATCTTCTTTTAACCTGAATGAAACTATTTTTATGACCTTTTAAACGATCATTTTTTAACTGAATGTGCTGTATATGTTGTTTTTACATTTTTTTATTGTATACATTGTTGAATGCTGCTAGGTGAGGGCCACTATGACAGCATCATGAACCCTGGTACTGGATTACTGTAATGGCCTTCGTGCTGCTCATGTATTGCACACGCACTTTACTGAACACGGTTTAAGAACAATGTAAAGGCCATCATGCTGCTCATGTATTGCATACGCATCTTATTGAATCCTATATTTATAGGTTAATTTCTGGTCCGCTGAGGCAGGCATGTGGGATAACCAAGTGATACTGGACTACTGTAATGGCCTTCTTGCTGCTTATGTATTGCATACGCACTATATTGAACCCGATCTTCCGAATAATGTAAAGGCCATTATGCTGCTCATGTATTATACACGCACTTTATTGAATTCTATATTCATAGCCGAGTGATACTGGATTACTGTAATGGTCTTCTTGCTGCTTATGTATTGCATACGCACTTTATTGAACCCGATCTTCCGAACAATGTAAAGGCCATTATGCTGCTCATGTATTGCATACGTACTTTATTGAATCCTTTCTGGTCCTTTGAGGCAGGTATGTGGGATAGCCGAGTGTTTTATGTAATATTGTTGTTAGTTTACACCAATTATGTGTAATTCGGTGCCTCACACAGAGCAATGAGCGTTTTTATCCAATCGAATGTAATGTACTGTATTTTTTCCTGTGCTTTTATGGCCATACAGGCCGAAATAAAGATCTTTGATGATGATGATAATACTTATACAAAAATGTTGGGTGGATATATTAACATTATGGAGGTTTAGAATTGCATTGTGTGTACTTTTCTCCCTTCTTCTGTAGGTGAAGTCGCCACTTACTTATACCTTCCTGTTTCTTATGGACTGACGTGTAATCCATTTGTTAGTATATTTAATAAGCTGGAGTTTCTATCGCCATATCTGTTGGATTTCAATGTTTTCTGGAGAATCTTCCTGTTTCCAAAGAGACTGGGAGTAGGGTAACCCATGGTAATTAGTTGAATACGGTTGCACATACTAACCATAACACTAAACAGACTAAATGGGAGCATGTATGTGGTTTTAGAAAAGAGGAGCGTGAATTAGCGAATATGATGAGTAGAATTAAACTTTTGAGAGAGTGGAAGGATGAGAAGAAAATCAGAGAGCAGATTAAGGGCCTAATTATGACTTTGGCAGTCTTGGAGCAGGCCGCCAAGCCGCCGCTCAACTCAAAGACCGCCAAAGCCGTACTGACACTGCCCGCCAGATTACTACTTTTTTAGTCTCTAGAGGGCAGTTCTTCGGCGTCCCACGGCTGTGTCTATGAAAAAGGCACCGCAATGGGAGTGTCAAAGGCAATTCCAGCAGTCCATGCCGTAAAGGAACTGGGGTGCATGTGCCCCCCTGCATGCAGCCCATGGCCCTGAGGCAACAGGGGACCCTATAGGGCACCCTTTGTCTACTCACTGCCATACAACTGTGGCGGAGAGGTATGCTTGGCGGTGCAGCAGCACCGTCAAGCATATTGCGGCCTCAAGACCACTGCAACACCGCCAGGGATCTCTGATCCCTGGCCGTTGTGCCGGTCCCATAGCGGCCCAACCACCCAACATGTAATAGGGCGGTCGGACCACTGGTGCGGCGGTGCCGCCACCGCCACCATGGCTTTCGTGCTCCATCAGACCACCGTAGTCATAAATAGGCCCTAAGTCTGAGGAAGAATTTAGGTTTTCAAATTTGCAACCAAGATTGAAGCTGGGAATGAATGAAAGGGTGACTTGTGCATGGTATCATGAACCTACAGGAGTTAGGTCAATTGAGTTTGTAGGTGAGAGTGAGTGTGTAAATAGATATGTTGTTAGTGGGGATTTTTGGGTCAGTGAAGAACCAATTTTGAGAGAAATTTATTGTGTGTGGTAAAACAGTTTATTTCAACCGGCCTCAAAATTGGGTGGGTTCTTGCCACTTGGCTTTAGTATTTCCTATAGTCCATCATTTGAATGGAGTGAATGGTGTTGTTGGTTTGAAGAGAGAGAAGCATGGTTTTGGAAAGGTAGATATATTAGGAGCTATGATTCCTTCTATAGGTATGTCTATCAATAGTGAAAATGTTAAGATTGTCTACGTTTGTTGATAGGCTGGCTTCATAAAGTACAACAGGAGCGCTAACACAGATTAACACTGAGCTAATTGTAATGCGTGCAATGATTATGTAAAAACGTTTAGCACTAGATATCCTTCTTATGAAGGAAAGTGGTGTTTGCAAGGTTTTGAAGGTGAGAGAGTGCTGAACCTTCATTCCTGATAACAGTAGGGTTATTAATTTTTGTGTCAGCAAGATCACTAACATCTCTTGAGAAGTTCAAGCTTTAGAAGAGTATGGCTTGTGGGAAGCAGTAAGTTCCTGTGTTAGTGAGGTAGGAAGGGGGTTTAGCAAGGTTAGTGAATGGATTGATAGTTTGAGTGGTGGTATGTTTAGGACCATATTAACCTCTGTAATTATTGTGTTGATTTGTGCAATGGTCCTGTTTCTCTTGTAAAGATTGGATGAGTTGATGTTCCTAAATTGTTGGTGTAAAGAGAAAAGAAGATCTTCAAAGAGGAAAAGAGATGATGATGAAATTGAGGATGTCAGAGTTTGAGTTTATAATCAACTGAAGCTGTTGAAGGAATCGAATCGCAAGAAGCAGAAAGTGATCCCACCCTTCCCCCTAGAGGGAGAAGGTTGCTGGAGTTTTTGCGTATTTCATATTGTGTGCATTATTAACAACATGCAGAATGTGGTTTGGCTTTCGTATTTATGCTGCTAATGCATTTGAAACAAATTTGATATGACTCATGGAAGTGTGTTTTTCAGGCCTATGTTAACTAAGCCTCAATTTAGGTCTAGACGCATCTTGTTCCAAATGGATGTCTCCTCTTGCATGAATACTGTTGAATACTTCTGCAGCATGCAGTCAAGCGGAGTTATGTTTGTGTATTTGCATTGATGTTGTTCTTGCAGTTCTCAATTAAAAACATTCCACCAAGGCCACAATAATATTTCTTTTCCCAAGGACCTTCCACTAGCTCACTGTTACCCTATTCATTCATAAAAGTTTGCTGTTGTTTATGTAACTAGTTTGTCCTGCCATCTCTGGATGACATTGGCATAGAGTGGGTAGCATCAATCTTTATGTAGCGGTATAGTGCTTAGATGCTAAGGCAATATGATGTTTGATAAAGCTGTTCTTTGCTTTGCTGAGAATGTAATTCTTTTGCTCACACCATTATGATTCTGCAGAATTAATTATTTCTAATGAAAGAAAATTGTATATAAATCCCCGATTTTGGGTATGCGCCTGATGACTTTCCGATGACACTAGGGATGCTGTCTGTTTCTTTATTGATTTCACTGCTCGCTTGGGTCATAGACTTTTTTTGATTTGCACATTATTCTCTAATGGCATAGAATTCATGTATTTGCATTTATTATCTCTGTATTGCATCATTTGAATATTTGTAATAAATATTTTAAATGTTCTTTCAGGTCGAGAACTCAATCATTCAGTGGGCTCTTACTTAAATGACTGTATTTTGATAGGTTGTGAGGTCCCTTATCTCGGGGACACATTGCCTCAAGAAACTGAGGCTTTACACTGTTTCTGATTCATCAACCGATGGGCGAGTTATTAAGGTAATATCTTGGAGTGCATAAATATAGGACCCCATGCTCACAAACTGCTGTGTACTTTTAGTAAGCCTGACAGAAGCTATCATATATGGGAAAGTAAGAAACAACATATTTAATTTTTTTAAAGTGCGTTACGCCTTTAAGTTACACTGAATCACACAAAATGTGGACTGTGGCAGCACATGAATTGCTGCTACCATGTAGGCTACTGATGAGCCCAAACAGTTGATGTGACACAGATGGTGTGAGTGCACACCCACACAAACACACAACCTTTCTCTCTCTCTCACTCAATTTCCCTGTCTTTGAACAACAACACTAACAACATTAAATTACATTAAGCCCAGCACTACTGTCAGATAAGACGAGCACTTCAGAAAGTCTAATTAGGCTGGGACACAGTCATATGACATGGCTCAGCATAACATATGACTGACTCTACTCAGATCCTATTTACCTTTTGGAGCTATAGCCTTTTGGAAGTACTCCCAATTTTTCTATAAACCAGTGGAAGAAATTAGTTAAAAATTGACATACGACTTACACACCAATGTTAGAACTGCACCTTTAGAATGCGTTTAAAAGCTGCTGCAGATATGTTTTCACTTAGAAATGGCACTGAGAAAATTGTGCTCTCAACCAACATCCACAAGAGTTATTAATAATTAAATAATACAGGGAAAATGTACTTAAATGTTTAGAATATAGAACATCTGTGTAAAAAATGTTTTTGCACCAAGCTATTATTCTTAAGAACATGCACCTTCAGTTTAGGCCTCAAGATCCTATCATTTTGACATTTGCTCATAGCTTAATAAATGTTTATTTAGAACATTTGTCTAGCACCAGCATCTTGCTTAAAAATTTGCTGACTCCTATCATGTGATTCACTCAGCTTCCTCACACCATATTAGATCATTTACCTGAATACAATGAGACTTGCTGTATTTGCCATATTAAATAATGGTTTAGACATTTATGTATGTTCTATTAGAATATATTAACAGTTTGCCTCCGTTTTTCTAAATAGGCCTTTGTCCTCATACTGAAACACATAGAGCATCCTTTAGCTTAGGTAAGAAGGTTCTCATGAGAACTTTCCTCCATGTAACGTCCAGTCCAGTGTTATACTAATGTACCAGCATGAACGCTTACTGTGGGAATTGAGTGACGGGACATCGGAAGCTTGACGACATCATTGGATGAGATAATAACATTGGAATAGAAGGATCAATGCCTAATAATGTGTGCCACAATATTTTTTAGTTTATATTAATGAATGTTCCTAGCTAGCTAGTTTAGATGAAGCGTTGAAGAAGCCTGAATGCGGTGCTGATAGACCCATCATCCTTGCCTTGCGACTCTTCTCCTGGAGAGTTGTGTTTGCTCTGTTACCGACAGCTTCTGCTAAAGGTGACTTACCTTCCATACTTAAAATCTTTTAATTTGGGTCAATGTTACTGCAGAGATCATCTTATTATTGACTGTTGCTACTGCAGCTGTGGGGAACTCGGCTGAGTTTCGAAAATGACCCTTTATGGGAAGTTCTATTTTATTCTTACTTTGCTCTTTTAAAAAGGAACTCTTCATGGGTTCTATTTAGACTAGAATAGGTCCTTTAGTTAGTTTAGTGTCATTTTCCTTTATGAAACACGTGTATTGATTTATGCTGTCTCTAATCAATTTCTTTATTGATTTCTGTGAATTGACTAATTTGAATAAAACTACAAAAATAATACTAATCTTTTAAGATAAATAAAGGTGTTGAAACCTTTCGAAACCTCTCATCATTGACTGACCGTCTAAAATTCTAATTGTCGATGATATATGCCCAATTTATATTTTGTTCTACCTCCATTCACATCACGGTGACAAAGGTTCATTGACCTTGTTTAAAGCCATCAGGATTTCCCAAGGACGAAGTCTGTAAGTTGGGTGTTAAAGTTTCGAAACAATACCTGGTTAATCCTCGGGCTTTCCCATTTCAGTCTGCATCTAGCCTTGGCACCAGTACCCATGCACTTGACTAAACATGGCCCTCAACAGCTGAGGTATAAACAAAAGACATTTTTAGGGTGCCCACTGCTTTTCCGACTCCCAGGCCACCCTCACTGCACCACTGTACCTGATATTCCAATCTTTGAAGTGGCCACATGGTGGCATACTGGCATATTCATAAAGAATTAATAGAGAAACACAAAATCAGTTCAGATAACACGGTCTATTCAATCATTTTTTTTTTTTTTTTTTTATTTATTTGAGTTTTATATAGCGCTGGCTAGACCCGGAGGTATCAGAGCGCTTTACATGAGGATCGTTACGTTACAAGTTACATCCGTTACAAGAGCATAGTAAAAATATAGGAAAAAGAACAATGTTATAGTAGTTTGTAGGAGGGAGGGGGCGGAAGGAGACAAAGTGGGGAGACGAGGAGAACTATGCCTAATGTCCGGCTGGGTAGGTGACGGCCGAGGGGGAAGACCAGGGCCAATCTCCTCTATAGCTGTCTAGCAGCTCCACCGGGCATCAGCCATGTTGTTCACGTATCCGCAGTCAGGAATAACAAGAATAACAGATTTGCATGGTTACGTTAGTTACTGTTGCATAATCAAACATAGGAGGTCAAGACCTCAGTAGAGGGAGGAGGGAAAAAAGGGAGGGGAGAAAAGACAGGGGGCAGGGGAGCAGATCAGTTCAGGTATACCGGCAATGGAGGGAACGTGTCTCAAGGGGGCCCAAAAGTTAGAGCAAGCTGGACCAAAACCCAAGTGGGGCCACATAGAAACTCGGTCCATTGCCAATAGTAAACACCATGTAGGGTCATCTCGGCATCAAATTTGAAATTGTTTGAGAGTGGGTCCCAGGGGGGAGATCCTTAAGATGTAGAGGCCAGGCGACATACTTTAGGGCGAAGGGGGTAGAGGACTGCGTCTTATGAGTCTTGCGGCAGCTTCAGTTCAGATTATGGGTGATCCCATCACTCATCACATACTCTGAGATCCAAAACACAGGCGCCATCCTAAGGTCAGGATCAGCACCCAAGAGAAACGCGGTTTCAGGAGAGAACGGCTCAGCAGTAGTACAATCCCTAACAAACAGGCACCACTGCTGAAACGCTTGCCCAGGACCATAGGATTCCGATGCGCAGACCAACAGGGGAAGGAGAAAGCGATCCCCGTACATTTCAAATGGACGCCATCTTAGGGTCAGGCCTTACAAGCAAAGCTCGCCGGAATGAAGAAGATACTGTATAACATATATATAGTTCATACCCTACAAAAACAGGCACCATAGCTGAGACAGTTGCCCAGGACCATAGGATTCCAGCACGTAGACCAGTAAGGGAAGGAGAAGCGCTCTCCGCACTTCACAAAAGGACGCCATCTTAGGGTCAGGTCATACAAGCAGTGCTCACCGGAGCGAAGATCATACTATATAACAGCGGCGGAAAATTGTACCTTAGGGAAGAGAAGTGAGGACGCCATGAACATCCGGCAACGGGTACACGGAATGGAAATTAGGCCCCTATCTGTTTCGACGGCGATGCAGCCTGCACTGTTGTTGTTCGTCAGACATTTAAGTCCATCGCGTTTTTGATCAGTCGCCATTTTAGGGTCAGGCTGAGTTGAAAACTTCAGCGAGCCTCTGAAACATACAGGGCTCAGAGAAAGCAAAATAGCAGAGTGGCTTGTACGGTGCATGCCCCGTTGAGTCCCGCGTTGAACTCCGGTCGAGATCCGCGCTCCAGGAGGGAAACCGGAGCCTCGGTCCGCAGCAAGCTCCGCCGAAGAGCACTCCGCCATCCTGTGCTCAGTGAGAGCTCCTCCGATTCAGGCAATTCAAAGATGTTCCACTCGACCACAGATCCGCACAACTGATGCCAAACGGCTCCGGAGAATGCCCCACAGCATGTGGTCACCGAAACCAACTCCATGTCTTGTCCGATCAAACGGTGTGCAGCGAAGGCTGCACTGCTGTCTTCGTGTCGGGCGGAGAGGCGCGACTAGGCAGCAGTCAGCTCCGCCGTCAAGAAAACACACTCCATCAGTCATCGGCACGGCCAGAAGGTGAAACGGAAGGACCGCGGGGCAAGGAAAGCCCATGTAAGCAAGAGAGGTCCGGGGAGGGCGCAGATTCCCGGGGATACAAGCCAAAAGGCAATCCCTAGCCGGGAGCTCCCGGCCGGAGCTCCTCACCCGGTGGCCATATTGACTTCTGCCATACACAATTGAGTGGGGCTTTCTCTAGGCACAAATAGGTATCCATTCGCTCCTATGTGAAACGTCTTGCCTGCTGGGTGGGTGTGGCTAGAACGCAATGAAAGGCACCACAAACATACAAACTGGGGTATAGAAAACTATTACTTTGGTGAATTAATTACGTAATAAGGCCAGCAGCAACCTTCTTTTTAGGTTTCGCCTGCACAGCGCTTGCGCTGTGCTTGAGAAATCTATTGTTTTTAATATAAACTTACAAGGGACTTACATCCTGCCTCCTCTCTTTCCTGGCTTCTCATTGGTTCCTGTGCGTGCCACTTACCTTTTCTCCATTTCTATTGGCTGCAGCAAATTTTCCTGCATTTACCAATTGTTGTTCCTCGTCTGCTTCGCTTATCAGTTTCCCGCCTGCTGAAATACTGTTAACATCCGCTTTGGTGGAACAATATTTTCATAAAGTTTTGCCTTTTACTCTTGCAGCATATTTATATAACAATTTATCACCCGGCGAGATTAAGTGATTTGCATAGAATCACAGGATGTTGCGCGGTGTAGCCAATACTGGAACCGGGACCCCAAGCTCTTGAGTCAACAGCTGTGTCCACTGCACCACATCCTCTCAACCCCTGTGTTATCTGTCAGGGAGCTCTTTTCTTTTCCTGGATGATGATTGATGAAAACAGCTCTTTATTCATTACACAGGCGAAACCGATGCATTACCAATGCTTGTTTAAAAGCACTGATGAGGCCCTTTACATTCGCGTACACTTAGTGATGAGAGCCCGCTGGAGCCTCGGGGAGTGGGTTTTGGGGGGCAGGACCTAGAATGTGCTCTTGGAAAGGTAAATAAATGGGGCCAATGTTCATCCTTGCAATGCCGGGGGAGAGGGGGGTGGAGGTAAAGCATGGACAACTCATGAGACAAATGGACTACATAGCGCTTCACACTCCTCCTAATATATACGCATACCTTTGGCTTCAGGCGCTCTGCATACAATCACATGGGTTCTTTTGTTATTCCAGCCAAATTTGAAACTGCTAAGGTTGGGCGTAAAGTAGAACTCAGCCACACTTTGTAACGCAGACATTTTAGACAGGAATGTAAAACACACGGGGATTAAACATCGCATAAAACAAGCAGTGACAAGAAGCGTAGGTGGATTTTATATAATGCTGTCCTGACTTTGCCCTGAGGAAGAGTCAGTGGCTGTGTGTGGGCTGATGAAGGCGCGACATTTCTAAGCAATGAATGTAATGAGTGTTTCTTACTACTGCCAACATCGGGACGTGTGGATCCGGGCCGGGAAGGCAGAGCCGGACCCAATGGGGGCCCGGGTTGAACGCCGGCCGGCGGCCCCCCCGCCTTGCATGCAAATTCCCGGCTAAGTCGGGGAGGGGGCCAGGATTGGCCCACGAAAGTAAAGAAGGCCCCCCCCCAATCAGGGGGCGAGCAAGTAAGTCCAAGGGGGGGATTAAGAAGGGGGCCAACGGCCCAAAGAACCACAATTCACCCTCCCTTGGCAAGGACAGAGGAAGAGAAACCCACCCACCCACACCTAAGAATACGGGCGTCGCAGCCGTAGCGGGGAAAGGGTAGCGGATCAAACACAAGGAAGCTAATAGGAATCAAAATCACTAGAGGATAGACGGAAGGCTCTCCCAGTGGCCTTGGGATGCCTCACGGCAGGGGCACTGAGGGAGCCATGGGGCGGCGTGCCGCCAGAGAAAGAATAGAGGCGACACTCCCGCAGGACCCTTGGGATGCCTTACGGCAGGGGTACAGAGGGAGAAGATGGTAGGGACTCAGCCTCAGGAAAGATAGAGCAGACGCTCAAGTAAGGTCCTTGGGATGCCAAACGGCAGGGACCCCTGGGAGAAGGGAGGGCCCACAAAAAGGTCCAGGGCGAGCGGGACGGCACTTGCAGCCCGGGCAGGTCCCAACGGACACCCTCCAAATCGGTAGCAAGTTGAAGCCTAGGCCCGTGAATTGAAACCCAGAGAAAGGTGCCCCTCCCTCCTCTCGCAGAAAGTTGAGGAGGCTGGGGGTCCTGGTCACAAATAAAGTGCAAAGAGCAATAGAGGAAAGCTAAACATGGACATGGAAGGCTTATTACCATGGACTTTGAAATATGAAAAATTGTATGTAAAAAAATTTCTGTGTTGAAAATAAACTGCGACCTTTTCAGGCACCAAAGAAATGGTCAGTGGTGATTTAAAAGGAAAGCGCGCAGTTGGTGGTAACAAGCGGGGGGGAGCGGGAGGGGGTGACTCGCCGCCTGGAAGGGGTTCACTATAATACAAGGGAGATGGCAGTAGGTCTGTAATACTGAACAATTGTCTGCGGAACTCACTCACATAAGTATCTCAGTTGGAGCTTAAAAATAAATCAAATGTATGTATTTACAATTTCTTATCCATACCATACAATTTTTAAAAAAAAGAATCAATCAAAGCCACGTTTCTCTTTGATTCAGATTTAGTAATTGCTCTAAACCACACGAGGTGTAATAAGTAGAGTAAAAAAATACTGCAGACGACGCTGTGCTCATAAGAGTGAACTGATACACGGGAGTGAAGATCGAAGATAGGCACTCAAACGCATCTCAGGCAGTTCACGTATTTGAACAGATGTTTGCAGGAGACTTATCGGGTTACCAGCACTCCCTCCACGCAAACTGAATCTAGAAACAACCAAGGGGCTGGATGTCGACGCGTTTGATGCAATATTACCTACCATCATTCGTCTAACGCGCCACATCAGTCGTAGGTGTCGGTGCACCAAATGATGTCGCCGTCTGAGGCGCCTAATCCTTCCGGTCTGAGTGCACCGAAGCTTCTGTCTCGTAGAATCGAATCCGCACATTTGGGACAAAGCACCGTAGGCCGCTCCTCGCCGATATATCAAAGAGCCGTGCAGTGAGGAACCACCGCTGCGTCCTGCATCGATGTGAGAGGAAGGTTTCGCTCTCACGTCAGTGGTAAATAATTTGATTTCTTTTGAACTTCAACGGAGGTACTTACATAAATGAGTCCCCTGGGACAATTGTTCTGCTATGCTGCCAGAACCAGCACACAGTTTCAAAGCCAGGATAAACAGCGGAAAGACAAGCGCTGTTTAACCATGAAAACGGACTTTTCAAGTCTTCTGAACTCTTTACCTGAAATGAAGTACTTAGCGTAAGGAAGCCAGCATGTTTATTTTTTGCATGGGTTTAGTCTATTACAAAAACGCATGAATTGCTTTGCAGGAACAATGCCTTTTTTTGAAAGGGACTTACATTCAACTGCATATGTTTTAGCAACAAAAGAATATCTATATATTGTTGAATTTAGTTTTGCATCACATATTCCAAATGTATTTTTCATATTTGAAACCATGCTCATTCATAAGAAGGAGAAAGAGACCAAGGATTTTAGCTTTTTGGGGGAAGTGTATTGGTGTGACCATGTATTATAAAGAATAAAATACTCTCTGCTATATGTTAAAAGGATATTGCGAGGAGCTGAGCACAGGGGAGTAGCGACGGGAGGAAACACTGTTTGTGAGCCCTAAAGATGACCCTTCCAGACACTTGCTAAAGTATTATTAAGTCCCTACCAGCAGGTTAAAGACCCCTATGTGGCTCTGTTGCTATACTTTTATTCCCTTGCTTATCATCCAGATCAAGTACTGACAAAGAAGGAGTGGGCTCACATGGACACCGTCATTCTGCTTGCGCATGTGGCTTGGTGACACCACTTGCTGATCGTTGGCCTCGAAGCTCTGTGAGTCGGCGAGGTAGCGGAAGTAGTGTCCGTACTGGCAGTGTAGGAAACCACATTGGAGGTTGGTGTGGCGTTAAAACAGGTAGAGACGAGGAAGAAGCCGGCATAGTTTGGCGACAACCCATCTTATACACCAGTCAGAAGGCAATCTAGAGAAAATGTTTTTGGAAGTCATCAAGTCTCAAAAAGAGTTTGAGGCTCGACTAAACCTATTTTATGAATAAGGCTCCCTGTTTTCCGTTTTTACAGATTTTTACAGATACCTAGTGTTTTCTGTCTGCCTTTATTTTTAAAAGTGGATAAATACAGAAAATTGTGCTTCTTTTAAGTGACTCTCGTGCTGTCTTTCATGAATTGTAACAGGTGAACGGATGGACAGCATGAAATATTAAAAAACAGGATGAAATTTCTTTAAATAAGGCCATATGTCAACATACATATGTCGCATAATGCTAATATTTAGTGGATATATTGTTTCGTAATATTTGGCAGCTTAAATAGCTAAATCACGACAGACATCACAGTATGAGTGCATGTCTATCAGTGAAATAAATATGGAAATGTACAGTTTCACAACTTCATTTAAACACAAAACACAAAATAAATATGGATAAATACAGATAAAATGGCCTAAAAATTAATATGGATAGATACAGATGGAAATGTTAAAAAAATAAATACCAGAAAACCGGGAGCCCTATTTATGAAGCACGGTCACAGAACATTACCAAGTATTTACTAAGCAGCAGACAGGCATGGAAGTGTATGTGCCGCAGGCACAATGATGCAGGTTCAAAGTTAATAAACAATTTAAGAGACAGAATACTGTAGAGGTTGGTTAACGTGAAAGGAACACCAGCAATTGTTTCTTCTCCTAAATGCAGAGAAAAAGCTGTAGATGTAGCTGAAAGAAGTGAAAGCAGAGGGGGTGAAAGACGGGAAAAAGAGGTAGGAAGTCCAAAGCCAGTCATAAAGGAGCAGATGGGCAAGAATATCATAAAAATACAATGATTCGAAATTACTGGGAAACAAAGTTAATAGGGTAACTAACAAAACTTCACTTTAAAATAGACCATCCCTCAGATCTTACCAGAAGATAGCAGCAGGTGAAAAGGGTACTTCAACTAACAACAACACCACAATGGCAGAAAAGGATTATATGTACATTAACTTTTTCATCCAATTAGTCCTTGTAAGCCCCATAGATTTTCTACTGTTTGTGAATTAAAAGAGGGAAAAGCAAGGGTAAATAAAACTAGAGCAAAAGGCACGTGCTTTTAGTACAATGAAGGGTTGATGGCCAAGATGAAGGAGAGCCAACGGATAGATGGTAAATTGATGGAGACAGTAGTCCATCAGCACAAGGTACACAGTCATTAGTGGAGCAGACAGAGGAACCTTTGATGACCCCCATAGAATAGTTGATTAAATCTCTGTGTAAGGACATCATGACTAAATTCGAACTCTCCTAATAAAATCAAAAGGTGATCCAAACCACTTGTGATAGGTTTGAGAAACAATTATATGAGTTATCACGGAGGGTCAACGTGCTAGAAGATTCTGCACACGCAGCATAGGACGCTATAATAAACAAGCATTGGCATAGCCAATAGGTCTCGCCTTTGGGACCTTATAAGTGTTTAGCTATGCAACAGTTGATGTTGTTGCACCAAGGATATTGTGCTGCATAACTAAATACTTATAAGGTCCCAAAGGCGAGACCTATTGGCTATGCCAATGCTTGTTCTGTGTGAGAATGGTTCACGTGGCAAGCTCCCAAGTGAAAAAGTGGTCCTCGCACTCAAAAACTGGTCTGAGTTGTTCAGGTCACTATTTTACAATTAAGTGTAATATACAAATACCCAGGGATTATATCTTCAAACAGGATTAGAGCATTCAATAGCTGGAAAAGAGGAAAGCATTACCTCTCTTCCACGTGCTAAATTTAATAATAGCCATTGTGCTGGCACGAAAAATGAAAAATCATTTTCCTGGGTTAGCAGAGAAAGAGCCAATATGTGTCAGTAAATGCCATTAAGATTATTATATATGACTCCGGGTCAGATTCATTCAGAGATTGCACAGATATTACTATACAAGTCTTCAGCAGCCTGTACGTGGGTTTCTGCAAATTGGCCTAGGATGGCAGTGCGGCGGCTTGTGGGTAATGGATTAACTGTGTCAGTGTGAAATTCATTCATTTCTCCTTATCATTCACAGAGCAGGTGTCTTGTCACTCGCAGAGCGGCATGTAGCCGCGTTCCATGAAGATGCCTCGTGCCTACTCAAAGAAATGGACCCAGTCGCGCGGCTGCAATGCCAGATTTCATTATATATATATTTTTAATAATAACAGTCTCGTCTCGAAGTCTGACCTTTCGTATCGGACACCTAGGCAACCTCAATTAGCCTCTGTCAATGACGCTTGCATATGTATTTAAATAGATAAAATATCTCAGAATAGGAAAGGGGCTTTTTAGTTGCTCTGGATAAAAACAGTCCATTAACCGCTAGGCGGGATAGGGGAAAGTGAGGATTTAGCTGGCATGCGGGAAGGAAGATATTGGCGGGAAGCACGCAGAATTCGTATCAAGGAGCAGCTAACATCTCATTAGCTGGGGCAGTGTCAGAAATAGGAGCAATGCGCATGGATTTTTATAAGCTAAGATGCTATCAGCAGCCAAGCTAGCCAATTGAAACATTTAAACGCTAATGGGAACTTAAAGTAAAATAATCACGCCTTTCTTTTACTAATAAGCAGCACAAGTGACGTGCCTAGACTGCAGTACTTCTAGAAAGGCAAAGTAAAAACAAACAAGCAATGGCCGCGCGTCCGTGAAACTGACACGGCCGCGAAAGTGAAAGTAATCGTGAGGGAAGCCAGATGGCGAGGGAAGCCATATGGCGCCTGATCGCGCGTGCACGCTCGCGTGAACGCAAGCTGGTCGCCAGCAAACTGCTGTTTGCACTTCCAAAACCCGCTTACTAAAACTCTCGCCAGAGCAGCGCAAGCGCTGGCTCAGGCGAGACCTAAAAATGAGCTGTAGGTTTACTGATTACAAACTGGTGAAGGCAAACGAAAGGCAGAATAGAAACAATTGAGAATCAGCCGAGAAAGAATAATCTTTGTATTTTGAATGTTCCAGAAGCTGCAGAAGGTGGCGTTATTACGAAAAAATGGTTAGTAGGATTTTAGTAGAAGAAGTATTAGGACATGTTAAATCTTTCGAAATATGTGAATTCCAAAGAGCACAAAAATATACATTCAGGCTGCGCTCAAAGAGGATGTGGCGTAATGACCAGAGTTGCCAACTTTGGAACTGGGGAACCAAGTTTGCATCTCGGCTCAACTTCCTGTGATTCTAGGAAGTATCTTAATTTACTTGTGCGTTAAAAACAAAAATGAATATGACCTTGTGTAATGTAACTGGCGCGCATGTAAAATGCTCCAGTACATTTGGGGCACGTTTGCATTACATAAAACTGCAAAAAAAAAAACAATACAAAAAAAACCCAATATATTAATACATTTTCAAACTGTTGCAGCCAAAGAGCTGATTAAATGCTGCTTTAAAACTTAAGGCTCTTTAGGCACAAGACATTGCGTTTCTTAGTAAGTTCTGATATCTGTCAAGACGAAGACAGTGGGAACTTGGGAAAAGAATAGAAGAACTAAACACCCTGGGCGTCACAGTGCAGATGAATCTCCCACCAATGCTTAGAATAATGTGTTGCAACAAAGTGCATAACCTATGGTAGGTTGAATAGGTCAATTAATTGATTAGTTAAATCTGGAATTAAGGAATAAAACTGGAGCATACGTTTTGAGAGGGGGACACATAGGTCTCAATTTGGCACACTTTAGTGTCACAAGAAATGGGAGGTTTGTTCAGGGGATGGTCTTGTGGGGTTGCGAGTTAATGTCACTTTGGATGTGGGTGCAAATGAGGGGATAATTGATAACAATTATTTTTCTTGAGATATATAGATGTAAAGGAGCTTTAGGCATTAATATATTAATACAGGTTTTAAAATTGAAACTGAGGGACCGATTACGATGCCATGCGGAAAGCCTCCAAATGACAGTCCGATTCCCCTAGACTGTGTCAGAACCCATTCGCCAAACTTTGTCGGATTCAGTTCCGACCAACCGATTACGATGCTCGCAGTCGGAAGGGAAACCGTTCAGTCATTCCAAATCGGTTCCGACCGACTCTCGGGGAATCCGTATCCGTCGCAGTCGATTCGTACAGCTCTATGGACAGCGTTTCCGACCGACCAATCACGATGTCGGATTCTGACTGCCTTTCCAACTCGGTCCGTCCGACATGAAAAGGCTGTCGTAAACTGACTTTGGGGGCCCCTAGCAGGCCCCCATCATCCTGATGCCTCCAGTTTGGGGTCGAGGGGGTACCCAAGGGACCCCTCTGTAAAGCCATGCAGTGTGTGGCAAGCACAATGGGGTGCCCGCGACAGGGAGCAAGGTTTTCTGCAGACACCAGTTTTCACCATAGGAGCCTGGGTTGTCGGTCGGAACATGGGCTCTCATAGAAGTCAATGGGAGTCCTTCCGAATGGTGTTCGGAAGCATAATAATCGGTTGTGCGGAACCACCGATTGTGAGTCGGTCGGAACCAAATCTGACAAGGAGTTGGGTGGAAAGTTTCCGCACGACATCGTATTCGGCCCCTGAGTGAAGGAATTAAGATATTATCATGGAATTTAAATGTGTTCTGGGGAAAATTGAAAAGGGATACAATATTTGAATATCTGAAAAATTTGAAATTATACTTTTTCAAGAGATATACCTTCTGGGAAAGGAAATACAAAAATACTTTGTTGGCAAACGGTTGAAAGAAATCATATGCACCACTCAAAATTATGCAGTTCAAAATTCATAACCATCATAATTATAAAAACTGTCTTAATGGAACTGATATGCTCTAAAGTAGATCAGTATGAGAGGTGTGTTATAGTCGCATTTAAGCTCAGACGGGTAAAATATACCATAGCAGCATGGCTCTAATATAGATAAGAATAGAGTTGTATGGTCAAGTAGCGAAACTTGAACAAAGTCTGCACAACAATCAATATATTACATTCTCTTAATAACCTCCTCCAAGTAATAGTTCTTCTACAAATCTTTTGTCACATTTATTTTGTCCATACTTGAAATTGAAACTATTTCATATGTTTACAATCACATTAAAGAGTTCAACTGACTCTAAACAAACTATAGAGTATACAAAAATACAAAGCAGTACATTAGGAAGGTGTTTGTCTTCATGCCCAATGCATTTCGGGACATAATCCCTTCTTCAGGGGCCAATCTGTGAATAACAAATAAACATTGTAAAGGGGTTGATGTCAAACTTCATTATATATACAATATTTCACACTGATGTGAGAAAAACAGTTTACCAAATCCCAGTATGTGAAAATAGTCTCCACTCACAAATTTCCACGCTCACTCCTCAAACAAACAAAAAGAGACAAGAAGCCTGAAACTCTAACTCCGAGTGTGCCCAATAACTTTGCAGAAGCCCATCAATTTAAAGTGGTCTAGTGCATGACCTACACCACTAACCAAACAAGAGAAAGGAGAAGACAGACTAAATGATAGAAAGACACATGAAAAAAACTTGCAACCTCCAGTAAATTCCAGTTCACCGTCTACTTACCCGATTCCCAATGCAGGTCCCAAACTGCAGTTCACAGTACTATCCCAATCCGTCAAACTGTAAAACACGCAAAGATACACCTACAGATCAAGGATAGCTTTCATGTGTATCCCAATATGCACTTGTTACACAAAAACCACTAAGGTCTTACTTGAAAAGTTCTGCCGTGCTAACCAGCTAAGCTTCCTGGTTCTTCTGTCCTTGTTACTTCGCCACATGTAATCTACAAAAACTCCAGAATTTAATAGTATCTATGAACCTTTCATGCTCTGTATACCTATCACACCCCCGATCAGCATCTGAAAAATACCTCGTAACTTGTTTTGCTATGTCCAGACGTGATCGATGAAAAGAAGATCGTTGCAATGCCATGTTTCCTGAGTAAGTTTGTTTGAAATACACGATCCTTTTACATCAACATAAATAATGGACTGCTCCAAGCCGCACTACATCTACTGAAGAACGTGCGCCTTGTTTAAATAGTGTGTAAAAATCTCAGAAAATACAGAATCTAAATTTACGTGTATCACTCGTATCTGGCTAATCATGGGTGCAAGTATACCTACTCAAAATCCTGTTTCCATATTACAGTATCCACGAATCACAGTAGGCAAAATAACGAGAAAACAATGAAACAATGTGCTCTTTTTTGAAGTAACGCTACATGCCCATGACATTGTGATGTCATTAGAACCTGAAAACATGATGTATATCACTGCTAGTCTTCACACTCGAACTCTCTTTCTCTCGCCATACTCTTGGATGTTCTCATGATATCATAACAATGCAATATAAATGGCAGAATCATCTGAATCTGAAACTATCCCTCAATGTATAAATAATATGTCAAAAAATGTGTGTAAAGTCTTGTGAGGAAGTGCGAAAAAATAATGTTACAAAAGTTTGCATTATGACCATCTAAGGTAAGACTATTGCGCTGGCCTAATGATTTATAAAAAAACAACTCATGTCCAACTTGTCATTGAGACCTTTAGGATGTAATGTATCAAACTGTTTTATCCAGTATATTTCTCTTTGTAATAGTAATCTAGTTATGTCTTGTCCTGCTGATTTCTTTAGTGCCTCGATCACTTGAAAGCGTAGTTGAGAAATCGTATGTCTTGCTTCAAGGGTATGCACAGCCAAACTGGAAGTTTGGTTTTGGGTACGAATTGTACTTTTATGTTCAGTTATCCGTGTTTGGATTTTTCTCTTGGTTTTTCCTATGTACATCAAGCCCCAAGGGCATTTAATGCTATAGATCAAATTGTTCGAATTACAACCAGTTGTATGTAACACTTTTATTGCTTCACCCGTTCTGGGATGGGTGATGTTGGGACCCATAATTACATTGTTGCAATGTATACAGTTCAAACATTTTTGTGCCTTCAGGAGATGTTGTGACTTTAGGATCTGATGATGCCAGAAATTCTTTCACATTTTTTGATCTTGTGTATGCGTACAAAGGTTTCATCTTGAAAATATAATTAAAATCTAGTTCATGTTGTAGATGTTCCCATCTTGTGTTAATGATTTTCTTGATTGCCATAGAGCAGGTGGAATATCTAGAAACAAAAACTTGTTGGTTCACTTTAGTTTTGGATTGCTTCAATAATAAATTGTTTCTATCCATCATTAAAACTCGTAATTCAGACTCCTCCAAGGACTTTTCAGGATATCCTCTGTTTAAATATTTATGTTTTTGTGCAGACATACTTTGTTCACAAATCTTGGAATCCCAAAAGTCCTTTCAATCCTTAAAAATTGTGAAAAGGGTAATTTCTGTATTAACCTTTTTGGATGATAACTCGTGTACAGCAAAGCATTATTTCTCTCTGTTGGTTTCGTATATACCTGAGTCTGCAATCCAATATCTGATTTGACAACTAACACATCCAAAAAAGCAACCTTAGTATCATTAATGGTGTGAGTGAACTTAATTCTCAAGTTGTATGTATTCAATTGTTGAATCTTGTGTTCTAGAGTTTCTTTTGTATTGGTCCAAATTAGGAAAACATTGTCAATGAACCTGCAGTATAGTACTAAGTTGTCTTTCCATCCAGAATCCTTGAAAATGTACTCATCTTCAAACTTTGCCATAAATGTGTTGGAATATGCTGGTGCTCCCGCATATCCCATGGGTGTACCTGTCAGCTGTAAATAGAAGTTTTCTTGCCATTGAAAATAGCTATGATGAAGACAAAAATGTAGAATCTCAAGTAGAAATACTTTATCTGCTCTGATGTTAGATTGTTGTAGTAATGCCCACTCAACCGTCTCCATGCCCTCCTGATGGGGAATTGAAGTGTAAAGCGCTGCTACATCTATGGTGCAAAGCAACCCGTTTCCTTTGTCAGCTGTTGATACGGGCTGTAGTTTCAGCAAGAAATCTGTGGTGCCTTTTATATAAGAACTCCATATTTGAACAAAGGACTGTTAAAAATAATCCAAATATTTCCCTAGAGATTCAAATAATGAGCTGCACCCTGACACCATGGGGCGAAAAGGAGGATCTTGGTGATCTTTGTGAATCTTTGGTAACATATAAAGGATTAGTCTCCGTGGGTTGGTAACTGTCAAGAATGACTTGGTTGATGAACTGATCCACCCCAATTCAAGGGCTTTTTTCAAAATGCTGTTCAATGTGGAAATGAGTGTTAAAGTGGAATCTTGAAAAGTTGAAACACATTGAAGTATAAAGAAAACCCCCAGAGGCGTGAAGCTTACATTGGGTTAGCACGAGAAACATGATCATAAAAGTATGCAGTGTTTTCATGTACAATGTACGTGATAAATGTCTAGTTGTGATATGATGCAATGTTGCTAATAAAAACAAGTTTAAAAAAAAAAGTGGGATCTTGCTCCAAAAGCATGTACGTGGATTGGCCAGGGACATGATGGTTAACTTAGGCCTGATAATAAGAGGTGTCCATTATCATCAATATCCCTCCTTTGTCGGAAAGTGATATCCGAGTTGTTTGCAAACGATCTTATCACATTCTTTTCTGTTTTAGACATATTTTGTGTTCTTTATCTATAATAGTGCAGCTTTTTGATGTATTTCTTCGCCAAAATCTCAAACGTGTCTAACATTTTATGAGAGACTGGGGCTTGATAATTGCTCTTGTCTTTGAACTCAAGCAACTCTGGTTCGTCTTGATCAAACTTTGGGTGGAACCACGTTTGCAAAACAATGTCTCAATCTGAGATTCCTCATGAATTTGTATAGCACTATCTCACATTCCAATTCATTGGTGTTATATGTCGGTACGAACAACATACCTTTATTCAAGATCATCATCTTTTGTGGTGTAAGTCGTGTAGATGATATGTTGATAATTAGACTTTGTTCTGACTCCTCAAATTTTTGCGTGCTTTTTCCTTTTCCTCTCCTTGTTTTGTGATGGATGAATGTGTTTTTGTACTGTGTTGTTGTGGAGGTTGACCTGAATCCGGGATTTGGGATAAAAAAAGGAACCGAAGTAGTAGGTTGCACTGATTCTATGGATTCCGTAGCTATACTTTGTTGAGCAGAACCTAAGGGCGATATTTTCACAGGTGCCCGAGTTGCATCGATGTCCCTCTCCGACACTACACTTTCTTCTGATGAAGTAGTTGTTTGTTATAGAATCGTCATCACTGAGGATATATTTCTGCCCAGGTATATACTTCATTCAATTTATAGTCTATGGTGTCATGTTTGAATTTACGTAGTTTCCCTTCTTGTGGGTCTTTACTGTAATATTCCAATTTTTGATTGAGTCAGTCCAGTGTTATTTTCCAAGTATCTGGTTCCATTCTTGTTTCCAAATTCCTTCTGATAGTATGGATTTCTTTTTCTAATTCATGTATTGTTCTTGAATGTTCTTCTATGAGTAATAAAATGAAGTTCAGAGAACATTTATTGAGTTTTGCATACCATATAGACATAAAAATGCTGTTGTGATGGAATTTGAAAAGCATTGGTTTAATTGAAAGTCTTAACCCTCGTGGAATTCTCTTTATCTTATGATACTGGACAGGTGTGGATGCATGTAGCCGTTAGTTACGCTCGCGTCTTGCTAAATATTCTAGTTGTTTGAGTTGTTGAGAAATCGATTACATTTTTTCATTTGCTTAAGAATAACTAAACACAGGTAGTGCACTACACATTCCTCTTGAATTTAATATAGATAAACCAATATATTACAGAGCTTCTTTCATTGTTTGAGAGAATCCCCAACTCCTTCAATTATAGCAGGGAATTTTAATTTTACTTTTGAATGACCGATAAGACCGCTTTCATAGCAGTCGCACAATAGAAATAATAATTTCTGATTGCAATCGCACAACCGAAATAATAAAACCAGGGCACTATTACATAATAAAATACAGCAAATTGACCTTACAGATAATTAACAATTAAAAATTGGGGAGCAGAGAGGCTATATGTTTAAGATCAAGAAGTATGGTCTGTTCTCAAGGATAGTTTTTTACTTGACACAAGGTTTACTAAGGATGTCAGTGAAATAACTCATCTTCCTATCCATCTATCCGATCATGCAGGAGACACATTTATATTATAGGTTTTAACACAGGTTTTCATAGGCAGAATAGATGGATTGTGACAGGAAACTTATTTTGGGATTTGAGGGTGGCAGACGCAATTTTATAAAGAGATGTTTGATTATAATTGTGGCACAGACTTTCCTTAAACAGAATGGGATGTTTACAAGTCATTTCTAGAGGAATTCTGATACAACAACCCTTAATATCGACCAAAAGGAACAGGGAGGAACATCTATAATTGGAAATAAGTGTACAGGACACACAGGCAAGACTGCTACCGATGAATCCTGGATCAGATGAAAATAAAAAGGGAGAAGAGTTCAGGACAAAATTGCACGCAAACTTTATATACTAGTTAGATGAAAGAAATGGAATAAGATGGGTAGGCAGCATGCAGCAATCTTCGAGTACAGGGAGGGATTTAGTTCAGCCTTTGCAAAGAAGGAAAAGGCAGATATGGGAAAAAGTCTTATTTATTAAGTGAGAAATCTCGAAATACTAAGTATGATGATGATGATAAGATCAAGGCAATCTTTCTATGACACTTCCAGATGCTATGTAATGAATAGGAATCGCCAGATGGTGAGGAGATTGCAAAGTTGGTGGAAAGTCTGGTGTTCCAAAAATATCTTATGAACACAGAGAGGACTTGAAGCGGATGATATTGAAGGAAGAGGTGAGGAATAGTAAACAGAAATTAAAGAAGGGCAAAGTGGCTAGCTCAGATAGTCTTCCAGCAGAAGTCTTCAAGATAATTGTTGATCAGATGACCACAGTCCGGCCTGAACTGTGCAATCATATCCTATTGAGAACTGAGGTGCCATGCACATGGTCCTTACCCTTCAAGCTTGAGAAAGGATAAGATTGAGTGTGAAGCGTGTCAGGCTATTTCCTTGCTAAATAGTGACTACAAGTCTTTCTCTGGTATTATGGCAGCAAGATGAACAAATAATTAAGTACCCCAATTCATAAAGACCAAAAAGGATTTATAACAAAAAGAATACTTAAAGAATTTACACACAAACTGATAGGAGCAATTAAGTTTAGCTGTATCCAGTATGGTGTCCCTGGTTATATATAAGGTGAATGCTGTAAAGGTGTTTCACCATGGGTGATCCATAAATGTTTTGGCTTTGGGGAGAAAACTATCTCAGTAATTAAAGCACTGTACTATTTTCTTCAAGCTAGTTTATGTATCCAGGTTCACCTAACAAGGACATTTAATATTACAAGGGAAACTAGAAAATGATGTCCACTCTTTTCAGCCCTCTTTGATTAAACTACTAGTCCAAACATTATAACCAGACCCAGAAGTCATTCTGTTTAGCTTCTTAGATTACAGGAACATATTAGCTCTATTTTCTTATGGCTTACTAATTGCCACATCTGACTCTACAACAACAAGCCCGATGATAGATAAGATAAACAGAGAATTTGGGCAGATGTCAGGATATTTGGCTATTAAAGGGAAGTAGAGATTATGCTGTGGAATTCAGTGATTACATTACAAAGGGCTTCTGGTACCTAAAAAATGAAAAATGCAGAGAGGGTATCATCATACAAATATCTCGGAGTATGGAGACAGATCATTGACCCATGTGAAAGCCTTAAAGAACTCGGGCCAAGCTCTGACATTTGCTTTCCAAAGAGTTCTAAAGAATATGTCTGGCATAGATATAACTTCTTTGAGAAAGGTAACTAATGTAAATTAAGCCCATCATTGGTGTTTAGGACAATAGTTTTTAGAAACAAACTTAATACTTGGTTGGATAAAACTCAGTGAAAATTCTACCCTCAACTTCTTCACCTCTCAGATTGTACAATTTCATCATAAATTTACCTAGAATGCAACCTCACCTGACAAGAGCTCATACTGAATGCAAGTAATATTGAATGCAAGATTCTTATCATATTGTGCGAAAATTGAAAGGGGATCACCCTGGCACACTGAAGTATAATTTGTGGCAGGCAATAACAAAGGAGAAGTCGCAGTGGAAACAATTTCTCAGCAACTCGCTGCAAAATTTGGAGGCACATGAAATATGGCTGGCAAACCACTCAGATAAGCAATTAGCAAAGGTATTGTTAAAGCAAGCAAAAAGTAGAGCCTAGACATCAAGGATTTTGGTAAGAAAAAGCATGGGAAACTGGAGGAAATATACCAATTTATTTAAAACAACCACTGGCTCTAGACCAGACACAGCAACTTACCAGTTTGAGATTTGGGTTGACTCCTCTGAAAGCCTATTGGTAGGGGAGGCAGAGTGGCAACACTGATCAACTTTGCAGATTATGCCGAGCAACCCCATAAACATTAAGCCACATTGTATGCATCTATAAGAACCTTCAAGAATTGAGGAAATTTTGCCTGTGCCTACTTTTTAGAATTTTTAACATCAGATCATGTTTGGAAGATGTTCAGTCTTGCCTGAAGGTGGAGCTGCGCCAATTGTCTGCATGTTTTTATAAATTTATGAAAGTGGCAATTAAGCAACTGAATGGAACAGAGACATTAATTGTATGCTTTTTCAGCCGTATAATTTAAAGTAATGTTTTGATGGACTGTACTGAAAACTGGCGAAATTATACCATTCTATAGTTAGAGCTATAATAATTTGTTATCTAATCATTTTAACTAGAATTGAAAATGGAATTTTTTTACTGATTTGAAATAGTCGTACGATAAATATTTATCTCATCTTACCTATCTTATCAGCGATTACATTGCATCAAGAAGTCACTGCCATGAGATTACTCCAAATACTGATCAAGGACTTCATCTGGGCCTTGGAATGGCTGTGTATCTCTTGAGCAAGCTGAGGAGATCTGATGTACAATTATACTCTTGACCATACAGCTAAAATATATTCAAGTATCAATAGGAATATTAGAAGTTATGGTGCTAGAAACTTTATCATCAGTGCGGTCAACAACATACAGAGGAAAGGGTTTTGTATTTGAATATTCTGCACTCAAGTACTTTAAAATGGCGAGATTGAAAATTGTATAGGAAGTGGCAAGAGTATGGTAAAAGCAGCAGGTATTTCATATTTTGGGGTGTATCAGCCAATATAGGACTCTCTTGGGACACTAGAATGGGAGATGCACTAAGTATTCCAGTTCGGAAGGCAGGGTGCCCATTGGGGTAAGACCTGCTAGCTGAAGGCAGAGTCGCACCTTGGAGCGTGCTGGTGAACAAAGTGGATAAAGAATTGTCAAAATTCAAATATGAAAACTCACACAAAATAAGTCCGGTCTCTTCATAAAAGCAAAGAAAGGAAGAAGGAAGAAGGAGCTCAGTGTCTGATGGAGATCGCTTTTTTTAGGACAAGGACCCTCACACACCGAAGGGTGACATGCTTCATCATAGGGTTCCCTCCTCACACCAGGACCACAAGGTACCTAGTGTGGGCTAACAGATAGTTTTACTTGTCACACATTTCTTCCTGCACTCTACCCCTTACTCAGAACCATATATGGCTCATCCTACTGAACAACACCTCTGCTCCTCTCCATTGGGAAGTACTTTGCGTGTGTTTTTGTATGACTAGGGAGTAGTATGTTTCCTGGTGGGCTTTTCTCTCTCCCATTGGACCCCTTGTGTGCATTCAAAATTCAAATACGCCCAGTCTGCTGTCAACAGCATTTAAGGTGACACCAACTCACCCTTGAAGACTGCATATCCAACTAAAGAAGTACCAGTGTGGTATAACCTGTTACGTGAAATAGCTGAGGAGATCATGAAGCCACTGAGAAATTCTGGGAAGGCTGCTTGCTGATATCCAATTTCCAGGATTTATGGCAAATATCTGTAGATTTCTATAGAAAATTGCTACACTTAGAATGAAGCACGTCTTAACAATCCACAGTCTATTTTAGACTCCGAAGAAGCTCATGAAGAGTGGTTGGCTGACTCGCCTCTTTCCCGAGTGAGTGGCGGTGATGTGCTTTGGAATGTCAGGGTTTTACTCATGAAAGTGCTCTGTGAGGACCAGGTAGAGTTTGGGACTTGACGAGTAATATTGCCATTGAAGTTTATTTTTTTCAGCAGTGGATCGGATTGTACATCTATTCACACAACCCAAGCCAGCTATGTTGAAGTTGTCTAAGAAACAGGTATCGAGGCGCTGTCATATATGATCTAAGTGGGCACATATTTAAGAAGTTGCGTTGCTATGTTTGAGGCTGAGGTGTCTAGTCCGGAGTGTATCACACCTGACCTGGAATCAGGTGGGCCACGGCCATTTCTACAACGTGTCTTGGTCTCCTTGCAGATGAAACAGATGTATCCCATCTGCCAAACTCTAAATCAGGCCCTCGGTAGAGGAAGTGAATGTAATATTATTTGTGAATTTGACAACAGTGTGAGAAACCCAACTGCCATCAGTAGTTAGAATTCCAGTCCTCATAAACTGGATTCACTTTTAGACGCCACAACATGGGCATTCATTTGGCAGTCTAATAAGTTACATCTGCAAATCAAACTTTTACAGACATTAGCAAAATACATTTCCACCACAGATGCCAAGATTACCAAAATGGTAAGGGTAGTAAAAGATATTCTAAAAAAGCAGACCAATCCCATTCGCACATGCCCTCCAATAGTTGATATATATTTAGCGAACAAGGGAACCCCAAAGGTACGACCAGGGGTAGTATACGTATTTTTAAAGAACAGTGGTCAAGGTGAGGCCAAAATGGTCCTCGGGTAGCCAGGGCTACTATTAATCGAAATAAAGCTTTCGTCTGAGCTCTCGTGTTACGAGAAAGAAGGAAAAGAAAAACAACGTATGGAGGGACACAAGGTTGTGGGAATGACAAGACATTTATTACATCATAAACGCTATATCATCCACATATAATTTAGGATCTAGTCCTGGTGCTCACACATCAAGTGAGGTTGCGTGAAAAAGTGAAAAAAGTGCTCGTGACTTAAAATTAGATCACATTGACAACATAGGCAAAACTCAAAAAAATTTGTACAGTTGGAGTTTTGGTTGTTAAAAGTCGACAGCGTTTCGATCTCTATAAATTAGAGACCATCATCAGGACGAATAACTGTGTGAGCAAGTAGAATCTAGACAAAAAGGAGAAAAACATTGGTCCCCTGGAAAAGGATCAGGTCTAGGTAACATATGAACCTATTTATAAAAGGGACAAACTAATGATTGGCGTCATGAGCAAATCATACCCATTAAACTATTCAGATACTAGAGATGTACATTAACTAATAACCAATTAGAAGCAATGCGAGTTAGACAAGGACTATAAATGTACAACAATTAATCGTCAATTGCTGTAAGGCAGTAGCGAGGGGACATTAATAACACAGTGAACCAACTGGTTAGCATAGGGTGAGGCATACAGGGAAGGATCAATGAATAGTACCAGGAGCAGTGAAGGCAAGGCGCGAAGGACGCGTGAATAGAAAGCTAGGGGACATTAATAACACAGTGAACCAACTGGTTAGCATAGGGTGAGGCATACAGGGAAGGATCAATGAAATTACCAGGAGCAGTGAAGGCAAGGCGCGAAGGACGCGTGAATAGAAAGCTAGCCGAATATCAACCTGAAAGGGGCGGTAAGCCACTGTGTACTTATTTTACAAGACGAAACCAATACTGAGGCCAAGGTTCCCGAAGGGGAAAGGAAAAAGAACCCAAAGGGGGGGTTAGTGTTTTAACCACTTACTTAATGGAAAATTCAACAATTCCGGGCGATATGTCCCGAATGCAGGCAAGCAATCTATGGGAGGGGACAAGGAGTAAGGGGTCAGCAAGGAGCTGTGCGTATAAACATACACGAAGAGTCAGTGTAGGGAGCGGTGCAACCTTACTTGGTATAGGCAGGTATTCCGGGCGGTCTGTCCCGAATGCAGGCAAGCAATCTATGGGAGGGAATGAGGAGCAAGGGGTCAGCAAGGAGCTGTGCGCATAATTATACACGAAGAGTCAGTGTAGGGAGCGGTGAAACCTTACTTGATATAGGCAGGTAGCCGGGTGTCCTCCGGTAACCACGAGCAGGCGGTAAGGCACTGCAAAGGAAGGCCAGCTGGATCAGTCTGCGGGGCTAAACTAATGTGGAGGGCGTGTACTTAAAGGAGACGCGCGCATGTGTGACGAGTAGTTCCGGTTTCCAGCAACCGTCCTATAGCGGCGGCCATGTTACGTGAGGGGAGTAAAGCCCAGAGACACCTAGAATAAACCCCAGGGAAGGGTAAAAGAATGAAAGGTGCACTATATACAGTGGTTAAACCTTATTGAGAGTACAGAATTTATTTACACATATAACCCAAAATCAGGTAAGGACACTGATATGGGGTAACATAGTATTACAGTATCTGGTTCCATTCTTCTATTGTATTAAGTCCGTGTTCAATAGACCGGCATCTGAACATCCAATTACACTCCAGTCTGTTAAGAATGGCTTGAGGATCACCACCTCTAGGGCTTGGGTGTAAAATGTCAATCACTTGCCAACGCAGATCCTGTTCAGAGTGTCCATTCTCCATGAAATGAGACACCAGGGGTGCAGTGATGGTGTTACATCGGATTCTGCTCCTGTGTTGGCTAATGCGTGCTTTGATTTTTTGCGTCGTTTGTCCAATATACATGAGGTTGCATGGACATTGGATGCAATAGATCACATTAGTTGAATTACAGTTGGAGAAAAATTCAAGTTTGTGAGTAGTGGTGCCATAAACAAACTCTTTTGTGTTTTTTGTGAGAGGGCATGCAACACAATTACCACATTTGTAATGCCCTATAACAGGAGGAAGGCCAAAACATGAGTGTATGGTGACAGCATTGTTGGGTGGTTTATAGGCCCTGACGAGATGGTCTTTAATGTTCCGACCCCTCTTAAATGAAAAAGGGGGCCTCTTTAGTAATGTTAATGGATGTGAGGAGAGGCCAATGTTTTTTAATGAGTTTAGTTATTTTGTTGCTGGCTGAGCAAAAGTAGTCACACAGGGGATACGTGTCATCGTTTTTTTGCCAGCAGGTTCCAGCAGGGTCTCCCTATGTGTGTACCAAGCCCGTTTCATGGATCTCCTAACCAAACGTCTGGGGTATCCTCTGTTCATAAGTTTTATGCACAGGGTATCGGCTTCCCTCAGATAGTCTTCTTTGTACTTGCAATTTCTGCGGATTCTAAGGAATTGCCCGAACGGCAATCCATCACGTAAGGCTCTGGGGTGGTTGCTATTATAGTGGAGGAGCGTATTCCGCTCTGTGGGTTTTCTGTATAGGGTGGTATACAGACCACCTTCAGCTGATCTAACAGTAACGTCAAGATAGCTAATTGTAGCAGAATCAGAGCAGTATGTGAACCTAAGGTCGGGTTGGCAGTTATTCAACCAAGTGCAGAAGGAATCGAGTTCCGTGGTGGAACCTTTCCAAATCATGAATACATCGTCGATGTAACGATGCCAGCTCCTGATATTGTTGTGAAAGGGATTACCATGGTTGAGTACATACGTAATTTCCATATCGTCAACAAATAATATGGCAAAATTGGGGGCAAAAACCGAACCCATAGAAGTTCCCTTACACTGTTTGTAATATTTTTCTTTAAACATAAAGTAGTTTTGGGACAGGGCGATTTTCAATAAATCGGTGATGAAGTCAGTGGGAACCTTGTGGGGTCTAGGCCTGTTCTCTAGATGGTTTTGGATGACTAGAATCCCTTTATCTTATTAGTGTAAAGTGATTCTATGTCTAGTGTGACAAGAAGCTCTGTAATGGGGTCAAACGGTTCTTGTTCAATCAGTCTAATGAAGTGTGTGGTATCCTTCACGTAGGCTACCGTGTTGGGTACCATATCGTGAATAAAGAAATCAATGTAGCGGCCTAGGGGTTCCAGGATGGAACCACAACCGGATAAGATGGGTCGACCTGGAGGGTTGTTAGGGTTTTTGTGAACTTTGGGCAGTGTATATAACACTGGTGTTCTCGGGTTTTGTTATTAAGGAATAAAAATTCATTATGGCTAATGAAGCCCATTGCCTCAGCCTCTTTCGTAGTGTCATGGATGAGGGCTTGAATATCGAGTAAAGGGCTATGCTGAAGGGGCTCATAGTGAGTAGCATTATTGAGTTGGCGCATGATTTCTTTTTCATAGTCAGTTCTATCTTGGATGACAATGCCCCCTCCCTTGTCACAAGGTTTTATGATAATGTTATCCATTTTTTTCAGGTCAAAAGACTCTCTTTCTCCTCTAGGCTGATGTTGTATGGAATAAAGTTATTGAGATTTCTGAGTTTGTCTAGTTCTTTCAAGACTAGGTTTTCAAAAGTAATGACCTCCGGTGGGAGGCAGCCCGCTGGGGGATTAAAGGTCGATTTTGGGCGTAATCCCGTAGTATCATATTTAGATGGCAGGTCTTTGTTCAGGAAAAAGGAACGGAGTCTTATTTTCCGGAAGAATTGGTACATTTCAAGTTGTATATTGAACCAATCAGGTTTTTCAGTAATGACGTAGGAAAGTCCTTTACTTAGAAGTGCTATCTCAGATGTAGCTAGTTGATGGCTGGACAGATTGAAGATGGGGATGGGTTCCATGGATGTGGGGTCAGGAATACCCGCTGGTTCTAGAGGGATCAGTACTGATAACCCCATTGGTAAAACTTCCGCCGTGTCTGGCGTTCGCCTGGGGGAAAGTTGTAGCGTGGTTTGCCCCTCCCTCTCTCTGTCTGAAACGTTTGGCCTCTCCCTAAAAAATTAGGATTATGGGGTGCTGAACTAGGACCCGCTCCCGAGTCAGAGGACTCCGAGTCTGCGGATGAATCAGAGAATGTGACCGGTTGTCTGTTCTTAAATCTACCCCACGTGCCTGTTTGTTGTCTCGGTGCAGATTGAGGGTTGGTAAAGTAATCTTCTCTTAGGTAGGGGTAGGTTTTTCTCTATTATAGTTCTTTATATCTTTAGAAACTTTTGTGACTTTTTTATGGTGCTCAAATTTATGGAAGTCTGAGATAGTCCTTTCTAGTTTTTCAAGGATAGTCTTAGCATCAGACAAACTATCCAACTCTAGGATAACCGAACCTGAGTATGTCCACACCAATTGCCCCAACATATACAGAGGACTATATTGCTAGAATTACCAGTGGCCCCTCTCTGTTTCAGACAACAACACCTACGCATATCCCTACTGATGTCGCCACAGAGAAACTAACGGCACTATAACATCTAAAGAAGAAACATATTCGAACTGAGCTCCATGCGCGCATGCTCACTGAATATTTAAAAGCGGATATAATACCAGTGGGTCTACAAGTCCGCAATACCCCGGCAATCTTCTTATCGGACCCTAGATTTAAAAACGGTTTTGCGCATATTGGAACAACCTGCTCCAGGCACTGGATGGTGCTTGGTATAGATACCGCACTGGAACACAGTAAAAAGGAACTCGAGGAGATACTAGCACTGGAGAAAGCTATCCTAGAGTTGGATAGTTTGTCTGATGCTAAGACTATCCTTGAAAAACTAGAAAGGACTATCTCAGACTTCCATAAATTTGAGCACCATAAAAAAGTCACAAAAGTTTCTAAAGATATAAAGAACTATAATAGAGAAAAACCTACCCCTACCTAAGAGAAGATTACTTTACCAACCCTCAATCTGCACCGAGACAACAAACAGGCACGTGGGGTAGATTTAAGAACAGACAACCGGTCACATTCTCTGATTCATCCGCAGACTCGGAGTCCTCTGACTCGGGAGCGGGTCCTAGTTCAGCACCCCATAATCCTAATTTTTAGGGAGAGGCCAAACGTTTCAGACAGAGAGAGGGAGGGGCAAACCACGCTACAACTTTCCCCCAGGCGAACGCCAGACACGGCGGAAGTTTTACCAATGGGGTTATCAGTACTGATCCCTCTAGAACCAGCGGGTATTCCTGACCCCACATCCATGGAACCCATCCCCATCTTCAATCTGTCCAGCCATCAACTAGCTACATCTGAGATAGCACTTCTAAGTAAAGGACTTTCCTACGTCATTACTGAAAAACCTGATTGGTTCAATATACAACTTGAAATGTACCAATTCTTCCGGAAAATAAGACTCCGTTCCTTTTCCTGAACAAAGACCTGCCATCTAAATATATTATACTACGGGATTACGCCCAAAATCGACCTTTAATCCCCCAGCGGGCTGCCTCCCACCGGAGGTCATTACTTTTGAAAACCTAGTCTTGAAAGAACTAGACAAACTCAGAAATCTCAATAACTTTATTCCATACAACATCAGCCTAGAGGAGAAAGAGAGTCTTTTGACCTGAAAAAAATGGATAACATTATCATAAAACCTTGTGACAAGGGAGGGGCATTGTCATCCAAGATAGAACTGACTATGAAAAAGAAATCATGCGCCAACTCAATAATGCTACTCACTATGAGCCCCTTCAGCATAGCCCTTTACTCGATATTCAAGCCCTCATCCATGACACTACGAAAGAGGCTGAGGCAATGGGCTTCATTAGCCATAATGAATTTTTATTCCTTAATAACAAAACCCGAGAACACCAGTGTTATATACACTGCCCAAAGTTCACAAAACCCTAACAACCCTCCAGGTCGACCCATCTTATCCGGTTGTGGTTCCATCCTGGAACCCCTAGGCCGCTACATTGATTTCTTTATTCACGATATGGTACCCAACACGGTAGCCTACGTGAAGGATACCACACACTTCATTAGACTGATTGAACAAGAACCGTTTGACCCCATTACAGAGCTTCTTGTCACACTAGACATAGAATCACTTTACACTAATATCCCACAAGATAAAGGGATTCTAGTCATCCAAAACCATCTAGAGAACAGGCCTAGACCCCACAAGGTTCCCACTGACTTCATCATTTATTGAAAATCGCCCTGTCCCAAAACTACTTTATGTTTAAAGAAAAATATTACAAACAGTGTAAGGGAACTTCTATGGGTTCGGTTTTTGCCCCCAATTTTGCCATATTATTTGTTGACGATATGGAAATTACGTATGTACTCAACCATGGTAATCCCTTTCACAACAATATCAGGAGCTGGCTTTGTTACATCGACGATGTATTCATGATTTGGAAAGGTTCCACCACGGAACTCGATTCCTTCTGCACTTGGTTGAATAACTGCCAACCCGACCTTAGGTTCACATACTGCTCTGATTCTGCTACAATTAGCTATCTTGACGTTACTGTTAGATCAGCTGAAGGTGGTCTGTATACCACCCTATACAGAAAACCCACAGAGCGGAATACGCTCCTCCACTATAATAGCAACCACCCCAGAGCCTTACGTGATGGATTGCCGTTCGGGCAATTCCTTAGAATCCGCAGAAATTGCAAGTACAAAGAAGACTATCTGAGGGAAGCCGATACCCTGTGCATAAAACTTATGAACAGAGGATACCCCAGACGTTTGGTTAGGAGATCCATGAAACGGGCTTGGTACACACATAGGGAGACCCTGCTGGAACCTGCTGGCAAAAAACGATGACACGTATCCCCTGCGTGACTACTTTTTGCTCAGCCAGCAACAAAATAACTAAACTCATTAAAAAACATTGGCCTCTCCTCACATCCATTAACATTACTAAAGAGGCCCCCTTTTTTCATTTAAGAGGGGTCGGAACATTAAAGACCATCTCGTCAGGGCCTATAAACCACCCAACAATGCTGTCACCATACACTCATGTTTTGGCCTTCCTCCTGTTATAGGGCATTACAAATGTGGTAATTGTGTTGCATGCCCTCTCACAAAAAACACGAAAGAGTTTGTTTATGGCACCACTACTCACAAACTTGAATTTTTCTCCAACTGTAATTCAACTAATGTGATCTATTGCATCCAATGTCCATGCAACCTCATGTATATTGGACAAACGACGCATAAAATCAAAGCACGCATTAGCCAACACAGGAGCAGAATCCGATGTAACACCATCACTGCACCCCTGGTGTCTCATTTCATGGAGAATGGACACTCTGAACAGGATCTGCGTTGGCAAGTGATTGACATTTTACACCCAAGCCCTAGAGGTGGTGATCCTCAAGCCATTCTTAACAGACTGGAGTGTAATTGGATGTTCAGATGCCGGTCTATTGAACACGGACTTAATACAATAGAAGAATGGAACCAGATACTGTAATACTATGTTACCCCATATCAGTGTCCTTACCTGATTTTGGGTTATATGTGTAAATAAATTCTGTACTCTCAATAAGGTTTAACCACTGTATATAGTGCACCTTTCATTCTTTTACCCTTTCCTGGGGTTTATTCTAGGTGTCTCTGGGCTTTACTCCCCTCACGTAACATGGCCGCCGCTATAGGACGGTTGCTGGAAACCGGAACTACTCGTCACACATGCGCGCGTCTCCTTTAAGTACACGCCCCTCCACATTAGTTTAGCCCCGCAGACTGATCCAGCTGGCCTTCCTTTGCAGTGCCTTACCGCCTGCTCGTGGTTACCGGAGGACACCCGGCTACCTGCCTATATCAAGTAAGGTTTCACCGCTCCCTACACTGACTCTTCGTGTATAATTATGCGCACAGCTCCTTGCTGACCCCTTGCTCCTCATTCCCTCCCATAGATTGCTTGCCTGCATTCGGGACAGACCGCCCGGAATACCTGCCTATACCAAGTAAGGTTGCACCGCTCCCTACACTGACTCTTCGTGTATGTTTATACGCACAGCTCCTTGCTGACCCCTTACTCCTTGTCCCCTCCCATATATTGCTTGCCTGCATTCGGGACATATCGCCCGGAATTGTTGAATTTTCCATTAAGTAAGTGGTTAAAACACTAACCCCCCCCCCCCCTTTGGGTTCTTTTTCCTTTCCCCTTCGGGAACCTTGGCCTCAGTATTGGTTTCGTCTTGTAAAATAAGTACACTGTGGCTTACCGCCCCTTTCAGGTTGATATTCGGCTAGCTTTCTATTCACGCGTCCTTCGCGCGTTGCCTTCACTGCTCCTGGTAATTTCATTGATCCTTCCCTGTATGCCTCACCCTATGCTAACCAGTTGGTTCACTGTGTTATTAATGTCCCCTAGCTT
This sequence comes from Calotriton arnoldi, assembly GCA_963921515.1. Classification (NCBI taxonomy): domain Eukaryota; kingdom Metazoa; phylum Chordata; class Amphibia; order Caudata; family Salamandridae; genus Calotriton; species Calotriton arnoldi. Next base: position 179,081 of record CAWUFW010005554.1, on the reverse strand, counting down.
TCTATTCACGCGTCCTTCGCGCCTTGCCTTCACTGCTCCTGGTACTATTCATTGATCCTTCCCTGTATGCCTCACCCTATGCTAACCAGTTGGTTCACTGTGTTATTAATGTCCCCTCGCTACTGCCTTACAGCAATTGACGATTAATTGTTGTACATTTATAGTCCTTGTCTAACTCGCATTGCTTCTAATTGGTTATTAGTTAATGTACATCTCTAGTATCTGAATAGTTTAATGGGTATGATTTGCTCATGACGCCAATCATTAGTTTGTCCCTTTTATAAATAGGTTCATATGTTACCTAGACCTGATCCTTTTCCAGGGGACCAATGTTTTTCTCCTTTTTGTCTAGATTCTACTTGCTCACACAGTTATTCGTCCTGATGATGGTCTCTAATTTATAAAGATCGAAACGCCGTCGACTTTTAACAACCAAAACTCCAACTGTACAAATTCTTTTGAGTTTTGCCTATGTTGTCAATGTGATGTAATTTTAAGTCACCAGCACTTTTTTCACTTTTTCACGCAACCTCACTTGATGTGTGAGCACCAGGACTAGATCCTAAATTATATGTGGATGATATAGCGTTTATGATGTAATAAAGGTCTTGTCATTCCCACAACCTTGTGTCCCTCCATACGTTGTTTTTCTTTTCCTTCTTTCTCGTAACACGAGAGCTCAGACGAAAGCTTTATTTCGATTAATAGTAGCCCTGGCTACCCGAGGACCATTTTGGCCTCACCTTGACCACTGTTCTTTAAAAATACGTATACTACCCCTGGTCGTACCTTTGGGGTTCCCTTGTTCGCTAAATATACTCTACGTGCAGTGGTTGCACTGCAAGGGTTGCCACTTTCCTTAAGTGGTTGTTTTATTTGTTTCTTGTGTTTTGTTTTATTGTTTGTCTCTCAGTGTAATACTTCTGAGCGTAAATCATTTGTTGTTATCTTCCTCTGTCAACCGAACCTGAGTATGTCCACACCAATTGCCCCAACATATACAGAGGAATATATTGCTAGAATTACCAGTGGCCCCTCTCTGTTTCAGACAACAACACCTACGCATATCCCTACTGATGTCGCCACAGAGAAACTAACGGCACTAGAACATCTAAAGAAGAAACATATTCGAACTGAGCTCCATGCGCGCATGCTCACTGAATATTTAAAAGCGGATATAATACCAGTGGGTCTACAAGTCCGCAATACCCCGGCAATCTTCTTATCGGACCCTAGATTTAAAAACGGTTTTGCGCATATTGGAACAACCTGCTCCAGGCACTGGATGGTGTTTGGTATAGATACCGCACTGGAACACAGTAAAAAGGAACTCGAGGAGATACTAGCACTGGAGAAAGCTATCCTAGAGTTGGATAGTTTGTCTGATGCTAAGACTATCCTTGAAAAACTAGAAAGGACTATCTCAGACTTCCATAAATTTGAGCACCATAAAAAAGTCACAAAAGTTTCTAAAGATATAAAGAACTATAATAGAGAAAAAACCTACCCCTACCTAAGAGCAGATTACTTTACCAACCCTCAATCTGCACCGAGACAACAAACAGGCACGTGGGGTAGATTTAAGAACAGACAACCGATCACATTCTCTGATTCATCCGCAGACTCGGAGTCCTCTGACTCGGGAGCGGGTCCTAGTTCAGCACCCCATAATCCTAATTTTTTAGGGAGAGGCCAAACGTTTCAGACAGAGAGAGGGAGGGGCAAACCACGCTACAACTTTCCCCCAGGCGAACGCCAGACACGGCGGAAGTTTTACCAATGGGGTTATCAGTACTGATCCCTCTAGAACCAGCGGGTATTCCTGACCCCACATCCATGGAACCCATCCCCATCTTCAATCTGTCCAGCCATCAACTAGCTACATCTGAGATAGCACTTCTAAGTAAAGGACTTTCCTACGTCATTACTGAAAAACCTGATTGGTTCAATATACAACTTGAAATGTACCAATTCTTCCGGAAAATAAGACTCCGTTCCTTTTTCCTGAACAAAGACCTGCCATCTAAATATATTATACTACGGGATTACGCCCAAAATCGACCTTTAATCCCCCAGCGGGCTGCCTCCCACCGGAGGTCATTACTTTTGAAAACCTAGTCTTGAAAGAACTAGACAAACTCAGAAATCTCAATAACTTTATTCCATACAACATCAGCCTAGAGGAGAAAGAGAGTCTTTTTGACCTGAAAAAAATGGATAACATTATCATAAAACCTTGTGACAAGGGAGGGGGCATTGTCATCCAAGATAGAACTGACTATGAAAAAGAAATCATGCGCCAACTCAATAATGCTACTCACTATGAGCCCCTTCAGCATAGCCCTTTACTCGATATTCAAGCCCTCATCCATGACACTACGAAAGAGGCTGAGGCAATGGGCTTCATTAGCCATAATGAATTTTTATTCCTTAATAACAAAAACCCGAGAACACCAGTGTTATATACACTGCCCAAAGTTCACAAAAACCCTAACAACCCTCCAGGTCGACCCATCTTATCCGGTTGTGGTTCCATCCTGGAACCCCTAGGCCGCTACATTGATTTCTTTATTCACGATATGGTACCCAACACGGTAGCCTACGTGAAGGATACCACACACTTCATTAGACTGATTGAACAAGAACCGTTTGACCCCATTACAGAGCTTCTTGTCACACTAGACATAGAATCACTTTACACTAATATCCCACAAGATAAAGGGATTCTAGTCATCCAAAACCATCTAGAGAACAGGCCTAGACCCCACAAGGTTCCCACTGACTTCATCACCGATTTATTGAAAATCGCCCTGTCCCAAAACTACTTTATGTTTAAAGAAAAATATTACAAACAGTGTAAGGGAACTTCTATGGGTTCGGTTTTTGCCCCCAATTTTGCCATATTATTTGTTGACGATATGGAAATTACGTATGTACTCAACCATGGTAATCCCTTTCACAACAATATCAGGAGCTGGCATCGTTACATCGACGATGTATTCATGATTTGGAAAGGTTCCACCACGGAACTCGATTCCTTCTGCACTTGGTTGAATAACTGCCAACCCGACCTTAGGTTCACATACTGCTCTGATTCTGCTACAATTAGCTATCTTGACGTTACTGTTAGATCAGCTGAAGGTGGTCTGTATACCACCCTATACAGAAAACCCACAGAGCGGAATACGCTCCTCCACTATAATAGCAACCACCCCAGAGCCTTACGTGATGGATTGCCGTTCGGGCAATTCCTTAGAATCCGCAGAAATTGCAAGTACAAAGAAGACTATCTGAGGGAAGCCGATACCCTGTGCATAAAACTTATGAACAGAGGATACCCCAGACGTTTGGTTAGGAGATCCATGAAACGGGCTTGGTACACACATAGGGAGACCCTGCTGGAACCTGCTGGCAAAAAACGATGACACGTATCCCCTGTGTGACTACTTTTTGCTCAGCCAGCAACAAAATAACTAAACTCATTAAAAAACATTGGCCTCTCCTCACATCCATTAACATTACTAAAGAGGCCCCCTTTTTTCATTTAAGAGGGGTCGGAACATTAAAGACCATCTCGTCAGGGCCTATAAACCACCCAACAATGCTGTCACCATACACTCATGTTTTGGCCTTCCTCCTGTTATAGGGCATTACAAATGTGGTAATTGTGTTGCATGCCCTCTCACAAAAAACACGAAAGAGTTTGTTTATGGCACCACTACTCACAAACTTGAATTTTTCTCCAACTGTAATTCAACTAATGTGATCTATTGCATCCAATGTCCATGCAACCTCATGTATATTGGACAAACGACGCAAAAAATCAAAGCACGCATTAGCCAACACAGGAGCAGAATCCGATGTAACACCATCACTGCACCCCTGGTGTCTCATTTCATGGAGAATGGACACTCTGAACAGGATCTGCGTTGGCAAGTGATTGACATTTTACACCCAAGCCCTAGAGGTGGTGATCCTCAAGCCATTCTTAACAGACTGGAGTGTAATTGGATGTTCAGATGCCGGTCTATTGAACACGGACTTAATACAATAGAAGAATGGAACCAGATACTGTAATACTATGTTACCCCATATCAGTGTCCTTACCTGATTTTGGGTTATATGTGTAAATAAATTCTGTACTCTCAATAAGGTTTAACCACTGTATATAGTGCACCTTTCATTCTTTTACCCTTCCCTGGGGTTTATTCTAGGTGTCTCTGGGCTTTACTCCCCTCACGTAACATGGCCGCCGCTATAGGACGGTTGCTGGAAACCGGAACTACTCGTCACACATGCGCGCGTCTCCTTTAAGTACACGCCCCTCCACATTAGTTTAGCCCCGCAGACTGATCCAGCTGGCCTTCCTTTGCAGTGCCTTACCGCCTGCTCGTGGTTACCGGAGGACACCCGGCTACCTGCCTATATCAAGTAAGGTTTCACCGCTCCCTACACTGACTCTTCGTGTATAATTATGCGCACAGCTCCTTGCTGACCCCTTGCTCCTCATTCCCTCCCATAGATTGCTTGCCTGCATTCGGGACAGACCGCCCGGAATACCTGCCTATACCAAGTAAGGTTGCACCGCTCCCTACACTGACTCTTCGTGTATGTTTATACGCACAGCTCCTTGCTGAACCCTTACTCCTTGTCCCCTCCCATAGATTGCTTGCCTGCATTCGGGACATATCGCCCGGAATTGTTGAATTTTCCATTAAGTAAGTGGTTAAAACACTAACCCCCCTCCCCCCCTTTGGGTTCTTTTTCCTTTCCCCTTCGGGAACCTTGGCCTCAGTATTGGTTTCGTCTTGTAAAATAAGTACACAGTGGCTTACCGCCCCTTTCAGGTTGATATTCGGCTAGCTTTCTATTCACGCGTCCTTCGCGCCTTGCCTTCACTGCTCCTGGTAATTTCATTGATCCTTCCCTGTATGCCTCACCCTATGCTAACCAGTTGGTTCACTGTGTTATTAATGTCCCCTAGCTTTCTATTCACGCGTCCTTCGCGCCTTGCCTTCACTGCTCCTGGTACTATTCATTGATCCTTCCCTGTATGCCTCACCCTATGCTAACCAGTTGGTTCACTGTGTTATTAATGTCCCCTCGCTACTGCCTTACAGCAATTGACGATTAATTGTTGTACATTTATAGTCCTTGTCTAACTCGCATTGCTTCTAATTTGTTATTAGTTAATGTACATCTCTAGTATCTGAATAGTTTAATGGGTATGATTTGCTCATGACGCCAATCATTAGTTTGTCCCTTTTATAAATAGGTTCATATGTTACCTAGACCTGATCCTTTTCCAGGGGACCAATGTTTTTCTCCTTTTTGTCTAGATTCTACTTGCTCACACAGTTATTCGTCCTGATGATGGTCTCTAATTTATAGAGATCGAAACGCCGTCGACTTTTAACAACCAAAACTCCAACTGTACAAATTCTTTTGAGTTTTGCCTATGTTGTCAATGTGATGTAATTTTAAGTCACCAGCACTTTTTTCACTTTTTCACGCAACCTCACTTGATGTGTGAGCACCAGGACTAGATCCTAAATTATATGTGGATGATATAGCGTTTATGATGTAATAAATGTCTTGTCATTCCCACAACCTTGTGTCCCTCCATACGTTGTTTTTCTTTTCCTTCTTTCTCGTAACACGAGAGCTCAGACGAAAGCTTTATTTCGATTAATAGTAGCCCTGGCTACCCGAGGACCATTTTGGCCTCACCTTGACCACTGTTCTTTAAAAATACTCCAATAGTTGATAAACTCGCCTCTCTACCAAATGTGTTAAAACTCTGGTAGATGACTTAAAAAATTAAGATTATCTAAAAATCTCCATTATAGCAAAAGAGAGAAAATAACAATTACTGTTAAGTCTGGTGCTTCAAATGGGCTGGAACTGTCGAGTACTGAGTACCTGCACTTCTTTAATTGGAAATGGAGAGTACTTGCACTTCTCAGCACTGCTGCAATACTTTTAATAGGAGAGTACCAGCACTTCTCAGGAGCAAACTGACATCTTAAGAGTGAGTACCTGCACTTCTCTATTTCCATTGTAAGCATTTGTTAAACCTATCAAAAGTAAAACTGTGACATCGGGCAACTTGGTCAGCCAGTGGAACATAAAATAGCAGAATGATATAAACAAAGTGGTTATTATTTTGGTGGAGGAGCTCCCCATACCCACTCTACAAACCCGTCACTGGTTAGGTCAATACACAGCTCGTAGAGAATCTCTGCTCAATGCCTGGTAGCTATGGAACAAGGAGCAGGCAATCCCTAGGGACGTGCATGCTAAGTTCAAGCAGTCCCAACCATTTTAAAGTAAAAGGCACAACACAATAAAATGCCCACATCATTATAGAAAACATTTAATGAGCAAAAAGACACCAAGAGCATCAAAAAATGTGAATTGGAACCGGAGATATGCATTTTTTAAAGCTCTAGGGCAAAAAAGCACGTAATAAAGAAGTTAAGCAGTATGGAAAAACAACAATTCACAGTGGACGAGGATCTAGGCACAATTTCAGGTTGATTGCGATGGAACAAAAATTGGATACCCCAAGAGAGTTGTCCCGGTCAAGGTTCTCCAACTGCTAGGAAATCCTCTTCTGTTAGTCATGTGGTCCCTGGTTCCTCGAGGCAGGCTTCTGAGCAACAGGCCTCTTTCCAGCCAGATCTCCTGCAGTGTCTAGTCCTCTTTAGTCAGCTGGGCCCTCTTGGAGCCAGGAGTCCTTCTCCCTTTTGTGTCCCTGAAGGAGGTAAACAGGACACCAACTACTTGACCCTTGAAGAGCAGTTCCAGTCCCTGGGTGCCAGCAGGATTGAGGAGTCCTTACGTCCTTGTGTGATCCTCTTCTTCTAGTCAGGAGTCAGGATTCTTCTTCTTCAGATGGAATCTCCTCAGTTCCAGGACTGTTGTGAGGATGTGATGGTTGAGGTGCCATATCTCGATCTATCCTGTGCGCTAGCTAGTGACTGGATGAATTCTACTGCCCAATCGTAACAATTTTCCCACTGCCCCTCCACCTGCTTTTGCAGCACTTCTTCTTTGCCTCACTCTAAAATTACCCAGGAGCCCCTGTTTAAAGCTGGCAAGACCTAGCTGCCACTGAGCAGGCCTTTTTCTGCTTGTCACTCCCCTACCTGAAAAGGTCAAAACTGGTGGGATGTGGATGTAGAATACCAGTCTAGGAGGCTGGGGGGTGAATAGAAGAAGCACTCCTTGGCATTGCCAAGTCAAAAGAGGTAATATTAAAGCAGGTCTTTGTTCTACAACTTCTACCTGTCCACTCCGACATACCTCATTCCTGTTAAGTGGTTAGCAGTTAATACCCACTGGCCTTTCCTGGGCCCAGAGGCAAGCCATTGTCCTGTGAGCCAGAGTAGTTGACTTTCCTAGCCAAAATGTTTATTCGAACTCGTTAGGGTAATAGGTGGTAGAACTAGTTTTCCCTACTACTATGACTGGTGATGGGAAGTCTCGGAGGTGGGATGAGTGGCAGAACTGGTTTTAAGCCAGTTCTGGCTCAAGCAGCCTAAAGAACATTTTATTAAAGATCTGATTTCACCAATAAGTCAGATTTGAAAAACTAACCAGAGAATTACTTTGAAGCACTTTACTTTCCCTTTCCTAAACTCAGTTGGAAAATAAAGATGTTAATGCCACCCTACGCCTGATAGGGGAAAGTCTAGCCTGACCTACATTATGACATAGCTTTTAGGTGTTAATTCACCTGTGATGGCACACTAACCCTAATATGTATTTGGCCCTATTTTTATATATTAGCATCTTGACTGTAAGTTAATATGGCACACTTTAGAGACAACATGAATATATAAAAATAGGCTTTTTCATCATGGCAAAATCAGTTTTCCCTTCCAATGCGTCACTGCAGTGCATTTCCACAGTGGTGCTCCTGGCAATAATATATTTTTGTCATATATGTGGGTGATGTAAATACACACTATAGGCCACATACAACATTTTATTTTCCATGTCATAGGTGCACTTAAGGCACCTTTGTCACGGTGGCCGTTATTTTTCCTCGGGATCTGCGCGATGCTCTCAATGGCCCACCTCCTTGCACCTCTGAGTTTGATCTGCTATTATAGCATCAAAATCACAGTGGCCAGACGGGGGGAAGGGTATGGGATGGGGACAGCAGGGAAGGAGCCCTGTAAAAGAAAAAGTAATGTACAAAACAACACAAAACCATATCCTGTGTTCAGCCTGGAGACTAATATTTTACAGTGTTATTCCTCCTGTGATACAGCTCATAGGACTTTGCATGTCACACATATAACAATTATAATGCTGAAGAATTAATCATAAGACTCTTTAAATCAGCAAGGGTCTTGTATAACGTATCACCGTATATTCTTATAATACTTCACAGGCCTCTTTAAATCAACAAGGGTCTAGTATGAAGGTCACAGCAGTAAAACAATCTGAGATGCTAATTCAACATCTCACTACTGAAAGAAATATCACCATATGAGAATAACAGAGCCCGAGGAATATGTTATTAAGAATATGCTAATTGCTCTAATAAAGTTGCGGCTTACCACCCAGAGCACGGCCTGCTCTGAAGTGGTTTTGCAGAGAAATGATGAAAATGGCCCAAGGGAAAGAAATCCCCACCGGGAACGCTGAATTGCTGTGGGAGTTGCTGAATGGAAAAACTCTGCAGGAGTCGGCAAGTAAGCTGACCAGAAAACAAAGGCCCAGCAGGAAGGGACACGAAGAATCGCCAGGGTGAGATGAAAACAAGAAAAAACTCCCCAGCTGCACCAAAAACTCACTAGCTGCACCAGAGCGAGGGAGGAACCTCCTACTCCAACTGGATCAGGAGAATAGTGAGCAACAGTTGCTGGGCAGGGCTGCCAATCTCAAGGAAGGCCACGCCCAGGGACACACCCAGGAGGGCTGCCTCCAAGGAAGGCCACACCCAGGGACACACCCAGGAGGGCTGCCTCCAAGGAAGGCCACACCCAGGGACACACCCAAGAGGGCTGCCTCCCAAGGCAGCTGGACCATGTAGTTCAAAGCTGCAAAGGGAAGGAAAAAGACACAGAAATAAACACACATACACTGCCATAGGAGCCCTAATAGCACGTTCTAGAACAACACAACCACCAACGGTCAGAAGTGGTAGAATGCAGTTTACCACAACGTATTTTTGTGCAAGGGAGACGAACAACACCTTTCTTGGGGGGGTGCATTGTGGTTGGGGCGGGCCGTAGAACGCGCGTCACCATGGCGCTGACAACCTTTTACACTGGACTTATAGCGATGTCCATGCAGAAAAATTGAATTTTCTACACAGGCCACTTCCAGACTCTGGGCTGACAAGGAGTAATTTACAGCTCACTGGGGCCTATCTATACATGCCCTGCACACTCAGCCCTGGGCAAATCACACATTTTAGTTCTAAGCCTTCCAGCCAAGAGTCAGACACATGACTATGAATCCCTTCTTGCCTGTCACCACTGGGCCCACACAAGAGTCGCTGAAAGTTTCTCGATGGTCAATGCAAATGACCCACGACATTCTTTCCTTTACGCAAACTCTCCTGTTCTTAAGCCACTGGCTAAGGAACCACCTTGGGGCCTCTCAGCCCACCTACGGCTTTGAAAGTATGGAGTTACAGCCTCAGGCTCCAGGCCAGCTCCTGCCACTCCCACATTCACCATCTTAAGAGTGACACCCTAAGACTTCCCCTTCAGCTCTGGATCTGTACTCTGAGACTGAACACCTGACTGACAGTCCAGGACTTCAAGTGAGGAAAAACTGCCCACATCAAGGTTGATACACTCTGTCTGTGTCATGAAGGGGTCTGCCTGGTCCAGGGCTCCTATTGCCTGTCTCTTTGACAGCACAGGCAGCACCTCCAAGATACAAGTGGCCTTGCCGGTGGCAGTCTTCGGGTCCTCTCCTGTCATCGCAGGTAAATCCTGACCAACTGGTTCTCCCACTGGGAGTGGCACCAGCCTCCTACCCCTTACTTTCCTTTTGGGCCCTTGTAATTGATTCTTAGGGCCAGTATCCTGAAAGACCTGCAGTGGGGCAACCTGGAAGCTCTTACTCTCTGGTTCCCTTCCCGTCTGAGGTAGTTCACTGCTAAGGATACAATCTATAGGCAAGTAGGGGCACACAGCTACCTTCATCTGAGCACTTATCACCTCGACTCTAAAGAGACCATGCTCATATAGCAGTCATACTCCCCCCATAGATATTCCTTACCCTACCCACCTTTTCCTACAGGCACGGTTCTGGGGAGACCATCCTTACCACCGCCAAGATCCGGATGCATAGGTATCCCACAGCGAAGTGATATTGACCACATTTACTGTGATGCTCTGTAAGTACTTCTTAGAAATCTGTAGGATCATTAGCTTACCTTCTGGGTCCACCTCCCAACAAAGGGAAACAGTGGCATGCTCTACCCTCTTCTCCTGCTAATCTCTTCTCCCTAGCACTACACTAGCTGTCCCTGCACAGAGCCCATTAGTGAGTGTGTTGCTGGGGCACAAGGAATCTACCTTCCTAAGCCTGCCTGCCTGCCCCTCTAAAAGCATTTCTTGCCCCCTGGATTCCAACCTTCCTGCTTTCTTGAAGTGTAGTGCCATAAGGGTTTTTTCACTTTTAACCCTCTGCTGGATGCCTGAACCACCCTTCTTGTGGTCACCCCGCCGCTGGGACTCTGTTTGACACTCTGATGATGAGACAGAGTCCAGCCTCTTTCCCAAGCTCTCTGGGATGAGTGACCATATAATCAATCAGGTGCTGGTGCAAATCTGTAAAACATAGACTGAGATTGTGTTCCCACATAAACAACCTACACAGCCCATCATAGTCAGTTATTTTGCTGCCCTTCACCCAGCTCTCCATTGCTTTAATGAAACCATCCACAAAATCCTTCCAAGAACTGTGTGACTGCTTTTGGGCATCCCTAAACTTCAAGTAGCATTTCTCAGGAGTGAAACCAAACTTTCGAATGAAGGAAGCTTTCATGATTTGGTACCAAACATGCTCTGAGAATATTGATTTTGTGAAGAGCTCTTCCTCAGTGTTGCTGCCATTATTGTCACTGGACTCTGATGCCCTCCTGAACCTCAAGTTCATCTTGCACTGGGTCCTATCATGGGCTAACATGGCCTGCCACTCCTCCAAAGTCACCTTTTTCTCCCCTAGCGCTAGGGCTGCTAGTGCCTATTTTTCCTCAACAGCCAAGGTGGCAGCCAACTTCTTTGCCTCAGATGCCAGTCTCAATTCCTCCAGAGCAATGGCTGTCTTCTTCACTTCAACAGCCATTGAAGTGACTGCCTTTGCCTCCTAAAGGGCACAGGCTGCCTCCTTCTCCTCAGCAGCCAGGGAAGCCTCTGTCTTTTCTCCTCTGCCGCCAATTCAATTTAAGGCCATCTCAGCTTTTCCTGCTCTGATGCGGACAAACTGCAAGAGGACACAGTGCTCCCAGCCCTGTACATTACAGGTGATGCTGCTCCTTGGGGAAAATCTTCGTCTTGCATTAGTGCCTCCTCAGCTTCAACCTCATTCTACTGTGAGGTGATCTGTGCTCGGTGGGCCTCCTTCTAGGCCTCAAGAGCCTTCTCATAATCTTCCTTCTTGGCTCTCTATCCCACCTTCAGCTTTCTTTCCTTGCACATGGCCATTAACTCGCCCACAGTTAGGCCAGCCAGGATAGACAGATCCACTGACTTGTTTCCACCAAAAGAAAAGGTGCTAAGATTTGATCAAAAATTACCCCAACCACTGAAGACCACTTTAAACAAGCATTGGCATAGCCAATAGGTCTCGCCTTTGGGACCTTATAAGTGTTTAGCCATGCAACAGTTGATGTTGTTGCACCAAGGATATTGTGCTGGATAACTAAACACTTATAAGGTCCCAAAGGCGAGACCTATTGGCTATGCCAATGCTTGTTATCTTAAACCTTTTTGCACGTTTTATAGCAGCCTGTACTGTAGCTTGTAATTTTAGAAGAGCAGATTTGACATCATGCAACAGTGAAGGCCGCTGAATAGACGTAAAGGCCCATGGTGAAATAAGCTTTGACAAATACGCTGTAGTCGAAACTGTAGTTTAGTAGCTGGATAATTTACCTAATTTCATCGTAAAAGTGTTAAATTTCTTGCACATCTTTAAAGGCCTGTCCTCAACTACCCAGCGTTGAAACTCTGTCTGAGCCGCTCACAACTATTTGTTTTAAAGCGGGAGAAGTGAGAAAAACATGGGCGAGTCACAAACACCCACTTCGTTGGCGCTCACTGTACCAACTGCCATAAACAAGCATTTTCGGAAATTATGTACAATATTCCATTTGTGGAGTGCTGCAGTCGGGGCCGGAGCTGAATTTTAATCAGGGGGACTGCAGTGATGGATTGCAGTGTGTCTGCTGTTATACCGACGGCATAAATCACGGCGAGCCCGACTCTGCGCCCGCAGGCACCGGCTCCCAACTGTCAGGGCGGTCGGGAGGCAGCGGGAAAGGTCGGAGGTGCCAGGGAGAGGGGGGCTGGATCGGAAAGGAACGGAGGAACTGGGGAAGCAAGGAAGAGAGGGGAAGACGAGGGAAGAAAGGAGAGGAGGAAGAAAATAAGATGAGAAGAAAGGAGGAGGGGCGACGAGAGAAGAGAGGGATAAAAGGAAGAAGGGGTTTAAAGGGAGAACAGAAAAGGAGTGACAGAATAAAGACTGAGGAAATAAAGCGTGAAAGCGAGCGAAAACGAAGGAAGCAGTAGAGGCAAGCATGCAGGGTGGAAGGAATAGAGGGGAAAGATCGACAGGGAAGAAAGAAGAGAATGGAAGAAATAAAGACGGGAAGCTGCACATGGAGGAAATAAGAAATAACGAGCAGAAGGAGAAAGGCAGAAGCACAGCGAGAAAACGACTGAAGATGATGGGGCAATGTTGCAAAGAACGAGGAATGAGGTAAGACAGAGAAAACAGGAGCGAGAACGAGGAAGGTGGAATAAAGAAGAGGAAATCAAATAACGAAGGCAGTAATAAAGAAGAAGACAAAGAATACAGGCGATAAAGTGGTAGAAAATATGGAGGAAGGGGAAAAAAGGAAACAAGAAAGTACACAAAAGCATGTAAGAAAATAAAAGATGCATCGAAGATGAATGAAGAATGGGAGACAGGATAATTGACAAAGAGGAATAAACGAAGGAGGAGGAATGTGGTGAGAGCAGTAGCAATAAAGGAAAACGAGGGGAAGAGAAAGGGCAGGGCGAGGACAAAGAGTTCAAAGATGAAAACACAAATAGAGAGAGGGAGGAGCGGAGGATGGAAGCACAGAAGGAACACAAAGTAGAGATGAAAGGAAAACAATGAGAGCACAAACCAAGAAAGAAGTAGAGCGAGAAGTAAATAAGTATACCTAGAACGATCTATAGAAAAAGTGAAAACAAAAACAATAAAAGCAACTGAAAGGAAAGTGAAAGAAGCCCGCGAGCGGTGCGCGCGCGAGAGCGTGCACCATGGCCTATTGCTTGTGGTTACCCGCACGGCCGCCGGGCGCGATAATTGAAAACACATGGCGGCCCTGCGGGTAACCGCACGGAATAGGCCATTGTGCACGAGCGTGTGGTCAGCTTTTGGAAGCCCCTTACATAAAGTCTCACAGAGCAGCGCATGCGCGCTACTCTAGGCTCGACCTAAAAATGAGGTTATTGATTTGGAAGAGGGGACACCCCGACCAACTCAATAAACCCACTCTGGTTAAGTCAAAACACAGCTGTGAGAAAATCTCTGCTCAACCCCTGGTAACTGTAGCACAAGCAGCAGGCAATCCCCGGAGAAGTTCGTCCTAAGTTCAAGCAGTAGCAACAATTTCAAAGCAAAGAACACAACACAATAATATTCCCACAGCAGATTAGAACCTGCCCTTTTTACCACTTTACCTCCACCCAAATGCTAGATTGCTGTATATTTATGTATCCATACTGTGGACTTCATTTACTTTTTTTGTTTATCTGCATGAGTGTTTTAAACCCAAATTGACTTCATCTTGTACTTCTTGTAAACTTCCTCTCAAAATATGTAAATCGCTCCGATACCCTGGGGTCTAGCCAGTGCTATATAAAACTCACATAAACCTCTTTTTGCCCACCTCTTCTCTCTTTGCCCTGTGCCATCTTAAGGATTTTTGGACCCCACAGAAAGACATACTTCACTTGCTTTTCTGAAAGTTTGTTTGGCATCATAGAGGCTTGATTTACCAAATTCAAAGTTGTTCCAAACAGGAGCCCCCAAAATATGTCTTATCAGGGGCTTCAAAAATCTTTAAGATGACACAGTAACCATATGAACACATAAAAGATTAGAGTACAATTGCATTTACTTATATATAAGCACAGCCATTCTCAAGTGAGAATTCTTACACAGTCCGTGGAATCATTTAACACTTTTGCATTCAGCAATCTGTGTTGAAAGAAGTGCGTGATCTAGCAAGCTTTTAGAAGAGAATGCCCTGATGACTTACAGGTAATCTTTAATTGTTCGAGCAAAGTCTTTCTTGTTTCAGTCCTAACTAAATGACTGTGTATAACCCTGAAGAACACAACAAAACACAATAAAAACACATACCTCTAGTCCCTACGCATGACTCTGCACTTTGTGTCTGCTAAAAGAAGAGCCCATGGCCAGCCAAGGCCGGACTGGCTGTACCGGGCAGCGGGCGTTTCCCCGGGAGGCTGGAAGGGTGGGGGGCCTCTTCTGTTACAGGGGGTCAGTTTTGTAGCAGTGCAGCAGTATTAAAAAACACTGCAAAGTTTTTTGTATATCCAACAGTTTTAAGGCAAAAATAAAAGTGGCACGATAACTCTGTTGATGAATGTACCTGCTGGAGAGGGATCGGAGTTTTGTCTAGTGGCAGATTTGACTCACCTAAGGTAGCGCATAGGGTTAATATGCCTGCTCAAAAGAGCATGTACTATGCAGATCACAGAACAGTATTTTATGTGCATAGCTTAGTGGGTTACTGCTTTTGTCATAGAGATCCTTTTGTCACTGTGCAGTTCATAAGTTACAATCGCAGTCAAGGTTAGAAAGTTATGTTTTTTTCCCAGTCTTTCATTATCCTGATTTTGCTAAAAAGGGTTTGTTTGTGCTTCCTCAGACCAAGGACTCTTAAAAAATGCCTACTAGTATAAACAACATGTAATTCCTACAGCTTGTAATCTGCTTTGTTTTATGTAACATTTTCTATGCACTGATTTACACACTTATAATTCATTGTTTCTGTATGTGTGTGTGATGTAAAATACTCCGACACCCTACACTGGCATGAGAGGTGCTATAAAACAAATCAAATACATGTGAGAGAGGGGCTATGTAGAAATGAGAGGCACTGTTGGAGGGTAATAGTGAGGGAATCATTGAAGAGCCCCAATAAAGATTGCTGTATCCTGATGCATTGCAAGGTCATCATTTACTATGCTTTTAAAACTAATACAAATAAATATATAATGAAAAATGTGTTGTAGAATTAACCATTTGTTCCCAATTTTTCTTGGAAGGAGAACCCCTCCGAACCACCTTGTAGTGCTCAGGCTCACTCGCTGCACTGGCTATGCTCTGTATGGGGGCTGGTCTGACAACATTTGCCAGGGCTTCTTTGGGTTCCCTGCAGCCAGAATTACCAAGAGAACCCAACCATTACAACACAGGGTAGGGGGGCAACCAGGCTGGGGATGAGGAGCAATAGGAATTGGAGTAATTGTGGAATTACCTCTTCACCCATCTTCGTAACTAAGTGGAGATCTACCAAAGCAGATAGAAAGACCGCTTGGGTACAGACAAACAGAGAAAAGATGTGGTAACAGCTGTAGGACAAAATCACTCTTAAACAACAGAAACCAGTCAGCTTCACAGTGAGCCCACCACATGGAAAGGCAAGCTAAGCCAAGAGAGCACTACCTACCCACAACCTGTGATAGAGCATAAAGATATGAGTGTAAGTCCAGGTGGCTGTGTTACAAATATCCCAAAGTATGCCCTCTGAAAGTCTGTTAGAAATGGGATTTCTGGTTGGCTAGGGCAAGCGTCTAAGCCAGGCAAAAACCACCACTCTAGTCAGGGCAAGGGAGTTACATACTGAAGATAACCCCTGCTCACCCCCTTGGTAGCTTGGCAGAGCAGTCAGGCTTATCCCAGAGGCAATGTGTAAAGCGTTTGCGCAACACACTCACGTAGCAGCGACACACTAGGCACACCACAAAAGAAACTCCACATAAGGTTATATAAAAAATAGCCTTTGTATTACTCATAAAACACATTATATCATAATCACAAATGTACACTGTGCCACCTGGCACTAGGTTATACTTCACAGGGGACTATATACAGGACATGGCCAATCGGGCCGCTGTCAGAACCACCAGAACAGGTAAGTAATAACACAACCAGTAACTACTGGTACAGGCACTTAGCACAAACATATTATGCATAAATCACATTAGATCAGGCATAAACTATATTATGCATCAATCATATTAGCAATGCACCACAGTAAGCCTAACACGGTGCATACATCCTCTTAGGGCCTTGCGCCCCACCAGAACACAAGGTGCCCACTGGCCTTCCTCGGGGGGGCCCGTCTTGGGCTTCCCCGCAATGCCCTATGTGCATAAAAGTCAGGGCTCTAGGAGTCTGTGGCTTCCGTCTACCACCAGGCTGCAACTGCAGCAGGGTACAGGCCCAACAGGCCGGTACCGGAAATGGGGGGGGGGGGGTGAGGGAGCAACTCACCCTTGTCTCTCCTGAGACGCAAAATGCCCCCAACGTTGCAGCTGCCGCGATCTGGCGGTACAGCTGTGGAACAAGCAGGCACCAAGAGAGAGCCTTGGGAGCCCCTCTCACCGGGGCTCCTCTCTGGGGGAAAATCGGCCCAAGCAGGCACCAATCAGTGTGCCCTGTGAGCCCCACTCACCAGGGCTTCTCTTCCTTCGTGGCAGCTACCCGCGATCTGGCGGTGTAGCTGTAAGCAGACCCCTGCAGCAAACTGGAGTGCGGCAGCCCACGGTCGCACAGAGGGGCTGCAGCTGCGGAATCAACGATCCCCCACCAGCGATGAGCCCTGCCCGGGTCTCCCGCTACTGCCGACAGTCCTCACCTCCCTTTCGGCCTCCGTGGGGACTCTACAGGCTTCTATGCTGGGGCCACTTTTCTTCTTCGTTTCTCCCGCCTTGCGGCGCCCCTCGGCTTCGGACACCCGCGAAGTGCCGGCTCTAACTTCGGCCGGGCCCCCGCCCCCAACCAGGCGACCTCAGCCTGTCTTTCGGCGGCCTCTCCTGGACCACTCTTGTCGATAGGTGGAATTCGCCAATGGCCCCGCCCACAACCAGGCGCAAACTTCGCCTGACTTCCGGCACCCTGGGGATCACGGAGCGGAACCTCCGTCGATTTCCAGCTTTCTTGCCATGCAATACGGAGCGAAGCCTCCACAACATCTTGGTGTGGGGATGGCTGCCCCACGCCCCCAGCACGGCCACACGCTGCTCACGGCACCGCTCGAGGGGAAGACCAGGCAATCTCCTCACGGCGCGAACGCACTTTGCGCCCACCGCACCTAGGAATGTTGAGCCCACTTCTAGGGCTCAAAGGCAAAGAAGCAAAAGCGCTCAGCATGCGCTCTCTGCAAATCACCCCCCTCAAGTCTGGGCAGTGTCCTCCTCGCGCCGAATGCACTCTTTAGGGCAATGGCCACCAGCTCCCCATCAAGCAGGACGGAAGATCCAGTGCTGCCACGCTCTAAGCCCAAGATCACCAGGGGCAGGGCTGGGCACAGGAAGGCCAGCACGTAGGGACCCCCAGGAAGCAGCAGCTGGGTCCCACGGCGGTTCTTCCTGGCAGTCCAGCAGAAAGCCGGCCACCAGTTCCAGCTCAGCACACATAGCAGCCCTTCATGGGGTCACTGCCCCAATACTTATACCCCAAATGTCTTTATTCTCCCCGTGGCCCAGGGCTCTGCGCCCGGTCCAAACCAGTTCTGGGGCCACTCACACCTTTCTCTAAAGGTGCACCACCACCTCCTTTGTCAGTGTAGGCTTTGGCCCCAGACACACCACAGGGGGGTGGAGCCAGCATTGTGGAAGGCAGGCACAGTCACATTCAGTCCCAGGTACTACTCCTCCCACCACTCCAAATGCAGTTTGGCCTATTCAGCCTAGTGCTGACTCACCCAGCCCCTGTCACTCCAGAGCCAGACATGCACTACACATCACGCAGGCACAAAGAGACATAGCACACAGAAATGCCCACTTCTAAAAGTGGCATTTCTAAAATAGTGATAATAAATCTGCGCACACCATTACGCAGCATTTATTACCACTATTTCCAAACATACCAAACTTGACCATGCTACTCCTCTCATATCAGGAATTACCATTGAAACACTTATCAGGGAATCCCCAATGTATTCCTATGAGAGGGCAGCCTCACAGCAGTTTGTCACTACCAGGACATGCCACACAGTTAAGACACATGTCCTACCTTTTACCTACAATGCACCCTGCCCATAGGGCTAGCTAGGGCCTACCTTAGGGGTGACTGATATGTAGTAAAAGGGGAGTCACAGATGTGGCAACCACTTTATGTGCCACGTCACAGCGGCAGTAAACGGCGCGCACAGGCCCTACAATGGCAGAGGCCTGAGACAGGTTTGAAAGGCTACTTTGGTGGGTGGCGCATTGCTGGGGATTGATAGGTAAATTAAATTAGCCAAACAGGTGTAGACCCATCTTACCATGTTTTACCATAGAGAGCACATGCACTTTACACTAGACAGCAGTGATAAAGTGCCCAGAGTCCTAAAACCACCAACACCAGGTCAGAAAAAATACCAGGAGGAAGGCAAAACATTCAGGGATGACCCTGCAAAAAGGGCCAAGTCCAACAAGGTCCGTACAAGGGGAATAGATACCCTGAGTGGACCTAGTCTGTGTCCGGCTGGGAAGGGTAAGCTCTCCTGCCTGGTAGGCAAGTAATATTGCCAACTGGATCACGTGCTTAAGAATAGCCAAGGAGGGGTTCTTCCCTCAGTAAGCACCAAAGAAACAAAAATGGAGTTGCCCTGCTGAAAAGAGGCTGTCCTGGCAAGGTGGAGGGAAAGAGGCTTGTGAACATCAAAAGTTTGAAACCAACCCCCTCAGGAATAGAAAGTGCAAGAAAAAAGCACAGGAAGGACCAAGTCCAGTGAACAATGAAAACCAAAGAGCCCACTGTGTGGAACTACAAAGCAGCAGGACAACCACAGGGTCTGTAAATAAACGAAGATGAGGCCCCCTGCACAACAAAGGAATTCAGCAAACCGAAGAAATCGCCAATACAAACACCCACTTGGTACACAGGGCTTTAAGTGGGGGGGGTCTGTGGGGGTCTGAGCACCCCCAGTTTTTTTGGGGGGGCCTCGAAAAGGGTCTCTAGGGGGTTCTATTTTCAGGCCTCAAAGGTCAATGGTAGGGTGACCAGACGTCCCGGTTTTTGTTTGGTGTTTCGGGTGAGCATGCGCGCGCACTGCTTAAGGCGTGACGTCATTGTAGCAGGAAGGAAAATCCGTTGGAGACACTTTCTCTCCGGATTTCCCTTCTCTTTGAACACGCAGCGCCACCTACGTCGTCGTGCCAGCCATCGGCACAACAACAGCTGGTTAGAACCGGCACAACCCTGCTTTTACGGCCTGCAGCCCCTCGAGCTGTGTTGTGTGCCCGAGGCCGGGTTCGCCGCTCTGAGAAGGAGCCTTGAAAACACCCTGCCGGTATTCACCACCACCGGCCCGGGATCGTCATTTCCGAGCCGCGCTCGGATTGGTCACAGCAATGAGGGTTTCCCCCAGCAACGCTGAGGTTCGTCAGGCAGAGGTACATTGAGTCTGGAGAGGCGCGAGGCGTCCCCTAGCAACCAGGGTTCCCTCGCGCTCGTCATCGAGGAAAGGAGCTGAACCTGAGGCCGAGGCGCGTCCACCCGGCGAAAGCGGCTTCACCGGAGATCAGCGCGGACCACAGAGCCCCCTTCACATCCTAAGGTAACCGGCTCACACACGTGACCGGAGTTTGCACAGGGGGGGAGATTGTGATCACATGCGCTACCGGCGGGCCGCCGCAGGGGTGATTAAAGCTTGGTGTCTTGACTATGGCAATCACGGGGGTGATTTGAGAAAGCGCTATTTTTGTGATTTGAGAAAGCGCTATTTTTGTGATTGGGAAAACGCTACTTTTTTTTTTTTTTTTACTTTATTTTGCATTTTAATAAAAAACAATACGATACATTCGTAGTATAGCAGTCATGTACGCAAATGACGATGTTGTTTTACAGCTTACAGTTAATTGCATTTTCATCGCATTTATGTGAAGGGAAATATACAAAATTTCTTATCGCCTACACATTAGCCAATCTCTAATTACACATTAGTTGCCCCAACTAATCCGTTGTAGTGTAATAAGAAGGTGTTTTACAGTTGTGATATATGGGAAAACGCTACTTTGGGTGATTCTCTGACTCCACGAGTGCAGCTGGGGCATTTTTGAAAAACATCTCAGTCACATTAGTTTTGAAATAACTTTCCACACGCTAGGAGCAGGAGTCCTCCAAGCTGAATACATAGGTGGTGACAGTACACGAATGTAATGCAAAACATATGGTATTTTATGGCTTATACTTAATAAATATACCTTTTTGCCTATTTTATTATCCTTTGCTGGATGCGACTTCATGATTTTCTTAAGCACACAATGCTAGTTATCTTGATTTAGACCACGCCCCTACTCGGATAGGCCACACCCCTTTAAGAAATTTGCCACGTCCCTTTTAGAGCACCCCCAGTTTTTTTTCCCACTTAAAGCCCTGTGGTACAATGACCTTTCAAATTATTGGCTCAAATGGTTCCTCCTTCAATCCTAAAGAACAGAAGGCAAGTCTTAAGAAGGCAAAGTGGAATAAAAGATAAAGGACAGTATGCTTGTTAAAAAAAACTCTTAAAAGACCTATTGGCCACTTGTTCCACATGTTGCATCTCAAAGCCCCTGAGACCTTGGATTACTCTCCACTGTCTCCACAAGAGACAACAAGGCCCACATAACAAATTACACAAAAAGTCTAGCACTTGCCCACATTTGCAAGAAGTAGGCTGTACTCCCTGTGAAGTGTAACAAGCCTCAAAATACATCCAGTGCTGTGTATACGTTTTGAAAGTAGTCAGTCATCAACCCTGCAGGATTGAAATAGCCACACCAGAGCCACTTCGGAGCCTGAAGACCTAACCTTTCAAGGTGCAAACCAAAGGCGGAGTTGCAGCTGAGCAGACTCTCAGATTGCCAGAAACATTCACTGTGATCGGTCTGTGGGAAAGATCCAGGGTGCACATGTGGGAAGTCAGCCGAGAAGGGGAACTAAGGCCGACAACACCAGCAGGGAGCCACCATGACAACCTCTGCCTTGTCCTCATACATCTTCTGAAGAACCCTTAGAATCAGTGGGCTCAAAGGAATGCACAATGCAGACCTCTAGAATAGGAAATGGCCAGCTTATCAGTCCCCCAAGCCTGCAGGGAGGGGAACAGCTAGCAACGCTGAAGCAGGAGGGCATTCTACTCTGAGTTGAACAGGTCCAACCATGGGTGGCAACACTCGATCACAAAGGACTGACGGAGAGGGTTACTGAAGAAGGGAAGGCTGTGCTGACCAGAACTGCATGCCCATTCCCACTCCTGTGATAGGAGTGACTGCCAGAGAAAAGAGAGTGAGCTACATCTAAACGGTTCGGAACTAAACCAGATCTGTCAGCTTGTGAACTATGGTGCTCTTCCTAACCATTGACATATATCCTGTCCTCCTGATTATCAGCCTGCACATGCATAGCCTGATCCTTGAGAGAAGAGCCAAAAAAGCAGAGCATATTGGATGGATAAATATTTCTTCCAATTGGATGAGTTCTAAGTCTCCTGTTGGGACAAGGGACCCTGAACAGAACCATCGCCCAGAGTTGCCATGCAAAACCTGCTGCTGACATCCATTTTCAAGACCAGAGGAGGAGGCGATAGAGAGATACCAACATCCAAATACTCCAGAACCAGACTTTAATGTAAGTCTTTGCAGGCCTGTGGAGATGCAGAGATCAGAGGTTTGTAGTCCTCCATGCAGGGGTGCCAATGCCTCAGAAGATGAACCACCTGTGCTGTGATGTATCCAAAGGAAGAATATGAATGTAGGAAGATATTGCCCTAACACATAAATTCAATCCGTTGCTAAACCATTGATGCATACATCAGCTTTAAGGGAACTCTGCTGGCTCCCTGTACAGAAGAGATGCCAATTCAAGCTGCTGCCCCACCACACAAGGCTCTACACAACCAAGGACGCACCTACATTAACCACCGCCTGAACTTCCACCAACCGTCGAGAAAATTACGCTCTGCCTCCCTTTCACTTGCCCACACTCCTGCATCTACCGAAGCAGAAGTGAAGGACGCTCCTTCTCCCACATTGCAGGAAATACCTGGAACAGCCTCCCCACGCATCTCCAGACCATCACCTCACTTCCAGAATTCCCAATGGCCCTCAAGACCTGGCTGTTCAGATAAGCCTCCGGGAGCTGCAAGCGCCTGTATACCCTATCAGGATATTAGCTGCGCTTTATAAATCCTGATTGATTGGTTGATTGATTGAAGGGACAGGAAACAAATGTCATTTTCCTGGGAGATGAAAGGAACACTCTCCCTAAGTCTCTATAATATTGCATCAATTAACTTGAAATTTTCAGAAGGAACCAGATGAGACTTTGCATGATTCAAGTGTAAGTCCTGAGACTGAATCATCTTGCAGATGTGGTGAACATCCAACTCTGCCTTGAATATAGAAGAGGCAGAGATTACCCAGTAATTGAGGTGTGGGAAAACCTGGACATCCAGGTGGTACCAAGACCTTTGTGAAGACCCTTGGTGGTAAGGTGAGCCCAAACAAGCGCAACCTAAACTGAAAATGCTGGTCCGTCATGGAAAATACAGAAAATTCTGAGAGGTAGAATATGCAAATATGCATCTATAAGACACAAGGAGGTCAAATAGTCCTCCCCTTTTTTCTGCAATGTCACCATCTTGAAGTTCTGCCTTGTAATTATTGATTGACCCTTTTCTAAGTGAAATTGGAACAAAACACCCCATATTGCTTCTGAACTAGGAACAGCAGGAAACAGCACCAGTTGAATTACTTTGAAGAAACATCTACCATCTCATAGGACAGCGACAGTTGTGGTTGGTTGGTTGGTTAGTATTAGTAATCTGGGATGGAATGAAATATGATGTGGTATCCTCATTCTGTCTCCCCTAGCACCCAGGAACAAGCTTCTCAGACTTTTCAGGGGTGGAGACGGTCAGAAGAAGACTGCTGACGGGCCTGGTGCAGGGGAGAAAAGGAAAGAACCAGAGAGCCCAAAAAACACAGTTCAAAATCATCGCCGCAGAGAATGGTTGAGACCCATTCATTTACAGTCCTTGGCAGATGTTTTGATGGAATCCTACCGAAAGGAAATGAAAATCTTGCTGTAAAAGGCAAATTTATAAGTAGAGTCTTTTGTGAATGGGATGCTGAACCACCGTGGAAGGGCCATAAAGGCAAAGCACGCAGGCATTCGACAGTAAAATGCAACAGGAACCAGATCTGTTGCTCCATGATGGCAACCAGAGGAGTACAGCCCCCCTATCCAGTTGCATCGCTTCAGCCAATGCCTGGAAGTCTTTCAACAATGACTGCACTGTATGAGTGGCATTGGTGTTTGCACAGACTGTGAAATTTGAGGCGGAAATTGAGTGCTATACTGCAATATGCACTTTCTTGGTGACAGCATCAGCGTGAGAAACAGCCTTGCAGATTATAAAACCCTGGGAAAACAGGCCAACTATCTGTGACTTCACCTTAACCTTCTCTGGGAATATTTCTTCAAACTATGTCAGCAAGTACTTCTTTTGCAGGAACAGCATGCTCAAACTCCTTCCACTTACGAGTTAGGACTTTCCAAAGTGCCACACGGAGAGGATCCTGCCACTGATTATGTCAGAAGTAATCCTCATCTTGGAGAGGGAAACAGGGTCAGGGAAATGCAGGCTGGCGCGAAGATGCTACAGGACCTCTGCATTATCTGTCCCCTGGATGCAAGTCTATACATAACCGTTGAAATGGTCTTATGTATCCTCAGTGACTCTGGGGTCCTGTCTAATGGTGCCTTAACATCTTGATTGCTTGGGTAGGTGGCCCTTAACACTGGCATGATGGGGAGCAGCTGGAACCTGGCCAATCAGTTGTCAGAGGAGGGAAGTCGAAGGGAGGTTTAACAAGGGATTACCAGCAGCAGGCTCCTGGCCTGAAGCAGATGTACGACCAGGAGAACTGAGTTGTTCCAGACAATGATACCAATTCTTTGAGCGTTTATAGGCAGGGCACTACACTTGCAAAGAATGCAGGAAATATGGAGGAGCTCTGTATACATCTTCTGCTCAATTTTCAGCACCCACATCCAGACAAAACATCAGATTATTTCAATTGCCCATACGTACCTGAACGTTAAATATGTAAAAAAAAAAATACAAGGCCCCAGTGGCAAGGTCCTGGTCCCACGGCAAAAACAGGAGACTCATTGCATTGGGTGTCTTTGGCAAAGAATATGATATTATATATTAAAAAGAGGAACGTCTTTTGACATTGATTTCTGTCCACTGGCTGAGTATTTCTAGATCTTTACAAATGAATTTCGATGTTTTTTCCTTTTCTTGTTAGCAGGTACTGCCAATTCTGAGAATGACTATTAATGATGTTGATCTACTTTTCGTCCTGATGAAGGTGGGTGGGTGATTTGAGGTTGCCCACCGAAACATGTGTCAATGTTTTACTGTCATTGGTGGCTGTGTGCAAAACTGATAGCAGGGTTACTAGTTTGGGGTCACTTTCTCCTGTTTTTGTCAGAAGTACAGGACATTGTCACTGGGACTGTCTACTTAATGTATGGACTTTTTAGGTGATTTCTTTAGTGGGACTTTTTGTATGTTGTAATATTTTTTTTCTTTCTCAATATGTCTGTTGGGTTATGAATTAAAGATTATATTTTGGGATAGCTTCAGAGTTGGCAGTATTATAACTGATGTATTTAGTTGCTGACATATTTAATGTTCAGGTACCTACTGACAATTGAAATAATTTTAAGTTTTGTTTGTTCTTTTGCTGATTCCTTTTGGTATAGAGTGTGTGTTTCCTGACTTACGTTAGATGGGTATTCTATTACCTTATTCGTTTTTCCCTGTGTATTTGTTCTATTTTCGGTGCAACTCCCATTGAATACTGACCCACCTTGCATTTGGTCGATATCGGGGCACACTCAGTATAATTACAGAGACCACAGGCCTATACCATGCACTGCAATTAACAGACAGCCACACCACGTACTTGCTCTGTGCCATCAGCCATGAGCGCTGACGTCACATTTATTATATACTCCCTGGCCCGTGCCCGGCCCAGGAAGTGAATGTGATACGTTGTTAGGGTCAAGCCGGGTGGCTCACTACGTCCCTCCCCACCAAACATTTGTGTACAACAACAACAACAAAAAATGAAGTTAACACAACAAACTAACACAATAAACTGAGATGGCCAGAATGTCCCTGAGTGTTCATTTTCTTCATCTGTTCCTTAGCACACAAAGTCTCTCAGTCTTTGGCTCGGCCGTGGATTATCCCTCACTTTCTTGGGAGTCTCCACTCTCTGTGTCTCTTGCGCCTGCTCTCCTTCTTCAGTTTGTTCCTCCATCGATGGTGGTCCGCTCACCACAGTTGCTCCATGTTGTCATGCAGACTCCTCTGCTCCACCTCCGAGTTGTCCCCTGGTGTCGGACATACTATCTTCTTGAACCATGAAACATTCCTTGCTATTCTCCTGTGTCCTCGTTGCACTGTAACCATCGGTCCTTGTACATCAACTATCTCCCATGGTACCTTTTCGAATGGAGTTCTGAATTTCCAACCTGGGTGCCTGTCTTTTACCACTACTTTATCTCCTTTGCAGAGTTCTACCCCTTTAGCTCTCCTTCTCTTGCTAGCTTGTTCATTGTTGTTTTGTCTTCTGGATTGAGCCGCCTCATTTTCTATTACTCCCGGCCCCCAGTGTTCGCTCACCGGCACAATGCCTCTTACTTCCCTTTTCATTATTAAGTCACTGGGTGAACACCCCGTTGTGCTGTGTGGGGTTTGCTGGTAGGCCCTTAGAAACCGATACAGACACCCCTCCAAGTCTTCCCGTTGATCCACCCCAATTCGCAACACCTTGTTGATCGTCCTCATAAATCTCTCCATTTCACCGTTGGCTTGCGGCCATTGTGGAGTTACCTTCCAATGGTGGATGTTGTATTGCTCCAGGTACTCCTTGAATTTGTGGCCATGAAATGGTGGTCCATTATCAGTGCATATCCCCTCCAGTGTATGTAGAAGGGCAAATGTTCTCTCCAATACCGGTTTGACGGCCTCGAATGCCGTGAATCTCACCACCTCGACAACCGGGAATTTAGAATAGCTGTCCATCATGACCAGCGTGGATCTTCCATCCGGGAATCTTTCGAAGTCCATGCTTATCGCAGCCCACGGATTTGTACTTGATGGTTCTATAATCACTGGGGGTACCGGTGCATCTCCTCCTGTGATTAGACACGCATGACAACTCCTCACTTTCTCCTCAACCATGCAGGCTATTCTGGGAAACCACACCTTGGCTCTTAGACGGGCCTTGGTTTTCTCGATCCCTTGATGACCTTGATGTGCAAGATCAACCGTCTTTTTCCACAGTCTTGTCGGCATCACTATCTTCGTGCCTCGTAGAATCAGTCCTTCGCTGCTTTCACTGAGCTCCTCCCGGCATCTCCACACTCCCATTCTTGCTTCTCTCTCTTCCTCAGTCAGCCTACTTACGCCATCCAGGAAATTCTTCCATAGGAGATTGCGCAGCGCTTCTTGGACGGCCGCCAGGCACGCATCTTCTCCTGTGGCCACCACTATTTCCTCTAGGGATAGTGCCCGAGGACACACCGCCTCCGTGATCTGCTTGATAAACGATTCAGCACTGCCGTCCACCTATCTCTGGCAGCCAGGATCTATTGCCAGAGGATGACGAGACAGGTAATCCGCCGGATTGTTCGCTCCGGACCTGTACACAACCTCGAAGTTGTAGTGCTGGATCTGTACCGCCCATCTCTCAATGCACGGCGGCCCACTTCTCGCTGTCCCTCCAAATAACGGAACCAGTGGTTTATGGTCCGTTACTACATTGAACTTGTGTCCGCACAGATATATGTCGAAGTGCTGACATGCCCACCGAATGGCCAACGCCTCTCTCTCTATCTGGGCATATCTGGTCTCCACCGCTGTTAGTGCCCGGCTAGCGTATGCTATGGGCACCCACTCCTCCTCCTCGTCTTTCTGAAGGAGTACGGCTCCAAGCCCGACCGGGCTGGCATCGACTACCAATTCTGTTGGGTTTCCTGGCTTAAAGTACGACACCGCCGCTCCTTGCAGTAGCGCTCCTTTGACGTCTTGAAATGCCTTTGCGGCTTCACTGGTCCACTGCCACTTGACATTCTTTTTTGTGAGTGCTCTCAGCGGCTCCGATAGAGTGGCCGGATATGGAATGAAACGGCCACAGTAGTTAGCCATCCCCAGGAAACTTCTCACTTCTGTCTGATTCTGGGGTGTAGTTGCAGTCTGTTCTGCGAGAATGTGTACCCAAAAAACTCGACTTCGTTGGTATAAAATGTGCACTTCTCCTTATGCAAAGTCAATCCCTGGTCCACCAGTCTTTGTAGTGCTGCTCATAGGCATCCATGGTGCTCTTCTAGTGACCTCGAAAATATCAGCACGTTGTCGGTAACGTTTATCACTCCTACCAGCCCTGACAAGGCTTCGCGGATGGCGTCCTGGAATACCTCAGCCGCCGATTATACCCCAAAGCTGAGTCGCTTGAATCTCCTCAGACCAACATGTGTGGAGAATGTGGTGATGTAGCGACTGGCTTCGTCAAGCAACAGCTGGTGGTAGCCCGAGTTTAAGTCAACCTTCGAGAACCACTTTGCACCGCTGATGTCTGCCACAATTTCATCTATCGTCGGAGTTATGTGTCTCTCCCTTCTTATGGCCTTGTTTGGCAAGCGCATATCCACACATAGCCTTATTGCACCCGGTTGTTTGGACTTTGGTGCAATTACCAGCGGTGACACCCATGGAGTGGGACCCAACACATTCTCAATCACTCCCACCTTTTCCAGTTCCGCCTCAACCAGCAGCCTCAGGTGGAATGGCACTCGTCTGTGTCTCAGGGCCACCTGTTTGATAGATTTGTCAATGTGTAGCTTGACTTTTACACCTTTCAGGTACCCAAGCCCCTTGAACAGACTCGGAAACTCCGCCATGATGGCGTCCGCATGCGACTGGTGTACCTGCCGTGCGAACATGACCAGCCCAAGGTCCTCCACAGAATGGCAGCCTAACAGCGTTCCCACGCTGTCCTTCGTCACGTGAAATTTTGTGGTTGCCGATATGTCACCATGGGTGACCTCCACTTCGATCACACCATGTAGTGGAATGGGAGTATCTCCCCCATACGTGAAGATTCTCACTTTTGTGCTCAGGAGCGGTGGTTTAGGTATGAGCTGTTCATATTGTGCGGCATCGATGATGTTTACTGATGCACCTGTGTCAATTAGTGCTGTGACTTTGTTCTCTCTGATGCAGATCTGGCACATCGGCGGTGGACTTTTCCTCGGATTCATCCTTCCTGTATGCGAGATGACGAATACGTCGTCATCCTCATCGTCTTCCGTAAACCTCATCCTGTGGCATCTACTCTCTACATTGTCTGTGTCTTCCGCCGTTTGGACCACGTGCTTGGAGGTACTGAATTTTTTTGCTTTACTTCCTGGCGTGGTTGCCCTTGTCGCACTCCTGCACACCTTTGCAAAGTGCCCGACCTTGCCTGCCACACCTCAAACACGGTTTGCCTTGCGCCGGCCATCCCCACGAAGGATGACTGTCCAATGCACAGCTGCCACATCCTCGGCCACCAGGGCACCCACTCGCGCCTCGCTCTTCCTCTGCCCGACTCCTTGGGGACGGCCTCGACCCTCTCCTCGATTGCAACTGGAGACACTCACGAGTTGAACAGTGATCTTCGCGCCAGCGCCGATTCCATCTCTCCTGCCCGTGCGTCCGCTAGCTCATGAGATCTCCCTAGCACCAGGATGTCGCCCAACGATATTCCAGGCTGTCGAAGAATCAGCTTCCGTAGATCCACCGACTTACACCCCTGGATTAGCTGCACCCTTATCTCCAACTGCTTGTCGATGCACGTGCAGGAGCTAGCCAGTCTTCTCAGTTGGGCAAAGAACATGTCGACAGACTCCTCCTCCCTTTGCTTGGCATGGCGCAATTTGAAGTGTTCAAAATCAGGGTTTACCTGCGGGTCGAAGTAGCGGTCCAGCGCTCTCACTGCCTTATCATAATCATACTGTCTCTCGGTGTCTGGCAGGTCTTGGAATAGTTCATAAAGCTCATCCCCACCCATGTGTAGCATGGTTGATCGTTTAACTGCGCCATTTGTTTCACACACAGCAATGAAATAGTTCTCCAGTTGCTCCTTCCATTTGTGCCATCTCGGCGCTGCTGTGGCCGGATCTGTCAATTGGCTGAATGGCAGTAACGCATTCAGTGTGGATCGAGAGCTCTGGTCCGCAGCTCCTTGCACCCCACCGTCTGCTGGCACTGACATTATGCCGGACTCCATGTAGCTCTGCGCTGTCTTGCTCCCCTAGGCCACACGCTGCACTGCTATCCCCTCTGGCTCTCTCACTCCCTACGTGCGCTCTCGCTATGCACGCTGTATCTATGGCATGGTTAGGGCTGGTCTCATGCGCACCACCCTTGATGTGTCACTCTTCCTGTCTTGTATTTAGTATACAATTTTTTTTGGGGGGGAGGGAATTGCGTGGTACTTCCGACTCCTTCAATTTTCTCCAAGGCACTAACAGAGACGTTTTCTTTCATGCGTGACTTTGCACGCTTTCCACTGTGTGGCTCTGGTTGTGCTAGGCTGCCACGTGCCCATCCGCACTGCCTTCACACTGCCTCCGTAGTGATAGGGCCTTCTCCGCTCCCCAACTGCAGCGCGCTCCGCCTGCACACTCTGTGCGTCGCTACGCACTCACCCGCTGAGGCCGTTCTAGCCTTGATCTTTGTCCGCCACAGCCACCCCTGCACACACGACACCGCCTCTCACCAGCCATCTTCACAGGTGCGCGACCTGTTTCTCAGCCCGCCTGCTGCTCCACACTTCGCGGCTGGCCGCGTGGACGACTGGACGCGTGGATGACTTCTCGTCCCAGGATGCTGCCCCCCATGCACACAGTGAGTACGGCTCACTGACACGCCGTCAGTTCTTCCGCCTCGTCGCCAATGAGCGGGTCGATATCGGGGCACACTCGGTATAATTACAGAGACCACAGGCCTATACCATGCACTGCAATTAACAGACAGCCACATCACGTACTTGCTCTGTGCCATTAGCCATGAGCACTGACGTCACCTTTATTATATACTCCCTGGCCCGCGCCCGGCCCAGGAAGTGAATGTGATACATTGTTGGGGTCGATCCGGGTGGTTCACTACACACCTGGCAGGCCTTACGCACCCACCACTCCCACCGAGAAGGGATCTGTGATCCAGATGACAGTGCTACCTTCACTGAGCTCCGAGGTCTGCAACCACAGTATTACTTAACTCTGCAGCCCTACTTATAGTCACAATGTAGTCTACACAGCAGAGGCGCAACTAGAGCCAAATTTTGGGGGGGGGGGGCTACTAAAAATTTAGGGGGGGGCTGATTCTTCCAGCAATTGGTAGAATGTAGATGCAGGGGCTCTAAGAAGAGGTGAAAAACCACAAAGCCTCGTTAACAAGTAAACAGTCCTGCCATGTATCACGCATCAGGCGTGACACTAGCGCATTTCAGTGTGGTACTCCGCATTACCGCACTGAAATGCATTGTCACGCATTTCTGTTGTGTCTCCGTCACTGATTGAAAGCAGATCAAGTCAGCAGCTGGCAGCGCGCCACCCGTGGTGTGCACTACACGAGCTGTGCTTTGGGGATCCCACTGAGACAGTGAATTAAGGCAGTGCTGGCAGGCTCACACTCAACTGCAGACCAGTGCAACAAGCGTTACAATCATAAGTATGATCATTCCCCACACCGCGCTCTGACTGGCAGCCTGACGGTGTGTTGTAATGACAAGTTGTCGGTGACGTCATCATCCGTACCGTGATACCGAGACATCCAGTTCAGCCAGATACCCGGCGCTGCAGGAGACATCACATCCTGCTGCCCGGAGCGGGGAATTCAGTTTAATGATGGTGGCGGCTCCGCAGTGTAGCTAACTCAACTGTTTTTACCCCGCAGCCTCTGAATTATTAGCCGACTCGAGGGAGACCAACTAAGTCAGTGACCCGGTTTGCAACGCCGAGGGGCCGCCAGGACAGTCTCACTGGACGGCACCGCCCGGGAACTAGAGTCAGCCAGGGACAGCCTGATCAGTGTGCAGGGCCGGTGCCGGGCTACAAACCTGTATTGCCTTGGCCCGCTGTGTTTTGCGGCCTTGCCTGCCTGAGCTCAGCCTGCCTTCAGCCAGCCCTTGCAGACCAGAGTCACTGCCTGCACGCGCCACCCGCCTGCGCCACAGTCACTGACTCAGACTCATCTGCGGCCGGGCGGTGGCCCAAGACAGTAAGTACCAGCCACTGTGAGCCTGTGTGTGTTTGTAATAGACAGTGATGATCAGTGCAGCGCGCAATCACATCAGGCAGCTGCAGTTGGTTCCTGCCGGTGTTAGTTTAAAGTTGTTACTCTCTAGAGTGACATAGGTGGATTGATCCGATCGACCGCATGACGTGTTTGACTATAAATGACAACTGTTCATGTTGTTGGGCCCTCTCTGACATCGGTCCGTCCCCGTTCCCTGTTGGCCCGGGTCACTCATGTGATGTCAGAGGCCCCGAGTTTGCCAGCAGGGAGGGGGGCTCACCACATAGGCTGGCAATCTGTGTTTTGTTTTTCTGGTGGCCCGCCCGCCCGGCAACAGTAGGCACCGGAGGAGTGTGTTGTTTGTTGGGACCTCACACATCCGGTTAGGGCCGTGTCCCACGTGGCAGAGAGGCCCTTGATAGACTGATGCTCTAAACAGCATCATTAATTACAAGGGTGGAGCCAGGGGACCCAGTACGAGTCGCCAAAGGCTGGAAGACAGGATTCTGCCGGCCTGCCCAGCAACACCGATGTCCAGGCAGGTCCATGATGTTTTCCTGCCTCAGTTGGGGCCTCACACATCCTGTTTGGGCTGGGTCCCACGTTATTTTATATGTTTTCCTTGTCATCATTGCTTGATTTTGCTTACGAGAAAGGGTCACTCATGGTCGTTGAAATGTCACTCCTAATTACAGTGAATTATGAAAATGTAACACATAGCAATTTGAAACCTTGGCAGCTATGAGTAAATGGTCTTTTAAAGACCTGTGAAGTACTCGGGTGCGGCTGTGTGTGAGTGCCCGGGAAGCTGTCTCAGTCCGGGCTGACACACACGATGGGGGCTGAAGCCCTTTGAGCCCAATGGGCGTTGCGCGCCTGCTACACAGTATAAATTCTAACATGACCCTGCATCAGTGGTACGCTATATTGCATCTGAAATACTATGATTATACTCATTGTACAGCCCTCTGAAGCCGCTGGGATCAAGTTTGCTCGTTATCAAACAAGTTTAATTTATTTTTTTAAATGCAACCTTGGTTCCTTACACATTGCAAACGAATGCACCATTGCTACCATACGTGATTTCTTTAAAGAGTTACGAATCTGCTGATGACGGACTGGGCTCGCACACAAATTTCATTCAACGGGCAGCTCCTTGACAGTTATTTAGAGCTATGCTGCAGCAGCAATAATACGTTCGGGTAAAAAATTTACAAAATCTTCATTCTAAATGACTTTTGAGCGGTCACATTCCTTGTGGGTTTTTGAACAGCACACACAGGCTTCCCCTCCTGGGTTGTTTACTGAATGAATAGTGTCGACAGCACAGACCACCTCTTCAATCCCTGAACAAAACAATACCACCAAATCACCGCCCGAGGGCGCCATCTATCTAGACATTTACAAAGCCACAGGAATAAGACGTGAAGGTTAGCGCAATCCTAGGCAAACAATACAAAGGGGCCCTTGATACAGGCCGAGGGCCAGAACCGGCATCACGTCATTTTCGAAGCTGTGCGCAAAACTGTAAGTTGGGTTACTGGGAGGAGAAGGGGGGAGGGTGATGTGCGACTCTATAGTGAATAATAACTGGACCTTTTACCACACACAACGATGACAGAGGCTCTAGCATATCAAAGATATGGTGTCATGAATGCCGCCTACTTTTGGATTGCTAATTTCCACAA
Source organism: Calotriton arnoldi (assembly GCA_963921515.1). Classification (NCBI taxonomy): domain Eukaryota; kingdom Metazoa; phylum Chordata; class Amphibia; order Caudata; family Salamandridae; genus Calotriton; species Calotriton arnoldi. Next base: position 145,547 of record CAWUFW010005554.1, on the reverse strand, counting down.
TGCCAGAAGTTTGATTTGCCACAGTCTTTGTGTGAGGCAGATTTGACACTTGGACAACGACCCACTTTGCAGATCTATTTTTTTTTTAAGTTTGCAGGGGGCAGCTACAAGAGCAGTAGAGCAGCATCTGATGCCAGACATGTGGGTCCAGTGTAATCTCAGATGTTGAAGGTGTCATTGTAACACCCCTGCTGAAGGCTTTACCAAGCCTCACTTGCTGTAAGACATAGATGTATACAAATTAAATAAATTTTTTCGAATGGTTCTCTACATTGCTGCTCCTATCAAAAGTTTTGTTCTTAATGGTCGTTTTATTTTATTATTTAAATAAAACTTTCAATTGGCTCCTAGTCAAATAAAACCAGCATGGACAAAGCACGATTTTCCGTGTACTAATAATATACCCTAATTCTGGACAGATTTGTCTGTCTGTAAGAGAAGCACACTAGCCGTCAGAGAATATAGAGCAGTAGTCTAATGCTCTAAGAGTAGCGGGAGACAACCCAAAGATGCAGCAGAAATAATGAGAGAGACATGCATCACTGTGCCCTGGGTGAGGCTTGGAGTCCAGAGTGCATCCCAGCAGAGGCACCCACACAGGTGTTGAGGATGGAGCTCGGCAGAGCGAGTTCCGAAGACGCCATCTCTGCTGTCGCAAAGTATTTCAGCACCAGGAGAAGCCGACCGCTGTCACAGTGGAATCACAAGAAAAGACTTTCAAGCACCCCGATAAAATTGCACAGGGATACTCGAAGTGGGTGCCTAGGTTGTTCAGGTGGTGGGTTGTGGTTAGGCCTGAAGAAGAACCCAAGCTGCAAGACCAGCTGAAACGTGACAACCATGCCCACTTAACACCCTCCTCTTCAATGGTGCTAGCCCTGCCATTTCTGATCAAGTGGCAAGATCTGGCATACTTGGCGTGAAATTGCACACATGTCGGCTGGGCCATAACCGTAGAACCAACCTTTCTGCTCGGTGGGCCAAATCAGGAACCAGTGTGGCAGCGTGCCTGTGTTGACAGCAACAGCAGTTTAGACTATGCCCATATATGTATATTTATTGTGTGAATAGTAATAAAATAGCTGGACAATGATTTGTTAACGTCTATTCGATGTTGGTTGAGTACTGAGGGCCATATGTACAAAGAAGTGGCAGAGTGAGGCGTTAACCGTCATGGCTTAACGCCTCTCTCCGCTACTTCAGAAACGCAAGGCTGCACCATATTTACAAGAATATGGTGCAGCCTTGCGTTTTCCCCTGCGCTGGCGCTATGTTTAGCAGCTTGGCGCCAACACAGGCACCTTTGCAGCATAGTGCAAGGGTGCCTGCGTTGAGGGGAAGATGTGTAGGAAGGTCCCCCTTCCTGCACATAAACAATCTTTAAATTGCATTTTGTCACTTCTATGTGTGCTGCTTAATACAGCACACTTGGAAGTTACAAAATGTCTTTTTAAAGATTGTTTATGTGCAGAAAGGGACACCTTCCTACACATAAACAATCCAAGGCGTTTTGCTTTTTCCATGTATGCTGCACAAGGCAGCACACATGGATAAAGCAAAAATGAGGAGAAATAAAGCATTTCTCCTCGTTTCGCCAAGTTAAGACCAGGTTTTCAATGGTCTGAATTTTGGTGCTGCCTCCTTTTTACGCCACCCTTGTAAATAGGGGGCAGCGTCAAAATCAATGGGTGTTGCGGTGATACGCCCACCGCAACACCCACTGCCCACCCCTTTCACGGTAAGCAAAGCGTGAAAGGGGGCCTTATTCACAAGGCAGCGTTAAGCCACATTAAGTATTTGGGTCCTAGAGTCCCAGAATACGTAGTCTTATTGGGCAAGTGAGGTCTCTGTTGTCACCTTCAATGAAAATGTAAATGAATGTGCTGCTTTTGGTTGTAAATGAAGCAGCATATGCCCACATCTCTAAAGAAAACAACATAACAGCATAATGACATAAAACAAAGCAACAGCCATAGAACAACAAAGCAACGCAATAATGTAACACTAAAACACATCAGCACAAAAACCGACACAATTCATCGCTACCACAACAAAGTACAACCCAACAAAAATGCACAAACATTACTTCATCCACAAATCTGCTTTCATAATACGGTGGTAAAAAGTGTTTGCTGCACCAAGTACTGCCGAACTTATCATCAAGGACATGTACTTGCACCAGGCAAAAATCCCTTCCCGGGGCTGTTGAAAAAAAAATAGGGAATGTATGTTTTTCTTAATTTTCCTGTTGAAGATATAAATCGCAGCAGCTGTGGTGCACTTTAACTCAGGCGTATTTACTCCAAAGACATGCATCCACTGAGTTACCAGTCAGCTCTGTTCAAACAGAGAACTGGCTGACTGTCAGTTAACAGTGCCATCGTGTGGTCTCTTAAGGAATTAATAACTTGTCCCAGCAGCTCCCTAACAATTTCTCTGTAGTCTTGTGCATAAGGAAGAGACCACCGAAGTCTCCACCGAAAGCAGGTCTTAAGGGGGATCGTCGAGTGGGGTGCCACTGCCTGGATACCCACAGGGGTGCCTTCAGGACCCCGGCCAAGAAAGCAACAACGTCACTTAACGGGAGGCGGGGAGAAGGAACCCGGAAGCACGTGCTCTCCATTGTGGTGGCTCTATGTGTGTCCTCTGCTCACTGCTGTGCTTTTGCTTGTTTTAGGTTTTTGGGCAGTTGGCACTTTAGTTTCACTAGATCGAAGAGTGTTGCTAACCAGGGTTTGAAATGGAAATATGGAAGTGCAAGTACCCACTGTCTCTGATAGGGCTGCCACCATTCCTAGAGAAGAATACTGCCTATGTGTTCATGTTTTAAGTTTCCGCAAAGGTTGAGACATGATACTTAAATAGAGTTGTGAATAAAACGGACTGTTTTCTTTTTTAACATGACCTTTCTATCTTTGTTTATTTTAATTATCAGTCAGGGGTCCCTAAGAAAGCCACAGAACACATTTTAAAACGGTTTCTTCTTATAATTTATTTTTTTAAATATGCACTGATAAGGGGAAATATACTAGCTATAGGTTACTTTCCCAATTTTCGTACCTGCTGAGTCATGCAGGTAAAAAATGGCCAGGTGGCCACCCCGCTTCCCTGTTTAAAACTGAGAAGTGCCGGTACTCTGACATTAAGAGTATTGAAACCCTGCTAAGGAGTGCAGGTGCTCTCGCTTTCAAATTGAAGAAGTGCAGGTACTCAGTAGCCAGTACCTGCCCATTACAAGTGCTGCTGCTAATAGTACCAAGGAAGGCCAAAGGAAATGGTAGGTCCATCATGTATTTTGCATGATTAGAAGATGAGAGATCTACCATCCATAAACTAGGTGAACCACTTGTCATACAACAAATTCCCCATTCCCAGGAAGTAGGATAGAGGCCATGTTGAAAAAGAAGCTGTAATTGTTACAATACTTTGATGGCATTTCTGGTAGCTTTTGTGAACACAATTGATATTGGTAAGTACGTTCATCACAAAAACAGGTTCAGTCTTTCTGGACTCTATAGCTTATATCGGCAGCGCAGCATCTTCAAGAGAGTGATCTATCAGCTTGGAGCCAGCCGGCCTTCATTTGCCTCATGATTAGTCATCTTCATCCCCTCTGTTTCTGTTCCCAACCTCCATGATTCCCCTTCAATTGTACAAACAGCCTTCTTTGTCTGCATCTCAGTGGCTGCCCTTGGTATCTCTCGCTGTTCACTTTCTGCCCCACTTGTCGCCCCATCCTGTCCCGGGCTCCTGTCTCGGGGGAACTGACCTCTTTTTAAAAAATCTTTAGCTGTTCTCTGCTCTCTCCTTCTCTTACTCTTGGGCTGTTCTCAGCTCAACCAGTCTAGCGATGCTTGGACCAGCTGCCAGGGTTATGCCTGTGCTAGCCTGTTTCCCAATGCGGACTGTCTCCTATCTATCCACAAACTCTACCCATTCATCTATCCATGCACAAACTATCCATCCGCTCTCGCATTTCACAAACATATAACCACCAACACATGCATATATCCACAGATCCACCCATTTGTCCACTCACACATACGTTAAACCATCCATCAATCAGCCCAGTACTCACCCACCCACCAATTCGCTGTCATCCATCCACCACCAACTGCTGGACTGCACCTGCTGCTCCTTGGGCTAATGAAGAGGGGACTGTGTCTCTCGTGCCTGGCTGAAGTAGGTTGTCTTGGCTAGTCAGTAGCCATCTGTAAGGAATCACTGCTGACCGTCGATGTGCAGCCAAGAGGACCTCCCCTTCGTACTCAAAAGTTGCACCTGTGTCTACCGTACCAAGGAGAGCCATCAGAGTGTGGATTGGTCACCAAAGATGGACACTAGCCATCACCAAAAGAAACCCCTGGATCAGTGGCGGCCGGCACGAATCAGGTGTGGCAGGGGGTGGACGTGTAAAAAACGAGAAAAAAAAACGTGCCTCGTCTCTTCTCCATTATTGCTGCGTCACTCCCAGCCAGGAACAGGAAGCACCCAGGCTCCCCTGACCAATCACAACGGTGCAATGCAGCGTTGTGATTGGTCTGAGCGCAGTGGCTCGGCACTCAGCCAGGGAATGGGAGCCTGGGCATGTTCTCCACCCAGGCTGTAATGCAGCCTGGGTGGAGAACATGCGAAGTGCGCTTACAGAGTGCCCACCACCCCTCCCCCTCTTCCTCTGTGAGCAGAGCAGCCCCGCACAACTGCCACAGCAGGAGCAAATAGAATGATAATATTAAGTTAATATTTTATTTTTCCTTTTTTTCACTGTTGCAATCCAGTAGGGCTACGCTCCTCTGCCTTAGCAGAGGAACCGCCACAGCACTGGACCCGCTGTGAGCGGAGCTCCGTCGCCCAGCTGCTGCTGTACCTCCGCTGTGACTCGAACCTGGTCCCCAGTTCCAAAGGTGGCAGCTGTGGCCATTATGCCACATACTCCCCGTTGGCTAAAAAGCCATGTCACTTAAGACATCACAGAAGAAATTGTGCCACTGACAGATATTTGCTTGTGTGTGAAGCTAGTGATTTAATGACAACTGTTACTTCTGTAGTAACCCACAAAAGTGGCAATTTTAACGTGTGACACCTTCGTTCAGTCCTGGACTTTTAGTAAACAGCTCTTCGCATCCTAGCATGTATAGTTCTGCTTTTGCTATTCAAAGCATTATCGTTGGTTTGAAAATAGAAAATAATGAAAAATAATTTAAAGAAAGCAAATCGAAAAGGACAAGCTGAAGGTGCCCCAGAACAAGGAGTATAATGGCTTCTAGGAACTTGTGCAATTTTGAGTAAATGTATAGCACCCCCGTGATGAATTCTGTGAAACCTGTATTTTTAGCCACTCGGTTTAAAACTGCTCTGCTGTCCATCTGTGACTTTTAGCGCTAGAGAACGCCCACAATAATAAAAACAACAATATGGACAAGGAGGTTGAAGAGGTGGGATTGATGGAGCAACCAAGAAGGATGCTGGAGGGGTTGGACGGATGGGGGCAAGTAACAAGGACACGGGAAGTTGTGGGAGGGACAAGGCAAGCAAAGAATACGTGGGAGAGGGTGGGAGGGACCGGAATGAGCAGCAAGGACGGGAGAGGGAGTGGGAAGGATGGGACAAGCAGTGATGACACAGGAGGGGCTGAGAGGGACGGGAGCAAGCAACAAGGACCAGAGAAGGATTGGGAGGGATGGGGCAAGCAACAATGACCTGGGGGGAGGAAGGGAGCAAGCAACAAGGACGCCGGAGGGGTGGGAGGAATGGAGCTGGGTAAAGACAGCCTGCAAACATTTGCACTCTGAAGGAGTGCTACCATAGAAATTAAATAAAAAGTACCTCTGCAAGCGCATGGCCAGTGGAAGGACACTGGCCGCAGACAGGAAGCTGAACTTGGTCAATGCTACATGGAAAAGGCAAACACAGGAAGAGAAAGTTAAAGCAGGTGGTGCAGAACAAGGAGAAAGAAGGAAATGAGAGTGCCATTGAAGCCAACCAATGGTGAGTAATGGGCAGGCTTTAAGCCCTTTTAAAATTATTTTTTATTTATAAGAGACTTGCAAACGACAGAGTATGCTCTGTCTCAGGAAAGAACTAAAAACTACTTACAAACGAATTAAAAATTGAAAAAAACCAAAAGATCAGCAGTGAATGCCAGACATATTAGCTTTTCCAATGCTTCTTATAAAGAGGGTATTACTGTCCTGTCCAACCATTGTGGATGCATAGTCCACACCCATGCACAGTGATCTACTGAAAAAAAGGAACACGTTTTTAACTGACCATTTAAAATATCTTTTCATTACTGTTCTTAGATCACCGTCTGAGTTTGCAGCAGGGCTTAAGGGATTCAAACATTTTTATTTCATTTCATGAGCGTAGCAATTCAGTTAGTGAGCTGTCAGCGATGAAAAGATCATGGGATACTTCACGTGCCTGTTACCCATGAGAGAAGTGATCGGCCCACGCATACTCAGTGATATGAAGAATGGGGCTGTGGGTAAAGTTGAGAGTAACTTTGGCTACCAGTAGCTAAAACACCTGCAAGTCCACATGTCTACACAGTCATCCGCTTGCTCATCCAACGTACACATTCTTATTCAGGTATTCATCCACTTACTCACTCCTTGTTCCACCCACACATCAATTCTCCTGCTAGCAGATCCTTCCACGTACACAACTATTTCTTGCATGGAACCTGGCCCTTGCATCCTGTCGCACACCTCTGGTTCCTCTCTGAAGCACATGGAAACTTCGGTGGGGCTTACTAACACTATATTGCCCAACCCCATACTGGAGTTTCCTGGGACTTCAACCTATCAAGAGTTAATTCTGTGCCTGACATTTTTGCAAAACCTCTCCTTTCAAAAATGGATGAGTGAGGGTTTGCTTATCAGGACCACACTGTGAACTTGTTTATGATAGGTGCTTGTGTGAATTTTATACTTGCTGAAGATGCATGATTGAAAGCAGTGAGGCAATATCCCTTCAGGTTTTTGGGAGCTTGACTGTTGGTGACAGGGCCATATCAGCTTCTTTGCCCCTTCGTCCACTACTTCTCAGTTATGATTTATTTCAGGATTACCCAGCTCAAGCATTAAGTCTCTCAGAAGCAAGTTGATGCACACTTTCTGCATTTTCAGAAGCTAGCACAGCTGTGTAGGAGCATCTGTTAGAACGCCTCTTGACTTAGTGTCTTTCACAAGCACTATATTCTCCCCCAGCATATAGAGATCAGTCAGTTGGCATCGGGTGGTATGAGAGTGCATTACCCTGATCCATGACTTGTCTGGGCCTCGTTGCAGTGCAGGGCAGTTTATGCAACACGTACTGCCTTTCTACTCTGTGACTCACCATAAGTTCATATGGAAATATCAGACTTACCTCACATATCTCCTTGCCACACGATGCCTCAACAATTCCATTTCCCTAAACCTTTCTATACTAGTCGTTCACTACATCTCCTCACTTCTATGACTCCTATGCCTGTACCTGTAGATTGCTGTGCTGCTGCACCCCATGCCAGTGTCACATTCATCTCCATTTCAGTGCCCCATGCCTTCTTGCCCGTACGGCTACTTGCCTATAAGCCAACACCTCTCTCACAGATGCGTGCCCCTGCATCTTCTTGCGCATAATGCCTGAACAAATGTGCTTTTGCCAGGTTACAACAGGATTTACCTACTCTCCCAACCCAAGCATTAGCTATTCCCTCATTTCAAATGCCCTGGTATTATTGGACCATACCTACATTGGCCGTTGTCGACTGCTGAATGTCTTCTTTCCGTGACCACCAGGATTTTGAGCACAGTTTATTGTCTTTGAGTGAATAAATACTAGTTTTATTGGAGAATTGGTAATTTTCGTGCCAACAGTTGACAATATATGATTGTTTGGATCACTCCTTTACATACACATGCCATTGAGTGAATAGCTGGGGCTAAATCAATGAGAAGGTTTAAGAACCAGTGTGACAGATGACCATCACGTGTGTGCCATACAAATATCACATGACTGGGGTTAAGACAGGTATGCTGTGGTATATCAGTGGTAAGAGACATCATTTATCTATTTGATATGAAAGACACACCTGGAAATTTCCCTCCGCTCATTGAGTGTCCGACCTTTACTTCTCCCCTTTCCATTGTACGACTTTCAATTACTTTCATACAACATTTACTTTTTCTGCACTAACACCATCACTTTGCCCAAAGAGTCAAGAAAAATACTTCTAAAGTTAGTAAAGAACAGTGTTAGGGCTTAAAATCATCAAATTATTAGTAATTCATTTTTATTAATGTACTTTGTCTAAATTAGTGATGGTGTTAGTATTGTTGAATTTAATTGCTAGGATTACATTAACTGAATCCCAAATCAAAATAAAATTACATACATTTAATTAAATATACTTGTATACGTTTAGTGTTAGCATATTGAGGCAGAAAGTCTATGATTTATGCTTATTTAACTGTTTTGTAAAGTGCTGAGTCAGGCTAAATATTATGTTATTTTAATATAATTTATGGGTAGACTACGGTTAATTAATGTAATGCAATTCTTTTTAATCCCCAGTCATCTGGCAGCCAACTATGTTCAGATACCTGGGCATTAGGATATACCATAGCGATCTGGATCTCCTGGAAGGTAACCTTACCAGGGCGCTTACCTCCCTGGCGTCGCAGATGGTCTTTTGGAAGACGCTGGCTCTATCTGTAGCAGGCAGGGTCTCACTAATTAAAATGATAGTACTTCCCCGCCTACTTTATTATTTTATGAACCTGCCCTTATATTTGCCTCTTTCCTTCTTCAGGCCCATTGAACAACTGCTTCGTAGTCTCATATGGAACACTTCATGTTGTAGAGTAGCACTAACGAAAATGTATTTACCATCAGGCCAAGGGGGGCTAGCGGTACCCAACCTCGAGCACTACTACATAGCCTCCCAACTACAATGGGTGGCGCGGTGGGTGGAAGGCAGGCAGTTATCAGACACAGCGACTGAGGCAACATCATGCTCAATAGCTACTATTCTCTCTATCTTTCATCCGTGTGGCAAGAGAAAAGACCCGTTCTCTTTATTGCTACAGGTGGCCTATCAATGCTTTCGCAGAGCATTTTTCCTCACAAGGAGAGTAAAACCCTATGATCCAGCGATACCGCTGCTTGGGGCCCCCAGAGGAACTCGCATCACCACTCAAGCCGATTCAGAAGCCTGACACACCGCGGGTATACACACACTGGGAGATCTGTATCTAGATGGTACGCTCCTATTCTTCAATGATCTGGTGCGAGAGGAGGGACTGCCCCCAGGACATTTTCTGATGCATGCTTCCTGGTCCAGAACACTACAAAACAGCTGGGGTGGCATTACTCAAGAACTACAGACACACATGGTACTCCAATATATTCATGTCATGGGGAACGGCAGTCACCTCACTCGATGGTTTGCAGATGCGCTACGACTCCACACAGCTGTAGATCTGACCCATCTATGCACGAAATGGGAGACTGACCTGGGTCGCCCATGTACGGACAGAGAATGGTCCACAATACTAGCAACTCGGGTACACATTCCACGTAACACCAGATTCAAATTAATTCAGTATTACATAGTGCACAGAGCATACCTCACCCCGGAAAACATAAATCGATATTTTCACAGGAACGATTCACACTGTCCCCGATGTATCCATGTGAATGCAGACCTAACACACATGCTATGGGCGTGCCACAAACTGCTTCAATATTGGAAAGGAGGAACTAAGCTTCTGTCCGAATGAACTGAGCGGCAAATCCCAATCTCCTGGGAAATATGCATTTTGGGGCTATTTCCTAGAAACAAAGCACATAGAGCCACAAATCGATTTTTAGATCTGGGCCTGATAGAAGCTAAAAGACTCATAACAAAACGCTGGAAATCCCAGGACCCTCCGACACTGGTTGCATGGTCTCGATCAGTTGTTAACTGGGCCAGAGCTGAAGGGGTATCACTTCTAAGAGAGGACGCACTAGGTCTACGTAAGCTACGTAAGTTCCCACTCTCGACTAGCTGGAACGCAATTACCACAGCACTCCAAACAACCCTACAGAATGTACCAGGTGCTCAAACCTCATGAGTCAGGTAGAGTGAGGCCCAATGAACCAAACGCTGGGTATTAACTCCTCATGATGGGGGGGGACTGCCCTGTTTATAAGTGCGTGTATGGGAGGGGATAATAATGTGATGTCATGTAAAACTAGATAAGAAATGTTGTAAAAACGTGTAATAATTGATAGGGGGGGCAGGCCGGAAGTATCGACATGCCTATAGTTGACTAGTTTGTTAAGTTTGTGTCACGACTTGCTCCCTGCTTTCCCGTGTCCACCACCAGGGGGCTGAACTTGGGGACTTTCCAGTCCTCTAATAAACTTCCAGACCCTCCCCTGCATGCAAAGCCTGACTTCCAGCCATTTGGACATTTATTGGGAACTAACATCCATTCCCAGTCCGTGCCGGGTTTTGTGAAGCCAGCCTACTCATGCCTGAAAACTCCATCACCCAGGATTCCCTGCTCACTGCTTAGTCTCCACCCCTGCAGGCCAAGGATGGGTGGAGGAATTCAGATCACCTGTGGCTGGCTGCTGCTAGCCTGCTCACACCAGCTGCATATGATTACTGTGAGCTCTTTTAAGCCCCAGCTCCCTTCAGCCCAGTGTTGGTCATTGTAAGCTGTTTACCGGTGAGACCAATCCTAGTTTCCAGTGCTTCCTGAGCCTTTGCTATTGTTTCCAGTATTTCCTGAGCTTTAGTCCTGCCTTTTTCCAGACCTGCTGCTATTTTCCTTGTACCTGATTTAGCACTGCCTGCAGTGCTACCTGGTTTCCTAAGTTCCTGAGCTATAGCTATTTTTCTTGTGCCTGACTTGCACTGCTTGTAGTTCGCTCTTGACTCCTTGTTTCCTGAGCTGTAGCCATTTTCCTGTTTCCTGAACCAGCACTGCTTGCAGTGCTTCCTTGATTCCTGAGCCTTTACGTTTCCTTGTTCCTGACCTGTAGTGCTACTTTGACCCCTGAGCCTTTGCTCAATTCCTGCCCCAGCTCTGCATCCTATGCTACTTTGTTTTCTGGTTTCCTAACCCTGCACTATTCTAGTACACCCTTGTAGCCTCCCTTTCTGTATATCCTTTTCCAGTCCCTGCCTTTCATCCCATCTCCTTGGTTCCAGTTCTAGTTTGCTATCTTTCTATTCTGCTGTCTTACTTCTGTTACCTTGTATGTTTGTTACCTGATTTCTGCCAAGTGTGCCCTGTGATTTCCTTCCTTTTCTGTTAAGCACTCCTCCTTGCTAGCTCCTTGTCTATTGTGCTTGTATTTAGTTCTACCCCTTTGCTGTTACTGCCTTGCGTGTTCCTGTTTGATCGCCAGGATCCGTGGGCACAGCTGACTACCTAGGTGGTGTTTCTTGTTCACTGTGAGTATTGTCTTTGAGTTACTGTTATAACATCACCATAGGTATAAGCTCCACAGACCCTGCCTTTGTATACATATCCTATATGTGGGTATTTCCAGTTGGTGTCTGTAACAGCAATTGTGGGTAAGGAACTTACTGAGCTTCAGTCTTACCGTGTGGAGCTCCTGAGTGCTTTACCCCACACATCCCTTTATTGTTAATGTTGTTTTATGTTTAATTGTATTGCACATCCGTCCTGGGTTTAGTGATTCTGAATGCTGAGCCGCCTCATGAGTGCCCTTCTTTTCTGAGTCTCACCCTTCTTGTTCACCTCTACAGGCTTCCCCTTTGGATCCCTTTTCTCCTCTGTCTTCCTGTGTGATCCGGGGCAGCGCTGTACTCCTCTCTGTGTTTGTTATCTACCCTGTTCCCAGTCCTTACCCAAGTCCCTGACTGTGTTCCCCACATAGTCCCGGATAGGCCCTGACAGTTTGTTGGAACTATATTGATCTTGTTCACTACTGTTGGGAAATTAGCGATATATATATATAGGCAACAACGCTGAATGCCATGGCAGAAGCGGCGTATTTCATAACTATAAGCATGTACATTGAATTGCAGTTTGCAATGTATGCTGTAATAGAACCTCACGATGATCACATGTAACGCTGGTTTATGTGCTGGGGGCAAATATTGGGGAATATTTACTGTTCTGTTATATATAATTGTGAAAAATAACAATAAATAGATCAAACAACAAAAAATGAGGCAATTCTTTTTCATTATATACATAGAATTAAACGTAGGTTTAGGACTAGTTTAAATTAAAATAGGGTTATTATTTTTATTGTAATCAAACTGGTTTACAAATAGGGCTGCTTGAGTTACACTTTACTGTTCATTATGTACAGTAAATATGAATTACATTGGTTTAAATTAATTTTTGGGTAGGTTAAGCTTTAGAATACTGTAACTTATTATTTTAATTAGACACAAAAAATCAGTTTAGAGCAGAGTAAAAGTTGCTGTCGGCCAAATTTAATTAAGCTATAAAACTATAATTTAAATATAAAATAAGGTTAACTGAAACATAGCATTATAATAACTATTGGGGTGGGGATCGGTGACGACTACAAATTAGATCAAAGTAAGGAAGGCAAAATAAAAATAGTTTCAGTGTTACGGATTGGTGGAATAAATAAAAGTAGGTCAAAGTATGCGGAAGTAAAGGTAATGGAAGCAAAGACATATTTATGCGAATGATTCTGAAAAACCAAAGCTACAAAAAAATGATATCAAGAGACTAAAATATTTGAATAAAATGTGATATTTAAATGTCTGGATTTGCCATCAACCTACCATCTTCATTGGTCTTCGTCTGAACGTATTTGACATTGTCCCCATTATATCATTGGGCCTTTGTCTGAAACCCTGTAAGGCTTAGAAACAAATGAGCAACAAACCTGGTGCGTCTACTTTGAGATTCCATTTTAGATATTGTGTCTTTGGGAGCACCAACGCTATTGTCAAACGTGCATTTTCTCAGCAATATAAATCATTTTTAATGGAGAAAAAAAATCCGTTTTTTAATTTTGTATTTTAATAACTTGCTGCTGTATTAAAAGTAATTTCAGTTTTTTAGTGTGTTCTTTCTTAGTGTACACATTTTTCTTGTTTTCTTCTTATGAACTGTGACTGAATCAAAATACCGTAAAATAATAATTTAAATAAATGTGCACACTTTTTGCAAACCTTCTAAAAGTATATGCACATACCCACAGGGGAGGGCTTCGAAACATGTCGACACAGGAGACACTGCTCATTAAAGTATAGTATCTCCATCTCATTCCCCACTTTTAACGATACCAGCTCAAAGGAACATTAAAATTTATTTTTTCCACTGAGCCAGGTATTTTTAATTTTCACCATTCACTCACTTCTGACCCTTCCACTCACACTCCTACACCACACATAGTATTGTTTTTCATAACCAGTGCTCCCACGTAGTCGTAGGTCGTAGCACGCCCCGTCCCGCAGCGGGCGGGAAGACCCGATGATGAAGAATGCCACCAAGGGTCCTTTTGGTGGGTGAGGGGTATTTAAACAAAGCTGTGTGCTTTCCACCATTGTAGGAGACACACGTAGTCTGGAGGAACACTTCTATACTTTCCGATAAGGGTGGATCCCTTTGTTTTTTGACAATATAACTTGAGGAGGACGTATCCACCTCTTCTGCTCTTTTGAGCATTACCTCTTCACTCCCTTCTTGTGTTACTTTGATATAACGGCAGCGTGTAGCTGTGGGAGCGATCCAGTATTTCTGGCTATTAGGTATCGGAAATATTATCGATACTATAAGAAGTCATTGAACCCTTTAGAATCTCAGACACAATCATAACACACACTTCTATCACCTTTATTTTTCAAGTACCAGAGTCCCAATATTTTGACCATGGCTGAAGCAACCAGCCTCACTTTTTCAGAGGAAGAAGTGGATAGAATCCTGGCTTCCATCAATCCCCTTTGAGGGGTTAAATACCTCTGAACCCGGTCCAAATAATGGGGATTGGGATGAGTTGGCAACTTTGAGGAGAACTCAGATCAAGACAGCACTTCATTGTTTGCTGATGACACAGTATCTCAGGGCGAACGCAGCACCACAGGGCCTAATCGTCCGCAATGAACCCTTCATATTCCAGCACGATAAGATGTTCAAGAAGGATTGGTCATTGATATCATGGCATTGTACCCGTGACTGGATCATCCTAATCATCAAAACGGCCACACGGTTGACCCAGGAACTCAAGATTCAGATCCAGGCTTTGGAAGTACAACTGAAGAGTTACCAGTCCCCAAGCGTTCTCAAAAAACGCCTGGAAGAATTAAACCAGGAAATGAACGAATTTGAGATAACACTAAAACAAAGCAAATACAACAAGCTGAAGAAAGATACAGCACTTTTCAGTCACGAAAAGGTATACCCATACATTCGTGACGACTACATATCTAGGAACTCAAACCAAGATCAGAGCTCAGAAGGAGACGCATCGGACTCAGGGTCGAATAGTTCCAGTTCCAGTAGAGGCAGCGGCCCAAGATACCAACGAGGGGGCGGACAACACCAAAGACCCCTCAACAGAGGACCAAGAGGATGGGGGCACTATCAAGGGCCACCAGCATATCCACCATATCCATATGGCCCACCACCAATGGGAGGGGCCTACCCACACTGGTTACCCCCACCACAGGAGTATGACTATAATTATTATGGACCACCACCTTTTTTAGGGGCACGCCCTGGACCACGAAGGGGTCAGAACCGGAGGGGCAGCAATGTCCACTGGTCAACCATAGAAGACGAGGCATCACGCGTCTCCACCAGGAGCATGCCAGGCGCACTGCCCAACCATCCATCAACGAGCCGGAAGATAACTTAGTGGTCAACCTAACAGACCATGAATTGACACCAGCACAGAGGATTGTTCTAGAACGAGGTTTGGGTTTTGTTCCAACCAACAACCTGGACAGATTCAAAGTCTGTGCCGAAATGAAGGAATTCATTCGAAAACTCAAGTTACGCGCTTTCTTTAAAGGAAAAGAACCATCTGAGGAAGAGCAAGAGGACACAGGACTACGAGTAAAATCCTCCTTCACCCCTCCTGACTCAACACTCCCTATCGAACTACTAACTTTTGAGAAAGCGGTGATGAAAGTGGAGAACATCACCACCATGAATAACCATACCTTCCATAACACAACCAAGGAAGAAAAAGAAGTAATACGACAACTCTCATCCAACAGTGACATCGTGATCAAGCCAGCAGACAAAGGCGGGGCAATTGTCATACAAACTGCCACTGCTTATGACAACGAATGCAGAAGACTGCTTGAAGACCGCAGGAACTATGAAGTTCTACAAGAAGACCCCACAGAATCCATCAGGATTCGGATAGCCTCCATGGTGGAAGAAGCGACAGCACACAACTGGATCTCCAAAAAGGAAGCTGGTTTCCTCACCAAAAAATCACCAAGGACCCCGTACTTCTACACCATTCCCAAGATCCACAAGGACCTTGCGCAACCTCCAGGCCGCCCCATAGTATCGGGCATTGATTCCATACTAGAACCACTATCAAAGTTTGCGGACGCTTTCCTTCGCCCACTGGTCCAAAAAACGGATACATACCTGAAGGATACAAAGGAAGTCCTACAGCTACTCCAAGGAATTGACTTTGACCCCAACAGACACCTCCTGATGGGACTGGACGTGGAGAGTCTGTATACCAGTCTCCCACATGATGAGACACTAACTATCATTGAGGAGGTACTCCTCACCACCGATTGGGGATACCACACACCACGTAACGTGGTTATGGAATGTGTGTTCCTGGCACTTACAAAAAACTCCTTTGCTTACGAGGATACCATCTACCTACAGAAGCACAGGACCAGCATGGGGAGCACATTTGCTCCCAGTATAGCCGGCCTGTACGTCTACCACCTAGAAGTGAAGAAGATCCTACACCCCAGTAACCCGTTTGTCAACAACATAAAAACATGGAAACGTTACATAGACGATGTGTTGGTTATATGGGAAGGAGACATTACATCAACTCAAAACTTTATGACCTGGCTGAACCAACAAAACATCTATCTGAAATTCACCAGCACAACCTCACGGACCAACTTGGTCTTCCTGGATTTGAATATCTACCCAGATGAGGGCACTTTAAAGACTACCACTCACTATAAAGTTACAGCAAAGAACTGTCTGCTGTTATAGAACAGCTTCCATCCCGCCACCTTCGGGACAATCTCCCATACGGACAGTTCCTCCGCTTGCGGAGGAACTGTACGGAAGATTAAGACTTCAAGAGGCAGGCTACTGATCTACAAGAGAAACTAAAGAAACGCAATTACCCTACACGAATCATTGACAGAGCCATGAAGAGGGCACATAACAACAATAGGGAAGCACTGCTGGAACCGAGAGTACCTAAGGATCCAGAAGCGAGACTAATATGTGTCACTACTTACAATACCAACTCCAATAAAGTGACAAAGATTGTAAACAAACATTGGAGACTCCTGGCATGCGGAAACCTCAACCTTCCCAAACTGATGTTTGCACACAAAAGGGGAAGGAGCCTGAGGGACATGCTGGTCCACACAAGACCACGACACACCTTAGCAATTGAGGCAGAAAATACCCTCCTACCCCCAGTGACGGGCCATTATCCTTGTGGTAATTGCAGCACTTGCCACCAGACGAAGAAAAGCAAAAGTATAAAATTCAGGAATGGTACGGAATGGGAGCAGAGGAGATTTACGAACTGCAACAGCAAGAATGTGGTTCATATCATCACTTGCCCATGCGGAATGGAATATGTCGGAATGACAACTAGACCTGTCAATACACGCATAGGAGAGCACAGGAGCAACGTATGTTGCAAAAGAAGCACTACGAAAATGGCTACCCACTACTTGACAACCCAACACACAATGGAAGACCTACAGTGGACCATTATCGAACAACTGAACAGTGAACATGGTCTTCTCGAGAAGGAACAGCGGTGGGTGTTCCGCTTGGGGACACACATCACAGGTCTGAACGACGACATCCCCTGGGGACAATTTAGCTGATTTGTATCTCCCCATGATCTTTGTCACTATCTCTGGGAAGAGACAACTACTGCAAATACACTGCATAGAAACTCTTGAAACGACCGGGCAGAACCCTTATGTCAGCCAACCTCCTATTAAACAATTGGGGCCAGCAGAAAAACACCCCTGAAATAATGTGGCCTGTACATTACCCTGTGGAATTTAATGTCCTGCCACACGTTTTCCCACTCCTATTCACTTTTGCCATCTTGAGCTCACCCTTCTGTAGAGAGGTGTCATGTCCTCTACATAAAAATCTTTTGAAGCAACTTTTTGTCGTGCATATTATGAAACAGAAAAAAACCACTTCGGAGTAACCCGCATGTCTGGCTGCACACTCCCTTGGTACAATGTCTACCATAAACGCGATTACATGTACCATTAGTAAATACTTGCCCAGACCTGGTTTACTTTATTTTTAATATTATTATTAATTTTTTCATTATCCGGCTGGTCCACATTTTACGCTCGGATAGTTTAAAGAGTTAGGAAGAGGTAGTGTCCGTTTAGTTAGCGCACTAGTCTTTTGCGCTCCTAGGGCTATACAACAGGCATGTCAAAAAGAGGGGTTTTGGGACCGGGAGCCGTTATTTAAATAGGTCCTACATACAGGGCTCTTAGTTAACTGTACTACAAGGGGTATGCAGTTCCTAAGGGGACGGGGAAGACAGGTCTTTCTTCGTGATGCCCTCACACACCCCGAAGGATGTCATGCTTCATCATTGGGCTTTGCTCCTCGTCGGGCCGGCGCTGCAATGCCCGACGGGCTCACCGTAAACGGGGCTCTTTGGCGGAGATCTTTTAGAAGAAGCCGTGGGGTGCGTGCGAGTAAGAGGGCAAGGGTAGTACACGGGTGGTGAATATTAAAATAAGTCTGGAGCAGTCCTAGTCAAAAAAGTTTAATGTTTAAGGTAGTTCCAGCTTGGTTAAAAGTATGTGGATGCCCTATGTGGATGCAATGTTCCTAGAGGGCTATCGCTGTGGGATGGGTCAACATGTTTCGTGCCTTTGTTGCTCCTAACGAGTGCGTGTGGCACTTCTTCAGGACCTATGTAAAGCGTGGTGCACTACTAGAAGTCTGGTTCCAAAATTGTTGGGTGGTGACCAGACAACATAGAGTGGCGCCCTCGTAGACCTATACTGGGCGGCAGAGGAAGACCTGTAGGTGGGAGAAGAAAAAAACGGGAAAAGAGCAGACAAGACAATGGCAATTAAAACCTGAATAAACAGGGGGTGTCTCTGTTGAGTTTAAGACCTAGCACATGGCTGTGTGGTGGTGTGATTAAACATGCACGAGTTAGCGAGTATAGGCGTCGTGGCGTGCAGGAAATAGTGCTTATGTGGTGATGATGGCCATAGTAGTGGCCAGTGCTTGCTACTTGTATCCTGCGTCGTGTAGTATTGTACGGAGAAAAGGATGCCCAGGAGAATACGTACTTGGTTAGGTTGAGTTCCTGTGGAGACAGAGGAACCCTCTTTAGCCAATGTACGGTTTTTTCTTTGATTGTATGTGTGATTCCGCAGGCTGTGCGGCCGGGAGTGGTCCCACGTACACGGATAGGCACCATTAGTGGCAGCACTTGCGATCGTGTGCTGCCAAAGACATGCGCCTAGTTAAAACGGTGCTTAACCACGTGGTGCAAACATGCACAAACCTGTGTCACGTGGGTGAATGCTTGCTGGCAAATGCTGAGAGAAGCAACCAATTATTTACACGTAATGTGGCACCGCCGAATCACAGTAGCTAAACATGAATGCTTGCTGGCTAATGCTGGCCAGTGCTGAGAAACCAACAACTTATTTACACATAGTAAGGCACCACAGAATCGCGTGTTGCCGGTGCACCGAAAGGGAATAGGGGCGTGGTTAGAACTAGAGACATTTTGTTGAACGGACTGATTCAGTCAAAGCATGCACTCCCCAACACAATATACAAATGCATACTTATGCGGTTATCTGCTTTGTGGCAGGGATGGCCGCCTCGCTATTAGTAATACCTGAGAAAGGGGATCGCTCGGTAACGCTACTCACCCTCAGTATAGAGGTCTACGGCCTGACGGGGGAAGTAACAGAGCACGGTGTTGCTCTGAAGCTGAAACAAGGAAAGACGATTCCGGTTTACAACATGGTTAGTTACAAAGCTTACCGGAAAGTTCCACACTGGCTGCAGCGTTGTATACTCACCGCTGGGTAGACGGCAACTAGCTGTGATCCTACCCTCGCTCTGGGCCCCGTGACTGCTTCCTCCGGGTCTGCGTATTTGAGCCCAAGCGTGACTGAAAGAGCTGGAGCGCTAATCGAGCGGCCATATTGGTTGTGGTGGAAACCTCATTGGAGCTAGGGTGTGTTATAGAACTGAAACACTAACCTTGCCTGCCATGTTGGTAGTGGTGGTAAAACTTTATTGAGTTTATGTGATGCAACAAGTAGTTTCAGTACAAAAGCGGTGATGTAATCGCCATTGTAATTATGCCGAGGGGGAGTGCCTGGTAGTAGTAGTGGCGCTGTTGGCAGCCGTCCCTTGATCATGTATATAGTGAGTAACTCAGCAGTTACCGGTGCAACAAGTAGTTGCGGGGTGATCGCCATTACTAATTCATCGGGCGTAGTGGCTGAAACGGCACAAAGGCCCCCTGATGAGTGCTTGATCAGTGTACGGGGGCTGGTCTAATGCCAAATTAATTGTGATGCCTATGAGTGGGAGCTTAACAGAACTATTTCAGCTAGCTGGTCAGTGGCTATGGGATATATTCAGTTCTGGTTCTCCTGGGCATCCTTTTCTCCGTACAATACTACACGACGCAGGATACAAGTAGCAAGCACTGGCCACTACTATGGCCATCATCACCACATAAGCACTATTTCCTGCACGCCACGACGCCTATACTCGCTAACTCGTGCATGTTTAATCACACCACCACACAGCCATGTGCTAGGTCTTTAACTCAACAGAGACAACCCCTGTTTATTCAGGTTTTAATTGCCATTGTCTTATCTTTTCAAGTTTTTTTCTCCCCCACCCCTACAGGTCTTCCTCTGCCGCCCAGTATAGGTCTACTAGGGCGCCACTCTATGTTGTCTGGTCACCACCCAACAATTTTGGAACCAGACTTCTAGTAGTGCACCACGCTTTTACATGGGTCCTGAAGAAGTGCCACACGACTCGTTAGGAGCAACAATGGCACGAAACATGTTGACCCATCCCACAGCGATAGCCCTCTAGGAACATTGCATCCACATAGGGCATCCACATACTTTTAACCAAGCTGGAACAACCTTAAACATTAAACTTTTTTGACTAGGACTGCTCCAGACTTATTTTAATATTCACCACCCGTGCACTACCCTTGCCCTCTTACCCGCACGCACCCCACGGCTTCTTCTAAAAGATCTCCGCCAAAGAGCCCCGTTTACGGTGAGCCCGCCGGGCATTGCAGCGCCGGCCTGACGAGGAGCAAAGCCCAATGATGAAGCATGACATCCTTCGGGGTGTGCGAGGGGATCACGAAGAAAGACCTGTCTTCACCGCCCCTTAGGAACTGCATACCCCTTGTAGTACACTATACAACAGGCACCCTTGAGCAACAGGAAGTGAGGAACAAACACCCTTGAGCAACAGGAAGTGAGGAACAAACACATTCAGCCGGAGGTGCCATTCTAGGTCACCATCTTGGATTTTCTGACGGTCTAGTGTTTGTACCAATTAGTGCAGTTTTTTGGCGGCAAAACTACCAATTATGCTCAGTATTTAAGGACACTGCCCACACTGGCTCAATGTTCCACGGCGAGGCAGTGTCCTGGTGAGGAGGTAACCTTGATATTGTAAGTACGGCACAGCCGATTTGCAACAGTGAAACGCTGCTCATTTAGTAAGGATCTCAAAACCAACAGTTTTCCTTTTCTTTTTCAATTTCTTTTAACAGTGTGTGACTATAGGTACCCCTTCCTTCCCGTTTTGAAGGCTCATGGGGCATTATCTGGGCAATATAAGAGTACGTGAACAGCCAAAACTTTGGAGGCTTCTTTATCTGTCACTAAACAGTTTTTTGAAGGAGAGATATATTTAACAGATACTCTCAGTTATACTTATCATATGGATACGCACCCCACGTGGTCCTTAGATATAGAGTGTGTGTTTTTATGTTTTGTGTGTGTATGTTTTTGTATTGTTCCATCTCGCTGGCATAACACAGCACTGATTACCAATTATAACGGATAAAGATAAGAAAAATATATCACAGAAATGCATCACTTTTCTTTACAGGTCAACACCACATATGGTGCAGTTTGGATGTGTTATGTTATTTTAACTCTGTTTTTATTCTTCCAGAACCCATTCAGCAATATACCTACTGGGGTATAGTATACTGTGCGTGTTACATTTATGTGCACCACTTAGTTAGGATTATATGTAAATACACAGTTGTTTTGATTTGAGTGTAGAAGGGATCTCTTCTAGGTCCTGAAGAGAAGCCAGGGAGGGCTTCGAAACATGTCGACACAGGAGACACTGCTCATTAAAGCATAGTATCTCCATCTCATTCCCCACTTTTAACGATACCAGCTCAAAGGAACATTAAAATTTATTTTTCCTCTGAGCCAGGTATTTTTAATTTTCACCATTCACTCACTTCTGACCCTTCCACTCACACTCCTACACCACACATAGTATTGTTTTTCATAACCAGTGCTCCCACGTAGTCGTAGGTCGTAGCACGCCCCGTCCCGTAGCGGGGCGGGAAGACCCGATGATGAAGCATGCCACCAAGGGTCCTTTTGGTGGGTGAGGGTATTTAAACAAAGCTGTGTGCTTTCCACCATTGTAGGAGACACACGTAGTCTGGAGGAACACTTCTATACTTTCCGATAAGGGTGGATCCGTTTGTTTTTTGACAATATAACTTGAGGAGGACGTATCCACCTCTTCTGCTCTTTTGAGCATTACCTCTTCACTCCCTTCTTGTGTTACTTTCATACCCACACAATACCTGTAATGGTGCCGTCAAACACTTTTTTGTACATTTGGCAGCGTTAGTTCTCATGGGTAGTAAAGACGGTTCTTCTATTTGTACACGCAGCACTTAAATACAGTATGCTGGATTTAATCGAGAGGACGTACAGCCATTATCAGACCAGAGATGAAAATGCTCAGAAGAGGGTCAACACAAAAAAGCACATTTTTTTCCATCTATATTGGTCTTCAATTTTAGAGCCCGCCAACGCTCATACATATGCCCACTAGGTGGCAAACTTTGTTCAGAAATCTCCATTAAAGACCCCAGTCATTCTCTACCCAACACGCCCAAAGTAAACCGTGAAGAAAACCTTATTCAGGAAACACAGCTCGGGGGGGGAGAGGAGGGTTATTGTTAAATCACCAGATTTCACAAACGAAATGTTTTCCCATAATTGCCATTATGCGAAGAGCTGTTCGATATTTGTTGCTAGGCAATGCCAGTAAAATATCTCCACAATTGGCCAAATACCTTTTTTTAATTCTTAGGGCATGTATATTAGTGGAATGGAAGGGGCTGGAGTAATTATCATACCCTGTAAATTCTGATATCCTGGGTTCCAGTATTTACAGAGTGCTGTAAGCCGCTCATATTTTAAGTTATCATTTGGAAATGGGGATTTAGAAGCGAAAATATGTGCTTACAATACCAGGTCCAGTTCTAGGGTTTGTGGAGTCGCAGGCAGAAGGTTCGAGGCCCCTGTAATTTGTCCACAATGTGACATCACAGGAAGTGTCATCAATTGACTAGTAATCCTCTGCCATTCTTGAAGCGACTTTGCAAGAAGCAGTTTTGCTGGTGCAGATATCAGTAAAACAATAAAAACATAACAAGTTCATATATTTTAAAGATCTATTAAGTGGAAATAGACTGTATCAGTCACCCTAGGGGGAAAAGCTCGGGCAACGTTTCTCCAAACTTATATCTTTACTTCAATGTTAACACATTTTTTCCACATTAGTATGTTTTTTATGTATGTATGTGGTATTTATATAGCACATATGTAACCGCAAGGCACTGAAGAGCTGCACAAGGACAAAGGAGAAGACAGTCAATGTGTGTTATGAAGTGTAGTTGGTTTGTTAGTGCACCATGGTGCAGTGTTCTTCAAAGTGGAGAGTATTCAGCTGTTTCCTAAACTGAAGCTGTTGGAGCTGTCTGGCTGAATAAGGGGAAATCATTCTACATCTCCAATACATAGATGTAGAAGGCGTTCAACCTTATTGTTTTTTTTGCACTTCTTTATTGTTCCTTCTGAAAATGTCCTGGCTGCGGGGGTAAGGAGAGCAACTGAAGATGGCTGGACTGTTCCAGTCTGAGCAGGAACAAGACTGATATGCATAACGTTGGTCACTGATGGTAATAATACAGTGAATAAAAAATAAGGCTGTAATTTCATTAAGGAAAACCAAAGGGGATGATGGACGGAGTGTTGAACATTGCAAGCACTCACCCCCACTCAACTGATCTGGGTTTAATCCATCATCATTCTTTAGCTCACTCCGCCACCCCAGTTCAGACATGGCCATATGCAAATCAGTCTGACCCTGTGCCTCATGGGAACAGTCCAGCCTGAACTGCCAAGCCATGTCTTCCCTGGACCAGAAACAAGCATCCTGGGACCGGTTTCTGGCTTACAGCCGTCATCAGCCAGGCTATCTTGAATCCAGTGGCAAAGTGAGCAAGGGACCCACGTCTGGGCATACCCTGCCAACTTAGGGCGAACATAGCAAAACCATTTCCCATGAGGCACAGGGTCAGACTGATTTGCATATAGCCATGTCTGAACTGGGGTGGCGGAGTGAGCTAAAGAATGATGATGGATTAAACCCAGATCAGTTGATTGGGGGTGAGTGCTTGCAATGTTCAACACTCCGTCCATCATCCCCTTTGATTTGCTTTGTTCGCCCTAAGTTGGCAGGGTATGCCCAGACGTGGGTCCCTTGCTCACTTTGCCACTGGATTCAAGATAGCCTGGTTGATGAGGGCTGAGAGCCCGAAACCGGTCCCGGGATGCTTGTTTCCGGTCCAGGGAAGACATGGCTTGGCAGTTCGGGCTGGACTGTTCCCATGAGGCACAGGGTCAGACTGATTTGCATATAGCCATGTCTGAACTGGGGTGGCGGAGTGAGCTAAAGAATAATGATGGATTAAACCCAGATCAGTTGACTGGGGGTGAGTGCTTGCAATGTTTAACACTCCGTCCATCATCCCCTTTGATTTGCTTTGTAATTTCATTAAGTAATGACCAATATCTGAGATTAACTCAAAGATTCCTCCCACCACTTTCTTTTTTTCTCAGCAGAACAAAAGAGCAAAAATTTCAATAGGACTTCTTGGAACGGAGCTATATAGAACAAAAAATCTTTAGTTCTCTGAAAAATTAAAATCTCTCCATTTGGAAGTGTGCAGACTATAAACACAATGGCGTTGAGACTACTACCTCTCCTAAAATCAGGGAAGCAAAGAAAAGCTACAGCTATGATCATATCTTCCAAGCTTCTACTCTGACAAATTATTCCAGTGTATCGAAACTATAATCTCCTTTCTCTTTTTAAGCTACTTTACGACAATACAAACAACTATGTGATAATCTTGCTCAATTCTTCTACAAGATAAAAAATAATATGTGACTACATCTTGGCAAAAAAACATCCTACACCTGATAATCTTCCTATCACAAATTCCGAACTGTGACTACTTTAAATTATTTCGCGCCAATTGCTAGGGACAATCTTGATGCCAATGTTACACGCTGTCATCTGACTAGTTTATGCCCAGCTACTTCATAAAACTTCCTTTCTCTTTTCTCAAGTCACAACTGCTGGATTTACTTAATAGTTCTTTAGGGCATGAATTTTCTCCATCATGTTCAAAACTGCCATTGTGAAATCCCAGCCGCCACTTGCTCAGAACCTATTTTGCTCAAATTCAGGAATGCATCAAAATCTGTCTCTTTAACTAATCACTTCTATTTTTCTCTTTTTAGGCTACTTGTGGAAAGCTAAGAGTAAGTGAGTTCTTCAAATAAATCAAGCATAACAGGTTTAATCCTCAGATCTGGGTGCACAAAAAAGAGAAACCAAGGGTAAACCTGAAGACCATGTAGGCTATGTTTATAAAGAAAGCATCAAATTGGAAGACTGGATATTTTGCTGTTCAATAAACGCCATCAACACAACGCAGGTCACATGCTTGGTACAATAGATCATGCATAGCACAACTTCTATCAGACATTTCTTGTAAAAGTATGTGGTTCGTCTTTTAGCATAACATAAATTATTTGTTTCTTCTTCATACAAATAAAGGAGGTTTTGCTGAATTGACATGGCCATGTGTAAAATGAAAAGCCACCGTGTAAGAAACTGTTGAAGGGATTTTGTGAACAGATGGATTGGGATCTGGACACATCAACACCAATTTGTAGACAGCAAAGTAACTGAAAGAAATTATTCTTTGAACTTTGGGAAACCTATGGCCTCCTTTCTTGGACTTTATAAGTAGTTGACCAAGGCTACGAGGTCCACGGGAGATTTGAGGGGGTTTGTGAATTGTTACACATAATTACAATCCCTAGAAAAACTCATGCCACAGGCTCAGAATCAGGCAGGTTTCTGGGCGGATGCAACTGACAGAGATCAGTTTTCCCACTGATATGCTGAGATGTCAGAGCTGGGCTGAATAATTAACCTTCTTTGTGCAAATGGCGTAGTGAGATGTATGCTGGAGAGGTTACAGTACGCCAATGGTAAGGCATGTGTGGGTGTCTGGACAACACATCTGCATCATTTGTACTTTCCCACTCCTGCAAAGGAGCTAGAAGTCATATGCAGACAGTGCTTTTATCTACTAGTGTCCTGGGGCATTTTCTTCTACATATACTACGGATTCTCATAACAGACTTTGTATTGTACAGCTATTGCTAGTGCTATTGACAGCCCATGTCAGGCTGAGGAACTCTAAATTGCGGACAGGGTACCTTGTCTCTGGTTCAGACAGGCATCACTTGGCATAGGCTCTAAATTTGTCCTTTACTTTCTTTATGACATAGCATGGCCCTTGTGCCTCAAAGCCAACATCTATGTAGAATCGGCAGGGGTATGTGAAGTTCAGGCAGGTGCAGCTGAAAGTCTATCTTATCCTCTGATTGAGAGTTGGCACCAATATGAGGAAAGGAAAGTGTGCTGGAGACTTGAGATCAAACACACCCTATTAACACCACATACGAAAGAGACCCTGACTAAGTAGATGGAAGCGGAATCAGGTGTTTGTGGTGGCTTTTCACATTTAATTCAAAGTAGGTAGAGTCTGTTAAATCTATCGGCAAGGATGGCAGATTACTGAATACTGCTGCAACGTACATCGCGTCAAAACTCTGCTTTCCATCAATTGTTTTCACTCATGTCGGTTCTGATTTACTTGTTGCAACTCCAGCGACTAACATCACATCAGCGGCCACCCCTAACCCTTAGGGGAGCTTATGTGGCTATACCTTTCTGACAGTGGATATTTTGCTGACAGTACGTCTCACAAGTAGACCCTCCATCCATCGTACTCTACTCGCTTCTTCCCAGAGCTGCACAGCAGAATGATGAGGAAAATGAGGCGGGAGGTCAGGCACTGAGAGTCCTCTGTCCTAAACCAACCCTGTATGCACTGCCCAGCATCACTGTTATGGGGCACATTTAGCAGATCGGTACCGAGCTACCCATGCTGTGCACACAACAACCCATCCCAGGCTCATCACTCACCCAACTGTCGTGCAGACCTGCTGTTTCGCAGTGTGACAGGCATCCACTGCTTTTCATGGTTACAGTAGCCGATGCAACTCACACAGAAACTCTGGTACAGCGCGATCTGAGCCGACTACAAATGGTCAGTAAAATAACACAGGTATGACTAAGATGGACTATGGCAGAGGAAAAAAAAATCACGTCCATTTGTGCAAAATATGCATTGTTGTGCACTACCATGTCAATCTGAGGATACTGAACTGTGGAAAAATAAATTGCCTCACTTGTTTGACACAATTTTACTACTTCCAGCTTTAAATGTGGCCGCCTTTTCTTTGCCATGGCTAAATATAATTTCTACAGAATAAGTAACCTGTAAAGGAAAAACGTCCTTCCAAGATGGGCTGACATAAGTATTCACTGCTTTCTAAATGTGCATAGAAAAGGTTAAGCATGTTATAGTAGAACATAGTAAGCACTTTACTGAGTACGTATTTTATGCCCCTTCAGTAAAGAAAGGCATAGCAAGCTAGAGGGTGCTGTGCAAGACAGTCTTGAAGTGTAGCTACATTAAGGCATGCATCATCCTGCAATTTGTATTGAACGGGTCAGATGTCCTGTTATGTCACTTCCTGCAATGTCATCTGCAGTTAAATGTCTTATGAAGTCACTTCCTCTCATGTGACCAGGAGCAGATGTCACTTCCTGTGATGTAGCCAATTAACTGAATTAGGAAACCGTGCAAAGTGACAGTACTAGTAATATATTTACGACCGAAGTTGGGACTCAGAATTACGTAAAGCTTTTAAATACAGGCTGGTAAGCCTCATGTTTTCAATTTTAAAAGAAATCACAGTAAAAAAACATACATAGATAGGTAGTGGAACCTTTGGTCAGCCCTCTTCATCCACTGGTCTGTTCAGGAATCTTTCATATTATGTTGCCACCCACCACAGAAAACAATATGGGCAGTGGGTCACTCCACTGTAGCCACTGGCTATCTTCACTGTGAGCAATGTCATGTGCCTAATCATATGTGCACAACTGCCTGAAAAGGATTGCGCTTTGCTGATGTGCCTGGGTTACTGGACCACTTCTTTTCTCTAATTTTGCCAGTTTGTTTTGCATATATCTGCAAAAAAGAATAAAGAAATAATGAAAAACATTATATGCTTTCCAAGGACAGACCTGTTGGCTTTGCCAATACTTGTTTTGTATGCTGAAAGTTTTCACGGCGAGACACCTCATTAGATCTTTGGACGCACTGGCATGTTGTGAAGGGGGCAGGATACACTATGGGTAAAACCCTTCAAATAGGGTTAAGTTGAGACATGATATGTATGAAGTCTGCTCAATATGACTGAGTGCAGCATTATGCGCATGCATGTTTTTGTTGCTTCAGTTCAAAACAATTCTATATATTTACAAGAGGTCCAAAGACAACAAAAGTAACTCAAAAAAGGTAATAAATGGGAAAATGGGCAAAAACCATTTAAGAATTATTCCTAGGGATCGTCTCCAAGACAAAAAGTTCTAGTTCCCCTCATATTTGAAACTGATGTGCCTTCTGTCCCCCAGATATAGGGTGAAACTGAGACATAAAAGAGGACAGGGAAGGATGTGGGATAGAGACTGGGTAAGAAAAAGAGATAGGAGGACAGAGAGCAGGGCTTTAAGTGGGCCGGGTCTCACCGATGCTGAGCACCGGCAGTTTTTTAAAGGCGGCCTCGAAACAGGTCTCTATCGGGCTCTGTTTTGTGCCCTGGCACAGGCGGTACGTTTTTTCCGGACTGCAGAAACATCGATGTGCGCGTGCTTACACTGCTCACTTCTCACTAGTGGAGAAGTTACGGCATGACGTCATGCCAGGTGAGCGTTGTAGGGAAAGGGAAATCCTTTAAATAGAGTCATTTTCTCTGTGGATTTCCCTTCTTTTTTTGAAACTCAGGAGCAGCAACATTGTTGTGGTGTCACCAGGGCTTTAAGTGGAAGCTTTTTTAATATTATATACAAGCCATAGTTGCTGCTTATTTATCTTATGCAACTAACAACCATTGACAAAGCCAATAGTCCTGACTTGTTGTAGGTATTATGTTACTTGTACGGGTGCTGTACAGGTGGTTTTGGTCCATTGTCCACATTTCTAGGTTTGTTACCAGTACGGGTGCTGTACAGGTGGTTTTTGGTCCATTGTCCACATTTCTAGGTTTGTATTATGTTACTTGTTGTATCATATATCTGGATACAATGACAGAAACAGCAAAATATAAATCGGGTGGCACACTAAGCTAAGCACAGATTTTTAGCTTAAGTGTTTTTAAGCAACGCCCTTAATTTCACTGGCCACGCCCCTTTGTGAGACCCTCCAGTTTTTTCATCCCACTTAAAGCCCTGACAGAGATGAAAGGAAAGACAAAGAAAGAAAAACACAGGGGATGATCGACACAAAGTCAAGGAAACACAGAATGAGAGAGATAGGGACACTGAACTCAATCTATCTACTTTCTTCCACTAATTATCTCTACCTCAATTGCACTCTCCCTATTCCTCTATCTGTCGATCTCGGTCTCTATGTACATCGATCCATTTCGCTTTGTCCTCTCTATAGCTATGCCACTCTTTCTCTAAATCTATCTATATTTCATTCCAACTACATCACTCTACTTTTCTATTTGCTTTATCCCCATTTCCATCTATGTATCAATATGCATAGCTGTCTAGCTAAATGTATATCTGTCTAGCCTGTCTCTAGCTACATATCCCCCTTTATGCACAGATCGACTCATTCCATCCTCGTCGCCACTGAAAGGATCACCTTCAACGTAGATGGTAGGTAGGAGAGTACGCCTTATTTTCAAGTTTACAGCAATACGACCGGCAGAGCCAACGGCAAGGCAGCAACTGCCGATTACAATCGCAGTTACATTCCACCCATCCGGTTACCAAGACAGTACACGTTCTAACTAGGACCCAACACGTATCTCTCTCTGTCCCTCTCTCCCTCCTGTCTCTGCCAGCTTTATTTTCTCTCCATTCACATCCAACTCTGTATACCTATCTGCCAGTCAGTCTCTCTGCCTGTAATTGTTCTATCTCTCTGTCCATGTCTTTATCGTAATTCTCTCACTCGTTGTAGCTCTGTCTCTATGTCCTCCTCTGTTTCTACGTCCCTCTCATAGGTCGGTATTTTCTGTTCTCCACTGTCCCTCTTCCCGCCCCTGTGACGCAATATAAGCAATTTCCTCATAATCTCCCAGTATCTGCTTGCGTTGTTTCCACTCTCGGGCCGTTCGAAACATGGGAGAGAACACAGAGAAGTGCATTCTGGGCATAATCTGACCGCGCATCTGCGGGAAAACAAGCCTCGCCCATTTTAATGGCTCCAATTAATTTACCTGGTTGTTCTTATCTTTCGAGAACCATTGAGAAGCACAAAGATATACTGCCCCTGTACCAATGTAAAGGTTTCCGAAAAGGTCGCGTTTTTTTATTATACAAATCTGTTTAAATTAATCGGCTGCACCATACCAAGATGGCTGCTGAATTCATCTACAGATGAAAGTAGCAGCCATCTTGTAAATGGGTTGTGCTGTTACCTGGAACGTGGAAACAGTTTTCGTTTTTCCCATTTATGCAAAACTTTAACGTTCAACTGATTACAAACACGCCAGTGGGTGTTCCAGTGTTGATAGACAGACATAGGGTGTTAAGGCTCATTCAGGTTTCTGGTGAGTTCGAGTAGCAGATAAATGGAAATAAGTTGTAGTACGCGCCGAATTAATCATGCTGCCTCAGACGAACACTACTAGGGGTGGAAAGGAGACGAAGCTCATGTTGTGCAAAGCAAAACGGGATAATGTAGCATACAGTGAACCTATAGAACAGTAAACTGTGTAAGAGAAAAATACAAAATTAGAGCATCCAAGTTTATTTTGGGTCTCTGTTTTTCGAAGTAATCGGTGTTGCTTGCTTTTAATCGAAGTAATCGGTGTTGCTTGCTTTTAATCCAAGTGCCTTTGGAGTATACCATGCTGTCTTCCTCGTGGTGGTGGGGGAGAAGAAAGGGGGCATAGAATAATGGACTTCTATAGAAGCGTGCATTTTAACAATGAATATTAATGACAAATTCCAGAGAAGTAAAAGCATGCCCTTACTGTGATGTTACAGTACCAGACATTCTCTGAAAGCAGTGAGTTTCCGTAGTGTAGTGGTTATCACGTTCGCCTCACACGCGAAAGGTCCCCGGTTCGACCCCGGGCGGAAACACTATTTTGAAAATATATTTTTAAATACATGTTGCATTCAATGTTAAATGTTTTCATTGAAACTGCATGGATTTTAAAAACATACAGTCGATATATTTCTTTTATAGAAATTGATTTATGCTGCATAATACTGCAGCATTACCTGTTGCAACTGTGAAGGGAATTTTCACCTACAAATATCAAGAGTAACTAGAAAAGTGGAACCTAGTGCAGTAAATTAGTTTACAATATAAATTGTTTTCATCACTCATGCATAATAACGTCATTGTGTCAATCGGTGTGGTATAAATACGGTTGAGTCGGAGCCCAGTACTGCACTCCAATACAATACAATACTACACTATTGGTATGTGTCGCATAGGTGAGAGAGACAAGTAAGACGAGACGAGTAACAATTTCTTTTTAGAATGCATGTTGTGTCATATCATATGTTGTGGCGTTTTGTGTTGATTATTGTGGGCATGTTAATGTTTTTGTATAGTACTATGGTATATAATTTTTTTAAAACACATTAAATTATGAGTTTCAATAATTTTGAGAAAATATAATTAAATTACTGTGAACATAAACCGATTGGGAATAATACAAAAACCTTATTTTTTTGAGTGAGTCGCAGTGACTGAATAGTTATCTAGTGCACAGTACCAAGTTGTCTAATTCAACAATGTATTCTTTTCACATTTGTTAAGTGGGTGGCATATGCATACACATACTTCTCATATAACCAACTATAACCTAGTACTACAATTGATGTTTTGACAACTGCATTTCACAGAGAGCCCTCACATATTTCTCGAACCTCATCTCCTTTGCTCACCGTAGCCAACTTTATTATAATTCTACTCCATTTTTGAGTACCCTTTGACACTCAAATGCTTGCTACCCTTTTGCTCCCTGGGCACGACAGAAAAAAAACTTGTAGGTCTCCTACTCCCTCCCCATCTGTTTCTTTTCCATCTCTTGGTGCTTCACACTCTGACCTTTGACTTATCTGCTTGTCTCTGTCTCCAGTAGCAGCTGGCAGGGAATGGGGGTTGAGGGGCAGGGAGTGGGGGGGATAAATTACAAAAAAAATAACACTTACCTGCTCACAGCCGACGTCTCTCCACCATCGTGTCTCCGCTTCTCTGGCGAGTCCCGGAAGCAGGAAGCCCCCAGGCTCCCTTAAGCCAATCACAATGTTGCAATGCAGCGTTGTCATTGGTCTGAGCGCAGTGGTTCGGCGCTCAGATAGGAATAGGACGCCTGTGCATGTTTGCCACCAGGATGTGCATTACAGCCTGCTGGGGAACATGCAAAGTGCGCATGACTGTTTGGCCAGCCCAAGACGGCTGGCCAAACTATCATGCGCACTTGGAGTGTGCAAACCATTCCCCCCCCTGTGCCACCAGCCTGCCCCGCCCAAATCCAGCCCCGAAACTACGAAAAATAAAATGATAATAACATTGTTATTTTCATTTTATTCTTCCTGCTCTGGGAGCAGTGGGGCTACGCTCCTCCGCCTTAGCGGAGGAGCCGCCCCTGTCCGCCTCACAAGGTTCATCCTCACACTATTAAAATGTATTTACTTCAGAAAATAGAAAGATTTATGTAAACGTGTGCCCTAATGTTTTATATTCAAATTTATAATATAGTTCTCAGGCACTTTTATACTCATGTATTCAAAGTTAGATCACATTTACAAAAACTGCAACATGAATCTAGTTCTAAATTTGTGTACTGACATTTTTCATGTATTTGTTGTTATATTTGCACAAATGACACGTATTAATGTGAACCATTGAATAATATGCTTAAGGTTGACATGAGTAGGCCTGTATTTGCTTCTGCATAAAATACCGCTTTTCCATTTCTGCTTGTGTCTTCTGCAGGTATGTTCACATGGTTTTCTGCGTTGAGAATAGATGTAACACTGTACTAGTGATAGTGAGCATGAGAAGAACACCTTGACAAAGAAGATGGAGAGCCCGAGGGTTAATTGACAGTACCTATTCTGTATGTATCGAGGAGTTGCAGGTACCCAAGATTGATATTGTTCACAGGACTGATCTGGAAGAATCCGCTAATGTTGCAGCCCTTGATGGTGTGATCAAGGGGTGTTACCCAGAAGATTTGTGTGGTATTAACTGGTGTTCTCACAGGTTGATGTTGGCCATTTTCCCTTTGGACTTTGGCTCTAACACTTATTTCCATATCTCTAGAAGACTCTTGACTGAGCTTCTGCAATGCTGACACCTTCCCACATGTTTCTGTTTTTCTACATTTCCCCAGCTTTTTGAGAATGTTTTAGGTTTAATCACCCCTGATGGTTTAGAATCTAAATTAAATAAATTTAGACATTGCTCATATTTAAGAGAGGGAATCAGAGACTCTTCTCTGAGCATCAAATTCTATAACTAATTTTCTTTATTGCTGTAACTGAACTTCTTGTTTGTCTCATGCTGATGCGCCAGAACTTCTTTAGGTTTGGCTATCCCGTTGTTGTCCTGTATCTCTACAGCATGGTATTGAGATTCATTTACATTATCCTGACTGTTAACTTGTAATAAAACCTTTTAACTTTATTCTCTGACTCCTAGTCCTCATTGTGTATCCAGATGGGTTACACTGTTAAAATAGATGTGTTTGACTAATGCTAACTCCCTTCACCTCTAAGTCGACAAAGAAAAGACTCATCGGATAATCAATGGTAAGAGGTTGGCCCAGTGCTGTATCAATAGCTAGTTCATTTTGGTTTTGGTGGCAAATGGGTGCCATTCCTCTTTAACTTTATATTAGAGAAAAAGTAAAAATCATAAACTTTTTAAGTACTGTTTACAGTAGAGCTAATTTCATGGACATTTCTAGAATTGTAGGACTTTTTGGGTTACTTAATTTTAATATTAGCTTATTATTGATGGACCAGTTACATTTTTAGCAGCATTGGTAATACATGTTTGTATACATTAGCTTGGAATTCACAGTGCAGCACACAGTCAAAGTTTCCCTCAAGTGTAAAATGTTCCTGTGTTGGCTTATTGGATATCTGATTGCATATAGTGCAGATACACCACTGCTGTTGTTTCAGAATGTGATAGTTACTGTTTTTTTCTCGCAATGGTGAGTCAGATTTTATCAGGTCAAACTATTTTTAGCACCTACTAGTCTGCTCTGGAGAGAGAACTTAAGCTGGAAAGAAACTGGTGTTCTGTTCATTCAGAAAGCAAATGAGCAGTAAAGATGCCATTAAATCTTGTTTTTATCTTGACACATTTGCTGTCTGTTCAAGAAAAGAGGTCAAATGTCAGTTTGTATTTTTACTAATTGTTGCTTGGAAAAAGGAGTTTATTTTTCTTTCTCTTACTACAGTTAGAGGTTTTTGTCAAGTGAGCTGTCTGAAGATGTCATTTTTTTCTAACACATAACATTTAAATAGCCTGTAAATGAACAGTGCAAATATTTTAAAATATATCAGGAATTACGAAAGCACATTTTTTTTGTAATTAAGAAGTGTGATGCAAACAAAGATTTAAATAGGAGCAAAACAAATCAAAACACTTTACTTGGTGATGTGCAAATGCTACATATTTGCAGAAACTTGATTTCCAAACATTATTGTTTGTACAGTATATAGTTGTATCAGTAAAACTACGTCAGTGGGTCATTTTGTGGCCATTTCAATGTTAAATCTGCTGATTGGAAATGACAGTGTGCTACCACTTCATGTTTTCAGTTATGTATTTATTAAAAGTGATAGTTTTTAAACATGATTTGAGAATCATTCCTGCCCGTGCCCTGATGACAATGCTGTTAATGCACTATGAGGCAAGTCAGGGGTTATGTGTATCTTATATGTGGCTAGATTTGTATTATATATGAAGCAAAAGTTTAGTCTATTAAATCAAACAAAAAAGTTTTTTGTACAGCAGACATGCTGAACTCGCATATTTTGAGGTGCTCTCATATGCAATAATGAAGAAAATGGTGGCTCTGTGAATTAAAATATTTGCCCACGATCACATCATTTGAAACCAGTTTATGGGTCAAGAGCATTGCCATTAGGTCAAGTAGATTATACAAGTCACTAGACCTTCAGGTCTAGTAACATTTTTATGGTTTTTCAAGGTCTGCAGAGGATACGTTCTAGTTTTCATATTTGAAAATCTGGTCCCCCTACCTTTGCCTAATGATAACAAAATCAGAGCCTAATTTCCAAAGTAGTCATAGCAACCCAGCAGGCATATGTATGAAATACAATGTTACAGATGCAATCGGAACTAATGCCCAGTGGTAAATTAAACCTCAGATCAACTGTAATGGTAGGTATTGCTGCATTCCTAATTGTTAATCTTTAATTAAACTCATAGAGGACACTGTACTAAGGTAGGAATGGCAAGATATGTAGTTGTCACTCTGCATGTTCTATCATTTCCTCAAACATGACACACTTACCATTGGGGCTTGTACATAACTGTCTTTCTGTTGGAATGCTCTTACAGATTTGCTTAATTTGCCTGTGGGGTCCAGTATTTGCCTGCACATTGCATCGATCTGAAGCAAGATTAATACCTCTTTGTCAGACCCTGTTGATGGAGGGGGGGGGGGCACTGGGCAGTCAGCGGTTACTGAGCCTCAACTGTGGTGGCTGAGGTCATTTGCCACTGGTGTCCTGGAGTCCATCCTAGTATGGCTCTGCAAACTAGACCAAGGTCATACCTTTGCACACTTCAGTCTTAGGGGCAAGAACGAGCAGGCAATGGATTCTCAGGGAGGTAGTGTGGGGGATAAGAGCTTAGAACTAAATGGTCAACCAACAGACAAACCAATGTATTATCCAGCCCTGTGCTTATCTTTTAGATAAATGAAATTACTTTAATCTCCCAGCCAAACTAAATATACATAATGCAGTTGAAATGCAATTACATGGCTGCAGCCTAAGTTATGATTCTCAGTAAGCACTACATTCCCCTGCTGGTATTCTCTCTCTTACGACTACATCCCCCAATATATTGTGAGCATAGGCATTGATTAGGCACGGGTGCTGACTATTTCACCTACTCAACTCAATTCCGAGTCTTTTATCCTTTGTGTACACTTAGGGAACTAAGTCTCAAATCCATGCTGCAGACTGTTCTGCATGCTCTCTAGACACTTGTTTCGGTTTCAAGTTTAGCCCTGTTTTGACCTTTTGGTTGGCATTGGTGTTCTAGTGATGTTGCGGATGCAATTCATGTGTCTGGCCTCACAGCTGCAGATTAACTTCTCAAGGGGTCACCGTGATGACCTTGTGTTGAAACAGGGACCAGTGAATGAAGTTGGCATGGTCTCCCCATGCAGTGACACTTATTTTCTGCAGTGGCAGTCTCCCTGGCCAAGTGATCAGGTTCAGCAAATTTGGCCTCTGTTCTGACCCATCCTGGATGTCGTGTCTTCAGCAGTTGAAGAACGTTCGGGGCTCTCTGCTTTGGCAGCTGCGTCGCTCCTTTTCCCTGTGTCACCAGTGGCAGGACCAGTCTTTTGGATTCATGATGGTGCTTGGTCTTGCAAAGATATTGGTGCAATTCACATGTGAACCACTCTGAGGGACTAGGGGAACCCCTTCACATCATGGGTGGCTCCTGGCTCCGCTGTCTATTGTAGTAAGTATTCTCTAGGTGGTCTTCTTGCCGGGAACATGCTGTGCTCCTGCTTATGGACCATCTGTTCTCCTGCAAGGCCAGGCACTCTCTCTCTCAGAAGGCAGACAGGCCTAAAGGCACTTTATGCAGACCCTCAGCTCCTAAAGCAGACAGTGCAGACTTCAGGTGATGTCCCCTCAACTCTGGCAGACTGGCTGTTAGGCAGACAGCAGCCCTCTTACCACTCAACTCTTCATGCTCTTTGTGGATCACTCACTTCCTTTGTCAAGAAGAATTTTGGACTGTTAGTAAGATGGATGGTTTGCATCTCACTTTATACACATTTCCCAGA
Source organism: Calotriton arnoldi (assembly GCA_963921515.1). Taxonomy (NCBI): domain Eukaryota; kingdom Metazoa; phylum Chordata; class Amphibia; order Caudata; family Salamandridae; genus Calotriton; species Calotriton arnoldi. Next base: position 108,505 of record CAWUFW010005554.1, on the reverse strand, counting down.
TAGGGGACCTACTCTCTATGGCTTCAGAACTGGATTGGATTGGTTCTCTTTCAAATGTCCCTTTCTGGCTGTTTATCAGACAAAGGAGAGAGGAGTTGGCCTAACGGCTAGGGCGTCCGACCTCGAACATGGGGAACTGGGTTCGAGTCTCGGCAATGACCCTGAACATCCTGTGATTCTGGGCAAATCACTTAATCTCCTGTGCCTTACAAAAATGAATGTGTGTCCTAATGTAACGTAACTGGTGCTATGTAAAGCGCTCTGATACCCGATTCGGGTCAAGTTCGCGCTATATAAAACTCTGCAAAAAAAAAAAAAGTTTTTGTGCAGTCTGAGTGGTCTCACAGCAGATAGCAATGGGATGGCTCCAGGCAGGAAAATCCAACAAATGGGCACAATGAAGTTTCAGATTTCCACTCCTGGCTTGTATTAGTCTAAATAAAACAGCAATCAGAGACAGGCACAAGGGGAGGCCCTGCCTAGAAAATTTCTCATCTAGAAGAACAGAAACTGCAGTTCCACCCCTCACCCCTACCAAATGCAGCCTTTTGCTAAAAGACCCGCATTAAATGTCTAAACTAAGGGGTCGATTCCGATCTCTGTCGGTAGGGCTCCGAATCGGATTCGGCTTTACCTGATCCGAGTCGGAGGCTTTGTTTCCGACCGATTCGTACAGTCGTCCGAGCGAGCAAGTACGATGAGATTGAACGCGAAATCGCCGACCGACTCGTTTCCGGGTCCGAACTGCTCCGTCCGACTCGTTCGCACTCGATTCGTGGCGCGCAATGGAGACGTTTTATGACCGAGCCAGTACGATGCACGATCCGGACAGCCGGATTGAGTCGGAGCCTCCGACACGAAAAAGCTCTCGGACGCGGACTTCGGGGGTCCGTGCCGGATCCCCCTTCACCGGTAGCCGTACGAGTCGGACACAGGGGGGACCCATAGGTCCCCCCTATACATGCGTGTACGGTGCGGATGGCACCAACGCGTACCCACTACAGGGGGCCCCCTTGTGCGCAACGTACCCATTGAATCAATGGGAGCCCATGTACACGTCGTACGACCGGCTCCCATTGACTTCAATGGGAGTCCGACCGAACCGAGTCCGGCAGCATACGGCCGCATCGTACTCGCTCGGTCGGACTGCAGGGGTCCGGCTCGGTCGGAAAACAATCCGGATCGGTCGGAGAGCTTTCCGACCCAGATCGGAATCGGCCCCTAAGTGTTGTCTCCATCTTGATCACTTCAGGGTCTGGGGTTCCAGCCGTCAGTCACAGGAATGCAAGCAATATATTGCCACTGTTTGGGAATGAATGCTCTTTATCCTACCTCTTGTGCCATGATAAATTAGGAGCCTCCAACCTGGATCCCACTGGTTGCAGTACTCACATCCATACCACACACAGAGTGCTATATCCTACATGTTCTATACACTCACTGTGCACACATGAACTCGACGTGCACACAGGATGTCAGTGCAAGGTTCCTGACCACATACTTTATATGAAAGAGGTCAGTAGACTGTACTCTCTCTGACTGAAAGTAAAAAATGTGATCACACTAAAGAGTCATAAAACATGGTACACTACCACCACTGCTTTATGTGTCCTATCCCTAGCATGGACAGTATTCAAATGCCTATTATGAGTGCACTTTTGGTCGCCCCTCCAGGCTGCAGAACAGGTTCTGGACCTCACATCACCAACAGGTTTGGGCCTCTGCGCGCATGCTTGATTATCGTGATGATAGGCCCAAACAAAAAGTCAGGATACTAGTTTAACATGCAGTCGACCACCCAGGGCACATGCCATTATCTCATTTACCACGATGGGGGACTTTCCGGTCCCAACACTCCTGCTGAATATGCACAGGCTTAACCAATGTCCTTTTAACCAGTTAGAAGGTGGTAAATTCCTATTCATGCAAAACATGCTTACTGCGCTCAGTTCCTGTCTGTCAAATGCACCATTGGAGCACTCACTAGCAATTCCTTGCACAGTTCTACCTATGTGGTGATCCCAAGCTAAACAGCTAACATAGAATAACCCACAATTAAATCTTTTGGTCTGCAGCATCAACAGACATATTTATACGCTGGGCCATATAGAGTACCCCTATGCTAACAAAGTCAGTAGGACAAAGAGTGAATTTATAACCATTGTGCACATCGAAACAGTTTTCATTGGCATCAGAAGGCCTCTACATTTATATATGTCCTAAAGCTAATAATGCAGCACATAGGAACATAGTACTGGATTACTATGTTCCAAAAATATCAGAAAGGGCGGGGGCAAAGTTTGTGGGACTGGAATGTTCACTACTTGTTATTCAATGTCTTATTAATACAAAGCCAAAATAAGACTTGGGGCCTGACTACAACTTTGGTGGTCCTGAAGCGGATGGTGCAACGCACCGTCCGCTGTAGGACTGCCAAAGCCGTGCTGCGACCGCCCGCCAGATTAGGAGTTAAATCCTGGTCCGGCGGGCGGGCCTGCAGTGGTCTGACGTCGGCGGTCTGCTAGGCTCATAAAAGAGCCTATCATGTAGACCACCGCAGTCAGAGTGTCCACTGCACCTTCCTGCACGGTGTGGCATACATGTCACACCGTGCAGGAAGGAGGGGTGCAAATCCAGGGGGGACACTAAATGTGGCCCTCCCCCCCCCTCCACATGCACCCCAGGTCCAAATCTGGCAGGAGGCCCTTTTAGAGGCCCCTTTGTAACCATTCACCACTCTTTTCATGGTGGGTTCACCGTCGTGAAAAGGGCAGTGAAATGGCAACTCGGAATATGTTCAGTGGTGCCGGCTGTGGCACCGCCAGCATATTCCTGCCGGTTAAAGATTGCTGGTCCAGCGGGATCCTTGATCCCTGCAGTGCCGGCGGTCTCATGGTAGTCCGACAGCCGCAGTCGTAATACTGCAGGCGGTCCCGCAGTGTGGCAGTCATCGGACCGCCACCACGGGTACAGCCGCCTTATGGACTGCTGTACTTGTAATTAGGCCCTTGGTGTAAAATAATAGTTGATACCCCATTGAGGAAAATTGTGAGAAGCTGGCTTGGTATATGATGCACACTTATGTAAGTGGGCACCTTGCACCAATTCAGACAACTCTTATGGTGATTTTAGTGGTCTTAGACAACCTTAGAAAGCTCTCTAAGTAGTAGCTGCGAAGAGCAGCCTTCAGGCTTAGTCCAGAAGGAGTGTAAAGCAGCCTGTTTTACCAGAACATAATCTCATAGGTATAGATTAAGTGAAAAAGAACCACTCAGTGTATTTATAAAAATATGTATTTATTATAAGACACTCACTAACATATACAAATATCTCCTAGCCGGAGATATACACAATACACACAATACTCTTCAAAAGAACCAGGTAAGTACCACGAAATACACAGTGGTCCCCAGGGGGAGACCAAACCATATACTAAAATAGTGGTATGCGAACCACGACTCGAGTCAAGACTATACCCATAAGACGTAGAAGTGCCGCGGACCCAAGGAACCACCCAAGGTAAGATACCAGGAACCCCACGAAGGCCGTGTGCAGAGTGGGAACACGACCGCAGGCTCAATGCAAGTTAATGGGTAAGTCGCTGTTGCAATTTTAAAGAAGAAGGACCCTTCCCAGAGGACCCTGAAGGAACCCCGTGGAAGACAGAAGGTTGGAGAGCCACCCCACACGTGGGTACTTTAGGAACCAGGATACCTGCCCCAGGGAAGCCGGGTGCACAGGTGTGAAGTGGCGTCGGAAACCGTCGTCAAACCCAATGGAGGACTTCAGAAAGATGCAGCTCCTGGAGAAGGTGAAAGTGTCCGGTGGAACCCAAAGGTGGATTCAAGATGTGAAGAACCTGCAATCAGAGGGGACAGAGTCTATGCCACTCAGGAGTGACCAGGAGGCACGGAAGACGAATGCCCACCGATGTCGGGTGTTGCAGGGGACCTGACGGTGACCTTAGAACTGCAGCTGTGTGGACCAGGTGACGCTGTGGAAGACCAGGATCCGTACATGAGCTGTCCCACGTCGGATGTCGAGAGTTGAGGGGTCGGTGTCCGGCGGGATCACCAACAAGCCTTGGCAAATGCAACCAACGTGGAGAAAGGTGCAATGTCGGGACCAGCAAGGTCCGGGAGACTCACCACAAGCAGGGGAGTCAGGGCAGGCCCCAAGCAATCAGGGGAGCCCAAAGAATACGAAGATGACCCTCAAAGGACCCATAGGCCGGAGGCACTGGAGTCGCAAGAGGACCTCGAGCAGCTCACCAAAGATGCAAGCCAACGATGCATGAAGATGTGGTGAGGATGAAGATCTTGGTCACTGGAGATGCTTGAGGTTGGAGCTACTTGTAGCCCGAAGATCTTGGTGGAAGAAAGCCGATAAGCCTTTGCAACTGCAAGTCGACGCTGTGCACAGGGGTTCGGTTCCTGCGGCTCCGACGAGGGATACTGGCCTCAAACTTGGTGATAGGGCAGGGAAGGCCTTGAGGGATGAGAAGAACCACCACCTGTGTTGCTAAGCCTTTTGGAATTCATGGGAGCCCAGGATCAGCAGACCGGTCAGCTTAGTTGCAGTGCCTGCAGATGCAGGGAAGGGACTCCTTCACTTCAAGGGAGATTCCTTCAAGTGTCTTGGATACCCACAGGCCTTGGAAGGTTCCTGTATGGTGCACAGGCACGGACGTTGCAGCAGACGAGCAGGGGGATGAATTCAGGAGCAGCAGGAGTCTTCCCGGTTGCAGCCTTGATACCCTGAGCGAAGTCCAGAGTGCCCAGATGGTTGAAGAAGTGGTGTCAGAAATGTATCTTGTCCCACAACGAATCTAAGGACCCACCCTCAGGTAAACCCTTAAATACCCTAAGGAAAGGGTTGGGACGATACAGAGGTCCCTCCCTAAGGAGGGGCTGGACAAGGGGGAGGATACTCCCCTGTCCTTTGTCCAGGTTCGAGCCAGAGCAGGAGCCAACGGCTCCCTGAACTGGTTTGAACTGGACTATGCATGGAGGGCACCAAGTGTGCCCTGCATGCAGACTACGTGCCACTGGCAAGCACTCCCACCCTGCCCCAATACACTAAATCCTGTCTGGGAGGTGGTCACACCTCCCTGTGACAGGATACCTATTGTTCTGCCTTCCCCTGCCCGAGCTTGGCTCAGCAGCAGGAGGGCAGAAACATGTTTCTGGCCGGCAGCAACCCTGGCTGGCTGTCCGGGTCTGGGAGACTGTTACCGGGAGCACCGAGGGCCTCCCAAAGGAGCTTTACGGTGCATGGAATCATACCTCCGGGGTATGATTCCAACATGTTTGATACCAAACATGATAGGATTCGTTGCAGCCAGTTTCGAGATGGTTACCACGTAATGACACGGTGCCCCTCTATATGTCATATGGCTGCCTCACTTACAACCCGGGAGAATGGACTCCATAGGTCGTAGGGGTGTCCTGCTCATGCAGGGGCACCCTCACACTAAGAACCAAGCACCCTGCTTTCAGTATTGAAAGGCCTGTTCTAGGGGTGACTTTTAGGTTTTAAGTGCAGTGACCTTAGATATAGGGAAACCTATATCTTTCGTAAGTGGTGCTGGCACCAGCTTACACAGGCTGCAATTGCAGGCCTGTAGTTGCAAATTGAGTGGTCTCCCATGGGTGGCATAATACATGCTTCAGCCTATGGGGGACCCCTGGTGTACCTATGCCCTGGGTACCTTAGTACCATATTCTAGGGACTGATAAGATTACACCAGTGTCTAATCTTTGATGTGCCTAAGTACTTACCAAACCAATTTAGGGGAGAAAGCACAGAGACTGGGGTCCTGTTTAGCAGGATCCCAGTCAGACTAGTCAGAAACAGCATTACATCAAGCAAAAAGTGGGTGTAACCATGAAAGCATATCCTACTTTCTTACAAAAATGTACTCTGTTGTTGCAGGATCATGCCTGAGAGTAAATAGGAGTAAAACCCAGGCCAGCAAGTCAAATATCTTGGCAGCGTAGCCACTAGACAGCATTGTTGCTTCCCACAAGCACGAAACATGAAGAGCTATACTGAATAAATGACATAGTGTGTATAGCACCAATTGTGGCATCCTGTCCATACATAGCTGTCAGGGGCATAACAAAGGGACCATGATACTTTCTGCTGTTATCTCTGGAAGATGTCTTAAAAATATGTGTATGAAAGGAGGAGTCCAACGAAATTTGGGAAAATCCGAAGACCCTGGACAACATATAGGAACATATCATTATAAGGCATCAAGGGATGGAGTGAGAGAACATATATGTAGAGCAAGGATATCATAGTACAAAATATGTGAACCCCTAACTGTGGGCATATACAGAACTATCACTTCAAACCACATTCTTGTTATTATGCACAGTGATGTACTTCTGTCTTCTTCCAAAAACAATAATGTTTAAAAAGAAACCCTCTTTGAATGTGTAGTGACTTAGGGCCTTATTTAGAGTATTACAGATGGGATACTCCCCATAAATTTACAGTTTACATAAATGAACTGTAAATAAGGACCTTAGTCCCGAGAAACTACCTTCAATGTGTAGCATTTTACTGTCATTAGCATCAGATAATTTTGTGAGGCATGCTCCATTGTTAAACTTCTATCTCATAGAAATTGCTGCTGAACAGAGTTAGCTGCAAGGCCTGAGCAACCACTTTGTCACTGTCATTTATGTGAATGTAAGCAGCATAGTGTGACACGCCTGTTATCCTTTACTTTGAAATGCCCTGCTGCTAATCAGATACGTATAATGTGCAAACAAGGTGGACACTATCCTTGCATGAGTAAAGTTGTGTGGCCAAGAGGTTATATTGCATCAAGGTATGTTAACTCTTTGGAAGCAGGTGGTACTAAGGTCGACCCGAAAAGGGATGTGGACGAAGAGTTCAGTTTGCAGATTTGTGGTGTGAGGGAGAACCATCATGCCTATTACTGCAATTTAATGATCAATGGAAAAGTTGTAAATGTCATAGCGAATGCAGGGGCAAGAAACACTTTAATCAGGGAGAAAATCACACATGTACACGGAGAAGAAGCGTTAACTCCATCAGATATCAGGTCAATGTCCTATGGGAAGAAACAATGGAGGTGTTGGGTATTTACAACGCGTCCTTTGAGTTCAAGGGTCGCAGTATCTGATCCAGAGTATACATGACCAACCATGAAGGATGTTTCCTCGGCTGGCCACAAAAGGAAGAACTAGGCATAGCTCTAGAGTCTAGATGAACCTCGTAAAAAAGTTGCAGTAAAAAAGACATTTGAGGATTTGACCTCTGCAAGTTGACCTTCAAAGATAAGTTTGAAATGAAGAAAAGACCTTCTGAGGAAAGACTTACTTTACGTGTTAGGACCACATTTCCATAGGAAATGTTTTTTTGGGTTTCCTTATAATTTTGGCGCTGTTTGATGAATCTTCCCGAAACATCCCAAAAAAAGTCTCATCCTCCTCGGCTCCTTCCTGAAAAGTTTTGTGATGATTCATTAAGCGAGGGCTGAAAGAAAGGGCGCGGGGGGGGGTTCCAAACGCAATTTTCCATAGAAAAATTAGACACTGTTACAGCTAAAACGGTTGAATGGAATTACACCAAATTAGGAAGAAAGATAGATCTTAACCCAGAGAGCGTGCTTTTTGTGATTTGGTGTGAAGCTGTTCAATAGTTTTTGAAAAATTAAGGTTTACATAGAGACACAAAATTAAATTCAACCTAATTTAAGGTCTATAAATACAGAGCATCCACAGATTCAACAGATCAAAAGGCAAGATCTGATTGGCTGCCTGAACATCTACAAATATGTTGCAGCAGCTATTTTAGGACTCAAGGACTCCATTCCCTGTCCTGAAAAGAAGATTACAAAAAAACATGTAGGGGGCAGGGTAGGGATCACCTAACTCCCTTAGCCTGGTGCTGGGGTGCCTCTAGGACTAAAAACTGAGTTTTTGTTTAAATTTAATTGCAGATCTGCTGCAATTTGTTTTTTAAAAGGACAGGATCCCGCCCTTTTTTTTAGATAAGAGCCCCCCGGGTGGGCCAGGGCCCAAGAGGTCAGGGCATTATTGTTTTTGGGGAGGGGGCATGCGCCCCGACTCCCCGAGCCATTGAAGAGCTCAGGGACCTAGGCACCCACCAAAATTATTAAAAAAGTTTTTTACAAGAACGAGCAGTGCAGGGTGGGCTACCCCTGCTGCCGTTTGCTTAAAAAAATTGCAATATTTCTTGGGTGCCCTGGGCCCAGAATGCTTGTTTCTGGTTCAGGGAGGACCTGGCTTGGCAGTTCGGGCTGGACTGTTCCCATGGGGAGCAGGGTCAAGACTGATTTGCATATGGTTGGGTCCAAACTGGGGTGACATGGCGAGCAAAATAACAATGAAATAAACCCAGACATGTGACAAGGGGTGAGTGTTTGGAAAGTTTCAACACTCCATCCATCATTTATTTTTGTGTTTTTGCCGGATAGGATCAGGACACCCCAAAAAATTAAAGTAAATATAGAACCAAGGGCATGAATTTGAAATGGTCATAACAGCCACTCATTACATATTCACTCCTGGCAGGGAGTGCCCCATACTACCCTGCAAGGGCCATTTACATATGTTTAGACATCCACATAGTTTACCTAGAAGAGGCAGGGGCATCACAAAGTATTTGTTTTAAATGTGAGGTAACAACACTGTACATTGCGAGAGCCATAACTAAATAAATGAGCCCTAACTAGGGCAAAACTGGTTGTGGGTTGCTTGTGTTCCGGTTTAGAGAAGATCTGACCTGGCAGTTCAGGCTGGACTGTTCCCATTGGAGTAGGGTCAAGAGGGGTTTGCATATGGATGGTTCCAAACTGACGTGGCTTCGTGTGCAAAATAACAATGGACTGGGATGCGGCCCTGAGTAATTACCAGTGGCTGAGATTCATTCAAGCATTCCACCCATCACTTTTTTGTATACTTTTTTGTTAATGTTAGTGAATGTTGCCCTAAGTGGGACGGGTGTGTGGTTGTGGGTCCGGTGCACACTATGTAACTGGAACGAAGGTATAACTGACTGATGAGCCCTAAGTAGGGCGAAACTGGTCCTGGGTTGCTTGTACTCTGGTTCAGGGAGGACCGGGCCTGGCAGTTCAGGCTGGACTGTTACCATTGGAGCATGGACAAGACTGATTTGCATATGGCTGGGTCAAAACCAAGGTGGCATGGTGTGCATAATAACGATAGACTATGATGCAGCCCAAAGTAGTTACCACTGGCTGAGATTATTTCAGACATTTCCTCCATCACTTTTTTGTATACCTTACTGCATCACTTGTATGGTGTTTCATCAGTTGCCATGTTGGGAATTGTATGGTACATTGTGAGAAAGTGCCCTCTTTCTGCTTGGTATGCCCCCACTTTTTGCTGAATTGCTGATGTTCTTTGACTGAGTGTGCCCTGGGCTCCTGCTAATCAGGTACCCAGGGCCTATGTTCCTTCCCTAAAATTGCATTGAAGCCTAAATACTATTGGCATCCCTGGCCACAGGTAGGTCCCTGGTAAATGGTACCACAGGTACCCAGAGCCCTGTGTCCAGGGAAGGCCCCTAAGGGCTGCAGCACTTATTGTGCCACCCTGCACCTTTTCACTCACACACTGCCTTTGCAGGCTGCGTGTCTTGGTGCAGAACAAAGTGAAGAGTCGACATGGCACACATCCCTGTGTGCCATGCCTACAAACCACTGCCCTGGCATAGATCAGTCACCCACAGGTAGGTCCCTGGTAAATGGTACCACAGGTACCCAGAGCCCTGTGTCCAGGGAAGGCCCCTAAGGGCTGCAGCACTTATTGTGCCACCCTGCACCTTTTCACTCACACACTGCCTTTGCAGGCTGCGTGTCTTGGTGCAGAACAAAGTGAAGAGTCGACATGGCACACATCCCTGTGTGCCATGCCTACAAACCACTGCCCTGGCATAGATCAGTCACCCACAGGTAGGTCCCTGGTAAATGGTACCACAGGTACCCAGAGCCCTGTGTCCAGGGAAGGCCCCTAAGGGCTGCAGCACTTATTGTGCCACCCTGCACCTTTTCACTCACACACTGCCTTTGCAGGCTGCGTGTCTTGGTGCAGAACAAAGTGAAGAGTCGACATGGCACACATCCCTGTGTGCCATGCCTACAAACCACTGCCCTGGCATAGATCAGTCACCCCTCTAGCTGGGTGCACTATACCAGTGGTGAGGGTACAGGTGCATGAGCCCTGTACCCCTACAGTGTCTAAGTCCATTCTTAGACATTGTAAGTGCAGTGCTGCCATTAAGAGCATATGGTGCTGGGAGTTTGTCATTACGAACTCCACAGCACCATAATGGCTACACTGAAAACTGGGAAGTTTGATATCAAACTTCTCAGCACATTAAACCCACACTGATGCCAGTGTGGGATTTAATGTAAAATGCACCACGGAGGGCATCTTAGAGATGCCTCCTGAAACTCGACCAACTTCTAGTGTCCCGACTGAGTGGCTGCTTAGGCTGCCACCAGCAGACATGTTTCTGCACCCCTGGGTTGAGAGCCTGCTGCTCTCGGGGGCCTGAAACAATGCACTTCGTGGGACGAGGTGCCAAGCCGCCTCCCCCAGGATGGGCAGGGTTCACGAAGGGGAAGCTTCAAAGACATGCCGCCTTTGTGAGCCTCCCCTGACCATTTGCTGCTTTCAGCAACTGGTCCCCACTGGTTCTACCCCCCACTTTGGGCGGGAGAACCGGTGGGAAAAACAAGTGAGGGAAAGAGGTGTGCCCACCTCTGCCAACTCCACCCCTCAGGTGGGGGAGGCGAGGTGAAGCAGAACTCTGAGTCCCTGCCATCTTGAGGATGGGGGACCCAACCAACCAGGGACCGGCTCCTGCCCCCCTCCCACTGGAGGGTGGCACGATAGGGGGTGTAGCCACCCCAGGGAAGGGACCCATTGGTCCCTGCCCTTTACCTACCTGTAACGCCCCTAAATCTAGTATTTAGGGGGCACCCTGAACCTTGCTTCCTCAGATCCAGCCAAGAAAGAAGAAGAAAAGAAGAAAAAGGATCGAACAGCCGTGCAGCAGCTAACAAGAGGACGACGCCCACTGACTTGGCCCCAGCCCTACCGGCCTGTCTCCCCCTCGAACCTGCTCCTGCGAAATCCCGGTGTGTCCTGCAGCCAGCAACCTGAAAAACCCCGGAGGACCTGCCTGCCTTCACTTCCAAAGACTGCTTCTCCCGTGAACACCGGATTTGTTCAACTGCAACCTCTGGCAGCAGCCGGAGACCGAGAATCTGCCCCACTCTGCACCCGCCGTCCACGGCCCGAGCTCGAGTGGGCAAACACCACGAGGAGGTCACCCCGGCGATCCTGAACCGAGATCCGGCGACCCCTGACCTGCCTCAAGCCTCCAGCCGACGCCTGCAGCCTAAATCCAGAAGGCCCCCCTAACCGCGACCTGGAGCTGGTAAGAAGATCCGACCCCAAAAGGCACCCCTGCACCCGACGCCCCACGGCCTCGTGTGCCCACACCGACGGTGCCTAACTAACCCCTAACTTCCCAACTTACCTCTCAAAGTGGTGGTCGCACCCAGAAGTCCTTCATCTCCCTGCCTGCAGTGCTTTTGCTAACCAGAGGTTCTCCATTGGAAACAACAGGGCTTCCGACGTCGAAACAGCACCCTGCACCCGGCCGCCCTAGTGCCGCTGAGGGTGCACCTTTGGTGCTAATCTGTTTCCCCATTTGCCCTGACCTAAAGTCTAGGAGCTTTGCTCCCACAACCCAGTGGCCTGCTTGCCAGCAGCCACCAACCGGAGACCTCCTATCCTCCATAGGATAACATTGGGCCTCAACACTCTGCACCCGGCCGCCCTAGTGCCGCTGAGGGTGTAACAAGAGTGCATCACTGACCCTGGGGGACACCTGAGTCTAACCCCAGAACCTTAACTCCCACAGTCGATAACTTACCTTTGAACCGATAACCTACTTTTCCTCCATAGGATAACATTGACAATTTTTCTTCCAAAAAGTTTCCAAGTGTGGAGTTTTGAAATCTAAAAATATCCTTTAAAAATCGCACGAATAACCAAAACGTATTTACTTACCTGTTTGCAGGAAATGTCCCAGTGCTGAATCCAGGTATCCAGCACTGAGAAAGAAAAGTAACGTAAAAAGTAACTTACCTGTAATTTACTGAAAAAGCCTATTCATTTCAATATGCTGTATTTGCTAAGTATTGCAACCTACTGCATCCCCTGTAAATCAAACATAGTACAATTCCTATTGCATTTTCAAACTGTTCTACAATCAGCAACTTATTACTGGAAAGTATTAAAAGCTTACCTGTGCCAGGCTTGCTTGGTTCTAAAAATAAAACAACAGTATATTTTTTATACAAAAACAATTGGTCTAGAGTTCAGTCCTTTAGTGTGTGAATTCATTTGCTGACTGAGTGGGTACATCAAATGCTTAGCACTGTCCTCTGATACTGCCTTACTGCTCGACCACTCTACCACAAATAGAGAGTAAGGTTCTATCTGGACTGGACCACATCCTTCCTTTCCGGCAGAACACAAAGCGTCCGCCTCGCCCCCTTCCGATCCAAGGCCACCAAGATCATCTGCGGTGTACCCCAAGGCTCCTCCCTCAGCCCAACGCTGTTCAACATCTACATGGCACCCCTCGCCCACGTCGCCTGACAGCACAACCTCAACATCATCTCCTACGCCGACGACACCCAGCTGATCCTCTCCCTCACCAAAGACCCTCACACCGCCAAAGCCCACCTCCAAGAAGGAATGAAGGCCGTCGCCGAATGGATGAGGACCAGCCGCCTGAAGCTGAACTCGGACAAGACGGAGGTCCTCATCCTTGGTTCCAACCCTTCAGCCTGGGACGACTCCTGGTGGCCAACATCACTGGGAACAGCCCCGCCACCCACCGACCACGTACGCAACCTAGGGGTCATCCTCGACCCCACCCTCTCCATGACTAAGCAGGTCAACGCCCGTTTCCTCATCCTGCTTCAACATCCTCCGAATGCTCCGCAAGATCTTCAAGTGGATCCCCACCGAAACAAGAAAAACAGTCACCCAGGCCCTCGTCACCAGCAGGCTGGACTACGGAAACGCCCTCTACGCAGGAACGACGGCTAAGCTCCTGAGACGGCTGCAATGCATCCAGAACGCCTCTGCACGTCTTATCCTCGACATCCCCCGACGCAGCCACATCACACCCCACCTGAGAGACCTGCACTGGCTCCCTGTCAACAAGAGGATAACCTTCAAGCTCCTCACCCACGCACACAAAGCACTCCACAACTCCGGACCAGCCTACCTCAACAGACGACTCAGCTTCTACACCCCCACCCACCAGCTCCGCTCGACCAGCCTCACCCTCGCCACAGTCCCCCGCATCCGGAAACCGACCGGCGGCGGCAGATCCTTCTCCCACCTCGCCGCCAAGACCTGGAACACCCTCCCCACCAACCTCCGACAGACCCAAGACCTACTGGCCTTCAGAAGACTCCTCAAGACCTGGCTCTTCGATCAGTAGCAGCACCACCCTCCTCTTCCCCCAGCCCCTTGAGACCCTCGCGGGTATGTAGTGCGCTTTATAAGTGACATGATTGATTGATTGATTGATTGATTATCTAACTTTAACCTCTGCCTACCTCTGGGGTCACCTGGACTCTATACACACTATACCTCATTTTGGTGTAGTATATATAGAGCCAGTTTCCTACATACATCCATACTAACATTTTCATGGAATCCTGTTAATTGTCACTGTCACACAAAGTCAGCTGCAAACCCTCTTTCAACAGTCTGTTCCATCTTTCTACAAGACTATTGAATTGAGAATAATATACCCATGTACAAAGGCTTCAATCCAACAGCACATCCAAAACTCTCTTCATCTTCACAGACACACCTTCCTCGCAAAGAGTTCCACCAAAAATCGTATGACATTCTTTGTTTCAACCAGCTTGACAAATATCACTTCAGGCCAGTGTGAATAATCGTCCTATGCTGCTAGCGTAAACATTAAACCAGACCCAGCGTGTGAAAAGGACCCATAATATCCAGCACTACTCTAAAGGCCACAAGCGGGGTCCAGCTTTTGAGAAGGATAAGTCATTGTTTCTGGGATTTTTCTCCACAGACACAGCTAACACAGTTTCTGACCCTCCATTCAACATTCAACATCTCTGTTCAATCTAGGCCACCAAAACTCTGACCTCAATCTCCACTTCATAGCACTCATTCCCAACTTCATAGCACTCATTCCCACATGAACTTCAAGGGCTATATCCATGACTCTTTTCCTCAGGCCAACAGGTACTACCAACATGCCATTTCTCCTTAATATACTATTCTGCCAGAATAATTCCAACTTGATACACTCATAGAACTTTTCCTTCTTAACAAGATCTTTCGTTTGCCACACTGCTTGCACGTAACTGTCTCAATGTTTTACTGAATTGCACCTTCCTTAACCACTCTACATGCGATACACATTTCTGTTACTTCCAGACAATGGGCTACCAGAGGTGCTTGGACATATACAGAATAAAAAATATCGTGAAGCAATAATATTGTGTTAGTAATATCTTAGGTTAGAAAATTGTTATAGGTTTTGTTTTTAATATCATGAAAAAATTGGTTTTAAATTATTGTATGTATTATTGTTTTTATATTTATTTTATTATTTTTGTAGTATTTAGTTTTTCAATTCTAATTTATTTAATGCAATCTGTAAATATTATAATTATTTTTTAAATATTAATTAGAGGAGTTTTGTATTTTTATAAGTTTTATAACGTTATAGGAGCGGGGATTTAGCCTTATAGAGAGAAGGGTGGGGAGATTTTTTTAAAATATGTTTGTAATATGTAAACTATGTATCCATTATAATTTGGAAATTAAATATATAATTTTAACTTAAATTTTTTTATGAGAAACAATTTTTAAATGCTTTGAAACATTTAAAAAAAAAAGAAAATTGCTAGTGTTATATGAATCTTTTTAAATTTACATTTGTTATATAGTTTTTATGAATTTTATATATAAGAAATTTATTTTGCTAATGTATTCTTGCAAAATGAAAATCTTTCATGTTATTTTTTTAAAACAATTGTGTAACTATTACATTTTTATTGAATTTTGGTAGAATTTTCATATTTGCGGTTCATTGTTAAAGTTAAGTTATTTACTTTATTATGTAGTAATTTATATTATTTAAAATGTTTACATTTTGTATTTTTATTTTACTTTTTTAAAATCTTTAAATAATAAACACATTATTTATAATTATGTATATTTGTTATAGAATATTTATACATTTTTATATTATATTAAATAATTTATTGCTTTTTAAAATATTTATTCATATTTAAATGTAATTTTTTATATATGACTAAAAAAAGATAAATTATATGTTTATTTCACTGATATTCTTACTAAGGCTCCGATTCTGATGTGGTTTGGAAAGCTTCCCGACCGAATGGGTTTGGGAATGGTTTCTGACCGGATCGGGAGAGTCCAACCGACTGAGTACGATGCATCGGGATACTTCCAGATGCGATTTGGTTGGACTCCCATTGACTTCAAGGGGAGCCTTTGTTCTGACCAAATTCATAGGCTCCCATTGAAGAAAGGGGTGGCTGGGGAAAATCGGGCACCCCCTCATGCCTGCCACACTGTGCATGGCTGTTAAGGGGGGACCCATGGGTACCCCCACGGGCCCGATTGGGAAGACTCCGGTGCAGGGGGGCCCACTATGGGCCCCCAAAGTCTGATTCCGACTGCTGATTCGAGTCGGATGGCTTGATTCGGAAAGGCTGTCCAAATCCATACTCGGTCATTCGGAAACGCGGCACGTAGAGATGTATAATTCTGCTCTGTACGGCTCGGTCATTCCAAATGCCTTCGGGTTCGGATTGGGATATTCCTAACGCCTAACTCGCATCGTACTTGGTCGGTCGGAAACCTTTCCGAGTCGGTTGGAAAGACACATTCCCGATCCAATTTGGAGGGAGCAAATGCCGTTAGGAGGCCTTCCTAACCACAGAGGAATCAGGCCCTCAGTGTGTTGTAGAAGAAGTAAATTAATTATAGATTTTTTTCTGTTATGTTTTGGTTTAACACCTACCCCTAAATGGCTTAGATTGGAGTAGAAATACTAAAATCTTCCTCTAAATGGCTTAGATTAGAGTGGGAATAGTAATTGTGACCACTTTAGTGTTCAAAACCTTCTCCTAGATGATTGAGATTGGAGTGGGAATAGTAAATGTGATAACTTTAGTGTCAAATACATTCCCCTAAATGGTTTATATTGGATTGGGAATAGTGTCATCCCTTTAGTGTCCAAAACCTTTCCCTAAATGGCTTAGATTGGAGTGAAAAAAGTCAATGTCACCCCTTTTAGTGTCCAAACCCTTCTCTTATATGAATTAGATTGGAGTGGAAATGGTAAATGTGACAATGTCTGTGTCCAACACCTGCTCCTGAATGGCTTAGATGGGAGTGGAGTAGTAAATAACACCTTTTTAGCGCCCAAATCCGTCCCCTAAATGACTTCGAGAGAAGTAGGAATAGTATATGTGACAACTTTAGTGTCCAACGCCTACCCCAAAATGGCTTAGATTGGAGTGTGAATATTAAATGTCAACCCTTTAGTGTACAACATTACTTCTAAAATGGTTTCAATAGTAGGGAGAGTAGTAAATGTAACTATTTAAGTTTATAACATGTTGGATAGAATAGTGTTATTAATAGATGTAAAACTTTAATTATTGCATTTTTACATTCATCATTAGTATTGACTTTTTTCATATGCCAGTTAATGACACCGTTTTTGAGTTTTATATTTTTCTTTATTTAGATTTTTATATCGTATTTAATGTGCGTTTACATTTTTTAAACATATATTTTTGAAACATAAAATAAAAGGTTTTATTGTTACATTTAAAAAAATATTTCTCATATTTTTGAAACACAAAACATTTTACATACTTTTTATAACATTACTTTACATATGGGCATTTCCTATATTTTATTAAAACACAGAACATGGTATTTTTTTTTAACATTGTTTCACATATTGCTACTCCTCATATTTTTTGAAACACAAAATATGCTGTGCATTTTTTTACATTGTTTTATATATTGATATTTTACAACATTCTTCAAATATGGTACCTTTTTTTAAACATATACATTTGTATAGATACATTTTTATTTTGTAACAAGTTTAATACAATTTTTAAAGTGTATTATAAATAGTACTGTATTATATTATTTGTTATTTTTATAGTACTATTTTTTGTACTTTACATAATTATTTATATTTTCATTATATATTTGTTTACATTTTTGACATATTTTATAACATTGTTACATATTTTTAAAACATTTTTTAAACAATTTCTGCTTAAAGTCCCATTGTTTTCTGTAGGGAAGGTAGTCTTTTTTGTTTTTAATTAGTGGACTATTTTTTCATTCTAATTCTATTTGTTTAGTCTATGATTTATATGATTTTTTTGTCAGATTTGGTGGGAGCGAGTCATGTTTACCTCCTGCTGATCGCTGGATAAGGTAAGACCTTCTTTTAAGGGTTTTGGGGGCTTGGAGGATGTAGGTAGAATTAATTAAAGTGAGTTATTGTGTCACTTTTGATTTTGATTTTAAGGGTTAGTTAGTCATAATTTGCATTCTGTTGCTTAGTTGTGTTGTGAGTTAGGCCTAGTTAGGGTCTTATTACAAAGCTGTGGTCAGACCGCCCGCCAGATTAGGAGTTTCCTAATTTCTGGCGGACTTTGTTTTTGATGTTCCCATGGTGGTGCCCTGAAAAAGGGCACCGCCATGGGAACGTCAAAAACAGTTCCTGCACGGCATGGACTAAAACGACCATGTCGTGCAGGAACTGGGGTGCATGCACACAGGGGGGCACATGTTGTGCCCCCTGTGTGCATCCACAGGGCGTGAGGCACCAGGGGGCCCTGTAGCACCCCCTGTTTCCTCTCCACCACGGTTTTCAGGGCAGGGGGTACCGCCATGAAAACCATGGCAGAGAGGAAACTTGTAATATGCTTGGCAGGACTGCGACGTTCCCGCCAAACTTATTACTGCCTTCTGACTGCTGCAACACTGCCAGGGAACGGTGGTTCCCTGGTGGCTATGGCGGGGCAATGACAGCCAGACTGCCCTTATTGTAACAGGGCGGTCGGTAGACCGCCGTTGCCGCGCCCCGGTGAGTCTGGCGGACTCGTAATCAAGGCCTTAGAGTCTGGTAGTAGCCCAGTGTTAGTTTAGATATTGTAATGTTAAAATCTGTGTTTATTACATTTGTAACATAATGTTTATGTTGTATTTGAACATAACGGTTTGTGTAGGTGGATATTCTATTTTTATTTACAGGTTTACGGATGCGAAGGAATCCAGTGGGCCTGTGGTTTTTGAATTTTTTTAAAATGAAATGTATTTGGTTTCTAGTAAACTAATATTTGTATCTTTCATTTCCTCAGATTTTTCCATATGACTTTGTGTTACTTCAATAGATTTACCTTGGACTTTTACAGTTTTGCATTTTTTTGGGGGACTTTCTTTGGACTTAGCTTTTTCCTTTTTGGTAGATTATATTTTGATAATATGGATATGGACAGAGATCTACAGCTACAGAACTGTACGCTTAATTTATTTGTGGATGGGAAATGTTATTTTTTTTTATCTGTGTATTTGCTGTAATTGTCATGTCCTATTTTTCATTTCTATGTGTTGGATTTACTTGCTTTTATTATACTTTTATTTCTAATGTTGTGCTTTGTGATTGTTGATTTGTTGATTTTCAATTAATTATTAAACTTATTATTTTATCAGCCTCATGTTCTATTTTATTTGTATTTTTTTGATTGATGCATAAAAATATGTTGATTAATATTTGTTTAAATATCGTAAAGTTGTGGTGGTATGTACCTTTGTTAAAGTTTATTGGTTAGTGTGTAGGCTGCTAGGTGTTTTATAAAAGGGATTTTGCTAATGTTTCTAAATAGTATACTCCTTTATTATTTAGAAAGATTCTAACTTTACATTGTAGCATGTCATGCATTCTACTGGTTTGTTTACTTACTTTAGGTTTTATTTGGGTTACCTATTGCTCTATTTTTAGTTGTTTCATAACTTTGTTCTTTTTGTAGGGCTTTTATGAATTTGTGGAGTGTAGGTTGGGTTTTCCCTAGTTTAGCTTAAAAGGCACTGTGCCAAGTTGCTACTATGTTGTTGGTTTTGCCTTTTTGAGCTATTGTGCTGTCAAAAACATTCCACCATAGTATTTGAATTTTAGGTTTGCATCTTTGTCCAAAGCGGTGCAGTCTGCCAACTCAAGTGTCTTCAAAGTAGTCCATTAGGGGACTTAGGGCTCGATTATGAGTTTGGCGGTCCGACTGCCAGGTCGCCGTTGTGGTGGTCAGGAGAACTCTGCCAAGCCAGCGGCATCCCGATCACCGTATTAGGATTACACCTCTGGGCTTGAGGTGTTGTGTCGGCGGTCCCACAGCGGTGGCATGCTTCGGCTCAATAGAGAGCCTGAAGCATATGTCGCTGCCGTGGCAGCAACATTTGCACGTCAGGTGCACTGTGTACCATGCACCATGTTGTGCATGGCACACAGTGCACGCACTACAGTGCAATAAGAGAGGGGCATGATATGTGCCCCCATGCATTTTGCCTAATGGGCAAAATCGCCCTGGGGCCCTGTTTTGGGCCCCTTCCCTGCCTTTTTGTGAACCTTTTCATGATGGGGGCACCACCATGAAAAGGTCGGAGGAAAGTCAAGTCATGATTGGGACGGTGGTGCCGACATCACACCACCTCCCATCCCCGCCCCTTTCCGCAGTGTCACGGGATCCAGGATCATAACCGGGCGGTCGGACCGACGAGGAGGCGACGGTCGGACCACCACCGCGAGTACGATGGTCTTCGGATTACCGTACTCATAATCAGGCTCTTAGTTTGTGTTAGTTTTGTTGGTAAAAAGGGCTTTCTATAAGTAAGTTGTAGTGGTTAGCTACCTCTGTGTTACTGGGGCATAGGCTAGCGCAATACGTTTTTTTTTTATTTCAAAGGCAAACTGGCTGTTTGTTGCCTATTCTATACTTAGTACAGATTGTTTGAGATGTCTCCAAATGCTTTGATTAAAGTGAGAGTAACAGCCTTGAATGGCTCTTTGTGGGTATACTTTAAGTATGTTATGTTAGCTGGATTTGTAAAGCACGGCTTATACCCTGTAGGGTATACAAAAACTGGAGCAGGTGAATAGGTGTGGGTCTGTGGGAGTGGTGAGTGAGCTGAAGAGCAAGTACTTCAGCTTCTTTCGGGATTCAGAAAGCGAGGCGGAGGTCCTAAGGTGCAGAGGGAGGACATTCCAGTTTTTGGGTGCAATATGTGAGAAAGCTAAACCTCCCGCTCTGCTTTTGCGGATATTGTGGGTATGTTTGAGTGAGTGAGAGTGAAGCTGAGTGCAGGTGTCTGGTGGGTTGGTGGAAGTGAAGGTGACTGTTAAGGTTTGCTGGTCCTATGTTGTGCAATGCCCTGTATGTGTGTGTTTGAATTGGCAGCATTTGTATATAGGCAGCCAGTGGAGCTCTCTGAGGTGTGAAGTGATGTGGGTGTGAGGTGGGAGATCTAGGATGAGTCTTGCTGTGGTGTTATGGTTGGTCTAAAGTTGGAGGATGCGGTGGTGTAGTTTAAGTGCTGTATGTATCATGGCTTGTTCAAAGTCAATTATTATTTTATGTGGGGAGTAGTTGTTTGTTTTAGTTTTATTGTGGTTTAGTAGTTTGTAGTAAGTGCTACTTTGTTTATTAGGTAGCTAGGCATGTACGAGGGGTATTGAGGTTTTGATAATCACCTGGTATGGTGTATATCTGAGTGAATGGCCTAGGACACATTTCGAATGTTCTTTCCATCATCCGTGTTTGACATTAGCTCAATCTTAATAAATTATCTGCTGTAGTAAATATTATGTTTCTCATTGTTTAGGTTGTCATGTAGGTGGAAGGTTTCATTATTATGTGGGGGGTGATTAAGTGTTTAGGTATTTGTGGGATCTTCGTATCTTCAAACAGCAGCAGGAGTCTCACCAGTGGCTTTCTTAGTTTGTGCTAATAAGTGCTTTAAAGTGGGTATTGCTGGTAGCTGTCCTGTGATGTGTTCAGGTACTTTAGGGAGTTACTGCTTGCCTCTTTTAAATTTTGATGTACATGCCCTACTTTGATTTTGGTGACATTTGGAGGGGTTGGTGTGTTCTCCTATGTTAATAACAACATAATTTTTCATAGTAGCACTCCCATAACATGCATTAGAGTAGTATTTTGCACATTTCCCATTATCATTCTTGGTGCTTGTGCTGTCTTGGACATAAGTGTTGCCCATGTGCGAGAATAACTGTATGCCTTTCTGTGAGGTAATATATCTTGCTCTTTCTGTCATTCTGTCTGGAAATATGTTACTGATACAGTTCAATTTTTTTTAGCAATTTTACTTTTGCTTTGCTAATGCATATAAAATATTACGACAATCGTTTTACATTTTATACTCCCATATGTGTTGTTGATTAAAATTGCAGGTTCTTTTTTTCAGTTTTCCTTTGAAGGTGTTCTAATGTGGATCATGTGCTTTATTTTCTGTTGGGGTAGAAAAAAGTTGTATTAGTTATATTTTAAATGTTTATTTGGGAGTAGTTTAAAGGGGTTTATGGCATTTAGCTTTATTTTTTACTTTTAAGGTTTCGTTTATATTTAGAAGTGTTTGTTTTACTCACTTTTTATGTGCCTATTTTCAGGTGTCCACCAGTTGAATTTTATTGGTGGGTCTGCAGGTTGGAGATGATTTTGTACTTCTTCGTAGTATTGAATGTATAGTAGATTAATAAAAATAGAGAGTTTGATTAGTTATTTGTATTTTACCATTTAAAAAAAATATATATATTTTCAATTATGTTAAAACTAATGCTTTACTTGTGAAGGTAGTTATTCTTATTTTTGTGGGCAGTCCTTTTTTATTGGTTACGGTTGTTTTTATTGGTTAATGTTTGCTTAGTTTGAAAACAATTCTCAGTATTACCTTTCAATGGTGGATGCTAATTAGTGTTTGATCGAATAGTGCAAATACTGCGGGAAAGAGACGGAACGTGAAGATCACGGAGAGGAGCTTATCATGGTTCCCCACCGTCAGATTTTGTGTGGATAACTTCACTTAAGAGTTGGATTAAAGATTCCTTCTACTTGAGTGTATCAAGAAACGAGTATTATCACTAATGTATGTACTCGCAAGTCTTAGAAAGTATCGTGGACGGTTGGAAAATAAAGTCGAGTTTTTTAAATAAAACAGCTTGTGTTTAAGGATATCATTTAAGGAGTGTAACGACCAATGGGTACACTCTGAAGCCTTGGGAAATTTCTTGGACTGTTGTTTTGATGAATCAGTTATGTCTTTAAAAGCTTCTGATACTTTTTCTATCGGAAGGAATAGAGCACTGGGGTCCACGGTTTTACACTGGATGGACCTGGATGACGTTTGCAATTGCCTTGATAAAG
Organism: Calotriton arnoldi; assembly: GCA_963921515.1. Classification (NCBI taxonomy): domain Eukaryota; kingdom Metazoa; phylum Chordata; class Amphibia; order Caudata; family Salamandridae; genus Calotriton; species Calotriton arnoldi. The sequence goes on along the minus strand of CAWUFW010005554.1, from coordinate 85,908 downwards.
TCTAAGGGAAGACGAAACATGTGTTGGCATAGTCACAGTCGTACATGCTGGATGTAACATCAACAGGATTAAAGAAACATCATATTGAAGAAACTAAATTGCCTGGACTGTGTATATTTTCATATGGCCGGGTTCTTGAAATGGAATATGGTTGCAAACAAAACATCAATTAAGGATATTCTGTTTGTTTCAGAACAAATTGTATTTTTCCAAAAACCTGAGGAGATTTTGAGGGTGTGCTCACCAGTGCTCTCTTTTTTTTGAGTATTGAATGTATAGTAGATTAATAAAAATAGAGAGTTTGATTAGTTATTTGTATTTTACCATTTAAAAAAAATATATATATTTTCAACTATGTTAAAACTAATGCTTTACTTGTGAAGGTAGTTCTTCTTATTTTTGTGGGCAGTCCTTTTTTATTGGTTACGGTTGTTTTTATTGGTTAATGTTTGCATAGTTTGAAAACAATTCTCAGTATTACCTTTCAATGGTGGATGCTAATTAGTGTTTCTGTTTTAATTTAATGTGAAATATATATTTCTGTTGCTTGCGTTATTTTGGATGTATTATTTATAAGGCTTCCAGTTTTCTGTTTTTACTGATTGTTACAGATAAATACAGACAGAAAACAATGTGTTTCCTGTCTATATTTATTTTTTAAAGCTGAAAAATATTGAAAATTGTGCTTCTAAAGAGTGACTTTCTATGCTGTCTGTTGTGAATTCCAAGACAACAGATGAGCAAATAGACATCATGGGGAGTTAAAAAACAGGTTAAGATATCTTCTTTAAATACAGGCATATGTTAAAATATATTTGTAGTAAATTGCTAATATTTACCTGTGGGTGTAGTGTTTTGCTATATTTGGCTGCTGAATTTGCTAAAACTTGACAGTCATCAAAGTATGACTGCATGTTTATCAGTTAAATAAATGTGGAAATGTACAGTTTTTGACTCTACTTATTCGCAAACCAGTAAATAAATATGGATAAATACTAATAAGATTGCCCAAAAATAAATATGGATAAATAGACAGAAATGTTAAAAAAAAAAAATCCATAAAACTGGGAGACCTAATTATTTATGTTTAATTTAATTTTTCATATTACACAAATTGTTGAAAATATTTTCTGTTTGTTTATTATTTTTTTATGTAGTTTCATTATTTTTTCATGTTTAAAGTTTATTTTATTGTTATAAAGTTTAAATAATGTAGTTAGATGATTCAATGATTTAAATAAAGTTTAATTTTATTTTTTGTTTTAATTAAATTGAGTTTTTTTGTACTATTTGGCTTTATTTTTTGCAATATTAGTATGTTCGATATTGTGTATTTCTTTATAAGTAACAATATTTTTCTTTATGATATTTGTTGTTTCGATATTAGTAGAACTAGACATTTTTAACAGCGATATTTTGCTCATCAACATTTTTGTTGTTGTTAATTAAGTATAGGATGCCAAAGAAATGTCCTGATAATTTTCTGAATTGATATTGTTTTCAATTATATTATGTCATTGATCCCTCTCAGATGCTCTTCTTCAGCCTTCTTCGTCTCACCCTGGTCAAGAGGTTGATGCAATAAACAATCTTCTGAGACATTCCGCACCAATGGACCAAAGTCAAGCTGAAAAGACAAAAACCTGTGACATGAAGAGCCACTTAGCTACGCGTTGCGTTGCTTTGCTAGTACCTTTTGTGGTCATTATATCCACCAACAGCTTATGGTCTGTGGGGACCTTGTACTCAATTCCCCACACATACTACCTGAAATGAGTTGTACCCCAATAGCAGGCAAGAATCTCTTTCTCCACTACTGAATAATGGCTTTCAACTTGTTTCAATGCACTTAGTGCATGCACCACCACAGCTTCTTTGAAAGAGGGCAGATAACGATGCAAGCCCAAAAGGCATGTGACCAAACCAATATGCTCCGCGTGGAGTGATGATTGAGATCAATGTATTGGAACTCTCCTCCAATGTAATTTGGTAATATGCGTAAGAGATCCAGGGTCGAAAAATCCATTGCCCACCCTAAAGGTACACAATATTTAGGGTATATTGGGCAACAAGTGGCAATTAACCCAGATGTTATGGATGAGGTCTGTTACTTCAATGCACATTTTTAACCCTCTATTATGAATGTTATGTCTTTTGTATTCTGGGTATTCCACTGCTTGAGTTGCATGTGCCAGTCAATCATAAAGGGAATACAAAGGATTATTAAAATCGCCCATGTGTGATTAATATAAAACACATTTTATTTAACCATATGGTGTTGCATCATTTTACATTCACCTTTTAGTGATTTCTAAGAGTTTCTAGAAGATTGACAACTATGGGCTTGATTACGATGTCGGACGGACCGCAACCGACCAGCCGTCGGTTGCGGTCCGCCTGACATCTGACAATGTGGTCTTCCCGCCGCATTATGATGCGGCGGGCAGAGGCATCGGGCGAAGGGACCGTCCGCAACGCCGGGAATGGCTTAGACCCATTAAAAAAAACACGCAGACAATGGCCAAGATGTATTTCATACTATTATAAATGCCTAAAAGTCTGCTTGGAGTCTTCTAAATAGGCCTTCTGATTTGTCAACATGATTCAACACAGTTAAGGTCCTTCTTACTTGATTAATTGTCTGACAAGTCGGGTACCTGGCACATATGTACTTAGCAACAATTATAAATGTGGTGTTTTCCCATATTTTTCTAACTATTCATATGAGACTAGCCCTTGATGCACGAGATTCATTATGAAGGTATTTTCCCATCGGATACAACATGCCATCAGGAAGGACATATTTATTTTCAGCATTGACATACAAATAGTGGTCATTTTTCTTGTAACCCAATTCCTCCCATTTTCTTTTTTCATCATCTGAGGTTTCTTCCTGGAGATCCCTTACTTCACTCAAAGAAGTTTGTATTGAATTCATAAATTATCCTTTGTTTGGCTTCTGGTGCCTCCATGCTATGTGTGTTGATCGCTGAGCACCCTGCCCCCCATCGTGAACGGCCGCCGCCGAGTGGGACTGCGTGCACTCGTGCTTCGGCTCCCGATTGCTGATGGAATCTGCCGTTCGCGCCCTCCAGGCGCATCGAGGGGCCTGGACTCGCTCTCCACAGGCTTTTTGAACTGCCGCTCATCGCGGAGGATGGGGTAAGTGCCCACACCCTGATCTCCAATATTGGGACTACTTGGCCATCTGCTTGTCCCCGATACCTAATAGTCTAGAATTTAAACTATCTAAAATGGCTGCTCCCTGAACAATGGTGCATCCGCCTGACTTACCTAAAATGGTCGCCCCCCGAATACCTATCCCCAACCTTGTGTGTCGCTCTCCACAGGCTTTTAAACTGCCACGCCTCGACCCTGCGGAACATCTCTTGTAGCCTGACTCACCCAAATGGCCGCCCCCTGAATACCTATCCCCAATCTTTTGTGTCACTCCCAAGGCTTCTTGAACTGCCACGCCTCGCTCCTGCTGAACATCTCTTGTAGTCTGACTCACCTAAATGGCCGTCCCCTGAATTCCTATCCCCAACCTTTTGTGGCGCCCTCCACCGGCTTTTTGATCTGACACGCCTCGCGGAGGATGAGGTAAGTGCCCCACCCTGATCTCCAATATTGGGACGACTGGCCCACACCTTCATCTCCAATATTGGGACTACTTGGCCATCTGCTTGACCCCGATACCTTGTAGAATTTTAATCATCTAAACTGACTGCTCCCTGAACATTGGTGCTTCCGCAGGCCCAAAGACTTCCTCTGAGACCTCCCTCTCCCGCTGAGCCTCTCAGGGAGCCTGACTCACCTAAAATGGCCGCCCCCTGAATACCTGTCCCCTACCTTATCGCCCAGACATTATTGGAGGCCCTTACTCTTCTTGGCTCCCGCTAATCATAAATGGCAATATTACTATTATTACTATCATTAGCCGAACGATACGGCCCGCTACTGATCCTGCCATGTCCTACCAGACTCATCCTCAGTTAGGATTATACACTGAAATGGTACAGTCCCACCGCTCATCTAATACTCGCGACCTTTCTCCTAATCGCCATCATGCGCTCCCTCGCTCAGTGCAGTCTGGACTCCAGATTGGAGAAGTCAGGTACGAATAGCTACATAATTAACTATCCGACCAACCTCTCCAATAACGCGACTCAATCTTTGAAACATAGACTTCTCAAAGCCAAACCTGAAACCCTTATCTCTGACCCCTATTTCTGTCTAAAAAAAGGTGCTATTACCAGTGACCTGATCTTTCATACAAAAAGAAGAGCTCAGTGGAGAATGGCGTTCCACTCTCTTCTCAGAATCTCCTCGACTAAGAAATTTCCTCATGGTCTTAGACTCCTGGCTGTGACCTCACCCGCTTTTAAAGCAAATGCTACTATATCCATCTACAACAACGGGACTATACTTATTCAGGCCACCGATCGCAACCTGGCCATCTTTGACGACAGATTCGACCTCATTAAAAAATCACTGAACCATAGTGACACTCCTATTCACTCTAGGAATGACCTTCCTCCAAATCTTACTCAGGACCACCTTGATCCCTCTCTAATGTGCCACAACCTCCGTTCGACTGCCCCACATACCTCAAACAACACGCACAGGGCCCTAGCTCCACCAAAACTAGGCTCCTCAGACTCACCCACTGTCCCCAGATCACCCAGACTTGACCGACTCCAGTCCCGTAACGCTGGAGCCACTGTTATCCCTAGCTCTGAACACATCACCTACACCTCCCCAATGCCCTTTCCTCCTAGCTCTCTCCTACGTAACTCCCCTTCACCACAGCTGGCTCGCCCTCCCTCCAATAAGAAAGCAGTCCCCCCTAACCTCGTTCCTAGCGTCCACATACCTTGCTCTCTTATACATCAGAGACGTAATCCCTCCTCAGAGGCTATCCCCCCTCCCCCTCGTCCCCTTTCCTTGAACTCGCCTACGTCCACCCTACTCAACAACACTCCTCCCCCCCACAAGAGCCATGACCCACAAGCGGATCCTGCTGCTAAACTCAAGGAAGTAAATCAGGAACTTCTAAATCTTAAAACTATCATTCAAAATCTCATTAACACCACCGCTCAGTTGGCCCTTATCTCTCTTCTAACATGACCTCGCAGGTGATCCTGCATGGGATCCAACACCACCATAATCCACCATCTCCTCCTACTAGGCTACCGATAGACCACGGGCAGAAACCCCCAGGCCAATACTGGAACACCACTCCCAACGCCCCCTCTAGACCCACCAGATCCAAAAATCCTCTATCAGAACCAGATATTCTCTCCCTCCTCCGAGCCTACAACGCCCCCCATACAACCATCCCAGTCTCCTCTGAAACCTCACAAACCACCCCTTTAAATGCCCCTGGAATGACTAATCCCCAGCAAGGCAACACGAAGGCTATTCAAAGCATCACATCTAACCCGCACAGAGCCCCCAGCCTCAACGCCAATGCCTTAAACACTAATAACCTCACGCAGATCCCATCACGCAGCCCTCGCTCACTGACCAAAAATCACACCTGAAATGCATGTTACTCAACTGTAGATCAGCGGTGAAACATGCCACGGACCTTGCCGATCTCATCCTAGCTCAGGAACTCGACCTCCTTATCCTCACCGAAACCTGGCTCACCGACTCCTCAGGCCACATCCTTGACATTCTAGTCCCTCCCAACCACAACATTATCAGACTCGATCGAGTTAAGAAAACTGGAGGTGGCATAGCCTGTATCTACCACAACTCTTTCACAGCAAAACAGTCCCCCTCAGCCAATCTCTCATCCTGTGAATACCTCTGCGTAGACATCACTAGCAAGCATAGACCCTTATGCAGCCTCCACATCTTCTACCACCCTCCTGGTGACAACCTCCCTCTAATTGAACAAACTATGGAAACCATTTCCTCCAGCCTGGGCTGACACTGCCCCCAGATCTTCCTTGGTGACTTCAATCTCCACTGGAATGACCTGCATGATCAGGCGGTTAACAGTCTCAAAAACGTCCTAAATGACCTCTCCCTGACCCAATTCTGTGACAGTCTCACGCACAACTTAGGTTCGATCCTTGAACTAATCATCTCCAACCCCAACTCAATTCTGCTCGATTCAATTCTCCCATGTGACTGGTCGGACCATCACTATATCACCTTCCGCATCCTTGAAAGCTGGAACTCCAAAAGATCACAACCACTAAAACAAAAACAATGGAAAAGATCGCTACATAATACAAACGTAAATCAGTTCATATCTCACTGCAATATCTCCCTGCTGCCGCCTGCATACATGACCGACATTCACGACCTCACTGAGCACTATAACAACGCCATGTTGTCTGCCCTGAATGCAACTGCCCTCCTTCAACTAAAAAGAAAACCCATCAAAGACTCCAAACCATGGTTCAATGACAGCCTAAATGCTGACAGACGTTGCCTGAGATTAGCAGAACGAGCCTGGAGAGCCGCTCCATCCACTGGACAACTAAAACCCTAAGACTAAAAAGGAGTAAATACAACAAACTCATCAGAACGGCGAAAGCAACCTTCTTCAAATCCCAACTTGACAAAGCCAAGAATCGCCCGAAAAGACTATTTGAGTTGATTAAGTTACAATCAAATAACACTTCTGGCCAATCCCCGCTCATCTCCTGCCCGCAGCCAAACTGCGATGCCGTTGCTGACTTCTTCCTAGATAAGGCGAGTAAGATCGAAGCAGACCTAAAGTCTGCTCTAATCGAACTCTCACCCTCTCCTGACTCCTCCTTACCCTCGCCTCCTCTTACGCCGCCCTGTCTCTCCCCCAAAAACAATGCCGCCTGGAGTCAATTCACACCCCTCAACGACACGGCCATCCTCAGCATACACCCGTCCCTGAAACCTTCAAATCACTTCAATGACCCTCTCCCCCCCCAACTTTTTTAAAGAAATGATAGGATCACTTGCCCCGCTCTGGTCCAAGATCATCAACGCCTCTCTTCGTCAAGATGAGATCCCGGACTGCCTGAAGGCCGGCCTAGTTCTCCCTATTCTCAAAAAACCCACGGCGGACCCTGAAGACTTGAACAACTACCGACCCATCACAAACCTCCCTACCCTGGCAAAACTTCTGGAGAAATGTGTACATGAACAACTGCACAATCACATTGAGAAATTCCAACTTCTCGACCAATTCTAATCAGGCTTCCGCTCTGGCCACAGCACTGAAAAGGCCATCACTCATATAGTGGACGATGCTCTCACTTTACTGGACCAGAAAGAAGCTTGCCTACAAATACTACTCGATCTCTCCTCTGCATTTGACACGGTCAAACATGGCAATCTACTTAATCTCTTGGAATGCAGGATGGGGCTCTCAGGCACTGTCCTAAAATGGTTTGCCTCTTTTCTCAACAACAGAACGCAAAGAGTCAAATCCAATCAATCTCTATCCAACTCCTGTCCTTGCTCGCTGGGGGTCCCCCAAGGGTCCTCACTCTCCCCCACGCTTTTCAACCTATTAATTGAACCACTGACTGTAATCCTCAAATCATCCAACATCCAATATCACATGTATGCGGATGACACCCAACTGTACATGAAATTATCTTCACACAAAGATATCTAATCTCTCAACGGAACCAAGCACAAAACCTTAAATTGGCTTACATCCAACCACCTCAAACTAAACGCCCTTAAAACGGAATTCCTCCTCATTTCCCCCACTAGGCAAACCCCAACCGTAGAGAAATATCTAAGTCACCTCACCACTCTCAACTGCACACCACACATCATTGATTCCACGAAGTCACTGGGAGTTGTTCTAGATAAGAACCTAAACATGCAAGATCACATCAGAGTATCTACCAAAGGAGCAAACTTCCAATTGAGCATCCTTGGAAAACTTAAACCCTACCTCCCACAAGATGATTTCAAATCGGCAGTACAAGCACTAGTCATCTTGAGACTTGATTACGGCAGTGCTACTCTATGCGGACTTCCGAAACTCAGCTTAGCCCCCCTCAGAGCATCTCTGAATGCTGCAACTAGACTCGTCACTGGCTCCAAAAAATCCAACCACATCACGCCGGACCTGAAATCGCTCAACTGGCTTCCATTTGAGGCAAGGATTCAGTTAAAAATTGCATGTATGACCCATAGAGCACTACACTTCAATACCCCTCTCTACCTCTCAAATAAGCTCGAGCTATCAGGTGGATCCCGGCCCTCAAGGAGCACCAGCACTCTACTCCTTAAACCGAAGAAATTTAAAAAACTGAAAACCTACAATCGTACATTCTCTGGCATTGCCCTGAGAATTTGGAACTCCCTACCTGTAGAAACAAGACTGATTCCCTCAACATTTGCATTCAAAAGGGAAGTGAAAGCCCTACTGATGAACACTGCACCGAACTAGATGCGTTTGCAGATTTAGCTACCACCTGGATTATGTTACGGTCCAGTCCCGCCTGCCAATGTGTCATTTGTGTACTTGATGTATATTGCTTTACTTTTCTCCCTTTACTAGGTACCTATGTCTTGCAAAACCTGTATGTAAAGCTCTCTGATACCCGATTGGGTCATGTTCGCGCTATACAAAACTTTATATAAATAAAATAAAGAAAGAAAGAAACAATTCACATTTCCTGCATTTCCTGTTTCATCTTGCAATGCACAATATTTTGCCTTTTGATCTGCATATTTGTTGCCACTTGTGACTTAGGGCCTGATTATGATCATGGTGGATGGGATACTCCGTCACAAATGTGACGGATATCCTGTCCGTTATATTACAATTCCATAGGATATAAAGGAACTTGTGATACGGCAGGCGGGATATTCGTCATGTTTGTGACAGAGTATCCCATCTGCCAAGATCGTAATCAGGCCCTTAATCTTTTCCAGTCTTATGGGCAACACACTTGACCACCACAAGTTCTTTCGGCTGTTGTATTGCTTTTAATAAATCCAGTATGTAAGCACTATGCCTTATTGGCTGTCCAGAAGAAGTCATAAAGCCCCTCTGTGACCACAGTTAACCAAAATCATGGACCACTCCAATACCATACTGTCTATCTGTATGTACTGTAAGAAAATTGTCCCATTCAAATTCTCTTATAAACAGCAAGCTCTTGCCAACGTAACTAATTCTGCCACTTTTGCTGAAGTTACATTCAGCAGAAAAAGATGCTTCAAAAATCTCAGAAATTGAACATACTGCATGGGCAGCTCTCAATGCCCCATACTGCTCTCTTAAACAAGACCCATCAACGAATAGTGTCAGATCAGCTCTTTCCAAAAGAGTTTCTACAATGTCTGGTCTTGGTTTGGTACATAACTCAGTAAATTCATTGCAATCATTTTCTGTTTCATCATTTCTAACAATTTCCGTCTTCATAATTCTTGTTTGATATAGGAAGCAGTGTTGCTGGATTCAAAGAATTACACCTCTTAAGAAAGATGTTCTCAGCTGCAAGAATGACTTGCTCATGGCGAGTCAGCCTACAGTTTGCCATGTGCTAAGTTCTCGTTCATGTCAATAACATTTCAACATATACAATTAAAGTATGACTCATCACTATTCCTTCACTCTGTTCAAAGGCAACACAAATAGCTGCAACCAATTCCAAACAACCTGGAAGCCTTACAGCTACTGGATCCAATACGCATGTTTCTGGCTAAGGATCAATAACACTTATCCAGCTATTTCATATCAAAACAAGCAAAAGGTTAAATTATAGCCTGGCATTCCACTTGATGGTGCATGATTCTCTCTCAATTCTTTAAATGCTTCAGAGTATTGTTTGTCAAATGGTACCGGTCCAAAGGCTTTGCAATCACGGACAAGTTTAGAATCTACTGACGACATTAACCAGCAATTCCAAGAAACATCTGAATACCCATCTGGGTGGTTGGTGGGCTCATTTTCAGAATTGCAGAAATGCATTCCTTTGAGACTTTCCTCACCCCTTTTTCAATGTGGTGTCCAAGATAAATCACTTCTTTTTTACAGTACTGCATTTAAGTTGAAGGGACCTTATGTCCTCTGTCACCTAGATGATTTAATGGGGCAAGTGTATAAAGCTTACAGTCTTCTTTTGTTTTAGATGTGACTAATAAATTGTCAATCTACTGCACTGAGTTACATGGCAACCTCATACTTTCTAGATCTTTCTTCAGAATTTGACTAAAGATTGAAGGTCTTTCTGTATACCCTTGTAGAACTCTACACCACATGAGAACTCTATTAAAAAATTGAAACATGAAGAGGTTCTGGCTCCTTTGTGAAAGGGAAGAGAAAAGAACGCTTGGCATACATCGATGACTGTATACTATTCTGCATCTGAAGGGATTTAGAACAAAATTACTGTTGTATCCTGTACCACAAGACAACGTGGAATTTCATTTTTGAAAATCTTATATAAATCCTAAACTATGTGCCACTTTACACACTTTTTCTTTATTCCCATCACAGGAGAGTTACAAGGATTACCATCTACTTCTCGGATAATTCCCTGTTCAGTTATTTTTTCAATCACTGCCCTCTCCTTCTTTTGTAAGTCTGTACTGTTTAGTTCTAAGAAATATTGTATCCGGCTTTTTAACTGGCTTTGCTCTTTTAATCAATCCAATCTCTTTTCCAGAAAAATCCCACACCTCGGCTTTGACAGTGTGTCTTAAATCCAGAGGCAGGTCTTCTTTTTTAAAGCCGAGAACAACTCAACTCTCAAGATTTTATTTTGAATATTATCATTTTATTTTGATGATCCTCATCTTGGGTTTCAATAGCAACACCACCCGATGTGCAATGAATCACGCAATTTAGTTGTACAGCAAGTCTCTACCCAACAGATTCACAGGACTTAAATCACATAAAAAGAACTGTCGTTTATTTTCCATCTAACCAATCTTAATTGAGTCTACTGTTGTAATCTGATTAACAATTTGTTTATTAATAATCCCTACAACTTGCACTTCTCTTCCAAAGAGGGGCAGGTTTGGCACTTCCACAGGACAAACTGTAGAACAGGTAACCACCGTATTAAGCAAAAATTAAATGGTATGGCCATTGACTTCACCATCAACATATGGGCTACTCTGGTCTACCTCTAGTACTGCTTCAAGTAAGTAATCCTCCTCCCTTGTCAGGCACCATCATGGTGAATTAGTCCATGCTGAGTCATCATTCCGAATCAATGGATTGTGTTGGTATCCTGCACTATATGGCATCTTATTTGTGATGTTTTGCTGCATCGCTGGAGCTGATGGCATTGACATTTGAAATGATTTCAGATTTTTCACACCCTGCTCAGGATTTTGGACAGTTGGGACCATCATATTTCTCTGCATCAGAGTAGCAACTTCTCTCTGAATTCTATTTAGATTCAGGCAACACTCACGTTTTCAGTGCCCATCCTCCCGCAGAAGTGACACTGTTTCTTTTCATAATTTTAACATTCACACTCATTCCAACATTTTTCACCTATACGCCATTGATTTTGTTTTCCCCTCATTCTTTTACCTTTCAGACATCACAGTTTTCTGACAACTTCCTTCAGGTACTTGGTTTCACGGGATTTTTGTCTCTTAATAAACCTCAATTATTCAGTTCCCTAGACTCTTTCCCGCCAAATATCTTTTTTGCCTCATGCTTGATTTTGATTTTTTACTATTCAATGTATAGTTCTGAACCCCCTCTTTTACGTAATTTTCTCTGTAGCTGCTTCACAATATAACCAGCTCCAATTGTTTTCTTCTGTTCGTCTTTAGCCATTTGTGTTCGAATTTTGGTCAGGTGTGTGTACCATAATTTCACACATGTATTTGTATAATAGGCACTTATGTATTAATGATGTTAGACCTGACATGCTCACGGGTACTCCCCATACACCACTGTTCGGGTTCTTTTTTGCATCAGGGTTTACACGCGTTTCTGGGTGACGTTCACGTATGTAATTTGGAGAACATGTGCTCTCCAGTTACTGTCACTCCATACCTTGTATACAGACCATCATTTGTATCATTCCCAGCCCTGAAGAGTCGTGGGACTACTTTTCCCTGACGAAACACGTGTCGGCTGGTTGCGTTTCCATCAGAATAAAGAAATTACGACATCACCCAAGAATTCTGTACAATTTGCTTTGAATGACACTTGTATTTCTTGTTTTAACTATGTATGTGTGCACAGGATTTAGCTATACTTGTTTGCTGTAGGGTTTCCCTACACACATCAAGGGGTTACAAGGGTCTCCCCTTCCTAGGTAGCACCATACGCACTATTGCGACCCATATACACTGACGTGAATCTGCTGAGCGCCATTACTTCCTATACACTAAAACCCTGAACCTCTAGTATCAACCCATTGGCTTAGGAAGGGCTGCCGCTATGTTATTACTTTTTTCACACCTCCACTGAGTCCCTACTTCCAATATGGATAGAGATAGAGAAGCAGAAGAGCTCTTTGGCAATTTGGTGAAAGGTAACAACACCAATACTCCATCTACAAGTGGGAACCCTGCACGTAATGAGGGTCTCAGAGAAAAATTTCTCAAATTAGAACGACTAAGGAAAACTGAAAATGCAAGATGGTGGGATGGAGCCACCCTTAAACAATATTTGAGACTGAATAGAGTACCAAGGGGTTTACGATCCCAGATCCTGCCCACTTACGATGATCTTGATGAAGATCTTTTAGCTAAATGGGAAGAGGCACTTACTGTCAATTCAAACACACTCATGCAGATCCTAATTGAGAGTGCTGAGAGAAAGGTGGGGAAATTACAAGCAGAGATTGATACCCTAGAGAGAGAAATTAGGGACCTCAACCTGAAAGAGGCCACTGACAAAAATTATTCTATTCTTAAAGACATACTACTCAGCCACCAAAATGAGATTAAGGACAGGAAATCTAGACAATTGAGACGTGACGAGATTGATTATAAGGTAGGCAGAGTCTTTACCTATGCCAGAAAATATGACTCTCTAGTACAAACTGGCGCACAACAAGATAAACTATCCAGAGTAGACACTGCATCCATCTCCACATCACTAAGTGCTCCAGCGTCTAGTGATAGCGAGGCTGATAACAACTCAGGCACTAGACGTGTCGAATCTTCTTTTTTACGGGAGGTCAGGACTATACGCAGGGGCAACAGAACCCAGGGCACACGGGCAGGACAGGACCCAAAACCCGCAGAGGGAAAAGAGGCAGACAGAGAGGATTACAGAAAAAAACTGAGGTCAGGCAACGAGAGGAGCAAGTAGAGGCGCCAGGAATGAGTGTACAAGTGGTTAACCTTTCCTCTAAAGACCTCTCTCAAGATATGATTTCCTTATTGAGCAAAGGTTTGAGCTTTAACCCACGTGAATCAGGTGACATCTGCAAATTAAAGATAGACCTGTTTAAATTGCTCAGAGGTCTTAAACTAAAAAGTTTTTTGCTTGCAATCCTTCTGCTAATAAAAAAGTTACAAACATTCCCATTGGTAGTGTGTTTGGTGTTCCTAGTAGTCAGGACATGCAGGCTACTAAACTTTTACTTTCTCTAACTGACGTAGAAGAATCTCCCTATACCATGGTACGTCTACTGGAGGAACTGGATATAGATACTGATATCTCCATATCAAGTGGTCTTAAAAATAAATCGAAATGGACTCCCACCCTCCCAGGTGGCAATGCAATTGACACTTTTTTATAAACGAGTACTAGAGGACCTGGACAACTATGACTGTAAGAAAACCACGACAAGCAACAAGTATCATGACAACCTCAAACGAGGAGAACGAATGGCCCTGAGAACACTAGCCAATGACAATGACATACTTATCAGGGAAGCAGATAAGGGAGGGAATGTAGTGATCATGAATCGGGTTGACTACAACAATGAGATCATGTCCCAACTCAACGATGACACATGCTATGAATTGATGACTTACAATCCAATGGGACCCCTAATTATCTTGATCAATAAACACCTTTCTGAGTGACACACCAATGGCCTTCTGGATGATGACGAATATGCTTACATGAAGGTTTTCAGATCCACCTATCCTTGCCTATACACGCTACCCAAAATTCACAAACATCTTCCTTTTCCACCAGGCAGACCTATTGTGTCAGGTATAGGAGGCCCCACAGAAAAATTGTCTGAATATGTGGATCTGTTTTTAGGTCCGCTAGTACGTAATTTGGCCTCTTACATTCAGGACACCAAACATATCCTGAGCATACTCTCTGACCTACATTGGCAACCTGGTATGATCCTAGCAACCCTAGATGTGGTATCCTTATATACCAGTATTCAACCTGAACTAGGTCTTCAGGCAGTGACGCAACAACTTAACAACAGACCAGCAACACAATGGTTGCACAATGAGATGCTGATCACTATGATGCACCTTATTCTCCACAACAACTTCTTCCTCTTTGAGAACAAGTGGTACAAACAAATCAGAGGAGTGGCAATGGGGTCAAAATTTTCACCCTCTTTTGCCAATCTGTTTATGGGCTGTCTAGAAAATGATTGGATCTGGGGAACCAAGGGTGCACCATGGATAGATTCTATCATCTTTTGGGGTCGCTATATTGACGATTGCCTGCTATTATGGTCAGGCACACAATCAGAATTAGAACAGTTCAGTGCCTTTCTCAACACTAACAACTTTGGCATGCAATTTACAATGGAGTGTAGCACCACCGAAATCACCTTTCTAGATATAGAATTGTATATCAAAAATGACAAACTCAATAGTCGTCTCTTTCGCAAAAGTACTTCCTGCAATTCTGTTTTGCATGCAGACAGCCATCACCCCACACACCAAATCAAATCCATTCCGTATGGGGAATTCATCAGGGCCAGAAGAAACTGCAGTGAGGAATCTGAGTTTCAAAACTGTATCAAAGACATGAAACATAGATTTCAGAAGAGAGGCTATACCATTGACAATCTTAAACGTGCAGAAAGCAGAATCGCTCGCTTGAAGCGAGAGGACACTTTACAAAATAAGAATAAGACTCAGACGGGGAACCAAAGGGTTTGCATGATCACTGATTTTAATGATCTCAACCACACCCTCAGAAAGAGTTTGACAAAACATTGGGGCATTTTACAAGCAGACAGTTCCCTAACCAGTTTTATAACCAATCACCCACGGATCACCTTCAGACGTGGCAGAACACTACGCACCAGATTGAGTCCTACGGTACCCAAATCACACAGCACACAGTCTTGGTTTACTCCACATACTGTTGGCTTCCACAAATGTGGTTCCTGTGGAGTTTGCAAATGGGCCAAACATAAAACCAAAACGTTTTACAGTCACAACAACAAACCCTATGAGATAAGATCCAACATCAACTGTACCACCAAATTTGTGGTCTACATAATTGAATGTACATGTGGAAGACAATATGTGGGCAGCACAATAAGGCCACTTAAAGACAGGATTGGTGAACACGTGAGGGCCCTACATCAACAGGATATGAGATATCCTGTAGCGACACATGCAGCATTATGTCCCACACAAGGTCCACGTAAGGGATTCTCATTTTTTGGAATAGAAACCATAGACCCCTGTCCACGTGGGGGCAATAGGGAATTGCGTCTTAGGCGCACAGAAGCAACATGGATCATGCGTCTGCATACAGTAGAACAGGGCCTGAATTGTGATTCAGAGATGCAATATTTCTTGGGGGATTGACTCGTCTATTCCATCTACCTCACAGATGTGCAGTTCACCTCAAATACAAGACGTTTAACAGTCATGTATGTTTTCATTGATCAGCTAGGATGTGCTCATATGTGTCTCTCCTTTAAAATTGATTACTGTGTTATTCACCCAATGAAGGATGGGATTGTCAATCAATATGTGTACGGGCTTAGCATTTAATACATGGCCAAAGATTCGGCCTGTATGCATTAATCACTTTTGTATAAGTTGTGCAACCAATGGAGAAATTCATGCACATATCTGTGATGTGTTTCATAAATGTTTCAATGCACTAATGTGAATATTGGGGAAGGATCTTCTAATGGATCCCCCCCCAATGAAGGATGGGATTGTAAATCATTATGTTCGGACTTGGCATTTAATCCATGGCCAAAGATTCAGCCTGTATTCATTAATCAATTCTTTATACGTTTTACAACCAACGGAGAAATTCATGTACATATCTGTAATATGTTATATTAATGTTGCAATGTACTAATGTGAATATTGGGAAGGATCTTCGATCAGATCTCCCAACTGTATATACATTATGATTCACTAACTTTTAGTCTTGACCTTTTGTCTTATAGGTTTACACACTCTTTGAGTTTTTACTTTGCCTGTTACCATATATTTTTTGCCTACAGGCTTCAATATACGTCTCTCTTCCCTTGATTCCTTTTACTTATTAATACGCAATAGGACTAACACACCTCTTGGACAGTCTCATCACGGAGAAATTTTGTGCCCTTCTTCCCTCCGTTTTAACATAACTTAACCCTCTTTCACACGCATTACAATATGTTTTACAATACGTCAGAATTCGGAATACTCTTCCGTCCTACTCTTGGCGCATGACGCCTCTTGCGAATACACGTATGTTTTTGGGGAACACGGTCTAGCCTTTTCCAAGTGAAGCTCTGATTACACCTCATTGCATCTGTTTTATTTCACGTTCAGAGTCTTAGTACTCTTCCGGTTCAACTCTCGTGAGATTACGCTTACAGCAGCATTCTACATTCTCTTTGAAATCGCGGTCTAGTCTTTTCCTTGTAGTTGACTATATATGTATTTCCGGGTATGCACATCTACACTCCAACTAGGGAACCGGCGCCGCCAGGACGCATTCATTTCTCTTCATCCAAGTAAGTGCGGGTACGGAATCGCATTGGGGTACTCCATCCTACGAATGGAGTTCTTTCCTTAGTTGACCTTGATAGAGTGACAACTCCGACCACTAAACCCCGATTGTGGTTTCTCTTATATTTTCTGACGGATATGGTGAACACACACACGTGTTCAGTCTTGACTTTACCTAAGTCCGACCAATAGGTGAATTATCTTTGCTCATAGACTATGTAAGTTATACTTTGATCTACTGCATCCACTTGAAATAACACGTTACTTTGTTTTTATCGTCTCTTTTCCCTGACGCCACTTTAAAATATATATTTTCAGAGGGATATCAAACTGGTTTTCACTTGCACTCTACTGGCGGATCTGGCCGTTTCGCTAACCTATTAAAGGTGAGATTCTAGTCTGTCCGCAGCACTACTATGATAGTTGACCGTTACTCTGACTACTGTTTCAGCAGGGCGAGTTTTAGACCACTTTTGTTTCACTTCCCTGTAGATTATCACAGGACACTCGCTTCGCGTATTTTGACCCCGATTGAGTTCTGCCGGGTTGGAAGTATCACCGGCATTCCGGTGAGGAAACTTTAATTTCCATCTTTTCAAAATTTTACTCACTCCCTTTTCAAAGCTCCATCCTTATTGTATTCTTGTCCATTGGTCTACAGATCACGCAACACTGCTGATCCACTTCTCAGGTAGTGCCTCGAATTTGTATCTTGTTCATCCACACCATTTAATTTCCATGTTCTTACCTTTTCTTTCTCTACACCTCTACAGACGCCCTACTTTTAATTATCTTGGAATCCATAATATATCTTGTACTCGTGCCCTACCGGGTTGGAATTATCACCGGCCTAGGGGTAAGAGATAGCACCAACTTTACACTACTACCTTGTGATTACTTAATGCCCCTCATTTCTGTAATACATCATTTTTTCACCTATACGCCATTGATTTTGTTTTTCCCCCATTCTTTTACCTTTCAGACATCACAGTTTTCTGGCAACTTCCTTCAGGTACTTGGTTTCACAGGATTTTTGTCTCTTAATAAACCTCAATTATTCAGTTCCCTAGACTCTTTCCCGCCAAATATCTTTTTTGCCTCATGCTTGATTTTGATTTTTTACTATTCAATGTATAGTTCTGAACTCCCTTTTTTACGTAATTTTCTCTGTAGCTGCTTCACAATATAACCAGCTCCAATTGTTTTCTTCTGTTCGTCTTTAGCCATTTGTGTTCGAATTTTGGTCAGGTGTGTGTACCCTAATTTCACACATGTATTTGTATAATAGGCACTTATGTATTAATGATGTTAGACCTGACATGCTCACGGGTACTCCCCATACACCACTGTTCGGGTTCTTTTTTGTATCAGGGTTTCCACGCGTTTCTGGGTGACGTTCACTTATGTAATTTGGAGAACATGTGCTCTCCAGTTACTGTCACTCCATACCTTGTTTACAGACCATCATTTGTATCATTCCCAGCCCTGAAGAGTCGTGGGACTACTTTTCCCTGACGAAACACGTGTCGGCTGGTTGCGTTTCCATCAGAATAAAGAAATTACGACATCACCCAAGAATTCTGTACAATTTGCTTTGAATGACACTTGTATTTCTTGTTTTAACTATGTATGTGTGCACGGGATTTAGCTATACTTGTTTGCTGTAGGGTTTCCCTACACACATCAAGGGGTTACAAGGGTCTCCCCTTCCTAGGTAGCACCATACGCACTATTGCGACCCATATACACTGACGTGAATCTGCTGAGCGCCATTACTTCCTATACACTAAAACCCTGAACCTCTAGTATCACACTCATTCCAAAATTGTTCTTCATCCCTGTTCCACCCCCTTGAATTCGCACAGTTCCATTTCTTGAACACCTTGCATTTGATTCATCCCATTCATTCCAGAATGAACATAATTCATATTTGAACCAAAAGAGTCCTGGGATCCTCTTTCAAACTGCTTTGTCTGAGCAATCGTCAGCTTCTCTTTTCAATTTTTTTCTGCTCTGCATCAAAATAATCACTAATCTATTTCACTAACTTCAAAATTTCATCAATGCTTTTTATTGGCCGGCGCAATTCACTCTGCTATATATGGTTGCTAAGCTCTGGCCTTAATCCAAAGACAGAAACAAAACCACTGACACCATCTTTCTCTGTATCATCTACTCTGCTATGTTTCTTGAAAATCTGCAGAAGCTTCTCGTAAAAAGCATGCACTGACTCCTTTGGTTCCTAGGAAGTTCTCAAAATGTTCACCCAATTTATATCCTTTTCAGACACTCTTTTCTTCAAATGCTCAATTACCAGTCTGTACTTATCTGTTACTCCCTCAGAAGGAGCACTATTATGCACAGTCTAGCTGGTTCGTCAGTTGACCATGCAACTACTGCTTCACACTCTGCCCACAAAGCAGATCAGCCCTTGTCCATGGTATGTGCACCAGATTCCCTTCATGCACTTCCCTCAAAGGACATTCTTTACTGTTCCTGTCCAAGCTTCCAAATCACTTGCTGTACCCCTTGCACAGACTTCAATTTTCTTTGCTTTCTTTTTCTTTGCTGTCCCTTTCTTTCAGCTTTCTCTGTACTTATTTAAATCACCCCATTCTCTGGATTTTTCAATTAAATCATTAATATGAGCTCTCAAAGTGATTAAGCTAATTTCTTTAGTTTCATCATGTGTCAAATCCATTTTATAGTTTTCTTTCACATTTTTCATTCTACTAATGTCCATCTCTCATTCATCTGCAAACTCCTCTAATTTATTGTGTGCTTCATTTGCACATCTGGCTGCTTCTTTGATCAAATATTTAATTTCATCAATATTATATGTCAACAGCCTGTTTAAATCAATGTTTCCCTGCAACATATCACCACATTTGATTTTTCTAATACCAATATAGATTGCTTTAGGGGATTCTTCAACCACCGCTGTCCATACAGGTGAATCAATTTGACCCTGAGTAACATGTTGTGTATCTCTACTGGTACTAGGCAATGCTGTTATTGCCGACTCAGATGGTGCACTCAGTAGTACAGCAGTGCCAACTTGCAGAGTAGCGCCATCTCCTACAGTTCCCATTTCAGGTCCAGAACCAGAACCACTCATTCCTACAGCCCTATCTGTGTATGGGAGAGGTCTGAAATTCAAAAGATTATTCAGAACATTATCTTCCTCTTCAGAATCATTAGTCTGCTTCTTACCCTCGTTTATCTTGTTCTGATCCTTTGTTTCCTTAACTATGGCAAGATAGGTTTTTACACCCTCCACTGTAACCACCCTCCAACATTTCTCGTCGATCCTACTTGCTCTCTAGGCACTGTCTAAATGAACCCTTCACTTGCTTACACATGCTTTCCTTCTTTGTTACCATTCAGTCCCATTTATTTAGTTCCTCAAACTGTGTAGGTCAAGGCATTGGCTTCATATCATATCTGGTGTGTTACAAGAAATCTAGCTTTCTAATGTTAAAAGTAAAGGAAATTGTATATTTTGTCAGGTGCAGTATGTTCATGCCATTCATAAATCCAGGTGCAAGTATAGCACCCAGGGGTCATTATCATTTCATATGCAGGCGTTCCCTCAGCTGGTATTTTCTGGCCCGCTACAGCAGTTACAACAGAAACTTTAGGCGCTTTTAATATATTCACCAATATTTTCACTTAAAATGATGTCAAATATCGCAACAAAGGAACTAGCGAACAACAACCAATCCCAGCCCAGCACTCTCGAAGGATAACCTATCACAGCGTGGCTTCGTCAGCAAGCAACCAATAACAATTCAGCTTTGAAGTGATGTCTCACCAATCCCAGAACGGCTCCCTGGCTGACTAACCAATCTAAGCACTTCTCCGTGAATAGGAAGAACAATTACAAAACCTGTCTAACTCAGTTTTGAAATACATAAACCCTTGTCTGCTCAACCACAATAAAGAATTCTGTAAGATAAAACAAGGCAAAACGCTCCATTGATAGGAAACAAGAATGTCAAAACAGCACCTTTTACGGTACAGTTTAAAATCTCAATTCACACTGAGTAGACCCTCCATCAGAGACAATCCACCCTGGCTGATGTACTTACTCCTGTACACTTAGGAGCATAGTACACCAACCCAAATTAGAAACACAATCCTATTAGTTCAGAAACAGAAGCACCTCTCTGTGTGTATGCTGCGCCCTGCACTACACACTACCTTATGCAGACATGTAAACCCACAATATCTCACGATCTTGGATTTCGACTAGTCCGATAACCTAACCAATAAACCGAACAATAACAAATTTTGATTACAAATATGAATAGTACATCAACAATACAGTAATCAATCCACCAATTGAACCCACAATCAGCTTTGCATATCCAAACATCTCATACAGAGCACAACAATCCATACTTCAAATTCATACTTCAGCACACCCCTAAAATACATACAACATCTGCTAATCAATTCACCCTATTCATACTTACACTCCAAATCATTCAGAAACACAGTGCAAGTCAGGAGGTGTTTTAAGCACCGGAACCTCTGGCAGAGTTCTTGAAAATTCACTATTTCCTCAGACAGGGCATTAGGGGCCAAAAATATCATTTGTGGACCCCTTAAAAAGAGGAGCTGCTCTTTAACGTGTGACAATCCTCTGATATGAATTTGTGGAAGCTGATTTGTACCCCAATATCCGGGACACTCCAAAAATTTAGATCACCCACAATTTACCTCAGACTGTTCTAACCCAGATTGATCTTGTATGAAAAGGCACCCTTCCCAACATCAATTCAGCAGAGTAACAAAATAAATCATTAAGACCACTCAATAACTGAGTTCTAGATCAGAAGAAACGTTAAAGGGTTTCGTTACAGAAAATGCTCAAAAATCTAGTGGTACAGAATAAATGCCATGAAGGTTCATATGTAAGTGATACAGAGTAGTCAAAACCAGAAAAATTCAAAGTCCTAAATGAGCAGCAAAATCATAAAGAGGTTAAGCAGTGATGGAGCAAGGTAAATGAAATAATTTTGAAACCTCCTTAAATAAGAATAATAAATTAATGGTACTAATTTTTTGATGAAAATAACCAACAAAATGCACCTTTAATAAACATTTACATAAATGGTAACTGCCCTTATTGTGCAAAATCTAATTTATTTACCATTGTGAAGTATTATAATATTAAAACTGTGATTTGCGTACTAATCAGAGTAAAATCGCATGATTTGTGCTGTGTAGTGAAAATTGTATTGTGGCAAAGAATGCGGATGGTAAGTAAAATGGCTTTAAATGTCGCTTCTGCTAGGTAACACCTAACACGGGTTCTTAGAATGACGGGTGGTAAACAGAAAGGCTTATTTTCTTTGTTTTAATTACGATTGTGTTTGTTTTTATGATAGTCTGTTTGGGCCTGTTAGGCTAGGCTGCGAAAATGGCTGCCGACATAGATGAGGTCATATCAGAAACCAAAGATGGCCTCTAAGCGAAAGAAATAATGGAACTGAACCACGTGGGTACGGCCTGTACACGGAGTGAGAAAAGTCAAGGACGGAGTAACCTTTTATGAGGAGAGTGCCAAGAAAAACTCAGCACATATCCGTGATAAAGGGAAGAAGGAAGTATTGAGAAACAAAGAACTGTCCAAAATGTGACCATCAAAATCGCAACAAAGTGAATAGACAATTTGGACTGCTTTTACCCAAAGAGCATGGGAAACAGTGAACTCTTAACCATCCCCGAAACCAGTTTGAACAAGGAAGGCGATGAGACAATCTTCGCCACCCCTCAAATGGACCAATTAGCGTGATTCCTGCCCCCAAACATTGCAACTTTTTGTGTAGTAAGCCAGAAGTAGGGTATAAGAAGGACTGCTCTTATATGGGAGGAGTCGATGCTGCTATTATTGCAAATGCCGATGCTGATGTTAATGCGGATGCTGCCATTGACTTCGAACCTGACTGGGGAAGGAACGAGACCGTTGCGGGAAATCTGTATGGGAGGTCCCGTCGAGGAGGCCATCTAGAGGGACAGTCAGTCAGTTTGGGAGTCCATTCTGTGATTTACGGTTTATCTTATTTTGGTGAACCATTCCTATCTGCATCTAAATAGGTAATGCATAATTTCGATTTCTTTACAGAATTTCCTATATAAATGTTAAAGAATGTATTAAGGTGATTAATAGACTAAGAATCTCACTCGTGCAAATTTGAATTTAGATAAAATGTATTTCTAATTAATTTTGAGTCTGTGGTTCTTTAGTTCATTAATAAATTTGACATTTACTAGGGTTTTAAATGATTGAGCTGGTCTCGATCACCATCAACTTATTCTACTAGTTGGTCCATCGACCAAAGAGCGGAGTACCTTGATGTTTTAGAACCGACAGGATTAAAAAATGAATGTATATGATGTTTAAGGTAATAATCTGTCAAATTTAATAAGGTATTGCGTTCCTCCAGCAACTTGTTTTTCTCCTTAGCGAATGTGGGTGTGAGCCAGGGAACGACTGTGGGGTCGATTCCGATTCGGGCCGGAAATCTCTCCGACCGAGCCGGACCCGGAGAGATTTCCGACCGAATCGGACCCGTGCAGTCCGACCGAACGAGTACGATGCGCACGTATGCCATCGGACACGAGTCGGTCGGACTCCCATTGAAGTCAATGGGAGCCTGTCGTACAACGCGTACGCGGGCTCCCATTGACTCAATGGGTGCGAGTCGGACAAGTGCGCCCCCTACAGCGTGTACGCGGCGAAGCGATTCGCGCCGTACACGCACAGGTAGGGGGACCCATGGGTCCCCCTGTGTGCGACTCGCGCGGCTACGCGTACAGGGAGTCCGACACGGACCCCCAAAGTACGGCTCCGACAGCTCTTTCGAGCCGGAGTGCGCGGCTCGGTCGGACTGCTCGCGGCGCGCATCGTACTTACCCGGCTGGGAACGTCTCCATTGCGCGGTGCGAGTCGAGTCCGAGCGAGTCGGTCGGTGCGGTTCGAGCCGGGAACGAGTCGGTCGGAGCGGTCGGGACGCCCGGACGAGTCGGTCGGCGAATTCGCATCGTACTTGCTCGGCCGGACCCGCGTACGATTCGGTCGGGAAACAGGGCTCCGAATCGGATCCGGTAAAGCCGAATCCGATTCGGAGCCCTACCGGCCGAGATCGGAATCGGCCCCTGAGTGTATGATATGCGGTGTTATGGGCCCCACCGTCATATGGTATAGTGGATGTGAATGATTTCACCTGGATGTCATGTCCAAAGGAGAAGAATTTATATTAGCCGCGCTGGATCAGATTTCTTGGTAGCAGAGTTATGGTTACTATAGATTAGTTTGGTGATTATTGGTTATTGATTATTGATTATTCATGTCTAACACTTCGTGTTAAAAATATATCATGTTATATGTAAGTCGAAATTTTGAAGCTTCCGGGAAGTAGGAAGTGGACACGTGTGGCAAGAGAAGTCACATGGAATTGTACATTGTCTGATTTTTCAAATTGGTGATAACACAGGATTGTGTTATGATAGGGACATTTCATGTATAAAACGTGTATGAGTGAAATAGCAACCGGTTTTCTTGTGAAACTCTGGCCTTAATTCTCAGGAGCAGTGTAGTCTCCACATGTGTTTTATCCCCAGAGAAACGGGTTTACCCCTTGCTTGAAAGAAGGGTAAGGTAGAGGGAAGTGCTATACTTATCGAACGAAACAGTATTCTTGCAAGATAGAGTAAGCTATCTCTTTTGTTTAGCGAAAACAGACAATGGAAATGTGTTTTACGTTGTAACTAATAAAATTCATTCAGGAAAAAGCTGCCGATCATTTTTGTAAAGGAGGGGTCAGGAGTAGAACTGACGTTGACTAAGACCGCGCTGGTATTGGCCAGTGGTGGGAAAACGAAGAGCTTTCCGATTGGTGCGTTGGTGTGAAGACGCGCTGGTATAGGTCCAAATAGCACACAGTAAACAGAACAGAGTTGTGAGTTTGTCGTAAAGAAAGAATCGTGAAATATGGCTTATTATGAGTATTGTAGAGAGAAACCGTCATGGATAGCGAAAATTAAAAACTTTTTCAAGAAGGACAAGAAGGTAGTGACTAGGGAAGGACAAGTAATTCCTCCGCCGAAAACGCCAGCTTCTCATATGATGTTGAAGTATGGTTATCATACTTGCATTTGGTTGGAGAATTGGACAAAATATACTCAGAATGATGGAGTATTGGCTTTTCCAGAAAATGGTTCATTTAGCACAGCTGTACTTCGGAATTTGAGAGAGAAAATTATGAAACTTGAGCCAAGACCTAGACCGACACAGTTTGAAGCGTTAGGTGAATGGGAAGATGAGATGTATGAAAGAGAAAGACACAGAGGTGCAAAGAATTATAGTTTAGTTCATGGAAGAGTATGGGGAGTGAATCATGAAGATAGGATGAGACGTTGGAGATATGCTAATATGACGGATGGTTTGTTTCCAGCCATAACAGTTGAAGAAGTTACAGGGAAAAAGTGTACAGAGAAAAAGAAACATGTAGTAGCAGAAAGGTATGGGTATGGAGGTAGCGAAACAGAGGATGAATTGCTGGAAGATATTTTAAACAGAAAACCACCTCCATATCAACAGAATTCTGCGGTGGTGACACCGAATGCACCACCAATGGAAACTGGGAGGAATCAAAGCCCTGAACGAAGTTATGAAATAAATAGGTTAAATGAAAAATCAGAGACTCCACAGAATGAGAAGTCTGACAGTGGTAATACAGCTGAGTTAGCAAGAACCACAAGAGAATTGACTGAGAAAATAAGGGAATTAACTATGAACATGCAAGCCGTGACTGTGCCAGTGACAATAGGACCAGTAATACCGGTATTTGAAAACCAAAGAATAGATGAGCATTCCTTGACCATCCCAATGAACTCGAATATGCAAAGAATGAGAGAAGGGATAATTACAGAAACTAGAGAGACAAGAGATTTGGTTAGCTCATATAGATCGAGTCCACCTACTAACTTGACAGTAAATGAGAGTGAGATAAGAAGGATTCCTATGGGAACTGAGTCAGCAACTGAGACCCCAGAGAGAAGCACAAATTGGATAAATAGTACCCCTGTAGGTCCGACTCCAGAAGAATTAAATGAGTGGATGAGGAATTTGCAGAAGAAAGATGCAGAACCACAACCGTTGGATGTAATCAGACTAAAGATAGACATGGAGGAGTTGATTTTAGGGACTATTGGTACAGAAAAATTGAAATCATATCAGGACGAAGATGTTTTTGTGTAAAAGTATTACTTGGAGAGCTAGAAATTTGCATGAAAAGTTGGAAGAGACAGCGAATGAACTAGGAGTAGAATTTGGAAAAATCAGAAGTTTGCAGAAACCGTATAGAGTAGATTTTTGTGAAAAGGATATAGAAAATCTGAACACATCAGGACGATTAACACAGATAAAAGAACTGATTGTGTTATTGAGAAAATGGGGAGATGTGGACAGATGGAGGAGCAGGTGGATGAAAAGAAAAGAGGGAACGACCGATAAAGCATCTTTGGCTTTTATGGTGAAAGAAAAGGAACCAATAGTGATGGAATGTCCAATGAGAGAAACTCCAGGAGGAAGCTATGTGCATGTCCCATGGTCTAGACAAGATATATTGTCAT
The DNA here is from genome assembly GCA_963921515.1 of Calotriton arnoldi. Lineage (NCBI taxonomy): Eukaryota > Metazoa > Chordata > Amphibia > Caudata > Salamandridae > Calotriton > Calotriton arnoldi. The sequence goes on along the minus strand of CAWUFW010005554.1, from coordinate 59,421 downwards.
TCACAAATGATTTTCCGAAATTGAGAGAGAAACCTGTAGAATGGTATAGACAAGTGGAAAGATTTGTAAAGGTTTCAAAGGTGTTGTGGGTAGATCTGGATGGATTGTTTGACATTGTAATACCAGCAGATTTATGGACAGAATGCAAGATTACAATTGATTGGCCAACAGAAGAATATCCTAGAGATGCAAAAACTGGAGCACCAGGTCCAGAAGTGATGAGAAAGTATGACCAGGTTATCACGTTTTTGAAAAATAAAATTCCACCAAAAGAAACAGATTGGGTAAAGATTGATAGAACAACACAGGAGAGTAAGGAATCTGTACATGCCTACTATGAAAGGCTACTTTTGGTTTTCAAACAGTATAGCGGTTATGAGACTTTGAGCGAAAAGGACATGAGTCATTTTGCATATAGATTTGTATATGGATTGAAGCCCGAGATAAGTGAAATGATTAAGCAGCACATGTTGTGCTGGCAAAATAGCACTGTAGATGAAGTACTAAGGTATGCTAAATACTGTAGTGATGACATTGAGTGTAGACAACGTAAACTAAAAGAAAAAGCGATGTGGGCACAAGTAAAGGTTGCAGAAAAACAAGAAGCTCAAATGAATAATCAGACTGGTGATGCAGGACAGATTAAATCCAAACCAAATATAGGTAAGGGAAAAGGTCAAATGAGTATAGAAGAGGCTAAAAAGAAATGGCCATGCCATAATTGCGAAAGTTAGGGCATTGGAGGAACGAGTGTAAATTTCCTCCAAAAGCTAATATGGAAAATCAATCATTAAATCCGCAGGTGCAGAATGAGGGGAGTTACCAACAGCTGCAACAACCGCAGGTAGTTACTCAACAGAGTCAGGTGCCACAACCACCTCTTCCCAAGAGTGTAAACCCCCAGAGATACAGTGCAGAGACAGGATTCTACGGAGGAGAGCAGGTAACACAATTGCCGCGCGCAGCTGCAATATCGCAGTATTGGTTACAGCAAGATGGAAATGAATCGGATGAAAGTTTATGACGGTGCCTAGGAGAGGAGGAAGAGTGCGTGCTTGGCGCAACTCTAGAGGTAGATCAGTTAGGTCCATTTGTGGATGGAGAAGTGAATGGTGTAAATGTTACATTCCTTGTGGACACTGGAGCTACCCGTTCTACTGTTAGATCAGTAGAAATTCCAACCCTTCCTCTCTCAGGTGAATATATCCAAGTTGTGGGTGTTTCAAACCAGCAGATTAAAGCGCCTCTTACCAAACCAGTAGAGGTGAAAGTTGGACCATTCAGAGAAATGCATCGGTTTGTTGTGTGTGATTGCAGTCCTGTAAACTTGCTAGGACGCGATCTGCTTTGTAAAATGAATTGCACCATCTATTGTACCCCGGATGGTATTGCATTTCAGACACCAGATGAAGATGTTCTGTATAAAATGACAATGGCAGAACTAGAACCAGGAGTAAATGACATGTTTCCTGTGTTTGACGTAGAGAAAATCCCAATTGAATTAAAAGAAACAGTCAGATCTGATGTATGGGATGTACAGCAGTGCCAACTTGCAGAGTAGCGCCATCTCCTACAGTTCCCATTTCAGGTCCAGAACCAGAACCACTCATTCCTACAGCCCTATCTGTGTATGGGAGAGGTCTGAAATTCAAAAGATTATTCAGAACATTATCTTCCTCTTCAGAATCATTAGTCTGCTTCTTACCCTCGTTTATCTTGTTCTGATCCTTTGTTTCCTTAACTATGGCAAGATAGGTTTTTACACCCTCCACTGTAACCACCCTCCAACATTTCTCGTCGATCCTACTTGCTCTCTAGGCACTGTCTAAATGAACCCTTCACTTGCTTACACATGCTTTCCTTCTTTGTTACCATTCAGTCCCATTTATTTAGTTCCTCAAACTGTGTAGGTCAAGGCATTGGCTTCATATCATATCTGGTGTGTTACAAGAAATCTAGCTTTCTAATGTTAAAAGTAAAGGAAATTGTATATTTTTGTCAGGTGCAGTATGTTCATGCCATTCATAAATCCAGGTGCAAGTATAGCACCCAGGGGTCATTATCATTTCATATGCAGGCGTTCCCTCAGCTGGTATTTTCTGGCCCGCTACAGCAGTTACAACAGAAACTTTAGGCGCTTTTAATATATTCACCAATATTTTCACTTAAAATGATGTCAAATATCGCAACAAAGGAACGAGCGAACAACAACCAATCCCAGCCCAGCACTCTCGAAGGATAACCTATCACAGCGTGGCTTCGTCAGCAAGCAACCAATAACAATTCAGCTTTGAAGTGATGTCTCACCAATCCCAGAACGGCTCCCTGGCTGACTAACCAATCTAAGCACTTCTCCGTGAATAGGAAGAACAATTACAAAACCTGTCTAACTCAGTTTTGAAATACATAAACCCTTGCCTGCTCAACCACAATAAAGAATTCTGTAAGATAAAACAAGGCAAAACGCTCCATTGATAGGAAACAAGAATGTCAAAACAGCACCTTTTACGGTACAGTTTAAAATCTCAATTCACACTGAGTAGACCCTCCATCAGAGACAATCCACCCTGGCTGATGTACTTACTCCTGTACACTTAGGAGCATAGTACACCAACCCAAATTAGAAACACAATCCTATTAGTTCAGAAACAGAAGCACCTCTCTGTGTGTATGCTGCGCCCTGCACTACACACTACCTTATGCAGACATGTAAACCCACAATATCTCACGATCTTGGATTTTGACTAGTCCGATAACCTAACCAATAAACCGAACAATAACAAATTTTGATTACAAATATGAATAGTACATCAACAATACAGTAATCAATCCACCAATTGAACCCACAATCAGCTTTGCATATCCAAACATCTCATACAGAGCACAACAATCCATACTTCAAATTCATACTTCAGCACACCCCTAAAATACATACAACATCTGCTAATCAATTCACCCTATTCATACTTACACTCCAAATCATTCAGAAACACAGTGCAAGTCAGGAGGTGTTTTAAGCACCGGAACCTCTGGCAGAGTTCTTGAAAATTCACTATTTCCTCAGACAGGGCATTAGGGGCCAAAAATATCATTTGTGGACCCCTTAAAAAGAGGAGCTGCTCTTTAACGTGTGACAATCCTCTGATATGAATTTGTGGAAGCTGATTTGTACCCCAATATCCGGGACACTCCAAAAAATTTAGATCACCCACAATTTACCTCAGACTGTTCTAACCCAGATTGATCTTGTATGAAAAGGCACCCTTCCCAACATCAATTCAGCAGAGTAACAAAATAAATCATTAAGACTACTCAATAACTGAGTTCTAGATCAGAAGAAACGTTAAAGGGTTTCGTTACAGAAAATGCTCAAAAATCTAGTGGTACAGAATAAATGCCATGAAGGTTCATATGTAAGTGATACAGAGTAGTCAAAACCAGAAAAATTCAAAGTCCTAAATGAGCAGCAAAATCATAAAGAGGTTAAGCAGTGATGGAGCAAGGTAAATGAAATAATTTTGAAACCTCCTTAAATAAGAATAATAAATTAATGGTACTAATTTTTTGATGAAAATAACCAACAAAATGCACCTTTAATAAACATTTACATAAATGGTAACTGCCCTTATTGTGCAAAATCTAATTTATTTACCATTGTGAAGTATTATAATATTAAAACTGTGATTTGCGTACTAATCAGAATAAAATCGCATGATTTGTGCTGTGTAGTGAAAATTGTATTGTGGCAAAGAATGCGGATGGTAAGTAAAATGGCTTTAAATGTCGCTTCTGCTAGGTAACACCTAACACGGGTTCTTAGAATGACGGGTGGTAAACAGAAAGGCTTATTTTCTTTGTTTTAATTACGATTGTGTTTGTTTTTATGATAGTCTGTTTGGGCCTGTTAGGCCAGGCTGCGAAAATGGCTGCCGACATAGATGAGGTCATATCAGAAACCAAAGATGGCCTCTAAGCGAAAGAAATAATGGAACTGAACCACGTGGGTACGGCCTGTACACGGAGTGAGAAAAGTCAAGGACGGAGTAACCTTTTATGAGGAGAGTGCCAAGAAAAACTCAGCACGTATCCGTGATAAAGGGAAGAAGGAAGTATTGAGAAACAAAGAACTGTCCAAAATGTGACCATCAAAATCGCAACAAAGTGAATAGACAATTTGGACTGCTTTTACCCAAAGAGCATGGGAAACAGTGAACTCTTAACCATCCCCGAAACCAGTTTGAACAAGGAAGGCGATGAGACAATCTTCGCCACCCCTCAAATGGACCAATTAGCGTGATTCCTGCCCCCAAACATTGCAACTTTTTGTGTAGTAAGCCAGAAGTAGGGTATAAGAAGGACTGCTCTTATATGGGAGGAGTCGATGCTGCTATTATTGCAAATGCCGATGCTGATGTTAATGCGGATGCTGCCATTGACTTCGAACCTGACTGGGGAAGGAACGAGACCGTTGCGGGAAATCTGTATGGGAGGTCCCATCGAGGAGGCCATCTAGAGGGACAGTCAGTCAGTTTGGGAGTCCATTCTGTGATTTACGGTTTATCTTATTTTGGTGAACCATTCCTATCTGCATCTAAATAGGTAATGCATAATTTCGATTTCTTTACAGAATTTCCTATATAAATGTTAAAGAATGTATTAAGGTGATTAATAGACTAAGAATCTCACTCGTGCAAATTTGAATTTAGATAAAATTTATTTCTAATTAATTTTGAGTCTGTGGTTCTTTAGTTCATTAATAAATTTGACATTTACTAGGGTTTTAAATGATTGAGCTGGTCTCGATCACCATCAACTTATTCTACTAGTTGGTCCATCGACCAAAGAGCGGAGTACCTTGATGTTTTAGAACCGACAGGATTAAAAAATGAATGTATATGATGTTTAAGGTAATAATCTGTCAAATTTAATAAGGTATTGCGTTCCTCCAGCAACTTGTTTTTCTCCTTAGCGAATGTGGGTGTGAGCCAGGGAACGACTGAGTGTATGATATGCGGTGTTATGGGCCCCACCGTCATATGGTATAGTGGATGTGAATGATTTCACCTGGATGTCATGTCCAAAGGAGAAGAATTTATATTAGCCGCGCTGGATCAGATTTCTTGGTAGCAGAGTTATGGTTACTATAGATTAGTTTGGTGATTATTGGTTATTGATTATTGATTATTCATGTCTAACACTTCGTGTTAAAATATATCATGTTATATGTAAGTCGAAATTTTGAAGCTTCCGGGAAGTAGGAAGTGGACACGTGTGGCAAGAGAAGTCACATGGAATTGTACATTGTCTGATTTTTCAAATTGGTGATAACACAGGATTGTGTTATGATAGGGACATTTCATGTATAAAACGTGTATGAGTGAAATAGCAACCGGTTTTCTTGTGAAACTCTGGCCTTAATTCTCAGGAGCAGTGTAGTCTCCACATGTGTTTTATCCCCAGAGAAACGGGTTTACCCCTTGCTTGAAAGAAGGGTAAGGTAGAGGGAAGTGCTATACTTATCGAACGAAACAGTATTCTTGCAAGATAGAGTAAGCTATCTCTTTTGTTTAGCGAAAACAGACAATGGAAATGTGTTTTACGTTGTAACTAATAAAATTCAGTCAGGAAAAAGCTGCCGATCATTTTTGTAAAGGAGGGGTCAGGAGTAGAACTGACGTTGACTAAGACCGCGCTGGTATTGGCCAGTGGTGGGAAAACGAAGAGCTTTCCGATTGGTGCGTTGGTGTGAAGACGCGCTTGTATAGGTCCAAATAGCACACAGTAAACAGAACAGAGTTGTGAGTTTGTCGTAAAGAAAGAATCGTGAAATATGGCTTATTATGAGTATTGTAGAGAGAAACCGTCATGGATAGCGAAAATTAAAAACTTTTTCAAGAAGGACAAGAAGGTAGTGACTAGGGAAGGACAAGTAATTCCTCCGCCGAAAACGCCAGCTTCTCATATGATGTTGAAGTATGGTTATCATACTTGCATTTGGTTGGAGAATTGGACAAAATATACTCAGAATGATGGAGTATTGGCTTTTCCAGAAAATGGTTCATTTAGCACAGCTGTACTTCGGAATTTGAGAGAGAAAATGATGAAACTTGAGCCAAGACCTAGACCGACACAGTTTGAAGCGTTAGGTGAATGGGAAGATGAGATGTATGAAAGAGAAAGACACAGAGGTGCAAAGAATTATAGTTTAGTTCATGGAAGAGTATGGGGAGTGAATCATGAAGATAGGATGAGACGTTGGAGATATGCTAATATGACGGATGGTTTGTTTCCAGCCATAACAGTTGAAGAAGTTACAGGGAAAAAGTGTACAGAGAAAAAGAAACATGTAGTAGCAGAAAGGTATGGGTATGGAGGTAGCGAAACAGAGGATGAATTGCTGGAAGATATTTTAAACAGAAAACCACCTCCATATCAACAGAATTCTGCGGTGGTGACACCGAATGCACCACCAATGGAAACTGGGAGGAATCAAAGCCCTGAACGAAGTTATGAAATAAATAGGTTAAATGAAAAATCAGAGACTCCACAGAATGAGAAGTCTGACAGTGGTAATACAGCTGAGTTAGCAAGAACCACAAGAGAATTGACTGAGAAAATAAGGGAATTAACTATGAACATGCAAGCCGTGACTGTGCCAGTGACAATAGGACCAGTAATACCGGTATTTGAAAACCAAAGAATAGATGAGCATTCCTTGACCATCCCAATGAACTCGAATATGCAAAGAATGAGAGAAGGGATAATTACAGAAACTAGAGAGACAAGAGATTTGGTTAGCTCATATAGATCGAGTCCACCTACTAACTTGACAGTAAATGAGAGTGAGATAAGAAGGATTCCTATGGGAACTGAGTCAGCAACTGAGACCCCAGAGAGAAGCACAAATTGGATAGAATAAATAGTACCCCTGTAGGTCCGACTCCAGAAGAATTAAATGAGTGGATGAGGAATTTGCAGAAGAAAGATGCAGAACCACAACCGTTGGATGTAATCAGACTAAAGATAGACATGGAGGAGTTGATTTTAGGGACTATTGGTACAGAAAAATTGAAATCATATCAGGACGAAGAGATTATGTTTTTGTGTAAAAGTATTACTTGGAGAGCTAGAAATTTGCATGAAAAGTTGGAAGAGACAGCGAATGAACTAGGAGTAGAATTTGGAAAAATCAGAAGTTTGCAGAAACCGTATAGAGTAGATTTTGTGAAAAGGATATAGAAAATCTGAACACATCAGGACGATTAACACAGATAAAAGAACTGATTGTGTTATTGAGAAAATGGGGAGATGTGGACAGATGGAGGAGCAGGTGGATGAAAAGAAAAGAGGGAACGACCGATAAAGCATCTTTGGCTTTTACGGTGAAAGAAAAGGAACCAATAGTGATGGAATGTCCAATGAGAGAAACTCCAGGAGGAAGCTATGTGCATGTCCCATGGTCTAGACAAGATATATTGTCATTTACAAATGATTTTCCGAAATTGAGAGAGAAACCTGTAGAATGGTATAGACAAGTGGAAAGATTTGTAAAGGTTTCAAAGGTGTTGTGGGTAGATCTGGATGGATTGTTTGATATTGTAGTACCAGCAGATTTATGGACAGAATGTAAGATTACAATTGATTGGCCAACAGAAGAATATCCTAGAGATGCAAAAACTGGAGCACCAGGTCCAGAAGTGATGAGAAAGTATGACCAGGTTATCACGTTTTTGAAAAATAAAATTCCACCAAAAGAAACAGATTGGGTAAAGATTGATAGAACAACACAGGAGAGTAAGGAATCTGTACATGCCTACTATGAAAGGCTACTTTTGGTTTTCAAACAGTATAGCGGTTATGAGACTTTGAGTGAAAAGGACATGAGTCATTTTGTATATAGATTTGTATATGGATTGAAGCCCGAGATAAGTGAAATGATTAAGCAGCACATGTTGTGCTGGCAAAATAGCACTGTAGATGAAGTACTAAGGTATGCTAAATACTGTAGTGATGACATTGAGTGTAGACAACGTAAACTAAAAGAAAAAGCGATGTGGGCACAAGTAAAGGTTGCAGAAAAACAAGAAGCTCAAATGAATAATCAGACTGGTGATGCAGGACAGATTAAATCCAAACCAAATATAGGTAAGGGAAAAGGTCAAATGAGTATAGAAGAGGCTAAAAAGAAATGGCCATGCCATAATTGCGGAAAGTTAGGGCATTGGAGGAACGAGTGTAAATTTCCTCCAAAAGCTAATATGGAAAATCAATCATTAAATCCGCAGGTGCAGAATGAGGTGAGTTACCAACAGCTGCAACAACCGCAGGTAGTTACTCAACAGAGTCAGGTGCCACAACCACCTCTTCCCAAGAGTGTAAACCCCCAGAGATACAGTGCAGAGACAGGATTCTACGGAGGAGAGCAGGTAACACAATTGCCGCGCGCAGCTGCAATATCACAGTATTGGTTGCAGCAGGATGGAAATGAATCGGATGAAAGTTTATGACGGTGCCTAGGAGAGGAGGAAGAGTGCGCGCTTGGCGCAACTCTAGAGGTAGATCAGTCAGGTCCATTTGTGGATGGAGAAGTGAATGGCGTAAATGTTACATTCCTTGTGGACACTGGAGCTACCCGTTCTACTGTTAGATCAGTAGAAATTCCAACCCTTCCTCTCTCAGGTGAATATATCCAAGTTGTGGGTGTTTCAAACCAGCAGATTAAAGCGCCTCTTACCAAACCAGTAGAGGTGAAAGTTGGACCATTCAGAGAAATGCATCGGTTTGTGGTGTGTGATTGCAGTCCTGTAAACTTGCTAGGACGCGATCTGCTTTGTAAAATGAATTGCACCATCTATTGTACCCCGGATGGTATTGCATTTCAGACACCAGATGAAGATGTTCTGTATAAAATGACAATGGCAGAACTAGAACCAGGAGTAAATGACATGTTTCCTGTGTTTGACGTAGAGAAAATCCCAATTGAATTAAAAGAAACAGTCAGATCTGATGTATGGGATTTCACAGGCGAAGACATTGGGTTAATGAGAGGAGTAGACCCTGTAAAAATCACTGTAAGAGAAGGAACAAATTACCCAAATACTCCACAGTACAAATTAACGCCAGAAATTATTGAAGGAATAACACCCGTAGTTAATAAAATGATTGAACAGGGAATTTTGAAAGAAATAATGAGTAGCCCATGTAATTCACCTATAATGGGTTTAAAAAGCCGAATGGGACATATAGGATAGTGCAAGACTTGAGGAAAATAAATAAAATCGTTATTCCTTGTTGTCCAATTGTGCCAAACCAAACCGTAATACTGTATCAGATTCCACATGATGCAGAATGGTACACAGTTATTGATTTGTGCCATGCATTTTTCTCTATTCCGTTACATCCAGATAGCCAGCCATTATTTGCGTTCCGGTTCGGAGAGCGTATTTTGGCATGGTGCCAAATTCCTCAAGGGTATACAGAAAGCCCCTCAATCTTTAATCAGATCCTAAAGAAATCATTGGAAGATTTAAGAATGCCTGAAAAATCTGTGATGGTCCAGTATATTGATGACCTGTTAGTGGCATCAAAGACCAAAGAAGCATGTGTTACCGACACAATTGCTTTATTGAATCACTTGGCAGAAGGAGGGCACAAAGTGTCTCCGTCAAAACTGCAATTTTGTCAACAGGAAGTACAATACCTAGGTCATAAGATTGAAAAAGGGATGCGAAAGGTAACAACAGAAAGAATAAAGTTTATCCAAGGAATGAGAGCTCCAATGACACAGAGAGAGGTGAGAATGTTCCTTGGAATGGTTGGTTATTGCCGACAGTGGATAAGTGGATTTTCATTGATTGCAAAACCTTTACAGCGATTGACAAAAAGAGATGTTAAAGATCCATTTGAGTTGAATGAGAAAGAAATGAAAGCTTTCAAAGAACTAAAAACGAAGTTGTGTGAAGCACCGGCATTGGGAATGCCTGATTATGAAAAAGAATTTGAGCTGTATTGTAGTGAGAGAGATGGATGTGCACTTTCAGTTCTAGTGCAAAGGCATGGAAGAATGAAAAGACCAATCGCTTATTTTTCAGCTGTTTTAGACCCGGTAGCAAAGGCGTTGCCTGGTTGTCTGAAAGCAGTAGCTGCTACTTGTGTGAGTCTGAAACAGAGTGAAGGCATTGTGATGGGATATCCATTAAGAGTATATGTTCCACATTCTGTTGAAATTCTTCTGACCAGAACCAAAACCCAATTCATGACACATAGTCGGCTGACTAGGTATGAAAAGGTGATTTTGAGTGCAGACAATGTAACCATTGATAGATGCACAAGTGTGAATCCTTCAACTTCACTGCCAGACGAAGAAAATGTAGGAGTTAAGGATGAAGTCGATCATCAATGTCTGGACGTGCTTGAATTCTGCACAAAGCCTCGACCAGATATTAAGGATGAGCCTTTGAAAGAATCAGATTATGTGATGTTTGTGGATGGATCGTGTCTGAGGACGAATGAAGGAGTTCTGAGTGTGGCATATGCTGTGTGTACAGTAGCTGCCATAATGGAAGCATCTTGTTTGAGAGGGATACGTTCAGCCCAAGTAGCTGAGCTGATTGCTCTAATTCAGGCATGCAAACTGGGAAAGAATGTCCGAATTACGGTGATCACGGATAGCCAGTATGGCTTTGGAGTGGTCCACGATTTTGGACAGATCTGGTCTCAGAGAGGTTTCTTGACGTCTGCAGGAACTCCAATTAGGAACGGTGAGTTTGTGAAGAAATTGCTTGAGGCGATACAGCTGCCTAAACAAATTGCAGTGGTGAAGTATGCTGCACATAAAAATGGGACAGACTATATTGCTATGGGAAACAAGTATGCGGACGAAATAGCCCAATACTGTGCCAGAAATATGGTCTCGTTAAACAGGAGGAGAGAAAAAGAAAATGTTTCATGTCCATTATTATTTACTAACATTGTCGAAACATGGGATGAGGTAAGACAATTACAGGAAGAAGCAAACGAAGAGGAGAAAGATGGTTGGATAAAAGCAGGTTGCAGGAAAAGAGAGGAAGATGACGTTTGGGTTTATAGAGATGAAAGACCAGTTATGCCTGATAGCATGATTTCTAACATGGCACGGATGTACCATGGACAAGCTCATATTGGTAGGGATGCCATGATTAGACTTTTCAGACAAACTTGGTACAACCCAAAATTCAGAGCTATAGCTGAGAGTCTCTGTCAAAGATGTCTTACATGCCAACAGATAAATCCAGGAAGAAAAACAGTAGTGAGTCTAGGAACAATAGGACGGGAAGGAGGTCCTTTTACTAGAATGCAACTAGATTTTATTGAAATGCCCCCAAGCAATAGATTGAAGTATGTTCTTGTGGTCGTTTGTTTGTTTTCTCGTTGGGTGGAAGCCTATCCGACAAGAAGGAATGATGGAGTTACTGTAGCTAAGCTCCTGCTGAGAGAATTCATTCCAAGATATGGTTTTCCAGTAACAATTGAAACAGATAGAGGAACACATTTCCAAAATGAACTGATCCAATTGATATGTGAAGCTCTTGACATACAACAGATATTACAATGTGCTTACAGACCAGAGGCTTCTGGAGTGGTAGAACAAGTAAATGGAACAATAAAGAATAGGTTGGGGAAAATGTGTCAAGCCACAGGACTCAAATGGCCTGATGCCCTACCATTGGTGCTAATGACTATCAGAAGCATACCTGACAGAAAAACAGGTCTGAGTCCTCATGAAATAATCATGGGACGAGCAATGAGACAAGCACATGTACCTGTCAACAAACTGCTGACTATAACTGATGATCTCGTATTGGACTATTGCAAAGGATTGGCTGATGTGGTACATTCTGTGTTTCATCAGGTTGGACCGGATGCGACCACTCTTGAAAGAAAACCAGCTCATGATTTGAATCCAGGAGACTGGGTCTGCATAAAAGTCCACAGAAGAAGAAACTGTTTGGTTCCTCGCTGGGATAAGCCACGTCAAGTGATCCTGGTGACAACAACTGCTGTCAAATGTGCAGGAGTGAAAAACTGGGTGCATGCCAGTCACACTATCAGAGTTCCAGATCCTGAAGCTCGACCTGTAAGTCGACATCTGGAGATATCTGATACCAGCTCAGCATCCGAAGCAGAACCTGAAATAAGCAGAGTTCCAGATCTTGAAGCTCGACCTGAAAGTCGACATCTGGAAGAACAAGGTACAAGTTTTACAACTGAAGAAGAACCTGAACCAATTGAAGATCCAGATTTTGAAGCTCGACCTGTATGTCGACATCTGGAAATATCAGATACCAGTTCAGCATCTGAAACAGACCAACCTGAATTTAATGAAAGACAAAAGAGAAAATTACACACTGACATTATAAGCGAAGAAATTGAACCAAGAGACAGTGATAGTGAACAACCAAGTACAAGTTATGGAAAAATTCCTCCAGAAATAGTCGAACTAACTGAGGGAGACTTAGATACAGATAGAGAGATAGAGAAAGAAGCGGAAGAAACCCGAGGAGTAATAGGGATAGACCAACAAATAGAAGAAACACAGGGAAATTTAGATTTAGACAGAAAGATTAATAAAAATTCGGAAGACAATCGAGGAGGGATAGAATCATACGTCCCAACAGGAGAGATACAAGAAGGTTCAGATTCAGAGAATGAAACAGAGATCATAAAGTTCAAAGTTAGAAGAAGTGAAGTAAGATCTGAAACGGAATCAGAAGAAAGTGAAGAAGAAAGAAAACAGAGACTAGGACCAAGAAAGAGGACTTGGAGAACTGAACGAGAGCAAAAGGAAAGCGAACCAAAAAGGCCAAGAAAAGGAGACAATTGGCCCCACGAAGTCAAAAGACTGAGATACAAGATAATAAATTTGAACAGAGATGATGCGGAACAAGTAAATGAGATAACAAGTCAAAAAGGACAAGGAGAACAAAGTGGAAAACAATTGCAGAAAACAAAAAGAGTGAAGAGACCTAATTTGAAATATAAGTCACCTGAGTGGCTATACATCACATTGACTGACATCAAAGAAGAGGATAACACTCACGAGAGCCCAGGCGAAAGCTGTAAACAAATGGGTGAGAGTGAAGTACAACAAACCTGAGAACGAGAAAAGAAGAAAAACTCGGACTGGACACAAAAATCTGAATGAGACAAGAAAGAGTTCTGAAAGGAGCTGAAGAAAGTACCAAACGAGACAAAGTAAAAGGGTAGAGTGGCTGAGAAGTCATTCTGAGGTGTGGTGACACATTTTGTGTACAAATATATATATAGAGCTAGATAATAGTACAATATGGTAGACAGTGAAAATAGAAGATCTAGATGTGAATTTTTACATAGATGGTGTAGGATGTGTTTCTTTTGTACAGGTTTGCTAATGTTTGTTTGGCTTATTTTAGTGATAATAATTCCATTAAGGTTGATTGTAGAAGAGACATCTGTAATAGGGAATAACACGAAAAAGGATAAAGAAGCTAACACACAAAACACTGCAGCATTAGTAGATAGTATTGATTTACATAAGGATAAGTCTATAACTGACTTCTCCAAGAATGTCTTCACGAAATTGTTGTATGAATATGTGGAGACAATGGATGTAAGGGATTGTTATGTGTGTATGCAATTACCTGCGTCTGTCACAGAAGGTGTGACCTATCATCACCTTCCTTTGACGTATGGGATAACATGTAGCGTGTTGGCTAGTTTATTTTATAAAACAGGTAGATTAGAATATTATTACACTGACATAAACACTGTTTTTGCGAAGGTTCCTATAATTCCTGAACTAAACAAGGTGAAAGAAGCAAAAATGTTTGGTGAATTTTTCCTAGAAAATAAAGATTTAACATTAGAGTATGTGGTTAGACACAATCTTACCTGTGAATTAAAGAAAGAAGAAAAGGTCTTCTTGGAGATGGTAGAAAACAGAAGAGTTAAGTTTCAAAGAAAGGTAGTAGAAGAAAAGACAAAAACACCACTTTGGGCGTTTGAAGAGAAAAATCATGACAAAGGAGAGACAAATGCAGCTATGACTTTGGATTGGCCCCAACAGGGAAAGTTGTGTATTAGTAGAAATAAGACTATGTATGATAACTATTTCGTAGGTTTCAGTGAATGCCGAGATACATATACAATTTTAGGAGGATGGGGATTTAAAGGAGGAAAAGATCCAATATTTCCTGGGATCTATTATATATGTGGAAGTAGAGCTTATTATAGGTTGCCGGACCACTGGTATGGATCATGTTATTTAGGTCTGGTCTTTCCAAAGATTTTTCATGTGGAGAGAGGAGAAAAAGGAATACATGAGATAGGTAGAACATTAACACGTAGAAGGAGGGAAAGTTTTTCAGAAATAGTAGGTGACATTTTTGGAGCATTGATACCAGCACTGGGTATATCTTTGAATGCATTTAAGATTCGGAAACTGTCCACAGTAGTAGATCGTTTATCGACGAATACTGCTGGAGGGTTCTTGATAGTAAATACCGAAATGGTTGCCATGAGAACTATGGTGATGCAAAATCGGCTTGCCCTTGACATTCTTTTGGCAAAAGAGGGTGGAGTCTGTGGAATGTTGAAAGTCCAACATTGTTGCACTTACATTCCAGATAAAAGTGAAAATATACAGAAGTATATAAAGAATATTACTGATTTGCACAAAGAAATTGCTCCACTGGAGGTTGAAGGTGCCTGGGAGAAACTTGGTAAGAGTTTTTCCTCAATACAGAAATGGTTTGCAGAAATAGATGGTTCTTTTATTGGGAAAATACTAATATCAGTAACAGTGGTAATAATGGTAATGTTGTCAGCAAAATTAGCATATGTGTGTATTAAAAGGAGAAAAACACAAAATAGAATAAAAAGAGAAAATGAGAAAAATAAAGAAAGAGAACGAGAAATGGGAGAAATAGAATTAGAAGAACTAAAAGAGAACATATACAAAAGATCAAAAAGACAAGATGAGGAAGACACTGTTGTGTGAACTAACCAAAGCAAATGGACAAGAAACATTTATTTGAAAATTGTGTTACATGGTTTTTGTGGTGATATTAAAAATCACCAAAGGGGGAGTTGATGGAGCAAGGTAAATGAAATAATTTTGAAACCCCTTAAATAAGAATAATAAATTAACGGTACTAATTGTTTGATGAAAATAACCAACAAAATGCACCTTTAATAAACATTTACATAAATGGTAACTGCCCTTTTTGTGCAAAATCTAATTTATTTACCATTGTGAAGTATTATAATATTAAAACTGTGATTTGCGTACTAATCAGAGTAAAATCGCATGATTTGTGCTGTGTAGTGAAAATTGTATTGTGGCAAAGAATGCGGATGGTGAGTAAAATGGCTTTAAATGTCGCTTCTGCTAGGTAACACCTAACACGGGTTCTTAGAATGACGGGTGGTAAACAGAAAGGCTTATTTTCTTTGTTTTAATTACGATTGTGTTTGTTTTTATGATAGTCCATTTGGGCCTGTTAGGCCAGGCTGCGAAAATGGCTGCCGACATAGATGAGGTCATATCAGAAACCAAAGATGGCCTCTAAGCGAAAGAAATAATGGAACTGAACCACGTGGGTACGGCCTGTACACGGAGTGAGAAAAGTCAAGGACGGAGTAACCTTTTATGAGGAGAGTGCCAAGAAAGACTCAGCACGTATCCGTGAGAAAGGGAAGAAGGAAGTATTGAGAAACAAAGAACTGTCCAAAATGTGACCATCAAAATCGCAACAAAGTAAATAGACAATTTGGACTGCTTTTACCCAAAGAGCATGGGAAACAGTGAACTCTTAACCATCCCCGAAACCTGTTTGAACAAGGAAGGCGATGAGACAATCTTCGCCACCCCTCAAATGGACCAATTAGCGTGATTCCTGCCCCCAAACATTGCAACTTTTTGTGTAGTAAGCCAGAAGTAGGGTATAAGAAGGACTGCTCTTATATGGGAGGAGTCGATGCTGCTATTATTGCAAATGCCGATGCTGATGTTAATGCGGATGCTGCCATTGACTTCGAACCTGACTGGGGAAGGAACGAGACCGTTGCGGGAAATCTGTATGGGAGGTCCCGTCGAGGAGGCCATCTAGAGGGAACAGTCAGTCAGTTTGGGAGTCCATTCTGTGATTTACGGTTTATCTTATTTTGGTGAACCATTCCTATCTGCATCTAAATAGGTAATGCATAATTTCGATTTCTTTACAGAATTTCCTATATAAATGTTAAAGAATGTATTAAGGTGATTAATAAACTAAGAATCTCACTCGTGCAAATTTGAATTTAGATAACATTTATTTCTAATTAATTTTGAGTCTGTGGTTCTTTAGTTCATTAATAAATTTGACATTTACTAGGGTTTTAAATGATTGAGCTGGTCTCGATCACAATCAACTTATTCTACTAGTTGGTCCATCGACCAAAGAGCGGAGTACCTTGATGTTTTAGAACCGACAGGATTAAAAATTGAATGTATATGATGTTTAAGGTAATAATCTGTCAAATTTAATAAGGTATTCCGTTCCTCCAGCAACTTGTTTTTCTCCTTAGCGAATGTGGGTGTGAGCCAGGGAACGACTGAGTGTATGATATGCGGTGTTATGGGCCCCACCGTCATGTGGTATAGTGGATGTGAATGATTTCACCTGGATGTCATGTCCGAAGGAGAAGAATTTATATTAGCTGCGCTGGATCAGCAGCATCCCTAGTAGGAAATTCTACAAATATTTAAAAATCGGACACTATCTCTATTAAAATGGGAAAGTCTTCTGGCTCACCCCGAAAAATAAAGGCGTTCTTATACACAAACAAATTAACAAATTAAGAACAGAGCAGGTTCATTGAGGCATGATAACAAGTGACAAAATTTTGGAATATCAGAATAAACCACGTCACTGTCTAAGTACCTAAGCACTATCCAATTCAAAGAAAGCATCCAGCTTCTTCCAAGCCATTTTAATCCGGAGATGTTCAAACATTGAACATTGAACAATGATGATTCACACAAATGAATAAGACTAGTCCCAGCAATTGAACTACAGCGGAAGGGCGTTGGAATTGTTACAGTTAAGAACACTAGGAAGTCCACTCAAAGCACACCCACACAGTAGAAATCCATTACATCGGTTTGTCTTTGCTTCGGCAGAGCCAGAGGGGAAAAAGATGCGCAGAGGAACAAGGTGGGAGCGGGAAGAGCAGCAGTGAATGTCAGAAAAAGCATTAGAACAGCATCCATGTTATCCAATATGGTGTTTTCATAACACAAGTAAATCACATTAAAAAATACACTTCTATACATCATATTAAACTAGTTTCAACTGTAATCATATTATATTAGAAGGTGTGTACCGGATCTAACATAAAAAACATTATTCTTTATTATTATTCCTACTCAAAAATATAAACCCAGAAAAGTGTTCTTACAACATCAAATATGATTCTTGTTTCTGCTGCATTTACAGTGGGTGGGTGTACTTTACAGTTATAAAAACGTAATTTTGCTATCCAGTTTATACTCTGTTTGCAGTTCACTGCAGACTCATTTGGACAGTCGTCAGGATTCACACATATGTTTATTTCCACTTGTATTTCTAAAGTCGGCCATGAAAGTTTTCAAATCTCTTGGAAGATGCACTCTCATCACATACTGTACTTTTTCAAATAACTTGGCGAATGACGTGCAGTTTTATGTACTTGGCACAAGGCCCTCTGCAATGATGAACAGACGTTCTCCAAAGAAAACCGTTTCTCTTCCCCTCGTCAGTCTGTAAATCACATTGTATTGCTTATGCCTGCCCCCGTGTGCTGGCTGTCTCAACCAGGT
Source organism: Calotriton arnoldi (assembly GCA_963921515.1). Classification (NCBI taxonomy): domain Eukaryota; kingdom Metazoa; phylum Chordata; class Amphibia; order Caudata; family Salamandridae; genus Calotriton; species Calotriton arnoldi. The sequence goes on along the minus strand of CAWUFW010005554.1, from coordinate 41,564 downwards.
CTCGTGCGCTTCCATTCTGCATTTCCACATTAGTGCACAAGGATTGCTTGGATCCGGGGATATACAGCATGACTTTCTTAAACAATCTTTTAACCCAGGCTAATGAGAAAGTGGTTCCAGAAGTCTGTAGAAGCATGTGGAACTTCCTGCATGACGACATTGGGAAGAAATAAATCTTAGTAGAGTATACACCGGCTGAAAGTTTGAAGTGGAAAATCCAACATCTTATTAACCAGGTGGTAACAAAATCATGCCTGAAATGTCTGTAATCTTGCATGTCTGACTTGTTTGGTATATCATGACATAAAGGGGGAGATTTATGAAAAATTCATGCAGCGCAGTGCAGTCCCCAGCGAGGCTGCGTTGCGTTGCGCGACAGGGAGGGAGCAGGAGAGTGCCATATTTTCAAAGATATGGCTCTCTCCTCCCCTTTCCATTGCGCCGGCGCTGATTACAGCTGCCGTGCGCCACCCACACACCTTAGCGCCATAGCGCTAGGGTGTGTGTGTGAGTCCAGCATAGGTTTTGAACAGGAAGGATATCCTTCCTGTACAAAATTCTATGCCTAGACACGAGGGAACGCTTTTCCCACTTTGTATGCGTGCTGCACAGTGCAGCATGCATGCAAAGTCAGAAAAGGAAGGAGAAATGAAAGCATTTCTCCTTCCTTGCGCCTACTTTAAAAGGGCGCAGTTTTCTCATGCTAAACCCAATCTACTGTGTTTAGTAAATTTGGTTTAGCGTGAGAAACCTTGGGTGGTTGCATGAGAATGCACATGCACCGCCCTTGGCACGACCCCATGGCGCAAAGTAATGCGAAGCAGCGTTGCGCTGCTTCGCATTACTTTTACATTATTTCCAGCGCTGGAAAGTAAATTAGAAAACAAAGATTTTGCACAGTTTTGTGTCACTTTTGTGACGCAAACATGGTGCAAAAGCTTAGTAAATCTCCCCCATAGTGTACTGTGGTGTTCGCCGTGCATTTTTACATGGCCGGATGGACAACAAAGGGTTACCCTAGAAAATACAATCTGAAAGAAGAGGAAAGATAGACGAAATGCGCAGCGCTGGTTCTCAGTTCCCTGTTTCCCTCTCAGGGAATCATCCATATGGTAGGTTATGTACTGAGAAAGATACACATAACACCATCAAATGTCCATGATTATTTCTTTTATTTCATGATCTTCTTGAAAAACACTTGCAAAACTTTTCTTTCTTGGTGTGATGATTACATCAAAGACATTTAACCATCTTCATCAACACATTATAATGTACACAGCCAAGCCAACACGTGTTTCGCGAAAAACATTTGCTTCTTCAGGGCTTGTATGAACATTTCATTTCCTTGTAGATCCTCCCTTAATGGTCAGTGAAAACAAGTTCTCACTTCCAATATCGCTAATAGATAATTCACCACTTCATGATACAAGTCCTTCTTCTGTTGGTCCCTCAATAAATGGCGCAATCGGGCTAATGCCTCCCTCACAATATGGAAAGGACGTCACCCCAGAAAATGTATTGTATTGTAATTGCATTTATATAGCGCTTACTACCCCTGACGAGGCGTCAAAGCGCTTTTTCGGCAAGTAGCACGCTACTCCGGAACCCATAAAGGGTTAGTGTTGAAATAGTATAGTGAAATATGAAAGTAATTTGAGTGGTGGATAGGTTAGTCAGTGTTTTGGATTCAGAAGGATAGCGGAAGGATAGAAGAGGGAAAAAAGGTTTGTATTTATATAGCGCTTGTTACCCCTGTTGTTATGTCAGCACCATATTGCGTTGAGGAAGTACAGTACGCAAGCTAGACTGTTTTCATGAGTACTTTAGGATATTCAGCGCCTGTACAGTGCCGGATTAAACCCTGTGGAGGCCCCTGGGCAGTCGAAATTTCGGGCCCTCCCCTCAAATTGTCTCCTAATCCTTTTTTCATTCTCGCAAACAACAATTTTATTACACAAAACTAAACATTAACAATTATTAATGTTATTATACAAAAATAAATTGGAAACAATGTAAGAAAGCTTGATTGTAATTTTCTTTCAAGATTGAATCAATATTATTTTGATCCGTTGCCGCGGGGCCCCTAAAAGGAGTGGGGCCCATAGGCCAGTGCCTACTTTGCCTATTTAGTAATCCGGAACTCTGTTTGTAGAGTAGCATGTTGAAGCCACCCCCCTCATTGTTATGTCCAGGGTGCACTGCAGCACTCTGGAGCATTTTTCATATACAGCACAAAATCTTCCACATTGTAGCAGCTCTGCAGGAATCTACCCTCCCATCCTCTAAGAGCCCAGACCAGCCCGGCACTTATAATATCTGCATGCAAATGAATGGTGGCTTAGGTTAAGGGGACATTCTCAGATCTGCATCAGTCTTATGTTACTTCTCTCAAGCACAGCAAAAATCTCTTGCTCCTTTGTCTCTTCCCTCTCCAGGGACATCTTAAGGATTTTGGGGGCCCTGGGCCAAACATATTTTGGGGGCCCCTATGAAGCTTTGAATTTTGATCCAATATCAGCTCTTTCATGCCCTCTTCGGGCAGGTCACTGGCAGTGCACAGGCAAACTAGTCCAAATTCTACATGTTTACATCTAATATTCAGGAATAGTGATGTGTGCTTTCAATATTGTAACACAGCAGCAGCTCACTAATATTACTGCAAGTAATCTCTGTGACACCCTCCCATTTCTCATATCCGAGGTCCAGTTTTGATCTAAAAGAAACTTTTTTTATAGATAGTGCATGAAACACAAACACACTTTCTCTGCAAAATGTTTGTAATAGACTGTCACACATCACCCACATTAAAAATACATTAAAGGAAAACGATTTTTAAAACTATCTATTTAAGAATTATTAAAGGTCATCACTGCAATACTCTGCAGAACAGATCTGGCTCTATCAGGGGGCCCCCTGAAAGGCTGGGGCCCAGGGCCAGAGCCCACTTTGCCTATGCCTTAAAACGTCTCTGTCCCTCCCTCTTATTGCAAGGCCTGTCCGTTGTTGGGTCTAGCTCTGGATCTCACGGTAAAAGGCCGAGAGAGAAACAATATCCCCCGAGCGAAGACACATCTGGCAAAGAGACGAACATATTTAGCGACGCATAGGGCGCTCCGCTTTCCTTAATGTCACCTCCTACAAGCCTGCCAGCAAGAATAAACCTCTGGCTGGCACATGCGACCCTCAGCTCCCTGACTACAGCTGCCTGCACATCATTTGAGAATTATCAAGTCCAGAACTGTGGGTACCATTCCTTCCTCCCCTGGTACTCTCTGGACACTCTCTGGGCTTGCAGCGACCACGTAGGTGCAGAAAGATATTTACCCATCAGCCTTCCTTTCCAGCAATCCATGTTGCATCCTTATGTTTCTCTATAAGTCCCTAAGTTGACATGTTTTGCTGCTGATTTTGTGACCAGAGTGGCCTGCTCTGTGACCATTGCCTTCAAGAAGGCTTTGGCTCCATTATCCTGTAAACTTAAGAGGTAACAAGCCTGGGTGTAAATTGAAGATCTGTGACTGGGGGTGAATGTTTGCCATTGTGCAACATTCCGTCCATCATCTTGTGTGTTTTGCAATTCGCCCCAAGTGGGAAGGGTATGCCCAGACGTGGGTCCCGTGCTCACTGCGCCACTGGAGTCAGGCTATCCTGGCTGATGAGGGCTGAATGCCCGAAACCGGTCCTAGGATGCTTGATTCCGGTCCAGGGAAGACATGGCTTGGCAGTTCGGTCTGGACTGTTCCCATGAGGCACAGGGTCAAGACTGATTTGCATATGGCCATGTCTGAACTGGGGTGGCGTGGTGAAGCAAAATAACGATGGATTAAACCCAGATCTGTGACTGGGGGTGAATGTTTGCCATTGTGCAACATTCCGTCCATCATCTTGTGTGTTTTGCAATTCGCCCCAAGTGGGAAGGGTATGCCCAGACGTGGGTCCCGTGCTCACTGCGCCACTGGAGTCAGGCTATCCTGGCTGATGAGGGCTGAATGCCCGAAACCGGTCCTAGGATGCTTGATTCCGGTCCAGGGAAGACATGGCTTGGCAGTTCGGTCTGGACTGTTCCCATGAGGCACAGGGTCAAGACTGATTTGCATATGGCCATGTCTGAACTGGGGTGGCGTGGTGAAGCAAAATAACGATGGATTAAACCCAGATCTGTGACTGGGGGTGAATGTTTGCCATTGTGCAACATTCCGTCCATCATCTTGTGTGTTTTGCAATTCGCCCCAAGTGGGAAGGGTATGCCGAGACGTGGGTCCCGTGCTCACTGCGCCACTGGAGTCAGGCTATCCTGGCTGATGAGGGCTGAATGCCCGAAACCGGTCCTAGGATGCTTGATTCCGGTCCAGGGAAGACATGGCTTGGCAGTTCGGTCTGGACTGTTCCCATGAGGCACAGGGTCAAGACTGATTTGCATATGGCCATGTCTAAACTTGGGTGGCGTGGTGAAGCAAAATAACGATGGATTAAACCCAGATCTGTGACTGGGGGTGAATGTTTGCCATTGTGCAACATTCCGTCCATCATCTTGTGTGTTTTGCAATTCGCCCCAAGTGGGAAGGGTATGCCCAGACGTGGGTCCCGTGCTCACTGCGCCACTGGAGTCAGGCTATCCTGGCTGATGAGGGCTGAATGCCCGAAACCGGTCCTAGGATGCTTGATTCCGGTCCAGGGAAGACATGGCTTGGCAGTTCGGTCTGGACTGTTCCCATGAGGCACAGGGTCAAGACTGATTTGCATATGGCCATGTCTGAACTGGGGTGGCGTGGTGAAGCAAAATAACGATGGATTAAACCCAGATCTGTGACTGGGGGTGAATGTTTGCCATTGTGCAACATTCCGTCCATCATCTTGTGTGTTTTGTAAATTGAAGACCCACACATGAATTAAATCTGTACGAAATAAGTCACCATATGACCTCAGTCCATTTTTCACCATTTTAGGGGCGCGGTAAGAGCAGTACTGGAGCATGGAGTATGAGGGGTTGTCTTTATCATTAATCATTATTTCTTACAGTGACTTGAGTGCAGTTGCAGACAGGGTAGCCCCAGACAATAGTTTGTTAATGTTTATTTGTTTTGTGAAGCACATCTGTCACCCCACTGGGGTATTATGGCGCTAAAACAGGTCATAAACCAGTTTGTAGTGCTGTTATCAAGGGTCCAGATTAAATATGCAGAAAAAGTCAGGTGGGCAGGTCTGTGGCTCCCCCTTGTGGTGCTTTTGGGTCTTTCTTGATCTTCTTGGTCATTCCATCTCTGAGTTCAAGATGAAGAGAAGCACCATGATGTTGAGCACTCGTGCTGTACTTGCCAGCAGGGGCCAAGCCTCTGTCTTTACTGCAATGCTACTCTCTCTTTTCATCTCATCAGAAGAAATGGCATGTGTGCTCGGATAGAACGGAGGCACATATATATGTGTGGCTTGTATCTAGCAGAAACTACTAGCTACAAGGCACAGTAGATGCGTTTGTAAACAAACATTTTGCTATGAAATGCTTAGACTGGTTCAATGTGTAATTAATGGGTGTTCTAGGCAAGCTGATATGTTGGACAGATGCTATTATTCCACAATATTATATTTTGGATAATAAGCACGACTGTCACTCCCATCCATTGCTTGCTGCATATAATGTTGTTCATGAGCTGCACAAATATGTGAATGCTTTTGTATTGATAAATAGCATATTGGATTTCTGACATTAGTCTTCCTCTGTGAATACAGTATTATATGGAATAAAATACCCCCAAATGTATATAATAAAAAATGCCGGCCACCTAGCAGTTCATGACTTAATAGGAGTACTCAGCCTGAGTCTCATGTTTCTATATATTCATGCAGTTCATTGAAGGCATCCAACGTTAATCAAATACACATAGTACTTAAGTAGTCTTCTGAAATGTTACTATTAGATGTTTATTATATAACTCTTAGAATAATTTAGCAATGTCACCTTTCGATATTGCTTACAAATAAATCGGTCTTTTTAGATTGCTCCTTTAAGCCTGGAGTCCAGTCCTGTTATTCTGTTTGAGAGCAATGTCCTTTCAGCCAGAAGGGACCGCAGTGCCCGCTGCCATCTTGTCTTTGAGGAGGTCAACAAGAGGTTCCTTTCTGCACTCAGGGACAGCAGTGATACATGGAATGCTGGGTAGAGGGATCCCAGCAGCCTCAAATGCTCACTAATCAATCACTCTATTCTTACATCCTGCATGGCTCTCTGTACATCGCTGCACTGAAATAGACATCTAAATAGAATACAGAAAGAAGGACAGTTCAGAAGTAGCCCACATCATCACATCCCTCAAACATCACCTTGTCTGGCATCAGCAGGGTTTTATGTAAGAATGTTGTATTTGACATAAATATTGCGTCCTATGTATAGTTTACAAAAATATTGCTTCACTGTGTGCATACTTTCTATTATTAACGCAATATTTTGTAGACGAAATTTAGGGCACAATATTTCTACTGACGATGTTCTGACGACCACATTCTGTAGCCCAGGCCCCCTCAGGCACCCGGCCCGAATAGCTATTCTTGCAAACGTTTGGTCAAAATAACGATGCTCGTATTGTCCAAGTGTTTTAACATTCATCCTTTCCAATGTGAATACTCAATGTTGGTCTTCATCAAAAATTGGAACTGATAAATTGCAATGAAACTGTGGTTTGTTTCTAGTTTTTACTTTTCTCATTATAATTCTCTTGTTTGCAGGACTTGGGATGAAAATAAGAGCAGTGAGATCAATATGGGACACAAATTGTGAGATTTTATTTATCAGGTTTGGCGCTTTAGTTATAAAAAACGACCAGTCCGCGCTGTTTTTGGTTTCGTCCGCATACTGGACAGCTATTCGGTTTTCAGCTTCAGGCTTTTAGTTAGACAACTAATTTTAAGCGCTGAACGATTGCTCAGGTTGCAGATCGAACTATGGAAATATATACTGTGATGCCAATAAGTAAAAAAACTTCTCCTTCTTAATCTAAAATTCAGCTTCCTCTTTTCGCTCGGTATCCCTCAGGGCTCCAGCAGAGGGCAGTGTCTCCTTGTCCTAACTGAGGATGGAATCTGTCCCTGCTGTATGAGGAGGCCTGGTGCCAAGCACACTCCTCGTATAACTTTTTCCAGTGATTATTATTCCAAACTTGGTGGCGGGTTCAGGCGAAGGCATCATCAGTGCTGGCAAGTGGTGCAGCAGAAGCAGCACAACTGCCACACCAGCTCTGCTGTGCTGAGCAAAAAGAGCAGTAGCCTGTCTGTCTTCCTCCTGGAAAGACCTTGCCATGTTCCACTCCAGAGCGGTGGTGATGGACGAGCAGGCCGTTCAGCTGCAGGAGCTCAACAGCCGCCTGGGGGTCTACCTCTCCAGGGTCCGGCAGCTGGAGCAGGAGAACCAGGTCCTGGTGGACGAGATCCAGAGCCTGCGGCTGGATCGCGAGGTGGAGTGGAAAAGGGGCTACGAGGCCGAGATCTCGCAGCTGCGCCGGCAGGTGGAGGAGCTGACCCTGGAGAAGTCCCGGGCCGAGATAGAGCGGGACAGCCTCTGGCAGGAGTTCCAGCTGCTGCAGCTTCTGTGCGGGGAGGTCCAGGCCATCCGGAAGGAGCTGGATCGGGAGCTGGCCAGCCACCGCGCCGACCTCCAGCAGGCCGAGGACGGCTGCCGGGCGCTGGAGGAGCTGCTCCTCCGGCTGCAGGCCGAGCACCGGGCCCTCGCCGAGGCCTGCGAGCACGAGGTGTCCGAGCTGAGAGGCGGGGTGCTCGGCCTCACCGTGCAGCTGGTGAGGAGGGAGCACCGCACCGCCCCAAGCCTGTCCCTGCAGGAGGTGGAGAGCTATGCCGTCCAGGTCTCCGAGTCCTGGAAGGAAACCTTCCGGCAGTACCAGCTCAAGGTGGAGGAGCTGGAGGACATGATAGGAGCGAGCGGGGAGAGCCTGGCAGGTGTGGAGGAGGAAAAGAGGCTGCACGTCCTGGAGATGGGAGAACTTCGGAAGGAGGCAGCGCAGCTGGACAGGATCCGCCAGGCCCTGGAGGAAGAACTGAGGCACATGAAGGAGAAGTTCATTGTGGAGGTGGAAGAGTACCAGGTCTGTAAATATGTGCAGATTGTGGCATGGCTGCCTTCCATGCAATGCCACCCAGCCGATGCACCCGCCCTCTATTCTTCTCACACTTATTCCACGATTAGGGAAATACAATCTAAGCCACTTTTCATTCTCCTGACAATCTCTCACCTAAAACTCTCATTTGAAGTCATGACAATTAGCTGGCCCATAGCAATGAAACTGCCCCTTTCCAGTGCAATTCATCTTCTGGCACGGTTCTGGTTCCGTTCCAGTTCTAGCACACTTCCTGTACAACTCCAGTTCTGGCACTGCTGGCGTTCTACTGCAGTTCTGGTCCTGTTCTAGGCCTGGCAGTGTTCTCGCTGTCTCCCAGGGGTCTAACAAGGATCCTGTTCTCTGAAGGTGCTGGCCCTGTTGCTGCCCTGGCTGCTTTATTTGGAGACCCCATTATAGGTCAGTTACAGCCATGGCACTGTGGTGGTTGTATTCAAGCTCTGCCATTGGGTGTTATGTTCTAGTTTTGACCTTCTTCTAGATATTTTGTGTGCAAGCATTGTGCTTATAGTTGCGCAGTTCCTACTGGCAGTATTCACGCTGTTGTGGTATTGTCTCCGTTGTGTTTGTATCGAGGTTCTAACTTCTTTCACCTTTTTCAAAGCTACAGTTTTGTTCCAGGTTGGCACTGGTATGGTGATGGAATTGTCACCGTCTGGTTTAGGATTGTCCCGTTTGTATTCTGTTTCACGTAATTTTCTGGCTACACAGTTGTTATATTTTGTTCCGAATCTATCCATATTATTGCACTGTTAACACTGTCCGAGTTCTGCTACTGTTGTGTTTCAGTTTCACTTGGTCGCTGTTCTACATGTTTGCTGCTGCAATCAGTCAGGTTCTGTTCCAGTTGCAACACTGTTCTGAGCTATTTCTACTTTTATTAATATTCACGCAGAGTCGTTTCCCTCTTCTCTGATTCTGTTCTAGTCCCAGGGTCGGATTGGGAGACAAAATAGGCCCAGGGCGCTAATATAAAAGTGCCCCCCATTAGTGAATCAGATAGATAAAAAGTGGCCATGTTTGCAAATCGTGGCAGTTTTGAACTTGCAAAGACATGCTGTATAGGTGTTTTGCAAGGCATGGAAGACTGCATGGATATGTGCTTGCTGCAGACAATGTTCGTTTTAATATCAAGGAAATCAACAGTAAAAACGTCCAACCAGAACAAACTGGACCACAAACCGCCGACACACTGGCCCACGCACTGGCCTGTCAGTCCAGCCATGCGACTGTCCCTGATTTACCAGTGGGCCAGTTTTACTCTGTCTAGTCCTCCCATTTCTGAAGCTCTTTTGGTTCTGTTCCAGTTCTGTCACTGCTCCAGGTCTATCCCACGACTACGACTCTTTTGGGTCTGTTCCAGTTCTATCCTTATCTGGGTTCTGTTCTGGTTCTGGTCTTGTTTTGACCCAGTTATTATCTGTTATTGCCCCACATTTGTTTCCAGGATGGCGGCAGGCTATTTATGTTCCCATTAGATTTTTGTTCTGGTTCTCATCCTGTTCTATCACTGTGCGGTCCCGGGTCTTGCTCTTCTTCTGGGTCCTATCAGTTTCTGGGCCTCTTCTGATTCTGTTTTAGTTCTGCCCTGATCAAGTTTTGTTCCACTTCTATTATTGTCCTGGTTTTGTTCCATTTCTAGCACAGCTCTGTGTATGTGAATTTCTGACACCAGTTATGGTTCTGATTCAACTCCAGTTCCATTGTTATTCAGGTTGTTTCCATCTGGTTCTGTGGTGGTTGTGCACTTGCGTTGTTATTGCCCAGGTTCAGTTCCATTTATATCATCTTTTTGTTTTGCTGTCATTTCTAGCACTGTTATGTTTTCTGCTCAGTTCTCTCCCAGTCTGTTCTGGAACAGTTCTGTCTGACTCAGTCATTAAACTGCTGTCTAGTCTGCTATAGGAATACTTTTTTTCTCAATTAAATCATGCAACTTGACATGTAAACGTAACTGACTCTATATGCTTTTCACTCACCTCCAAGCGAGACTCCTTAACCATAACCCTACACCTGTACCTTCCCCAACAATGATCCTGAGGTTCAAACTAACCATTATTCTGAAAACGGGTTAAGGGTTTTCCCTTACCCTATCCCAAGGTCTAAGGGACAATCACTTGCCTCACCCCTTATCGTAGTGTTAACCCATGCTACTGTCCTTAACTTCAGACGGTTTCTAGTCCTTACCCATCTCTTAAACCTAAAATATTCTGTCTCTATCCTCTTCCATTTTGGTACCTTTACTCTAATCTTGTCTGTTTTTTCCAAACTTTTTTTCAAATGATTTAATTTTTCTTGTTTTGGGTGTTCTCACTTTTTGTTTTTCTCACTTTTTTGATTGCAACATTTTTTTCTCCTTTTTTGTATAAAAGGCAGAATCCGTACTTATTTTGTTTTTGTCCTGGCTGTGTTCCATTTCTAATAACATTCCGGCTTTTTTTCAGCTCTGGTCTCTTTTATGCTCCAGTTCTGGTGATGTCCTGTTCCATTTTTATCGCTTCTTCTGGTTCTGTTCCATTCCCATTACTATTCTGGGTTTACGTCGGTTCTGGCTCTCTCCCGGTTATGCTTCAGTTCTGACCTGGCCTGGCTGTTTTCTAAAGGACATTCGCCCTGTTCTTCCCACTAATACCGATTGCCACAGGTTTGGCATTCCTTTCAGTCTCATCACAGAGGCCATGACCTTCTTGGCAGCATAGTCTGAACTCTCTCAGACACCTGCATATATTTGAAGTTCTCTTTTTGATCGACAGAAGTTCCAACTGAAAAGGAGGATTTCAAGCCCCCGAGCCAACTTTGGTGAACACAAACTTCACACCCTGAATTCTCCTGGGTGTAAGCAGTCAGGTTACATTGCATTACAAGAAGACTCATTACTGTACCGTGAAACTACAACTTTGGGGTGTGAACTTAAAGTGGCTATTATACAGGTGGGAAGTGAGTCTACCGTCTGATTCGTATGCATTGTTACATAGTTTACAAAGACATGGTTCTAGTGAGTAAATAGTGGATTTATTCACATGGGATCTGTGTTCTAATCCGGGCTTCTGCACTTGACTAACAGGTGTGACCCAGGGCTAATTATTTAATCTTTTATTGTTATTTGGCCTCTAGTTTGCCAAAGGTGGAATCTCTTAGAAACAGGACGGCCCCAGAATTAACCATGAGAAAAACAAAAATGTTATTTAAGTATTCCATCCATAGGTTAATAGCTTTTTTACTGCGCTGCGCATTACATACGAATGTGGCATTTCCATTTCCATATATAGAAATGTTTATGTGTAAAATTAGATCAACTATGTTTTTACCTCCCAACGAAACCTTAACAAAGTCTTTTAGCTGTCACTCCTCGTTATTTCGATCATGATTATGTTATATTCACCATTTTTGTTAGTTTCAGATTACTAAATATGGAATATGGTAGGAGGCTTGTGACTGCGACCTCAGAAGTGTATCACGCGGCTCGCAACAGCCGTAATCACTGAAAAATAACACACATACATCAAACAGAAAGCATGCAACAGACCATCGTTGTACATCGAAAAGAGCCATGACATGCCAGACACCGTGCTGCTTAAAACAGCACGAACTATTTACAAAACACCACACACAGTTCTGAAAAAACACTGAATTCCTGTCTTACATCCAGCAATGCCCAGCACACACAAACACACACGTCTAATAACCTAGAAAATGCGCGCGTCACTGGCACGCCCTCATGCTTTATGCCTCAAACATCAAATCACACATCAGCCGTTCCATGAATGAGCTATAGCTCCCCGAGCGAGAACAGGGCCACAACTCTAAAGACAACAAATCGCCACACGCGGAATGAGACTCCAGTTTCCACTGTAAGCTCAGTAACAGGTGGAAAGCCACCAGCCTGCAGAAAGCACCACAGAGTTAAACCAACGACAGCGTGCTAAACAAACGCCGATAACAAAGCACAAAACACTTAGTGATGGTGTCTATTCACGCTTGCTCAAAAAAGCAGAATGTTGGGAGGCACTCGCAAAGCGAAAACTATTTCTGTCTCTTATGAACCACGAATGTATCATTTGTAGCAAGGCTGGGCAGATTGGGGAAGATGTACGAGAGCCCGGAGGGTCTTGGGATATCGGAGTTAGGAAGTTGTGTGTTTATTTTGTGGCCTCATCGGTTAGTCGTGTGACCATGTGACTCCTTGTTACAAGGCCACCTCGTTGCTAGAAATGTGTTTCCAGTTTTCAAATCATTCTTTTGGTTTGTGATAGGCCCATGGGCTCACGCTAACTACACCAAAGCTATCAAGTTCAGAATGCACAGGAGGGTGACCTGGTGTGATTGGGTAAACACAGCTTTAGTGAGCTGAGAATGAGTTCTGGATATCACTTAGTGGTATCTCTCCATGTTATTCCTCCCTGAAATCAGAAACTGTGCTTTACACAAGATGGCTGCCTTCAGCTCAATGCTCAACACATTTTAAATGCTTAGCATGTTCTCCCATAGACCATCCACCTCTCAAAACAAAATATTTCGACGAGATTTCGCCTTCATTTTAAGCAATGTGATTAATAAAAGTGATTCCACACAACATTTTGTCAACCCTAGCTAGGTCTTTGGATTCATCTAACCACAGCTAAAGGTTATATAGTACTATGTAATTAAAGTTTCTAAATACTGACACCAAATGATATTACCACTCAACTGAAAACGACTAACTTAGGCGGCCTCATCAGGATTTTCCAAAACAACTCACTAGCCTGGCCTTTCAAATAACCTCAGGGTTTCCTCCGCAGGCCCTCTAGCTAAGTTCCTGGATACCCTCACAGGTGATTAGTGCGCTTTACAAATCAGCATAACATAATATAACTGACCTTTTCGCTGATAATTTTAATTCAATGCAACATCTCCCAGTAAATCCTCGTACGTGTTGAGGGGCATTGAGAGACTTCACAGACCCCACAGACAAACACCATTACTGTGCCTGTTCTGCAGGTGGAACCATGATGCCCCTCTCTGAAGTTGGTCTGGTCCTTCCCAGGCGCAAGATGGAGCTAGGACCACGCGGCACTACATGCCCCAACGGCACACTTCCACTGGTTCCTGGCATGTTGAGAAACATCTGGGGCAGGAGGCTATTTCAGTAGCCCTGCAAACAGACAGAAACTGACAAAGAGCGAAGGACTCACTGAATGTGAGTGATGAGCCAAAGGCTGTCACATAACTTGTGATCTGGAGCTCTAATTTGCATCTTGTGACTCTAATTTACATCTTGTGACTCTAATTTACATCTTGTGACTCTAATTTGCATCTCAGGGACAAGAACGCTATGGAGTGCTTCATGGTTAATGCTGTCAAGAGTCATCGACAGATCCTCGAGCTCTCTGACTTTGCAAAGTGTTGTTTCCAAATTTCCATAAAAACAGCAGATCTAAATTGGCAGAGTAAATATTGTGTTACTTTGTCTGCGATATATTACTTGTGCGGTGCATTTAATAATTGTACTTGAGCCATACAGGTCTTATTGCCATTCCATAGTGTTGCAAATACCATATGTTAATAATACACAATTTAATTGTATTCTTCACACAATTCTGTTGTGAGGCTGTCCAGTACGGGGGCTCTACTGTCACCACTGGCCATTGATTTAATGGCGGTTTATTGTCTTTAATAGAGAAAGGCATATTGAGTTGGCTTCTAACTACTCCATCTCTCCACACTAATGTCAATTTTTTTCGATGGTTGCGGCTGGCTTTGGCGCATCAGAAGTAATAGGGAGAGATCGGTGAGCGTTGTGTTGAGCAACTTTGTATTTTGTATCCAGCACATTAGGATTGACAATATTAGCCAATAGTCTACGCAAGAGCTTGAATTGGGGACTGAGGAACAGCATATGGAGTTTTTTTCGGAGGGGTGTCGATTTCGCAATGTATAAATAAAGTCATTAATTTGCAGTATTTGCAATTTGTGAGGGGAATATTTGAGTCTGCACAGATCTGTCTAGTTGTACATTTAGAAATTAATTTAAACCACTCCCCCATATTGTATGAGATGTTTGTAGTTCATTAAAGTTTTATGGACAATGTCAAAGAAGTCAAGGGGGGTGTATCTGGACCATGTGTATTCATAATGGTTCTCTCCGCTGACGAATCTGCCAAAGTGTCTGTGATCCTTTTCTGGGTTTGAAAAGTATTTTTTTTTTACAGATTAAGGTTACCACACTTCTAGAATGGTCATTGTGGGAGGAATAATCCCCGTGGGCTTCCCACTTTACAGCAGAGGAAGTTTGTGTTCTAGGATGTAAGAGTGTCTCTTGTAACATCGCTATATCAGTGTTATGTGCCTTGTAAAGAGTTGCCTCATCATCCGGGTATTAGTAAGTCAGCAACCATTCTAATTTAGGAGCCTAAACATAGTCTTGGAGTTCCCCGTGGATCAGCCCCAGTATCTTTATCGCCTACAATGTCGGGTTGTATTTAGAGCGGAAGCTGATACTCTGTTGTGTGCAGGCTGACGAGTTTGCCAAGAAGATGTTGCCGTCTTTGTGGAACTATTTTTATTTTATTTATAAAGTTTTATATAGCGCGAACGTGACCCACGAGGGTATCAGAGCGCTTTACAGTATAAGAACATAAAAGGTTGAGGTGGTATACACGCATTCAAATGTGTCACTTTGTACAATAGAAATATAAAAAAATATGAATAAACAAACATAGAGGACCATGATTCTGCAGGACGTTGTACAATAGACAGTTAAAGAACTTTAGGTGATTGTGCAAGCAAACATACAAATTATAGCCTCTATCGATTCATAGTGGATATAAAATGTATAGATGACCAAGGGGACCCACAGCTAATTAAGCATTACACTACATTCCATTATTGGAAAAAAGAAAAAAAAAGGCTGTGATGTAAGTCTTACATACAGTAGACTCGTCCAATCCATCTGAGATAGGCAATGGTATTCAAATCTTAGAGATGACTCGGTGGCATCCTATAATTAAAACTTAGGACTTGAATTTGTTCATTAGTAGTCTTTTTACTTCCTTTTTGAATGCGGTAAAGGAAGTGATTCCACGCACTAGTGGGGGTAAAGAGTTCCAAATCTTTGGAGCAATCCCTGAGAAAGCTCTACAACCAGTTCTCCTCTTATGGAAGGATTGAGGTTTCAGAAGGAAAGTGCTCGCACTTCGTAGTTGTCTGCAGCCTCCAGACCTTTCCAGCTTTAGAGCCAAGTAACTGGGTGTATTGTTGTGAATTGCTTTGTGCGTCATGCAGGCCACTTTAAGATGTATTCTTGCCTCGTAAGGCAGCCAATTCAGTGCTTTCAAGGTTGGTGAGATGTGACTATTTCTTTTGGTTCCTGATACCAGTCTAGTCGCAGCATTCAGTGCTGCTCTCAGTGGAGCCAACTTGTATTTGGGGAGACCACAGAGGGTGGTGCTTCCGTAGTCTAATCTTGGTAGCACTAGGGCTTGTACTGCCGTTTTTAGATCTGCCTGAGGGAGGAAGGGTTTGAGTTTCCTTAATATACTCATCTTGTGATTAGCTCCCTTGGTGGCCATAGAGATGTGCGACTGCATATTCAGATGTTTGTCTATGGAGATTCCTAGGGATTTTGCTATTGCCACTTCTCGCTCCCCTCAAGATGACACCAAATGCCAATGATAGTAACTCCTAACTTTAACCAGAGGTGGCATGGGGACGAGTGTCAAAAACAACCCTCCACCATTTACTGTGTGCTACATGCATGAGAGGCCAAGGGTGCCAGCTTAGTAGATGAATCTGAAATGTTTCAGCCTAAGAGGGTTATCTGTGATAATACTTCATTAATATAACTGTCATTTACCAGTCTATTGAGTCTCTGCTGTGACTGGCATGTTAACTAGTTAGCTGATGTTTATATTTAGATTGAATATAAAAACCTAGTAAGTTAGCTAGTCATTTGTTTAAACGGTACCAAACTTGTGTGCAGAGGGTGTGTGTTGCAGGTGGAGGAGAGTGCTCCAGATTGCCATTCATTACTGAGTGAATCAGTCATGCCATTTATGATGGCCAGGCTTCTTTTTGTCTCCCCAGCCACATTTTTACCTCGAAGTCGCCATTCTCTGCTGACTCTGGGGTGGGGTTTACTATGATCAAGTTGGAGTCTTTCTTGTCGAAGGCTATTTTCCCATTTGGGGTCATTCTTCCACATTGTGGACTCAACCTCAAGCCCACTTTCAAGCAATCTTTGAAGATCGGGGTTTGTAGTTTAAGTCCCCTTTATCAATTGGTTGGTACAAAGTCACGATTGTGGAGGGGAAGTATGTGTTGTAGTGGTGTACTCTTTGCCTTTAGTTCACATCCCCCGCCCACCACATTTTATCAGAATATCTACTCACTTTCACTGTTGCGGTGGAGGTGCACATGTGGGTGTAATGGGTTATTTCTGGCTAGGACTGGTGTTCTGGTATTTGTGGTGAATTTAGAATCAGTGTGCACAGGGAGGAGGAGGGATCAGTCAAAATGGCTGCCACCACTCTTAGAGATTGAGCAGTCTGAGATTTGCATCCTTTCTTGAAAGAAGCTGGTTTTATTTCATTTCTCTCTCTTTCTCTCTCACCTTAGTTAAAATTGTTAAGGTCTCTTATTGGAATACTTCTGGCCAAGTTCTCGAGCTAACTTGCAGCGTCTTCTGTGCACGGTGTTAGCAAGTTATCCTGAGGTATGGCTGGTGTGCGCTCACCTCCACTAGTCAGTCGCTTTTCAGCATCTGATCTGTGGAAGGTCTGGGTGCATGGAGTGTCTCTCCACTTCAGTCCTTACCATCTGCCTCGCTGTGTCCACAGTCCGTCTGAAGCTTGTCACAGTGTTCTCTGTCTTAGCAAATGTCTCATCCCAGTGTTTCTGCGCATTCCACACTTCAGTCTGTCTGCACCACGTCAGCAACGTATTTCATCATAGACATGCCAGTCCATGTGATAGCAACTTCAAAACCAACTCCTGTGTTTCTGGTGTCTACGTCTATGACTCCATCTTGCTCCGTGGCACTCTGGCCCCCAAGAGAAAAGTAGATTAAAGATGGTCTAACAGAGTAATGTTTCTTCACAAGAGGATAAGGAGAGTCCACACACTTCTCAGCCTTCTCAGCAGTGGTACATCATGTTTATCAATGGAAGACTGACAACATTGCTTCTCAGAAGCAAACAGGCACTCTGCAATAGTGTCTATTCTGTGGGAGGGCAGCATATTAATATCTAATTTATACAAATGCCCATGGTATTTTAGCTGGAATCACTCATGATCAGAAGGTCATAGTCAAAGTTTATACTTTTGTTGTAAAGAATTGGTCCTTACAGAGCTGGAATTCTTTCACATATTTCTTATTCCAGTTTTCAATCTTTTTAAGACAGACCCAGCCAACGCGTTTCGTCCCCATATAGGGACTTCATCAGGGCAGCAAGTGTATGTCTCTTAGGTAAACTTCCCATTGTCTGTTTTTCATCAATTCCAAACGAATTGTATTAGTACAAAGTTGCTTGTATGTCGGGTAAAGAAACGTTTACGTTTCCCATTGGTCCCGTTTTGACGGCTCACCCTGAAACTTTTAATGCGCAAACTAGTCAAAATGTAGCACCTTTTTGGAAAGTTTTTGGGAGTTTCGTCAAACGATGCCAAAGTTATTAGCAACTGAAAAAAAGCTTTCCCTATGATCAGCTTAACTAGCTATAACTACCTAGTGGCGACCGACACTAGGTAATAATAATATTGCCTTGGTGCTAGAGGCCCTGCAGCTATAGCTGTTAGGTATTTTCCAATGTAGAGGAATTTTAAGTTAATAAAGCCTTTTTTATTTACATTAGTGCAGGCAACTTTGCCTAACGCTCATTAATCAAAACACTAATTATATTAGTTGTTTGGGATGATTTGTATTGATCAGTAGCTCTCATTACAGAAAAGGTTGGAGACCCCTGATTTAGACAATTATCTTTTTACAATGCCTTATGGTACTAGTTATCAGGTTGCAGATGAGCCACAGCAGTAGAGAGAGGAGCCATGATTTCCATCCCCTAAAGCAAAACAACCACTGGCAAAGTCAATAGGTCGGGCATTGCCAAGCTGTTGCAATGGTTATTGTCTTTATTAACAAGAATGTGCTACAAAAAGAAAAAAAGTAACATTTGGCCACCTAAACATGGCTGCTGTATGAGGCTTGCATTTAAAATGTAAATTAAAAAAGATTCACTGATGTTTTACAACAGATTTAATTTTTTTATAGCAAACCTTTCAGTCTCGACATGCATTTTATTATTACCATTTGTGAAGGAGTCAAGAATAAATCACCAGCTAACCAAACTCTCAAATGACATGCCGCTACAATGTCATCTGCACAATTTATGACTTTGGAGAGGAGACAGAAAATATATCACCATCTAACTGGGTACTTGAAGTGCAGACAAAATAACTAGCCGCTATTTAAAAGTAAAATAAAAAATAACTACAATTAAAAAGCACACTTGGAACAAGGTTTATCACAGAGAGAAATGAACTATTTTTAGGTGGGTGTGAACAATATGCACAGGCCTTGTGCAGTCACTCAAAGTAAAGTGAGCCAGTGTGTAAAGTGACCCCCATTGATGTATTATGCACTGGGTGGAAGCAATATGTGAATGCAATTAAACTGACCAATGGATGAAGCCCGCTGACCAAAAACCCCTCTACGGATGTATATAATGTATGGAATTTATGGAAAAACCATAGTCTTGTTAAAGAGCTAAGTCTGTCTCAAAGACCAGTCCCAAAAACTAGCTAGAAAATGGTCAGGCAGCATCTTTTTAAACAACAGTCATGTTAGGGAATTATTTGCTAAAGAAACCAAATGGGGAAATATTCCACAGAAACTATAAGACACAACTTTGAATCCCACAACTGAAACAACCATTGGAACAACCATTGTTTTCTTATAAAGCATTGGGAAATTCCCTGTAGTGCTCTTTTCCCCTTGAGCAAACAAATTGTCCAACGAAAGTGGTTCCAACTTATTATGGAACATCCAGTCTTGTTGCAGAACAACCTTCTACCATGGGTATTGGCCCGCCATAGTCAGTGGGCAAAATCCAAGTGCAGAGCGGCAGCTCAGCTCACAGTATGTGCCACATGAAAGTGCACTCTTTTGCTTCTGTCTGATTTATAAGCTGAACATCTCGCTTACATCATGGGCTCATAATAGGCCATAGTATGACATGCTTTGTATAGTGGGCTAACCCTCTCATCATGGAAAAGGTGGTATATATTGTCCCTGTATAGTTACTGGGCTAAAGTCCAAGTGCTGAGAGGCAGGTCACTTCACCGTGTGCGCTACTTGAAAAGTACACTCTCCTGAATGTAGCTGACTTTAATGCTGTACCTTGACTACACCACGAAGCGATAATAGGCCCTAGGAGGTGTGCAATATGACGTGTTTTGTATTGTGAGTTTACACTGTGAACATTGGGATGGTGGTATATGTAGGGTCTGTATAGTTACTGAGCTAAAGTCCACGTGCTGAGAGGCGGCTCAGTTCAGAGCGTACACTGCATGAAAAGTACACTCTCCTGCTTGTATCTGATGTATATGCTGCATATCTCGATTACAGCACGGGCTGATAATAGGCCATAAAGAGGTGCGCACCATGACACTGACATTTTTCATTGCGGCACTTAGGATTAGCCACGGGTTTCCTCTTCGAGACAATTTATATGTAATTTGTGTTTCTTTAAAAGAAATCTTTACCTCGGTCTGTCTTTGGTGCTTAAGAGTTCCTTGTGGATACAGTATGCCTTGCAGTGGGGCCTCAGCAATACCATGTGGCAAGAATTAAGTCTGACGAATTGCAAATGAGAACAACAGAGATCATGGCTGTGCTCAGAAAGTTCATCTGGGCACACTGAGGCGGTGTAATGGGGCTCATATACCACTGTGTAGAGCTCGAGTCGAGCCATGTTTAGAATGCAGCCTTCAAATGTGTAACAAAATGCTACACCTATAATTCTGGAGGAAGTCGGCATGATTAAAAGATTCTTTGCCATCCATCCATCTTAAGAAAGTGGAAGTTAATAGGTGTGGTGCCAGTCGGGAATTTCCTGCCATCTATTCTAAGTCTAAAATGGAATGCAGAGCAGCCGATGGATTTGTAAGAGTCCAACCTAAGCACGAGGAATGGAGGTAGGAGCTTGGAGATAGGTTTCAGGAGAAAAGTGGGCATCAGACATCCTAAAAAAAATGTCAAAAAGCTTCAAAGTGGGAAGTCATGTTTTAAACACAGTGCAACCCATGGGAGCCTTTGATTTTATGGATTCTGTAATGTATGTGTCTCATAACTTGAGCCTAATTTGATGAATTTACATGAAATCTCTCCAGAAAAAGCAGACATGCACATGAGTTTGAAGATCGCTTTTTTACCGTCTTTTACAAAGCGAACTACCTAGCAATAATGCAGCAAGACAATGAGATTGGGACTCAGTGCATTTTACGAACACTTAAGTGTAATCAGTGATTATCCAGAGTTTTAGATTGCTGCCATTCCACACATGTGCCACCTAAACCAAAAAGGCCCAACTACCTCTGCACTTCATTTAAAATTCAAGAATGGAAAGCTGACAAAAGGGGCAGAGCAGAGGGGTTATAGCGCCTAAACATGTTCTTGAGGAAGCAGAGGCCAATATTATGAACAGGCCCAGGAGCCAAGCACAGCAAGTTCAACCTTATCCTTTCATTGATTGCCAATCAGTAGATGCTTTTACAAGCCTTTATTGCCTCTATAAAAACCCTTCTTTTTTCAGAGGGCTCATGTTTGATGGAGATATGAAGGGGAAAAGCCAAAGTAATCCACCAGGATGAGAGACGTTAGCTCAGTAAACTAGGTCAGAACACCAGGACCTGTCTGAGTTTCAAGCCTAGAGGTCTTCATCCCCAGGAACCTTCTATAGGTTTAGATAGGGAGGGTTCCAGTTCATCCTCCACTGAAAAATATATTGGAATGGTGGAAGTGGTATAAGTCATAGACCACATAGGAGACAATTTATGATTCCCCCCAGTGCCTAAGTTGGGGAATGTGGAAGATTTGTTTCCTCAATGTGACAGGCCACCATCTTTGGCTCTGCCTCTTCTTGGCAAGTTGAAGGACTTGATTTTTCGAAAGTGGAAATTTGTGGAGCACTTTAACTTTCCCAAATTCCTGCAAAGGAAGTATGTGTTGTAGAATTAAGAGGATATTCTTCCACATTCTGTTAAAATTGGTTGCATGTTAGAAACCATAATCGGCCATACTTTGGCCAATCCAGACAGTTGTTCTCCTTTGGATCTGGTGCATGTAAAGAGGAGAGTGTGTTGAAAATGTTCTTTTCAGCAAGCAGCTTGGTGCTCGGAGCTGGAACCTATACTGCTTATTCAACACAGTTTTTTTGTCAAAGACTTTTGAGACTTATGTTCTGCCATGCAGGAAGGAGATAATTGATCTGATCTTTTGGTGCATATGGAACAGCAAGCAAGGTTCCTTTCAGATGTTTCCTGTAATGTAGCAAGATCGCCTGCTGTGATTTCAGGGACCCCAGTTTTGTCTAGAAGAAATCTCTGCATGAGAAACTGGAAAGCTGACACGACAGAGAAATCTTCTTTATTAAAGATCTATTTTGAAGGTAAAAAGCTGTTTGGAGATCAACTTGATGTAATGTTAATAAACGTTTTCAAAGACAGGAAGGCATACCTTTGTATGTAAAGGCAAGTTTCTGAATACTTTGGTTCAGTTGAGACTCTTACAAAATCTTAAACAAAAATTGATTATCCCAGCAGAGATTGGAACCAGAATTTATACCACTAGTTGGTCGATAGATGTCTGGTAGAGGATTCTCATTAAAAAGGACCCAAGCCCTCACTCACCCACTTAGGTGGCATTCTTCATTACTGGCCTGCTCCTCACTCAAAACTCCCATATGGCAGTTCGGGTGGACTCTCTCAGTTGGTAGCACATTTGGAGACCTTTTATGACAATAGGAAGATTTATGGTTGGTATAGACTCTGAGAAAGTGAAAGTAAAATTCCCTAGGGGTTTTGCTGAATAACTTTATTCAAGGTTAACCCTAGTAAGATTAAAAATTGAAGGGACATGATAAGGATGATAACCAGTAAGCCCGCATTTTGAAGCTCAACATGTTTCAGCCAAATTGGAGAACCACATGCGAGGACACTGGCATTCATCAGGACCACAGACCTATCAAATAGTGTACTTAACTTATGCTCTAGTTCTAATCTCTACTAAGATGAACCAGGTAAACGTGCGCACAAACTACAAATACACTAGCACCGCAATACATGGAATTAATTCCAAAGATGTTAGCCTGTAATTTAGATAAGACCGAACAATGAAAAATGTTGCCCAAATTTTTCAATAATTCTCTGTAAGTGCAAGCCTTGCACACTGCACAACAAAGGGGATTGGTGTGATAAAATCCCACTCTTATTTGTGGAGTAATTTGTCATTGATTGTCAAAGTGGCTTCCTGGGGAATTCTTGTTTACAGAGCCTCTATTTCCAATCCAATGAAAACTTTTTTGGAGGCATCGAATGGAATGCCATAAATTAAGAGCTTCTATCTAGGTAAGAAGGCATGAGTGAGACGAGTGGTCTTAGAAACTATTCTACGAATATAGATAAGGGTTCTAATGCTGTTCCTATGCCAGAGACAATAGGTCTACCAGGTGGAGGAGTATGTTATTTTAGGTCATTTAGTGTCTAGAAATTCTGCCTCATGATTTATGATCCAACTTTAGCTCTCAGGCTCCTTGACCAATGATCATATCTGGGACATTAGGGTGGGTGTGGGGTCGTTGTTAAGAACTCGGTATCAGAAAAGAGACAGAAGCACTTATTGTGGTACATTTCTTGACTCTAGGACAATAGCACCTCTTTTTACAGCTGGTGTTATGATCAAGTTAGGATCATATCCAAGCTCATTCATTGCTTTGCATTCAGCATTACTCATATTGTTGAAAGTAGTGGGCGATTCAAGTGTTTCCCTTTCTACATTCGTAACCACCGCTTCCTCAAAGGTTGCTATTTGTGGTGGTATGGAACTCGCAGGCGGTAGGAATGTAGATTTATTCCTAAGCCCTGTGTTTGCAAAATCACAATGAACATTGTGGGAGTCCTGGAAGAATGCTCTCAGTTGAGCCTTTTGGAAGGACACAGCCAATTCTACTCGTACATTGAAAATCTCTGTCCAAGGGGTTGGGACAAAACCAAGTGCCACTTTGAGTACAATAGGTTGAATATTAGTCAGGACCTAGTCTGTCAGGTTAAGCTCTAAATTTAGATCCTGCTGGTGCTGGGCTGGGATTCCTTCCACTTACTCCTCAGCACTATTTGTGTGTCCTCTTTTCTGTCTGTTCTGTTTCCCCACTGGACTTTTGTTGTGGCTTTTTGTTTTCCTTTGGCTTGTCTACGGCCCCTTACTAAAAATGGAGGTCATCAATGTGGGAGTTGCATCCTAGGTATGGGAGAAAAAGGTGGACAGTACCAGTAATGATTCATTGGAGGATATTGGGGACCATACAAATGTGGTGGTCCTGTAAAGTCCTCCCCTGCCACTACTGTTTCGGTCACCTGAACTGAATGGCCAGTTCTGAGGGGTGGGTTGTCTCTGTTGACTTCTTTTTTGAGGATTTGATTGATTGAAATTTGTGACATAAAGGTGCGTTTTCTCATGGAAAATCTGACATAAAAATCTCTTCTTGTCGAAAAAGATTTAAGCCTAAGAAATTAATGAAGAAGACGCATTCTGTTGGACAGACGGGAGTACCTAAGCAGAAGTCCTGACTATTGTCCAGACGATGCTGATCCATGTGCTGTGGGAGGAAGGACGCAGAGGCTTCTCGCCAATTGTGAAAAAGATGTAGTGGTTCATTGGGCACCAAACTTTATCAAGAGAAGATATTGCATGTACTTCAACTCTTTTCCTCCAGATTCGAGAGCCATGCCTACTCCCACTCCAAGGAATGTTTCAAAGCTCCAAGCATTGTGGGAAGGAGGATTTTTGTTATCAAGGAAAGGTGCCATAATTCCTGTATCTCCAGGGAGGAAAAAGGACTTATTTGATTGTATTTCTGCTCAAGAAATCTTCAGAGGGGGGCGTGGCTTCGCGGCGAAAGAACATGGCCGCCTGCTAGAGCGTCTCTGAGGCCCCCTTTCCTGCCCCATATATCCGCCCCATTTATCCGACCCTCCGGTGCTGGATTCGCGCGCCGGAGGTGCAGCGGTGCACTTTGCTGCAATCCTGAGTTTCGGCAGACGCCGGAAAGCGGAGAAATCCCGCCCGGAGTTTGCGGCCTACAGCCTTGGGGAAGCCGGGACCTCGAGTGAGTACGCCAGCCAGACTGAATGCCTGAAGCGTCGGTGGGAACCCCCCCTCACCCACCCCCGGAGGGACGCAGGCGATTGATGCGGCAGCGCAGCAGCACCTAGTGACAGCCTGCACGCTGAGGCACTGCCCATCTGCGACACTGCCTGGAAGCTTCCTGCGGGGCCGGCTGCATCGGAGCCAGTCCCGGAGCTCGGACCTGGAGGTCTCGGCCGGTCAACGGCGGAGAGGTACGTCGGCGCGCCGAGGTGGAGGAGGTGCCTGACACTGAAGCCCAGCGCCGGTGAGTACGCCTGGGATTGGACTTGTGGCCCTCATCATCAAGGGCCCCCCCTCCCCTGCGGTGCGGACCGGGCCCTAGAGAGAGTGCAACCACAGCGCCTGCTCCTCGGCACCTACAGGATGTCTGCCGCTGGATTGCGGCCCATGCCTTAGACGCCACCGCCTATCACCGGGTGGCCTTTGCTCGAAGGCCCACATTTGAGGCCGGGCAGGAGAGATCTGAGCCGAGCAGAGCCCCCAGAAGCTGCGTAACGCTCTGGCGGCGCAAACCCGGCCCTAGTCATGGCTATCCCGAGGAGTACAAAAACGTCCCAACAAAGCAAGCTGGACTGATACACCTGCCCAAGGGCGGAATTGCCCGAACGAAAGGGACCTGGCGACACACAACAAGGTGGGGCGGAACATGATCCTTCAGAACCCACAATGAAAGACCTGATGGCGGCTATCACTGGAGTGCGCACATCCATAGACACCCTATCCTCGGAAGTGACTCTGATTAGGGCTGACCTTACAAAATACAGGGAGAAAGTCAAGCAGCTGGAGCTCACCACCACGGGCTTGGTGGATGACACCTCACAGTTGCAGACGGACATTAGGGAACTCCAGGCGTTCCGTAGGTTCGCTGAAGACAAGCTGGACGACTACGAAGGGCGCTCGAGATGCAACAACATACGCGTTCTTGGAGTGCCGGAGAAATCGGAGGGGCCCGCTGCTGATCTGTTCATCGAAAACCTGGTAATGACGAAGCTGCAACCAAAGGGACTGTCCAAGCTGTTTGTGGTGGAGAGGGCGCACAGAGTACCTGGGGGACGCCCGAAACCGGGAGCCCCCCCGTCCAATATTGGCCAGGCTGTTAAATTACAGAGACAGAGACACGATCCTACAGGCCGCCAGGGTTGCCCCTCCGATTAAAATGGACAACTCAGAACTCGCCTTCTTCCCTGACTTTACCCAGGCAGTACAAATGCGTCGACGCTCTTTCCTAGAAGTCAAACGAAGACTGCGTGATAAGGGCCTTAAATACGCCATGCTTTTCCCTGCGCGTCTGCGAGTCGAGGCGAAAGCTCATTTCTTCAACCAACCTGAGTTGGTATCTGACTGGCTGGACGGCTGGAGGACCTCACCGGAACGGAGCCAAAACAACCACTGAACACGAGGATTTGCCTTTCTTGAACTGACGCTCGAACGCTTTGATCCGTCTACTCTTCCCAAATATTGAGCATCATACACAGCCTTTTTAAAGCTTGAAGACCTTGACTTGTAAACTAATGTACTAAAAAGATATGACCATTTGACTTTGGGCTCATCACTACAAAGTGTACCTATGCCTAGTAACGGTAGGAAAGGGGGCCAGCAGGGCGCTGGGGCCTCCCCTCATTTTCTTCTTTTAGTAAACGTTGGGCGACAGGCACTCTGCATTTGATTATTATGGGTAGTTTGGAGCCCAGAGTGCAGGGGAGCAGGGTGGGGGGTTGTTGGGAGGGATTATTGTATTTTGTTGTTTTTATTTGTTTGCGTTCTCTCGATGGTACAGTCCTGGTTTGTGCAACTAACAGACACTACGCTTCACTAAGGTATCAATGGGTGTGCAGTGGAACAAGGAAGTCAAAATGCTAAGTTGGAATGTAAACGGGTTGGGGGACAAAATTAAGAGAAGTGTAGTATTGCAGTATATCAGGAGATTGTCGCCAGACATTGTAATGCTTCAGGAAACGCACCTGGTGGGTAACACATGCAAGGCTATGCATAGATGGGGATACACAATGGTAGCACACGCAGGTTTCGCGTCTAATTCTAGAGGGGTGGGCATCCTGCAAAAGAAATCATTCCCCCTGACACTTACGTCCACCTATGTAGACGACCGTGGCAGATATGTCGGGATCACGGGCACTTGGGAGGGCCGAACTATCACCTTCATGTCTATATATGCTCCCCGGGGCTACAAGCCGCAACCTTTACGGACCTGAGCGCCGTGCTGCTAGCACTGCCAGAGGGACACCTAGTGCTCGGCGGCGACTTTAACTCAATAATTTCGGGCTCCCTTGACAGACACCCTCCCCGCACTCTCCCACACACAGCACACTCTTTTTCCAGCTTCCTGGAGGCAATGGGGCTGGTGGACGGGTGGAGAACATACAATCCTGACAAGATCCAGTACACCTTCCACTCTGGGGCACACAATAGCTTCTCTCGCCTGGACTATATAGTTATCCCGGCTTCACAGGTTACAGAAATCCAAGAGATCAGGCATCTGGCCAGGGGTATCTCAGACCACTCCCCCTATGGATCCACGTGGCCCTGGAGCGCACACAAGTAGGACGCATTGCCCCTATCAACCCATGGTACTTCAAAAACCCCAAAATACGCAAAGACCTCACTAAAGCCGTAGACAACTACTTCCTGGAGAACGAGAATTCTGTAGACTCCCCGCAAGTGCTATGGGAAGCCTTCAAAACGGTGGTTAGGGGCCAGGCCCTCTCTCTAATTGCGGGAACAAAAAAAGAAAACATAAAAGACATATCTGATGTAGAACACGAAATTTACCGGCTGGAACAAGAAGTGAACTCTAACCCGTCCCCTGAAACCCTCCACACACTTCGCCTCCGGCAGGCCGAATACCGAGCGCTAGTCACTGACCGCGCCAAAATAATGGGGCAAAACAGGCTGGGCCAACTCTATGAATGGGGGATAAAGCTGGAAAACTGATCGCCTGGTTAGAAAAAGAGAACATGCTAATCGGCTTGTTCCAGAAATCAGGGACTCAGACGGATCCCCCATAACAGACCCCCAAGACATAGCCAAACAGTTTGCAACACACTTTCACACAGTGTACAGCTCGGTGAGCCCACATACTGAAGAGGAGTCCTCGGAACTCCTACAAGATATCTCCCTTCCGAGGCTGTCAGCCACTGATCGGGCGTTCTTGGATAGTGCTCTCTCCACTGATGAAATAGCGTCTGCAATCCGAGCGCTCCATTCGGGTAAGGCCCTCGGCCCCAATGGCATCCCGATCGAGCTCTACAAACTCCGTCCAGGTAAGTTGGCCCCATATCTGAAAACTATGTTTGAAGACAGCCTTGAACGGGGATCGCTACCCCTAGATCAGAGAATTGCAACCATAGTTACAATCCACAAGGAAGGGAAACCCAAAACAGACTGCGCCTCCTACCGTCCTATCTCACTGCTCAATGCAGAGCCAAAAATCCTTGCCAAAGTACTAGCCACTAGGCTGATTAAAGCAATAGGGGACTTAGTGCACCCTGATCAATCCGGGTTTAAGCCAAAGAGAAACACAGCTCTAAATCTGCGTAGAGTGCAAGGAGTATTGGGCAGGGTACCGACCATACGAGAGGATGCAGTCATAGTCTCCCTAGACGCCACAATGGCCTTCGATACACTTGAGTGGCCCTATCTCTTTGCCGTGCTCACAAAACTGGGATTCGGACCGAACTTTTGACGGTGGGTACGATTGCTATACGCCACACCTATGGCACAAGTGGTAGTGAACAACAAAAAATCTGAGGCCTTCACACTGGGCCGAGGGACCCGGCAGGGATGCCCTCTCTCTCCCTTACTCTTCGCTCTGGCCCTCGAACCCCTTGCCGCATGGATCCGCAAAGACGTGAGGATCCGTGGAATGCGATGGTCGGCAGATTGGGAAGACCGTATTTCCCTATACGCGGACGACATCCTCCTATACCTCATGTCCCCTCAGAGGTCCCTCATTGTAGTATTTGACATCCTATCCGTTTTTGGCCGATTCTCTGGGTTTCGTATCAACTGGCAGAAATCTCTCTTATACGTCCTCTGTGGAGACTCTCCTCCCCTTCCCCGGCACTGCCCCATCCCAATAGTCTCTGACGGATTCAAATATTTAGGTATATTCGTCTCCCTCGGCCACACACTCCAATATGCTCATAACCTGGCTCCCCCACTGCAAAGACTCAAAAGTGACATTGCGCACTGGAAGGCCCTCCCGCTCTCTCTTCTGGGCAAAGCGGCCCTTTTTAAAATGCTGTCCTTACCCCGCTTCCTGTATGCATTGCAGAACTCGGCAAACCCTGTCCCGAATACGTATTTTAAAGAAATAGAAAGACTCCAACGAGACCTTCTCTGGGATGGAAGGCCGCGTATTGCTCTGCAAAAACTCACGCTCAGCTGGTATGACGGCGGAATTGGACTGCCGGACATTAAAAAATACTACTGGGCAGCACATCTAATAGCAATAAATCATGGCACCTATGGGCGGCCTGACAACCCGGGGTTTAATATGGATAGATGGATTCTCCCAAGCGGGGCATATACCCGGGCACTATACTCCAAACCAAACAGATTCCCACTCACGGGTCCTACCAACCACACAGTTAGAATTTGGCACTCGGCAACCAAATCGTTAGGATGGAACAATAAATTAACTCTCGCCACGCCACTATGGGACTCCCAAAAACTTGGAGACCTAAGAAACTCCAAAGGCTTTGACAAATGGGACTTAATTGGCATCTCTCACATCAGGGACCTCTGGTGCAAAGAGGGCGTGCAAACCTTTGAAGCCCTACAGGGTCAATATGCCCTTGCGGATTCCGAGCGTTTCCGCTACCTACAGGTCCGACACGCATTGCAAACAGTACTACCCCGTGACTCTGCTCCATCAGACGCCTCCCCACTGGAGGATAGGATTTTGGATGGGCACTTACCTGAAAAAGCTATCTCCCTAACCTACCGAAAACTCATCCATAATATGGAGGACCCCCTGCAGTCACTACGAGAAAAATGGGCCGGGGACGGGGTTGAATTAGATGATGAAGACTGGCAAGCGGCGGTCTCCTCCCCCAAAACTGTTGCTATTTCGGCGCGTCTCCGCCTTGTGCAGCTAAAGATACTACACAGAATTTACATAACAGGTCCCCAATTGATGCACATGGGTTTTCTAGCAGATGGGTCTTGTAGGAGGGGATGCACCCAGCTGGGCACGTTTATTCACATACTATGGCACTGCGAACCGATCCAGGAATATTGGCGTAAGATACACGAAGTAATGAGCGAAGTAATGGGAGTCGAACTCACACCAAAAGCCCCTAGATGCCTCCTCAACATCTGGGAACCCACTGACCTTAACACGCACGCTACACAATGGGCCACGCTCGGCTACATGGTCGCCAAGAGAAACATTGCTCAGCTATGGGGGCTTCACAGGCACCTACAATCACTGACTGGGGAAAAGACCTTGATTGGTGTATGCTACGGGAAAAAACTGTGTATATGACACGGGGTTGCCCACGAAAATGGTCCAAGGTATGGGCCCCTGGAATGAATACCGTGGCAACATATGTACTCCTCCCCGTATACTAGACTGTGATGATCCCCCTCCCCTTGATTTCCAATGCATTGTCCTGCAATATCTGTATGTATACTTGAATTCATTGTACTCCCTTCAATTGACCTCTGTGGAACTGTACCATGTTTCGAGTCTGTTTAATAAAAAGATTTATAAAAAAAAGAAATCTTCAGAGGGTTTTCGGCCATTATTGGATTTGAAAAGTGTGAATACTTTGGTGTCGACAATACACTTCTTGATGGAGTCCCTGGAGAAGATCATCACAGTTATTATGCAACAGGAGTATCTGGCTACGTTAGAATCACAAGATCTATATCTCCATTTTCAGATCCATGCAGATGCTTGAGGTTTGCAGTGAATCTTGTCCATTTCCAGATCAGATTGCTACGTTCGGGTTGAACTCGGCTCCCAGGTTATTCAACAAAGGCCCTGCTCCCCTGTTAGCATTTCTCCACAAGGAAGGAATTCTTTCTAATCCATATCTAGATGACTGGCTTCTTCATTCTGCATCAAAAGAGCAGTTGTTAAGGAATATGAAAAGGGTCATGCTGTTCTTTAGAGAGCAAAATTTCTTAATAAACATGGAAAAGTAACATCTATTCACATTTCATTGGAACGAGGTTTGTAACAAATATATACAAGATAACCTTACCAGAGAAGAGGATAATCAAGATTTCAAATCATGCCAGGAATTTGCTCTCTCCATCCTCGTCAAAGGCAAGAGTATGATTGCAGATACAAGGGGACATAGTAGGAACTGTATTTGTAGTCCCTTGGGCCAAGCTCCATTTACAGCAAATTATGAGGCACATTCTCACGCACTGAAATACTATGTCCCAGGACTATGACCTGGAGATTCCTTTAACACCCCTTATAAAACAAGTACTGAAGTAGTGGCGGA
This sequence comes from Calotriton arnoldi, assembly GCA_963921515.1. Taxonomy (NCBI): domain Eukaryota; kingdom Metazoa; phylum Chordata; class Amphibia; order Caudata; family Salamandridae; genus Calotriton; species Calotriton arnoldi. Next base: position 10,566 of record CAWUFW010005554.1, on the reverse strand, counting down.
CCCCTCTCAACTTGCTGAAAGAAATCCTTTAAGCAGCTCCAGTATGGACAATTGTGACGACAGATATCTGTCGTCACAATTGTCCTAAGTTGTGGCCTAGGTTGGGATGCCTGGATGAAGGATCAAGTTTAAGGCTACTAGGTCACATTATCAGAGAACTCTCTCTTCCAACTGGAGAGAGCTGGAAGTGATTTGTCTAGCTGTGATGGGATTTTCTGCTCTTCTGATTGGGAAAGATGTGCTAATTAGAACAGACAACATGACTGCAAAGATATATATTAATGGACATGGGGGTGCGCCATCGAAATCTCTGTCCATGATCTCAGAACAGATTTTCTGCTGGGCAGGGAAGAACATCATCTCCATTTCAACAATCCACATTCAGGGAGTGATGAACAAACATTTAGATTCACTAAGTAGGAACTTTCCTTCATCCCAGAGATTTTGTCTGACTCCAACAGTATTTTCTAATCCTTGTCATGTTTGAGGGAGTCCTCTTCTGGATCATTTTGCCAGCCAGGAGAATGTTCTTTTGCCACGGTTTTGTTTGAGGGAAAAACATAGGGAGCTTGGGGGTGAGATAAATAATACTCTACTGCTCATGTCTTCAGAGGCTCTTATACACCTTTCCCCCAATCCACTTGAATTTGAGGTTTCAGGTTCAGACGAGGAGAGAGAGGATCATCAGTGATAATTGCTCCATCTTGGCCTCACTCGTCCTAGTATCTTCTGATTTCAATGTGCATGAGTTGGAGTTGGTGCTACCAACAGTTCCTTCCCCTCTAGCCTTTCCATTATTACATTGGGATATTCTGCAAAAGCTGCTCTTAGCGGTTTGGAGGTTAAATGGGTAGGACTTATAAACAAGGGTATTTCTGATCAGTTAGTTTTGACAGTACAAGCTTCCAGAAAGAATTCCACTTTGAAATCTTACTCTCACTATTGGATTTCCTTTAGGAAGAATGGTGCCGCTGGCGTCCAGCTTGACGTGGCTTCTCCAGGCTGCCATGAGTGGGTAGTATGCGCAACGGCGCAAGTGCACTTCAGAGGGAGGAAAGGCTGGCAAGCTGCCGCGCTCCCTGTCTAAACTTACCTGTAGGCGGCTGGCCCGCCGGTGGATGTCCCACGCCTCCATTATTCCACCTGAGAGTGCCTTGCTGGAGGCAGTCTATTAGCACATCTCATTCCTGGGGAATTCTGGTTGCCAGAATTCCCTCAACAGAATTATATCCTGCCCTATCTAAGATGGCCTCTTTCCCTTCTTCACATACCAGTTTTTTCCAAATCCAAAATGGCGACTCCCGTTTTTGATGTAATTTTCTGTTTTCCATAGTATGTAAAGGAGCGTGTCCTTTCTCCTTTGTGTCGCACGGCTTCCTAGTGTTAGGTGTGTTTTCTTGCTCCCGATTCCTTTCCTGGTGCTCCTTCTTGAAGAAAACTATCTGCTGGGCGCTACCTAGTGTTTGCGACATCATGGTCACCCTTTTCTCTGGCACATAAGAGCAGCCAAGGCTGGGGCCTTTCAGTCTCCTCGTTGCTGATATCCTCCTAACCAGCGTTCAGATCCTGACAAGAAGAGGTGCATTTCTAGAGGACTGAACTCTTTAACAGCTAACGATGCAGATTTTGTCCTTTCCATATGATTGTTTTCAATTGGGCCTCAAAGTTTCACTACTCAAAGTTCACAGAGCCTTTGGGATTATTCCAGATGCAGATGGGCTGGTCTGTCACATTTTTAAAGGTTTTTGAAATCTAAGACCACCTTGTAAATCATTTGTTCCTAGCTAGGATATTTGTTTAATCTTGGGTATCTTTAAAGGTTTACCTTTTAAGCATTTGAAATCTATGGACCTTAAGTTCTTGATGTTAGAAACTTTTATTTTGGGTGGCAATTACTTCTGCTAAGCGTCTTGTGGAGGTAGGTTCTTTGTCAAGCAGGCATTACAGGATTATGCAGAGCCTTGAGTTGAATTAGATTTTCTGTGCCAAGGTGGGTAAATAGTTTTTGAAATAATTTCTTGCCTGCATATATTCTTAAGTCGTCCTTGTGCTTACTTTGGTACATCGCACAATGTAAGAAATTAAGTGAGGCGGAGATGATGAGGTAATGTAAGGAATGATACGAGGGAGAAGGACTCAGAGTAATGCAATTACCGATAAGTAACTGAGACAGTATGCATTTAGAGCTTTTGGAGTGCCTTTTATTCTGACTTGCACCACACACTGCTACTCCAGTACTGAGGCCTAAACAGAGGTCTCAAAATGCACCTGCATCCCAAGTTTGACAATGGAGCTCCCATAGTCCATCTTTATTCTACGCGTCCCCATCCCTCTTCTGAGACATCTTCGGAGCTCTCATGGTGTGCCTCTATCTGAACTTGTATGATGCGCCTCTGCCAATGTCCTAGCTTGCATTATTCACTGATATCCAAGTACAGAGAAATTCACAAAGGACTCGATTCACAAAGATTTTTCAGTGATGTACTCTTGTAGTACTCCTGAATTCCAGGAGGAGGTCAGGAGTGCTACAAGAGTGAGTCATGCCTACTCATACAACAGTTTTTGTGAAGTGTGCTGAAAGCTCTCACAATCCTTCTGACCGGAGCCTACACTTTTCATTTAGCGTATTCAGCAGCGCAGAGATCATAGAGGCCTTATGTTTGTCATTCTTTAAAAGGGGAGAGGTCGTAGGATGCCGTACATGGGCTTTTTGTTGCCATCGAGGAATGTAGCAGATATGCATTCTTTTAGGAGTGCTGGAGAACAAGATGCCAGACATGGGTATGTGGAGGTTTGTTGTATTTGGGGTGAGGAATTTAGATATGGATATTCTTTGGAAGGGTGGAGGTGACAAAGTTCTGGGTAGGGTGTATGTTTCACGGCAAAGAAGGAGATTTAGTATTAATATATTTGTTTGAAGAATAAGGGCTTGCTTGAATACCTGTTGCCAGGTGTGTGTGTTGGTGTTTGGGGACATCCGTGTGGCAGATATGGATTGGTGTGTATTTTGTGTGGTGGCATCGTGCCTCATGTGGGGCTTCCTTGGAGAGTTGGTTGCACGTTGTAGGAGCGACTGTGTATTTTTGTGGATGGGATATGACAATTGACATGGATAGATTTGCCAGATAACATTGACTCACTGCCACACAAAGTCAAGTTCTGAGCTTATGGTTAAATAAGCATCAATTAGCTAGTTATTTTCTTGATCCATTTCAACTGAACCAAATGGGCTAATGTACCTGATAATGTATTAATTGTTAAAGGAAGGAGGGACACGATAGTGGTTTCCTGGTGAAATAGGGCCATAGAGTAACTCAAAGTGTGGGTGTATTCAGATGTGAGCTGTAAAATGTCTTTTCAGCAGTCTGTGCTGCAAAATTTTGGGGAACCTTGATTTTATTAGTATTCTGTCTTTGAAAGAACATTACACTTTAAAATGCAAACTGAAAAACGATAATCAACCCCAAAAAAGAATAAAATATATATAAATTATGTATAGATTTTTATTATAAATGTATGAATTATCCGAATATAAAAGAGCCAATTTATGAAAAACTCTAAGCCCCAGGGTACTATGTATATAATATGGCTCCAGATCTGCATTTTAGTGATTAATGAAGTGATACAAAAGGCTGAAAATTAAGCAAAACTCTGAGCGGCTCCCCAAATCCCCACTGGCCCTCTGAAAAGTTATACCAAATAAGCCTTAAAGATGTGATGATTATAGCTAATTGGAAGAATCCATCCACTGTACCGTGCAAGTCGTAAGAGTGACATTCTTTCAGACTGCAAGAATACGCACTTTTACCATCGAATGAGTACAAGCAAAAGCAGAGATAACCTCATCATTTTGAACATGTCTTTGTCAGCCAAACAACTACAACTATTAAAGCTGCTCAACAGAAATGAACGCTCTTTTCTCTGTGTTTCCATAGGCAGTGGGATGTGGGTAGCCTGGACTACTAAAATTATGTGGCAGAGGAGGACCAAATTAAGTGGCAGCATTGACTAAAGGAAACACAAATTATGTGGCATCAAAAAGCAAGCAGTGTGGCATGTTATGCAGTTCAAGGCCACCTATTCGTCACATTTTGTGCGTTATTATTCAGCTACTTTACTGCTTTAATGTACATTGATAGAAAAAGGACTGCAATTCTATTAAAAATGCGTATGCTTCTTATACCACACCCAGCAGATCCTTATTCAGCGACTGTTAATGATTTTGTTTTGAAAAGAAAAATAGAAACGCCTTTATATTATCTGTTTTTTCTATGCCTTACAGAAGAATATCTTGTGGAAAACATTTACAATGCTGTGCTCATCAGAAAGCAAACGTATTTATATGTGCACACATCTTGTAATAAAAATCGTGCATTTTTTGTTCTTTGCATCCAACTATGCACTAACCCTGGGCAAAGCACTACGCTACGCTCGCGTAGTTTGCGAAGTTTGCGCTACTTTGCACAACGCGAATTGCACGTAGCACAGTGCAAACACGCGTAGCGTAGCGTAGTGCAGCGGTAATTTTAGCTTGCTCGCGGTCCTCAACATCAAGTTGGCGACCGCGAGCAAGCAAATATGACATCCAGCGAGATTTTTCTCGTTCGCGATCAGCAACATCAAGTTGCCGATCGCGAGCGTGGAAAATAAACATCCGGGCGAGATTCTCAACGCGGGAGGTCAGGTTTCTCATTGCGAGTGGTCGCGTATGCTCGCGACCGCTCGCGATGAGAAACTACCAGTCCGCGTTGAGAAAGCTGCCGCTCGAGTAAAAATCTACTCCAGCGGCAGTAAACGACAGCTCGCACTGTGCAAGATGCCGTTTTCAATGATTGCACAGTGCGGACAAGCATCCGGCACTGTGCAATCATTGCGAACAGTGCACTACGCAGTTCGCGTAGTGCTACGCGTAGCTCGCGTAGTGCGAACTGCACTTTGCGTAGCTTCGCGTAGCGCTACTTCGCGAACTACGCCCAGGCTTACTATGCACACTGTGTAGCCCTGGGAAACACCACTAATAAGAAGCAGTCCCATAAGGACACTATTTTACATTTAATTTTCATTATAAACATATGTAACTAGGTGGCATTCAAGGTTTAGACAACAAACTTTAAAAGTACATAAGGGTATCTGATTGTCCTCTTGATGTAACTGCAGACATGAAACAGTATTTTTGGCATGACTGCTGCTTTGAGAAAAGTGTCTGTGATGTAAACATGAAGTTGCATGAAGTGAAAAATAAATACTTCTTTTTATTTTATTTTGGTTTATGTTTACGTATGTAAGACTTTCATTTTCTGCTAAAAAGCGTTTCCCGAGTGCATAAGTGGGTGATGTTAGCATCATCTTGGCAACTTTATCATCTCTGTAATGCCTGAACACAGCAATCAAAAGCTGACCGGTTAACCTTTGCAAAGTATATATGCCCAAGACTGCACAGTGCATACATCTCTTATAATAACTTTCATTTGTTTGAACTGTAATGAAGTTCGAGGTGATGTACAAACATGCTGGACAAGCTGAACAAACATGCCCTCTTTTGAATTGTGGAAAGCATGTGACATAGATTCTGAGGCTGAGACTTTTTATGTTCATGCATATTTTCGCTGAGCCCGGACGAAATTCAGTTAACACAGGTGTAATTTCGGTAATTTTATGTTAACTTATTACACAAAAATCCTGAAAATTATGCTACTACAGCACTCCACATAGTTATGCGCCATTTGCAGCAAAATGTTAGCATGAGTATACTGTTGCTACACAAGCTACCAGAACATAAACAGCCAGGGCCGGCTTTAACACTGGTGGCGGCTGCGTCCTGTGTGACAATGTTTGATGGCGCCCCCAATGACCACCTCTGCCATGGATTCCTTCACTAGCACCTTTAACAGTCCCCTCAAGTCTCCATAACCACTGTCTCTCAGATTCATTTAGTTTTAAAGCACCACTCATACCAGTGTAAGGTGTCAGAGCACTTTACATCACGCACACATTGCACAGAGACAATCATGTGCGTGTAAATCAGTGTATAGGAAGTATTACATCAGACAGGACTACAAGGTGTAGTGTATGAGTGACATGTCATTGATACTGGTAGGCAATATAGTTTAAGAGTCCTTATTCTGGAAAAGCACAAATTCTGAATTTAAAACATATCATTGTTAGGGGTTCTCTTTAATAATAAGAATTGTTTTCTACCAAATGAGCCCTTTTGGCAAGATTAGGATAATGAAAGACTGGGCAAAAAATATATAGCGCTAACACATACCTTGCAGTTTGCATGCAGCTCTTTGATGACAGTTAATAGCTCAATGTTCTATATTTGGATTTTGACTTATAAACGACAAGTAACAAAAGGAGCTCTCTTACAGAAGCAGTAAACCACTGACCTATTTCCATTATATGCACTTTGTTATCTGCATGACACACGTTCTTAGCAGCAGACATTTTAACCCTCTGCACTACCTTAGGATGAGTCTAAACTTCCACTAGGCAAACCTCCTTCTCTTTCCAGGAAGACGAATAATCACGGGAGTTATCTTGACATTTTAATTGATGCCTGATAATTGTGAAGGCCAGGAACGCGGCAGCAGGTGCTTTGAAAATGAGAATTTACTTAGAAAAATGACGCCCCCACCCCAAGTCAGCGCCCGGTGCGGTGGCACCGCTCGCACTGCCCTAGAGCTGGCCCTGTAAACAGCTGCTGTTTGGAAAGGTCCTGTTTTTTGCGCTATGTTTACGTGAAACGCGTCCTCGCATCCAAAATAGAAGGGAGAAGTAATTCAATCTAAAATATAGCATCAAATGCCGGTTGTAAAATTGTGTAATTATGTGCAATTTTGTTTATTGGTTCAGACATTTAGCATAATTTCACAAACAAAATTGTGCACACCCGAAATTTCCACCTACTTTCTTTTCAAAATGTAACTGTACTGATATATATATGTATATATATATATAAATATATATATATATAGATAAATATATATATATCTATATATATTATCTACTGGCGGTCGCCAGTAGATAGTTATAGTTAGGACCTATTTTCCATAGGAAATCCGCGACATTCTATTTGAAATAACTCTTGCGTCGGTTGACGAATCTTGCGAAATTTTCAAACTTTATGGCCCGCTCCGGTCCGCTCCTACCCTGAAAGTCTCAGGGTGATTCGTCAAGCGAGGGCTGAGAAAAAGGGGGTCCCAAAGCGTGTTTTCCCCATTCATTTTCCCATAGGAAACTTTAGACACGGCTACAGCTCGAACTGCTGAACGGAATTACACCAAATTTGGCAAAGAGGTAGTTCTTGGTTCAGAAAGAACCCTTTTTGTTAAATGGTGTAAATCCGTTCAGTAGTTGCGGAGAAATTAAAAAAATAAGAGTCAAAAATCAATTTCCCATAGGAAACTTTATGCAAGGCTACAGCTCGAACTGCTGAACGGAATTACACCAAATTTGGCAAAGAGGTAGTTCTTGGTTCAAAAGAACCCTTTTTGTTAAATGGTGTAAATCCGTTCAGTAGTTGCTGAGAAAATCAAAAGTAAAAACACATATATATCTGGGCGGAGCCTAACTACACATGTCATCGTGAGATCTGATTGGCTGTCAGCACTTCATCCTGGAATTGCTGGCAGCCATCTTGGGACCAATATAAATGATAGTACCCCATTGAAATGCATTGTAGTGAATCGAAGATTTTGAGGGTTACCAAAGGAGAACTATAAAGGGTGATAACAGACTTTAGTTACATTAGAATTCATTTGTTGATGGTACCATACTAATTTCAGGAATTGTGGTGTGTTCTAAGGTGATTTTACCCTGTGAAAAACCTTCTGCTGGGATATCATGAATCATGTTTGAGAGAAAACTATTTTCACATGCTTGTCCCATACAGTTTTGGAAGGTGCCCCAGAAGCTAAAATGAGAGCATATTTTCTGTAAATTCACATTATCTTTCTCAGTCATGTGAGAATGAAGTCTGACATTCTCAGTAAAACATGTACATCCAACAAGGGCAGAGACTGTCAGTTGATTCCTTTGTGTTCTACTGCAGCTTCCCAGAGTGTTCTAAAGAACAACTAGAGTGCTAACAGCCTTACTTATGACAAAAGTATGGCACACCTGAAGCCATCTTGATTGGAATAAACTGGTAACACTTAAAACATTTAATTTAAAAAGGAACAAAATGATGGGGTTCATCTTGTCATAGAAATTATGGTTAGTGCTCTGGAAAGAAAAATTAGGACATGTTTCAAGTGTGATCTCAAATATCTTCCTGTTATATTTCAACAGGAGCAGCCTGTCAGTTGATGCCTTTGTGTTCTACTGCAGCTTCCCAGAGTGTTCTAAAGAACAACTAGAGCGCTAACAGTCTTACTTATGACAAAAGTATGGCACACCTGAAGCCATCTTGATTGGAATAAACTGGTAACACTTAAAACATTTAATTTAAAAAGGAACAAAATGATGGGGTTCATTTTGTCATAGAAATTATGGTTAGTGCTGTAGAAAGAAAAATTAGGACATGTTTCAAGTGTGATCTCAAATATCTTCCTGTTATATTTCAACAGGAGCAGCCTGTCAGTTGATGCCTTTGTGTTCTACTGCAGCTTCCCAGAGTGTTCTAAAGAACAACTAGAGCGCTAACAGTCTTACTTATGACAAAAGTATGGCACACCTGAAGCCATCTTGATTGGAATAAACTGGTAACACTTAAAACATTTAATTTAAAAGGAACAAAATGAGGGGGTTCATTTTGCCATAAAAATTATGGTTAGTGCTGTAGAAAGAAAAATTAGGACATGTTTTAAGTGAGATCTCAAATATCTTCCTGTTATATTTCAACAGGAGCAGCCTGTCAGTTGATGCCTTTGTGTTCTACTGCAGCTTCCCAGAGTGTTCTAAAGAACAACTAGAGTGCTAACAGCCTTACTTATGACAAAAGTATGGCACAGCTGAAGCCATCTTGATTGGAATAAACTGGTAACACTTAAAACATTTAATTTAAAAAGGAACAAAATGAGGGGGTTCATTTTGCCATAGAAATTATGGTTAGTGCTGCAAAAAGAAAATTTAGTGCATGTTTTAAGTGAGATCTCAAATCCTCTTCTATTTCATTAGAAAATTCTGACATGCAGACTGAAACAATCACTTTCAATACCAGCAGTAGACTTCCAGTTAACTCCTTGGTGAGCAGTAGCTTTACTACAGTGATCTAATGAACAACTAGAGTAATAACATTCTGAATTTATGGCAAATGTGTGACACATCTGAATGCCTTCTTGATGGAATCAAAGTAAAAACTGAAAGCATTTCCTACTGAGGAGACTGCAGTAAATGAGGAAATTAGGAAACTTCATAACAAAAAAGTCTTCCAAGATGGCCACCAGTGAAAAAGAGCCCAAATGTAGCACAAATATTACCCAGATGTAGCCCACATATAGCCCAATGACAAAAGTGTGCAAAACACTTTTTATTTTTAGTTTTTTTGCAGTTTTATGTAGTGCAGACTGGTCAGGTATTGGAGCGTTGCATCTTAAAACATGACCCCCTACACTACAAAAACACCACTGCACTACCCTAAACCCTAAAACACTAACCCAGCACGACCCCCTACACTACACAAGCACCACTGCACTATCCTAAACCCTAAAACACTACCCCCAGCATGACCCCTACACTACACAAACACCACTGCACTACCCTAAACCCTAAAACACTACCCCAACACCACTGCACTAACCAAAATCCTAAAACACTACCCCCAGCACGACCCCCTACACTACCCAAACACCACTGCACTACCCTAAAACATGACCCCCTACACTACACAAACACTACTGCCCTACCCTAAACCCTAAAACACTACCCCCAGCACGACCCCCTACACTACACAAGCACCACTGCACTACCTTAAACCCTAAAACACTGCCCCCAGCACGACCCCTACACTACACAAACACCACTGCACTACCTTAAACCCTAAAACACTACCCCCAGCACGACCCCCTACACTGCCCGAACACCACTGCACTGCCCTAAACCCTGAAACACATACCCTAGCACGACCCCTACACTGCCCGAACACCACTGCACTGCCCTAAACCCTGAAACACCACCCCTTTCACGACCCCCTACACTGCCCGAACACCACTGCACTGCCCTAAACCCTGAAACACTACCCCCAGCATGACCCCTACACTGCCCGAACACCACTGCACTGCCCTAAACCCTGAAACACTACCCCCAGCAAGACCTCCTACACTGCCCGAACACTACTGCACTGCCCTAAACCCTGAAACACCATCCCCAGCACGACCCCCTACACTGCACGAACACCACTGCACTGCCCTAAACCCTGAAACACTACCCCCAGCAAGACCCCTACACTGCCCGAACACCACTGCACTGCCCTAAACCCTGAAACACCACCCCCAGCAAGACCCCCTACACTGCCCGAACACCACTGCCCTAAACCCTGAAACACCACCCCCAGCAAGACCCCCTACACTGCCCGAACACCACTGCACTGCCCTAAACCCTGAAACACCAGCCCCAGCACGACCC